>JARJEI010000003.1:22484341-23951002 GCA_029955415.1 Lottia scabra | reverse complement strand
CTGGGATTGAACTTTGAGGTGAAGTAAGTTGCCTTACACTGGTGGCCTGGAAAATAGCTCTCTGAAATCATAAAAAAGAATTCATACTAATGTTTTTCGATTTGTTTTTATTTAAATAGGATTCATCCTTGACAAAAGATCAATTGCCAAACAAGGTATAAGGTATATAATAAGTGAAGTAAAACTGAACAAGTGGCTGTGTCAAATCGTACCAAACATTTTGACTTCAAGAGCAATAACTGAAAAAAATTGCGTTTTTACTAATTCAAAGGCAATAACCAAATAAAAAGTAGCCGAAAAATCGTCAAATTAAAACTTGATGGAGATCTTATACATGCATATCAAAGTTGATAAGTTAAAAAAAAAAATCTTTTTGACTCGTATTAAAAATAAAACAATAGATCAACAAAGATTCAAAAAGAAAACATAGCTGACCGCTGTCAGAAATTACAAATTTCATTTTGAATTGTTACACAAATCAAGGGCAATAACTCAAAAGATAGTGGACCACAGCCATATACGCCCACCGCAGCATGCGCATGGTTAATTGATAGAACCACTTACTTTATAGAGGTTAAAGGGTGATAACTCCTCAAAACTAAAGTGAGAGGCCTAAATCTTGATAAAGCCTTAAATTTAATCAAAAGTAACCTAAACTTTCTCAAATCCTTCGATTTGAGTCCAATAACATCCATTTTAAGTTTCATCAAAATCGGTTGAAAACTAAAGCTTCGTCTACACGATCAAACATTTGTTCAAAACATCATCATACATTTGTATGACGGTGTTCAAGCTTGTTGTGGATTTCTGTCTACACTGTCCAACATCGTCAAACATGATCCAACATTTGTATGATGATGTATGATGATGTATGACCAATAATGAAGGGTAATTATCATTTTTGGTGGAAAATAATTCAACATGGATGCTCAAAACAGTCTGTTGAGTGGTGCTGCTGCATCTGTTATTGTTTTAACAATTCTTCGTCGTCAAAAGCGAAAGAGGGGAGCGCGAAAGGTTTGACAATGGGTTAGGGACTGGATCCAAAGAAGAGGTCAGCATGGGGCTTATGAGGCCTTGTTGAGTGAGTTACAACTAACAGACCAGGGGCCTGTTGTCAGAAAGTTCGTAATTTTATGATATCTTATGTCTAAGATTCTCGTAACTAGGAAAAGATACGAGCGACTTATGATAATCATAACTTTTGCCTGAAACAAATCGTAAATGGCTCGTAAATATTTCAATATTTACGATAATTTGTCACGTGGCCATTGCGTCATGACCTTTGGAGTCGGAATAAAAAAATAGCGCTTTTTGATTAATTTTCATCGCTTAGTACCTAATTCGCCGCCATTTTATGTAGTTTTACCTTTTCGGGGCACGAGTTTGATCAAGATAGATATTTTGTATATGTTGTGAAGTAAATCGATCGAAAAACCAGAAATATCTGGAGAGGTTTGAGGTTCAATGTTGACAGAAAAGTCGAAGCGAAGGTGCCATAGAGCCATAGAGTTATAAATAGAACAACTATATACATTGTAACTCTATGTATGTAGCCCATTAATTGGTGGTTTGGTGACTTGTCAATAAATCAATGGACAATTACTGGCGGGGACAGGGTGGTAGTATAAAATCTTTGATAGTGGTCCAGTGGTTCGTCTAAAAAAACTTTTGCATAATACCTCGTCTAACTCCCTCGCAATGGATGGCATGGAGATGTACTGTTCAGCGCTTGTAGAGAAATATTCAGTCGCCGTAGCCACAATTCGCGATACGCAGGAGCACAGGAAGGAAATGTTAGCGGCGGGGACGGAGCTGTAATATATAGGGCACTATGTGACCGAGCGAAGCGAGGGAACCTTCCGGTCTGGGGGTAAGCGCCGTAAGCCCCCTGAGAAAATTTTGTATTTTAGAGCTTCTTAGATCACTTCTTAGGTATACCAGAACGTACGTCATGCTTATTGGGGCATAGGGACACAACAAATTTTGTTTGAACAAATATGCTTGAATCAATACATTGTATTTTTCTTTAAAAAAGGGCGACAGCCGACCAACAGTCGACTAAAATTTGGCTCTTACGACAACCGTTCAGACATTTACGAATGTCGTAACGACATTTCCAACTGCTGTTACGACATAAACGAATTAGAAGCGAATTTCATCTGACTAAACCAAATTTGACTGTCCTAAAGACAAATCCGACTGTTACCGAATGCTCTAAGGACATATGCGAATGCCCTTACGACACATACGAATGTTCTTACAACTGATCCGAATGCCCTTATCCGAATTTGTTCTGGTCGTATATAAATGGAGCCGACTTTTTCTACATAATCTGCTGGATGACGATTTGAACGAAGCTATCGATGATCTTTGGGCTGTTCAACAGCATCTTCAAGATGATGTTCCTCGTAAAAGAAGACACAAGAGGCCGAACACCCTTAGGACTGTTCAGACTATGCCTACGAACGTTCAGAATGTTATTACGACTGCAAAAAAAGCCCTTCAGACCAACAGCCGACTAATAGCCGACTTGCTTCCGACTAATTTTTAATTCGTACGTGTCGGAAGCTTATTACAACTGTTTTGAACATTCCATTTTGAAATATATTTCAACATTGCTTGAAAAAAATCTTCAAGCCAAACTGTTTTAATGAAATGTCAAGGGTGTTGGAGGTATCAGATATTGTCATTGTCAAATGTAAATTTCGATTGCGCTATTGCAAGATTTCTGAATATGTTCATGTATTCCATATGTATGTTACGAGTGGTACCGATTTCAAATTAACGTGAAATCCCTAAAAAAGGCAATTCTAATGGCAGAAGTAAACGTATACTTGGTGGATAGATTTCAAAGATCGATGTCTCTTCGTTGGCCTAGTCAAAATTGGCTCAAAAATTTCATAAATATTCCATTTCTGCTGAGATACGAACTTTCTGACAACAGGCCCCAGGCCAGCTTCAAAAATTTCTTGCAAATTAGCAAAGGTGGAGCCATTAATTGCCAAGCAAGACACAGTTTTGAGAGCTGTAAGTCCAAATTTTGTCTGTGTTAGCTGCCATTTTGAAAGATGGGAAGGAAGTCACATGACGCCTATACGGCAGCTGATTTGTTAAATTGTGATAACTAATTTAAATATTGCCAACAATTGTTGTAAAGATGAAACATGCAGCTAAAAATTTGAACATCGTCATACAAGTTTGACCATGTTCAACCTTGTTGGGAAAACGGTCTATACGATCAAACATTTGTCCACGAACACCGTCATACAAATGTATGATGATGTTTTGAACAAAATGTTTGATCGTGTAGACGAAGCTTAAGCGAGTAATAGCATATTCAAGATTTGGGGCAAGGGCAATAACTCTGCTTCAAACGGTCGAAATAGCTCACAATTGAACTTGACCTTCGTTTTATGAATATGTATACACTTACCGAATTTCATTTGATCCCGTCAAAAACTCTAGTTTTTAGAGCGTTTACAAGCAATTGATGTTGATAGAAGAACTAACTATATAGAGGTTAAAGGGCGATAACTCCTCAAAACTGACGTAAGAGGCCTTAATCTTGAAAAAGCCTTAAATTTAATCAAAAGTAACCTAAACTTTCTCAAATCCTTCGATTTGGGTCCATTAACATCCATTTTAAGTTTCATCAAAATCGGTTGAACACTAAGAGTAATAGCACATTCAAGATTTTGGGGCAAGGGCAATAACTCTGCTTCTAACGATCGAAAATAGCTCAAATTTGAACTTGACCTTTGGTTTATGAATATGTATAAACATACCGAATTTCATTTGATTCCATCAAAAGCTCTAGTTTTTAGAGCGTTTACAACAGCCCCGTGTACGAACCAAGACTTACGGCGAGAGACGCTTCGACAAAGCAGCTGCCACACTCTGGAATAGTTTACCATCTGAACTTAGAATTGTATCTACACTTTCTAGTTTTAAAAATAGTGTTAAAACGTATCTTTTTAGACTCGCTTATCCAGATTCTTAAATGTTGTTATAATTGTACCTCATTTTTACTGATTACTGTGTACTTTTACTTAGGATATATTGTTGATTCCCATGAGAGTATTTATTTACTTTTTAGTCTATACCTATAACTATCTGACCTGTGATCTACAATTTTATTTATTTTTATTCCCGTCAATTTTAAAAAAATGCATTTTGTAAATTGTTTTAGTTGTGTTTGTATGTGTAAAGCGCTTAGTGTAATATTTATGTTGAATAAGCGCTATATAAAAACTTTGTAATAATAATAATAATATAAATTTACGAGCAAATGTTGACGGACGGACGGACAGAGGTGCCGACAATATACATCCACATAGAGATATGTGGGCGTATAAATCCACAAAGAAAGATGTGGGCGTACAAAAAAGTTCATCGAAATATCTTCAAATTTGAAATTGACCGAGATATTACCCATCCCAATGCTCACACCAAATTTCATTAAAAAATTGGCATGAGAAACTAATGATTAATTTTATTTGGCCATGGCTGATCTAATTTTCCCAATTCTGAAGTAGTATTTCTATCAGAAGCTTTTGATATTACCTTTGATCTTCAAAATCAGGCCTTTGTCAGCAGCAGGCTTCACTAAATCCGTCCCTCTTGGGCCCTTCTTACCACTCAAACTATGGCATTGTAGGTATTCTCTGCCAAAAACAGCCTCAGTAAGGTCGCCACAGAATCTTGACATACTTGTCACCAGCTGGATCATATCCCATGCCTTCTTATCAACTTCCAAATCACCTGAGGATGCATGGAGGACCTAGAGCACAATATAAAACAATATCTGTACGAACGTTGAATTGTTGTGCGCCATAACATTGAAGCAGCAAAATATGATTATACCAACACAGAAATAAATTTCTATACGTCCACATAGGGGGACGTGGACGTATTTTGTCAGCAGCTTGTCCGTCTGTCGGTCGGTCCGTCAACATTTGCTCGTAAACGCTCTAAAAACTAGAGTATTTGACGGAATCAAATGAAATTCGATATATGTATACATAGCCTATTCTTAAAATGAAGGTCAAGTTCGAATTTGAGCTATTTTCGTCTGTTAGAAGCAGATTTATTGCCCATGCCCCCAAAATCTTGAATGAGCCATTGGAATACATTTCCCTCCATCTAATTATCAGCCACAGCCAAGGATCAAGTTTTGAAGTTGTGGGGCAATGGTAGATTTTATATGTAATTCTACTGTAATGATACTCACAATCTTATCTTCCTGGACTGGTTGTGGTACATAGTCAGCATGCTTGACCTTTGGAATGGATTTTAACATTACTGGAGTTACTGATGGGGTTGGCAGCAGTATTGGTTGTTTCACAACTGTTGGCAAAGTCACTGGCTTACTCATACTTTGCCCAGCTATCACAGAATCGACTTCAACCATTGATTTCAGAGGACTAATCAGCTTGGGAGCAACAATAGAATTTGCTGCACTTTTAATTGGAGTTTCCTTGTTTTTATTCTTCAAGGCATATAAAGAAGTTTTAAGATCGTCAACCACTTTCATCAAATCTAGAAAACAAATATTAAAGATGGATTAAAGATGGATTTAAGTTAGATTTATAGCTCAAAGCTTAAAGATGCATTCCCTTGTTTTCATTGATGAAAATGAAAATTCTAATACTTATATAAATAGAAAGAAGAGGTGTTCTAATGACTTGGAAAAATACTAGTTTGTCTCACAGATCCTTAGTTAACTCGTAATTAAACTAATTACCACACGGATTTCCTCTTTGGTACCCCAAATCATGACAATTTAGGGTACTAATAAGGAAATCTCCCTCTTAATTAGCCTAATTATGAGTTAACTAAGGATCTGTGAGGCAAAATAGTATTTTTCCAAGTCATTAGAACACCTTTACTTTCTATTTATATAAGTATTAGAATTTTCATTTTCATCAATGATAACAAGGGAATGCATCTTTAAAGGACTATAATAGACAAGTATTTGCCTAGCAAGATACGCCCACTTTCCTGATAAATTTTTCCTATTTCTATGGCAGTTGACAATCTGTGTGTCAAATCGTACCAATCTAATCTGTTAATTTGAACCAACACAAAATTTCATAAACTTCGGACTCACAAGTCTCTATAGTATCCATGAAAAATGTTCACGCATTTTACTTAGTCAAGGGCCAATAACTCAAATTCAAACTTGATGAAAGATGAAAACCAGTCTTTATTGTGTTAACAAATTTTTAACTCAAAAACTGATCATCGAAAAATTGTCCAATTCAAACTTGACCAATATCAAATTGTTATAGGTCATCACACCATATTTCACTTAAATCTGAAAACTGAAAGCTATATGGTGTTCACTATCAAATTTTGACAAATCGACTCAGAAACCAATAACACAAAGATAGTGGACCACAGCCATATACGCCGATGGGTTCATTTTGCCGCATTGCCCAACTGCCGCATCGTGCCCATCTGCACAAAAACTAGGTAGGTTCAGGGATGCCTAACCCTAACAAATGGCCATGACAGATTTTATCAGTTTTGTTTTCCAAGTCGTCTTTGGGCACGATGCGGCAATGCGGCAAAACGGACCCATCGCGGCATGCAGATGTTAAAACGATAGAAGCACTTGCTGTATAGAGGTTAAAGGGCATTAACTCCTCAAAACTGACGTAAGAGGCCTAAATCTTGAAAAAGCCTTATATAAACTTTCTCCAACCTTTCTATTTGGGTCCAATAACATCAATTTTAAGTTTCATCAAAATCGGTTGAAAACTAAGAATAATAGCATATTCAAGATTTTGGGGCAAGGGCAATAACTCTGCTTCTAATGGTCGAAAATAGCTTAAATTCAAACTTAAACATTGTTTCATGAATATGTATACACATACCGAATTTCATTTGATTCTATCAAAAACTTTAGTTTTTAGAGCGTTTACGGATGGACGGACGGACGGGGGTGCCGACAATATATGTCCACAAATCGTCAATTTGAATTTGACCAAGAACTACCGTTTTTCTTTACTGACATCTTCTGACAATATACCAGATTATTGTTATTTGGCATATTGAGGATGCATCTGGATTAACCACACATTAGGTGCTGGAATTATAGATTTCATCAATATGTAATATAAGGAAGAAAATAAAATTCTAAAAATCTTACCATCACTTGCAGTTATTACATTTCGTAATTTTATGTTTTCCAGTTTTAATTTTTTGTTCTTAAACTGAACAACACTAACTTTAGATTCAAGTTCTGAGATGGAATGAGTTTGTCTGGAAAAATAATCTGAATCATCAGAATCTGATGAATAATACTGAAATGAAAAACAGAAAACAAACCGGGAATAATTTTCGGCACGGAAAAAAATAGTACAGGCTGTGAAGCCGATCAGCATTGACGAAAAATAATAATTTGTATGGCTTAAGTTTAATTATGGTAGGAAATTTAAAACTTAAGTTGACATTTTAGACATTTAAATGAAATAAGCTTATATTTGCACATTTGACAGTTAAGAAAATCACGACCACTTAAGTGTGGAAATCTTCACCCGTTAAAAAATGTTAAAAATTAGGTTTGATTCGCTTGCATCCTAGTTAATTCCAAACAGAATTCCTACACTTCATGTTTACTTTTGTGGGTGATACTAATAAATTTTGTCAAAATCTGCCAAGAATTGTTTAGACTCCAACCATAAGCTTATATAATGTTAAGCTTAATTGACGCATATTGCTAAATCAAGGGCAATAAGTCCAAAACTGTTCATCCCATTTTGATCTAATTTAAACTTGACAAAGATCTCATCAAAACATGCATACCATGTTTTATCAAGATTGGATAAAAAATGTTTCCACCTACTATCGTGTTTACAAAAAATGTGAATGGATGGACAAATTTGCCAGCAATACTGTCCACATTTCCTTGTGGGAGTATAAAAATGTCCACAAGTTAGTCTCCACACAGGCACACACTCTGAGCACAGACATACCTTCATCTTAGACCTTTCCTTAATCATTATAACTTGTTTTGAGCTGCCTCCTTCACATTCTTAATTAGCTTCCTTTCTTTCCTCTTACTGGTGCATTCGTCTTCTGACAACTCAACCACATCCTGAGAAAAAAATTAGAACCAGATTTAGTTGATTATATCGAGTGTCCAAAATCATTTCTAAGATGGCGTAACTCATTTGAAGTTATTCGGCACATGATCAAAAATGGCGTCTAAATTTAGAGTTTCAAAGTGGACTAGAGTCAAATAGATTCCCAAAGCATTTCTACAGCCACATACGGTTTATCAACTTATGAATACATGGATTATTCATTAGATTAGACACCAATTAATCAATTAGTAAGCTTGATTTGACCCTAAAACAACGAGGAAAGGCATCTTTAAGCACATTGACATCTTAATAGAATCCTAGTGAGATGTCCAGTGGGATTAATAGTGAGATCTAAACATTACAAGGGATCCTACTAGTGCAATCTTGACAAAAACTGCTCTGACACCTCTGGGATTCATTCATAAAACAAAGTATATTATATCTACCTCGTCTTCATTTCTAAATCTCCTAGGTTTCTGTGAATTCCTCTTTTATCGGCATACAGGATTGGGCGATTTTGGATCTTTTCTCGCCGTGCCTTGTATAAACTCTTTCTCACTTTGGAGACTAACTTGCTCACTATCTACAATGGAAGAAAAAATATATTTTAGCCTAATCCTAAACAGGGCTGGGAGCAATAATTATTTTGGTCCATTGCATGAAAGGTCATATACAATAAATGTTCATAACTGACATTGGCCTATGGCTGGTTTTTAGTCGAAATGCTGACTTGGCCGTTCGTAACTGAGAACTCGGGTTGGCTGTTCTTGTGTTTTCAAGAACTGAGTTTCGAATTCGAATACAACCCTTGCCCTTAGATCTGTCCCGTGTAACCACTACTAGGTGACTAGGCCTCAGGGCACGAAATGTCCACCTGTCTACCTGTCGCTGGCAGGAAAATAGAAGATAGCTTGCCAGGCAAGGTAATATACGCCCACTGGCAGCTTTGTTTGAAAAAGAACATTTGGTAGAAAAGAGAAAAGATCAAATACTCAACCTGTCGTCATAGGCCTACATTTCGTTCAGAACATTTCGTTCAGAACTTAAATTAAGTGTCGTCCAAACATTTTGAACAAGAAGGGCAATACGTCATATCAAATATGGTTTATCATGTGATAATAAACTATTTCAATAGGTTTCATTAAAATCTAATCGAAAAAAAGAATTGTGCCTTCTAGAGTATTTACAACCTAAAAATCAAAGTGTTTTAAAGAACAAGAGCAATAATTGATATTAAATATTTTTCGATTCTTTTGATTTTAAATAGGGTTCATTATCGGGTGAAAATAAACAATTTCAGTAAGTTTTGTCAAAATCCATAGAGAATTGTGTCCTGTAGAGTCTTAAACTAAAAATCAAACGTGTTTTAAAGAACAAGGGCAATAATTCATATTAAATATTTTTCGATTCTTTTGATTTTCAATAGGGTTCATCCTTGGGTGATAATAAACAATTTCAGTAAGTTTCATCAAAATCCGTAAAGAATTGTGACTTGTAGAGTGTTAACAAGCTAAAAATCGAACGCGTTTTAAAGAACAAGGGCAATAATTCATATTAAAAATTTTTCGATTCTGTTGATTTTCAATAGGGATCATTCTTAAGTGATAATTAACAATTTCAATAAGATTCATCAAAATCCATAAAGAATTGTGACTTGTAGAGTGTTAACAAGCTAAAAATCGAACGCGTTTTAAAGAACAAGGGCAATAATTCATATTAAATATTTTTCGATTCTTTTGATTTTCAATAGGGTTCATCCTTGGGTGATAATAAACAATTTCAGCAAGAATCGTCAAAACCCATAAAGAATTGTGACTTGTAGAGTGTTAACAAGCTAAAAATCGAACGCGTTTTAAAGAACAAGGGCAATAATTCATATTGAATATTTTTCGATTCTTTTGATTTTCAATAGGGTTCATCCTTGGGTGATAATAAACAATTTCAGCAAGTTTCGTCAAAATCCGTAAAGAATTGTGACTTGTAGAGTGTTAACAAACAATTGTGGACGGACCGACGGACGGACGGACCGACCGACGGACATGGGTGACGGCAATATACGCTCCACATTTCATGTGGGCGTATAAAAATAGTCAATAAATAACTCCCAAACGAATTGTTCAATCTTTAGAATGGACGTAAATCAAAGATCGAATCAAAATAAGAAATAGTAATCATGTAGTGATGTACCGGTATTTTTTGTTTTGCTTTCTTCCCGAATTGTTTACGTTGGAAGTACATGTAGATCATTTTGAGTTACGTCCCTTCTAAGAATAGTCGCGCATGACCCGTCGCTGAACTTATTGGGCATGGCTGTATTCGAAACTACATTCTTGAGAACTCAAGATAGAACGTAAGAACAAGTATCGAACGGCAAAAACAAGCACGATTAAATCGTCCTTGTCACTCTCCCACTTCGCCAGGACTAGTGTATGAGAATGGCAATACAAAATGGCGGCGAATATAAACAATGAGCCAAATTCAGGAAATTCATCGGCAATTTTGGTCATTTTATCTGGGGAGAAGACTTGTTAATATGATAATCATATCTTACGCCATACAATCGGATATAATCCAAATTTAATAAATTTGTCAATTAATATGAATTAATGGAAGGACAGGTGAAAAGTGCGAGTGACAGGTAGGGTTTAGAATTTTTTTTTTGGAACATTTCGAGCCCTGCTAGGCCTAGTCTAGTATGCCCTTTATAGTATGACTAGCCTATATAGCCGAAATTAAACTTGACGACGAATTAATTACCCATACCATTCAAATCATAGACAGTACCAGGCCACTTCTGTGGTGTACATCCAGGTCCCTTCTGATTCAACTTCTCACCAACACGAGGCCAGCTGACTATTACTTTTTCTTTTGATTTTTATTTTGTGTGCCAATGTCATTACGAAGATGATCCCTATTGATTTTCGTGATGATCGGATGAAGATGGTTAATATATCGAATTTCATAATACTTACAATCAAAGCTATCTGTGGGCGTATGTTACCTTGCCTGGCAAGCTATATTTGTTTGAATTGAAATATCAATTTGTAGATTCTTAGATTATTGTCTTTGTGTTGATAAAAATGACAAGACAATCGTCCTTAGAAATAAGATTTTACAGAGAGTATGAAAATATCACTAGCAAGCAGTGTTGGAATTCTAGTCTGTCCTTTGTAGGCCTAATGGCTATTTCAACACCAGTGTTTTCATCCCGCTGGTTTCTTTTTAATCATAGTAATGTTCAATCCATGTGTTTTCCTCACTCATATTAAATAAAAATCTGATAATATCTCTTTTGCGTAATTTACAGAATATAAATCTTTTGTAAAACTTTTCAGGATAAGGATCTCATAGTCAAGGGTAATGACCTCTACACTCACACTGAAAATGTGGATGAATTGGATATGATTGAGGAAGACAGTCTACTTGAAAATATAGGTATGTTATTAATTGACAAAACAAATTTTCATCTTCTCTAATTTAAAAATGAAAATCCAATGAGAAAATTTGTTCTCAATGTTGAGGACACAGGGAGCTGATTTCTTGATGGAATTTGATAAAACTTGGTGTGAGTATTCATAGCCACCCAAGGATGAACCGTAAGCTTATTGAACATCTTAAGATACTTAACAGGGTTATTGCCCTTGTTTTTGTATTTAAAATCTGTAAACAAGGCCCTGTTATATGAAACTATCACTATCAAAATACTTCATTTACCCTTGTCGCCCCCCCCCCCCCCCAAACGAATGGGCTGCCAATACAAAGGTGGGCGTATTGCAATTTTTTTTTACAATATAATAAAGCCAAGTTTGCCTGGCTTCTGCTTTTTTAGGAAATTTTCCAAGTCCAAGTATTCAGAGTAACATTACTGAGGGTGGACCAATTGTGAATAGAATCAGAAGTGAGGAAGAATGTAAAGAATTAGAAAGTTCTGTAAGTAATTTGATGATTTAGTTTTGAGCAGGCTGTTGTATTCCTTTTTAAAATGAGTTCACTAGGTCATGTCTCGCGGTAGGTCGTAATATGTTTAGTCCTAAGGTATTCATTGGTACAATTTGATAATTTAATTTTGAAAGATAACCAAGAATGCATATTGTAGCACGTTGTGGTTTCCTCCCTTTACAAGTTCCTCCATAATGGTTCCCCCCTACCCCACAGCGCTTTCCACCTCTTTCTCATGCTCGTGGTTTCCTCACCTAATTAGCTTATAATATACTAATTAAAAATGTATTAATCAATTATTGTGATGGATCAAACAGGATATCAGGAATTGCTTTCTTATTCTTTATCAGAGATGAGTAAACTGTAAGCCCTTATAGTTACCAAGAAGATAATCACTTCTGTTATCAAGGGATCATTTCTTTGTGCTTCTTCATACTACAGTACAAGTGATTCATTCACAGCCGTTTTTTATATATTTGACTGACTGGGTTCGTTCTTGGCAGATAATAAAGAACTTAATATTGAACATGTTTTTTTAATACATTGTAAATATTTTTCAAATTTCAATAGGGTTTATCTTGGGTGATTTCCACCAAGTTCCTTTAAAATCTCTTGAGAATTGTGCATTTAAGGAGATTTCAAGAAAAGCCCAACACTGATGTTCTACTTCAACCTTTTGTAGATGAGTGTTGCACCCTCTCTGAAACTGGTGTGCAATGGACAAACTCGGTAGGTGAGCAGGTTGTAACCAAGGTCCATCCTCTTGTTTGCACGTCAGATGCTGTTGCGCGCCCAGTCCTCAGAAATTGCCAACAGTTTAATGGCTATTTTGGTTGCGACTGGTGCTTGCAACGGGGTAGATATGTGCCGAAAGGAAGTGGAAATGTGATGTGCTATCCGTACGAAACTGATGTGGTGAAACGCGTAAAGGAAGAATATGAACAAGATGCCTTAAGAGCTGTAAAAGAAGGAAACTTGGTAAATGGTGTGAAGGGATCAAGTCTATTGAGTCTACTTCCTACATTTGATATTGTTGAATCATTTGTGCCTGACTATATGCACTCAGTGTTTCTCGGTGTAATACGATTTCTAGTTAATCTTTGGTTGGATTCAAAAAGCGTCGGGAAAGCCTACCATATTGATAACGATAACCTTGCCAAAGTAAGCCGTCGTCTGCTGAAAATTAATGCGCCATCTGGTATCGCCAGGGCACCAAGGTCTCTTCAAGAAAGAACACACTGGAAAGCAACTGAGTGGCGAAATTTCCTCCTATACTACTCCATTCCAGTTCTTACAGGTGTGTTGCCAAGACCATATATTCAACATTTGTTCTTGTTGAGCAATTCCATAAATCACCTTCTCCAAGATACAATTCCACGAGATTCTCTTGTAAATATAGACCTTGCTCTCTGCAAATTTGTGATCGGAATGGAAGAGCTCTATGGAGAAGAAAACTGCACTTTTAATGTGCACCAGCTAACACATTTGGTTAATTCTGTTAGACACTACGGGCCTAT
The DNA here is from genome assembly GCA_029955415.1 of Lottia scabra. Classification (NCBI taxonomy): domain Eukaryota; kingdom Metazoa; phylum Mollusca; class Gastropoda; family Lottiidae; genus Lottia; species Lottia scabra. Next base: position 23,937,453 of record JARJEI010000003.1, on the reverse strand, counting down.
TTCAAATGTGTCAGCATTCATGTTTGAATCCAATATTGGCAGACTGAAGAAAATGGTATCCGGAATACGTCATATATTCCTTCACAAATTGCAAGCAAGTTCATTCTCTGGCGCAATCTACCAGTCATGGCTAAAAAATGTCAAATTCAGCAGGCAAGAATAACTGTACTGGACCTATATGAACACCTCCTAACTACAAAACGCAAGGTTCGCATATCTGTGCATATCAACGATGGATCAGTTGCCCTTGGGAGACCAAAGACACGTGATTTAGATGCTGGTGAGTTGCAGTATCTTGATACTTTATTAGGGGTGATTGATGTTAGAATTTACAAGGTTGATTTCTATAAAAAGGTGTTGTTTGATGGGATTGTGTATCAATCATCAGCATATTGTGCTCGTTACAAGAGAGATAATTCTGTAGTATTGACAAATAATGGCACCCATGGTAGAATTACTGAAATGGTTGTTGTAGAAGTGTGTATTTGTGGATAGAATAGAGAATTTGGACGACCGGTCATTACATATGCAAAATTTCAGTCCATTTGAGTAAATGCTTTGGAAAATAGTGAAGGTTAAAAGTTGGGACAATACTTTAGGTCCACCCGATATAAGATACTGAATATTAATACAAAACTTGAAACATGTAATTTCATGCCGTATGATATTAAGACAGTTTATATATTTCTATATCGATCTACGTTTAATGTATTAGCAATATTTTAACAGTAAAATATTTTGTTATCGTAAGATATTTAGTGATAAATGTGTTTGTTATCTATTATGATTGAACTGAATTTTAAATAATAATTAAAGAAAAAAATATCAAGTGTGTTTTTTTTATTTCATTTCAAATACATTGGTCGAATTTGATAATTTCCAAATGATGCACCCGGTATCCATACAAAAAAGAAATTTCAGTCCAGTTACTGCCATGTGCATCATTACTTGATAAAAATAATTATGATAACGCTCTAAAGAAAACTGTCCACCTAATTTGCATAAATATTTACAATCGTCTAACTTATTCAGAGGACATTTAATTTCTAATAAACCATAGCAAGGATTTAAATTAAAATTAAAAATCTTGTTGTCAGGACTAGGCCTAGCAGCAAGCCATGGTGAATACCGATTAACAACAATCCCACATGGATAAACATTTACTGCAAAATCTTGAACCTGAAAACACAAATTTGATACTGCTTTCACAATTGAGAACTATGGTGGTGATTTTTAATTTATATCAGATATCAATTTCTTTTTGTCAAATAATAAGCGAAATTCTTTACTACAATATCGGCATATTATGACTAAATGTGCTATAGATTTAGCCTACTGAAACAAAACAGGTGCTTCCTAAAATTCAGTACGGACTACGTTTCTACATAGATGGACTTGACCTGTCAAACTCTCCACCGTGTCGGTATCCTGGAATAGTTTCGTTATTTGTCTGCCCGTATAAGAAATGGAGATAGCCCCCATACTCGTTTCTAATATAACCAAACGGTTTTTCAGGCCATAACACATATGTCACAAACCACCACCCCTCAGCTTAGGATTAATTTGTCAGAATGGAGAGGTATCATATCCCTGCTACAATTATGAATTACGATTTCTTCTTCTTGTATTGCATGTTTTACCGAACTTTTAAACCTGTGAATACATTTGTAAATGTCATCCTATCTCTTTTTTACATTGTTACAGAGTACCTACCTTTGATGTCTTTTATATAGGCCTACTTTTCACAAAAGTATTTGTTGTACCCCTCAAGACATTTTCTTGGATGCAGCTTTCTGATCATGTCGTTCCAAAGTCGCTTCAATAAATCCGAAGGTTATATCAAGATGAAATATCGCTAGTTGACGTCGAAATGACAGCGGTAGGCTTAGCAGACGCCATCTTGACCGATTTGCCCACTTTGCCTCGTTTTCATATTTATATGAATATTCATGACGTCTCATTCATAAAGGCGTATAGCGCCGCGTATTTTGTTCCCCTTTGTCTGTTTGCAGATAATTTGATCCAAGTTGATAATAAGACTTGTAAACCAGACCAAAAGGCAAAACTCAGAGGATATTTGAAGCAGTGGCTGGATTATGGGTATCTAGCTGGCATACATCTCTACAGAATAACCCTTCAACAAACAGCACACCTCTCGTATGTAGCTTAGCATTCCACACCATTATGCTGTATTCGTAATTCCTGGAATGTATGGTGTTTCCCACTTGGAAGTATTGAACACCAGTTACATTGTGTTAGGGTGCATACCTGGAAAAATCAACTTGGCGGCCATAGTAACAATATTTTTATTTTGCCTTAAGATGCTGTTTTTTTTTACCGTTTTACGAGACCTGTATGAAATTTTTCGTTTTTGGAATTAAAGCATCAAGGAAGAACAAATATTTCAACGGAACTAATCTGTTTTCGCTAATATCAACATATATTCATACTTATAGTTAGTTTTCTTTCTCATCCAGCAGCAAAGGTCTAGATTAGGCCTACACTTGATCAAGTTAGAATTCTGCTTTTCTGTTTCAAGAAATGCATCACATGTAAAATCAGACAAATCTATAGTATTCCAATAAATATGCACTAGAATAACTCGCATTTAACTACAAAAATATCATAAGTACCATTTAAAACGACTTTTGCCATCTTATTACGTCTAGACCCTTGCGCCGCCGCCGCCGCCGATTTCTTTACAGCCATTATCTGCCAGTTGTGAAAAGAGAGCGCCGCCGATTTATGTCAGCCGATTTCTGCCACTTTGTAAATGTAATCATCACAAAATCCCAGTTAAGTTAACTCAGTTATTATGTAGTCTGTAAAAACATATTCTATTTATACACACACAACTGTTGGTATAAACTATAAGCAAGCACGTAGGGTAATGTATGATGTGTATCACGTGATTGATATCTGTAGTTACACACACGTGCATCACGCACCATCTCAATATAGATTGAACAAAGGGAATTTAAAGGTAAGATATCTTAGATACATGTATATAAAATATATTACAATTACAATTGTTTCCGTCGGACTGAGATGCAGACATTCCAGACACAAGTTAGGCTCTGACTTGGGCTAGGCCTAGAAATTGTTTTCAAATATTCAGTTGCACAGAAATTTGACAGCATTTTGTCCCGATGAGATTACGTGGATCTGAATTCAAAGAGAGTGTGTCACCGTGTCGGTATCCTGGAATAGTTTCGTTATTTGTCTGCCCGTATAAGAAATGGAGATAGCCCCCATACTCGTTTCTAATATAACCAAACGGTTTTTCAGGCCATAACACATATGTCACAAACCACCACCCCTCAGCTTAGGATTAATTTGTCAGAATGGAGAGGTATCATATCCCTGCTACAATTATGAATTACGATTTCTTCTTCTTGTATTGCATGTATTACCGAACTTTTAAACCTGTGAATACATTTGTAAATGTCATCCTATCTCTTTTTTACATTGTTACAGATTGAATTTACAGCATAAAGACAAAAAATAGTCAACTATGTCTAAAAGAAGCAGGGGGAATACTAATGTCAGCACAGACATGTCAAAGCTGGCCAAAAGCACTGTTATTAAAGATCTAGAAATTGTGTTGTGTAGCAGTTTCAAAAACAATCATTTGCATCATCACAAACTTGGAAATATTATGGTAAACTTCTCAAAAGTGATCGAAAGGAATTAGATGACAAATATTATTTCTGTAAATTATGCGTAGATAGAGAAAAAAACAGAATAGAACAAGGAGACATTGGTCATTTGTCTGCAATTCACAAAACTGCAAAAAATTCCTCAACAGGCAACTTGAAAAACCATTTATTTATTGCTCATAATATAGATGTATCAGACGCAAAGCACGATGCAGCAGCTTATACAACATTAAGAAACTGGTGCAAGACTCTGGATGTTGGGGGAGGAAATGCCGCTAGCACACAGTTCGAACTCAATAGACACATTGCATTATGGTTTTGTACTGATCTTCTTCCATTCAATTTATTGGGTCGAGACGGATTTATTACATTCTTCGGAAAAATACTGGAATTTCACTCCCACACCCTAGCACTTTAAGTAGAGGCCCCATGTTGGATATGTTTAAGTCAGCAAAAAACGAAGTTATTCATGCACTGAAAGATGTGAAAACAGTCACCTTAATGTTGGATGGTTGGACATACAAGTATCGAAGGCTTTCTTACCTAGGTCTCAAATGTTCTGTTATTGACAGTTCTTGGACAAGAAATATTTACACACTTTGTTGTTCACCACTTAATAATCACTGTAGTGACACTATTGCGAAGTTCGTGAAGGACGTTATCTTTAACTTCTTCGGAAAAACAACCAGAGAATTAAAGCTCCACTCTGTACATGATGGAGCTGCCAGCATGTTTAAGTTTTCTAGATTGTTGAACTCTGAAGCTGAACATTGCATAGCACATGTGCTGCACCTCATTCTTTCTACTGATGGCATAACAAAGTGCCCATCTGTTGGAAACTTGCTTGATAAATGTCAACAAATTGTCACCTGCCTTAACTTCAAAACAGCAGCTTTAGCCAATGAGTCTCAGTGTATAGACGATCAAAACCTGTGTGATTCATATAAGCTATCAGAAGTGTACGAAATTAATAATCTGGACGAACAGTTTCCAATAAATGACAATGAAGAGTCTATTGAACGGGTTGAAGTTGGTTTTCATGATGCTAGACCACATCAACATCAAACCTTGAAACTTCAAGTGTGTACAAGATGGAATAGTGCATTGTTTATGGTGGAAACATTGTGTCAACTTATGGAGCCAGTTACAAATTTATTAAAACAATGTGGACGTCATGATTTACTTCTGGATATTGATGAAAAAACATTATTAAAGGCTCTTCTTGGTTTTCTCAAACCTTTTGAATCACTCACTCATGTAATAAGTGATGAAACTAATTCATTAGCAATTATACCCATTTTAAAACACAAGATTAAATCATTACTGGAATGTCATCCAAACGATCTTCCAGAAATAAAGCAACTCAAGCGTGCTTGTATATCAAAAATTGAAAAAAGATTAGCTATTTCTGCATCAGCAACATTGGCGTGCCAGCTTGATCCAAGTGTGATGCATACTTTGTTTTCTGCAGAAGAAACTTATGAAAATTTAATAAAACATGCTAAACAAGTAGATTTGGAAATTAGTGAGCCATCAACGTCAGTACCAGCTGATGAGCCAGGGTCGTCATCTAAAAGTGCCAAACTGGTTCTGTTAGCAGAAATGTCTGTTGTGGAGCCAAGTTTCTTTGATTTTGAGAGTGAAGTTCGCAGGTATTTGTCACATTCACCGACAGATGATGAAAAAGAAAACCCTCTAGTTTTCTGGAAAAGGCATGAATCGTTATATCCCCATCTTGCTGAACTTGCTCGGGAATATCTAGCCATACCTGCAAGCAGTGTGTCAGTAGAGAGCATGTTTTCAATCACAGGACTTGTCTTGTAGTTAAGAATGCTAATTACCACTTCGGAAGTCGTATTTTCCATATTTCCTAGGAGTAACTAATACAGCATTAATAACAACTCTCATTAATGCTGTAAAGTCCACTGTTGATGAGTTGAAGTCTATTTAATCCACAAATAATGGTGATCTGCCATTTGTATGTAAAACAAATGATGATGACAGTGTCACCATACACGCTGAAGACACAAACTTACCAGCCAGCATAAGGTTCAAGGATAAATATAAACTCAGTTTGAAACAAAGAGAGAGCTGAAAAGAATGTGAATATTGTCAAGGAGTCATTCACGCTGAAAAAATGTAGCGAATGGGAAAGTAACTGTCCACAAAATAAAAAAACTGAACTCATTCCATCAATTGCAAATCAACTTGAAACCAGGCTAGAGTCATTCAAAGACCAAATCTTCACTGCATTCACCATTGCAGACCATACCCAATGGGATGAAAGTGATTCAGATTATGGCAAAGATCACATCAAGAAAATTGCCTCTCACTTCGGTGAATCTCTGGCATTCCATAAGTTTTTACTGGACATTGCCATTTATGAATGGAGAGGTCTCAGAAGGCTTGTTGCTGTAAAGTTCCACCACTTTAAGAACAGTATCAATATGTGGCAACAGCTGTTCTCACATCACCACAATGAATATCCTCACATCCTCCTCATCATTGAAATCATCCTTGTCACTGCATTTGCTAGCGCCACTGTTGAGCGAGGAATTAGCACACTTAACCGACACAAGACTCACAAGTTCCAGAACAAGCACGAAGAACACCACATTAGATGATCATTAGATGATCTCCTCCTACTTCGAATCAACTTACCTGTGTTATTATGTTGTGACCCACACCATGAGGAGAAACGTATTGAAAAAGCAGTTTCTTTGTATCTGAATGATAAAAAAAGAAGAAATACCCAGACACGGAACAAGCCACCTGTCGTTTCTGTGAGTGAGTTGCAGACTGGTTGCCATGATACATTTTTGCCATCCCAGCATCATCTGTCATCCGTTGTGGTTTCCCGAACTATTCTCAGCTAACAGCAACTGAAGAGTTTCTTACAGTAAGTGATACGGACAGTAGTGATTCAGATGCCCATGAGTCTGATTGTGAGTCTGATACAGACAGTGATGTTTGTGATGATGTGTCTGGGGACGATGAATGAATTATACAATAATAATAGAACAATAACCTAATACCTAGAGCATTCCACAGTTTAATAGATTTTAAATGATTTTTAAGATGATACCTTGCATCATGTAATGTTTTATTTTAATCTTAGTCAAAGTTATAGACTTTTGTATTTATTTTGTTGCTAACCTCATCAATTTACTAGTCAAAACATAAACTTGTAATATAGTCTTAGAAACTAGTCTTAGTCAAAGTTATAGACTTCTGTATTTATTTTATTGCTAACGTCATCAATTTACTAGTTTGTTAACCTCATCCGTCCATTTGTGCCAAAATCCAGTGATATAATATATAAAAATCTTGATGATCACTAAGTGTTTTTTCTTTAACCTAAAGGTTAGACGTACCGTAACATGTAGGTTACGTCAGTCGGTTACGTCAGTCTGTTTTCACGGAACCTACAAGTAGGTTACGGTCCATTTCCCTTACGTCACGGCCTGAAAAAAGAAGATACCTCTCCTCTGCGATTAGCGCCGCGTATAAAAGTAATACTAGTAATACACGGCGCCGGAAAGGGAAGACAATGGCCACTACAGAGTAAAAACGATGTGAAAAGTGTGAAATGGATATTTCTAAGAAAAACTGGAGTAGGCACATCAAATCTAAAAGACATTTAGAAGATAAAGTGGAAAAAGCAGAAAAAAGGAAAATGGAGGAATTAACTTTTTCCTTACGTTCCAGAAGGTAGTAAAATACGAGATCATAAACATAGCAACGAGGAGATACCTCTCCTCTGCGATGAGCGCCATCTCGTCGTACAGCATTATGACGTCAAAACCCTTATGACGTCATGTTTTTATGACGTTACACCCTTAGTAACGTCGTTTTTAGTTTAAAGATGCCATCTTACCGGAAAAGACGTGTTTTTCGCCGCTCTCGGTTTTATGCTAAGAAGAGGAGTAATTTTAACCGGAAGAAGTCTTTTTACCGTCGTAGACGTGGTGGAGGACGTAGGAAACCCTTTAGGAAGAATAATTGGATGAAGAATATCTATAAAAGAGTCATACACTCTGAATTCAAGGCTGATCATGCCTTTAAGATACCTGACACTGGAGTATACAACACTAACTTGTGTTGGGACTTTCCAACCTTCTGTGGCGGCAATTTCAAGTCCAACTAGGTGTATACAAGTCTATGTTTGATATGGTGAAGATAAGACATGTTACCCTTGTCTACTGGTTGAATACCAATGAATTGGATACCGCAAAGAATAAGCAAATACCTGAGATGTTACGGACTTATGATGCCGACTCTGAAGGTCGTCTGATGGATATTAGTAACCAGAATAAATGTGTGAACACACGGCACCATTTAATACGTACTGGTAAGAAGTCAAATAATAAGCGAAATTCTTTACTACAATATCGGCCTATTATGACTAAATGTGCTATAGATTTAGCCTACTGAAACAAAACAGGTGCTTCCTAAAATTCAGTACGGACTACGTTTCTACATGGGCAGATTTCTAAAGCAGGGGCCTAGCAAAGAAATCTGATCCTGTCCTGAAAACCATCCTTGATCGTATTTCAAAGCGAAACAGTTAATTTGATAAAATCAAAATTGCGATTGACCTTCTACTAAAAATAGATGGACTTGACCTGTCAAACTCTCCGCCGCTGAAAACTAGGTCATACTTAACTGAGTCATAGAGCTACCTACCTTTGATGTCTTTTATATAGGCCTACTTTTCACAAAAGTATTTGTTGTACCCCTCAAGACATTTTCTTGGATGCAGCTTTCTGATCATGTCGTTCCAAAGTCGCTTCAATAAATCCGAAGGTTATATCAAGATGAAATATCGCTAGTTGACGTCGAAATGACAGCGGTAGGCTTAGCAGACGCCATCTTGACCGATTTGCCTCGTTTTCATATTTATATGAATATTTCATATAGCGCCGCGTATTTTGTTCCCCTTTGTCTGTTTGCAGAGAATTTGATCCAAGTTGATAAATAAGACTTGTAAACCAGACCAAAAGGCAAAACTCAGAGGATATTTGAAGCAGTGGCTGGATTATGGGTATCTAGCTGGCATACATCTCTACAGAATAACCCTTCAACAAACAGCACACCTCTCGTATGTAGCCCAGCATTCCACACCATTATGCTGTATTCGTAATTCCTGGAATGTATGGTGTTTCCCACTTGGAAGTAGTGAACACAAGTTGCATTGTGTTCGGGTGCATACCTAGAAAAATCAACATGGCGGCCATAGTAAGAATATTTTGATTTTGCCTTTAGATGCTGTTTTTTTACCGTTTTACGAGTCCTATATGAAATTTTTCGTTTTTGGAATTAAAGCATCAAGGAAGAACAAATATTTCAACGAAACCAATCTGTTTACGCTAATATCAACATAATATATTCATACTTATAGTTAGTTTTCTTTCTCATCCAGCAGCAACGGTCTAGATTAGGCCTACACTTGATCAAGTTAGCATTCTGCTTTTCTGTTTCAAGAAATGCATCACATGTAAAATCAGACAAATCTAGTATTACAATAAATATGCACTAGAATAACTCGCATTTAACTACAAAAATATCATTATCATTTAAAACGACTTTTGCCAACTTATTACGTCATAATCGTCACATGTCGAGAACTCGATTTAATCTTAGCTACCCGAGTTCTCCAGTAGAAAACACGACTTCCAAATTTTGTAGTTAAGAATGCCAATTACCACTTCGGAAGTCGTATTTTCCATATTTCCTAGGATTAACGAATACAGCATTAATAACAACTCTCATTAATGCTGTAAATTCCACTGTTGATGAGTTGAAGTCTATTTAATCCACAAATAATGGTGATCTGCCATTTGTATGTACAACAAATGATGATGACAGTGTCACCATACACGCTGAAGACACAAACTTACCAGCCAGCATAAGGTTCAAGGATAAATATAAACTCAGTTTGAAACAAAGAGAGAGCTGAAAAGAATGTGAATATTGTCAAGGAGTCATTCACGCTGAAAAAATGTAGCGAATGGGAAAGTAACTGTCCAAAAAAATAAAAACTGAACTCATTCCATCAATTGCAAATCAACTTGAAACCAGGCTAGAGTCATTCAAAGACCAAATCTTCACTGCATTCACCATTGCAGACCATACCCAATGGGATGAAAGTGATTCGGATTATGGCAAAGATCACATTAAGAAAATTGCCTTAATTGCCTCTCACTTCGGTGAATCTCTGGCATTCCATAAGTTTTTACTGGACATTGCCATTTATGAATGGAGAGGTCTCAGAAGGCTTGTTGCTGTAAAGTTCCACCACTTTAAGAACAGTATCAATATGTGGCAACAGCTGTTCTCACATCACCACAATGAATATCCTCACATCCTCCTCATCATTGAAATCATCCTTGTCACTGCATTTGCTAGCGCCACTGTTGAGCGAGGAATTAGCACACTTAACCGACACAAGACTCACAAGTTCCAGAACAAGCACGAAGAACATCACATTAGATGATCATTAGATGATCTCCTCCTACTTCGAATCAACTTACCTGTGTTATTATGTTGTGACCCACACCATGAGGAGAAACGTATTGAAAAAGCAGTTTCTTTGTATCTGAATGATAAAAAAAGAAGAAATACCCAGACACGGAACAAGCCACCTGTCGTTTCTGTGAGTGAGTTGCAGACTGGTTGCCATGATACATTTTTGCCATCCCAGCATCATCTGTCATCCGTTGTGGTTTCCCGAACTATTCTCAGCTAACAGCAACTGAAGAGTTTCTTACAGTAAGTGATACGGACAGTAGTGATTCAGATGCCCATGAGTCTGATTGTGAGTCTGATACAGACAGTGATGTTTGTGATGATGTGTCTGGGGACGATGAATGAATTATTCAATAATAATAGAACAATAACCTAATACCTAGAGCATTCCACAGTTTAATAGATTTTAAATGATTTTTAAGATGATACCTTGCATCATGTAATGTTTTATTTTAATCTTAGTCAAAGTTATAGACTTTTGTATTTATTTTGTTGCTAACCTCATCAATTTACTAGTCAAAACATAAACTTGTAATATAGTCTTAGAAACTAGTCTTAGTCAAAGTTATAGACTTCTGTATTTATTTTATTGCTAACGTCATCAATTTACTAGTTTGTTAACCTCATCCGTCCATTTGTGCCAAAATCCAGTGATATAATATATAAAAATCTTGATGATCACTAAGTGTTTTTTCTTTAACCTAAAGGTTAGACGTACCGTAACATGTAGGTTACGTCAGTCGGTTACGTCAGTCTGTTTTCACGGAACCTACAAGTAGGTTACGGTCCATTTCCCTTACGTCACGGCCTGAAAAAAGAAGATACCTCTCCTCTGCGATTAGCGCCGCGTATAAAAGTAATACTAGTAATACACGGCGCCGGAAAGGGAAGACAATGGCCACTACAGAGTAAAAACGATGTGAAAAGTGTGAAATGGATATTTCTAAGAAAAACTGGAGTAGGCACATCAAATCTAAAAGACATTTAGAAGATAAAGTGGAAAAAGCAGAAAAAAGGAAAATGGAGGAATTAACTTTTTCCTTACGTTCCAGAAGGTAGTAAAATACGAGATACAAAAACGATGGCTTTGACGTCATAAACATAGCAACGAGGAGATACCTCTCCTCTGCGATGAGCGCCATCTCGTCGTGCAGCATTATGACGTCAAAACCCTTATGACGTCATGTTTTTATGACGTTACACCCTTAGTAACGTCGTTTTTAGTTTAAAGATGCCATCTTACCGGAAAAGACGTGTTTTTCGCCGCTCTCGGTTTTATGCTAAGAAGAGGAGTAATTTTAACCGGAAGAAGTCTTTTTACCGTCGTAGACGTGGTGGAGGACGTAGGAAACCCTTTAGGAAGAATAATTGGATGAAGAATATCTATAAAAGAGTCATACACTCTGAATTCAAGGCTGATCATGCCTTTAAGATACCTGACACTGGAGTATACAACACTAACTTGTGTTGGGACTTTCCAACCTTCTGTGGCGGCAATTTCAAGTCCAACTAGGTGTATACAAGTCTATGTTTGATATGGTGAAGATAAGACATGTTACCCTTGTCTACTGGTTGAATACCAATGAATTGGATACCGCAAAGAATAAGCAAATACCTGAGATGTTACGGACTTATGATGCCGACTCTGAAGGTCGTCTGATGGATATTAGTAACCAGAATAAATGTGTGAACACACGGCACCATTTAATACGTACTGGTAAGAAGTACAAGATGAAGATGTATCCGAAATTTGCTTCCCGTCTGTCTGCTGACAAGGCTGTGGGTTCTACATCTGGCAGAATGTATTCCCCTTGGTTTGATTGTACCGACTTTTCTTATTCTTCTACCCCGCAGACCTCAAAGAATGGTATTATCTACAATCTAACCGCAACACCTGGCACCAACTTTGAAGGCTTTTACAGTATCGGATTGTCATGGAAAGGACGGAGAGACGGACAACAATATAAGGCTAAGACCTATATATCAATGGATTCACCAACAGGAATTTCTGAAGGATTTGAAGTTCTAGGGGCATCCTAGTGCCCCAGGGTACGGAACAGTCAGTGTATTATCCAACACTGTACTGGAGGATGTATATCTAGTTAATCGAACCTTTTCGTGCGGTAGCACGAAAAGGTGAGCCAATGAATAGACTTAAGAGGCTTGAACATTTAAGATTTATTCAATATTGTACATTAATTCATTAAACGATAATCATTTGGTAATCGTCGTTTTTCTTCTCTAATTTAAACACCCACCATCTGTCAGCAGACATCTTCGACTGGTCAGGCATGAAGTTTGCCATGCATAGTACTTTGGGTGGGTTGAAGTGCTTTGTTGTTGATTGGTATTTCTGGGAAAACGTGTAGCCATCCTTCAAGTTTTCTAGTATGGAATAATTTACGTGTCCATCGTCTTCTCTGGTATAGTTGAAGCATACCAGTTCCTCCTTGTCATATGCGTAAGATATATCCTTGCTGTTTGCATTTTGAAATATTGCAGCATTCTTTGTGGCATGTAGGTATTTGCTTAGATACGTCTTGCCTGCCCCTCCTTCTTCATCGTAGATCCAAAGGACTTCACGATCTTCGGTCTGTTCCAATATGTTTATACAACATCTCTGCCATTGTTTTAGGTTTGCTTGTTTGTAATCCTCTACTCGATTGTCTGCTCTGTTCATTTCGGCATACTCCTCATACATCGCCATGAAATGCTTCTGCTGATGGGCTGGTAAATTACAGTATGGGTAACTGGTGTGTGGTAGATGTTGTAAATTGTAGTATCTCCTGGCTGCAATCCAAGCCTTACAACCGAGGCTGACCATGTCTACGTCAATAGCATCATATACAGCCTTATGCCGGTATCCATACAAAAAAGAAATTTCAGTCCAGTTATTGCCATGTGCATCATTACTTGATAAAAATAATTATGATAACGCTCTAAAGAAAACTGTCCACCTAATTTGCATAAATATTTACAATCGTCTAACTTATTCACAGGACACTTAATTTCTAATAAACCATAACAAGGATTTAAATTAAAATTAAAAATCTTGTTGTCAGGACTAGGCCTAGCAGCAAGCCATGGTGAATACCGATGGCGATTAACAACAATCCCACATGGATAAACATTTACTGCAAAATCTTCAACCTGAAAACACAAATTTGATACTGCTTTCACAATTGAGAACTATGGTGGTGATTATTTAATTTATATCAGATATCAATTTCTTTTTGTCAAATAATAAGCGAAATTCTTTACTACAATATCGGCCTATTATGACTAAATGTGCTATAGATTTAGCCTACTGAAACAAAACAGGTGCTTCCTAAAATTCAGTACGGACTACGTTTCTACATGGGCAGATTTCTAAAGCAGGGGCCTAGCAAAGAAATCTGATCCTGTCCTGAAAACCATCCTTGATCGTATTTCAAAGCGAAACAGTTAATTTGATAAAATCAAAATTGCGATTGACCTTCTACTAAAAATAGATGGACTTGACCTGTCAAACTCTCCGCCGCTGAAAACTAGGTCATACTTAACTGAGTCATAGAGCTACCTACCTTTGATGTCTTTTATATAGGCCTACTTTTCACAAAAGTATTTGTTGTACCCCTCAAGACATTTTCTTGGATGCAGCTTTCTGATCATGTCGTTCCAAAGTCGCTTCAATAAATCCGAAGGTTATATCAAGATGAAATATCGCTAGTTGACGTCGAAATGACAGCGGTAGGCTTAGCAGACGCCATCTTGACCGATTTGCCTCGTTTTCATATTTATATGAATATTTCATATAGCGCCGCGTATTTTGTTCCCCTTTGTCTGTTTGCAGAGAATTTGATCCAAGTTGATAAATAAGACTTGTAAACCAGACCAAAAGGCAAAACTCAGAGGATATTTGAAGCAGTGGCTGGATTATGGGTATCTAGCTGGCATACATCTCTACAGAATAACCCTTCAACAAACAGCACACCTCTCGTATGTAGCCCAGCATTCCACACCATTATGCTGTATTCGTAATTCCTGGAATGTATGGTGTTTCCCACTTGGAAGTAGTGAACACAAGTTGCATTGTGTTCGGGTGCATACCTGGAAAAATCAACATGGCGGCCATAGTAAGAATATTTTGATTTTGCCTTTAGATGCTGTTTTTTACCGTTTTACGAGTCCTATATGAAATTTTTCGTTTTTGGAATTAAAGCATCAAGGAAGAACAAATATTTCAACGAAACCAATCTGTTTACGCTAATATCAACATAATATATTCATACTTATAGTTAGTTTTCTTTCTCATCCAGCAGCAACGGTCTAGATTAGGCCTACACTTGATCAAGTTAGCATTCTGCTTTTCTGTTTCAAGAAATGCATCACATGTAAAATCAGACAAATCTAGTATTACAATAAATATGCACTAGAATAACTCGCATTTAACTACAAAAATATCATTATCATTTAAAACGACTTTTGCCAACTTATTACGTCATAATCGTCACATGTCGAGAACTCGATTTAATCTTAGCTACCCGAGTTCTCCAGTAGAAAACACGACTTCCAAATTTTGTAGTTAAGAATGCTAATTACCACTTCGGAAGTCGTATTTTCCATATTTCCTAGGAGTAACGAATACAGCATTAATAACAACTCTCATTAATGCTGTAAAGTCCACTGTTGATGAGTTGAAGTCTATTTAATCCACAAATAATGGTGATCTGCCATTTGTATGTACAACAAAATAATGATGATGACAGTGTAACCATACACGCTTACAAACTTACCAGCCAGCATTAGGTTCAAGGATAAATATAAACTCAGTTTGAAACAAAGAGAGAGCTGAAAAGAATGTGAATATTGTCAAGGAGTCATTCACGCTGAAAAATGTAGCGAATGGGAAAGTAACTGTCCACAAAATAAAAACTAAACTCATTCCATCAATTGCAAATCAACTTGAAACCAGGCTAGAGTCATTCAAAGACCCAATCTTCACTGCATTCACCATTGCAGACCATACCCAATGGGATGAAAGTGATTCAGATTATGGCAAAGATCACATCAAGAAAATTGCCTCTCACTTCGGTGAATCTCTGGCATTCCATACGTTTTCACTGGACATTGCCATTTATGAATGGAGAGGTCTCAGAAGGCTTGTTGCTGTAAAGTTCCACCACTTTAAGAACAGTATCAATATGTGGCAACAGCTGTTCTCACATCACCACAATGATTATCCTCACATCCTCCTCATCATTGAAATCATCCTTGTCACTGCATTTGCTAGCGCCACTGTTGAGCGAGGAATTAGCACACTTAACCGACAACTCACAAGTTCCAGAACAAGCACGAAGAACACCACATTAGATGATCATTAGATGATCTCCTCCTACTTCGAATCAACTTACCTGTGTTATTATGTTGTGACCCACACTATGAGGAGAAACTTATTGAAAAGGCAGTTTCTTTGTATCTGAATGATAAAAAAAGAAGAAATACCCAGACACGGAACAAGCCACCTGTCGTTTCTGTGAGATGCAGATTGGTTGCCAGGATACATTTTTGCCATCCCAGCATCATCTGTCATTCGTTGTGGTTTCCCGAACTATTCTCAGCTAACATCAACTGAAGAGTTTCATACAGTAAGTGATACGGACAGTAGTGATTCCGATGCCCATGAGTCTAATTGTGAGTCTGATACAGACAGTGATGTTTGTGATGATGTGTCTGGGGACGATGAATGAATTATTCAATAATAATAGAACAATAACCTAATACCTAGAGCATTCCAAAGTTTAATAGATTTTAAATGATTTTTAAGATGATACCTTGCATCATGTAATGTTTTATTTTAATCTTAGTCAAAGTTATAGACTTTTGTATTTATTTTGTTGCTAACCTCATCAATTTACTAGTCAAAACATAAACTTGTAATATAGTCTTAGAAACTAGTCTTAGTCAAAGTTATAGACCTCTGTATTTATTTTATTGCTAACGTCATCAATTTACTAGTTTGTTAACCTCATCCGTCCATTTGTGCCAAAATCCAGTGATATATATAAAAATCTTGATAATCACAAAATCTTGATAATTCTTCTTTAACCTAAAGGTTAGACGTACCGTAACATGTAGGTTACGTCAGTCGGTTACGTCAGTCTGTTTTCACGGAACCTACAAGTAGGTTACGGTCCATTTCCCTTACGTCACGGCCTGAAAAAAGAAGATACCTCTCCTCTGCGATTAGCGCCGTTTCCGGTAAGATGGCATCTTTAAACTAAAAACGACGTTACTAAGGGTGTAACGTCATAAAAACATGACGTCATAAGGGTTTTGACGTCATAATGCTGCACGACGAGATGGCAACATCTCATCTTAAAGCAGCGCCGCTGTTCTCACATCACAATGATTATCCTCACATCTTCCTCATCATTGAAATCATCCTTGTCACTGCATTTGCTAGCGCCACTGTTGAGCGAGGAATTAGCACCACATTAGATGATCTCCCCTTACTACGAATCAACTTACCTGTGTTATTATGTTGTGACCCACACTATGAGGAGAAACTTATTGAAAAAGCAGTTTCTTTGTATCTGAAAGATAAAAAAAGAAGAAATACCCAGACACGGAACAAGCCACCTGTCGTTTCTGTGAGATGCAGATTGGTTGCCAGGATACATTTTTGCCATCCCAGCATCATCTGTCATCCGTTGTGGTTTCCCGAACTATTCTCAGCTAACATCAACTGAAGAGTTTCATACAGTAAGTGATACGGACAGTAGTGATTCCGATGCCCATGAGTCTAATTGTGAGTCTGATACAGACAGTGATGTTTGTGATGATGTGTCTGGGGACGATGAATGAATTATTCAATATTAAAATACAGATGTGACGTCACCCTTTGTTCTTGACGGTCCAATATTTAACTTATTGGTACGGGCATTTTGCCAAGAGTACATTATTTTTTCAAAATGGCGGTAAATTTTGGACCGCTGTGACATCATAAAATGATTGAATAATGCTCACTTTTGGTGACCTGTTTCTGGTTGATTTTGCTCACTATATCTTTTGGCTTCAAAAACATGTATGAATCGATGGGTGCGTTTTGCCGCAGTGTACCAAACTGCACAAAATTGACTTGTAAAACGAAACTTGTGGTTTCTGAAGTCTTGAAACTATTTCCTTTTTTTCCGCCAAAATAAAAAAAAAACACAATTTATGTCTTAAAGGTTTGTTTTTACAGAGGACAATTTTCAGTTAAACATTGTGACCTTTTCTGGTTGAAATTTCTAAGAGAGAAATACTTAAATATTCGTTATCAAAGCAAAGACATTCTAAGGCTAACAGTAGCAGTAGTGTGAAATCTCAAAGAAAGCTTTGTTATGTTAGAAATTCGAAATACAATGCATAAATCATCGTCCTGAAGACTACAAAAAACAATAGAGGCATGCCATATGTACATTACGATCGTTTAAAGATTAAAATGAAAAGTGAAGCAATAAAAAACTACAATAATTTACCCGATCAAGAATATTTATAAATCCAATCCAAACATCTCGAGAGTTAATCTGCAATTGTGTGTTATGGCACGTGAGTTTATCTCGTGTGACCTATAATAATGCACGTGACTGAGTTCTTGTTTGAGTAGGTATAATGACATAGTGATGGGGGACGCATGAATTTACAGTGAGCTGTTTTTTGGTTGATCTGTATTTTAAGTAGGTTAATGGTCCTCAAGCAGTCCAATGCGTTCAATAATGACGTAACACGCGGACCTTCGGTCCTTGTGTTACGATCATTATTGAACTTATAGGACTGCTTTCGGCCATTAACCTATACATAATAGAACAATAACCTAATACCGAGAACGGCGAAAAACACGTCTTTTTCGGTAAGATGGCATCTTTAAATTGAATTTGACGTTACTTGGTTGAATACTAATCAGTTGGATACCGGCAAGGACAAACAAGTTCCTGAGATGCTCCGGACCTATGATGAGGATTGTGAAGGTCGGTTAATGGATATTTCTAATCAGAATAAGTGTGTAAACACTCGTCACCACTTGATACGTACGGGAAAGAAGTACAAGATGAAAATGTACCCAAAATTTTCCTCCCGTTTGGCTACTGACAAAGCTGTTGGATCTACCTCTGGTAGAAGTTATGTGCCATGGTTTGATTGTGCTGAATTCAATTTTTCTGCTACTCCGAAGACATCAAGAAATGGTATTATATATAACCTTACTGCTACCCCTAATACCAACTTTGAAGGGTTTTACAGCATTGGCTTGTCTTGGAAAGGTCGGAGAGATGGACAACAATATAACTATATTACCATGGATTCACCAACAGGAATTTCCGAAGGATTTGAAGACCTAGGGGCATAGTCAGTGTTACTATCAAACACTGTACTGGAGTTAGTTTATCTAGCTAACGAAAAGTTGAGCAAATGAATAGACATAAGAGGCTTGAACATTTATGATTTATTCAATACTGTACAATAAATTATTAAAGTATTAACATTCTGTAATCTTCTTCGTTTTTCTCTAGCTTGAATATCCACCATCTGTCTGCAGACATCTTGGATTGGTCTGGCATGAAGTTTGCCATACATAATACCTTGGGTGGGTTGAAGTGTTTAGTTGTAGACTCATACTTCTGTGAAAATGTGTACCCATCCTTCAAGTTTTCTAGGATTGAATAGTTGACATGTCCGTCATCTTCTCGAGTGTAGTTGAAGCAAACGATGTCTTCTTTGTCATAGGCGTAGCTGATGTCTTTACTGTTTGCGTTCTGGAAGATTGCTGCATCTCTGGTTGCATGTAGAAATTTACTAAGATAGGTTTTTCCAGCTCCCCCTTCCTCGTCGTAAATCCATAAGACTTCTCTATCTTCTGTTAGCATTAACATATTGATGCAATGTTTCTGCCATTGTTTTAGATTAGTTGTCTTGTATTCCTCCGCTCTGTTATCTGCCCGATTCATCTCGGCGTACTCTTCGTACATAGCCATAAAGTGTTTCTGTTGATGTGCTGGTAAATTACAATAGGGGTAACTTGTTTGTGGTAATCGTTGCAGATATTTACTGAGATAGGTTTTACCTGCTCCCCCCTCCTCGTCGTAAATCCAAAGGTCGTCTGATGGATATTAGTAACCAGAATAAATGTGTGAACACACGGCACCATTTAATACGTACTGGTAAGAAGTACAAGATGAAGATGTATCCGAAATTTGCTTCCCGTCTGTCTGCTGACAAGGCTATGGGTTCTACATCTGGCAGAATGTATTCCCCTTGGTTTGATTGTTCCGACTTTTCTTATTCTTCTACCCCGCAGACCTCAAAGAATGGTATTATCTACAATCTAACCGCATCACCTGGCACCAACTTTGAAGGCTTTTACAGTATCGGATTGTCATGGAAAGGACGGAGAGACGGACAACAATATAAGTCTAAGACCTATATATCAATGGATTCACCAACAGGAATTTCTGAAGGATTTGAAGTTCTAGGGGCATCCTAGTGCCCCAGGGTACGGACCAGTCAGTGTATTATCCAACACTGTACTGAGGGATGTATATCTAGCTAATCGAACCTTTTGGTGAGCCAATGAATAGACTTAAGAGGCTTGAACATTTAAGATTTATTCAATATTGTACATTAATTCATTAAACAATAATCATTTGGTAATCGTCGTTTTTCTTCTCTAATTTTAACACCCACCATCTGTCAGCAGACATCTTCGACTGGTCAGGCATGAAGTTTGCCATGCATAGTACTTTGGGTGGGTTGAAGTGCTTTGTTACTGCATTTGCTAGCGCCACTGTTGAGCGAGGAATTAGCACACTAACCGACAACTCACAAGTTCCAGAACAAGCACGAAGAACACCACATTAGATGATCTCCTAATTCGAATCAACTTACCTGTGTTGTTATGTTGTGACCCACACTATGAGGAGAAACTTATTGAAAAGGCAGTTTCTTTGTATCTGAATGATAAAAAAAGAAGGAATACCCAGACACGGAACAAGCCACCTGTCGTTTCTGTGAGTGAGTTGCAGACTGGTTGCCATGATACATTTTCGCCATCCCAGCATCATCTGTCATCCGTTGTGGTTTCCCGAACTATTCTCAGCTAACATCAACATTTGTGCCAAAATCCAGTGATATATATAAAAATCTTGATGATCACTAAGTGTTTTTTCTTTAACCTAGGGGTTAGACGTACCGTAACATGTAGGTTACGTCAGTCTGTTTTCACGGAACCTACAAGTAGGTTACGGTCCATTTCCCTTACGTCACGGCCTGAAAAAAGAAGATACCTCTCCTCTGCGATTAGCGCCGCGTATAAAAGTAATACTAGTAATACACGGCGCCGGAAAGGGAAGACAATGGCCACTACAGAGTAAAAACGATGTGAAAAGTGTGAAATGGATATTTCTAAGAAAAACTGGAGTAGGCACATCAAATCTAAAAGACATTTAGAAGATAAAGTGGAAAAAGCAGAAAAAAGGAAAATGGAGGAATTAACTTTTTCCTTACGTTCCAGAAGGTAGTAAAATACGAGATACAAAAACGATGGCTTTGACGTCATAAACATAGCAACGAGGAGATACCTCTCCTCTGCGATGAGCGCCGCGTATAAAAGTAATACTAGTAATAAGTGGCTCGGGAAATGGAAGACGATGGCCCCTACTTCTTACGTTCCAGAAGGTAGTAAAATACGGGATACAAAAACGATGGCTTTGACGTCATAAACATAGCAACTTTTTGTAACTTTTGTTATTGATTTACCATATGCAGATGTATGAGTCGTAAACATTCTGATGAACAAGAACAAAACTCAACACATCTTGTATGCTGTCTGCCTAAAAATTAAAAGTTCAAAGAAAACTTTGACTTATGAGAAAAATCAATTTAAAAAAACGGAGACTGGTTCATTCATTCATGAATTGAAACAAGAGAAGGCATAGCCCGTTTAAATTGGATATATACAATTAGGTAAATCAATAACAAAAGTTACAAAAAGTAATGCCTTTATAAAAGAAGTCAGTTTTGAAGCAATTGTAGATTTCATTACAAATATAAAAAATATATATATATATTTTTGATGCACTTTAAAGGGACAGTCTGAATTTTTTTTTGCTCAAATTTGTGAAAACTATACATCAAAATATTTAACTATGTGTCCAGACAGGGTCCAGCGCTCAACGATTTGTTAAACTGTAAAGCATTGGACAATTTATAAGACAATAAAAAAAATTTCATGAAAATCCATCCAGCAGTTTTTAAGAAATCGTTCCTCAAAGTGTCCATTTTCACCTGCCTGAGAAAAACTAATCAGTGAAAAGCCTAACATCCGGTTTTAGTTAAAATCCACGTGTGACGTCACTTGTGGAACACATCGTCAATGACGTCTATATTGAAGCGGTAAGAAGGCTGTTTTCATATTGACATAAATTCATTCTCAATAGGCCATGTATTATTTTTTAACATATATTGTGATGTGGAATAGAATAGATAGAGGAATTTAACCATTCCAACATCATACTTATTAAATTTAGGCCCCGATTCAGGAGGAAAACACATGGAAAGTTGTAGTGTTGATTGACCTACATTACATAGTCATAGACTTAGAGTATGATGATAGGCCGGCCTCTCAACCTTCACGTCTATAACAGCTCATACCAGAATCCATAAAATTCACATCAAACCAGGTCATACATCGTTAAAAGCGGAATTAAATCAGCTTTTTACCGATATCTATGAATAATTTTTATAGGCATGTGTTTCTGAGAAACGGCAATTTGAAGTCGAATTTTCGGCAGTCGGTCATTTCATCATCGATGTCAGAGTGCGTAGACAGAAACATCCAGACATCTATCATCATCGTCGGCTTATTGACTTACGTCTTGTTGATCAAGAAACACATTACATAAACATTGAGGCAAAATGGCGTCTCGAGTTTGTTCACTTTTTTACGGGAAAAGTTTTTTACATATCAATTTTTTCTCGCGATTTGGCTCAACGAATGTTTTAAAAATTAAAGGTCAATTCTGCAAGTATACCAGGATTATAATTTCAGTGCAACAATATCTTATAGTGCCTTGAAATATGGAAATATTTAGCGAACTATAGACTGGGCCAAAAAGCTTTCATTCAATGTAGGCCGCCTCAATTACCGAAGCGGGAAGATCGTAGATATTCCACGCTATTTTCACAAATTTCACATGAAAGATCTGTAGACTTAGTGGAATATGTATCCAGAAAAATTCTTTAGAATTAGAACTTTGTTTTTACAGTTCGACTTCAGTATATCAACCGGCAAGCACCGGGAAATTTCGAAGACGAGGGAGAAAAATGGAATGACTTGCGGCAAGCGAAATGTCAACTTCAAACTGAAAAATCTCGGCAATGCGTTCAGATAAAAAATATTTGAATATACCCTAAATAGCTGATTCATTTCCCCTTTTATGATCAGTAACATGCTTTAATGAAAATGTTTGGATTAAAAGTAGGAGTTTTAAAATACGTGATGGTGAAGTAGCGATCTCGCCATTTTACTTTGACTTTAGTTTTAGACCATCTAGACCCCAATCAAATAAAATCGGAATTATATTGCTAGTAAATAAGTTTATATTTAGTAAAATGCATACCCACTGCACTAAAATTTAATTTATGGCAACAATCACGCCTTTGATACCGATTTATGATCATGTTTTCATTGTCTTATCGACAGTGAATTCGTCAGCTTCATGTAGTTACTGCAGTAGAACTCATAGGCTCAGTGTTACGTCTCACACAACTGACGTCATCGGTCAAAGGTCAAATTTCTGACTTTTTGATGAATTGATAAAGGTGAGTTTTGGAGTTATTTGCTAATAACAGGAGAATGGTTCAACCGATTCACCTAATTTTTTTTTTGTTAAGTTATTGATAGGTAAACACATCATTGTGGTACCATATCGTTTAGCGCTGGACCCTGTCTTTAATGTATCTCAAAGTTTTAACTAAAAAATCCAACCGTTAATTATTAAACGCCAAAAACATGCCAAATACTTAAAAGCCTTACGTAAGGTTTTTAAGAGTGTTATGTTTTTTGGACGCTGATAGAAAACTAACGAACGGATTTGCATGAAATAAACACTATTGGTGATATTTACCTCAACTAAAATAACTGACTTTAAATAAGAATCACACTTGTGATCTAAACACCATACTGGAGTCTCTACACCAATATCTATAAAAGTATTTTGCTGAAAAGATAAATAACTATCTGCCACACATTTCAAAATATATTGGTTACTCAAAATCTGATAAAAAAAATATTCAAAATGAAATTGAACAGGTTATAAAATTAAAGAGTTATAATAAGTACCGCAATACGTAGGTAATGATGGTAATGCAATGCAGGTGCATTAGCAAAAGAATGAAACTCAAAACTTTGACCTTGTTCCGTCCTTTGATCATCATCATGTCCATGTCCATGCTGTTTAGCGTCTTCGTTGATGTCATTCCCTCTACTTGTAATTGATGAAGATATCAAGCCTATCCTTTTAGATGAAGTTTTACCCGTTTTTCCTACAAAAACGTTTAGTCTTTTTGTTTTACGAACTTTCCTAAACATAATTTTTTGTATGATTGACAGTAAGTTTTATAGAAATATGGCGCTAAACCATGGAGGTCCTTTTACCGCCACTGTAGTCGACTTTTTCCAGGCTCGTTTTGTCGACCTGTCATATTTTGACGAATAATAATAATAATAACAATAAATTCTTTATTTGGCCGACAATTAGGCATAAAGACCTTTTTACAATTGAGTGGTCTTTGTCGGATAGATTCTCTTTTTTATAATCAATAAAATCCAAGCGATTGTATTCGGAATATTAGGCATATTTAAAACAGTACTGCTGTTACCATATCGTTAAATGGAGTGGGTTCATTACAAATTATCACAAAATTTATTTTTTGTGTCTTCTATTAATATTTTGTTCCTTATCCTGAATAAATGAGACTGTTGCCAGTATGGGTAATTTGAACGGTACATGACGATACAGACACGTTTCTCGTGGTATTCGGCAATATACGATCGCTTTCGGTTGTAAAGAGACGCCCCAGTACCTTTCTATTGTGAAATTTGATTAGTTGGATAGGTTCTGCAGTAAGGTCGTTGATTGGTTAATACTTTTCCAATGCATGAAGCGTTTTGTCTTTTATTAACTGATTATGAGGCCTTCAACAGCTAATATCTGCCTTGTACAAGACACAAGACGTCTTGTGTAAGCTAACATTTACTAATAAATACTGTTAGAACCAGCTAAAATTACAGGAACGGGTGCTTTAGCGTACAGTGGGTGAGGTCAAATCCCGTGTTAGTGTTCCGTGTTAGTGTTAACCCTGGTGTTAGTACCGAATTTGGACACTAACACCGTAGTTGGATATTAACACGGAGCGTGTAACACGAGCCTTCTATCGGTATGATTTCTTGGATTTTAAATATTACACAGAGCCGATCTGTATGGATTTTTAGCCTTTATTAACATTTCTAAAATATATTTGATGATTTGATCTAGTATATTTAGCTTTATTTGTCTGTATTTGTTATTTCTTGGCCCGGTTTATTTGGTGTTAGTCCGCAAGACTTGACCTCATACTGGTGTTCCGTCTTAGCCCTGATATAAAAACTATCAACATGGTGTTAAGCATAGTATTAACACGATTTCTCCTTCGTGTTAGTGTTAATATCGGAAATGAGATTTCATGGAATACTTTAACACATTATTAGAGGGTGAAAATGACATAATTATGCAAATTCTTTTGGCAATCGATTATATATTACAGTTTGACATTCGGGTCTCAAATTCTGATCGATTTCCGTCCGAAATAAGCCTAAAAATGGATTTAGAAATTATGCGCTAACACTAATCTCTAGGGCATTAACACGAGTTCAAGTTTAGTGTTGGTGTTAGCAATTATTTAAATTCATTTAAAATGATTTTTATACCGACTGCTCAAGCTATTGTTGCAAAATAGAGGCTAAAATTTGGAGAGATATCCTGATACAACTTTAGAACCGATTGAACGTCATATCCGGCTTAATAAACGTGAATAAGATGTGTTTTCGGCTGAGTATTATGATTTTAGATATGGATGCCCAGCAAGGTAACAAATGTGTGTTGTTTTGTGGTTTGGATCGTTTGTAGCCTAGGTTGTATTATTGCTATTACTATATCAAAACACCAAGTTACGGTTAAGATATAGAAAAAGCTCATAGTTTTCATATCAAGCCCATTAGTATAGAGATGTTTTAAATGTACTTTCTACCAGATTTTCCTGTCGTTCTACCAAGGGAACGCCCACAAGAAACTCCCTTAATTTTAATAATATATGTACCAAAACAATAAAGTTACGGTTTAGGTATAGATATATCGGGTGTCCCCAAAAAAACGTTCCCAACTTTGTCGAAAAATATCTCAGCTGCTAATGAGTCGATCTTTTTCAAAATTCTCACAGATTTACTTCAACATGTCCTAGGCAGTCCCTGAAAATATGAAAATCATCGAACAAAAATTGTACAAGTACTGCCTCGAACAAAATAGCATGTAAAAAAATTCAATATCAGAGCAAATTACATATTTGAATTTGCGTTCATAGTGCCTTCACCACATCAACCAATAACAAACATTTTCCTTCCTGATAAACTTTCACGGATCTCATCTAAAGGTACTTCTCGAGAAGCGACCATCCTGCATTTCAGTTCCTTTTTATTCAGTGTGTCCCTCTAACTTAAGTGCAGTACACCTGTTTAAGAGAAATCCCATACTGCCCCGAGTCATTACCATGACCAGTGGAACAGACTGGATGACCAGGAACTGAAAGGCAGGAAGGTTGCTTTTTGGGAGAAAATATCTTAAGATGAGATCGGTGAGAGCGTTATGGGATGGAAAATGAATAATATTTGTGGTCGATGTGGTGAAAGCACAATAGACACAGGTTGAGATGTGTAGTTTGCTCTGATATTGATTTTTTATTTACATGCTATTTTGTTCGAGGCAGTACTTGTCCAATTTTTATTTGATGACTTTCATATTTTCAGGGTCTGACAAGGACATGTTGAAGTAAATCTGAGAGAATTTTGAAAGAGATGGGTTGACCAGCAGCTGAGATATTTACCGTCAAACTTGGGGACGTTTTTATTGCGACATCCGATACAATTGCTTACATCAATTTTCTCAGTAGTCCTATGAGTTAGATACCAAAACAACGACCAGTCTGAACAAGTTTGGTATGTCTAAACGTTGCTTAACATATCAGGAAAGTTTCTCCCATTCTCCCAAGTACGGTGATTTTGACGGCCACACGATCGCCGAGCGTTAATTTTTGGTCATTCTATCCGAGTAGGGCACTTTCGGTCCGTCATGTACCAACAAATTGCTCACGAGCGAAGGACCCGAAAGTGTTGACGGGAGGGGGTGGGGGGGGGGGTGGTTGGTCTCAACTATTTCAGGTGCAAAACATCGACCATGGTTTCGTAAAATTAGGTATGTTTAAAACTCGCTTAGCACTCAAATGAAAGAGAAAAATAAATAAGAGTTATGTCCGTCTTGTTGCGGATTAATCTCTTGGTCGAGGGACAACTCAGTCTCAGAGTCGCATCCAAAAACCTGGCAAAATCGAGAGTTATAGTAGTATAGTAGTGGATTACCTCAAAGAGAAGTACCATCAGATGTTTCGAAAAGAGTAAGCATGGTCTGCTTCACCCGCCACAACTATTATATTTGGGAATTTTTGCCTGGCAAAACAAATCAGTCAAAATTCTAGAAACAGTTTTGTTATATTTGTCCAGAAGTTCCTTAAAACGACCATAAAATTTCTTAAATGGATGAGTTGTGAAACATACACGCCATAAACTGGTGATTGAGGTATGTTACTGCACATAAATGGAAGATTAACAATAGGAAAATCAAAATCGTCACGTTTTTCATAAAGTCGAACCAAAATTCCACTCTTACAAGATAGTCCTTCCCGCTAGTAGCCGCTCGTTCGTAAAGAGTTCCCTACCAGTAGGGTAAAACTGACATCACGACCGTCTAAACCCAGCTCACGTTCCCTGTTGGTGGGTGAACAATCCAACGCTTGGCGAATTCTGCTTCGCAAAGATAGGAAGAGCCGACATCGAAAGATCAAAAAGCAACGTCGGTAAGAACGCTTGACTGCCACAAGCCAGTTATCCCTGTGGTAACTTTTCTGATACCTCTTGCGGGACACAAAAGGATCGATAGGCCTTGCTTTCACACGGATCCCTCCTACTGAAATGCATCCCCAATCTGGCCTGGTGTTAAATAATTTCACAGCAAACTTTCAGAGAGAGTTGGTCCCACAGAACACCCCGTCGGTCTAATTAACCGCCCTTAGCACAGGGGGACCCCTCGCCCAGCACTTTGCACTCGCCGACACCGCTCCGAATGCGACTGCTCTCGTTGTCCTCATCGTGTGAGTTGAACGAACAAAACAATGCAAGAACAACGTTTTAGAAATAATATTTATATGGTAAGACTTGGTGTTAATGAAAATGTAATATTAGATTAGCGTGTTAACACCAGACATACAATATTAACACGAAGAATGAGTTCAAATGTCGTGTTACGTGTCGGTGTTAACACTAACACGGAACACTAACACGAGATTTGACCTCACCCAGTGTCGCGCTTCGATAGTAGGTATCCAATATGGCAGTAGTGAGGGAACTGGGGGTTCTGGCTCACTTTTGCCCGTGTTAAACCTTTGAAGAGATTACGATGAGGATCCCCAGTGAGGATACCCTCTGACGTCATCATTACCTTTCAATAGTAAACTATATTAAACAAACATACTTCTGGTCTTTCGTCGGTCGTTGTTTACTCTAGGTAAACATCAAAGACCAGATCAAAGTAGAGAAAAATAGGCTTGGTTTTTTGAGAAATGTGATTCACTTAACGTTACGATGAATTTCGAAATTGTTGCTAGAATTAACCTACATTAGGGTACGTAGTGACCCTTCGACGCAAGGTGTTTATTTAAATTAACTGAGTAAGCCTAGAGTAAACTACGACCGACGAAATGACGTTGCAGTTAAACAAATAATGTTCGCTTCACGCAATTAGATCAAACACTTTTAGGAGATCTTTTCTTTAATAGTTAGTCGTTATCGTAATGTAATCAAACACGTGTATTTGAATATTCATGATGGAATTAGTCATTTTATTGAGGGCGATTTGAAAGCTAGGATTTTCCTTAAATCTCATGTAATCCGTCGCTAACTTCTAGCATAACAAGAGTTACAAAAAAAAATCCTTTCTCCAGCTGGTTCATAGCCAAACCTCTAGGCATTGATCTTTCCGAGATTAACCATACCCATTTACACTCATAATTCCAGTCTATCCAAGTGTAAATGGGTATGGGTATTTTTGAGAACATACATATCCATCTTTAAGGTTCTCGAGAATTGAATAAATCACTTTATCTTCATCTTCACGGGTGTAGTTGAAACATACAATCTTTTCACCTTTATAAGAATATAAGATATCTTTCGATGGGCTGTTTTGAAAGACTGCAGCTCCCCCTGTGGCATTCAGGAATTTACTCGGGTATGTTTTACCTGCCCCTCCAATTCGATCAAACATCCAAACATCTGTCTATCACCAGTTTTTTTAACTGCCGGATACAACTCTTCTGCCATTTCTGTAGGTTCTCATATTTATATTCCTCTTGAAGATCGTCTACGATATTTTCCCCAGCATATTGATTATATATTTCCATAAAGCTCCTCTTCTGATGTGGTGGCAGATTGCAGTATGGATACGATCCAGGTGGTAAATTCCTATTCTTATAGTAACGACGAGCCGTCATCCATGCCTTACATCCAAGGGACACCATGTCGTTATCCGCATCCAATAAAACACTTTTATGGTCCTCCTTCGTACCGTAACGAATACTGTTTTGTACATTCTTGCATGACTGCACATCCTGTGGTTTCGGAAATCCTCCATTCATCCAGACCAGCTTGAATCGTTCAAAAGTTAGCTTTTCTGTGGTTTTCACGAAGGCATGGCAATGTCCATTCGTTTACGTGCATGATATGGTGAAACAAGCTTTCTCTTTAAAGACACCTATAAATCAAATAAAATAATTATTGATTGTATAGAAGATGTATGTAGGCTTATTCATTGAAAACAAACATTGGAAACGGGCAGTAAGTGATTAGAAAAGCTTGATTTTATTTCGTACTGCCACCATAATTATGGAGATAAACTACCAAATAATTCACCAGTACTTTAAATTTCTTCCTTAGCCTTTTTTTATACGCCCACATGAAATGTGGAGCGTATATTGTCGTCACCCATGTCCGTCGGTCCGTCCGTCGGTCCGTCGGTCCGTCCGTCCGTCCACAATTGCTTGTTAACACTCTACAGGTCACAGTTCTTTACGGATTTTAACGAAACTTGCTGAAATTGTTTATTATCACCCAAGGATGAACCCTATTGAAAATCAAAAGAATCGCAAAATATTTGATATGAATTATTGCCCTTGTTCTTTTAAACGCGTTCGATTTTGAGCTTGTTAACACTCTACAGGTCACAATTCTTTATGGATTTTGACGAAACTTGCTGAAATTGTTTAATATCACACAAGGATGAACCCTATTGAAAATCGAAAAGATCGAAAAATATTTAATATGAATTATTTCCCTTGTTCTTTGAAACGCGTTCGATTTTTAGCTTGTTAACACTCTACAAGTCACAATTCTTTACGGATTTTGATGAAACTTGCTGAAATTGTTTATTATCACCCAAGGATGAACCCTATCGAAAATCAAAAGAATCGAAAAATATTTAACATGAATTATTGCCCTTGTTCTTCAAAACGCATTTGATTTTAAGCTCGTTAACACTCTACAAGTCACAATTCTTTACTGATTTTGATTAAACTTGCTGAAATTCTTTGTTATCACTCAAGGATGAACCCTATTCAAAATCAAAAGAATCGAAAAATATTTAACATGAATTATTGCCCTTGTTCTTCAAAACGCGTTCGATTCTTAGCTTGTTAACACTCTACAAGTCACAATTGTTTACAGATTTTGATGAAACTTACTGAAATTGTTTATTATCACCCAAGGATGAACCCTATTGAAAATCAAAAGAATCGAAAAATATTTAATATGAATTATTGCCCTTGTTCTGTAAAAAGCTTTCGATTTTTAGCTTGTTAACACTATGCAAGTCACAATTCTTTACAGAATTTGACGAAACTTACTGTAATTGTTTATTATCACCCAAGGAAACCCTATTGAAAATCAAAAGAATCGAAAAATATTTAATATAAATTATTGCCCTTGTTCTTTAAAACGCGTTGATTTTTAGTTTGTAAATACTCTAGAAGGCACAATTCTTTTTCTATTAGATTTTAATGAAACCTATTGAAATAGTTTATTATCACACAATAAACCCTATCAAAAATCAAAAAAATATTTGATATGACTTATTGCCCTTCTTGTTCAAAATAGGTTTTAGTTTTTAGCTCATAAACAGAGACGGATTTTGACTGAACTTGATGAATGCTTAACCCTTGATGAAATCGAGAAAAAAATGTTTGGACGACACTTAATTTAAATTCTGAATGAAATGTAGGCCTATGACTACAGGTTGAATATTTGATGGTTGCTATTTTCTGCCAAATGTTCTTTTTCAAACAAAGCTGCCAGTGGGCGTATATTACCTTGCCTGGCAAGCTATCTTTTAAGGAAGGCTTGCGTTTAAAAGACATCCAATATAGGCATTATTGCTGCATACACGTTTCGAATGTAGCTGGTTAATGGAAATTGCAGTTAAAAATATGGATTCTTACTTTGAAGTTCTGTGTAGTCAACATCATGGAGAATTAAAATGCTCTGACTATCATCCTGTTGTTGTTGGCTATCTTCGTCAACATCCCACTCAACATTTTGCACGTCTACAGCCACAGGACTACTTGGGTCATCGACCTCGAATCAATTTGGTTATTTACTACCGTTACGGAGCTCTCTAGAAAATATGGGGGTCGAATGTTTGGTGTATGGCTCAAAATGTCGTTTAACTGGTCATAAAACTGGCACCTTGTGGTGTTGTTTCCAGATTTATTGTTTTTATGTGTTTGCCTCAAGCTTTTCATTTTTTCCCCAATAACTTCTGGGTTTCTTGCATATCCCATTATCAACAGTTCATTCGCTATTTTCCTGAAGATAACTTTGTCTTTTTTGGTACCATCCATTATACTTAGGATGTCTTCTCGGGCCCATACAGCCAACAAGGCGAGACATTCGTCTGTTGACCAATTTTTCACTCGAACACAGGCAGCCATTTTTAACAAGATAATTCGGGCGCTCTGACGTCATAACGAGAAAAGACGGATTAAGTTTGAATTCTGTCTATACGGTATCAAATGGGGGTTTAAACTCGCTAGTTCGATCGTCACAAGTAAAGGCGGCTTATTTTAAATGCAACTTTTCTCTCGGCATTTAATACGCCTTTTATCACGTATAGAGCACGAAAGCGGATTATCTTTTCCGTGTAGACACCACTACTGTTTCATTAATATTTACACTACGGGCATTAGGAATGAATGTAACAAGTTTACGTTTGTCCGGATTAAACTCAACATGAAAATCTATAACTATTTGTATATGAAATATTTAAAAAACAAACTCAGATGACTTTTTTCACACTGTTCTATGGTTACATCAGGTCAAAGAACTGGCGTTAATTTAATAAGTAGGTCAGAAGGGTAGAGCTGTCAAATAAAATCTAGCGTATTCAACAACACTCTTCATTCCAGCTCACAGCATGTAATTTTCGAAGGTGTAAGAATAGAAAACAACATAGAGCTATTATGAGTTTCTAACTGCACACCCGAATAGCATAGCAGACCTTAGTTGAACTGTTGAAGATTATAAACATAATAACAACCCTTGAATAGCAAGTACAAGTACATTGCCGTTTCGATAAAACTAAATTCATTGTTATCTTTCTTTCAAATACATTAAGAAATTGTAACTTTCGTTGTGATCCTTTGTTTTTAAATAGGATAATCTATGGGCGGCCGAATGTCCCAAAATTTCAGAGAATCAGATTCAACTTTTTTCTACTCGTGTCAAGACAATTCTTCAAAAGTCAATTTGTCTAATTTGAACAGACGGTCTCATTCTCGCAGTCGATCTATTTGTACATATTATGATATGATATTTAAGACATGTACATTCCTTCAATATATTTTGATGATCGTTATTCATTTTATCCATTTGTTGATGTTTAAGGCTTGGTCCGAGGCTTGGTTGGTAGTGACGTAATGAAGGTCAGAAAAGAGCCATAATTTCGCGTCGAAAAAGCGCTATCATTCATTTGTCAATAACGTCATGTGGCAAAAAGCGCAATCGCTCATTGGCTACTATGGGTTATAAATAGGACTGTGATCTTCCAAGACGGCAGTTCACGTCGTCGATTCTTAAAGCAATACCACCTCTTAGAATGAACAAACAAAAATTAATTTCTCAAACTTAGTCAATAATAGTATTATATTCATCAACGGTGTCAAAAGACTACAAGCAGATATAAAGAAACCCATAGAATTTTCCATACAATTACAGGTCATTATTGAAAAACGGTTAAAATTTGATTAAGCGTTTTTCAATTGTTGTATACAACATGGTTTTCTAGATTTATCAGATTATTTAGGTAATCTGTTGTATAGTTATGTCCCCTGATGAATATATACTCCTTTTGACCAAGTTTGAAAATTTAGATTTTTTGTTCATTCTAAGAGGTTGTATTCCTTTAAGCATAATATACTATTTGTAGCAGATATTAATTAAACTTAAGCTGTGTTTACACCTACAGTGGTTTCGCACCGTTTTCCGTGCATCGTTCCCTCGTATAACGATATAGTCCCAACGATATAACCATCCACACACATAAGTTATAGCATTTCTGTACAAGACAGTTACCCCCCTTTGGAATTGTTTACATGGACTTAGTCCTCTAATTCATTTGCCATCTGTTTCCATGTTAAATCACGAAATCCAATCCTCTGTAACTTTTTCCAGAAATCTCGTTGAAACCTCTCCAATATGTCACATGAAAAGACTGATGATTTCTTGACAAAAATTCAATATATGATGACCATGAAAATTTTGAACTAGTCAAAATGAAAGTAGACCACTACCGGATATCAACATCAAGTTGACTTGGACTGCTCACATATCGACTATTTTAAGAAATAGCCTTCCGCCTATAGATGTTCATTATCTCACTAAATCTGAAAGAAAAATGCAATTTAAGACATCAAATTCCAAATCTAGACCAAAAATTAATCAAAAATGGGCATGCAAAAACCCAAAAAGGAAAGGAGAAAAAAAAAAGACAAGAGTTATCGCTACTTCCGTCGAGGTCAAGGTCATATTTCCAAAATGGTTGCGCCCGTACAAAATATGCCAATTTTTTTTTATGAAAGTCGAGCATGGTTATTTTTAACCTTTAACATGATGTACAGGACAATTAGACGTCGACGGCAAAGGCGGAGAGCTGTGCTTTCAAGTTTACAACGGGCAAGAAGACGGAGGAGACAGGGGGCCGTTTCTCAAAAAATCGTAAGAGTTACGACTTACGACAACTCTTACGATTGTCGTAAGTTTACGATTACGTGCGTTTCTCAAAGCTTATCGTAAGTGTGATGAATAGTCTTACGATAAAAATTGTCGTAAGACTCGAAAAGTAAAACTGAGCATGCGCAGTACTGATTTACTAGCAGACGATAAAAATGGCTACCTCAGAATCTAGCGGAGTATCGGTAATCCGAAAATCTAATTGGACGATTACAGAAGTTGATATTCTGGTAAAGGAAGTGACA
Source organism: Lottia scabra (assembly GCA_029955415.1). Taxonomy (NCBI): domain Eukaryota; kingdom Metazoa; phylum Mollusca; class Gastropoda; family Lottiidae; genus Lottia; species Lottia scabra. The sequence continues at coordinate 23,903,368 of JARJEI010000003.1, read as the reverse complement.
GAGAATATTTCCCTTGTAAAGGGAAAATTTTCCTGTACTCTGACAGCAGCAAAAAAGGCTGAGTTTTGGCAAAAAGTTACCGAAATGTAAGTAAAAAAAAAAAAATTCCTCGATTTCTGAAAAAGTTCAGTGTAGCCTGTAGATCTATTTTTTTTGGTGAGTTGTCTCTACTTCCTTTGTTGACACTCATTTACGGAGTAACGGAAGTGTCCCTGTTTGAAGAAAACTCTATTATTTCTTAAGATAAATGCTATTTTTTCTTTCCTATATGAAGTTTTGATAAACATAGCAAATTCAATGAAGACTGGAAGTGAATCACCCCTTACTTTTTATCACCAGTAATAAAGTTTAATTAGAATTTAGACACTAAGTTTCTTCTCACGTTCATTCCATCTTTTTCATTCCTCAATTCAATGCTATCACATATATCTTCAGGTTCAATGAATTCAGCATAGTCTTCAGGATTTGGAATATTGAAATCTTTGCATAGATTGTGCAATTTCATGCAGGCCTGCACAACTTGCATTGATCTTTCCTGACTTGTGCAAACAACGAAATCTCGATTTCAAAACTCCAAATGCTTTTTCAACCACAACTCTTGTACGGGAGTGAGCAGAGTTGTAGCGTTGCTCACAACCTGGCTGTGGCTGATTAATAGGAGTCATAAGATATGGCTTTAACCCATATCCACTGTCTCCTAATAGCCAGCCATTTCCAGCAGGGGCCTGTTTCAAATGCTCATTTAATGAACATAAATTGAACACAAAACTGTCATGGACTGAACCTGGCCACTTGCAAACTGCGTTTGTAAACCTGCAACGTAAATAGAAGTTTAACTAGAGATGATAATGGCATAATTTCAATGAAGATTAGTTATTGCACTTTATTGACTTTTGGGCACTATTTAAAATGTATTATGAACTCTGGAAATAGATGGAAAATTGAATGCATTGACATTTAATAATGTTTAATGAACTAGTTTGATTTTCAATGACTTATTTTTTTGAAATATTTTACTTGATTTTTTATTGAAACAGATGTAGGCCTACTTGAAACTGAAACTCTAATAGACAATATTATAATTTGAAAAGGAATGAAGGGATTATGTTATCTCAATACTAGATGTGTTACTATCTGATAATGCTTAAGGGATTGTAAAGAGGTTTTCTCAACTGTTTATGTGTATCGGGGATGCTGATAGTATGGATTTGCACCTATCCAGTTAACATTCCAATGTCTGTGGTTCTTGCATTTCCACTAAAACTATCACGTTTTATGACGTCAACTGTGAGGAATGGCAAAGATATCTATAGTGGCTATCGATCTTTCCCCACAGTTGACGTCATAGAATGTGTGAGTTTTAGTGGAATCGCAAGGACCTCAAAGGTCGGAATAAAAAATGGAATGGTGCAAATTGATGCTGTTTATTGTCACTGATACACATAACAAGTTTAGAAAACCTCTTTATAATCCCTTTGAATTCAACTATCTATATATTACCTAAGGTTTGCATCTACCACTGCTTGTATGTTTAAGGCATGAAACCCTTTTCTGCAAACAAAATCACTTTCGTCAGTTGATGGTGCAATAATTGGGATGAGTGTCCCATCTATACAGCCTAGCACTCCGGGAAACTTGGCAATCTTGTAAAACTCTTGTTTAGTTTTCAATATTTCAGTACCAGTTGGAAATTTAATGTTGTCTATGTTTTTATTAATAGCTGGTATTACTGTATGGATGACCTTTGAGACGGTTGATTTTGAAAATCCATGTATATCGGCAACCTCTGAATAAAAGTCGCCCTTTGCCAAGTATCTTAGAGTCAGTAGCACCTACAATATATCATGATACAAAATTTCCAAATGCAATGACCTTTACAACAGACATCACAGATATGACCTTGATACAATGTTGGTTTACAACAGACATGACCTTAACATGATACTATGTTGGTTTACAACAGACACAGACATGATACAATGTTGGTTTACAACAGACATGACCTTAACATGATACAATGTTGGTTTACAACAGACACAGACATGATACTATGTTGGTTTACAACAGACATGACCTTAACATGATACAATGTTGGTTTACAACAGACATGACCTTAACATGATACTATGTTGGTTTACAACAGACACAGACATGATACATTGTTGGTTTACAACAGACATGACCTTAACATGATACAATGTTGGTTTACAACAGACACAGACATGATACTATGTTGGTTTACAACAGACATGCCCTTAACATGATACAATGTTGGTTTACAACAGACATGACCTTAACATGATACTATGTTGGTTTACAACAGACACAGACATGATACAATGTTGGTTTACAACAGACATGACCTTAACATGATACAATGTTGGTTTACAACAGACATGACCTTAACATGATACTATGTTGGTTTACAACAGACACAGACATGATACAATGTTGGTTTACAACAGACATGACCTTAACATGATACTATGTTGGTTTACAACAGACATGACCTTAACATGATACAATGTTGGTTTACAACAGACACAGACATGATACTATGTTGGTTTACAACAGACATGACCTTAACATGATACAATGTTGGTTTACAACAGACACATACATGATACTATGTTGGTTTACAACAGACATGGCCTTAACATGATACAATGTTGGTTTACAACAGACATGGCCTTAACATGATACTATGTTGGTTTACAACAGACACGGACATGATACTATGTTGGTTTACAACAGACATGACCTTAACATGATACTATGTTGGTTTACAACAGAAATGGCCTTAACATGATACAATGTTGGTTTACAACAGACATGACCTTAACATGATATAATGTTAGGTTTACAACAGACACAGACATGATACAATGTTGGTTTACAACATACATGGCCTTAACATGATACAATGTTGGTTGGTTTACAACAGACATGACCTTAACATGATATAATGTTAGGTTTACAACAGACACAGACATGATACAATGTTGGTTTACAACAGACATGACCATAACATGATACTATGTTGGTTTACAACAGACATGGCCTTAACATGATACAATGTTGGTTTACAACAGACATGACCTTAACATGATACTATGTTGGTTTACAACAGACATTATAGACACGACTTTTACAATTTTGGTTTACAAGGGGGGGGGGGGCACTTGTTATAATTTCGAATTCTGTGTTGTGCGTAAGCCTTATCATAACCAACCAAGTGTTTGCACTAGTTCACGGTAAGTACAAGTCTTATTCCCTTGCCAGTGTTTCACCCGCATAACGATGGTTGTCGCAAATGACTGGTAGGCACGAAACTACTTCATAAATTGTATTGAATGATGTGAAAGGTCTCGGAAATGGAATTGTGGACTAGAACGGCAATGCCAATTAATAATAAACAGTGACGTAATAGGTCAAAGTAGCGTGTCTAAAGTTGTCCGCAACTTTATAAAATTAACAATATTTTGCAACAAGAGGACAGACATACCTGCTGAGTTGATGTCACGGCATGACAGCGTCCTGTGGGGCGAGAGATTTCGTCCCGTATACTTTCCTCCAAGTGCTGTATGAGCCCAGAGGACAGCCTATACCTCTCTACAATTTCATTCTCAGTTAAGCTTTTTAAAGCGTCAAAGCGAACGCTAAACTTTCTCTTTTTCTTAATGAGATCATTATTGAACGCTATTAGTGCGGCCATTTTGGTATTAGCGTCTGCTACTTACGACAGCTTTGACCACTCGTAAGTTTACACCTAAATCAGGCGTAAACTTACGATAATTTTACTCTTACGATTTTTTGAGAAACGCTATTTACGATAGAATCTACACTTACGACCTACGATTGATCGTAAGATTTTTTGAGAAACGGCCCCCAGGACCTGCAACAGACGATGTTCCTCGGCTTCCTCATGTTTCTGGCTGTTGTGTTGTTGGAACGACCTGAACGTATTGGCAGGCGTATATGGGCGAAGCCACGCCTGAGGGTATATTGGCAAGCCATTCTAGATGAATGGTTGTGGGAGGATGTGGATTGGCAAGAAAATCTACGGATGTCAAGAAAAACTGTTTTTTACTTAGTCGAACGGCTTAGACCAAGACTTCATCGGCAGAACAAAAGCATGAGGCGTGCAATCACGGTGGATGAGAGGCTGGCCATCAGTCTATGGAAACTTGCCACAAATATCGAGTACAGGACCCTTGGACAACATTTTGGCGTTGGGCGTTCTACGATTTGTGTGATACTCCATGAAATATGTGATGCTGTTTGTGAGCTTCTGAAGGACTCTTAAATGAAATTCCCCACAGAAAAATCGAATGAACACAACTATAGAAGGTTATGAAGGAACCTGCGTATTCCCAAATTGTGCTGGTGCCATACACGACATGCATGTCCCCATCAAGGCCCCAGTAGAACATGCTGCTGACTATTTTAACAGCAACAAGTACCACTCAATAGTCATGCAGGGTGTATGCGACAGCTCATGATGCTCGTGTACTCACCAACTCCAGTCTATTTCGTTTAGCGGAGCAAGGGATTCTCTTGCCGCAGCGTTCACGGATAGGCGGAAATAGATAAATCATGTCATCATCGATGATCCAGCATTACTTACATGGCTGATGAAGCCCTTTGCCCACAGAGGCCAGTTAAATGCTCATCAACGAAGCTACAATTACCGCCTCAGCAGAGCCCGTATGACTATTGGCGTTGGCATCATTGTCACCAAGACTAGCAAGAGGCCTATCAATCTCTGCTTCTTCAATAAAGGCTATATCATCCTCATCTGCCTCAGGCTCATCTGGCCCTTCAACTGCAACCTCATCTAGGCCTAGTTGGCTACTACTGTCATTTAAAGTACTGTTATCATCCAACACATCAATTATTCTGACTGGATTGGCAAGGGGACTGGTCCCCAGAATCTCATCCAGTATTTCAAAGACCCGAGGCATCGGCCGAGCACCATGACCTGATTTATTTTCAAGGTGTTTTATCTTATGAAATTTATGTTTCAATGCCTTTACCTTAGATCGACATTGTTAAGCAGTACGTTCTTATTTGCGTGCTTCCATTAACTCGGCAATTCTTTCATACACTGGCATATTACGGCGCACTCCTTCCAGTTGGCTCTCAATGTCTTCATCCCGCCAGAACTCTACCAGAGCCACTGTCTCATTTGGGCCCCAGTGTAAACCCCTGTTCCAGTCATTTTACCAAATTTTCTTCCAAAACGGCTACTGTTTGCGCATGTGCCAGACTCACCGATTCAACTGTATCATTATAAAATGTTCACACATTTTTTTATATCGTTGGGAGCTAAAACGTTTTAGCTGGAACTTTGCGAAAACGATAAACTTAGGGATTTAACACGAACGTTGGAAAAGCGTTATAAGAAGCTCTGTGTGTGAACAGCTATATCGTTATAATTTTGAAAACTGTTCCCCCCGCGTTTTAAAGTGTGTGTGTGAACACAGCTTTATTCGCACGGTTAATAAGGTATGATAACACAACTTTAGTTAAAGGAAGGCCATTATGAGGTCATCGAAGATAGAGTATGCTTCAAGGCACCCCATCTTTGCTTCTCGCTCTCAAGGCCTAGTCCTAGCCGTAGCAGCAGTAGTAATACTAGGCTTTGAATGTATTAGTAGTAGATTCAACATGTAGTAGCCTGTATATCGTTAAGCCTAGCGTTACGTGATCTCCCACCAGACCAAGACAACCTTGTATATATGGTGTGGCTTCATAATAGTAAGGACCTTGGGCTACCTGTTTTGTACTCTGGTCTAATAAACAGAATCCTGTACTAGGAAAACATCGATGTATTATATAATAACCTAACTTAAGAGGGAGTGTAAACTTGCGGGAAACTCTATCTATTGGAAGATATATCTTTAAAACATATTTGAACAATCTTGGACCACACAAATAAACCGAAAGATCGAGGCATCGACGACACATGAGAACGGTTAGCTGAGGTTAAATGAGTAGCGAATGGATTAAGGAATAGCCCAAACTGACCCCGGGGCCACAAATAATTCTTAAGTATTTAAGGAAAATACATGTAGTTGATAGTGTTGGTGGTAATGTGTTCAATTAAATGATCTTACAATGAGTCTTTATCCATCACAGCATGTTATACAGAGTCTCAAGTGGGACTGAACTTTCGGTTACCAAAAATCATAGTCTGAATTTATCTTGTTGGATTATACAATGAAAAAATAAAATAGAAAAGAATGTTATCTAATTTTAAGAAAATTGTTCGAAATGAATCACACATTCTACAACAATATTTGTTTCTTGGTACATCCAATTTGCAAAACAAACCAATATACATAATATGTTGAAACTTTCTGTAGAATGTTTTTTGTTATCTTTAGTTGACTTTGTTCTTTTTGGTTTTGAACAACCATGATTATTATCTATAACACAGAAATAAATACATGCTATTATGTTGTAAAAAAACAGTCGCAAGGTTTATACATGTACAAATCTTTGAAGCAGAAAATAATAACATTTCTCAAGATCATTAGGTTCAATGCAATTGGATGACAATTCTTGTCTGACTTGCATGACTGACAGCCCATACATCGCTGGTTTATCATGTGACAAGACAAATGAAGGGAGTGGTATTAGAAATATAGTAGTAAATATTCATAATTACCCGAAGAAGAGCCAGTCTCAGTTATCATTTCAACCACTGAAATATATTTGATAGTTCAGCATAACAGAGAGCTACAGAATTTTTCAATTTAAATATAACACTGAAATTCTAATTAATTATACACATGAAAGAATTGGTCTTCAATTGAGAAATTTTTGTAGTCCTGCTGAGCTGACCACCAACAACTGCTCGACCAAAAAACTTTTAGTCTCAGAACCTGGATTTCTTTTTAACTATTCTAATCCTTAATAGTGTTCCAAACTCTCCCAAAAATTTAAGTATTCAACGTTTGGAAGTAAAAAATACGACTCATCGTTGTTTAGTAAGACTATGACTTGTATAGAAAACACATCTACAGAAAATGAAAGATAACCGTTAAGCTACGGGTAAAATTGAAGGGATTGTGCAATTTTTTGGGCAAGTTTCTCTGATGATACCTTCAACCTCATTTTCTACCATTGGTGCTGGTGGTTGTTGTACACCATTATCATCCTCATTCAGTAGATCTGCAATGCCATCTCCTTGCATAATTCATATGTTATGTAGTACACAACAGGCAGCAATAATGTCTACAGCTAGTTTTACTGACTAAATCTGCCTTTCAGCAAGGCAAATGCTCTTTCAAGTACAACTCTATTTGATGAGTGATAAGTGTTAATTAAGTGTTTTCTCTTGAGGTGTTAAATGTCCATTGTCTCTGAATGGAGTTAATAACCATCTTCGAAGGAGATATGCCCCATCTCCCAATATATCATAGTTTATGTTGCACAGGTGTAAACCATCATCAATCAAGTCAGATTGTCTTAAAACACGTGCATAATGAACACTGCCTGGATATCCAGTGAATACATGTGAAAATAACATATTGTGCAAGCATACAGCTTGAAGCTGCACAGAGTAGAAATGTTTTCTATTAAAATAACGTTAGGCATGATTTTGTGGTTTATTAATTTTTATGTGAGCCATCAACTATATCATGAAAACCATTCCTCTGAGCCAATGTTTGAGCTTTTGTATGCATTTCTTGTTGGTCTGGCCATCTTGTGAATCTATGCTTCAAAATATTGTAAAATTGACAATATGACACTGTTGCGACAATCTATAACAGTGTCTTCACCGATGCCAAATCTATCTGCTATTTGGTTAATCGTCTCAAGACTAGGTACCACAAGGTTATCATGATTTTTTTTTCTCCACTGGTATCAGTTCAATTCCACCATGTCCTTTGATATTTATATTTAATTCAGGGACATCCTTAAGGTAGTCAATAAATTGGTGAAAAACACTACTGGACATGCAAAATAAATGCTTCAAAACAGAATCCAAGAATTATTCTTTCAAAATATCCAACAACTTTGGCTCCTCTAGATTGTCTGAAAAATGAAAAAATGGTATAAATCAATATCAAAATGTCTATATTAACACAATTGTATATGAAAAAAATAAACAATGATACAAAATACGAGTTTGGTTTACATAATCCATGAAATAAAAGAGTTCCAATATTGCACACATTTCATCACTAGGCCTATCAGTCAAATGTTATGTAGTCCAAGGGCATTATTTTTTTTAACAATGTTTTAAATAAGTATTTGCTACATTACTATAATTCAATCGAATATATTCGGTGGAAAATGAAGTAGGGACGTCGTATATGCACGCATACAGACAATATTGTGAAATGAAATCGGTTAACTTAAAAATTTCAATACCGAACCAAATATCAAGTGACTGACTGACCGATGGAGGGACAGAGATAAAGCAATATGCCTCTGTTTCTGCGAAGAACCTTTGAGGTAAGATGACGAGGTATCCTTAAAAATTGTAAAATCAACAAGCTTCTAACGACCCTAACTAATTTCTTTAATGTCTAAGGGATTCATATTGCGTATATGGGTTCATATATATATCTATTGAATGATTCAAAGTTTTATTAAGCCAATGGATTTAATAGTAACATTCGTCTAGGATGTTTCCTAGCAAACATGTCCAGATGGATGTCCATTGGATGTCAATGTCAATATCCTTGTGGACAAACAGCAGAACTAAGGCATTAAACCGATCCTCACTCATAGAACTTCTGAAGGAATTCTTTACGAATCGAAGTGAAGAGTTTGCTCTCTCTACTGAACTAGTTGTAACGGACGTAAGCAATAACAAATTCAAGACCTTTGTAATGTTCAGGAACAACAATGGGCATACTCTGCTGTCAACAAGAGTGTCTTTGATGTTATTTGGTTTATCCGTCTGTGAAGACCATTGCCTTTGCCATAAAATATACTTTTGTTGAAAGCTTGAAGCCATCGGCAAATCATCTTTGTAAACCTCCAAAAGATTGTCTAGCTTTCGTCGTCTCTTCGGATACTTATTACGTGCGGACAACCCATGCTTTGCAAATTTTAGGGGGGGGGGGGGGGCCGGGGCGCACACCCGCCAAAATCCGCCCCTGAGTGGTTAGATTACATAGAGCCGACACTCAAAATATAACCGAAACGAAATGTAATCAAATTTTTAATTAAATTGTCTTCGTGAAGGATATCATCCAAAATGACAAATGATATTACTTCTATCTTACGATTGTCCACCATTACACTTCCTGTCTAGAATTACTAGGATATAAGTTCCGTACATAACTTTCCACTTCCTGTCCAGAATTACTCGAAATCTTGTTCGGAATAGAACACATGGAACAGGCCCAGAACACCTGATTCGTGCAGACCCCTGTTCAGCATATGGTTGTACTAACAGAACAGACAGGGATAGGAAGCGTGAAATCACTTTCCAAGTGTAAGTTTAATTTATCTCCATTAATCAGCATGTTACTGTTAGGTTCGTCATCAGCAGCTGGCTTGACCCTTGTCGCCTTGTAGCCGTTGGCCATGGCAGTTAAAATCGAAAAAGATTAGAGCTATCACGCCCACGAGAATAATTTTGTTCTCTCTACTCTGTAGTGTTACCGCATTTATTCGCCTAGCTCTAATGCCCCCACTCCACACACACTACGAATGGATAAATCTTAGGAATAGTATTAGTATTCGTATCCGATTAGATTTGAAGCTGATTCGTGGGATTCGTAGACTGTCTTGACGGAGAAGAGCGAAAGGCATTAGCTTTGAGTTGTATTGAGATATTATATGAGAGTGGTGTTTCAATTAGTTCCCTAACCCATGTTGGAGCATCAGCTAATTTGTCCATATTACGTAGCTTAGGTGTTTATTGGGATGATCCTAATAATATTCAGTCATATTTTCCTCATCCCATAAATGATTCACATGTATATGTATTTTTAGATGCATGTCATATGTTAAAGTTAATTCGGAATGCCCATATGTGAACGTTCACCAAAATGTTCATAAGTTAGCTGCAAGAATAAACGGACAAAATTTCAGAGTTGACGGAACGTAACCAGTTTCACATGACTTAATTGCCAAATGTCACTGGTAAGAATTAAGGGTATTGACATAGCATGGGCCGCAAACATGAATAACTCTGCGTCTTTCGAAACCTTCACACTCAAACCACACTTCCGTTTCTCTTAATTACAACACAACGAGAAGGTTGTGCAAACAAATGAAAGAGAGATTCAGCACAGTAGTGCCGAGATCTTAAAGGTTTGAGATGCCTGCACTCAATCAGAATGTGTTTCACTGTCAGGCGTACCTGACAATGCTCACAGCCTGGTTCAAAATTAGGAAAAAGTTTACAACTTCAGTTAAGGCTTGTTATTGATTACCAAATTCAGATCGATTATCAAAGACAGTCCACCTACCGTTCAATAATCGAAATATTTTAATTGAGAAATCTTCTGATGATGTACGTTTTTATACCTAAATGTTTGTTATATATATCAATATCTTGTATTGAAGACAAATGAAACTGAAGTAATGCCTAGAATTGTTGTAGGATCTTCATGATATAATGGGTTGTGACTTGGGACAGTTTTATACAAAAGTGCCTGAAGTCCACGACTTGAGTTTCTTCATCATTAAAAAATTGTCGGAACGATATCAGAAATGGAGAGACTCTTTGTTTATTTCTATTTCTCTTAATTGAAGCCAATTTTACTTTTTTTTCTCCAAATCAGTTTTTCTGTTAGTGATGTTATCTTTAAGTTTAAAAGTGCTGAAGAAATCTGAAGCATTCCTTCTGTAAACAACGAAAGGCCGAAAACGTCGACATTGTTTTATTACTTGAATATAATCATGTGGTGTATATAATCGTTGCTGTCGTTTAAGAGCAGATTCTACATCCCCGAACTAAAATAAACAATGATACAAAATACGAATTTGGTTTACATAATCCATGAAATAACAAGAGTTCCAATATTGCACACATTTCATCACTAGGCCTATCAGTCAAATGTTATGTAGTCCAAGGGCATTATTTTTTTTAACAATGTTTTAAATAAGTATTTGCTACATTACTATAATTTAATCGAATATATTCGGTGGAAAATGAAGTAGGGAAGTCGTAAATGCACGCATACAGACAATATTGTGAAATGAAATCGGTTAACTTAAAAATTTCAATACCGAACCAAATATCAAGTGACTGACTGGCCGATGGAGGGACAGAGGTAAAGCAATACGTCAATTCTGCGAAGAACCTTTGAGGTATGATGACAAGGTATCCTTAAAAATTGTAAAATCAACAAGCTACTAAAACCCTAACTAATTTCTTTAATGTCTAAGGGATTCATATTGCGTATATGGGTTCATATATATATATAAATATCTATTGAATGATTCAAGTTTTATTAAGCCAATGGATTTAATAGTAACATTCGTCTAGGATGTTTCCTAGCAAACATGTCCAGATGGATGTCCATTGGATGTCAATGCCAATATCCTAGTGGACAAACAGCAGAACTAAGGCATTAAACCGATCCTTACTCATAGAACGTCTGAAGGAATTCTTTACGAATCGAAGTGAAGAGTTTGCTCTCTCTACTGAACTAGTTGTAACGGACGTAAGCAATAGCAAATTCAAGACCTTTGTAATGTTCAGGAACAACAATGGGCGTACTCTGCTGTCAACAAGAGTGTCTTTGCTGTTATTTGGTTTATCCTTCTGTGAAGACCATTGCCTTTGCCATAAACTATACTCTTGTTGAAAGCTTGAAGCCATCGGCAAATCATCTTTGTAAACCTCCAAAAGATCCTCAAGCTTTCGTCGTCTCATCGGATACTTATTACGTGCGGACAACCCATGCTTTGCAAATTTTAGGGGGGGGGGGGGCGCACACCCGCCAAAATCCGCCCCTGATTGGTTAGATTACATAGAGCCGACACTCAAAATATAACCGAAACGAAATGTAATAAAATTTGTAATTAAATTGTCTTCGTGAAGGATATCATCCAAAATGACAAATGATATTACTTCTATCTTACGATTGTCCACCATTACACTTCCTGTCCAGAACCTGTCTAGAATTACTCGGATATAAGTTCCGTACATAACTTTCCACTTCCTGTCCAGAATTACTCAAAAGCTTGTTCGGAATAGAACACTTGGAACAGGTCCAGAACACCTGATTCGTGCAGACCCCTGTTCAGCATATGGCTGTACTAACAGAACAGACAGGGATAGGAAGCGTGAAATCACTTTCCGAGTGTAAGTTTAATTTATCTCCATTAATCAGCATGTCACTGTTAGGTTCGTCATCAGCAGCTGGCTTGACCCTTGTCGCCTTGTAGCCGTTGGCCATGGCAGTTAAAATCGAAAAAGAGTAGAGCTATCACGCCCACGAGAATAATTTTGTTCTCTCTACTCTGTAGTGTTGCCGCATTTATTCGCCTAGCTCTAATGCCCCCACTCCACACACACTACGAATCCTGCGAATAGCTACGCCACGAATGGATAAATGTTAGGAATAGTATAAGTATTCGTATCCGATTAGATTTGTAGCTGATTCGTGTGATTCGTAGACTGTCTTGACGGAGAAGAGCGAAAGGCATTAGCTTTGAGTTGTATTGAGATATTATATGAGAGTGGTGTTACGTAGCTTAGGTGTTTATTGGGATGATCCTAATAATATTCAGTCATATTTTCCTCATCCCATGAATGATTCACATGTATATGTATTTTTAGATGCATGTCATATGTTAAAGTTAATTCGGAATGCCCATATGTGAACGTTCAGCAAAATGTTCATGAGTTAGCTGCAAGAATAAACAGACAAAATTTCAGAGTTGACGGAACGTAACCAGTTTCACATGACTTAATTGCCAAATGTCACTGGTAAGAATTAAGGGTATTGACATAGCATGGGCCGCAAACATGAATAACTCTGCGTCTTTCGATACCTTCACACTCAAACCACACTTCCGTTTCTCTTAATTACAACACAACGAGAAGGTTGTGCAAACAAATGAAAGAGAGATTCAGCACAGTAGTGCCGAGATCTTAAAGGTTTGAGATGCCTGCACTCAATCAGAATGTGTTTCACTGTCAGGCGTACCTGACAATGCTCACAGACTGTTTCATAATTAGGAACAAGTTTACAACTTCAGTTAAGGCTTGGTATTGATTACCAAATTCAGATCGATTATCAAAGACAGTCCACCGTTCAATAATCGAAATATTTTAATTGAGAAATCTTCTGATGATGTACGTTTTTATACCTAAATGTTTGTTATATATATCAATATCTGGTATTGAAGACAAATGAAACTGAAGTAATGACTAGAATTATTGTAGGATCTTCATGATATAATGGGTTGTGACTTAGGACAGTTTTATACAAAAGTGCCTAAAGTCCACGACTTGAGTTTCTTCATCATTAAAGGATTGTCGGAACGATATCAGAAATGGAGACTCTTTGTTTATTTCTATTAATTGACGCCAATTTTACTTTTTTTTCTCCAAATCAGTTTTTCTGTGATGTTATCTTTAAGTTTAAAAGTGCTGAAGAAATCTGAAGCATTCCTTCTGTAAACAACGAAAGGCCGAAAACGTCGACATTGTTTTATTACTTGAATATAATCATGTGGTGTATATAATCGTTGCTGTCGTTTAAGAGCAGATTCTACATCCCCGAACTCCGAGTCATTAGGAAGGAAGCTATGTCCTGATACACGATACCTGTATTTTACAGATTTTAAATTTGGATGATTTTGTAACACGTGTTGCATGAACAAATTAATTTTAATGTTCCTGTTTTGTCCTCCACAAGAATCACTTCAAAGTATTAGGTGTTCTACACTGTTTTCAAATTTTCTTTTACGTGCTCTTGAAGACAAGAACCCACCTCTTTGAGTACCACGCCCAGCTTCGTTTTCAAGCCATGCATAAAAGAAGCCTCTACCGTCAGAACCTAGATTATACATCCATAACTGCCTCTTGTAGAATATGATTCCTGTTTGAAGACGTGGAAGTGGTAATGCTTTTTGAAGATCGTAAGTCAATACTTCAAGGGTCGGATCCGATTTGCTCTTTTTAGGTCTGCATTCATCAGATTTTCGGCAAATTTGGACTCATCGAGATGTTTGTTTGCTGCTCTTCGAATGCAATGCGTTCTGCGTCTAACTTGGTCCGACGTCCATTCAAAAAAATAAGACCTACCTCTACCTGCTGAGTAGAAGTAACGGCATGACATCCTTCTGTAGGGCGAGCGATTTCATGCCGTACCTCCTCCCCGACATACTCAATTAATCAGGAAGGTAACCGATACCTTTCTACAATTTCTTATTTTTCAGAGACGATAATGCATCAAATCTGATATTATATTGTCTCTTCTCTCTCATCTATTAGTTATTTAATGCGATAATAGCAGCCATTTTGGTTTTAGCGTCTGCTACTTATGGCCGAGTTCGGAAGGAGCCCGAGATCGATCTCTAGGGTCGAGACAGATGACGTCATCTATTCTAAATTTGGAAGATTAGGTAAGTTTCCATTTGAACGCTTTTACTCGATCTCGAGTTACTCCCAAAATGGACGACAATACCCTTGATTTATTTACATTTATTAATGATTTCGTTATGGATGATGCTGAAAATGACATTGTTGTGACACATAAATATAATTCACTGGCAATGTTAATAATGTCATTGTACAGCGCCAAAAAACGGAGAATTAATCTACCAAAAATACATCGATATGTTGAAAACATTATTCCACAATCTTCAGAGGAAGATTTCGCCACTCATTATCGTGTTGGCCGTGAAGTATTTCACAAAATTTTAGAGCACATAACCTCACCCTTAACTAGAACTTATGGCGGTGGGGTTGAGCAAACAACCCCAATAACGCAGCTTTTGGTCTTTTTATGCTACTTAGGAAACCAAGAATCCATGAGAGTAGTTTGCCACTACTTTGGACTGTCAAAATCAAGTGTACATGGGATTTTACGAAGGGTATCGGCAACGATTAATGATGTTCTGGGACATGTTCGTATTACGGGTTTTTTTCGCGCTGCAAGTCGCTGCAGTTTGCGGATAATTTGGGTACATAACCATTCATGACAGCACGTTTGATTTCAACAATGACGAAATTTCCCCGTGAATTCAGCTTTAATAATCATATAATGCCTGAGTAAAAGAGTCAGTGAAACATGTATAAAAATGCGTTGATTTTCTCCTTCAACGTCCTTTCTCCAATGAGCAAAACGACAAGAGGCCAGCTAAAACGCCAAATCATTAATTCTTTTGGTGATAAACAAAAATATATCTACTATATTAGTATTATGACAATATTCAAGACGCAAATGATAAAAATAAAAATTTACAAATCTGTTTAAAACACCTTTATGCTCTATATTTTGCTTTTTAAACACATTGTTTTAGTAAAAGCATGAAATATTATTTCATTTGAGATTAAATACAATTTTCAAAGAGTTTAAATGTAAGGACTATTATTTCATTTGAGATTAAATACAATTTTCAAAGAGTTTAAATGTAAGGACTATATTTTTGTGTAACGCTATCTCATGTTTGAGTAATTTGTTATAGGTATTCATCCGAGAAAACGTTATTATTTAGATGACGTCATAGAGGAGAATGCAGTCTTGATGAAGTTGTCAACACAAAATAGGACTATTTTTTGAGTAGGTGACAAAGATTGAATCTGGACTGCCAAAGCTAGGGAAGACAACTCTGTGTAAGAGATTGGGTCGAAGCAGGGTTAGAAGTGAGTTCAAAAGTTCAATTACGCATTTTTGCTATTTTTAGCTCCTACTCGAGAGGTTCAGATGGAACCCGATTAACGCGAGATCGATCTCGGGCTCCATCCTAACTCGGCCTATGACAACTGTAACCACTAGTAAGTTTACACTAAGAGCAGTCGTAAACATACGAAACTTACGATAATTTTACACTTAAAATTTTTTTGAGAAACGCCACTTACGATAAAATCTACACTAACGACCTTCGATTTATCGAAAGATTTTTTGAGAAACAGGCCCCAGATCTTTTGTAATACTTGACGTCATAGGTCAAATGTCATAGAGGAAAACTTCCGTCTCCAGCATAAACAATATGGCTGCTGTGTTATTTTGTAAAGGAATACCTGAAGTTTGGAATTGATTTTGATACACTTTTACATGATCTTTGACATGCTTTTATACATTTGAAATTTACACGATATTACTTTTATAATAGATACTGGGGCTACTAAGCCAAAACACTTCCTTAGATGGTTAACCTGGAAAGTTAGTGCATTACGCGAGTACCTGACACGAGGAGGAATGACAAAGGATGGCACAAAAAGCGAATTGGCTTCTCTCTGCTATTTTGCATCAGTTTTAAATAATTCCGTCTTCCGTTTTAATATTAAAAGCAACAAGCTAAATTGTGAAAAAAAATATTGAAATGATAACTGGTTAGATGAAAATAATTATTAAGTACTGAAAATGAATCAAAAAGAAACATCTATCACGATGAAGGAGATTCTCCAAGACTACAGAATGGCAAAGCATATGAATACTTTCAAAATGGATTCTTGCAAGAAACATTGATGCATGCAAGATTCAAGTATTGTTTTCTTCGGGCAAATTAACACGTGCCTTCAATCTCAAAAAATCAAAAAATGAAGAACATAATGCATGTGTGTGCGTTGTGAAAACAACTAGAGAAATTTTTACTGCAAATGCACAGCTGGGTAAGTTATGGCATGTTTATTATCTAAGCTTATGCTTCAATATTTCATACATATTTGTGCTGTCTGTAGAAGTCACGTAAATAAATTTAATATCCTTAATGGGGTTAAAATGAGTGTTATAGTTCTGCTATCTTGTACAGCAATTCCTGTGGGGTCCGAACAGAAATAAAATAATGTGCAATCGAAAAGTATAAAAACTATTAAAAAATATTTTGAATCAAGACACAGTGAAAATGAGTGTGATAGTATGCACTCGAATATAGAAAGAACATTTAAAACTTGCGATCTTTATCTACCTTCCAGTTATCAGGAATCTGTAGGAAAGGCAAATAAAAAACAACCCAATAAAGTTATTGAAATAACACACGATGACATCATTGATTTCGACCTTTTGAATTGTTTGTCATTAAAGCAAAACTTGTTCTGCGGAATTATGACTGTTCACCATATTATATATTGGTCTAAAAACGGCAAACTCATCATATCATTCTCTAATGAAATAGGCGGGGACATGGTTACAAAATCATTTTGAAAACGTGGACATCCATGTAATTTGGGATCAAATTAGTCTCATGTTAACCTCTTCTTTGGATCTAATCCCTGGCCCATTGGCGAACCTTTCGCGCTTAGTTCTGCAGATTAGTGAAAAATCGTTCACATTGTGGTACAAGCACACAATTTACTCCCTTCAAGGGATAGTAAGGTTTAAATTTGGGATTGACAAGAATAAAATTAACATATTCCAAACGTTTTTTTTTATTCTGGGCCCGTTTCCAGAACGATCCAAAGTCAGGATTATCCTTACTTTTATCTTAAGAGTCTAAACTTAGGATAATGGCGTTGCCGGAAAACTCCCAACTTTATGATTATCCTAAAGTTAAGATCATGCATGATGTCATAGAATCATAAACATTTATGATTGCCCAAGACCACTTTTATGATTATATTAACTTTATAAAAATAAATAAATATTGAACTAATTGCCTTAAAAACTAGGATTTCCATCATGGCCACAGCTATAATAAATCAGAGGAATCGCAGAAGCGAGGTTTCGGTATTTTACCATGCCGAAATGCCCAACACACGAAAATATACCATGGATTTTCTAAATGGCATTGAGATAAAATGCATGAAGATGTTCCGCTTGTCCCGTAATGGAATCTTTAAAGTACATGAGATTTTGGAACCGTTGTTGGAACGGTCTACAAAACGAAAACATTCGTTGGAAACAATCCACCGGGTACGTGGACAATTATTTTGACAATCTAATCAGCCGTAATACTATGATTTCCGAAAATGTGATTTATCTTATTGTTTCAATGAGAATAATACTACGACTATTCAAGTGATCGTGACCAAAAGTTCGACCATTGACAAGGTTTTTATCACGATTCACATTTCACCAACTATCAGTGAAGTTGGGGGCTACAGCCCCGCCCAAAATCACCCCGATCCGCCTCTGGCATGGCATAATTTTGAGTAATATGACTAGTTATTAGAAAGCGGTGGAAATATATGGTTGTGATTATATTTTGATTATTAGTAAACTTGTACTTACGAGCATACCTTGTTTAATTCTATACATCATATTGACTGCACCTATCGAACTCATAGGTATGTTCATCATTGAAGTTTTTTGGGAGTGGCTGATTTATTTTAATGAGGCGGGTGAGGGACTATAGGCTTGGATAAAAGCAGTGTTTCCAGAATAATTAAAGATGCCACAGACTTTTTCTCAAATCGAGCAGATTATATTTCCATGCCAACAACAGAACAAGCTGTAACCGAAGAAAGTCTATCTTCAAATTACCGTCTTAATTATGAACATTAAAGAGCATGACTGTTTATATACCTTTGTTTATATAGAAAGGGTGGTCACTCAAGAGCAAATAAAAGCTCTTAAAAAAATGGACGTCTGTTCATTAGGCAGGATTACCCATTGTTTATGCAATACCGATTCCTGCCATCCTTACATGAAGGAAGTGATAGACTCACCAATCTTATACAAAAGTCAGGGACTGTTCAGTTGATCAAGAAACATCTTCTAAAACACAACTCAATTGCAGCGCGTGGTGGGTCTTTTGAGGTCAGCATTGACAGAGATACAAAATGTTAAGGCGATCTAATGGGTACTTCCGCACTAATTCGTCATCTCTCATGAAGCCCAAAGGATTTTTACGATCACGAAATACCCTTCCTCTGTTCAATCAATCAATTTTCACGTCTGAAAAAGAACAGATATGTAACCACGTTGTTTTTTAAATAGCAAGTTAAAAACAAAAAACTAGTATTTATTGTTTCATGTTCTCAGATGGAAAGTTTCGAGCTAGCGACACAATAAATTAAGATTATCGCAGGTCGTAAGTGTACTTTAAGTAAGAGGGCCAAGGGATCTAATTTTGAATCTGATGTTTTCTCTGAAATTGGCAAATTATTACAAATTGTTAAGACTAGGAAAGTCCATTTAGACCACAATCATATGATATGATAGAAAGAAATAATAGAACCATATGAGATATGTTATCGGCTTATGTCTCTAAGGATTAGGATAAGATTGGGATCGAAATATGAATTTATTCATGCTATCCTACCTTTCTACATATGTTATAATGTTAATTAAGTATTATATCCATATTATTAGTATTTTATTCATTTGTATTGGTATTTTCATGTTATAATTTCATCGTACAAAATTGTAAAGAGACCTTTGACCTAATTTTCACCCTTGTCATTAAAGATTTTATTATTATTAGACCTAATAGAATTTTATTTGGCAGAACAGTAAATAGAAAGTATAATGATAATGATAGATCTAATAATAGGCCAGCTGGAACATGAAACTATGCATATAATTAAACAGAAAGATTTATAATTATCCATGAATTTGCAAGAGACAAATTATAACAATTGAACAATAACAAAAATCCAGTTCTCAATTACTATTAATAATTAAAATTATAAAATGTATATTTACATCCCATAATAATTAATTACTTACCGTGGAGACACAAGACTCTGTCAAGGTGCCAGCATAGATTTGCGGTCCAGTCACAAATTCGGACCAGAGGAGAAAGAAATCTTTGAGGAATTTCAAAAGATTAGGAGTGATTTCATCATCAAAATTTTAGAGGTAATACGTCGGAAATAACAGGAAAATTTTAAAGAAAGTCATGATAACCTTTTTGATCCTCCAAAAAGAATTAAAAACAAATGTACCAAAATACACACCAACACCAAAAGAAAAATTATCAAGACACCCATCATTCCCTCAACGCCACAACTGATGAAAAAGAGAGATCCTGCCTGGAGGCCTAAAGTCATGTAAACTCTATGGATCCAATTGACCCAATAGGATCATGTTCGTCTGCATCATCTCCGATATCATCACCATCATGTTCATCCTTTTCTAGTTCCGAAACCAAGACAAATTAAACAGTTAAGAAAACCCCAAAATTAACCAAATTTCAGAAAATAATCATAATTGGATCAAATTATTTGTTGGGGGAAAATGTTTAGTATATCATAAGATACCGTATCAAAAGACAATGGAGGACTGTTAGCTAAATTAGTCCGTCAGGTGTCAAACCAATATTTGCAAATAATTCTTCCACACTTTTATACAGAATAGATCGGGACCTAAAATATTTCGATCTAATATTGAATTATCTCAGTAATTCCACTTAATTTTTCTGCATCGGAGGAATTCTTGTTAGAGGCAAAATATTATGAATTGCCTGGGTTGGTCACAATCATCCAAGCCAGAGTAAGTGAAATTTAAAAAAAAAAAAAATATGAGTTATTAGTTATTTCACGACCAATGGACGGTTATTCCACATTAATATTAATGGTATCGCCAGCAGTTACAAATATTGGAAAAAAGAATTATATTTTATAAATAGAGAAGTTAAAACTATGTAACAAATCCCAAAATCTGTCAGGATGAAGGGAATTTGTTATCGATTTATAAATATAAAGACCCGCCAAACATCAAACCTAAAACAACCAAACTTTGAGATCGGAGACCTTCTCTAACTTTTATCTTGAGTATTTTCTTTAAAGGGTTTGTAAAGGTTTTCAAAACTTTGCTCGGGGACACTAACGCATCAATTTGCGCCAGTCGAATTTCAATTCCGACGTCTGTGGTTCTTGCATCTCCAATTAAACTAACGCGTTTTATGATATGCATTGATATCAAATGAAGATTCCGGTAGATCAATGGGGTGACGTCATAAAACGCATTAGTTTAAAGCGGTGATTACACGGAAGGATTTATCCTGAGGATTTACATCTATAAGTTTAATCTTTCCATGTGAACGTGATAATTTATCCTATGGCTATAGGTCATACTATTTCGTGCATTAGAATAAAGAAACCAAGTACTATTACTAACGATCCGAACCGCAAAACGAAACTCGAAATCCAAAAGGACATTTTGACAAAACATAGTTAACAGCTTATGAACTTTTCACTTGAGGAATATTATCAATCATACATGAGTAAGTATAGGCCTATCATAATGAAAGTGGTATCAGGTGTCTAGAAGAGTAAGCATACCCTGCATGGCGCAACACCTGTTCTAGCTGTTAAACATACACAAAACTACAAAACAAAAACGTGAAAAAGCGTCAGATGAAAAAAACATGACGCGACGACAAATTTATATCAACTCAATCCGGACGCTATCAATCAACGACGAAGCATTCAACGACGAAAAGTGACACAAAATTATCAGAAGGGCAAGCAAATACTGCCTAGAACAACACCAGTAATAGCTGCTTAATACTTAAGATGGAGGGAGGCAAAACAAGAGTAGTGTCTTGTAAAATTATAAAACAATAGGCTAAGGTGACAACTCGACAGTTCCGTGAGGATAACTTTAAAAGAATCGTTAAGCCAAAGCATTTGCAATCATCATAGCACAAACAGATGATTTGGATTTATAAATAAATTTTTGATGGCGGTCGTAAAATTTCCTAAGAGAGGTTTAGTTAGAGTCGGTTTTAGTTAACATCTTTGTAGTAGGCTAACACACTACAACTACAAGACAAAAGCATGAAAACGCGTCAAATGAAATTAGTGACCACGACAAATGTTAAAAGTTCAAGGGACGTAACTGATGAAAATATCCAATATTCAAGGGACGTAACTGATCATAATAATTGCAATGTTATGATAATTAAAAGGGGGGTGGTTCAGTACGTCCGAATAAAGCAGAATAATTCAATGACGAAAAGTGCTATCGGTGAGAAGAAGGGTCAGCAAATACTATCTAGAACAACACCGGTAATAACTGCTTAATATTGAAGATAAAATAGGTAGGCAAAACAATTAGGCTAGTAGTATCATGTAAAATTAGAACAAAAGGTGAGTAATTTCGTGAGGACAGGTTTAAAAATGAATCGTTTAGCAAAATCATCTGTTATGATAGCAGAAACAGATATTTTATATATCAATTAGTTCATGAAAGCGGCCGTAAAATTTCTTAAGAGAGATTTTGACTCGATTTGGTAAATATCCTTGTAGTAGTAGGATCTAGCTAAGAAATCATAATCATATAATGGATAACTCGTTCTATTCGTGGACGATTTATCCGTAGAACTGACCAATCAAATTCGAGCGCGCTGGACCTACATCGATACAAAATGGCGGACGTCGAGCTGTCAAGAGGCGACACTGAACTATTTATTGAACTGTTTCATCAACAGCCTGTTCTGTGGTGCATTTCTTCACAAGATTACCACAAAAAGGATAAACAACAAACTGCCCTAAAACTAATAGCCGACAGACAGGTAAGGCATCATAATAAGTCAACAAGAGTGGGTAGCTGTTTGTAGTACTAGGCTGGCTAGTGCTCTATGTCTGTTGTACCGGCGGGCTAGGAAGAGAAACTGCAACAGGCACTAAATATGGTGCAGGGACCATTACTTATTGCGTCCAGAAAGGGGCGAATTGACCAGAAAGTTTCGCTATCTCATGGACAATCCAGACAGAAAATTATTCTTCAATTACACAAGAATGTCGTACAAAACCTACGCAGAATTGAAACAATTAGTGTTGCCTCATCTACAACCAGTTGGTACCAACTACAAAAAGTAAAAGCAGGGGGAAACCCCAAATCTTGTTTTATCTTAGAATCAACATCGCGCTCCAGCATAGGAGATTATTTAGGAGGGAAAGAGTTTATCGAGATGGGGTGAACCCTTTAGAAAATTTTTCTGGTGCTGGGGCCTGTTTCACGACGACTTAACTTAGAATAATTTGAGCTAAGATAGGATTTTAAGTTTGAGAATTTCCTGTTTCACAAAGCGCGATTTTGACTTGCAATCTCATTTTAGAGAATTTTAGTTAAATTCATTTTTTAACGTTATCAGCGACCTTGCGTCGACGCATTCTTCACTTCCGGTGTAGCAGACGATCTTTAAAAATGGCCTCCAAAAGGAAGTCCGAGAAGCCCCGTCAACCTAACTGGATCGCTAGAGAGGAGATCGCGCTCGTTCAATCCTATGTTGAAAGAGCCGGTCTTCTTGAAGGTGAATTCAGTAGATGTGGTGAAGTTGGCGGGGTTTCTTCCGTCACGAAGGACAACGCATGGACCGAAGTAAAGGAAATAGTCAACAGGTTCGTTTTGTTTTGTTTACGTACTTCAATGTCTATTATTATGATATGCAATATCTTATGGTCGTCACTGCTGTGTGACTACATATTTTCTTAATTGCATTTTGCCGATTATTTTTGATGCACAATGTTATTTATTCACACACACACACCACAGTATCTCAGTTCAAAATGTGACATTGTCATTGTATAAGTCAAAAAAAAACATAAACAAGATGTCAAGAGCTACCATCTCACTCATCTGTCGGAATTGAAACATGTAACAATTTTTCAAAATGTTATTGTCAATTGCATGCCATGTGTATTAGAGCACCTTTGTGTCCACAAAAATATAAGTTCAATATAATCTTCAATATGAAATAGGTATAGGCCTACTTCCCTCCTAGAAATTCCATGTGAAAATGACCCAAGTTTTGGGATAAAATATCACCTATGTAAAATCATATTTCCAAGTAAATATTTTTTTTTAATAGTTGTCATTTATCAACCCAAAGACAATCTAAAACTCTATCTATGTATTTTATTATTTTAGCATATGTATCCCGGTCCTTGGATCAACTTAAAAAAAAGATAGCCCAGATAAAATGTTCAGGTAAATATAAAATTTAATATAATAGAAGGGTTATGGTAATGTCCATATTATCATGGGCGGTTTGCCTTTTTTTTATTCTACGCCTTTTCATAGTTAAAATATTTCTGACTCTGATATTGTTTGGCAATTTTTTTTTACTAGTGAAGTGTTGGGTTGGTCAAAAATCAATTGGGCAATTGAACAATAGAACATTTACTTTGCTTTGGACTATTGTCTAAATTTTCTCTGGAGGTGCATACCATAATACAAGACTTTTACATGCTATATTGTGCAGGCCATAACCAGATGTGGCTAGGGGGTGGGGGGGAGGAGTTGTGGATGGGGGATGCAGCATTCGCACGGGGTCTGAAATAGCTGATAAGAGACTGATTTCAGCTTCAATTGAGAATTTGTTTCGGGCTTGTCAGACTACTGTGAGATACTAGTATGCTGTTCAACATAGTTATTTTTGATGATGACTACTTTATGTTTTAGTTTGAAACTTGTCTTTTAGGCGATCATGGAATCCTGCTGGGCGATTCGGGCTACGCCAACAGACCATATTTACTGACACCTATTTTGGGGCCTCAAGGAGAAAGGGAAGAACGTTATAATACTGCTCACTGTCAAACTAGAGTCAGGATAGAACAATCTTTTGGCATCTTGAAGAATAGATTTGGGTGAGTTCTCTAAATCCAGCATACCTGTAGTCACATTCCCAAGTAATATGTGGGCGTACATATAAACTTTGATTTCCCCCATATCAATTTCACCAATAAAGTTTTTCTCAAGCAGATTTCTCAGTAGGCAGTGTTTTTATCCGTCGCATTCAACTTATTACTGACGAAAACGTACTAATGCCTTATAGTAACATATTAATGACTTAGCTGATGTAGGTCAATGACATTAATAGTACACTTGTAACTGTTAATTAATTTGTTTCAGATGTTTGTTAATGGGACTAAGAGTCACTCCAGAGAGAGCGGTCACCATTATAAATGCATGTGCAGTGTTGCATAATATTGCTGTAATGTATAGAGACAACTTTGAGCCACTAGAAGAGAGTGAGACCCCAATGGATCCGTAAATAAATGCAAGAGCACCTGATAATGCACCAGCTGGCCTAGCCACTAGGAATCATTACATAAACACGTATTTTTCATAATCTCT
Source organism: Lottia scabra (assembly GCA_029955415.1). NCBI lineage: Eukaryota > Metazoa > Mollusca > Gastropoda > Lottiidae > Lottia > Lottia scabra. The sequence continues at coordinate 23,878,244 of JARJEI010000003.1, read as the reverse complement.
TGAGTGTGTTTTCTTTAATAGGACCCAAGAACCCATTCCACAGTCTGTCAGTCTCAGTCTTGGTCTAATCTGTATTTAAAACACAGGGCAAGATGTTAATTTTATTGTTCATTTTCTAGTTTTTTAATTTCTAACTCCAGCTTCCTCTGCTTCAGCTTCATGACTTTAATACTCTCAGAGAGGAAGCTGGAGTAGAGGCTGCTCTCTTCATCACTCTTTCTTTTCTCTGAAAAATACAAACATCAGGATAAACTAAGAAGTCTTAAATGACTTTCATTCATCAAAATTGTTATAAGGGGTTCCTTTTACACCCTTACACATATTATGTCACCCCACCTTTATATTTCACTACATTTCATCCATTTTAATTATAACTTTACAAGATGACTTTGACACATGGGTAGATAAAAATATAATATGGAATGGATATGACGCAAATCTAGATTTTGTGAATAGGTAAGTGAATAGTGAAAGTGATTATGAGGTAGTGAAGTCAAATTGAATTTAATTGATACACGGATTTGGAATCCAAAGCCATATTTATCAGTAGAATCGACAAAATATGTGATTTTCTAGCACCAGTAACTTACTGGTGGTAAGCTATTTGGTTCATATTTTTTATTTCACATTGTCAATGGATATTTGAATTATAAAATCGTATTCAAGTTTCAATACCACAGATTGATATATGTAATTATTTTCTCTGATCATAGATGGAAAAAATGTGAAACAGAACATCTAGATATGATTGTGGCAATAAGCACAATGTGGCACTGTTGCACTTTCGGGCCTCTCGGGTTCTAATTGAGCTAGCAATCTGAAATTTGGTAGGATGATTTATACATATGTTCTGATTATTCACAGTAAATTTGGTGTCATTCCGACGTTTCCTTCTATTTTAAATTATTTTTCAAAGTTTCGAAGTGAATGATATTTCACCGATAATGGCGAATCGACAAGGGGATTGTTCAGTTGTACTTGCTTTGTCATTCCATTCTCTCGGGACGATTCGCAACAAAAAATATAATTTGGAATCATTTAGAGATGTTTCGTAACACTTTAAATATGCCGAATTGTTAAAGTTTAACAACTGAATGAAGACGGAAAATGTTGTCTGGTTGGTCTGAAATTTTCTGACGTTGATCATGACACATTACTCTTTCGCATTAGCACGTTTCATGTCGATATCGCGATCGGAATTGATCGAGGGGCGATGCAGCAATAGGGGCATAGGGGCATTACTTTAACAATTAATTAAAAATGGAAATGGGTGCCTGATCGGTCTGAATTTTTTTGTGAGTAATCAGGACACATGACTGTGTCACATTGTCATGTTTCGTGTCGATATCGCGATCGAAAGTCATCGAATAGGGGCAATTACTTTAACACCCGATTTAAGATGGAAATTAGTGTCTGATCGGTCTGAAATTTTTTGTGAGTAATCAGGACACATTACGGTGTCACATTGTCATGTTTCGTGTCGATATCGCGATCGAAAGTCATCGAATAGGGGCAATTACTTTAACACACGATTTAAGATGGAAATTAGTGTCTGATCGGTCTGAAATTTTTTGCGAGTAATCAGGACACATGACTGTGTCACATTGTCATGTTTCGTGTCGATATCGCGATCGAAAGTCATCGAATAGGGGCAATTACTTTAACACACGATTTAAGATGGAAATTAGTGTCTGATCGGTCTGAAATTTTTTGTGAGTAATCAGGACACATGACTGTGTCACATTGTCATGTTTCGTGTCGATATCGCGATCGAAAGTCATCGAATAGGGGCAATTACTTTAACACACGATTTAAGATGGAAATTAGTGTCTGATCGGTCTGAAATTTTTTGTGAGTAATCAGGACACATTACGGTGTCACATTGTCATGTTTCGTGTCGATATCAAATAGGACCTCTAAACGTATAGTGTATATGAGACAAACATGGCTCACTTCGGCATTGTAGCCAAGCCAGAATTAATGGTCTGAGTAACTTCATATCTCGCTGAGATAACCCACGGGCATCGACAATGACTCTCAGTGAGTGAGAGTCACCACAGTCACTCGTACAACCAGCGACGGACCTCTAAACGTTTAGTGTATATGAGACAAACATGGCTCACTTCGGCATTGTAGCCAAGCCAGAATTGATGGTCTGAGTAACTTCATATCTCGCTGAGATAACCCACGGGCATCGACAATGACTCTCAGTGAGTGAGAGTCACCACAGTCACTCGTACTACCAGCGACGGACCTCTAAACGTATAGTGTATATGAGACAAACATGGCTCACTTCGGCATTGTAGCCAAGCCACAATTGATGGTCTGAGTAACTTCATATCTCGCTGAGATAACCCACGGGCATCGACAATGACTCTCAATGAGTGAGCGTCACCTCAGTGAATCGTTCTTCCAGCAACGGATATTATTTAATATTCACAAGTACTTTCATGTTTTTACAACAATCTTCAGGTGACATATATATATATATTTTCTACCCTTTTGTAATAACGATATTATTATTATTATTATTATATGAAAAGTATATGGACTTATGTGTTTAAAGTCGAATTATGATAACTGGAGAGGTCAAACCCATGGGTCAAACCTTATATGATAAAGTATATCAACTTGGCAAATCTAAACTTGGTAAAGTTCACTCGCTATCTGAAACCAGAATTCATAGAAAGCGTGAACCATGCATTGCTTTCATTTTACTTTTTGCCTTTTGCCACATGCCCTCCACGTGATTTGTTGTTGTACCAGTCACTGGGTCGACAAAGTTTTGGGTGTGATTAACTGTTCGATGCACATAACCGAGGTTACCCAAGTTATTATATGCTGCCCACATATCAGAACATATAATGGTTCCGGGAAGAATCCATTGCTGAATAATTGGAATCAGTGTAGCAGCATTTCGTTGGGCCACTGGTACAAGGAATCCCCTTTTTTTGTACAGGATCATACCCCCCAAATATCCACTGCTCAGGTACAAGATGGCCCACATTATTTTTTCTTCTGGCGAAAAGACTTTCGTCTATCTCGACAATTTGCCCAGGACCACCCAATTGATCTGGATGATTAGTGAAATACTGAACGGACACATCTCTACAAAATTGATGCCAGTCGACAATTGTATGCTCAGAGAATATATCCAATTCAAACATAGTCTGGTCGACAGACCAACCCCTAGACGATCCACAACTGCGGGCCCAAAGGTAAGTTATACCCAAAATTTGCCAGATCTCCAAGTGGGACCTTTCAAAAAAACTGCCGACGCGTATGCTTTTCTTTCGCCTACACCTGGTACATCGCCACGTCACCCCTTCAATTGCCCTGCGATAGACCCTTTCCACACACTGGATGTTACAATGGGGACATAAAAACGACCTTGCCAATAATCCGTTAGCACGACAAAAATCAATCGCTGCTTGACGGTCATGTTTGAATGTATGAAATTCAACAAATTCGATGACTTTCGATCGCGATAATGTGTCCTGATTACTCACAAAAAATTTCAGACCGATCAGACACTAATTTCCATCTTAAATCGTGTGTTAAAGTAATTGCCCCTATTCGATGACTTTCGATCGCGATATCGACACGAAACATGACAATGTGACACAGTCATGTGTCCTGATTACTCACAAACAAATTCAGACCGATCAGACACTAATTTCCATCTTAAATCGTGTGTTAAAGTAATTGCCCCTATTCGATGACTTTCGATCGCGATATTGACACGAAACATGACAATGTGACACAGTCATGTGTCCTGATTACTCACAAAAAATTTCAGACCGATCAGACACTAATTTCCATCTTAAATCGTGTGTTAAAGTAATTGCCCCTATTCGATGACTTTCGATCGCGATATCGACACGAAACATGACAATGCGACACCGTCATGTGTCCTGATTACTCACACAAAATTTCAGACCGATCAGACACTAATTTCCATCTTAAATCTGTACGTTTCTTTCTTATTGAATAAGTTTTCAATCAAGACCAAGATCGTAATTTTCCAATAAAAAATGGCTGAGAAATCTTTTACCAACCGGGACACATTTTTCTACTTTTTCCTAATTTTTTAGCAAAAACTAACGAAATACCTAATTTCTTGTCGGTTTCTTTCATTCTATATAGTTTACAAATAAAGTAATAATAATTATCTACAATCTGAGCCCAAAAATAATAAGTAATTCGCAAAAATTCCATCTCGTGGTTTTTTTCTCGAACGCTAGCCCAATCAATACCCTTAAAAGGGATTATACCTTACTTGTCTTTTGGCTATGATTTTTGTAAGGGAATTAGCAATCATTTAGCACAACATTATTGTAGGAAAATCAATAAATCTATATACAATCATTAAATCTATATACTGACAAAAAATGCAGTGATTAGCAATGAATCTGTTATGCTTGGTGATAAAAGTGGTGATGCGCATGAATGTAACTGTAAGAGATGTTCAGTTTGAGTAGATTCACTTTAATTTTTTTCCTGGCTTGTGTACGGGTGTTATACAATAATCTTACCACATGCAATGAAAGATTGCCCGTCTGAGTCTGAATCCATGGGACCAGCACCTTCGGCTTCAACTACTGGTAGGCCTACCCTGCTCAAACTGGTGGAAGTTGCTGAAATTGATTAATTAAAAACTGATATAAATTACCCGGTATGTTAAATCATTTTTCTTTATGCATAAGCTTAATGTATGTAAAACTAGCTGCTTAGGATAAATTTAACCACCACATGGTTTCACAACAAAGAGAACTTTTCTGAATCTGATTTTTTCATAATGATTATCAAACAATTAACATGTTATAAATATGGTCACAAAGTTACTAAAGGTGGGTTAAATTAACTTACATGGTATTTTAAAGCCAAGATCAGTTCCACAAGAGATGCCCTCGATTGTTTCTGTCTTTTAAGAAGCGGAGATATAGGCTCTCCGCTTCAGACAGAAGCCGGCCCCTACCCCCACCAGTTAGATGCAGGTTTGTTCTGTTTTTCTTCAAGGTTATATAAAAAATAAAAAAAATTGTTTACAGAGTTTATTAGGCCAATTCCACATTGAACAATTAAGTGCTCGGTAGAGATCAAAGAGGACATCGTAGAAATCTCCAACAAATTCTCGTGTTCTTCAAGTTATTTGCAATACCACAGACGGCTTGAAATTAATCCATGTACAATGTACATATAAGGCAAAAAAATTGGAAAGATGATTAGCGATGTGCAATTTTGACCAAACCAATACCAGTAAATAAATGTCAAAAATATAATATCAGATTTTAACTATGGAGTAGGCCTATAATATAAAAAGTCAAAGTACCCATGGCATTAGGACATTACCCTTCTATTTGTTAAAAATTGTCTTTTTACCTGCACATTTAATCTGGGCGATTTTTTTTCGGAGCTGATCTAAAGATCTGGATACATAGGCTATGCTAGAAATATAAAATATATCATATATTATAAGAGTGACATGGTGAAATTCAACATCAGACATCAATTAGGCTAGATCTAGGCCCACTGTTATAAAACATGTAGGCCTACCTTGGAGTTTTGTTATTTTCTCTGTTTCAGATTTTCAATTTTATTTTGTTTCTTTATTAAGTCTAGCATAGACCTAGATCTATTCAAACAACAACAAAATTCACGAGACCACTTAACTATTTAGGTTAGCCTAAGTAATGGTAGTAGGCCTACCACAATTATTAGGCCTTGTTACACCGCATAATGTAATAATCACGCATAATGTAATAACTGTCGCATAATGTAATAAAAATTTCCGCATAATGTAATAATACGGCATAATGTAATAAAAATTACGTATAGTGTAATAAACTCTCTCAACGCATAATGTAATAAAAATTTCCGGATAATGTAATAACGAAAAGCCAAAACACATAATGTAATACAAAATTTCCGCATAATGTAATAACCACTACGAAATAAGGTACACGCGAGATAAGGAATTTAGCAACCCGAATAAATAGAGAATCTTACCCGAGTGTCTTTTGATATCAGATATATCAACACAAGTTGATAAAGTGGAAAAACTCCGAGGCTTGCCGAGGAGTTTTTCCACTTTTATCAACGAGTGTTGATATATCTGATATCAAAAGACACAAGGGTGAGATTTTATTTATCATCCAATATCATTCTAAAATCGAAATATGCGAAACAACAACTTTCGAGGGGTGAACTGCAGATTATTGAAAGAACTCAATATATATCAATATTACGTCATTGTTATTAAGACGTCATTGGGCGAATTGTTTATCACGTGACCATATTGGCCAATCAATGATTCAGAAAAGCAGTATCTCTTAGTAGATATAGTGCAGTAGATACTGCTTTTTATCATACAAGCGATATCTACTGTAGAATACCTTATTGGGTGATAAAGCCGTGAATACACAAGGTACGGTACCCGGTCCGGAAAAATGGTTGAAGCGAATCGTGTCCGCATCGTGTCCGGACCCGTACTCTGTGTGTTCGCTTCTTCTATTTTCTTCTGTATCGATTATCCCGGACCGGACACAGGACCGGGCACCGTACCTCGTGTATTCGCACCTTTAGACATAAAAAGTGTCAGTGTGGTCTGGCAGTCTGGCAACGAGTATCTTACACACCCCTTGTTATGCATAAAATGAGGCAAAAGATTGAAGATTCACGAATATTTTATTACTTTTTAAAAGAACAGCAATTCTACAATAATTCTCATATCTTTCATAAACAGCTCAAGCCGTAAAACCATTGAATGCAAGGAACAAAAGTAAATTGTTAGAAAAATACACGTATCCAAGTGTCATGGATTACATATCAAAATATATGAATATAATATACATATGAAACGAAAAAACTAAAGCATCTGAACCATGTTGGTGCCCTTTTGGTTAATCTGAAAAGTATAATTATAAAATTTATCAAAATAGTAAAAAAATAGTTTGAAATGTTCTCATTTTCTCATAAGCAGCTCAAGCTGTTATACCATCGAATGCAAGGAACAAAAGTAAATTGTTAGAAAAATACACGTATCCAAGTGTCATGGATTACATATCAAAATATATGAATATAATATACATATGAAAAGAAAAAACTAAAGCATCTGAACCATGTTGGTGCCCTTTTGGTTAATCTGAAAAGTATAATTATAAAATTTATCAAAATAGTAAAAAAATGGTTTGAAATGTTCTCATTTTCTCATAAGCAGCTCAAGCTGTTATACCATCGAATGCAAGGAACAAAAGTAAATTGTTAGAAAAAAACACGTATCCAAGTGTCATGGATTAAATATCAAAATATATGAATATAATATACATATGAAATGAACAAAAACAAAAACTAAAGCCCTGGAACGTATCGGAACCATGTTGGTGCCATTTTGGCAATAAAAGATATACTGAAAACTATTGCAGAAATGCTCTTATAATGTGATAAAAATGTGTGTATATCTTTTATGCATAACAAGGGGTGTGTAAGATGATCGTTGCCAGACTTCCAGATCACACTGACACTTTTTATGTTTTATTCGGGTTGCTAAATTCCATACCTCGCGTGTACCTGATTCCGTAGTGGTTATTACATTATGCGAAAATTTCGTATTACATTATGCGTTTTGGTTTTTCGTTATTACATTATACGGAAATTTTTATTACATAATGCGTTGAGAGAGTTTATTACACTATACGTATTTTTTATTACATTATGCCGCATTATTACATTATACGAAAATTTTTATTACATTATGCGACAGTTGTTACATTATGGGTGATTATTACATTATGCGGTGTAACAGGCCTGCATCATATTTCCATTTTCTCTTGTTTGTAAATTTTCTTTTCAATTAAAATTGAAAATGACAATCGACAATGTCACATTTTGAACTGAGATACTGTGGGTGTGAATAAATAACATTTGTAGATCAAAAATAATCGGCAAAGTGTCTCGAAAGAATAATGCATGAATTGACCCACTTTTTGTTGGACTTAAAATTCCCCTCTGTAAAATTCCAAATAATTTTTTTTTTAACAGTTGTCATTTTCATCAACCCAAAGACAATCCAAGATACTCAGAACTATTTAAGGTTAATATTTCAATTCATACAAAAATAATCGGCAAAATGCGATTTAGAAAATATTGTGGTCACACAGTAGAAAATTTTTGACAGCTGACAGTTGAGTAAACAAAACAAAACTAACCTGTTTGCTATCTCCTTAATTTCCGACCAGGCTTTGTCTTTAGCGATCGCAGAAACCCCGCCAGCACCACATCCAGAGAATTCGCCTTCGAGAAGATCGGCTCGTTCAATATAAGATTGAACGAGCGCGATCTCCTCTCTAGCGATCCAGTTAGGTTGACGGGGCTTCTCGGATTTCCTTTCGGCGGCCATTTTATAAGATCGTCTGCTACACCGGAAGTGAAGAATGCGTCGACACAAGGTCGCTGATAACGTTAAAAAATGATTTTAACTAAAATTCTCTAAAATTAGATTGCAAGTTAAAATCGCGCTTTGTGAAACAGGAAATTCTCAAACTTAAAATCCTATCTTAGCTAAAATAATCCTAAGTCAAGTCTTCGTGAAACAGGGCCCTGATCAATCAAATTCCAGCGCTGGACCTACATCGATACAAAATGGCGGACGTCGAGCTGTCAAGAGGCGACACTGAACTATTTATTGAACTGTTCCATCAACAGCCTGTTCTGTGGTGCATTTCTTCACAAGATTACCACAAAAAGGATAAACAACAAACTGCCCTAAAACTGATAGCCGACAGACTCGGCAAAAACTGGACAGGTAAGGCATCATAATAAGTCAACAAGAGTGGGTAGCTGTTTGTAGTACTGGATCCGTGTGTTACGGAATGTCATTCCATTTCATTCCCAAGTCCGATACGTACGGTTCTATCATATTATCATGTGGCACAATTTTGAGTCCCCATTTTCTTTTTAAGAGACAAATTTCGTCTACGTTAGGATAGTATCCTAACTTAAAATTGATTTTAACCTATTTTAGCGTTTTTGCTAAAATAGGTTAAAATCAATATTAAGTTAGGATACTTTCTGAAACGGAATTATCCTAAGTTAGGATAGAATCCTAGTTTAGGATGATTGTAAGTTTTTGTGAAACAGGCCCCAGTACACTCATTGTCTTTAAAATTGATGAGTTTCACAAAGCGATTTTAAGAAAATTTTTAGTTAAAATCGATTTTAAGTTAAGACAGCCGTCTGCTTGTTTTATCTTAGAATCAACATTTTGGATAATGGCAGCAAATTTCGTCGCGCTCCAGCATAGGAGATTATTTAAGAGGGAAAGTGTTTTTCGAGATAGGGTGAACCCTTTAGAAAACGAGACAAGTACCGCTTTTGGCCACACACTATTTATTTTTTTACGAAATCTTCTGGGTGATGCACTGGATCATCCAACTAAGAGATCCAGTGCATTACCAGCTTTGTTGCAAATTCTGGGGCCTGTTTCACAAAGACTTACAATCATCCTAAACTAGAATTCTATCCTAACTTAGGAAGATTCTGTTTCAGAAAACCTATTTTAGCGTATTTGCTAAAATTGGTTAAAATCTATTTTAAGTTATGATACTATCCTAACTTAAAATTGTTGAGTTTCACAAAGCGAATTTAAGACAAATTTTAGTTAAAATCGATCTTAAGTTAAGACAGCCGTCTGCTTGTTTTATCTTAGAATCAACATCTTGGATAATGGCAGCAAATTTTGTCGCGCTCCAGCATAGGAGATTATTTAGGAGGGAAAGAGTCTTTCGAGATCGGGTGAACCCTTTAGAAAATTTTTCTGGGGCAGAGATCCGAGACAAGTACCGCTTTTGGCCACACACAATTTATTTTTTAAGAAATCTTCTTGGTGATGCACTGGATCATCCAACTAAGAGATCCAGTGCATTACCAGCTTTGCTGCAAATTCTGGTGGCCCTGCGATTTTTTGCCACTGGTTCATACCAGTCTGTGGTGTCATACACCCTTGGATTGTCGAAGGCCACAGTCTGCAGATGTGTTAGAGCAGTCAGTTTAGCTCTGCAGGCTGTGGCGGCTCAGTTCATCCGATTTCCAACATCCGAAGAGTCAGAAGATGTTAAAAGAAAATTCTTCAGAATTGCAGGTAAAAACTATTGTAGTATTATAACATGATATAAGTAAGATTTAAAAACAATCATGCAACATTATTATTCAAGGCAAAGTTATATTTATAGTTGTCCTATTATAATTTAGTAGCGACATTTAAATCTCGAGTCCGAAAAATTATTCTGTCCGTACCCTTGAATCTACTTACTACTTTCTGATTAAGTCATGCCCCCCGGTCCCCCTCCCCTCCTTCAACCGTAGAAACGCCGACATATGATTTCAAGTTGTTGTTATTGTGTGTATTATGTCCGAAAAACCTCTTCATATCGAAAACACCCTCTCAACCCTCCGATCCAGCTGTCACTATTTCAGTGATTAATCTATTTATACAGGTTTTCCAAACGTTATTGGGTGTTTAGATGGATGTTTAGTACGGATCAAGAAACCATCCGTCAATGCTCAGGAATTTATTTGCAGGAAAGGCTACCCATCAATAAATGTACAGGTAGGAATAATTGTCTTGTAGAATTGTTTTGAAGATTTCCTTCGAAGAGTACCCAGATAAAAGTGGTTATGCTTATCCTTCATTTACCCTATTGAGAACCCCTTTCCCAATGCAGAAATATCTTGAAAATATTGAAAAGATTTGTTTTAAATTGATTCATACAAATTTCAAAACAATAACAAGCTAACAGTGCATAGTAGTTAACAATTTGTGTCATAAAAATGTTGCTAAATCATGTTATCTCCCTTATGAACGTTTGAGCACCGATAGACAGGTAGCTATACATACGCCCACCTATTTTTGGGCCAAAAAAGCCCTGTAGCCAGACTTAAATTTTTAAGTGGGGCATGAGACATATCCAGAGGGGCAATGCTGATAGTGATATGGGTCATACAAAGGTGAGGGAGGGAAGGGGCTTGCAGTGGCATTTCTATTGGGGCTGGGGGGGGGAGTTATAAAATGATGCTGGTCCAGCTTTGTCTCAATGGGCAATAAAACATTTACATTTCTTTGGACTAGTTCTTACGATTATTTTCAATATTTCAGTTCACATGTCTACCTGACCACCGTTTTTCTAGCATGGTTGCCAAATGGCCAGGAAGTTGTCATGATTCTCGTGTGTTCAATGAATCATCTTTATCTGCATATATGTCTTCTGGTAGGTAACAATAATTCTTCAATTATCTCTGGTAGTGCATACCATAAGACAAGATTTACTTTGCTTCATAGGCAATAAACTTTTCCTTTTCAACTTGGGGGATATTTTGACATTCTCCAGGGGACACATACTGAGCTATTGGCCTGAAACAAGAATTAATTATCTGGGTGGAAATGCATCCACTTCCACTGCCCCACAATGACTATATACCAAGGTCATAATTTATTGCATAAAAGACCAAAATACTGTCATTTCTAATAAACTTCGAATGGGGCGCCGATACTGAGCAATACTAGTGAGCTGTTCAACATAGTCATATTTATTATGACTACTTTATGTTTTAGTTTGAAACTTGACTTTTAGGTGATCACGGAATCCTGCTGGGCGATTCGGGCTACGCCAATAGGCCATATTTGTTAACTCCAATTTTGGGGCCTCAAGGAGAAAGGGAAGAGCGGTATAATGCTGCACACTGCCAAACCAGAGTAAGAATCTGACATCAGCTGGCCCCTGCCCCCACCAGTTTGATGTAGGTTGGACCTATTCTTCTTCAGAGCTATATAAAAAGTAAAATGTTAATTAGACCTATTTTCTACCAATTCCACATTGAACAATTCAGTGATCGGAAAAGGTCAAGGAGAAAGTCGTTGATTTCTCCAACGAATTTACATGTTCTTCAGATATTCCTCAATATGACAAACGCTTTGCAATTAATCCATACATGTGAGATAAAGCAATTCGAAAGATGATAACGAAATGGTTTTTGACCAAACCAACACTGAACTAGTAAAAAAAGAAAAGCCAAACAACATATTATCAGAGTCAGAAATATTTTAACTATGAAAAGGCCTATAATAAAAAAAGGTAAACCACCCATGATAATATGGACAATTACCCTTCTACTGTATTAAATTTTATATTTACCTGAACATTTTATCTGGGCTATCTTTTTTTTTAGTTGATCTAATGACCGGGATACATAGGCTATGCTAAAATAATAAAATACATAGATATGAGAGTTTTAGATTGTCTTTGGGTTGATAAATGACAACTAATAAAACAACTTTTTACTTGGAAATATGATTTTACATAGGTGATATTTTATCCCAAAATATGGGTCATTTTCACATGGAATTTCTAGGAGGGAAGTAGGCCTATCTTATTTCATATTGAAGATTTTCAAAAAAACTCATATTAGTCATATCCAAAGGTGCTCTAATGGCATGCAATTGACAATAAAATGTTGGAAAAATGTTGGAAAATTGTTACGCAAGTGGTAAGAGTTATCTATACAATTTTACTTTCAATTTGTTTACAAAAGTGGGCCGATCAAAGCTAAAAATATTTTAGTTTTTAGTTGAATTTTTTTTTTTGCGTGGAATATTGAAAGGTTGTCACGAAAAGTTGTCTTTTACTTTCAATTTGTTTACAATAGTGGTCCGACTCAATAACGGTCCGACCGGTCCTGATTCCCCTTCAAATGATTGAAGTACGTAAGTAAGTAAACAAAACAAAACAAACCTGTTGACTATTTCCTTTACTTCGGTCCATGCTTTGTCCTTCGTGACCGAAGAAACCCCGCCAACTCCACCACATCCACTAAATTCACCTTCGAGAAGATCGGCTCGTTCAACATAGGATTGAACGAGCGCGATCTCCTCTCTAGCGATCCAGTTAGGTTGACGGGGCTTCTCGGTTTTCCTTTCGGCGGCCATTTTATAAGATCGTCTGCTACACCGGAAGTGAAGAATGCGTCGACGCAAGGTCGCTGATAACGTTAAAAAATGATTTTAACTAAAATTCTCTAAAATCAGATTGCAAGTTAAAATCGCGCTTTGTGAAACAGGAAATTCTCAAACTTAAAATCCTATCTTAGCTAAAATAATCCTAAGTTAAGTTTTCGTGAAACAGGCCCCTGGTGGCCTTGCGATTTTTTGCCACTGGTTCCTACCAGTCGGTGGTGTCAGACATGTCGAAGGCCACAGTCTGCAGATGTGTTAGAGCAGTCAGTTTAGCTCTGCAGGCTGTGGCTGCTGCTTTTATCAAATTTCTGACAGCTGGAGAAACAGAGGATGTTAAAAGGAAATTTTTCAGCATAGCAGGTATAAAATATTTTAGTATTATAACATAATAATTGAATCGCATATGAATAAAACATGTCTGAACTTATCACATTTAAATCTTGAGTCCGATACAGTATTGTCTGTATCCTAGAGGCTACTTTCGGATATGATTCCAAGTTTTTATTATAGTATGTATTATGGCCGAAAAAAACCTCCTTATAACACCCTTCCTACCCCCAGTGGCGTATCTACGGGGAGGGGGGGGGGGGTAGAGGAGACAGAAATTAGGTTGGCCTGGCCGCGCCCCCCCCCCCCCACACTTTTTTTTATCACTAAGTTCTTAAAGGCCTAGTTCTGTTGCCCCCCCCCCCCCCCCAAGAAAATTATGTGGCCCCTACTTGGCCCTCCCACCTAATGATTTCTGAATCGCCTATGCCTACCCCTTCAACTCTCCACCTTTGATTCACCAGTGATTTATCTATTTATACAGGTTTTCCAAATGTTATTGGCTGCTTAGACGGATGTTTGATAAGAATTAAGAAGCCATCCGTAAATACTCAAGAATTTATTTGTAGAAAAGGCTACCCACCAGTAAATGTACAGGTAGGGGTGAGTTTCTTGTAGAATGGATTTGAAGAATTCCTCCGAAGAATGGGCAAGTAACCAGATAAAACGATTTTTACGAAACATAAAAAACTCCACTTTAGCGCAAATAGCAGCGAAGACTAGACTATATGCCGAAGTTCCTCCAGGTTTAAGGTGTGCCCCATGTTTGTCAAATAGATGTTTATTTAATTTCATGTCAGAAATGCCCCAAACAATATGTAGGAGAAACTAAGAATAATTTACGCACTCGATTCAATGCCCATAGATCAGATATAAAATTAAAGAAAGACAAGCCCGTTTCTAATCATTTCAACCTCGATGACCATTCAATAAACGATCTCACCCTAACCCCAATTGAACGTATAGAAATTGATCTACCGGAAGATGAAACCACCAAATTCAGACAATCCAGAGAAGCCTACTGGATTGAGACATTGAATACAGCAAGACCTATAGGACTCAATATTCATCATTTTGCAGGCATAGCACCCTTTGTTGTCCCGTTTAATACAACCAGTAATCGAGCAAGCAAGATAGTTCATACCCACTACAAGAGTCTCCAAGAGAAATTTCCCCATGTTTATAAGCAGAAAATGATAGTTGCCTACTCAAAAAATCAGAACTTTAATGACAATCTGGTTCATAGCAAACTAAAACCAATTATTAATTAGCAGATACTATACTACTCGCCCAACGGGCGAGTTCTTATTTTTTCTACTTTCAGATCACAACAGAAGAAATTCCATTTTCTCAATAAAGTATTTGTTCCATCCTAGGCCTGTACATTTGGGAGATTCAAACCCTCCCTCCACCGAAATCTAAACCTACCTAACCTAACCCAACCTAACCTAAAGCCTGTCGTACACCGACAAGGCAACTGGCAGACTCCGCTCATCTCAGCTTTAAAGCTAGGCTTATGTCGGCTTGCGACGCTCCTCGACTGTCGGCATCTAGCTAGATCTGATAATTCGGAGCGCTCAGGTCGGATGCGACGCTCCTCGACGGATCTCGACGGATACAGCGGCAACTGGTTTTCGCTAATCGTAAAGAGCGCTCATGTCGGCTGCAACTGTCTACGGCTCGTTCAATTTTCGACGGTCATTTGATACATTTCAATATGGCGGCGCCCATGAACCTTCACGTTGTAAGTTTTTGTGTGTGCATTTTTAAGTTTTTTTTTTAAGTTTTGCAACGCTTTCGTGGTACTTCGCCTAACTGTAGTCATATTTTAACACCATTTTTCAGTGTTGATATGATTATTTCACTCAATTCTCATGAAAAACTCGTACAAACTAAGAAAAACAACTTCATGAAATACTACACATATAATCTATGAAAGATTAATTCGGGTCAATTGTCAAATATTTCTTTTTTCAGACTCAGGATTATTTGAACACGGTGATCAAATATGACTTGAGATACTAACGCCACCAAGCAGGAACTAAATTAAGCGCGCGTTGATTGGCTTATATCTACGACTCAGTTGCGTCTCGGAGTAGGTTTGACTCAGGTCGCTACGAACGCTTACGATCGTCGGCAACTACCTGGATCTCGTAGGCCAGAGTAGAACATGCGCGACTCACTGGATCTGGCTGGATCTCAGTTGCCGACAGTCGCAAGGAGGCTAGTTGCGTCGTAAGCCAACTCAGGTCGGCAGAAACTGTCAGCCTACCGTAGGCCGACAGTTGCGGCAACTGACTGGATCTGCCAGTTGCCGACAATCGAGGAGCGTCGCAAGCCGACATAAGCCTAGCTTAAGGCGCGCGTACACCGACTGAGAAGACCTGAGCGTTACCAGTCGCCTCCAGTCACAGTTGCGCACTCACCGACATGGACTGGATTGTAATCAGTGAAGAACACGCTAGGAGGCGCTTGAAATCACGTGACCCATCATTTCTCTTTAAGCCTTTTTACTATAGGCCTAATTTAATTTAGACGTCAAGCAAAGACCACAAGGTTAAATGAAAACTCTACTAGGCTTGACCTAAATGCAATGTTTCTCAGTTGTAAGGTCGGTGTACGCCAGGCTTAACCCTAGTTGGGCACACTGCAGAAAGATGGGCAATGCGGCAAAATGAACCCATAGGTGTTTGAGGCCTTGAAAAGATTTGTTTTAAGGTATTGATTTAAACAAATAGCAAAACAATAACAAACGAAATGTCTATAGTAGTTAATAACAATTAACAAAATATTACTACTATACAAACACAAATACTAGTGTAATAATTTGTTAGTACAGATTATCTCCCTTATGCAACGTTTGCGGACAGACAGGGGAAAAATAGATCCGAAACTATGGAAGATGCAGTTGGGGCGGCGCCCCCTCCTGGAATAACTCCCCCCCTCCCCCCCCACTGCAAGATTCAAACAATTTCTCAATTGAAGCCGAAATCATTCTATTTCAGCCCCAAAATTAACAGTGCTCACTAGCAGGTCGGTTCTTCCATTTTTTTTCTTATAAAAGGAAAGCTGTTGCGTTCAAAAATTCATCATGGGGAATTGTATATTTAGAACAAGAGCTGAAGAAGAGAATGACGAAAGGTGGAGAAAAATAATGACAGATTGGTCGAAGATCAAAAGACAGGAAATCTGGATCCTTGAGCAAAACCTGAGAATGGTAGGATTGTCCAGGGACTTTTATAAGTCAAAATGTCAGCAGGTGGCTGACGAGCTGGCTAATGCCAAAGCTTAACCTGGCTAAATAAAAACAGCCGTTTTAAAATGAAATTAAATCCCCCGAAAGTCTCGTCAAAGAACGTCTATCTTATGAAAAAAAAATGTATAAGCATATAATTTTCCAATCATTGACACTTTCCAAAACTTCAGTATTGATCAAAAATAAATTTAGTTGAATGTCTTGACCCTACATTCCGAAAAATAATCAAATCTTTAAATAGTAAACCTTTGAACATTTGCAAGTTTTATGTTAAAACATTCCGAGAAACGATTCTGTTCATTAACTTAAAATGAACTATTGAACAAGTTCCGAAATTCATTTGACAAAAGTTTCGTTGTCTGAAATTATTGAAAAACTCAGGTTTGATTACGTCGGTGACGTTACATTTGACGTTAAAGTAAAAACACATTTTGTCGCTCTCTAATAGGTCGGCGAAAATTTTGGCGCTCTCTAATAGGTCCCCGACGTCGTCGGCGACTAATCGATTTTGACGTTAGGCCTACTTTTGCTTTCTCACCGAGGTTTAGGACGATATAGCCAACCCAATTACAAAAGTTTTGACATGAAAATCATTTCATAACAATTCCCATATCAAAATCAACATTTCCCATATCAAAATATCTACACTAATGCTGTTCTGAATCTTTAAGTTGACTCGAGTCAATCTGCGTTTTACGCGGACGTGAAAGGCAGCAACAATTTCGACTCTTATTTTTCCCTATAAAAGAAAGCGGTTTGGCAACAATCGGCATTCTGGTTCTTTTGCTTGAACCACTGTTTAGGCGGCTAACAAGAAGAAGAAGAAAGATGAAAAAAATCGACATGGATCTGAAGAAAGAAAGGGTGTCGGAAAGCGAAGACGAAACTACAGAAGAAATTAGGAAGAGCATCGCTGGAATGAATCGGCAACGTAGAGAACCAGAGAGATTCTCACCCGTCGACATGGATCTGAAGAAAGAAAGGATGTCAGAAAGCGAAGACGAAATTACAGAAGAAATTAGGGAGAGCATCGCTAGAATGAATCGGCAACTTAGAGAACGAGAGAGATTCTTACCCGGGATTTACTTTCATAAGAAGTCCATCTCCAGTTACTCCGACTGAAGTAGAATATTTCGTTGACAATGAAGAAACAAATGTCGGGTTCAGAGATGTGAACATGATGTTATTTCCATCCGAACAAATACCAGGATGGCAACCAAATTCATTCCTTTTGTCCAAGGTGAAAGAAAAGTGATGCTCTTGTTCACCATGAACTCACACGGTCATTTTCCATAGATCCAGAACATTTTCTATGGTTCTACGGAACACACCGCCTTGCGCTGGGTATAAAAGCGATGGTGTTTACATCAACGATTATGCCTGTAGTCAAACGTTAGCTTGTCACCTACCAACCTCATTTTGACCTGAAAAATGAGAATAAGTCTTTTTAAAAAATTAAAACAGGTATGGTCATAGTTCAAAAGTTGAAAGACTCTAATAAATATGACCTATTCATACCCAAAAATATTGCATCATCCAAAAGGGCCGCCCCGTCCTCACCTTCCTTAGCAACGTAAATCATCAATACGCATGCGCAAAGATATTGCATCAGCCAAAATGGCCGCCCCCATGCTAAACCGGAAGTGTAGTCATCACGTTCCCTAGCAACGTACGTGACTCCCTAGCAACCAAAGCCCCCCCCCCCCATAGCTACTAACTACTACTTCATCTATTTTATTAGTATGATATACATCATGTATTCTATATTTCTTTATTTACATCTTTTCTTTATAGCAAGTGGGTTGTATGTAATAAATTATATTGATTAAATTATATTGTTGATGATCGATTATGGATAATCGAAAAACCGTGCATATTAATGTATTGGGAAAATTATAGATACGATATAAACACCGCTTTACATACTGTCAAATACTGAGATTGTAGAACATCATATATGGCCTTGTATGTCTCTGGTATAATTTTACTGATGGTGTTCTTTGAAACTCGGTACAGATATTCTAACGATTGGTAACTGTCACCTACCATAAAAAGAATCCCCAATTCAGTTTCAGAAGACAGCATACGAGACTCGAGACAACATAGACATACATGGAAGCAGTTTGCGTCATTATATTCAGCGCAATATTATGCTTACCTTTGTCCTGTTTGTATTAATGTTCACGTTTATGCATGTATTATGCACAAGCAAATACCTGGTAGACATTGCATACTGTTTGAATGAGTAACATCAACACGTAGATCAACTTACCAGCAGCTAAAAATCGTCAAGTCAATGCCAGACGTTCTCCGGATGATATGCATTCCCTCATATTGGTGTCATTACGTCTGATAACAGGGTCCACAAGACCTAGTAGCTCTTGAAAAGAAGCCTAACCCATTTTTAAAAAAATCCTCAAGGCCTTTGCATCCTGGGCCCCCGTTTCACTAACGTACGTAAGTATAAATATTTACGTAAGTATAAATGTAGGTTAAATTTGCGTTTCACTAAAAGGCGTAAGTTTTTACTTTCGTAAATATGTTGCCTAGCTGGCGTAAGTATTTTTTCACGCGACCTATCGTCTGATTTGCGTTAGAAAATGGTTGCCAACATGTTTTTAGTTGAGCAACTAAATCGGCGACAAATACGAAGAGCGCGAGTATTTCGTGACTGGACTCAAGTTCTGGATTCATACACAGATACAAAAAACTGACCAACTCAAGTCTCATGGATACTATGAACGAAAATGGCCATGGATCCAGTTGGCTCTTAGGTATCCACTCAAACCATGGCTGATGACCCCTTTACTAAACCCAGTGACAGACAAAGAACAAAGGTACAACCAAGCCCATACCAAGACAAGGGTTGTAATCGAAAGGGCTTTTGGTGTCCTGAAATCAAGATTCAGGTATTATTCAAATATTCGTTCTTAGTCATACTCCCAAACAGCATATTATGGACACATTTCTTCACCTTCCACATCACCTTTCAATCCTGAAGTTAAGTACGAGCGGTAGAGGTAACATTTAATAATGGAACACAATTTCATGGTATACTACTCCTTAGTTTTATTACACTAAAAGTTTTAGCAATCAGCATTGTCATCATCAGGTGAAATGATACAAGAAGGTATATATATAATATGCCATAATTTTGTGTTCCATTATTTCAAATTTCCTCTATTCAGTGTGTTTTTTTGGTTTTGAGTCAGTTTAATTATTTTCACTATGTCTTCAAACACACTAAGTACACCATTAACAAGGTAATGCACTATTGTATACTTTTAGGTGCTTACATAAGACTGGAGGATGTCTACCATTTTGCCCAACCAGATGTGTACAAGTTATTACTACTTGTTTTATGCTTCATAACTTGTGCATTGATGGTGGCATACCCTTAGAAGAAAATATAGAACAAACTGAAGACAATGAAGATATGGATGACAATATAAATCATATATAGATACAGCTTTATGGAACAACAATCACTGGTTAAAGTTTTATGCAACGTTTCGACGTGTTTCCCCCGTCGTCTTCAGGTACATAATGATAAAAGTGATAGGCAAAGGTATATATACATTCAGCTATTATCATAAAGAAAACACAGGACATTAAAAGTGGTTTATTAGTACATACATAACTTAAATTGATACAAAAACAGGCATGATTACTAAAATAACATACATATACTAATAGAAAAGGATTCACTTAACTAAATTGAGTGAAAGGTGACTAAAGATTAAATAAACAACAACAGTTATTTGTTAAACCAATTTATTAGAGAAAGGGGAAAGTTGTGTAAAACTGGGGATTAAAATGATTTATTAATAAGATAAATGAATACATGAATACGAATATAAAGATTACAGTTGAATAAGTTTATCATATGCATGGGAAAAGCGCAAGCCTTCATCTCTGTTTAGGTCTGGCTGGTATCTTCTGATGTTGATGGCTTCACGGAGTCTTCTGGTTTTATCGATATGCTTGTTGATTGCCAATACTTTGGTGTTGTCAAAATTAATTTTATGCCCCGTCTTTCTTCCCATGGCAAGGTGTTCAGCCACAATGGATGTTTCGTTACTTGGCTTGTCATGATGCTCTTTGAGTCGTACGTCAAGGGGTCTTTTAGTTTCCCCTATATATGTACTACCACACGAGCATTCAACTTGGTAGACACATCCTTTGGGTTTTTGGTTGTTGGTGGGGTTAGATTTACCGTTGGCCTTGAGCACATCTTTAATTGTTGTGTTACCAGAGAAAACTGTTTCAATACCAACTGACTTCTTTAAGATCTTCTTAATTTGGTACGATGCCTTCCCAATAAAGGGAATAACTATGCGGGTAGGTGGTCTGTTAGGCTTAGGCTGTTGGTTGGTTTGTTTAGCCATCAGTGTTGATCTTATGGCTTCATGAACAAAAGTAGCAGGATAGTTATTGTGCCAG
The DNA here is from genome assembly GCA_029955415.1 of Lottia scabra. NCBI lineage: Eukaryota > Metazoa > Mollusca > Gastropoda > Lottiidae > Lottia > Lottia scabra. Next base: position 23,857,212 of record JARJEI010000003.1, on the reverse strand, counting down.
CAGAATACATTCTTGATGTGTTGTAGTTCTTGTTGGAAATATTCTGGGTCACAAATCCTTTTTGCTCTTCTGACCAATGCTGTAATGGCTGCCCGTTTAACATGTTGGGGGGTGTTAGAGTGGAAATTAACATACTGATCTGTATGTGTAGGTTTCCTGTACACACATCTTAACTGACCTCCTAACCGTGTTATTCGCACATCTAGAAATGGTATTGAGTTGTTTTCTTCGGCTTCCATGGTAAACTTAATCCTTGTATGCTGGGCATTAAGATGCTGTAGAAGTATTGTTGGGTCATCTTTTTCTCTGAGCATAACGAAGGTGTCATCAACTTTCCGGAACCAGCAGATAGGAGTGATTGGTGAAGTCGCCATGGACTTTAATTCAAAGGCTGTCATGTAGATTTCAGTAATCAGTGGTGACAGGGGACTTCCCATTGGTAGACCATGGATTTGTTCATAGATCTCATCACCCCATGTGAAATAGGTAGATGACATGCACATCTGAATGAGGTCGACGATGCTGTCTGTAGAGAGTGTGGTATCTAGTGGTGTGTCTAATTTAGACATTTTATCTCTTATGATACTCAGCACATCTTTACATGGGACATTGGTGAATAAGTCGACAACATCATAAGAGTACATTTTCCCGGGTTGCAGGTTTTTTAAAGTGCGAACTGTGTCTGATTTCCTAATTTTGGCAGCCGTAATTGAAATGCCATCTAGTTTCATTTGTATTTCATAACCTACTTGTTCAGCTTGATCGCAGTTTATGTTATCATCATCATTTGCAGTGATTCCGGTCGTTAATGATCTCAACACTCCGGTTCCGATATGAAATGGATCATGAACATCCAACCATACCTCTAATTTTTTGCAATCGCTAGAATCACTTTGACAACGCGACTCGCCCATCTCCACATGTTGACATCTAGTTGCATATTTTCTAGATGTTAGTGATGTCATCGCGTCGTGTATAGAGGCGAGCATGTGCATTGAATGTATCCATTGTGCAATGACCGTATCGGTCAAACCTCTGCCATGTGTTTGTCCTGATCGAGTTTTGAGAGATCGCATCATTGTTTGTTCAATTACCAAATCTGTCGAAAGTCCGGCCCAGGTGCGTGGACTACGTCTAACAGCATGCATACCTTCAATAGCGAATTTATTGCACAACCATGGATGTGTTGAAGACAATGAACGCATTTTTTGTAAATAAAGTCTTGCGCTCTTAGCATAGTGGATGTGATTGGTAGCAGCAAACAGATTCAATAAGTTCCCAACCGCATTCAGATGGCCTTCCCAAGTCTTTCTGCCCGTACAAAATCTTTGATACATGCAAAATAGTCCAAATGTTGCAACCACAACCGGGCAGTGCGCGATTTATCGCTAAGTGTCTTTTTAACGATACGTAAATACCTATCCATGCTTAGGGACACGTGGTCAATCTGAGTTTCTTTTTCGAGAAGATGCGTTAACAATCGGGACATTAACACGGATTCCACCAATAATGTTGCTCTCATAGCACGATCGTACGCTTTACCACTGATAATATGCTTAACGACATTTTTGCCGTAGACTTGCTCCAACATTTCTTCGATTCCAGATCCAGCCATAAGATGATACAAACTACCCAATGCGCTCATTAAAAGATGAAAGCCTCCAAGACGCAGCACAATCTTATTCATTTTCTTGGCTTCGACTATTTCGGATGCTCTGAGATATAGGGGTTGGTCAAACGTTATACAGAAATTTTGTAATCCTTGTTTCTCGCCTTGATTTTGTATGTACACCAATGCTGAATAAATACCCGAATCATCACTTGGACTTAAATTCATTATAGGCAGGCGCATAACATCCCATTTGGAAACTATGTCGTTGGTACTGGTACATAAATGTTGCATGTAGCCACTCCAGTTTGGAGATGGTGTATCACTGAGCCTTCGTGCGCATTGACATAGAATGTTGCTGTAATATGATGCCGGTGGGATCACATACGGGCCGATTGTTTCAATAAGTGGTTTGAATGGGATAGTAGATAACGCTGTCGGGGATTGATTAAAGTACTTTAGAGCGGAAATCGATTTACCTTCAAGAAGTTTAGAAACACCGACTCTTGCCTGGCGCTTTATCCGATTATCGAATCCAGGTGACCTGCGTCCAGTCGACATAGCAATCATACCAATGGCATGGAATTGGCCATCACCAACTAGGGTCTCAACAGTTGAATCGGCGTTATCGGCTGACCACTGTGTGAATGCTGGACTTTCAGGTGGTAACACAGTGCCCAAATGTTCATCCATTAATACCGATTGTTTGAAAAACCGGACTTCATCATATGATATAGACATACCTAACGCATGAAGTTCATCGATCAGAAAACGGGATCCAAAAACATGGTCCATTTCTAGACCCAGTCCAAACATTAAGGGTGATATCACGGTTTTAGGTCTTGCGGCTTGAGTGATCATTTGACTAATGCAGTCACGTCTGACACAATTTGGTATCAGATGTTCCATGAGTAGTTTCAAACAAGGAGTAAGAAATTCTCCCCCTTTCTCAACATCTCAAATGTCATTAAGAAAAATTATTAAAAAAAAGAAGAAATGGTTTACTAGTATATGAAATTTTAGTCAAATGGGAGGTATATGTAAAACCAACCTGATAACCTCAGGAAAATATCATAGATAACAACCTGGGGCCTGTTTTCTCCAGCATAGGAGATTGTTGAGAAGAGAAAGGATGTTTAGAGATAGTGAACCCATTAGAAAATTTCTCTGGCGCTGAGATTAGAGACAAATATCGGTTTTGGCCAGAAACTATCTACTTTTTAAGAACTCTTCTGGGTGATGCACTGGATCATCCAACTAAGAGACCCAGTACATTGCCAGCATTGCTGCAAATTCTGGTGGCAATAAGATTTTTTGCCACTGGTTCCTACCAGTCAGTGGTGTCAGACACCCTTGGATTGTCGAAGGCCACTGTCTGCAGATGTGTTAGAGCCGTCAGTTTAGCTCTGCAGGCTGTGGCGGCTCACTTTATCCGATTTCCAACAGCCGGAGAGTCAGAAGATGTAAACAGAAAATTCGTCAGAATTGCATGTAAAAACTATTGGAGTATTATTATAACGTGATATTTATCTGTATATATGTCTTCTGGTAGGTATCCCCATCTAACAAGAATTCTTCAATTATCTCTGGTAGTCCATGCCATAATGCAAGACTTACTTTGCTTCATAGGCAATAACCTTTCATTTTCAACTTGGGATTTAAGTTGAGGGTCAAGGTCGTTTTCAGATTTCTTTTTGCACATTTGTCAAGTCCCATATGTGGCTCTACTTATATAATATATTCGAATTTTTCAACTTTTTATATAATGTATTTTAAGAGGGTACTAAAGGGTGTCTTCCTAAGAAGTCACTGCTAGAAAATTACAAATTCCCACGAAGTCACCGTTTTATTTTCTTTGATTTACAGTTATGCCGCTACGGGATTAAAAGTGATAAGAGCTCATTGACGGTGACATAAATTCATGAAAATCGATAACTATTTAATATTAACATGACTAATAAATTATCGGTTTCATCATTTGATATGTATATAGTTTTGTTTGTCAAAGGACAGACATATTCATTCGAAATGACAAACGCACAGCACATGTAGTTGTACATGTAAATGACAATTTTCAGCAAAGTTAATGACAATGAACTGATTTCTGTTTACTTTTTCAGATAAGAGTGTGGACAATAAATTGGAATTAAGGAAGCAAATACAAAAAAAGTTCCAGTTACTATGGAGTACTGTTTCCACTAAAAGGACCTAAATTCACTATAAAAAAAAAGAATCAATCTAAGAGTTGTGGGCTTTCCAGATGTAGTAATGTTTGATAATCCAAGTAACTACAGCTTACATGTACCGGTACTAAAAAAGATATTGCCATCAAAACTTAATTTTGAATTGTGTGCAGGAAATGAAGTGGTGTAAACTTCGGTTGTCATTAAAAGGACCCAAATGTACAGGCTTATGTTTTGCATAAAGAGAACCAAAACATACAGATTTCTTCGGAGCCTGATTATCAAGCTACTGGAAGTAATGGTATATCAATTGCTACTTTTGAAAACCAGACATTCACCCCATTAGTATCAAAGAAGTCAACAATCAACATGAAATCCATCAAGCGAACAATTCTGTAGACATCGAAGATTCAGTAGTAGGCCTAGATAAAGATATATTTAAAATTATTAAAAAAAGAAGAAATGGTAGAAATGAATTTTTAGTCAAATGGGCGGGATATGAAAAACCAACCTGGGAACCTCAGGAAAATATCTTAGATAACAACCTTTTCATAAATTCTTTCAGATAATAATGACTAAATCTTAATAGATTCAATTTTCAAAGTTGGGATATTTTCAGTATTATTTTTTTTTTTTATAAACAATATTTTATTAATACATTAAATGGATTAGGGAACAGGCTTAAGCCTATATGAGTATTATTGTATAGACCATGTAAATGTTACCAGTATCATTGTAGACATTGTAAATGTTACCAGTATCATTGTAGACATTGTAAATGTTACCAGTATTATTTTAACATTGTAAATGCTACCAGTATTATTGTAGATATGGTAAATATTACCAGTATTATTGTAGTCATTATAAATTTTACCAGTATTATTTCAACATTGTAAATGTTACCAGTATTATGCTAGACATTGTAAATGTTACCAGTATTATTCTAGACATTGTAAATGTTACTAGTATTGTAGACATAGTAACTGTTACCTGTATTATTGTAGACATAGTAAATGTTACCAGTATTATTGTCGACCTAGTAAATGTTACCAGTATCATTGTAGACATTGTAAATGTTACCGGTATTATTCTAGACATTGTACATAATAGCAGTATCATTGTAGACATTGTAAATGTTACCGGTATTATTGTGGACATAGTAAATGTTACCAGTATTATTTTAGACATTATAAATGTTGCCTGTATTAAATACATTTTTAACATAAAAAAAAAAAACAAAAACAGCTCGATTACGCATTTATATCAACCTCGCGAAACATTTACTATGAAATACTGTGTCCACTACAAGGACCTACATTCATTATAAAAAAATACGGGCCTTCCAGATGGAGTAATAATTGATATAAAAAAATACGGGCCTTCCAGATGGAGTAATAATTGATAATCCAAGTTGCTACAGCTTACATGTACTAAAAAAAATTGCTATCAAAACGTAATTTTGAATTTTGTGCAGGAAATGAAGTGGTCGAAACTTTGGTTGCGATGAAAAGGACCCAAATGTACAGATTCACCCCATTATTATCAGAATATAGTGAAGAAGTCAACAATCATCAAGCGAACAATTCTGTAAACATTGAAGATTCAGCAGTTGGCCTAGATAAAGATAAATCTAAAATTATAAAAAAAAGAAGAAGAAATGGTAAAAATGAATTTTTAGTCAAATAGGCGGGATATGTAACACCAACCTGGGAATCTCAGGAAAATATCATAGATAACAACCTGTTCATACATTATTTTAGATGATAATGACTAAATCTTAATATATTCAATTTTCAAAGTTGGATATTTTCAGTATTATTGTATAGACCTTATATAAATGTTACCAGTATTATTGTAGACATAGTAACTGTTACTTGTATTATTGTAGGACTAGTAAATGTTACCAGTAATATTGTAGACATAGTAAATGTTACCAGTATCATCGTAGACATTGTAAATGTTACCGGTATTATTAGGAATACTTGGGGGGTGAAGTGGTAAGGGGCGATATGGGAAGCACCGACACCGTTTGCCCATCTCCATTAGCCTAACTAGGTTCAGCACTGACACCGTTTGCCCATCTCCATTAGCCTAACTAGGTTCAGAACAGTAGGACGTATAACTCATTTCATATAAAATATTCATCGATTTTCAAAAGGGGTCATCCTTGGGTAATAATATTGATTTTAACTCAGTTTCATCCAAATCCATAAATAATTGTGCCTTCTACAGAGTTGACAAGATATAAATCAAACGCATGTTGAAGAACAAGGGCAATAAATGTTAAGTTTAAATATGTAAAGAATTGTACCTTGTACAGTAATGAAAAGCTAAAAATTGAACAGGGGCAATAATTTATATTGAATATTTTTTATTTAATTTTAAATGGGGTTCATCCATGGGTCATAATTAAAAGATTTAAACAAGTTTTATCAAAATCTGTCAAGACTTGTGCCTTGTACAGAGTTTACGAGCAATTGTGGACGGACAGACAGACGGACGGCAATATACGCTCCACATCTCTTTGGAATCACATTTCATGTGGGCGTATAAAAAGGGAAATATGGAAAGACTTCCAGTAATAAATGACATTTGCTTTCTTATTGTAGGATTACAGTTTATTAAAGTTTATTTCTACATACAAGAATGTATTGGATTCATCAGGATTTGGAAAATAAATAATTCATTATGACATAGGTATAGATTTTACACCATGCACACCATTGCTGTGTATCACAATGTACAAGTGATTCAGGACATAATTTCGAAAGCCTGTCTTTCCATTCATTTCCAACTGATTTCCAATTTTCAACGCATGCGAAAGCGTTTTAAATAGAGCAGCATACCAAGCATTTTTAATTGGGCAAATGAACCCACTAAAAGAAGACCTTTAGGTCAGCATATACCATCAACATCATCGTCATCATTATCATCATCTCTAGTCATCATTCAATAGGAATCATCTTTGTGTTGATCAATTCCAATTAGACTTAAGTGGAAACTGTAATCCCCTGTCAGTGAATAGCCCTGTAAGTCTTTCTTATGAAAGTGACTCTGTCGACAGTCTTGGCCATATAAGCTCTTCATCTTCTCCTTCTAAAGATATATTAAAAAGTCAATATTTAAACTTACTTCAAATTCGTCAGTTGAAAAATTTACTTTTTTACGTTTTTTTCAGTTCTGACAGTGATATTAAGTATACTGGTTTTCAGTCTTACCTTTCATTATTTTCATATTATACCTGAATGAAACTTTTTATATTAAACAGGAACTAGTAATACCTCTCATGGTGTACCATATGATTTCATTAATAAGAGAGGTCCATCAAGAGCTCTTTCTCCGTTGAAAGAATTGTTTATTACGTTTACGTAAAGGTTTGTCTGAAAAGTTATTATCAGATCTTTAAAATATTTCTGAAGGTCATGTATCCAAAATACTTACATCTTGGATTTTATTCTTATATGATCGACTAATATTTGTACCAATATGGCCATCAAAGGAGCATGTTCAATCAAAACTGCCATCTTTTTTTCGCCACAATTTTCCTCATACAAGAGCTATTGTAGATTGTACATAATTTGTTATTGAGCAACCATCTGCATCATTGTGTCAAAGAGAAACCCTTTCCTCTTACAAGCATCGCAACACTGACGGTCAAATAACCTTTCTATCACCATTTCTGATAAAAAAAAATCATCCGACACAGGGTTCGCAAGAGTACCGGCGGTACCAAGTGACCGATACCGGTACCAGGCAAGTACCGGCGGTACCGGTACCGGTACTACAATGGTACAATGAATTTGAGACTAAATCATGTATATGACAAACCGGACTATATAACTGCTCACTGCTGTATAACCCTCTATTCCCTTTATTGCTACTTCTATCAGATATTACTTTATTCGGAACTAAAAAAACTGAGATATACATCTAACACCTATACACAACACCAACAGTTGGATGGCAACTGAGAGTCAACAATTCTGATAGTCTTTATTCGATCTCAACTATTTCGCAGTCATTTGGTGTTCCGGCTTAGCTCGCTCTTCGTGACGTTTATTTCTCTGGTAAAAGGCTTTCAGATGTCAGTGCGTCCATTAAGTTGTCACCCATTCTTGATCTCAGTTTTGTGACCAACAGAGCACAAGCCGAGAAGGCTCTTTCGGCCTCAACGCTGGTTGGCTGGACCATTACAGTTTTTCGGTGTAGACTGTGATGAAGAACTGAGATGAACGATTGAAATGATTGCGCGTATTCGTTCAATAAGCAGGGAGACTCGTTTTCCCGGAAAAAGTCAAGCGTTTAAATATACCTTATATGGTCATAAGAGACAATTTTCGGAGAAGCAGTTTTCTAGAAAATAGTTTCTTGCTGCCTGACGAATGATCACATATGGTCCCATATGTCATGCCCATGACCATAAATTGTTAGGTTAGGGTGAGAATATGTCAAGCGACTGAAATAATTCACTTGCAATGTGAGGAATTTGTTCATATAAACCTCCGTGTTTTCACAAATTCCAGTACCGGTACCGCCGGTACTCGAACCCGGTACCGGTAACGGTACTGAGGTGTCAGTACCGGCGATACCGGTACCGGTACTGGTACCGGTTGCGAACCCTGATCCGACATTGCGGTTTTTTAGATCTATTCTCAGATAGCGATTATTTAATGGTTGATAGAGGTTTTGACATCGTGGAGTTTCTCTTTATATTCCTGAATTTTTAAATGGTCAAAAAAACAATTCACAGGTTGTCAACTAGAAAAAAAATCCCGGACAGTTGCAGCAGCTAGGGTTCATGTCGAGAGGGCTGTTAGGAAGGTGAAAGAGTTCGAAAGTGAAAGAGTTCGAAATTCTCCGTAACATTACAATTTGCTCAATGCTTGAAAAGATCTGGTTAGTTTGTGGACATTTTGAAAATTTTACAGGACATTTAATTAAACCTGAAAAAACAAAATGAAGTGATGAATTTAATATTGTATCACAATAATTGTGATTACATGTAGTTGTTTTTTTGTTGATATTTAAAGGGATAAGAAGGGTTTTTCTAACCTTTATCATGGACACTTCTATTTGAAACATTCAAACTTTAAGCCTGATGCCCGTGGTTCCTGTTATTACAGGAAAAAGTAACCGGTTATGACGTCAAATTTGAGTGATTAGGATGAGCGCGTACAGTTTGCCAGGTTCATTTATACTATAATCGGGTACAAACTAATACTTTTCTCTGAACATCCCGTTTGTCATTAAATGACAGGCAGTTTATATGCCTATAAGCAGCTTTGATAGTAACACAGATCGCCTCCGCCCTCCAGGACTCCGGCTCGTGGTGTTGCCAAGCGGTCTACGTCTATCCGTGAATTTTGACAGTTTGCTAGGTTCATTTTAGACCGGAACATCCTGTCCCTCAATTAGTGAATTTGAGGGACAGGAGACCAAGCTTGATTATATCTTGAGATCGCGCAACCAATTTGGTTGCGTTCAAATATTCTTCTTCCTAGAGGTTTTTTCTCTAAAAACTGGCAAATTGACTGACTTCCACCAGCCCAAGATGTGGTCCAACTCTAGCCCCAGCTCATCAGCCTTGGCAGCCCTGATTTCTCTACGTTTCTTGTAGAGGCGATTGTCCCGCCTCCAGACTTTCTCGTGCTCAACCATCCACTCAAGGAGAATTGCTTCCATCTCAGCTTCAAGGGAATAGTCATGTTTGGCAACTTTTCCCTTGCCCTTGCCTCGGACTTTGCCCTTGCCCTTGCCTGGACGTGCATCTTCTTCGGATTCACCAGCAGCAGGGTCTTCAATATCAGCAACAGCAACAGCAGCAGCATGCACCTCCATCTGCATTTCAGGAGGTCTTGGTGACCTTGGGGCAGCTTGGTCTCTTGTGGAGCCTTGGTCTTCTTCTGGACCCTGGTCTTGGAGGGCTGGCGGCATTTCCTGGGTGGCATCTTCAGGCAGTCTTCAAGTAGTCTTCAAGTGGTCTGCAAGACTGGCGAAATGCTGTCAGTGCGCGCCTTATATTGTGCGCCCTTCATCAGTGATACATGCGTGCTCCATGCGCGGACCGTACGTGATTCATCAGTGCTCGTGCGCTGTTCATGCGTGATCCATACGTGTTACATTCGCTATACATGCGTCGATTGAACGTCAGAAATTGTATCGGGTTTGGGCTTGTGCGCTGTTGTGTGTGGAATGTTCGTTCTTTGTCAGTGATTGTAAGTGATACATGCGCAGTTTATACGCGATTCATCGGTGATTCTGACCACGCACAACCCCAGAAAATGACCAATTTCTCCACGAACAATCACGCACAAACCAATTTTATTCGTGATGTATGCGTCATTGGCAATGGGACTGGGCCTTAACATGCATATAAGCAGCTTTGATAGTAACACAGATCGCCTGTTTGTCAGGTTCTTTTTTACAAACTAATACTTTTATCTAAACATCTTGTTTGTCAATAAATGGAAGGCAGAATATATTACATGCATATAAGCAGCTTTGATAGTAACACAGATCGCCTCCGCCATCCTGTTTGCCAGGTTCATTTGTACAAACTAATACTTTTATCTAAACATCTTGTTTGTCAATAAATGGCAGGCAGAATGCGAGTAAAGGTTTGGGACATTTAAATTTAAAGACATAAAATGCTGATGATGACTGGTAGGTTGAAAAAGTTAAACGTTGTGAAATATTGGTGATTGCCATGTCATGAGGCTTATTTTTAGCATGGCTATCCCAAATATTCTGATGTAAAAAGGATATTAACAGAAATATAGACCTTTATGGCTAAAGATAATAAACTTGGGGGGTATGCTAGGCCCTTAAGATTAGAGTATAGGCCTATTCATAGGTCAATTTCCTTTATTTTATGCAAAAGTGTTCCCGAGGGAGTTGTTATCATTGCCCGAATATGGCAAAACAATTTGAGCTCCTGCAGATAAAACATGAACGAATACCAAGAAAAAAAAAAATGGTTTAAAACTTATCTTGAAATAATTTAGTGTTACTTTTCTATTCCTGAAGATGCTAGTTTTAGTTTAATTGAATATGTTTTTCTAGAAGGAAATAATTTAGTTCTGTCTCCAAAAAAAAAAGAAATGGGATAACTTTCACAAGTATTGTCTGATGTAAAAAAAAATAAATATTGAAGCTGCCAAATCTAACTGTGGTCCTAGAACAATAGCAGCTAAATTATCTGGAAACATATAAGAGCATAATGTACCAGGTACAACTCCAAAAAAAAAAAAAAAAAAAAAAAGATAAACAAACTGATGACTATAATAAAATTTTACAGTTTTTTTTTCACCATAATCCAGTGGGTCTCCAATTCTGTCTCGATATCTCTAAAGAAAATCATCGCATCATCACTAAATTCAATAGTGCACATTTTCATAATGATATTGACACACATGCAACATATCATAAGGATCCATGAAGAATTGTAGCCCGTAGAGTGAGCACGAGCAAAAAAAAAAATGGCGATGGTCATCGTAATACGCCCACTTTTATAATGACCGCCAATTCGTCTGGGGGTTGACAACAGTTGTCAGTAAATGAAAGTTCTGCAAGTGACAATTTCTTATTACAAGAAATCAGTTCCCTGTTCCTGTTGTGTCCACAACTTTGAGAGTATAATGGTAAGTAAAGGCTAAAGAAATCAACGCATTGAAAATTGAACAAGGGATATATAAGATATTTTGCAATGATTCTGATTTTCGATAAGGTTCATCCCATGGTCAATACAAATACTCATACCAAATTTCATCGAAACAAAAACAGCTTTCTATCGTGTCTACAACATATTTTCAAAAGCAAGGGCAGTAACCCATAAAATATTTTTTGCGTTTGTCTAATTTGCATTAGGGTTTATCCAAGGGTGATTAGAAACACTCAAAACCCATCAAGAAACCAGCTCTCTATCGTCTCCACAACTTGAGAATGTTATGCGCTGAAAAATGAACATGTTTTAAAGTACAAGGGCAATAAGTCAAAAAATCCTTTCGATGTTATGGTTTTCATTAAGGCTTATATATTAACCGTGAAATTGCTGAAACAGGGTTACTTGACACACAAACTTAAAATTTCTTTTAGAAAATTTGATGGTCGTTACGGAGAACTCCTTGTCAAATACGACAAATCTGTTACTTAAATTTTGGCAGATTTGTTTAGTCAGGCATAAATTGATCTCGTTGCCTCTCGTGATTTTAACCTTTATAGTGGTGGCGGGTGTCACGCGCGAAAGAGACCATGCTTACTTTTTTCGAAACACCTGATGGTACTTGTTTTGCTTGTACGGATTTTTATTATCCCAAGGTTAATACAAACAACTCCCACCAAGTTTCATCGAAATCTATCAAGAAACAAGCTCTCTAGCCTATTGTGACCACAACAATTTTTCAAAAGCAAGGGCAATAACCCATCAAATATTTTTCGATTTGTCTTATTTTCAATAGGGTTTATCCCAAGGTGAGTTCAAAAACTCAAATGAATTTTATCAAAATCCACCAAGAAACCCTCTCTACCGTGTCCACAACATATTGATGTTTCTGATTTTCAAAAGGGTTCATCGTTGGGTGTTTACGAACACTCACAGCAAGTTTCATTAAAATCAATCAAGAAATCAGCTCTCTATCGTGTCCACAACTTTAAGGGTGTTACCGGCTGAAACCTTAACGCGTTTTAAAGAACAAGAGCAAAAATAATATATTTTTTTGATGTTTCTGATTTTCAATAGGGTTTATCCCAAGATCAATACAAACACTCATACCAAGACTTTCACATAGTTCTCCTTTCGGGCTTTGAAATCAACTAGTGAATGTAAACGTTTATTAGTATTTGAACACAAAAGACAAGCCAACTCCCCCGATAAAGCATCTATGGGCGCGGCCATGTTGAATGGTTGAATGCAGTAATCGCACCTCTAATCTTAAAGAGCTCCGAAAGTAGTCCTGATGGACGCAACCAATATCCAGACGAGGCTAGATGAGGTACGAATCGGCCGATGTTAAGACGAGTGGCTCTCTATCGTGTCAACATCATATCTCAAAAGCAAGGGCAACAACATATGGAATAGTTTCCGAATAGTCCGATGTTTCAAATAAACATGTAAAATTTGGTTTTCCTTGTGCCAAGTTAACCTTTGATCATTAAAACTTGCAATCCCAGAAACTATTTTGAATGCAATATTTGAGGGGCTTCTGTTGATATTTGTTATGTCTATACATTATTACTGTAGAATATCTAACTATGGTATATCAACCAGTCCAATATCATATGCCAGCAATATTGTGTAACATTGTAGTACCCTGAGTTCTCTCACAGGTGTCCCTTGAATTGTATGTCAGTCTGTTAATAAACTTCTTATTGAATGGATGTGTTCTTTAGTTCAATACACAACAGATTTTTGGCGACGAGGATAAAAAGTTGATTTGCCTGATGCTGATGTTTTCATGGTAGACTATTTTTGTAGTAGTTGTACTGTGTTGTCTGTGTGACTGACAATTCATTGTGAAAAATTTCTGTGTGAAATTGAAATTCAAATTGATTTGTTTGAATCATGGCATCTCGAATGATTGGTAATATCAAGGAGTACAAGCCTAGTGAAGAACTGTGGACTAACTATAAGAAGAGATTAGAATTTTGGATGAAATCAAACAAAATAGAAGAGGAAAATAAGTTGAATGTTTTCTTGTCTGTTGTTGGACCTGATACTTTTGATTTGGTTTCGGCGTTAGTAGCTCCAATAGAAGTAGAAGATTCTAGTTTTGAAGATTTGGTTGAAGCTTTAGATGGATATTATAAACCACCAGAAAGAGGTATGGCTAAAAGAGTTTTGTTACGTGGTAGAAAACAGAAAGATGGTGAGTCTGTGTCAGATTATATTGTTGAATTGAAGAAGGTGAGCAGAGACTGTGAATTTACACCTGAAGAGCTGTTACCTAATTTACGAGACACTTTTACATCTGGGTTAAAGTCACAATCTATACAGCAGAAACTGTTTGAAATTGGTTTGGATAAACTGACTTGGGAGAAAGCTCAAACTATTGCATTAAATATGGAAGCTGCTTATAATGATTCCGGTAGAATGCATGATAAAACATCTTTCAATAAAGGTACTGTAAATCGTGTTAGTAGTGCTGTTAATGTGAAACCGAATTTTGTAAATTCAAAGAATAAAATGGTGTGTGGTCGCTGTACAGGAAATCATAAATCCAGTGATTGTCCTTATATTAGCAGAAAATGTTACAATTGTGGCAAAATTGGTCATATTGTTGCTGGTTGTCGTCAACCAAAACAGAATACTAATCTGGCAACACTGTAAGGAAGCGGAGCGAAATTTGAACAGTGTGTCGAATATGTGCAATTACTGACATTTAAATGGAAATGTGGAGAAATTAATTATATTTCTAACATTCTGATGATTCCCTGAACCAGAATTTACGAGTAATGGCCATATTTAAGGAAATAAAATGCACTTTTGTCACCCGTTAAGCTAACTCTGAATTTATCTAGGCTTAATTAAGCAGTGTTGCCAGATGGTAGCGTAACCAACCATGGATAACTCACCAATACAAATACGTAACCTACGCTCTATGGACTATAAATTAAACATTAAGTCTTGTTTAAATAAACAATTAAAAGCAACTTTCAGGGATGATTTCAAATACGATATTACTAGGGGTGGACTTCGATTATTCTTTAATGCAGGTCATTATGCTGAATTTCGCCGATCTTCTGAATATTTTTATAGTTTGCAGAATAGGAAATTCGCCTTTAACACCGAGTTAACGTCTAAAATAGACAAATCTGCAATTTGTGAATCAGTTTCTCTAAAAGTGAGTAGAGCAGGATCTTGGCGTTATACTATTAATCTTTACCACACGACCTGCAGTGCTTTGATAAATGGTGCCAATACAGAGGTTTTCCTTTCCGACCATTTACCTGAAATTCTCAACGCTATAGATGGTGAAAGAGCAGAATCTATTAATGAGCTAGTAAAAACAACTCTTGAAGAAGACACTCAACAGAATCCCATCCATAGATCTACTCCTATCCCCACCATCTCGGAATGCTTAGAAACTGTCTCAGTAAATGACGATGAAAAATCTGAAGAATTATCTCTAAACTTATCTCTGACACCTACACCTAATTCATCTTCTAAATATCATTCGTCACTGAATGAGAGTCCGAATGAGAGTCTGACAGCTTCTGCCTGTGATGCGACGAACCAGCTGATTGAGGGGTCTACTTTGGTATCTCAATTACAGACCAAAATTCAAGATCTTCAGGCAACAATTTCTGACCTAAGAAATGATCTTAAAGCCGAGAAAGATGTCAACATATCCCTGCGGAAAGATCTTCAAATTCTGAATGCTGAAAATTCTTTGAAATTTGAAACCAAACCACAATTGAAAATTGATTCGGATGGGCTTCAAACCCTTAACAACAACATCAAAAGGCTATCTGGAATTCTTAATGACATGAACCTACCTAAACCTCTTTCATATGCTGAAGTAACAAGACCCAAGAAGCCTATACAAGAACGTCTACAACACATCGCTACTCAAAATAATTCTCATAGCTCTTCATACAGTGAACATCGTCAAAATTCTAGTCATCATCAAGAATATTATCCCAAAAACTTAGTCATTGGTTCCTCATTACTCAAATATATTCAAACAAAGAGGTTAGATCCATCTGGTGATTCCACAGTCAAAACCCTTCGAGGTGCTAAAATTGAAGATCTCATTCAGTATATTAGAAACTGTTCTGCGAGTTCAATAGTTAAAAATGTAACTTTTTTGATTGGATCCAACAATTCATCACAACGATCTTTTAGACTAGATGAGTGTGAGCTACTATACCATCGATTGATTGATTTAACCAGAGAAAAATTTAAATCGGCTAGGATAAGTTTTATAGAACTTCTACCCAGACAATTGTCTCACGAATTTTCAAATATCAGATCACTAAACTCGTCATTACAACAAATTTGTGAATCAAAGGGATGTAATTTTGTTAAATCTGCTCATATATTCATGAAACGAAATCAGATAAAACAATATCTTTTTGAAGATAAAACGCATCTTAATCTCAAAGGATCTGGTTTGTTAGCAAGGCTTATTAAATCTTCACTGAATCTCTACAACTCTTCGACCTCGGAATACACATACCAACCTCAATACAGAATGAACACTAATTACAGATAAACAGTGAATCCTAATCACCAATTATTAATTGACAATGATCACGACAAAAATTAAACTTTTACTTCATTAACTTAAAATGTACAGTTCTAACCCACTTCATTCATAGAAATGTTGGTATGTCATGATATTACATCTTCGGATCTACTGTCTCCGTGATTAATCAGTTGAAGCATAGAATATGGCAATATTTCTAAGCAAATCTCGTATACATGTATTAGATAACTTATTTTCTCCACATAACCTTTTCTGTCAGATATTGCATTTGTCCTGGTATACTTACCCTTGAGTGAGATTATTATTGTTTATATATTATTGTTTATTAAGTTAATTGTTAGTTTTAATAATGAATTTTAAGCCTGTACTGTTTAAAAAGGGGTTACATTTTGGTCATTTAAATGTTAGACACATTATCAACAAATTGGATGAATTGTCTAATTTAATTTCAATGTTTGATATCTTTGGTGTTACAGAAACTCATTTAGATGTTACTGATATAAGCGATTCTGATATTAAACTTAAGGGTTTTCATCCACCATTAAAGCGAAATAGTTGCAGTATTAGTAATTCTGGTACTATGTTTTATATAAGAGAAAATATCAAATTTAATAGGCGTCAAGATCTTGAAAAAAATGACATTGAATGTATTTGGTTTGAAATACTTTTAGTGAATCATTCACCTATTTTGGTATGTTGTGTATATCGAAATCCCAACAAAGGCTCTAAAACTACATGGTTAAAATCGTTTGAAAATATGATAGAGGGAATTTGGCATCAAGGTTTAGAAACTTTAATAATGGGCGACATTAATATTGACGTCTCTAATTCTAATAATCCTTATTTTACTGATTTATTAAATTTGTATAATTTGACTCAAATCATTGATAAACCAACTCGAGTTACAGCAAATACTTCAACTATCATCGACCATATTATTGTGTCTAATACTAAGCATGTAATTGAATCTGTGGTTCCACACTATGCTATATCTGATCATTATCCTGTTTGTTTTACTTGGAATATAAAAGGAATTCAACTTCCTAAGTCTAAGCATATACAGATCAGTTATAGATGTTTTAAAAACTTTAACAAGAATGAATTTATCAAGAACTTACAATTAGCTAATTTTGACATTGTTTACGCTGAAAATGATCCTGATAAAGCTTTAAAAATATGGTATGATATTCTCAATGGTATAATAGATAAGCATGCCCCGATTAAAATCAAACGTGTGAAATCATTTACTAAACCACCATGGCTAACTAATGATATATTTAAATTAATCAGAATAAGAGATGATCTAAAAAAGAAAGGCTACTTCAATATGTACAAATTTTACAGAAATAAAATCAAAAATGAAATTAAGACCTCTAAACAGAATTATTATAAATCTTTAATGACTGATCAATCTTCATCTAAAGAAATTTGGAAAGTAATAAATTCGGCATGTAATAAATCCAAATCTTCAACAAATTCCATTTCTTTACAATCTGATTCTATTAATAACCATTTCTGTAATATTGCTTCTAAACTTATTGAAAATTGTTATGGTGATAATGTTTCTGAAGATCTGTGTGCTTCTAATTGTCAATTGATAACTGATTTTGTGTCTAAAAATGTAACTTCGCCTTTCTTTCATGATATTCCTTACATAGGAGTAAATGAGGTTTTTAAATATTTAAATTCTTTACAAGAAAACAAAAGTTCTGGTTTAGATAATATAAACCCTTCTTTAATTAAAATGGGAGCAGGTATTTTATCTCCAACATTAACATATATCTATAATTTATGTATTGATCAACATGTCTTTCCCAATGTCTTCAAAATAGCAAAAGTTTTACCATTGCACAAATCTGGTTCAAAAATTGATCCTAATAACTATCGACCCATTTCACTTTTACCAGTCTTGTCAAAACCACTTGAAAAGCATATTTCAAAATCTCTAAATTCTTTTCTGTCAAATAATAATCTTTTATATTCAAATCAATCTGGTTTTAGATCCCATTATTCGTGTTTAACTTCTTTAACTAATTTTACAGGAAATGTTTATGACGCCATTAATAACAAAAATCTGTGTGGAGCAGTATTTTTTGACTTTCAGAAGGCATTTGACTTGGTCAGTCATAAAATATTACTACAAAAATTGAAACTTTACCATATTTCAGATCAGACTATTTCCATGTTTCAATCGTATTTACAGAACAGACAACAGAGGACTTTTGTTAATGGTAACTTGTCTAGCTTGCATTTTATTCTAAATGGCGTTCCTCAAGGCTCCGTCCTAGGACCGTTGCTTTTTAATATATTTATAAATGATCTTCCGTTACATCTAAAATCTAATTGCGATCTTTTCGCAGATGATACTACTGTTTATGCTACCGGTAATAGCTTGGATATTGTACGATCTAACCTTCAAGAAGATACTGATTCCATTATGAAATGGTGTAAATCCAATTTGATGATAGTAAATGTTTCTAAAACAAAATGTATGTTATTAACTACTTATCAAAATCGTCAGCTACTTCCTGTCTCTGATTTAGATATAAATATATATAATGATAAAATAGAAAATGTCTCTAATTTCAAACTACTTGGTGTTGTTGTCAACCAGGATATGAACTGGAAATTTCACGTAAAAAGTATTTCTAAAATTTTAAATACAAAATTATTTCAACTGCGTAAAATACAGAAGTTACTTCCGGAAAATCTTCGTTCTTTATATTTCAAAGGGCATATTCAACCTTATTTAGATTACTGTTCACCAATATGGGACAGTTCCAGTTTGAAATCAAAGACATTAAAACGCCAACAAAAACGAGCTCATAAATTAATTTTGAATTCTAGGAACTGTAAGTCAATTAATTACAAAAATAAACTTAGTTCTATGAATATCATTGATTATACTATTCGACATAAGATAAATTCTGCTGTTTTTATGTATAAGATACGTAATAATTTATATCCAAGATATCTTTCTAATATGTTTTCACACTACAAAACTTCTTACTCATCTATTAATAAAAAGCTGATGCTTACAAAACCTAGAATAGATCTATATAAACACAGTTTTAAATATAAAGGTGTAAAATTGTGGAATAATCTACCTGTAAAAATAAGAGAGACTAAATCAGTATACTCTTTTAAGAAACTGTCAAAACTCCATTTCTATGGAGCTTTGAAATGAGTTGCCGTTTCAGGATATTGACTGTTAATTGTAAACCCTCAACACTTGTATACATATTATGTAGATAAGTTATATTCCATTTCACATGTTGTATGTTATGTATTTTTCTATGGGCTCGATGTTAGAAAGGCATTGTCCTAATTGATTACCCAATAAAGAAATTATTATTATTATTATTATTATTAATAAATCTAGCTCAAGTTCATATCAAGGTAGATTTAAGAGTAAATCGAAGAAAGTTTATGGTTCAGCACACTGTGTGGAAGATGATATTGAATCAGACAATTTTGATAATGAAGCTGGAACATTGTTTGGTGTAAAACATGGTAATAATGGTAATACTATAAATTTAGATGTTGTTCATCCTGAAATTAAAGTGGAAATGAGTATTCTGGGTGAAACGGTCAATTTTACAGTGGATACCGCTGCGTCTGTAACAGTTATTTCCGAAGATTTATATTTTGAAATGTTTTCTGATGTACCTATGGAAAAGTCTAATGCTATATTGCGTGGTTATTCCGGTTCAATTATACCTGTTGTAGGTGAAATATTTGTTGATGTAGTGTATAGTGGTAAAAAGTATAGTGATATGCGTATTATTATAGTGCAAGGAAGTTAACAACCATTGTTAGGCAGAGAGTGGCTCAAATCAATCAAACTTAAATGGCAAAATTTATTTTCTGTAAATGGAAATTCTGTAAGTAATATTTTAGATGAATATAAGTCAGTATTTAAGCCTTCTAGCAATCGTTGTATAACTCCTTTTGTGGCTAATGTGAAAATAAGTGAAAATAGTGCCCCTGTGTTTTGTCGTCCGCGTCCGGTAGCGTATGCTGTTAAGGATTCTGTAGAGAAACAGCTTAATCATCTTGTGTCAACTGGTGTATTAGTAAAAGTGGAGAAAAGTGAGTGGGCATCTCCGATTGTAGTTGTACCAAAGAAAACTCCTGGTGTTGTGAGAATATGTGGAGACTATAAAGTTTCAGTAAATCGTTTTATAGAAGACGAACCTTACCCGTTTCCTACAACTGAAGATTTGTATGCAAAGTTAACTGGCGGTGTTATATTTAGTAAGTTAGACTTGTCAAGTGCTTATCTACAATTGCCCTTGGATCAAGCATCAAAGGAACTGTTGACGATTAACACTCATCTTGGATTGTTCCAATATCAGAAGTTGCCGTTCGGTGTTAGTACTGCTCCTGCTATATTTCAAAAGGTTATGGACAAAATTCTCTGTGGATTAGATAGAGTTTGTTGTAAAATAGATGACATTTTAATTAGTGCAACTAGTGACTCTCAGCACAATGAACTGTTAACTGAAGTACTCAGTAGACTTGAACGTCATGGTATAACTTTAAGTCGTGAGAAATGTGAATTTGGTGTTTCTAAGCTAGAATATTTAGGACATGTTATTGACAAAAATGGTTTGCATCCAACACCTAGTAAAGTTCAAGCAATCAGTAATGCTAAATTGCCTACTAATGTTTCAGAGTTAAGATCATTTCTTGGTATAGTTCAGTATTATTCCCATTTCTTGCCTAATTTGTCAACTGTATTATCTCCATTGTATCATTTGTTAGGTAAAGATGTTGAATGGAATTGGACCACAAAATGTACTAGTGCTGTTGATTCTGTTAAAAAGTTTCTTACTAGTGACAAATTATTAGTTCATTATAGTATTGATAAAAGATTAATTTTAGCATGTGACGCATCTCCAGTAGGGATTGGTGCAGTTATTTCTCATGTGATGGACGATGGTCAAGAACGTCCTATTGCTTATGCATCACGTACATTGAGTAAGGCAGAGCAAAATTATAGTCAAATAGATCGTGAAGCTTTAGGTATTATTTTCGGTGTTAGAAAATTTCATAAGTATTTATATGGTCGTCCATTTGTGTTAATTACAGACCATAAACCTTTAACTACGTTGTTTAGTCCGAAAGTTGGTATTCCGACTTTAGCTGCTGTTAGAATGCAACGATGGAGTCTTATTTTAGCTGCTTATCAATATACTATTGAATACAGAAAGTCTTCTGATCATGGTAACGCAGACATGTTATCAAGATTACCATTAGAAAATGTTGATAGTAATATTTGTGAATTAGAAATTAATTATTTTACTTATACTAATGATTTACCTGTTACTGCTTTAGATATAAGTAATGAAACTAAAAAGGATCCTATTTTATGTAAAATTTGGCGCTATGTTATGCACGGATGGCCAGAGCATAGTGATGATGTTTCGTTAGATCCTTATTTTCGACGTAAAAATGAGTTAAGTATAGATAACGGATGTCTATTATGGGGGTTACGTGTCATAATTCCTCCAAAGTATCGTGAAAAATTATTCACTGAGTTGCATAGAGAACATTTAGGTATTGTTAGAATGAAATCTGTAGCAAGATCATATTTTTGGTATCCTAATATGGATATTGATATAGAAAGTTTAGTATCAAGATGTACTGCTTGTATTAATGTTAAAAAGGTAGCAAATCCTGCACCTATATTTTCATGGAAAGTACCTTCTAAACCTTGGGAGAGAGTTCATATTGATTTTTTCGAGCTTAATGGTCGAAATTATTTGTTATTAATTGATACTTATTCAAAATGGTTAGAAATTGAAGAAATGAATGTTACTTCTGCTAACAAAACGTTAGAAGTTTTAGGAAATTGGTTTGCACGTTTCGGATTACCTATTGAAATTGTTAGTGATAATGGACCCCAATTTTCAAGTTATGAGTATAAGAAATTTATGTCAAATAATGGTATTAAATGTACGTTTTCCCCACCCTACCATCCTAGTTCAAATGGTTCAGCAGAACGTGGTGTTCAAACTGTTAAACTGTCTTTGAAAAAGCATTTTGAAGATTCAAATTCTAATTTGTCTGTTCAGAAATGTCTTGCATCGTTTTTATTTACTTATCGTAATACACCTCATACGGTTACTAATCGTAAACCTAGTGAATTATTACTCAATTGTGAAGTTAGAACAAGATTTAGTTTATTAAGGCCAAATATTCAACAAAGAGTAGAGTCTAAGCAAAATGATGAAATTGCTAAAAGAAATGTTAATCGTAAGGTTAGACAATTTGTTGAAGGTGAGAAAGTAAGAATTTTAAATGTAAGAAGTAATTATCCTAAATGGTATTATGGTAGAATTGTTAAATGTTTAAGTGCTGTCAGATATTTAGTTAAAATCGGATATCGTGAACGTCAAGTTCATATTGATCATCTTATGGAAACATTTGAAGATAATTTACCCGATGAAACTGACCCTATTCCAAATGCTGATGTTGATTTAGATCAAACTAAAGTTATAAAACCATCTAATCAGAGTAAACATGTTGTTCCTATTGAAAATCAAAACATTCCTGATTCTAATGTATCAAGTTGTTCAAAACCTAGTATTGTTAAATCACCTGTTAAAAATCAGAATATTATTCGAAGATCTGAAAGAATTCGAAAACCACCTGATAGATTAATAGTAAATATGTAAAAAGTTTTAATTGAAATTGTTTGGTTTAAAAGAGTTTAAAGTTTTCTAGAACTTGTTATTTTTAAGTGTCATTGACTGTATTAGTTATACAATGTAATATTTAGTTAATCATGACATTTTCTTTGAAGTATAATATTAGTATGTTATAACTTTTAGTTTAGTGTGGAGGGATGTTATGTCTATACATTATTACTGTAGAATATCTAACTATGGTATATCAACCAGTCCAATATCATATGCCAGCAATATTGTGTAACATTGTAGTACCCTGAGTTCTCTCACAGGTGTCCTTTGAATTGTATGTCAGTCTGTTAATAAACTTCTTATTGAATGGATGTGTTCTTTAGTTCAATACACAACAATATTATTTGTGAATTGGGTTCATTGGGCGTTTCGGTATCCATCATGTGTTCAGGAGCTTGTTGGGGTGCGGGATCAATGTTCTCTTACATAGGTCTATCGAAAATAGATGACGGTGAAAATATATGTTCTGATAATATAGAAGGATTAAAAGGGTATATTGCTGTAGATTTGAATGAACTCTTAATATTAACAGGTGTCATGGTGGCCTGCCATGCATTTTTAAAGATACGAGGCCAAGTGATTTTGTTGATGATGTGACATGGATGTTCAGCCATGAATTCGGTGCACAGTCTATTGTATTTGTGTATGAGCGGGATGAATATTCCTTTATCTAGTGGATGGAGGTGGTGGGTGGTATGCGGCGGCATGGCTAGGATGTGTACATCGTTCTCCCGAGCTTTGATTATTAAATCAGTAACTTCGTGAGACCCATGGGAATTAAGGATGAGGAGTAAGGGCCTGTCCGACCCACAGTGTTTTAAAAAAACATTTTGGAACCACTCTTTCCCAAGAATGTCATTCATCCACGCTCTCTCTTGATATGTCCAAACAGTGCCCTCTGGAGCAAACCCATATAAACTTCTATTTGTTTTCCCCTTGACGATACACATGCATACAGGTCCCAAGAGCATTTATTGAGGCTAAAATTGTAATATTCTCCCGATTGTTTAAGGTGCGACTAGGAAGGTTTTTTTTTACACCTTTCCTGGCCAACACTCTCACAGGGTCGTGCTTGTACGATATCCCGGTCTCGTCTGTATTACAGATGTTTTGGGGTT
Organism: Lottia scabra; assembly: GCA_029955415.1. Lineage (NCBI taxonomy): Eukaryota > Metazoa > Mollusca > Gastropoda > Lottiidae > Lottia > Lottia scabra. Next base: position 23,833,389 of record JARJEI010000003.1, on the reverse strand, counting down.
TGTTGGCAAATTCGAGATTTGATATATTTCCGAGATCCTCAAAGTTCTTTCCCACAGCAACTTTATTTAACATTCTCGACCTAGATGTACTGAGCTTTTCTTAAAAACGCGTTTGATTTTTGGCTCGTAAACACTCTACAGGTCACAATTCTTGATGAATTTTGACGAAACTTTATGCTAGGTTTACACTATGTTCCCGGTGGCCACGGCGCCCGAAACGTATTGCACCGTGGATTTTTGGAATTTTTGTCTCCATATCCAAGTTTTGTTAAATTGTGACAAAGTTTCCTCACGGTTTATTTCTTTGTCCTTGACAAGCCGATGGGGCGATGAAGCGGTTTCAACAGGGTGCACCAAGGTTCGGGCCGCGGTCTACCACCGGTCTCCCGGTCTGATGCGTGCTGATGGGATCTCTCACGTTGTTCACGTTTTCATCCAGGTCTATTGCGTCTGTCAAGGTCTCCTACGGATCAAACGTGGAAGTTGTAGTGCTTGTTACACGTTTAGAGCCACGGTACAACGAAAACCCCCCAAACAATTTCAATCATACTAAACGTTTACACTATGTTCCCGACGGCCACGGTAATCAAACCTCGGGCCAACGTGGTGTAAACGGCGTGAACTTGGGACGTCGCTGGGGGACGGGATAGGCAAACGTGACAGATTGTGATTACCGTGGCTGCCGGGCCAGATTTTTAAACTGTCAAAAAATTTGCCACGGTGCAGAGAAACGTAACAGGCCGTTTGAAACGGGGGTAAACGCTACAAAACGTGACAGATCGTATATTAGGTCGTTACAGAACTTGGTAATCGCTACAAAACGTGACAGGACGCATATTAAGTCGTTACAAAACTTGGAAGTAGTCCGTAGTAGAACGGGAATCATGCATATTCCATGGCGTCTGACGTTCCTTTCCAGTTTTGTCAACATGCGTCCCGTTTTGTGAACTGTTATCAGGGCAAGCTAGGGTGAACAAAACCGTTTCATTACGTTTTAATACGTTTCATTACCTTTCAATAAAGGTGCATCCCGAAGTGTGGCGTTATTGCAGATCAGAGCATCACGGTTCATTGATTTCTGATACCCGGTTTTATTAAGTAATATTACAGTTCTCAAACCCGTCGTGGCTGACGTGGCAAATTTTTTGACAGTCAAAATTCTGGCCCGCATCCACGGCAGTCACGTTTTCCTATCTCGTTCTCCACGTTGACCATGAAACGTGATTACCGTGACTGCCGGGAACATAGCGTAAACCTAGCTTAATGGTAATGTTTATTACCGCCCAAGGATGAACCCTATTGAAAATCAGCAAAATCGGAAAATATTTACTATGAATTATTGCCCTTTGTTCTTAAAAACACGTTCGATTTTTGGCTTGTATACACTCTAAAGGTCACTATTTTTGACGGAACTTGCTGATAATGTTAATTTCCACCCAAGGATGAACCCTATAGAAAATCATAAAAATCGAAAAATATTTACTATGAATTATTGTCCTTGCTCTTGAAAATGCGTTCGATTTTTGGCTCGTAAACACTATACAGGTCACAATTCGTAACAGATTTAGACGAAACTTACTGATAATGTTTATGAGCACTCCAGGATGAACCCTGTTGAAAATCAGCAAAATTGAAAAATATTTACTATGAATTATTACACTTGTTCTTGAAAACGTGTTCAATTTTTAGCTCGTAAACACTATAGGAGGCACAATATTGGACAGATTACACTTTTCTTGTAACTGTCAAATATATTTGTTTAAAGTCAAAGCCAGTGAGCGTATATTACCTTGCCTGGCAAGCTATGTTATTAATTTGTAATACGATATTGCCGGACATACAGTCTGTTCCAAATAATTTACCATTATCACTTTCTTCCTTTTTCAGAGTAGATCAGACGGAACTGGCTATTGTATCTAACTGATGTAGATGACAGTTGAGTTCTGTGAGAGTTTTGTTCCATGACTGGTTAAGCAGTTCAATTGTTGCATGATTCACCACAACTCGATCCGTCATACTATTGGAAATATTGTCAATAAGTTGTTGCCGGCATTGCTGATAGTCTGTATTTTCATTTAAAGAATACATTCTGGTCAAATTATCAATAGAGTCTGTTACATGGGATTTATAATCCGTTGCTTTCCCACCAGTTGGTCCACCGCAACAACTAAACATCTGTCTGATTTAAATGTGTGAATGCTATTGGTGTGAATCCCCTCTTGGGCTGTGGCATCAAAACCAAGAGTTAGATCCTTCTCTCCAAGAATAGCATTCACTGTTTGAATATCGGAAATGACACCTAACTCTCTTGCTATCTGCTCTACTGTCGTACGGTAAGGCACATCTTTGTCGCTTAGCTCAACCCCAAATAGCGCCGATAGCGATAGCCGTTTTCAGTCTTATCCGTAGATGTTTAAATTAACATAGCGGTGAGACGCTATTTCAAGATACTTGTGGTGTGGTCGGCATGTTACTGCAAGATGGCTGTGGTGTGCCCGGCACTCTATCTTCTGTGACAGATCGGCCTATCACTTCAGCGTGACTTCTTTGTATTTTAAATTCACTGGCACACAATGAAGAAAATTTACTGAATTCTTCACTGTCAGTTAATTTTTTTTAACTTATTAGCTCTCGCTAAGATAGTTTGTATTTTCTTTCTCGATGGATAGATATCCGGTGCCGGTAGATTAAATGATTGACATTTCAACCTCAAAATTGTAATGGTTTTTCCAACACTAAAACTTGCGGAATAGTCAGGGGCGGATCCAGGTTTTTGGAAAGGGGGGGGCGTAGATGAAAATGTTATCCGAGCGAAGCGAGGTGAACATTTTTTTGACCTTTTTTTTGGCTTAAAAACATAGAATAAGTATAAATTTAAAGGTTTCTGACGTGAACCATGTATGTTTTTTTAGTAAACGTTAATGGGTTAGACATTTTTGATGTCGTATTCTTCCCATTCTTAAAAAAAAAAAACGAAGGCAACGCCCCCCCCCCCCCCCTGGATCCGCCACTGATAGTATACATTTAATACATGTCCAACTTTTAGTTTTAGATCTCCACTCTCTTCTACTTCAAACTTGTTAAAATTAAAATTATCTTCAACAAACTGCCTTGCAATTCTCTTCTTCTTCAAAGAAATCATTTTAACTAAAAATATAAAAAATATAGCACTATTTCACTAAACTTACTTAAATCAGACTGAATTTTCTTTCAACATGAAGCTTTTAACAAAAATCTGTCAAAATATCCCAACTGTCAAATGACGACGTGCATTTATGTATAGGATAAACTCCTCAAACACGCCAATAGTTTTGACCTATATAAAGTCGTCGGCCTATCGGCCTCCGACTTCATATAGGTCAAAACTATTGGCGCGTTTATCCTACTTAAACCTAAATTTGATTATTGGCGCCCTATTTAGTTACAGTACATTGAGCACGTATCATACCTATTGGCGCCCTAGATAGCTTTATCTCGTGCATTTTACTATTGACGTCATATTATTAAAGCTCACATACGCATTCGAATTTTAGTCGAGTGATAACAACGAAACCATTCTGATGTATTGTTCAGTTATATAAAAATCATATGTTTCTAAGGTGAGTTAATAACAATTTTAAACACTAGAGCCGTACCAAAACGGCGCTGGGCAGTGCGTCATCCTGGAAATATTTCATAAATCATAAAGTATTAACCAAATGGTTATAAAAATATGAACATTAGAAAAGTTAAATCTTGTGAGTTTATATTAAGAAGTGTTCAGTAACTGTTTGTGGTCTGAATGAAGTATTGCGTCTTGTAGTAGTGAATATGGCGACCAGTGGTGTATGACTTTATATATTTGGCGTAATTACAGCATGATAGCTTTAATCAATATTTTCAATTAGAATAGTAGTTGTTTTGAGAACAATTAATTGTATGTGTTAGGCAGGCCCGTAACTAGGGGGGGGGGGGCTGAGCCCCGCCTGCAAATCTTCGAGCCCCCCTATTCGCCAAAATCGTGATGTTTTTTTTTAAAGCAAAGATTTTCATCAGCTTTTCATTTGGTTTAATCATACCTTTATAGTTTTTTTAAATCATTAATTTGAATATTCCCCTTTGGTTCGAGCAGCGCTGTTTGTGAGTGTAGTTTTTCTGTGCTCACGAGAATTGACAGGCCAACTAGTCAGTGTTGCAACCTCGACAAGCTAATCTCGTTCTCTTGGCATATGAACGCCAACTTACTGAGAAAATAGATTTGGAAGAATTTGTTGATCGTTTCGGTGTGATCCACCCCAGGCTTTTTGTTGAATTAATTCAGTTGTTTTGTGTTCATAGATGTATCTTCGTCTAAAGATGGGTTCCCTTATTTTCATTTTTGAAAATTAAAATGCTAATACTTATATGAATAGAAAGTAGAGTTGTTCCAATGACTTGGAAAAATACGAGCTTTGTGTCCATAATTAATTCATAATTAAGAGAATTGCCAACAGAATTTCAATCGTCTGGCAGACAGAATGGTCTAGTAGGTAACAAAATATATTTTCCCCATAGCGTCATTATTTTTTTGTATCACTGTACTGTAGTGATAATAAGTCTTCATAGATGTTATTGCATGATATAACTAGATTCGTACCAATAAGTCATAATCTCTTGATAGTATGATCCTTTACTTTTCTTGACAAGTATGACAGTTCAACATAGAGCCCCCTGAGAATTCTGTGCGCCCCCCTTGACTACATAGGCTAGTTACGGGCCTGGTGTTAGGGCGACGTTTTGTTTATCTTTAGCTTAGTATCGCCAAAACTGAAGCCAATATCAAGTTGAGAGGAGAGCACTATCTTTTAACAATTTAGAAAACAAACATTTTATTTTAGTTCATTTTTACAAGCCGAAAACGCCAAAATTGGTTGTGATTTAGAGATTGTGAAAATAGATTTGAGTTTGCAATCAAAATATTTATCTACCCACAAGTTTTCAGAACATTCAAATATAATTTGAAAATACACACAGTGTTACAATGGAACTTTGCACAATATTTTCACATTTTAAATCTCGTAATTTTCATTAAAACACAAAGTGTTATATATCATTAAAAGGAATAGATTGGGCACAATAAGAATATATAAGAATTTTTGACGTATGAAAGTTGTGTCACGTGACAGCTGTTTAAAGTTAAAGATTGCAAATTTTAAATGGCCATAGAACCGGAAGTAAACATCGGACAACGGAAATGGACAGATCAGTAAATAGATCTGGCCAAGGGCAATAAACTTTGTTCAGGGCACAAGGTCAAAAAAGTTCAAGGTCACGAGTTACAATTCTTTGAAAGTTTGGCAATTACATTAAATACAATATACCGGAAATAACAAAAAAGCATCATCGAATATCAAAATCGAATAACGTACTTTTTGGGGCAATCGACTAAGCTGTCTACAAATACTACAATTACGAATTCCGCTTATAACCCCGAGGCCCCATTTTGAGTTTTACAAAAGTTAGTCATATAAATATGGCGGCCGATCTATTACAACTGGGTCAAATTTCATTGATTGATTGTTTATATAGCATCATGTCAAATATATTGCAAACAAAAAAAATCATATATCTTCAAAATTCCGGAAGTTAGATTTTAGATTTAAAAAGCGAATAACGTCAAAACCGGAAGTGTTATCGAAATTTTCAAAACAGATTTGGGTTAGCAATCAAAATGTCTATCTACCTGTAAGTTTTCAGGACGGTCAAAACAAAATTTGAAAAAAACACGCACAGTTACAATGAAACTTTGCACAACATTTTCAAATTTTAAATCGCGCAATTGTCATTCAAACATAAAGTGTTATATATCACTGGAAAGAGTAAAATAAGCACACTAATAATATATAAGAGTTTGTGACGTATGTTAGTTGGGTCACGTGACAGAGCTGTTTAAAGTTAAAAATCGCAAATTTCAAATGACAATAGAACCGGAAGTAAACATCGGACAACGGAAATGGATATTTCATTGGATAGATCTAGTCAAGGGCAATAACCTTTGTTCAGGTTCCAAGGTCATAAAAGGTGAAGGTCACGAGTTACAAGTTTTTGAAATTTTCGCGATAACTTTAAACGTTATACCGGAAATAACAAAAAGGCAGTATTAAAAATAAAAAATCTAATAACGTACTTTTTATGGCAATCGACTGGGCTGTCCTAAAATACTACTATTACGAAATCCGCTCATAACCCTGAGGCCCCATTTTGAGTTTTACAAAAGTTGGTCATATCAATATGGCGGCTTATTTGTAACTTCCGGGTCAATTCTTTTTCATTCATTGTTTTCGAATTGTCATTGCAATCATATTTCCAAAAAAAAATTTCACATATCTTCGAAATTCCGGAAGTTGAAATCTAAAAATTTTCGTCAAAACCGGAAGTGATATCGAAATTTTGAAATTAGCATTATGTTCACAATCGAATTGCCTATGTGCATTTTTATTTTCAGATTCTTCGAATTAAAATTGTAGAATTTGAAAAAATTTTATAATTAAAACTAAAAAAAGTTATCGACAAAATAATTTTTTTAAATTGCTTGAAGAAGCCGTATTGTAGACATTAGTTCAAAGAAGTAACCTAAAAAAATCCGAGTCAAATCGGATAAAAAATAGAGCCGTGAAATGGAAAATTCTAAAAAACCACTTTTTGTCCTACGTCATTTCCGGTTAGACAAAAATGCATCAAATAACATTTAAAAAATTTAGTTTTTCGAGAAAAAAAAGCAAATCGCATCAGTGCATATGTGACATTAGCAGTTTTTGCTGGGTGCTCTGACCAGTATTTGAAGAAAAAAAAAAAAAACTAGATCCATAGGCTTTGCATGGTTCTGAGCAGTGCGTAACAGTTTTGGAATTACTTAAAAACTGTTTTTAAAAGGGTCTGTATTGGTATTATTTCTAGACAGAGACAGCTACCACAACTAGCGAAACCTTGGATGTTACTTGTAAAGTCAAAAATCGCAAATTTGAATTGCTTACAAAACCGGAAGTATACATCGGACAACAAATATGAATACATAGTCGGATAGATCTCATCGAGGGCAAAAACTTTTGTTCAGGTCACAATGTCACCAAAGGTCAAGGTCAGGAGGTGTGAGTCTTGAAAGTTTTTGTAATTACTGAAAAAAATAAAACAGAAATGCAAGAAAGGCAAAACAGAAGATCAAAAATCGATTAACAATGCTATGAATGCAATCGACTGTAGTTTCCAAAAATATCAAAGTTACGAATTCCGCTCATAACCCTGAGGCCCCATTTTGAGTTTTACAAAAGTTAGTCATATCAATATGGCGGCCGATTTGAAACTTCCGGGTTAAATTTTTTTATTTCAAATTGTTGATATACCATAATGTTAAATATTGCAAAAAACAAATTTCAAATATATTCAAAATTCCGGAAGTTGAAATTTCAAATTTACAACCCAATTACGTCAAAACCGGAAGTGGTATCAATTTTTCGAAAACAGATTTTGGATTGCAATCGAAATATCTTTCCATCTGTAAATTTTCAGATCGATTGAAATAAAATTTGAAAAAAACACGCACAGTTACAATGGAAATTTGCACAAAATGTTCAAATTTTAAATCGTGCAATTTTTATTTAAGTGTATATTGTCGTACATCATTGGAAAGAGCAAGTTACGCATAATATGATTGCTTAATCATTTTTGACGTATTTACGCTAGGTCACGTGACAGGATTGTTTAAAGTCAAAAATCACAAATTTCAATTGCCTATAAAACCGGAAGTATACATCGGATCACAAACATGAATACATCATTGGATAGATTTCATCAAGGGCAATAACTTTTGTTCAGGTACCAAGGTCACCAAAGGTCAAGGTCAAAAGATATGAGCCTTGAAAGTTTTAGTAATTGCATAAAAAATCAAAACGAAAATAAAAAAAAAATTAAAATAAAAATCCAAAATTCGGCGCCTAGACTTTTTAAGCAATCGACTGTAGTTTCCAAAAATACTGAAGTTACGGATTCCGCCCATAACCCTGAGGCCCCATTTTTAATTTTATAAAAGTTACTCATATCAAAATGGCGGATGATCTGTTGCTTGTGGGTCGGATTTTTTTATTTCAAATTGTTGTTATAACAAATTATAACACAATGAAAAAAACAAATTTGAAATATCTTCAAATTTCCGGAAGTTGGGATTTTAAATTTACAAGCTTATTACGTAAAAACCGGAAGTGGTATCAAAATTTTGAAAACTGCATTTTGTTTAGAATCAAAATGTCTATACACCTGCAAATTTGCAGATCGAACAAAATAAAATTGTAGAAGTTGAAAAAAACGCAAAAATTAAAATTAAGAAAATAGTCAACTAAAAGTCAAAATTGGAGAAGTTTAAAACTTTTATTTAGTAGTGCACAGTTATAGAAAACAGTTGAAAACAGTTTGATAAAAATCGGATCAAAAATAGAGCAGTAAGATTGAAAAAAACAAAATTGTGTTTTTTGTTCTACCTCATTTCCGGTTTGTCAAAATGGCACCAATTTATATTTAAAAGTTCATGGTCAACAATTTATCGTAGGGAATTGAACAAATCTGTATGTGGCATGTTGCCTTCTTACTAAAATAGCGAGTGTAAAATTCGAAAAAAAAAAAAAAAATAGCCGTTTGCAAAACAATGCAGTGCGTTCGATTATCGAACGCACTGCAAAAAAAACATTATGAAAACAAAGCAGTGCGTTCGAAATCGAACGCACTGCAATAAATGTGTGTAAATAAATTGAGAAATGAAATGAAATGTGGTTTTTATGTACCATGCGGTGTACAAAAAGAGGAATTTTGCCAGAACAGCAGCATTATTTGATTATTTTCGATTTTCATGTGTCGATGGATCTAAACGTGCGCCGATTTATTGTCCCGTTACAACTATACACTAAACGCTTTTTCCATGTCCGCCCTCCGTCCTGCATTACCGACGGGGAACCGATTGAATAGCGAGATTTTGCATCTGATTAAGTGTATTTATTGACTGTGGGTAAAAAAAAAGCAATCAGCTGTAAGTCAAAAAATAGGTTTGTAGATCAAGTTCCAGTCAATCTTTTGTTGTGCAATACGTGAAACATTTAAATAGGTTTATGATTTAGTTAATTTTCAGACCGAAAACATACAAAACCCAATGAGGTATTCTGAACAAGACGATCTCTTAGTGCCACTAGACAGTGTGATTATGGAATAGAGGGACAGTTATCAGCCGAAAGAACAGGCCACAGATCGACTGCCATACCTTGGTAAATATTCTTTTGTTAAGGGGGGTGCACACATACATGTCGTTAGTCAATTCCGTAAGCCTATCAACCGTAAATCTTAAATTTGTATGAAAAAAAGGTTTTCTAAATTGTGTATGTGTATCGGGGACACTTTGAACTATTTGTATTCAGTTTGTGGTACCAGTAATTCCACTTGATTACGTCATCAAACGCTAATTGCTGGAACCAAAATTGGAATGGTTCAAACTGGTGCTATCAGTGTCAATATTGTTAACAAATGCCCTGAGATGTGTTCTTGTCACTATAATATCACTTGGTAATTCGGACAATTTATGTCTGAAAAACACGCCAAATTTCCTTTTTGTCATCTTAATAATATCTGTTTTGCATACATTCCATTTCAGATACAATAGAACCATTGCTAGACTATTGAAAGTCGTAGATGAGTATTCAGGGGGAAAAGGCTAAACAATCCGAAGAAGAGGCGATTATGATGAAGAACTGCAAATTGATAAAACTGAACCCGTGAAACTGACTATTATTGACCGCAATTATATATATTGTTTTGAGAATAAAAGTATTGTTTGGTACAGGGTTGTGTTGCACTATTGGAGCCCTAATTTTACTATTGGCGTCCAAATGTATCTATTGGAGTGCTAATTGAACTATTGGTGTCTAAAATATGATCACCACTCATACTATTGGAGAGCAATTTTGGTTTAATTACTAATAAGTGGCCGATTGCCAATCACAGTGCGTAATTTCGTCACGTGACCTTAAAATGACCAACAAAGAGAGGTTGAGAGCAAAATAAAAACAACACAAAATCCATTTCATCCTCTTAAAAATAGCGTGAATATGCAAAATAATTGTTAATATGTTTAGTAAACATTCTAATATTGCATAAAATTCACATTAAAGGGGTTGTGCAAAGTCCGTTTTATGATTTGTAACGTTAAATAAACGTTTTTATAAAATTATGTCGTTATTTTCATTTCGATATCTCATCCCGTTCTCGAGTTATCACCAAAAAACCACCTGTAATATCATAGTAACGGCCCTTAGTTACGCCATAAAAAATCATCGACTGATTCCGTCATTCATCGGAAAATGAAGTCATACCCAGAACCAAACAATGGCCGACATGCAAAGTCACATTGAATTTATCGAGTGTCTAACCGTTTTGTGGCTATGTTTGAAAGTGATGTGGGTAATCAGTTGTACATATGGCTGAATTCTAATGATTGGATTGATCACCAGTGAATTATATTGGGGTGAAGAGCGTTGGATCGTTGTTATACGCTTGAAGCGGTCTCTAGCTAAGCCACCTGTTTTGACCGACCCGGCGACCGATGCCGACAATGACGATCTAATGTTTATGAATATAAGAATATAGACGGTGGTCAGCCTCTGAATTTTCTAAACAGGTAGGCCTGATTATTTCACTTCGTTTTTTAGAATAGTGTTTTAATTCTCCGAAAATATGACTTGCTTAGTTTGACCATGCCATGACCGGGTAGAAATAGGCCCTACTTTCAGTTTCACCTCAGTTTTTAGATGGAGCGGAGGAAATGAGAGGAGTGTGTTCATTTCATAGTTTTATGCCTGGGTCCAAATAAATATTAAGACATAATGTCAAATGCATTCGAAAATAATTTTGACCAGCCGTCCTGCTAATCTATCTGACTATCACAGATATGAACTAGGCATATTTTTCTTTTTTTTAATGTTTTTTTGTGTTTAAAAAAAAAACATCCTGATCCTGGCTAAACTATTCTCAATATGAAATTTTCATTTCATTATTTAAATGCTATTATTTTTTTCTTTGCAGATAAATATTGAATAAAATATGAGAGTTAAACATTTAACATATTGGTGTTTTAAATAGAATGAATATACCAAATATTAAATAAAACATTAAAGTACAAGTGACAATGACTATTCTCAAAGAGAAACCTGCCCTGTCCTAACTTGGTGGCAACACTGCCACAGAACATTTGCCTCCATGGACATGATTCAAATCATATGTAAAAGTAAATAAACAACTTATTTGATATATATATGTATTTATTACTTATTAGTTATGTAACCATAGATCTGGGGCATTTAATTTTTTTGACAGCAGATAAGCCCACTAGTGAATGTTTATTCTTGTTGGCAATGTTTGGAAATTAAAATCTTAAAATGTTTCTCTTTATGTTCCCACACAGCTCAACACCGATGTCTAATGAAAGAATTCTTTTAGTATTGTCTACAAGTTAGTGAATTTCCACAGGCTTTAGTCTTTGACCGGGCCATTCTTTTAAATTCTGCAATGAACATTAGTCCTGCAAACTGTTAATAGTTGGCTTGCAAAGCTGCGTCTTTTGACCTCTGGAGTCATTTTTGTTTGATGCCAAGTTGACTACAAATAACCCTGGGTTAACAGTTTCTTTATCGACTGACACCCGAAAAGTATACTTTGGACTAGAGTGCGTATTCAACATGAGTTTAATAAAAAACCTTTTATTTCCATGGGTCCGAAGATATTGTAAGACAAATGGCATGCAATTGACAATCATATTTTGAATACATGTAATATGAAGGAAACAATTCTAATCAAACTGGCCTACTCAGCAGTGAATATGTGCTTGAATGGTGACTTTAAAGATCAAATTAGGCTTAGAATAGGCTACGTTTTAAGTTTTGGCAAAAATAATAAAAGTGGCATTTGCATTAACCACTGCGATAGAACTAGACGTGATTGCTTTACAATTACTACTGCCATTCACATGAACGATCTGCATGAAAAACTAGCACTCAAAATAAAAAAAAAAATCATATAGGCCCAGTAATGGTTTATTCCCATATCGCCCCTTCCCACTCCGCCCCTGGCCCTTCCCACTTCGCCCCAGTATGCCCCTTCCCATTTTGTCCAACCTTCAACTATCCTACGTAGTGTGTGGGCCGATTTAAATTGACTTTAAACAGGGTAACTGTCAGGCCTATTCTCCAGAAACCCCCGTCTCCTCGCTATTATAATCTCATTTACCGCCGCCATTTTTATTGTTGTGGAAATGACGCCACGTGATCATAAAATAGGTCGAAAATGCCGGTTTTTGACAATTTATTTATCGGTACATATCCGAAAAAATACTGCTGTAGACATAATATATAGACAATCTTATCGCATTGAAAATTAGAAAATTAACTTGGCACAACTCTTGAAATATCAATAATAAGAAATGGCACCACCAACCTACCCACCCCAACCCCAACTATAGACTACTCCAAGCGTTGATCTCGCTCCCTTTGATTCACTATTCGGAATAATTAGTATTCGTACTAAAATTGGAAACCATTATCATTAAGCATCGAGGTACGGCTTATTTTACTTACTATTCTGCTAAACGACCAGCATGAAGCCAAGGCCGACCCTTCACCCCTATTCGAGTCATTAAAGTTAGCTTCTTCACCTCGATGAGACTTTAGATATAGGTTCAATTTAATACACCCTTTTTAGGCGTGATCTGAATCAAATTCGCCGTGTAATAACACTCAGGCTTCGCCAAAGTCAGTTGATTCGGAAGAAGTATCCGACGTTTTGCCATAGTGTACTGCTTCCACTTTGACGTTATGTTCTGGGTATGACGTCACTTACGTAACGTGATAACAAAGCGCGCCATTTTTTAAGCATCGCTCGGAAAGTCCGGTTTTTAGTCGTTTTTGAGGAAATAAACTTTTTGAGAATTTTTTTTTTTGTTTTTTTGTAATCGATCATCAATCCAGGAGTCATTCAACATGTTTTTTTAAAAATTTCAAAATGACTTTGCACAACCTCTTTAAATAACATTTTCATTTCATTTCATTTATTCATAAATTATCGAAGTGAAAAAAAAAAAAAAAAAATTGCGGAAATTGAAAAATTTCGATGGCAACTACCACCATTCCGCAACAAAAATCAAACACTTCGCAAATTTATTCTTGAAACTTATCACTTATACAGGCAAGATATTAATAAAAACATTATACTAGTTTGTAACAAGATGATGACTTGCCTTCAATTAAATAATTGATGTTAAAATCCGACCCGTAATTTCAAGCGAATGTATCTCTGCCGTTTCTCCATGGAATTCCAAAATTCGAAAACGAGGTTAAAGCTACAAAAATGATTATGTCATTAGCAAGAAATCACCAGAGGGAACCCGTAAATAAGCTAATAATAGCAGTTTTCATGGGGGGAGTCCGTGACGTAGTGCGACGATCGCGTCACAAATTGAGTGTACAAAGCAATCAGCGCTAACTCCATGTCAATCGTTTTTGTCAATTCCTTTTCGAAGGCAAGTAGAACCAAGTTGGCCTGTCTGTTCTGTAGCATGGATCTGCGGGTGGGTTTGTCAATTCTTGTTAAAACTGAAAATCCGCTCTCACAAACCGCGCTACTTGACCCAAAGGTCGCAACTGTTGCAGCTAAGCTCAATAGGAGAATTTTCCATGACGTAACGTCATAATCTATTTTTAGAATGGGGAAGCCTGGCCGTCAACTTGACGTCGTCGACGGCCATTTTCTTTATTATTATTATGCTGTCATTTTCGATGATCTATCTTGCGTAAATTATGGGGAAAGAATGTGTTGTTTTTGGGTGCAGGAATAGGGATACAGAAAAGGGTTCTTCAATCAAGTTTCACAGAATACCAAAATCTGAACCCAGACGTGGTTTATGGCTGAGGGCCATCCACAGAAAAGACCAACGCACAGGAAAAGATTGGACTCCGGGGGATTATGGTGCAAGAGTCTGCAGTGAACATTTTATTGAAGGTAGGAGGGCTCAATGAGCTTACAGGACCATTATTAACCTTGTATATAATTGCTAAAACTAACTCGAGTTAATCAAAATGTGAAGCTAGGCTGTAATTTGCTGCAGCAGGCTTAGCGCAAGCAGAAATTGATAATGCGTTTGGGTTGGGTTGGATGTGTGTTGTCGTTGAGGGAGGGGAAGGGGAGGTTAGTGGATTGGCGTGATACTTAAAAAAATACTTTTGGCATCTTTTTATTCTCTTATTCCTACCACTGTGATTATTACAAGCCCTATTCCATGTCCAAATTAATTCCAGGTAAAAATGACGATGCAAACAGTCCAGATTACGTACCTACAGTTAATCTGGGATACTCCACGCCATTCCACTCCAATAAAGAGGCAATGGATAGATTTAAAAGATTTCAACACCGAAACACCAACACGAATTCAAATGTCAAGCGCCAGCTTCAACTGAGCTTTGAAATTGAAGAGCCTTTAGGTTTAACAGACATATCAACAAATACGGTTTCAAATGATGTAGAAGATGTAGATATGAAGGAAAATCAAGCGCAAGTGCCGCAAGGTAGGTATATGGGACAAAGTCGGCATTTTTGTGGGTTTATTTGGGTCGTGAAGAACTGCACAAAAATCCGGTTATCCTTTCAAACGTTGATAAACTTTTATAATCTCGAGGTCTTTCCATACATTAATTTACGTATATTGTATATTTATTATATTGTGCTACTTTTATTCCAACCTTGGTATATTGTACATTTTGTGATCATGTACTTGATCATGGAATACTATGCTGTCAATCCCATACATTTGTATTATGTTCACTGTTGTAACTTTGTCCCCACGTCCCTTTTGGTTATTGTGTATATTTTTACCCATATAAAATAAAGAGTTCATTATTGTTATTAAAATACGAGTTTTTTTTTTTTACTTTAACAATGCGGAATATTAAAGATGCATTTACAAATTTTACTAAAAAATTCTTGATTCTGAGACCAACAATCAATGGACCATTTGAATGGTGAACAAGCCCCCTAAAACAAATTACTGTAGTTTCCAGTGGGCGTGGGTATGATGTTTTAGGTTAGATAGAAAATAAAATTGGGTTTAACATAATTATATTAATTATATTATATATTGAAACAGAACAATAACAATTGTAAATTACACAGAATATGGAAAAATAATCCAAATCTAAAAAAAACAAACAATTGACAAACAGTTGCAAATAATGCTCGAGTAGTGGTTTCATGAAATATTAAATGGTAACACGGTCATAGTATAAGGCACTATGCAATAAATGGGGCCACGTAAATCTTGTGATGGCCACTGATTTTCATAAAAAAAAAATTGCGGGGACGTAACTCTTGCGAAATTAACTGTAGTCTGACTCAATGTCAGTACGAATAAAACAAATGTGCAGGACGTTACTCTTGTTAGACAAGAATTAATTGTGTTCCGATAAGCAATAGATTAACTTGCATATCACACTTTAAAAAAAAATGAATTATAATTAATAAATATATACAATTGTCATATTAATAACTACATTATGATTAACTGATTATGCAATGTAATAAAGCATTCTTACATCTTATGTCCTTATGATAACTAAAAAGAAAAATCAAATTTGCCCGAAAAACAGAATTTACACAAACTTTCAGGAATAAAATTTTGCATTTATACTTTACAATAATACTTATGATATAAATAAAACAATCAATTCTTATATGGCAATGACAATAATGAATATATAATTATTATATATATTATATAATAATTATATGTATTTTTTATTTTAGATTCTGAAGTAACAACCAATCATGATTCTTGTATCAAGTTATTAGCTAAAGCTAATATAGAAAAAAAGCAACTTATGCAAGAATTGGAACGACTTCAGATTGCAAATGTCAAATTGAAAGAGGCAAAACCATTTTTGAGGGCCATTTACCTTACAAAATCAGATGAGCAAATAATTTTTCATACAGGTATACCTTCATACAAATGTTTTGAATGGCTATCTAAGTTTATTAACAATGATCTTCCTTCATCAACAATCCTTAATTCAGAAGATAAACTCCTGTTAGTTTTTATGAAACTGAGGCTTAATTTAACCCATAAAGATTTAAGTTATAGATTCGGAGTGTCACCAAGTCATGTCAGTAATATAATTGATAAAGGTTTAGTATCTATTGCTGATAATCTCAAATTCTTAATTCATTGGCCACAAAAGGATGATATTTTTAGGACCAGACCACAATGCTTTAAAGAGTCTTACCCTAAATGTGTTTCCATTATTGATTGTACTGAAGTTTTTATAGAGAGTCCATCAAATTTCTGTGCACGATCTGCAACTTATAGTAATTATAAACATTCAAACACCATTAAATTTTTAGTTAGTATTGTGCCATGTGGAGGTATTTCTTTTGTGTCACAGGCATTTGGTGGTAGAACTTCAGACAAAGTAATTACCTATAGATCTGGATATTTAGATTTCATCAATCATGGGGATGTAGTAATGGCAGATCGTGGGTTTCTAATTCAAGATGAATTGGCTTCAAGGGGTGCGGAATTAGTTATGCCATCTTTTGTTAAAGGAAAGAGTCAGCTAAGTGCGCGGGAGGTGGAAACAAGTAGGAGAATAGCTAATGTCAGAATACATGTGGAGAGAGCAATGGAAAGATTAAAAAACTTTCGAATCCTCTCCAACAAAATGCCAATGAATATGGTTCCTCATGCTGATAGTGTGATGACCGTATGTGCAGCTGTCTCAAATTTGCTTCCAAATCTTGTTAAAAATTAAGCTCTTAATCTTGCAAATTAGTTCTTAATATTACAGCATTATTCAATTATAATAAATGGTCCCAAAAACGTAATATGTATGATTCCTACATGGCAATAACACACACAACCATCTTGGTGAAATGTCATAGTGTATTTGGAAATTTAACTGATAAGACAAAAAATTACATCAAATTGGTTGATCAGTAAGCTCATGTGTTTTGTTTTCATGTCAGAACAATACCTAGTTACGTATAGGGAAACACAAACTTTTGTATTTAACTTTAACCAGTAATATTGTTGGTTTATAGCATCTGTTCTTGTTGAAGTTGAAGTATATTAGGGATGGAAATTAACTATTCATCTATAATCAAAATACATTGCAATAGGAAAAATGGTTTGATTTTATAAATATAATATATCAATGGTTTCAAAAAAATATTCAGAATGTGATATTAATCTTCATTAAGGTTGGTGTGTTACCTAAAACTATTTAATCATTCAGTTTATTTTTAAGTGAATTGACATATTCTGAATCAACTTATTTAATTATTTGCTTTGCAGACTGACCAGATAAATTTAATTAATTTTGCAATTTTGTTTACATAACAAGATGAGGTGATAAAGTTAATAAAGCAAATACTTTAGCAAATGTATCCATTTGGAGAGTCACATTGAGTTATTTTTTACACCTTGGACAAAACCATTTTCCCTGTGGCTTTCTTCGAATGTCAACACAACCATAATGGAACCAGCCTATCAAACAGTTATCACTGTCACATCTTATCATTTTCCCATACTCAGCTTCATTGCAAACACACCAGTTAGTAACTGGGACTGGCTTTGATGTAGATGGCTTTTGTTGAAGCTGTCTTGTTAATATTTCTGGTAAAATATGGTCTTTGATAAATGCAATGCTTTTTTTCATAAGTAAATTACAAAAATTATCATCTTTTCTAATTCGGACAATATACAAAGATTTTTGGGAATTTGGCATGGTCATGACAACAAAATCACAATAGTCACAACCATAAACAGACATTTGAAACTGAATTTGGGTGAAATATCTATGATTCTTTTTAAGGGTCATATCCTTATTTAAGCAAAAGTCTTTATCACTAACCGAAGCTTCTTTTACAGTTATATCCCTATGTTTATAGGGACATTTTATTTCTAAAACCCCCTTACCACAACATTCACATTCTATAATACCGTCTGCTGTTGCACCAGCAAAAAAATTCTCGGGGTGAATTAAAAATCCTGAATTTGCACACTGAAATTTACTATGCTTGTCTTTTACTTCTACGATGTATAAAGCACGTGCTGTAGACTCATGATCTTGGCCCCATTTAACACAATCTTTTCTGGACAAATCATATGACTTATAGTCCATTATTCTCATGACCAAATTGTCAGGTGGAGTTGATTCTTTTCTAACAAGAATGTCATGAGCCTTAGTACCAGTTACTCTACCTTTTCGATGTTGGAACCATAGAGGACATATAGATTGGTTGGTTGTTCTGTGAAATAAATTGTTGCGTTGCTCTTCAGTACATTGATATTGATGAAAGAGCTCATCACACTTTTCTTGAAGATCTTCAGGAGATAAATCAATATTATCTTTTTGATACAAGTTCACTAAAATTCTGGGCATGTCTTCCACTCTCTTCCCAATAACCTGAGTTATATTTTCAGAAACTTCTTCCAATGGAGGAATCAGTGAAAAAAATGATGCATTAGGACAGACTTGTCTTAATGATTGCAACACATCTTTATTCGGTAAAGAATCTCTACCAGAAGATTTGACTGATTTTATAACTTTTTTTCTGTTGCTATTTAATAAACTCTGGTATTCACAAAGTGGACTTGGTTCTACCTGCAAATAATAATGAAAATACTTATGACCATTAAAGTATCTGAAAGTTTAAACTAAAAAAATCCAGCTGTTAATTTTTAAACGCTAAAAGAATTACATCCAGGTAACATTTGCGCTTTTTTGTTAATAACACACATTTTTCAAAAAATCAGAATGGCCCTTTAAACAGATAATTGTTCACCCATACTCTTTAAGGCATACCATTTGTTGTTTGTGTTTAACAGCGCTCACTGGCAGCTTTGTTTGAAAAAAAAATTAGGCAAAAAACAGCAACCATGAAATATTATATGTGTGATAATAAACTATTGCAATAGGTTTCATTAAAATCTATCAAGATTTTAGAATTAAGCCTTCTAGAGTATTTACAACCTAAAAAATCAATGTGTTTTGAAGAACATGGGCAGCAAATTCATATAAAATTTTTTTGGATTTTATTGATTTTAAACAGGGTGCTTTCATGAGTGATAATAAGCAATCAAAAAAAGTTTTGTCAAAATCCGTGAAGAATTGTGACTTGTAGAGGATTAACGAGCTAAAAATCGAACATGTTTTAAAGAACAAGGGCAATAATTCATATTAAATATTTTCCGATTCTTTTGATTTTAAATAGGGTTTATCCTTGGGAGATAATAAACAATTTCAGCAAGTCAAAATCCGTTAAGAATTGTGACTTGTAGAGTGTTAACGAGCAATTGTGGAGGGACCGACAGACGAACATGGGTGACGGCAATAAACGCTCCATGGGGCATATAAAAATGGAATGAAGATATCTTTACAAGTGAAGTTTTAATTTATTGTGGTAGAAGAACTATTTATACAGAACAATTATTTTATGCCATCATAATATGTTGAGGGCAAAGTAAATTTCAATTTTTATTGATATTCAGCCCTATAGGAGACCCATGAAAATAAAGTCAACCAGCAGCTTATTTACCTGTTTTTTAAAAACTTTGTTCCATTTACATGCCTCACTTGTTACAGATTTCTGATTTAGACCAAACCTTACTCCCAATTCAATCTTGAACAAGACAGCTGCAATGTGGCTGCAACACTCACCGAGGCTGTGAAAAAATAATTAAGACAATCAAATGACAGCAAGTAGCATCATATCAGGACACATTTGAAGTGCTAGGTAATTAATAATAATAATAATATTATATAATAATATCAGGAATAACAGGCATAAAAGGTTTACATATTTACATGTATCTTAACATTAAAACACACAGAACATAAATATTATGTTGAAGCACTGACGATGATAAAGCACTAAAGATGATAAATGAACAGTAAAAATTGATAAAAATGTATTTAACTTAAAATAATTTTTTTTAAATGATTCATCATTCTATCCAATCTAAGAGACTAGAATTCACAGTGCAGCACATTACCCTAGGATGACCCACAAAAGTTAAAAACTTATTTCCAGTGGGGTCCTTTAATTGATTGGACTAATGTTTGCAATGGATTTCCACTCATTTTCTGTGCCTGAAAATTTAGTTTAATACTTGTCAAACATAAATTCAGCTTATTTCCTATATTGAGAATATGTGTGGATAAAGACAAATAAATGAAATTTTAATTTCTATAAAAAATTTACTATGATACTTACCCTGCTAAACAGGTACAATGAGCACAATAAACATCTGCACTATCTTTATGCAGACACACCCATGGGCGATGAGGAATTTCTTTAGTACGCATAGAGGGCACAACATCTGCTTTCAGGAAACAAAATTTGGAGTGAACAACATCAAAATATTTAACCTCTTGAACATGTCCACTTTCTACATATCTAAAATAAGAAAAATTATATGATGGGCATGGGACAAAACCAGCAGTGACTAGGCCTAGTGTTTTCAACACACTTTATGTTCTAAATTTGACATTAAATCATGAAAGCTTACCCATTACTACTAAAACTAAGATTGATAAATAACCTCTTGCTCTTGTCTAGCCCTGTGGGTTCTAATTCCCCAGATACCATAGCCAGTGCTTTCAGTGTCACCACTATCATCTAGTTTCTCTTGTTACTTGTGAATTATCAATCGTTTTTGTAGACCTTTCACTTTGTATTTAACCTTTAGTTTTATGGATCTAGGCCCCTAGATGTCGGAAATTACTATCAATAGTACAAAAAATTTGACAAAGCAAACTTACCGATATGCTTCTAAGCTCTTGTAAGCTTTCATAGAGGTGGAATTAAAAAGCGATGGAGTTTCAATTAAATAAACATAAACTTGGGCGAACTCTAATTCCGGCCAGTTGCTTGGATCATCGTTCCAGGATTGAATGGAATAGGGGTCCGGAAGGCTTTTTTCTTCGTCGGATACTTTTAGTTTCTCTCTGTAACGATTCTGGGATTCTGTCGGTAATTCTTTAAAATAGATAGAACTAA
The DNA here is from genome assembly GCA_029955415.1 of Lottia scabra. Taxonomy (NCBI): domain Eukaryota; kingdom Metazoa; phylum Mollusca; class Gastropoda; family Lottiidae; genus Lottia; species Lottia scabra. Next base: position 23,812,299 of record JARJEI010000003.1, on the reverse strand, counting down.
ATCCCTCAACATTATCACTCATAATAACAGATTTAATTCAGCAACTCCTCTTTGATCCTACTGAAATGGCCGCGAAGTTGACGGCCAGCTGCGCGCGCATCATCAACAAATGACGTCAAAAGGGAATCCCGTAAATTCTCCTATACATTAGGAAAGGCCTCCTTTTGTTTATACAGTTTTTGCAAAACCAGATGGGAGTCCTGGCTCTCGGTATTGGCACATAATCCATCAAATATTGCTTAACAACTTTCAGTTCTTCAATCGAGGGAATTGAAATTTCAAGATGTGTTGATAGAGGCACAAGTGTTGGGCGATCTAGAAAAGTGGTTTTGTTTTCCCTGGATAATTCTAATGCGTTTATCCCGACTGTTCGACCAAATATTTCTTTCAGATAAAACACCAGTCTTCAAAAATGTAATCTTTATTTATCAGCTGGTTAAGAATATTATGGTACAAGTTGGACGTAAACGATTAACTGAAATAATAAATAAGAAACAATAATGGGATTGATTATGATAAACATTTGACCGAGAAAGCCGACAAACTAGCCTAAATACGATGCAAAATAATAAGAAAAAATAGTTAGGTGAAGGGAGCGGGAATGCGGTATTTTATGAGAAATATATTGTATCAAAAAAATTAAAAGTTCCATACCGAATTGTTATCAACCACAGTCTCATAAAGAAATAAACATTGAATTCTTCCGTAAAATTTAGACCGCCGTTAGTAGACTCGTTTTGAAGACCAATTACGTCAACAAATAATGACGTCATTGTCAACATAGTCTCGGATAACTAGGCACTCGCGTCATAAAATTAATACGTTCGCTTGTAGGCCTATAATATGTTTTTATAGTTTTAAAAAGTTCGTATTCCCGGATTCCGTGGCAGTAACAACAGCCAAGTATTGTCTGTAAATCTCAAATTCATTTCAGTTAAAACTTTGTCTAGTACTTCAAATAGCAGCATTATCTTCCTATCTCTGATTTCATCTTGGTCTGTGACGGTCTCTTCAAATGGTTTGATGTAATGATTCTGTTACAAAAAAATGCGCTTTGGCCTTGGTTGATAGTGCTCGTTTGTAAAAGCATCTCCGACAATATCGTTCAGTTTTGTGAATTCGTTCTTTAATTCGGCTTACCCTTCCTCGCTACGCAGTGACTTAAATAATCCTATTCACGTGTTAATGAGTTTTATTGTCTCCCGCTTCTGCAAGACTGTATCAGCTGGTTTTAAAAGGCCCAACAGCTTTTTCATCAAAATTGGAATTCTTCTCGTTTCAATATCCTAGATAAACCGATGGCAGTAGCAATGGTGTCTGTGCCAAATTGAGAGTTGGATGAGTTGTCGCACATGGTCTCCAGTACTGCAACTATCTCCGCATAGTTTTCTACAACCGCAACAGTTGAATCATAGTGACCTGACCATCTCGTTGTTATCACACGTTTTAGTGACGTATGTTCGTACATTTTATCCACCTTAAATTTAGAAAACAATTTGTAGAGCGAACTGATATAAAAAAAACTGAGAAAGAGCAGGAATACCAGACACCAAGTCCACAACAACTAAATGAAGACGGTGAGTTTTACAATGTTTATAAGGTAGCTGTCGTCCCAATCTGTCCTGTATCAGTTTCTGAACCCCACCGTGTTCACCACTCATGCAGCTTGCACCATCATAACATTGAGAGATCATATTAGAAGCATCCACACCCACTTCATCTAATGCTGAGAGAAGGACATCAGTAAGCGAATTGGCATCTAGCCTTAAAGGGCCATTCTGCTTTTTTGAAAAAAATTTCCTTTATCAAAAAATCGCAAATGCTACCTGAGAGTATTTTTAAAGTATGCTTATTGTATCTCTATATCTTCTTGATCAAACTGAATTTGGTTTTAAAGGGCTAACTACAAACAGGAAGTACTTATTGTTAATTAAGCAATTTGACCTAGTTTTGGTGTTTGCCCTTTAAATGGCTCAATATTTCTAACTGAAACATTTTAAACACACAAGAGGGACATTTCTCTACAATTAGGCGTTTATTTTACTCAAATCCGTTCAGTAGTTTGCTATCAGCGTCCAAAAAACATATCACACTTAAAAACCTTACAAGGTTTTGAAAGAATTTAGCATGTTTTTAGCGTTTAAAGATTAACGGCTGGATTTTTTTGGTTAAAACTTTCAGATACATTAAAGGGCATATAGTTACAGATTTTGGTGTAAAGTTTTCACAAATTTGAGCAAAAAAAATGTTGACCTAAAAAAAATTCAGACTGTCCCTTTAATTACAACCAAGTGTTCTTTTGGCTCCCCATCTTTGACGTATCTCAAGGCACATGACATGTTCTCAACTTATTTCTGGTACCATCTGCCAATAAGGTAAATTTCCCGGTATCGGATTTTTTTAATTCCTCGGCCACGTTCTCCGATACCATTGTCGTCATGAGATTAATTACATCATTTTGGACGCGTCCAGATCTAAGCGTGGCATTTTTTAGCCAACTTAGCATCTTTTGTCAAAGTATACTTAAACGATTCCAAAAACAATCCGTGCTCTTCATGTTTACTTTTTTCATATCAACTGTAAACCTTTTCATATGGTTAGGTGCTCCAGTCCCATATTTTCTGCATGCAAAACAAAAAGCTCTGCAGAATATTCCAACCATTTGAATTTTTTGAACCATGCAGATTTGAATTTTTGCCTATCATCATCAGCCGGAAAATTACCATAGCTAGGCTGTCTTGGATTGTCACCCAAATCTTTTGGGGGCCTAGAATCTATTGGTAGGCTTACCGCATCAGGCATTTTCGTCTGATTTCTGGGGACATCCTGAGATTGGATCAAAAATGTCATCAGCCATGGGTTTGCCTTCACAAAGAGACTGGCGATGTTTACTGTGCACATTGTACTTGCTTAGCAGGGTTTGTATTTTTACTCCATTAATAATAAGAACTATATGCTTTTCAAAAGAAGTAATTTAAAGCTATTGTAATATAAATAGACTTAGTTCACAAAGGGCTTATGTATGCAATGTGCAAGAGAATTGATTATTAAGACAGTGAATTATTTCATTCATTTTAATATTTGTGTTTTGAATTTAGACTTAAAATGAACTCTAGCACCAGCACAAAACAAACATTTTGATTTATGTATACAGTGACGTATTCAAATTGTGTTGAATTTTCTTTTGCAGATTAGGTAAAATGTGCAGTCATATAGCTGCAGTGCTATTCAGGGTTGAATTAGGTGTGGGTTGAATGAAGTTTCTTCTACAAGTCAGGCTTGCTTGTCGAATAAGTGTTTTCGATCACAGGTGAGTTCACAGGTTTTTTTAGTTGATTTACTTAAAAATGCCTTATGCTTCTGTCTATAACTACATAATACATTCAGTGTAATTATGATTGTCTATGGCATTTTTAAAATATCATAAATATATTTTTGATAATTTTTGTTTCAATAGTTTTTAGACATAGTTTGCAGCACTTGCATATATTGAAATTATCAGGTGTAAGGACATTATTCAATTAAATATTTTTAATTACCATGTACAACAGAAATTTTCTGTTTTCATGTCCACTTCCCTGTTGCTATTAAATATGCATTTATGATTTGTAAATTAACCTTGTATGTTTCAGTTGTAAGTATTAAGTATTTGTGAAATGAACTTGGATACCAGAAGGAAAGAAAAAGTCTTAACCACCATTTCCTATGGATCAGATGAGCTACCACCAACAGATGTTATTGAGAAGTTGCGTTTAGTTGCACCAAAAGCAGCATTTTTTTTTACATTAATTCCTCCTGTCTCTCATTTCATTCATAAGTATCCACCAGTTTTAACTTCTTACTTTGAACAAAGTCTAAATATCTCTTATAATCAGTGCTTGGATATAATGATACGATTGATTTTGATCAAATCACAAATTTATATGAAGCCACTAAAAATCAACACATAAGTCCATTGTGGCATAAGCATAGAAATGCAAGGATAACAGGCACCAATGATGTTTTAACTTTAAGATCCACAACCTCACCAGATAATCTAATCAAGCGTATTATGGGTTATTCTACATATGACCTTTCTCGAAATATTGCAGTTCAGTGGGGCATTGGAAATGAGTGCAAGGCAAGAGAATGTTATGTACAACATATGTCTTTAATGCACACAAATTTCACGTGCAACCCAGCTGGATTTCAAATATCATCCCCAGAATATTGGTTTATTGGTTCTACAACTGGCGTTGTTTTCTGTGATTGTTGTGGAAATTAAATGCCCTTTTAAGCATAAAGACCACTCTATTTCAGAAGCATGTGGTCTTGATAGAGATTTGTGTTTGTCTGTTAACCAAAGTTTGTAAACAACCCACAAATATTTCACTCAAATTCAATTACAGATGGCAACTTACAATGTTGAGTATTATGATTTTTGTATTTTTACTAATCAAAGTGTTTTTACAGAAAGAATTTGTAAAAATTCTAAGTTTATTGCAGAGTTATTTAAGAAATGTTATGATTTCTATTTACATTTTGTTATACCTGAACTTGTTACAAGAAAACTAGAGCTTGAATTGACAGAAGCAAGGGGAGATTATTAAATAGTGTATTGAATTTGTAATGAACCTGAATATGGTAAAATGATAATGTGTGATTCTGAAGATTGTAAAATAATATGGTTTCATTATAAATGTGTAAATGTTAGACGCCGTCCTACTGGAAAATGGTTTTGTCCACAGTGCAAAGATAAAATCTGACTTCATTTTACTCGTCAGAAATATTTGTAAAACTTGTATTTTGCTTGAACCATTCTGTTTTCAAGTTTATTCACCATTAATAGCACACTGTAAATGCAACTAAATAATGCTCAATGTATTATTTTTTATTAAAATACCAGTTTCTGGCATTAAATGTACATACCCACATGTTTGTATATTATAAAAAGCACCATAGGATTAAAGTTGGGCTCATGCTGAAAATACATAAAAAGGCTTTATTTATTACAAATTATGAATTAGTTAATTATTGGGGGATGCAAATTAACTATAGCTGCACTAATTGTCATAACATTGTCTGAATGCTGCACCATATATAAAGGCAAACGTGCTGAAAAAAATTTGAAACTTTTCAGTCTATTCATAATGCGCTCAACATGAATGCGTTCATGTGAAATTCTCCTACTAGTTCTACCTCACGAGCGCTTAATTGAGGTTTTCCTTTGGAAAATGAAGGGATGATCAATGTGGCTCCTCTAGACATGACCTCTTCTTGAATTAAAAATCCCCTATCTGCAAGAATTTGATTACCATGATGTAGTAATTTAAAAATCCAGATTTTATGGTTATAATTTGTCAGATGATCTACCTCCATATGCTTTGGACAAAAATGATATGGCCCCAGAGGGTTCCATGCAAACTAAGTACTTAATAGTATGGTAAAGCTTTTAATAATATCATAAAATATTTTGTTCAGCTAATAATAAATCGTGGCCCAAAAAAGTCAAAACTTTCACTTTTGAAATAAATGTTAGGCAACACCATATAAGCTTAGCCATTTATAGTTAAAATACATTGGGAAGTACATATTGTTCACGATTGTCGTACTACTTGGCCTACTCATGACAGTCATGATACTGGTGGTATAGTACCCGGTTAGCTTTAAATTTACCTTAAAAATAAACGAAATAAAATTCAAGGTAGATAACTTAGTAATTAGTTGATATAATGTACCTACCCATTAATGTTTCCTTGAAATCAGTGTGTACGAAATGATTACGGCACACAACAGGTATTCCTTTCTGACAATCGGGAGTCCATTGTTTCGACGAATTATGTAGGCTTAGCTGTCGTTTCACGGCGTTAATCCATCTGCTTCGCAATTCTTTATCTTTCGGAAACTTATGACCCCCGGTCACATTCTTACAAAGAGGTGCACAACAATTGGTGGGCATTGTAGTCTGTTCTTTTGTTGAATTATCGATTATCGAGGTTGACCAAGTGTGTCACCACTTTCAGGAAAGTCTTTCACATACTTTAATTCCTTGAGCTGAGGAGTAAAAGAAAAGTAATTTCTTTTGTATGTCTTTATCTGTCTTTCCAGTTCTGTAACAACAATTCTTCCTGAAACAAGATACCTTTTCATTTCAAAGTTACATAAGAGATAATGTATTTAGTAGAAGATAAATATTCATGACTTTGATAACTCAATGAAATTGTCTTGGGTAACAAAACTATTAGAATGTGGTGAACATGGCAAACATTCATTAAAAAACATAATGCCACAATATGTGAATTAATAGAACATGGCAATGAACATATAAAAAATAAAATCCCTCAGATTTTGAACAACTTTAGGAAAGATGTTTTATACAATTGGTCACTGCTACAAGACAGAGAAAAAACCCATAACATAAATGACTTCAACACTAATATATGGGATAACAAAGAAATAAAAGTTAGAAACCAAAAAATACACTACAAGCATTATAAAAAGGGGATAGATTATATAGGAGACATAAAAGACAAAAGCACTACATACATGATCAGATAAGAGAACTAGACAATATAAAAAAACAATTTCATAGCAATGAATCACTCCTGAGAGCAATTAATATATATGAAAAAAAAGTTAACCTTGAGACTTGCATTGTTAACAAAGTGTGACCAACCATACCATTTAAAATCAAAACATTCCTCAATTACAAAACTGAAGGCAAAAAATATATCAGAAAAACTTTAGCCAAAAAGCACAAAATCGCTATAGAAACAAGGGATATAATATAACTCAAGAAGAATGGAAATATTATTATTATTCATTACCTTTCAACACAAGTAAAGATACACTTGAACAACTACTATATGACTTCGAAAAATGTGTCAATATTTGGGTAAAAAATATAACACAGATTGAGGAAAAACATTTAGGTATTATTAACAAATAAATAAATTGTGAACGAAGACTTTAATTGTTTATTAAAACACGAACTAGTTATTGGGAGACCATTTTTGAACGAGAATAATGGCCCTGAGGAAGCTTTTCGTATTTGACAAAATTTAAATAAAGCACGAACGGGGCAAAGTCCAGTATTAACTTTGTTAACTTGTAGGAACAGAACCGGATTTTGGCCAGGCTTTGCATGTTTATAACGAACAAAGTGTATTTCCATTATTTACAGTGTATTTAAAATTGGTATCTTTTTGAAGTTGTTCTATTTTTTCATTTTTAATAAAATTGGTCTCTTGCAAGCATATTATATTACATTTTAAAAATTGTACAAGAATTGAATCGATTTTGTTTTTAAAACATCTATTTACATTTAAAGTGCAAATGTGCATTTTGTTAAAATATTAGTAATTTATTTATAGATAAATATATATATGCAATTAAAATTTAATAAAAGTTTAAAGATATCACAGTTTTTTTGTTTTTTTTGTTTTTTTTTATCACAGTTATGTCACACCTGGGGGAAATACAGAAAAGCACCGTAAGAGGAAAACACAGAGGGAGACACACAGATAAAGAGATACACAAGGGAGTAGCACAGAGAAAAAACACAAAGTATTTTTGGCAATTTATTCAGTCTCCTGAAACCCCTCTACGAGCTTTCGACCACAAGTTCCCTAAAAAGCTTTTGTCCTTCCTTTTTTTTGAATTTTCTGGTAGGAATTCGGTGGTGGGTTGATATGGGCTGTCGTTAACCTCCGGACCGCACTCAGCGTGTTGGGGGATTGACATTACCTGTATTGGGAGACTTATATCTGATAAGTTAGATATATTATAGATCTTATCTAGACCTGATGGGGGCCGCTCATTTTCTATGTCATCATGTGGAGTTGAGGCATTACGCCTTCTCTCCTCTAATTGGTGTTTTAATTCGACATTCAAACTATCGTCTTGCTCTGGATCATATTCATCGTCCGATGTATAGCTTGAACTGTCGTCGACCGAATTCTGGGTGTCTGATAGATCTTGTGAATAGATCGTACCATCACTTAAATCCATGCTATCATTTGCTATCGGAATTAGATTCCCCTCTTTATCTATCAAGTTTACATTTTCTGTGTTATTATTTACATTGATGTCCATATTTACAGGTATTTTTACTTTATTTTCATTTTTTTTACTATTTTCACTTTTATCATTTTTCTCTTTATGTACAATTTTTGATTTTATGTCTTTTTTTGTGGATTTTTTAGGATTTTTTACTTTTTTGATTTTATTTACAACGTTTATTTCATCATTTTGTATATATTTGTCTTTATTTACAATGTTTTTGTCGGATTTATCTTTTTTCTCCCCACTTTCATCTCTTTGAATATTTACAGTGTTTTTATCATTTTTTTGTACTTCAGTATTATTGACAGTATTATTTACATTGTTTTTTTGCACCAAATTGACTTCTGAGGATGGACGGGGGAGCCTTTCAACTCTGTCATTAGGGCATGTGCTTGCATGATGTCCATACCTCTGACAATTGTAACAGCGTTGGTTAGGGGTTTCTTGACCTTCATACTTAATGCCAAGTCTCCAGCCTTGGACATATATGGCAGATGGTATAGGTTTTTTTATTATGCCTGTCTTGACATACCGTACGCCATTTGCAATTCTGCACCCTATATCTTTGATATATCCCCTATTAATGTTCGGGCTGTCGCAGTACATTTGTAATTTAGATAGGATATATGTATCCTCTAATTCAAAAGGGGCTCCAAAAACCATAACAGTTAAAAACTGAGGAATGTGAGGGTCTGGATAAATGTTCTCAACGTAATCAATGGTATACTGTACCCCAAAGTAATTAGTATCTAGGGACTTAAACTCAAGGATGAATTTTTCCGCATCATCCTTACTCTCAAGGGTCACAAGTATCCTACCCTGGCCTATATTTTGGAAACATTGCATCTGCCAGATATCAATGCCTCGTTCCGCAATTGTTCTCAGGAATTCTGTTGAATTCGGCTTTAGCGTGTCACCTGGCAAAAGAATAAGTGTTCTGTCTGCTTAATTTTTCCATATTTGTATGGTTTATAACAAAAAGGAAAGGTCTCACCTTTAGGGGACAGCAGAAAAACTGCTTCCCGGACTACAGTTTTACCCGGATGTTAGTTTGTTTACATTTTGTATTCTTGTTGTGGTTAGTTGCGTGGCAAATCTATCGATTTGTCACGCTTTGTTTTCGTTATGATTATTTTTTTTTTTTTTTTTTTTTCCAAATTCTGGTCAGCGTCTGTAGAGAAAACTGAAAATGCTATAGAAATTCTGGTTTCATCAGCTAGTTTCACTCGAGGGAAATTTTCCCTTAAATATAAAACGGCACATTTTTGCGGAACCAGAAGTGGGCTATTACATAATGTGCAATATTTTTTCATCGAGTCTGTAGGACTTATTTATGAACCGATTTACCTGAAATTTCCTTTATTACGTTAATTGTAAAAAGAAGTATCTGGTGCATTTTCAAAATTTTCAATTTTTAAATATTTTTGTAAAAAAAAATTGAAACCAAAATTTTTTTCTCAGCCGCTAATTATCCGATTGATCTGAAATTCACAGGACATAAACAGAATGTCGATACAAATAATACAAGATAATTAAAATATTTCTATCACTTCCGGTTTTGGCGTGAAGACTTCCGGTTTTTCAAAATTACGTCTGGCGACCCCACTTCCGGTGTAAATTTCAGATGTTGGCTAAAACCATATATATTGTATGTCAGGCATAATTAGAAGGTACTTAGCAGAAAAAATCCAAACCGGAAGTGATACATAAGCTGTCGTCACAGACTGACACATTTCAGCAAAAAATTAATTAGTCCTCCATTTTTTATCCGATTTTTATGATTTTGATGTCTATCAAAACATTGTAACTTTATCTAAAACTTGTAGGCACAGAATTTTGAATTTCGAATTTGAAGTGTTTTTATTTTGGTTTGAATTTTTTGAAAATTCAAAAGGCCATACCATGTGACCTTGACCTTCAATGACCCTGAAATTTTCAATGTAGAATGTCCTTGACCTGAGCTATCCATAGGTGTTTTGATTTTAGTTGAAAAATATTAACTTCCGGTTTTATAGACATTCAAAAATTGACATTTTTGACAACTTTGGACGGCTGTATCACCTTCTCTAATTAACACAAAGAATTAATCATTTCAATTTTGTAATGCTGATTTAATTATCTTTTTAACGATATATGACGATAATACCTTAGAATATGTTTTCAAAATATTAAGTTTTTTTTCGACTGAGAGTTCTAACTTACAATGTAATTATCTAATAGCAATATGGTGTGTATAGTCAGTATGTACTAAATTTTCTCTTTTCAACGACATATGACATGAGCAGTTTAATACAAAATCCATTAGAGTGAAAATAGGCATAGAGTACCCCTTTTCTGAGAAAAAGTAGCAATAGAGAGGATTAAAATGATTGACAAGGGTTATAGCTGGTTATATAATATAGTAATAAAACTAACTGACATGAACTTTTCACATGGAGGTGTGAAGTATTTTAGGTCATAAACAGATTAATCTGATTATGTAATCTTTTAACACTCTAAAAAGTATAAAACAAATTTATTCATTTTTTTGCAAAATTTTTACTTATATTAATTTTACATACAATCATTTAGAGCAGTGAATTTTTGATACATTAACCTGTTCGAATTTTTTTTCTACCATTGACAGAACTCTTTCTACAAGATACACACACCAATTTTGTCGTCTGCTAAGGTTATTAAAGGTCATAAACAAATTAGTCAGACTACATAATCTTTTAACTCTAGGGCTGGACTCTAGCAGACAGCAATTAAAACTGTTTACGCGTCTGCGCTAATCCGTTACAATAAAAAGTAAGTGCTCAAACTGTTTTTTATCATCTGCTAGATTATTATAGGTTAAAAATAAATTAATCTCATTTTAACTTTATAAAAATTAACATTTTTTTTCGAGTGTTTGCTATATTTGATATAATATTAGATTTTTTCTTATTTTGAGGGTGATTCTTACCCACGGCACTTAATTGACTAACATCAATTCAACTGGCTACTGACTACTCCAATCCATTGAAACAAAAGACAGTTTTTCAACTCATCATTAAAGGAAAATGTTGACGTTTACACAGTTCGAATGTTGGGGACAAACGGTCTCCGTGAAAGTTACCCTAGCGCTCTGCAACAGATTATGGTTTACGGAAACTGCCGAGGATTGCCGATTGTGTTGGGGAAGGGGGTATATCCCCCATACAAAATGGCCGCTAGTCAAAATGTCCCCTCGTTTGGTCAAAATGGTCCCTGATAAATGGTCAAAATGGTCCCCAAAAAGGTTTTATTGCCATAGTCAATTGGGCCCCTATCCAAATTGGCCCCTAGTCAAAATGGCCATAAAAGTTAAATTTGGTCAAAATGGTCAGTCACTATGGCCCCTATTTTGGTCAAAATGGCCTCTGAATTTCTTTTTTGATTTCAACCAATTCATTGGTCAAAATGGCCAAAAAAAATAAAAGTCAAAATGGTCCCTGATTTTTTTTTTTATAAATTGTAGCTTATATGATGATAATCAAAGGAATAATTGGAAGCTATTTCAACCCTAAAAATGGTCACTAATTTTGACTGAAAATTGTACTCTGTAATTTTGAAGACATAAATTGTGTTCCTATTTATATTTTCTTCAAACCAAAGCCATTCTAAGACATACAATATTAATTTGAAGTTCCAGTTCCAGTTCTCAAAAAGATTATACAAAAAATATATTATGTAGCGCTTTCTGTTTTGTTAATTTGTAACATCATAAATAAAAATATTATTTTGAGACCATTTTGACCAAACGAGGGGCCATTTTGGAAAGGGGCCCAATTGACTATAACCCGTTTTTATCGTCTGCTCGATAGAGGCGTAATATCTCTTCGTAAAATATTTCAAGCTGGTCAAGCCTATGTTGCGTTAAGCAGAGTTAAAACGTTACAGGGTCTTACAATACAAGATTTTACGGAAAAAAACATATATGTGATAAAAAAAATTTAATCGACATTAGGAGCAATACAGCCCGAAAATAGGACCGTATCGACTGATACTAATATAATTTTACACAATGTTCAGGGTTTATATCTATTCACATACATGATCTACAGAAACACATTAAAATGCTAGATGATATTTGTTTAACAGAAACATGGCTAAATAATTCAATAACTCCAACAAAACTCAAGTTAAATCGTTTCCTTCTTTACCACCAACCTCGATGCAGCAGCTATGATGACACTAAAGATTTCAAAAATTTTTAAAATAAAAGGGGCATTGAGGATTAGGAATTTATTTTAAAGAAGAAAAAAATGTTAATATCTTAAACTTGGGAGTTTTAAAAATATAACATATTGCTTTGAATATTCTGGATAAGAATATTAACGTAATTGTTATCTATAGACCACCTGTTTCTCGATTAAAATTATTTCTCCCAATGTTAGAAAGATTACTAGTTGAATTACAAGACTGATATAATATTGAATCTACCCTTTCACAAAACTTTTTACTAAAAATAAGGGAGTGAACACCAGACTTTAGGGGTTTGAAGTTCAAAAAGTCTTACAGATATCAGGCAAAGCATCACGGGCCACGCTCAGTGCTGTTCACAGCTCTAGTTACTATTTGATATCGTTATTCTCCACTATACTACACCAGGCCCTTGTATTCTTATCTTCTTTCTTCTACTGGATAGATCTCTCATACATTATTATCATTAGCTGATTCTTATCCAGGAGGAAAAATTATGGAAATCTTAGAGCTCGAAGTAGACACGTCTTACTCTCTTGCTGACATGCGCAAAACTAAAACTAAGACTTTAGGAATCGGCATCGTATCCATTATGAACCAAAAATTAAATCTGCAGAAAATATAAGTCGTTTGGTTTGAACTAAAATAAAGTATGGTCATTGACCTAATTAATGAACCAAACAGCTGCCCACCACATGTTGACATGGCGTGGGTCGATGTTGTTTTAAGAACTGTTCTGTATTACGGGTTTAACTTCATTAACGTAATTAAAAAGAACCTCAATAATGAGGAAAAAACCCAATATAAAAGTACTTAACTGAAATTTGAATATTCGACGTCTTTGTTCCGGGATGGCGTTGAATAAAACAATTATTTTTAGACATAAAATTAATGCGACTTTTTTCTCTGCAGGAACTTCCCGGATGAAGGGGGAGGTAACACAATCAGTGTTGCCAATTAGACTCCGCCCATAACCATTCATCCGATAAATCCTTTTTCGAGAAAAATCTAATTTATCGATAGAAACAAACTAAAGGACCAAAATCTACAAATTAATGCAATTAAAAAAATGTGATCTGTACAATTTGAGATACAAAACTACTGTATGTTTTAAAACTATCACTATGAAAAATATACCGACTATTATGAAAAATGGGATAGAATAGTACAAACTTGATAACAAACAAAACTTTAAATTGGGAAGTTTAAACTATTGACAAAGACATCAATGTATAACTAATATAAATTATTCTTATCTATAGGTAAGTGTAGGTGTGTAATGTACTTCTCATATTTATATACATTATTTTTTTTATTATTTAGATATTGTTGCCTGATATGCAGATCAATGTTGTTGTAAAATGTTGTTGTAAAAGGGTGAGTCCAGGGCACCAAACACTGGCACTCTTATTTAAAGGAACTGGGCAATAACATCTTTGAAAAAAAAAAATAGAATCGTGATGACGGTACTGAGGCAGTGCGCATCCTACATGGATGAAACGTCACATTTTTTAGTCGATGATTCGAATTTTGCTGATGAAATAAAACAATCAAATAACTTGTTTTTATTCAGTCGGTAGTGAAGAGTTTGATAGCTGGTTCATGCTCGGTAGTGAAAAGGCAATTGATCATAATTAAATGGATATATTCACTAACTGTTCGACCAAAATAATTTAAGTCTCAGAATCTGGATTATTTTTTAGCTTATCTAATCCATAATAATGTTCACAACTCTTCCTCGAAATTTAAACCTTCAAACACATGCGTACCAATAATTATCAGCGTTTGAAAGTCAAAAATACGACTCGTCGTTTAGTATGACTGCGTTATATAGAAATCACATATACAGAAAATGAAGGATAAATGTAAAGGTAGGGATAATCACTTTTGTTTTTGTCACATTGTTAAATCTGGAGTGAAACATCCCAAAAGTAAACAAAGAATAAAAAAGGAAAGAATTAGGTGAAAAACACTGAAAATCCTTTAACCCTTTGAGGACAACATTATGAAAGTTTCCATGGAAACTGTAATGTTGTTCCTGAACAACATTGGTCAGATGTGGTAAAATGTTTTCAATGGTCATTTCGTTTAATTTTTCTTCTAGTTATATGTGTAGATTATCTCATCAGACCTATCTACTATGCAAGGAAGAATGGTTATTCCAATAAACTTATATCAGACTGATATTGGGGATTAAGTCCCATGAAATGTAACCATATCTAAGGATCAGGGTTATTTTTTATTTTCTGAATTATATCGTACAATTGCATATATTTTATCCAAATACAACAACATGTAGATAAACAAAAGTGTTAAAGCCGATATTGTTTGGTAATTTTCAACAGATTTTTCACATGTTCATTTTGTAATTTCCAAACCTGAATGTTGTTTATGGCCGGTTATGAAATAGGAAAAAACAATTTCGGTTGTTGACTAAACACAGACTCAAATTGCATTTACAACAAATTTGTATTTGCAGCGTTGCTGTGATTGATTATATTGTGGCCATCATATCGGACATCATTCAATGGACGTACTGCAGACTTCGATTTCTTGGTTGGCATCAGAGGTGAAAGTGGGCGGCCTGGCCCTGGCTTCTTGGTCTTTCCAGCTAACATAAAAGCTTCAGCAATTTGACTTCGAAAAGGCAATAATTTCATATAAGGTTGGTTCAGTTGATCACAGTGACACCTGTACAGTAGCCAACCATTATTAACTGCAGTATCTATACAATAATATAAGAGACGAAGGTATCAGCGGTTGCTTCTGATATTGATTCTGTACAGTTCAATTAGCATATCTGACAGATCCACACTACGCATATATTTCACATATTCAGCAACTATCGCTGGTCTTTGAACTGAATCATGCTGTTTTGTTACCCTATTGTAGCTCCTACATTCAGATAATGGTTCAACACCACAAAATGAAGAGAGTAGATGAACTACTTTGTTGTCAGCCCATTCAACAGCTATAAAACGACCCTCACGTTCACTACGGTAATCTATTGAACTTCTAACAGTGCTTTATCTGTCATCAATATACACCCCTTAAGCCTGTTTCTCCGAACAGTACCAATTGCCCATACATGTATTCCCATATCTTGAAAGCGAACAATGAGAACGAAGCGTGATATAAATAAGTGTAACTGACCATAGAAAACTAAGAGAAAGACTAGGAGAAAACAAAATCAAAGTTTTATCAAACTGGCGATGACGATGATCATGATGGAGATTATTATGATGATGATGATGATCACTATCAGGTGATGAAAAAGAAAATGCAAAGCTATTATATAAACAACAACAAAATTTATTATAGAAAAGTACTCAAATGCAACTTTGGTAGGAATGGAGGAAGAGAAATAGTATGGAACCAGACACATGCCTGCAAATTTTGTGGGCTGATAAAGACTAATATTTCAAAACATTTAAGAAAACACAAAAAAAAAACCCAGAAAGAAATGAAAAATCTAAATTATATGATATGCAGCCTTGGTAAAAACATAAACATGTGAAAGTACATTGGGACTTACTCCGAAGTGAGAGAGATCATAAGCATAACTTAAAAAGTACTGCAAGAAGGTGAAGGGGAAATTATTTTGGCCAGGCGTTCACACGAACAACTTGTATGGATGGCTGAAAATGGGAAAAACCCTTGTTACCCACCAGAAGAAATGTCCGGCAATTGTTTTAGGTGGTAATCAAATTGACCAAAAAGAACTAGAAGCTTAAAAGCTGCAAATAAACTGAGTTCGGTTGCTAGAAGAGCACTAAAACTAGAAGTATTTCTATAATGACGAATGATAACATCTATGAATTCGCAAAATCTGACTCTTTGGTCATTTGCTTGGGACACTTGTGGCAGTTAACAATGTTGGTAACCGTTTAAAGAAAAAATACTATGCCTCTGCTAGAATGAGAGATGCAGCTATTTTCACTTGAGAAAAAAGACTTGGTGTACAAAACATAGTATGGAGGAATTTCTTAGGCCAAAGTATTTAAATTCTTTGGTTAGATGTGCCGTGCTCTGTTAATTTCTTCCCCTCAAATTGATGATGAAGAAGATTTGAAATCTCCATACACAGCTTTGAAAATAGATTATGACAAAACGTATGATTGCTGCCAAATAGGCAGAAACTACAAACTCAAAATCCTGAGGTCACTTTTTATACGCCCACACATTAATGTGGGCGTATATTGTAGTCGCCCCTGTCTGTCTGTCTGTCTGTCCGTCTGTCTGTCCGCCTGTCTGTCCACAATTGTTGTGGACATGATAGAGAGCTGGTTTCTTGATGGATTTTGATGAAACTTGCTGTGAGTGTTTATTATCACCCAAGGATGAACCCTATTGAAAATTAGACGAATCGAAAAATATTTCATGGGTTATTGCCCTTGCTTTTGAAAATATCTTGTGGACACCATAGAGAGCTCGTTTCTTGATGGATTTTGATGAAACTTTATATGAGTGTTTGTATTGACATTAGGATTAACCCTATTGAAAATCAGAAACATCGAAAAAATATTTGATGAGTTTGTCCTTGTTCTTAAAAACGCGTTAATTTTTCAGCCTTTAACAAAGTTGTGGACACGTTAGAGAGCTGGTTTCTTGGTGGATTTTTATGAAACTTGCTGTGAGTGTTTGTTATCACCTAAGGATGAACCCTATTGAAAATCAGACGAATCGAAAAATATTTCATGGGTTATTGCCCTTGCTTTTGAAAATATCTTGTGGACACCATAGAGAGCTCGTTTCTTGATGGATTTTGATGAAACTTGCTGTGAGTGTTTGTTATCACCAAAGAATGAACCCTATTGAAAATCAGACGAATCGAAAAATATTTCATGGGTTATTGCCCTTGCTTTTGAAAATATCTTGTGGACACCATAGAGAGCTGGTTTCTTGATGGATTTTGATGAAACTTGGTATGAGTGTTTGTATTGACATTAGGATAAACCCTATTGAATATCAGAAACCTTGTTCTTTAAAACACATTAATTTTTCAGCCCGTTACTCTCTCAAGATAGAGAGCTGGTGTCTTGGTGGATTATTATGAAACTTGCTGTGAGTGTTTGTAATCACCCAATGATGAACCCTATTGAAAATCAGACGAATTGAAAACTATTTCATGGGTTATTGCCCTTGTTAACTTGTAGTTGTAAACACTCAAAAATCGTTCAATTTTGTAAACATTCTTGATGGCACGGTTTTCGACAGATGTTTCATTTACTGATAGTTCTTGTCGACCTCCCGGACGACTCGGCTGCCATTACAAAAGTGGGCGTATTACGATGGGGCATCGCTATTTTTTAATTGTATGGGCAATAAAGATGATGAAACTAGCAACCACAACTTTATCAAATATTGAGTAACATACATATAGCACAACAAAGGCACCCGGCTGACAAAGAAAATGCAGATCTGCAATCTGTTCTTCTGGCTCCATGTAGAACAAGCCTGCCATAATTACACCTTGTATGATCTTGGAAGCCGATACTGTATGTGCTAGGTTAACCACTTATTCACTTTCCTTAAGCTAGGCTGACACTTGTACGATTCTGTGGCACGCATAGGCACGAATTTTGTCGTGCCAGTCCGCAAACTATTAGTAAAATGACGTAAATTGTGCGTAAACACGTCTGGAGTGCGTGCCATAAATTTTTTGCAGTATGCGCAAACATTTCGAGAACTCATCTTGAACTCGTCAGGACGATGGGGGAGGATGCGTGCCAGTACTTGACAGTGCGCGCCATGCCACGACTGTCACGAACAGCTCACGTCGCTTTCACGTGTACTTCGTCGTGCCAATGCGGGAATTGCGTAAACTATGAGCAAACTATTCGTGAATTTGTCGTGCAATTTCGTGGCATGAGCGGCACGTATTCGTGAACTTGTGTTCATATTTAGAAAAGCTATTGAACAAAATCCAAACGTTACTGAAGGAATCATATTTTCAGATGGATGCATGTACCAAAATAGGAAGGTTTTTTTTTCTTTCAAATGCACTTTTAAGAAGGTAATTACACAACAAAGTTCCTCGAGAAAGGTCATACCCAGATAGAGTGTGATAGAGTTTTGGATGGAATAATATGATCCCTACTGGAGAAAATGTTAAAATCAATTTCTTATCGTAACTATAGTGAACTAACAATCTATCACTCGTTAGAAACTTGTTTATAGCACAAGTACATTATGACGTCCAATTCCACTAGTAGGGACTTTTCAGGACTTTTCATACAGCAGTGTACAATTAACAGTTTCACACAAAAATATTAATTTATGCTTTAATAGTAGTATGGCTATTAATACTATAGTAAACTCTGCAATCTGCATACATTAGGAAATCATCTGAGATGGCCTGTAATATTTCTTTTGAGCTATTGGTTGTACTTCCAACTTTGATTTGAGATGTGATGATTTTTACATCAACAAGGAGCAACGAAGAGGTGGAATTCTTATTCCTCAAAACTAAGTTTGGATTCCGCATATTCAAATTGCAGCTTGGATTGAGGCCAAGTGGTAAGATTTTATTGAAAGTCGTCATCTGATGAGAATTCCCAATTAAATGTAATAGGGGTTGCTTGCTTGCTTCCGTTTCTCCACTTTTCCTTGAAATTTCAAAAATCTTTCCTCATTCTTTTTTTCTTCAAAGATGTTGAGGGTTCTGAAAATCAATTTGAAATTCATTGTTATGTATGTTACTTAGTTTACATTATTTACTAAATAAACGAAAACCCTAGACGCCGGGAGAAATGGGTCTAATTGTTTTAGTAATAATACAAATCCTGATCTTTTCGTGGAACTTGATGTTGTGAAGGTTGGTACACTTTTTTTTCTGAAATTTGTAAAGGAAGTAATGTAATAAGATTAAGAGTGACCTTCATCTATGATATTAAATAAATATTCGCATTATTCATTTTCAGGCACCAAGTTGGAGGATGTCGGTTGGATATCAGATACAATAACTGGAGTGGATTCGGAAGTTATTTGAATGTCTTCCACAGTTTGAATCTTGTATAACATCTGTATGGTCTTAAGTATCAGTATTAACTGAAATATTAAGGTTTCATTTTATTGTTTTCATTTTATTTTGTATATTAGACCTTGTAGCCGAATGTTATAAACTTTATCTTGGTCTTCTGTATGGTCAGTATTTAGAGAAATTTTAAACAATATTAAAAACTTACTAGGCAGAATATTACATTCTTGAGGTTGTTCAATCGTCCAGGAGTCAAAACAGTGTAGACACTTTGAACCAATTTCCAGAATCTTTCGTACAATGAACCACCACGTGTTTCGGACCTCCACATAACTTCGGCCAAGTGCCCTTCAAACTGTTGAATTTTTGTTCCAGACATTCGTTTAAAATGCTCCTTTGCGTGTTTCCACGATCCTTCAATTCTGTTTGTAGGAACTGTTATTTCCTCCTGTGATTCTTTGTTTATGTAAGTTTTGGTAAACGAATACTTCTGGGTAACGGTGAAATGTTGATATCCTATTTCATTTATTAAACAGTAAGCCGACCAACATAATATAATTCTGTTTTCTGAATTAGGGTGTGCTCTGACTCTGGATACGGACTGGCAGCATACTTAATGACGCCTTATGCGGATCTAAATACCGCCGCAGAGAGAAATTACAACAGATTTCATGCCAGAAATAGGGTTGTGATAGAGCAGTCATTTCGACAGGTGAAGAGACGCTTTCCGATACTGAAGTACGGAGTCCGACTAAAACTCGAGAATATCCCAAAGTGTATAATGACCTGCTTCACACTCCACAATGTATCTAAGTTTCTCAATGACCCTGTTGATGACTTAGTAGAGGAGAAGCAGGAGAAGCAGATGACGACGTGGAAGTCGTAAATGAAAATGGGGATATGGCTGCTCAGGGCAATCGTAACCTGAGAATTCAAGGCCATCAGCGCAGGCAGGAAATAACTGCACTGCTTTTTGAAAGGAATAATAACACTAATTGAAAGAAAATAAAGAGATAATTTCAGTAATACAAAGATTTTTGTTTATTCAAAATTATATGATTGTGGACAAACATGTAATACTTTTACACATCGCCCATCCAGTCATTCTGTAATCTCTCCAAAAATGTGAAACTTGGAACAGTATCGTTGTCACTGGTGTTGTCACTGGTGTTGTCCCTTACTGTGGCAGCGATAGGGGCTGCTCCGCTTGGTTGGTTGTCCTCCATGTGCCGCAGCTTTGCTCTCAAATAACGAAGTTGTTCGAGAAGAACCAATCGTTGTAACTCAGGTGTTGACAGGGCAAGAGTCTCCTCTGTTTCTCCTGGTAAGGTCTTTCGTTTAGTAGTTTTGGCAGTGGATTGAGTAGGTTGTGGTGTTGATGATCGGATTGACAATGGGGTGAATACATCCCTTTTCACACTACTTACACTACATTTCCTACGAGATTCGTGACTCTGCAAAAGAAATTCAAGGATACTAAACCTAGCTCCCAACTAGAATGTCAAAAAAATTTGATTGTCAACCTGCAGACCATGGATTATTTTTTCGAATAATACATTTTATTATTCTTAACAAAAACATTATATGATAACTTGCCAGGCAAGGTAATATACGCCCACTGGCAGCTTTGATTCTTAATTAAAATCTTTATTAGTTCCAGAACATGCACACACACCAAATGTTGTCAAGATACTTATTTTATTTCACTGATTTTCAATATGGTTTGTCCTTGGGTGATAACAAACACTCACACCAAGTTTCGTCAAAATGCATCAGGAATTGTGATCTCTAGAGTGTTAACAAGAAATTGTGGACGGACATGGGTGACGACAATATACACCCCCCATTTCATGTGGGCGTATAAAAAATACTTACCCCAGTGGAAGGTATGGTGGCTTGGGTTATCTCATCGTCGATAGAGGAACCAGCTGCAAGGTCAGTTGACTGAGTCGTGGAAGAATTTCTGTGAAACCCAGCAGATATTGATGATGGCATTTTGGTAATGGTTGGATTTTCATCTCCTTGCAAAATTTTGTAGAGCTCATCTTCCCATGCCATCAAAATGACTTCACTTGAACCTTCATATTGGAGATTTTCTTGAGAATTTGTTTCTCATCCAAATGTTTCCCAGAGTTGTTAGCTATAATCTGTTTAGCTCTTTTCATAGCTTCAGCTTTCTTTTTTTTTTTGAAGAAGGTAGCTGACTTTTATCCAGGAGAACTGGAAACTGTTTAATGATGGAAACCATCACTCCATTTAGCAGTTCAGAGCACTGTGTGTTTTCTTGCTCATCATGATCATTGAAGGAATCCATTGCGGTGGCTTGAATGCTATGAAAGAGGTTCTAAAAGGTATCTGTTGTGGTAAACATGTACTGACCAATTAGAATCGATGTACTGTGAATGAATAAGACTTTGCTAAGAAAACAATAGAAAAAGCTATAAAGTGTAGCAAAAGATTATGAATAGGTTATCAAGCAATTGCTTTGGCTTTTGCTTTTCCTTATTAAGCAAAAGCTTTTCCTTATACCTTTTACTTATAAGCAAACGCTAACTTTTATGAATTCGGCCCAATGAGACCTTTTTATACGCTCACATGAAATGTGGAGCGTATATTGCCGTCACCCATGTCCGTCGGTCCGTCCACAATTGCTTGTTAACACTCTACAAGTCACAAATCTTCACGGATTTTGACGAAACTTGCTGAAATTGTTTATTATCACCCAAGGATGAACCCTATTGAAAATCAAAAAAATCGAAAAATATTTAATATGAATTATTGCCCTTGTTCTTTAAAACGCGTTCGATTTTTAGCTTGTTAACACTCTACAAGTCACAATTCTTTATGGATTTTGATGAAACTTACTGAAATTGCTTATTATCACCCAAGGATGAACCCTATTGAAAATCAAAAGAATCGAAAAATATTTAATATGAATTATTGCCCTTGTTCTTTAAAACGCGTTTCGATTTTTAGCTTGTTAACACTCTACAAGTCACAATTCTTTACGGATTTTGACGAAACTTACTGAAATTGTTTATTATCACCCAAGGATGAACCCTATTGAAAATCAAAAGAATCGAAAAATATTTGATATGAATTATTGCCCTTGTTCTTTAAAACGCGTTCGATATTTTAGCTCGTTAACACTCTACAAGTCACAATTCTTTACGGATTTTGATGAAACTTGCTGAAATTGTTTATTATCACTCAAGGATGAACCCTATTAAAAATCAAAAGAATCGAAAAGTATTTAACATGAATTATTGCCCTTGTTCTTCAAAACACGTTTGATTTTTAGCTTGTTAACACTGTAAAAGTCACAATTCTTTACGGATTTTGATGAAACTTACTGAAAGTGTTTATTATCACCCAAGGATGAACCCTATTGAAAATTAAAAGAATCGAAAAATATTTGATATGAATTATTGCCCTTGTTCTTTAAAACGCGTTCGATTTTTAGCTTGTTAACACTCTACAAGTCACAATTCTTTACGGATTTTGATGAAACTTGCTGAAATTGTTTATTATCACTCAAGGATGAACCCTATTAAAAATCAAAAGAATCGAAAAGTATTTAACATGAATTATTGCCCTTGTTCTTCAAAACACGTTTGATTTTTAGCTTGTTAACACTGTAAAAGTCACAATTCTTTACGGATTTTGATGAAACTTACTGAAAGTGCTTATTATCACCCAAGGATGAACCCTATTGAAAATCAAAAGAATCGAAAAATATTTAATATGAATTATTGCCCTTGTTCTTTAAAACGCGTTCGATTTTTAGCTTGTTATCACTATGCAAGTAACAATTCTTTACAGAATTTGACGAAACTTACTGAAATTGTATATTATCACCCAAGGATGAACCCTATTGAAAATCAAAAGAATCAAAAAATATTTAATATAAATTATTGCCCTTGTTCTTTAAAACGCGTTGATTTTTAGTTTGTAAATACTCTAGAAGGCACAATTCTTTTTCTTTTAGATTTTAATGAAACCTATTGAAATAGTTTATTATCACACAATTAACCCTATCGAAAATCAAAAAATATTTGATATGACTTATTGCCCTTCTTGTTCAAAATAGGTTTTAGTTTTTAGCTCATAAACAGAGACGGATTTTGACTAAACTTGTTGAATGCTTAACCCTTGATGAAATCGAGAAAAAAATGTTTGGACGACACTTAATTTAAGTTCTGAATGAAATGTAGGCCTAAGACTACAGGTTGAATATTTGATGGTTGCTATTTTCTGCCAAATGTTCTTTTTCAAACAAAGCTGCCAGTGGGCGTATATTACCTTGCCTGGCAAGCTATCTTTCTTAAAATTTGAAAATAGCCAGGCATTTTCTAAGGCGAAAAATATCGTCGAGAAGGAAAATGAACTTTTTTTTCGTCTATGACGTCATCTTAGTGGAGTGCGGGGCCATTTTTCAACATGGCCGCCAAAATAACGCAAAATAGCCCCGGAATTATGATCATTTCCTTCATTGCATGGTGTGACATATCTATTTATATGTTTTCAGGTGCTAGGAGTTCAATTCTGCTGTCAAAATATACTTAATGCTATCCCAAATTGCAGAAATTGAAAATAGTCATAAGGTGGGCCTCATTAATCATTTCAAATGTAACTTATAGAACCCAAGATAAGTCAAATTCATTTCATGATATCTTTTATACGTATGTACTTTCATTAAAAAGTATACGTTTCTTAGATTAGACAATTAAACATTCGGAGCCATTTTTAGAAGTTCATCAATGCCGTCACTCTCATTTCCACTCGGATTTATTAGTTTGATGCTGTGACATGGATGGACCATGTATCTTGCAATTATCTATAGTCTTCAGTTGTTCCTTTTTCTCCATAGTCACGCGTTTAGTTGTTTTCGGAGTTTCGACAAGTAGACGGTTTGATACAACCATTGTTTTCATGGAGTGGGTTTTGACAGTTGCCATACCTCCGGAAGCTCTAATTCTGTTATCAAAATTCGACTAGCACCCTTAATTAGTAAAGGTGCAAACTTCAGTTTGTCAACTTGGCTGTCATCGTTAAAAAAAATATACCTGACAGCTGGCATCGTCGAGATTTCCAATAGGCAAGCACCGATTAGTTTTCCAATTCCTGTTAAAATCTTAGCAAAAACAATTTGCAGGTTATCCAATGCCGGCTACATGCTTTTGAAGAAAATCTTGAAATCACTCCACCTGGCTCGTGGAGGGTTGATGAGTTCTCCCAATAGCGAATATATTTCGCTGCAGCATAGAAACCACAAGTTTGTTATAAATGTATAGTCTGCCAGAACCAATCTGTTGGATCTCTTAATAAGCAAGTCTCTATGTTTGCTAAACTCGGTTCCAAATCGAGAAGAGGCAAAGCCACGGAATTGCCAGTGTCAACGTTCTTTTCTAAATCGTAACTTATCGACATCTTGAAAATGTGTATTGTGTATTGGAAATGAGCGAGTTCCTCAAAAGCTGTACACAATGTCAAACGTCTAGTAAGAAACTTTCTAGAAAATCTGAAAACAACCAATTGCAGAACAAGGAACAACTGAAGCAACAAAAACAGAAACGTATGATAACACTCTAGATAATTGCAAGATACATGGTGGACCTGTTACAGCATCAAACTGAGATTAATTAACACATTAACAGAGACGCAATTGATTACAGAAATCAGCTTTCTTCGACTTACAGTCTGCTCTGATGTGTAACAAAAACGTCGAGTGAAGACAACAAATGGGTTCAAATATCTAAATCTTACGAAAGAGTAACTAAAAAACTCGGAACAGACAGGCAATAAATCCGAGTGGAAATGAGAGTGACGACATTGATGAACTTCTAAAAATGGCTCTGAATGTTTAATTGTCTAATCTAAGAAACGTATATTTATTAAAGAAAGTACATACTTATAAAAGATATCATGAAATGAATTTGACTTAACTTGGGTTCTATAAGTTACATTTGCAATGATTAATGAGGCCCACCTTATGACATTTTTCAATTTCTGCAATTTGGGATAACATTAAGTATATTTTGACAGCATAATTGAACTCCTAGCACCTAAAAACATATAAATAGATGTCACACCATGCAGTGAATGAAATTATCATAATTCCGGGGCTAAAACTTCAATTATGACGTCATTTTGCCGCCATTTTATATTTCCGCCATATTGGATTGAGTAAGACAATTTTTGACCTTACCATTGACTTCAGTGACCACAAAAACCATAAGTTAGACATGTTACAGAGCTATATAAGATCATAAGATGACATCATCGTGCAAAATATACATTTTTCCCTTTATTTTGGCGGCCATTTTGAAAAATGGCCCGCACTCCACTAAGATGACGTCTTAGATGAAAAAAAGTTTCATATTCTTTTCCAGCGGTCTTTTTCGCCTTAGAAACCGGTTGGCATTAATTTTGGTCCTCCATTGTCCCATCCCTAGTAGAAATACCACTGTTAAAACAGTGCTCAATACATACATTGTAGAGTAATAATATAGAAATACCACTGTTAAAATAGTGTTCAATACATTAATTGTAGAGTAATATAAAAATACCAATGTCAAAATACTCAAAATAGTACTCAATACATTAATTGCAGAGCGGTATAGAAATACCACTGTTAAAATAGTGCTTAATAAAAAAAAAAGAAACATCTATATTTTACAAGGATAACAACTTAGGTTCCGTGCGGATCCTTTCTCCCAGCTGGTCCTTGGCCAATCCTCTTGGCATTGATCTTTCCCGGATTATCCGTACCCATTTACAGCTGAGTGGACTGGAATTATGAGTGAAGATGACTTATTCAAGGTCATCGGACTTTCACACCCTAACTCACAAACATAACGACCACCATTTCATCGTATCCAAGCAAATGACGTCATGTTTGTAAAGAACGACGCGCTAACCACAGTGCTATAGAACCTAATATATCAATTGTAGAGCGATAAAGAAATACCACTGTTAAAATAGTGCTCAATACATTAATTGTAGAGCAATATAGAAATACCACTGTTAAAATAGTACTCAATATATCAATTATAAAACAATATAGAAATACCACTGTCAAAAAATAGTGTTCAATACATTAATTGTAGAGTGATATAAAAATGCCACTGTCAAAATAGTTTTAAACTAAAAACAAACCCCCACCCTCAAAAACCCGTATTATTATAATAACATAAAAAACAAAACAAGTTATATTATAACATAAAATAAAGAAGCCTCATAGATCATGGATCTTTTTCCGCTCCTCAAAGGCAAAAAACACAAAACATGAAATATTCTTAGCCACAAGAGAAGGTGGATCTAATAGGAAATTTAAGGATAAATAAGAATGTGTAAAATTGGAAAAAATTGGGGTCAAATATTTTTCTCTAAGCTGGCTGTATTTAGGACATACAAGGAGAAAATGATGTCCGTCTTCAACTCGATTAAGATGACAGTGCTGGCATATTCTATGATTTATAGGGACTTGTCTGTACCGACCTCTCTCTTTTTCTAAAGGATGGACACTAAGTCGGGTATTTGTTAAAGCTTTTTTATATTTAGATTCTATATAGAGAAAAGGTATTGAGCGTGGGTAGAAATAAAAGGTTTAACTATAGCGTATGTTCGTAGTTTACTATGTTCAGTTTCGAAATATTTTTCAATAGCTGATCTTATACAGTTAAAAGATTGATTGATGTCGATATTGAATATATCGATGAGATATAGGACAGTTTGCGTCCACGAATTTTGAATTGACAGATCATCAATCATGGCAATAGAAGAGGATTTTTTAGTTGGGTTTCAGAGTTAAGTAATCTTTTTAAATACAAGATCATACGGAGATAGATATCAGTTTGGATTGGAAAAGGTGAAAGTTTAGACAAAGCTCCAATATTTGATGACTTTTTAGGTAATTCTAATATAAATTTTGCAATTTTTATAGTAACTTTGTTGGGCTCAAACTTATCCCAATTTTCAAAGCGGGCCTTTTTTTTTTTAATTTAGCAACATCCCATCCCTAAACATCAGCGCCATACAAAACAATTTGCTTAAAAGGCCAGACAGGGGTCGAGAACTGAGAAATTTTGACAAAAATATCGAAATTCGTTTTTCGCCATTTTCGGTTTCTTTAGAGTGTCAGGAAGGAAAGTAAATGTCAAGTTTCATAGCAATAATTAATAAATTTGTTAAAAACATGCAATTTGTCACCCAACCAATCAAATTTATTTTGATAATATCTGAATTATTCATTGAAAATGCCGTTTTTTAACTGTCAATAACAACTTTCATTTTATTTTGACTGCCATGTTCTTGTTATCGTTGGAAAGCGCATGTCAAGGGTCTTTTCCGGGTAAGAAAGATAACTCTATTTTGCCATCCCTACATCGGCAATCATACACGTCCCAAAATAAAAATAAAGCCTATTTAGATAATCGCGACTAAATAACCCCGCGAAATTCACTTTTATTTACTAATATTTTGCGACCGTTTATTTGTTTTTTAATTAAATTTTGTTTACAAAATGGGACCCAAAAAGAAGTTTAGTGTAGCCAATAAAAAGGGAAAAACTTTAAGGAGAAAATTACAACTAACTTTAGCAAGGAAAAATCGTTTTTTGAAAAGAAATTTAAGTGACATTGGCAGTAGCTTAGAATTTGACATTGAAAATAATTTTGATGATCCAGATAATACAACTAATTCTAATAATTTTCAAACTGTAGAGATTATTGATAATTCAAAAGAAACATTAACTAGGACAATAAGGAAATTTGACCTTTTTTTTAAAATCATCAGTGGAAATTCATAGAAATGATAAACAATCAGAAACTTTTTCTTCTAATGACATTGACACCAGTACCAGTGGCCAGGATAATGACATTGACTGTGCCCCTTTATCGAATAATTTACATGAACAATATATTCTCGTTAACTTTTCAATGCTCCAAAATCTTGTTAAAGATATCCATTGCCCTCAATGTAATAAAGCCACCTTAGAAATTTTGAAGTCCAAAAACATGGGACTTGCTGTTCAACTGAAAACAGTTTGCTCTTCGTGTGGTTCGGATATAAACGTTACGAAATCTTCCCCCAAAATTGGTGATACAAATTCTTCGCCTTATGATATTAATAGACGAGCAGTCACAGCTTTCATGGACATGGGCACAGGTTACGCTGGACTTAATACTTTTTCTTCTGTTTGTGACAATGACATATCAACATTAAATTCAAAAACTTTTGCAAACCATGCTAAGGAAGATACGACTTCATCTATTGCGGCAGCAGACAAAAACATTGTCAGAGGCAGCTTGTTTTTTAAGACAGGCATATGTTGAATTGAACCCGAAAATTTTATCTCATGATAATCCTGTTATTGACATTGCTGTGTCGTTTGATGGGTCTTGGCATAGAAGATGGCATAAGTCTAATTATGGTGTTGCTTTTGTGATTGACTTATTAACGGAATTAGTTCTAGATTTTGTGACTTTATCAAAATTTTGTCATACTTGTACTCTCCATAAGAATTCTCTACAGGAGGACAGTGATGAATATAAAGAATGGTATGAAATTCATAAACCTAACTGTAATATAAATTATGTAGGATCTTCTAATGCAATGGAAATGAAAGCTGCAGAGATTTTATTTACAAGGGATTGACAAACATAATTTGCGTTATACTACAATTTTAAGTGATGGTGATGCTAAGACTCATTCACATTTATTAAATGTAAAACCCTATGGGGAAACATTAATTATTACCAAAGAAGAGTGTATAAATCACACTGAAAAAGCGTCTTGGTACTGCTTTAAGAAATCTTGTTAAAAATTGTAAATCTTCTGGTGTGGTTCTAGGTGGTCGTGGACATGGCAAATTAACTGAAAATTCAATGTTAAATTAACTTTGTACTATGGACGTGCAGTTCGTCAGTCTGAATCCGAGCCACAGATGCGTACCGCTATTTATGCAACTCTTTTTCATTATTTTTCAACTGATGATGATCCGCAACATCACTATTGTCCAACTCCTGGTGTTTTCATCAGCGTGCTCGTTCTTCTGGTGAAGTACGACCACATGACACTTTTATAAGAACTCCACTTAATAGAGAAATTGGCAATACTCTACTTCCAGTGTACAAACGCTTGTCAGAACCATCATTAGTTCAAAGAATGTTAAGAAAAGCTACACAAAACACCAACGAATCGATTCACTCGGTTGTTTGGCGTACCGGTCCAAAAACTCGGTTTGTTGGAATTTCAAGAATACTAAATGCTGCTGCAACTGCTGCTAGTTCATTTAATAAGGGAGCTTCAGCTATTGGTGACACATTGTTGTTGATGGGTGTTTCTCCTGGTTTTTCTTTTGATAAATTTCAAAACAAAAAGACAAAAGGAGGTGTTTACAGAGCCAAAAATTCTCTACTCAAAAACAAAAACGCCGAAGACAACTACAAAAAATTGCTAAAATTGCTGCTGAGCAAAAAATGAGAAAGCTGGAAGGTGCTACTTATGGTGCTGGGGAGTTTTAGAGACATTGTTTTTATTGTAAATATGTTTTGTGTAATTACATAGGTATGACTGTTTTGGACGTAAAAATTTTCTTTCAAAAATTTCAAGTCAAAATTCTCAAATTAATATTTTGTAGTTTTGTGGAAACGATTTCTCAAAGAGTTTTATAGGTAGAAATTTGGCACAGGTATTGCTAATACTATTGTTTACATAACTACAGAAGGGATTTTTGATACGGGTGGGTTTTAAAAGCCTACCGCTAAGAAAAAAGGCGCTAAAATGTATATTGTTAAATTTATGGATCGTAGATTTTCATACTACAAAACGAAACTATTCAATTTGGTGGAATTTTTGGTGACGTCAATATTATGGAATTAAAATTATTTTAAAAATGAAACAAAACAAGTAAATATTTCTTCTCTTACTCTGAGATATTTTTCTTCGCATTTTCTGATTACATTCATGCTAAATCCGCAATAATCTATTTTAAAAATAAAATTGGATACACAATAAAACGTATAAGAACCCTTAGAAATGTTTTTCTTAATGATAACAACGACTGAACACGGTCGTTTGTTTCAGAGTTACTTCCCTTTACTTTTTTTTACTGTCGTCAGCGTCATGGAGCATCAAGGCGAAGGAATCTTCCTTTCACCAATAAGAATTTTTTCAAAATTAATCCTTGATGTTGATTATAATAATTCATTAAACGCTCCTCCGAGCAAAGTTTGCCGTATATTTGGTTGATAAAACTCTGCATGAAGACTGGAAGCACACTTCCAATCTCTTACACAGAGTTGTCTTCCCTAGCTTTGGCAGTCTAGATTCAATCTGGACCGAAGGGGAAACAACTCTGTATGAGAGATTGGCAGACTTCCACTCCAGCACTTGGAAAAATCAGGTATCAATTTAAGAAATCAAGGTACAGGACAAGAAAAAGAAAAGAAAAAATGGAACAAAACCGCATGGAGATAACTGGTTGGTTGAGAAAGTTGCAGCTATAGATGTGACAAAGCGTTGTTATTGCCATGTCATGAAGCAAACGTATTTTAAGCATGACAATCCCAAATATTCGGATGTCAGTAGGATGATTACAGAAATACAGACCTTTTTAAGGCTAAAGATAATAAACTTGGTGAGTATGCTAGGCCATTAATTTTAAAGTATAGGCTAGGCCTATTTAAAATACGGTCAAGATATTAAATTTTCTAAACCTGCACATATTAATCTATTGCCTACATTAATTGGCACAAATTTTGTTCAGAAACTTAAAATTCTTAAAAGGATAAAGGAAAGGGAGTTTTAATAAGTCTTTTAAAGCAAATTATACAAGATTTTGACATTCACACACATTCGTTCTCTCACACTCTAGCCTGTTTCAGATTACATGTATATATAATTACTTATTTAAATAACAGTATCTAAAAACTTCCATTTACCACTAATTTCTTCCCTCTCTCGGTATATTTCTAACTCCAGATGAGCTATTTTTTTCATATGATTAAGTAATTCATGTTTCTTCGGTTCTGTATTATTAAGTTTTGATTTGTAAAGGTAAAATTTGGTGATAACAATGCAGCTGTCGACAAAGAGAATTTCGCTAGTGTTTTTGAGACTATTGTCATAGTCGATAACACCGAAATGAATATCTATTGGCCTCAAATTAAAATGTATGTTATTCTTGACAAGCATATCCCCGATGTAGTTCCATAGTTTTTGTGCATATGGGCAGAATACAAATAGATGTTCCATTGTTTCAATTGCTGATGAGCAAAAGCTGCATAGACTAGAGGAGCATAGTTTTAACCTGCATAATTTTTCGTTGAGGTAAATAATATTGTGACAGTATTTAAATTGGAAATTTTGAAGTTTAGTGTCTTTACATACTAAACGTATTTTTGGAAAAATTTGATCAATAAGAGTGTCTGGTAAAGAGTTCTCTAGTCTTTGTTGCCACTTTATTAAACCATTTGGTTTCTTATATTTCGATTTTATATTAAAAGTATATACATCTTTAGATTTGATATTAGCAAATGGTTTATTATACACCTCTTTCAATAAAATATTAATATATTCTAACATATCAGAGTTAGAAAAATGTAAGTGCTTATCCTTATTTAATTTAAGACCTTTTAGCTTGTTCATTATTGCTTTGAAACTGAATTTTTCAATAGTGGATAGTCTGCTATACTTTTCATCACAAATGTTATAGAATTCATTAATATATACTAATTTCATTTTAAGTTTGGATTCATCTAACGACTTTTCCAATTGAACATGCGTATTATTCCATATTACCTGCTGATTGAGGGTGTAAATTTTATCAATATACTTAGTAAATACAGAGTGCCAATTTTTGAAAAGATCATTATAGAATTGAGAAAAAGTTTCTAAACGGTTAAGGTTAAAGTTACATATTGGAAGAAAGTCACTGTAGTTTGTATCTACTAACAATTTATAAGTAGCGAGCCATATTTGGTTTGGGTTTGAAAACAATTTTTTCATCCAAAAGATACATTTACTTTTTACAAATTCTTTGAGATCTATCATTCTTAATCCCCCCTCGCTATAATCTTGACTCAGAACATTTCTTTTAATTTTGTCAGGTCCATTCCAAATAAAGTTATAAACTTGTTTGTTAAATTTTTGTATAGTATTATCGGATATGCTAACTGAAAGTGCTTGATATGATATTTTTGATAGACAAAATGTTTTTATTATTTGTATTTTTCCAATTAAGGTCAAGTTTCTGTGCTTCCACCTGTTTAGAACACCTTCAATTTCAATCAATTTTTTATCATAGTTCAGATCATTCATTAGTTTTACATTTTTTGAAAAATATATTCCCAGTATTTTAATGTGTTCTATGGCAAGATTAATTCCCAATTTTATCAATTCGTTTCGAAGCTCTCTATCTTCACTATTTAAATCTATGGCTTCAGTTTTTGATATATTGATATTCAGGCCTGAATACTGTCCAAAATGTTTTATAACTTCCAACAAGTGACGCGCAGATTTGAAGTTTTTTAAAAGACAGGTCATATCATCCGCAAATATTGTTAGTTTTAATTCAGTTTTTCCAAATTGGATTCCAGCTATATTGTTGTCAAATCGTATTAAGTTGCAAAGTATTTCTATTGTTAAATTAAAGAGGTTGGAGGACATAGGGTCGCCTTGCCTTACTCCTATTTCTACAGGGAAATATTTCGTTGAAAAGCCGTTATTAAAAACTGCGCATTTGATTCCTGAGTACAATATGTGGATCCATCTAACAAAATTCCTTTTAAATCCATACAGCCTTAAGCATTCTAATATGAAGCTATGACTTATGCTATCGTAGGCCCGTCTAAAATCAATGGCTAAGAGGAAACCAATTATTTTCTTTTGTTTGGCTAACTGAAAGGCATCATCTATAACTCTTATATTTTCTTGTATATGTCTGTTAGACATAAAAGCAGTTTGATTTGATTCAATTAAGTTCTGTATGACATGTTTCAACCTATTGCATAATACCTTACTGGCTATTTTCATGTCTACATTAATCAATGTTATTGGTCGCCAGTTAGACAGATCCGTTTTATCACGCCCAGATTTCGGAATTAGTTTTATAAGTGATTGTCTTTGGCTTTCAGAAAAAAAACCGGTTTCAAAACTTTCGTTGAAGCAATTTAAAATATGGATATAGATCTCATTCCAAAAATGCTTGTAAAATTCGGAAGTGAGCCCGTCATTTCCGGGTGATTTACTTTCACGTAAAGAATTTATTGCACTTAAACACTCGTGGAAATCTATTTTGTGTTCTAAATTGTCTGCCTCATAATCTGTTAAAACGGGTGAGGAAAATTTATTATTTTTGATGAGGTCATTCACGGATCCTTTAGAGTTAAATTTTTTATACATGTCACTATAATATTTGTATACATAATCCAAAATTTTGTTTTGTTCTGTAATTATTTCACCCGATGGAACCTTTACGCTCATTAGGCTGTTGTTTATTTTATTCGACTTTTCAAGATTTAAAAAATATTTACTATTTCTTTCATTAAATTCGTAATGCACCATCTTTGATCTAAGTATGGCACCCTTTGCTTCCTCGTCGTGAATCTTATCAAGTTTTTCTTTTACTGTATTAATTATTATCAGGTCTTCATCGTTTTTTATTCTACTTTCAAGATCGTTTAGCTCTTCTTTAAGACTATTTTTTAATTTATTTTTAACTTTTTGTTTAATTTTTGAATATTCTATCGTGTATAGCCTAATTTTAAACTTAAGGAAGTCCCACAGACCTCTCCTATTTTTCTTATCATGATATTCATTTAGCCATTGTGTAAGGTTTTTTGATAAATTTCTAGTATATGTTTTATCATCAATGAGTGTATTATTAAACATCCACAATCCTAGTCCACGATTATTACCTTGCAGTTTAACTTTTAAGCATATCATAGAATGGTCACTAAAAGAATTTGGTTGGATAGAGCAGTTTTCGATACATCCGGATATAGATTCTGAAATTAGGAAAAAATCAATTCTACTTTGTATTATTGGCTTTCGTTGTCTCCAAGTAAATTTTAATTTTTGTGGGTTTCTTATTCTAAATATATCAACAAGCTTTGCTAGTTCAATTATATCATTAACGACTTTCAAACTTTTTTTCTTGATTTTGTAATTGCCCCCAGATCTATCAAGCTTTGCATCTAATACATTATTAAAATCACCACCAATAATTACAGGACATTCTAAATTTAAGGATTCTAAAATGTTTAAAAGTTTAGTGTAATGCTTTTCTTGAAGTGTGTCCGTGTTAGGACTGTAAGTATTAACCAAAAGAAAGTCATTACTATTACGACCTTCACCTTCTAGTAACAATACAATAAAGTAACCATTGTCATCTACACTTTTAACTGAAATTTTAAAAATTTTGCAATTTTTTGATAAATATTCCACACCCTGCAGAGTCATTCTTTCCATGAGAGAGAAAGGCTTTGTGCGCCCATTCTTTGTACCAAGTTAATTCATCTTTCTGCACACTGTGGGTTTCTTGAAAAAAGAATATATTTGCTTTTTCACCAATCATCCAGTGAAAAATTTTATTTCTTTTTTGAGAATTTCGTAATCCCCTTATATTACATGAAATTATGTCTAAAGACATGGTTTTAAAAGAAAGGGAAGTATATTAATTCTATTGTTTTTAATTTGTTCAATTACCGTGTAGATGAGAATAGTTAAACATAATATATAGCCGGGGAAGTTTTTAGTAATCATATCACACACACATACACTCATACTCACACAAAATAAACAACAGGAGTAGTACATATCACAATTACAGTGTTCAATGAACATTACTCATCACAATTAATTGTTCACTGAGCCTTAATGTTAGTCTTTCTATCATTGTTTATTTCTTTCCTCGATTCTAGCATTTATGTCATCAAATAAATCAAAAATAATCTTTACATTTCTAGTTGTCTTGCCATATACTTTGCCATTAAAATACCAAGCACTGTCAATGGTTGGGTGATTTTTTAATCTATTAATGAGCTCCACATTTCTCTTACAAACACTTTCTGAAGTTATTGTTATCATTGTCTGAATATGGCAGGACACTTTGAGCTTTTGAAGATAAAAAATGAAAGAATGTCAAGAAGAATAAAATTGCTTTAAACTAATCTTGAAAAAGTTTTGTTTTAATTTTCTTCCCAGAAGATACCAGTTATGGTTTAATAGAGTATGTTTTTCCAGAAGGAAAGAATTTAGTCTTGTCTCCAAATAGAAATGGGATAACGTTTACAAGTACAGTCCGATGTAAAAAAAAATATTGAGAAGCTGCCAAATCTAACCCGGGTCCTAGAACAATAGCAGCTAAATTATCTGGAAACATATAAGAGCCTAATGTGCCAGGTACAACGCCCAACAAATAAAAAAAATTCCGGAATTGTTTACAAGATATACAAACTGATGAATATAATGAAATTTTACAGTTTTTCACCATAATCCAGTGGGTCGGAAAACTAATGAGATTTGTGTATTGCTTCTCATAAACCTCCAGTGACGTCATCCCATTGATGGGTTTTTAAATCTCGTTAAATCCCTGGGCAGACTTAATACAGTATTTTCCCGGGATTTATCTAATATCCCAGGTATTTTATATTAAATCACGAGGATATTCTGTATGGAGCTAGCTGGTTAAATAGCTCCGAAATAACAACAAAAGCAATTTAAATGTCTTATATAAAAGCAAACATAAGCTTGCGTCAAGTCTCGCAAGCGTATACGCCCACCATCAGCTTGATAAAGAGGTAAATGTGAATTCTAAAACGAAAGCGATATCCGACTTTTAATGATATCTCTAAAGAAAATCATCGCATCATCACTAAATTCAATAGTGCACATTTTCATAATGATATTGACACACATGCCAAATATCATAAGGATCCATGAAGAATTGTACCCCGTAAAGTGAGCACGAGCAAACAAAAAAATAGCGATGGTCATCGTAATACGCCCACTTTTATAATGACCGCCAATTCGTCTGGGGGTTGACAAGAGTTGTCAGTAAATGAAAGTTCTGCAAGTGACAATTTCTTATTACAAGAAATCAGTTCCCTGTTGTGTCCACAACTTTGAGAGTATAATGGTAAGTAAAGGCTAAAGAAATCAACGCATTGAAAATTGAACAAGGGATAAATAAAAATTTTTGCAATGATTCTGATTTTCGATAAGGTTCATCCCATGGTCAATACAAATACTCATACCAAGTTTCATCAAATCCTTCGAAAAAAAAAAACAGTTTTCTATCGTGTCTACAACATATTTTCAAAAGCAAGGGCAGTAGGGGAAGATGAGGTAAGATGAGCCGGGAGGTAAGATAAGCCACCCCTTAATTAGGAAAGACTTTATTTCAAGAGAGCTTGCAACTCCCACTATTTTGTTAATGACATCACAATGACTTTATAGGTCAATATCATAGAAACGCCCTGAAAAGTGTTTTTTCAATTATCTAAGTTAAAGGTAAATTTATGAAATATATTTATTTTTCAATATTCTATCTGATTATCATGGTTTGTGATTGTAAGTGTCAAGGTACAGGACATTTAAAGAAAAAGATGGGACAAAACCGCATGGAGATAACTGGTTGGTTGAGAAAGTTGCAGCTATAGATGTGACAAAGCGTTGTGAAAGAATTGGTGATTGCCATGTCATGAAGCAAACGTATTTTAAGCATGACAATCCCAAAAATTCGGATGTCAGTAGGATGATTACAGAAATACAGACCTTTAAGGCTAAAGATAATAAACTTGGTGAGTATGCTAGGCCATTAATTTTAAAGTATAGTCTAGGCCTATATTATATTATGAAATATATTTATTTTTCAATATTCTATCTGATTATCATGGTTTGTGATTGTAAGTGTTTTTCAGTTGTAACATGCCATATGTCCCTTTAATTTAAAACAATGAAAATTTCTTTGAAGATAGGTGTTCCAGAGATACACAATGAAAAAGTGTCATGGTAGTGTATGGGGTAAAATGATCATATCTCTGTGGGGGAAAATGAGCCCCTGGCTCATCTTAACCCAATGGCAAATTTCTAACCAGTGCTGATAAATACTGCACTAATCTACTTTTTGTTTTAAAACTGAAGATGCTTGCAGTTTCCCAAAAACTGATGTTCTAAAACTACTACCAAAA
This sequence comes from Lottia scabra, assembly GCA_029955415.1. NCBI lineage: Eukaryota > Metazoa > Mollusca > Gastropoda > Lottiidae > Lottia > Lottia scabra. The sequence continues at coordinate 23,774,874 of JARJEI010000003.1, read as the reverse complement.
CCAAAAACAGTTTGGCACAGCCCGATGTTCACACAAGTATATATGTCCCTGTGACCTTCTCAAATGGCATATTGAGTAGCTAGATCGGCACTGTAACCCTTTCCAGAGTAACTGTTTTTAAATGCAAACAGGTCCAAATAGACCTATTGTAATATTAAGTTTTTGTTAGTTGCTTTACATGTTAATTTAATTAATAAAAGATGTTTCAAGTTCTATTTTAATATTTTTAATATTTCTAATTAATAAAAGATTCAGTTTAGAATTAAAAACACTTTATTTTTGCTCATGGCTCATCTTGCCTTTAGGGTTGGACCAACTTACCCTCACAGTGGGTGAAGATGAGCCACAGAAACTTTTGCGGGGCACCTCTTATAAATATGAATGTCAACACAGCCTATATTTTGGTGTCCACATATAGACAAATTATTCAGCTAATATTATATATACATAACATCTCTCAACTATGATTACCTATCGATCTGGAAGCCAAAAGCCTGAACAACTTTGCAGATGACTCACCATGTACTTCGTCTAAATCTTTTTCATATTCAGAGTCATTGATTCGACCGTTACCCGACTTTTTTTTCATGTCCTTAACCTTTTTACCTTTTTACAAGCACTATTAATTGTTCTCCAGCGGCCGCGCACTTGTTCAGCAGTTACATTTTCAAATTCAGTTGATAGTTTTTTCCAAAGCATTACCTTTCTCAATTTTCCTGCATTTACCTGATCATTGTAACTAGAATAAAGAGAAATTAGACGAAGTGTGTCTGCTTTTGTCCATCTGCTGCTATTATTACCATCAGGTTCTGGAGCAACTATGGATGGACTGGTGGATGACTGGTTGTTGTGTGCAGCAGCTTTTGAACACGATGAGGATTGCTTTTCATTCAAATTCGAACTTATTTCAGGAGATGATCTAAAAATATATTATATGTTTATATTAAAAAATATTTTATTTGGGTTACAGTACCGCTGATGAGGGTTTTATACTTGAAATACAATTGCATCCAGTGCAATAGTATATATTTCATGCGGGCTCAAGCCTTCAACTACAACTGTCAATATATTCGTTTTTGGGGATTTCTCTGCCTAGGCCCGTGTATTAACTAGAACAAAAGAGATAACAACACTGAAATTACCTGAATTAGCATTTGTTTTTTTGAATTCTCTGTATGAAGACAAAAGCTGGCTAATCACAGTTGAGTCTGCAAAAAGTAAGTAAATTAAGTAATGTATCAGAAAATACATTTGTTAAATTTTCAATATAGAATAAAATACGCCCTTCCAGAAATGTCACTTGAAATTGAGATTTCGGACTGAAAAATTACCTCTGTAAAATCACATTTCTGAATATTTTTTTTTGTAACATTTGGCATATTCATCAACCCAAAGACAATCTCAGAACTAATTTGAGGTTGAAAATGAAATTACATTTCATACAAATATAATAGGCGTACTGTCTGTGCAAGTTGAATTTTTTTTTTGAATTTTTGCGATTATTTTTATGAGAATTGAAATATCAGCCTGACAATTCTACTATATTTTTTAGAATGTCTTATCTTTACATTAAATGATAATACTTTTCTCTCCTAGAAATTTCAACCCAAAATGGTCACTAATTTTGACTGAAAATTGTCCTCTGTAAAAACAAATTTTAAAAACATAAATATTGTGTTCCTATTTGTATTTTCATCAAAGCAAAGACATTATAAGACTAACAATACTAATTTGAAGTTCTATTCCAGTTCTCAATACTAATTTGAAGCTTCTATTCCAGTTCTCAAAAACAATATGGCAAAAATTCAGAAAACTTTTCAACTTGCACAGACAGTAGGCCTAGAATGGATTTTTAATTCACCTTTTCTTAAAACAACTGCATTATATATGTTGACATCCACTGAAAAAACTAGGTTCACCGTACATTTTAACAGTTAATTCTTTCATAGCTACTCCTGCAGTCCCACTAAAACATATAAAAAATCATACATATAGATAAGATATGTCCTACAATAGTTCTTACTCTGACAGACTACAATGTTTTCAGAATTGAATTTTGACAATTATTTCCATATAAATTGGGGGGAAATAAGATAGTTCCAAGATAAAATCAATGCAATGAATCTTACGTTTCTAAATAATTTCTATGGACCGAAAAAAGGGAGACATGATAAAAATCTCAACTCAAACTCAAAGCTCAATGTTATCTAACAGTGTGTAGAAGAGGTCTAGGCTCTAGCATAAAAAATGCACACTTTGCAAATTGAAAGAACAATCATGGGCCCTACTAGCCTATTAATATACACGTACCCTGTTCAGGCCCTATTGGTAGACCATAGGGCATTATCCTGGTAAACCTACGCGTAGGTTTTAAATGTGAGCGGATTTTCAAATAACCCACACTGCAAAAGTTCCATCAAATTTATGGTACTAATAGAATGCATTCCAATAAACTTTGTAGAACACTTTAGTTCTTCTGTTACTTGTTTTTAAACCTTGTAATCCTATGAACAGTTGTGAAAGTATATTTTGAAGAAGATTTGTTAATTTCAACACTCAATACATAATCAAAAACACTATATCCAGGTGACAGCCATGCTCTCTCAACACACTTTTGACCTAGGTGACAGCCAAGCTATCTCAACACACTTATGACCTAGGTGACAGCCAAGCTATCTCAACACACTTATAACCTAGGTGACAGCCAAGCTATCTCAACACACTTATGACCTAGGTGACAGCCAAGCTATCTCACCACACTTTTGACCTAGGTGACAGCCAAGCTATCTCAACATACTTTTGACCTAGGTGACAGCCAAGCTATCTCAACACACTTATGACCTAGGTGACAGCCAAGCTATTTCAACACACTTATGACCTAGGTGACAGCAAAGCGATCTCAACACACTTATGACCTAGGTGACAGCAAAGCGATCTCAACACACTTATTTTATAGCTTCCAGTTTCAACATCTGATATATATCCAGTTTATTTTCACCATTCCATCAAATTCATTTGAGAAATAGAGAATTATTTCACAATTCAATCAATAAGAAAATGGCCTCCCAACACCCCTTATAGCCATCTCATCCACACCATTCCATCATAAGACTGCATTTTCAATTAATGAAATTGCCACAACTGTTACACTTTTCATAATGTGACTTGCACATAATATCTATGTGTCCTGTGCGTAAGCACAAAGAACACTCTAATTTAACATAGTCTGCTTTTTTACAAATTCGATGGTTCCTAGAAAAACTCTTGCCTAATCAATGTCACTCTCTGTGGAAGATTGAATTTGTAACCTATTTGTTTGCAAATCATGACCCACATATGATTGAAGTAATCATACTTCAAATGGACTCCATCATTCATTAGACATCTCTTTGAGTACTCGTAGTTCAGCATGTCATTTCCAATATCAACATATTTGATATTAATAATAATAATAATAACTAGAACCATGAATGGTACCATGCAGTGCGCATCCGGTTTCGTCCATTGGTGAAAAGTGACATCTTTCAATCCATGATGCCAGGTTTACAGAAGAAAGCTTGTTTTACATTAAAATGCAGAAGGTACAAAATTTTAAAACGCACAATTTTGAATTCGGTAGTGAAAAGTAGAAAAACCAGTTCACACACGGTAGTCAAAAGTGAAATAAACATTTCATGTTCGGTAGTGAAAAGTCATCTGATTAAAAAAGGCGTAATCACAGTTTGATATACATCAGTGGAAAACGCATATCACAAAATATCTAAGATTTGTAAATAAGTTCTAAAGTGCAAGAAAGGACACATGAAAGAGCCATATCTCAATTTAGAAACGGACTGCACAGTATTCATACTTCATAGTTTGAAATACAGATCGAATTTTATCAATACATATTTCATTCAAAGAAAATATATCTTAATGTTTCTTTTAAACAGTTACAATGTAAAAAAAAGTATATTAATGATAACGTATCGCCCAAACGCAAGTTAATGGGAGAGGACGATCGCCCAAACGCAGCTTTAAAATGTAGTACTCTCCCTTCAACTGAAATTTGAATTTAATATTTTACAAGCAGATGGAATAACTAATTTTCAAAATTCAAAAGGCGCCATTTTGATTTTAAAATATTGTGTTGTATATAATTGAACAAGTGGTTGCCTAGCAATATACGCCCACTTACACTACATAAATTGTCAATATATCAAGGAATGTTACTATCTTAATTTTTGTTGGATGGGTGTTCAGATTTGAATTCATCCAATATCTTGTTATATAAAGCATCTAATTTCATAACTAATAAATCTCCGTAAATATTTGTCGAATCGATCCGGAATTCAAACTTGTCCAAGATTTTATGGAAATTATCCTACACACAAAAGTTTATTAAATTCCTACCACAACTGTGGTCTCTATCATGTTCACAAGTCATTTTTAACATATTTAAGGTGTAAAACTCCGTAAATATTTGTTGAATCTATCCGGAATTCGAACTTGTCCAAGATGTTATGGATATAATCCTACACACAAAATTTTATTCAAATCAAACCAAAACTGTGGTCTCTATTGTGTTCACAAGCCATTTTTAACACATTTTGGGTGTTAAACTCAGTGAATTTTTGTTGAATCAAACCCAAATTCGAACTTGTCCGAGATTTTATGAATATAATCCTACAAACAAAATTTTATTCAAATCCAACCAAAACTGTGGTCTCTATCGCGTTCACAAGCTATTTTTAACATATTTTGGGTGTAAAACTCCGTGAATTTTAGTCGAATCCAACCCAAATTCGAACTTGTCCGAGATCTTATAAATATAATCCTACATACAAAAATTTAATGGAATCCAACCAAAACTGTGGTCTCTATCGCGTTCACAAGCCATTTTTAACATATTTTGGGTGTAAAACTCCGTGAATTTTAGTCGAATCGAACCCAAATTTGAATCGCCGAGATTTTATGAATATAATCCTACATACAAAATTTTATTGAAATCCAACCAAAACTGTGGTCTCTATCGCGTTCACAAGCTATTTTTAACATATTTTGGGTGTAAAACTCCGTGAATTTTAGTCGAATCCAACCCAAATTCGAACTTGTCTGAGATCTTATAAATATAATCCTACATACAAAATTTTATTGAAATCCAACCAAAACTGTGGTCTCTATTGCGTTCACAAGCCATTTTTAACATATTTTGGGTGTAAAACTCCGTGAATTTTTGTCGAATCGAACCCAAATTCGAACTTGTCCGAGATCTTATGAATATAATCCTACATACAAAATTTTATTCAAATCCAACCAAAACTGTGGTCTCTATTGCGTTCACAAGCCATTTTTAACATATTTTGGGTGTAAAACTCCATGAATTTTAGTCGAATCAAACCCAAATTCGAACTTGTCCGAGATCTTATAAATATAATCCTACATCCAAAATTTTATTGAAATCCAACCAAAACTGTGGTCTCTATTGCGTTCACAAGCCATTTTTAACATATTTTGGGTGTAAAACTCCGTGAATTTTTGTCGAATCGAACCCAAATTCGAACTTGTCCGAGATCTTATGAATATAATCCTACATACAAAATTTTATTCAAATCCAACCAAAACTGTGGTCTCTATTGCGTTCACAAGCCAATTGTGGACAGACGGACCGACGGACGGACCGACGGACCGACGGACGGACGGACGGACGGACAGGGGCGACGGCAATATACGACCACATTTCAATGTGGGCGTATAAAAAGTAGATTTAGCATAATTAGATTGTGAAAGAATTTGTGACGTACATGAATTAGGTCACGTGTCAGAGCTCTTTAAAGCTAAAAACTGCAATTTTCAAATGGATATAAAACCGGAAGTAAACATCGGAAAACCTAAATGAAAGTATCTGTGCATAGGTATCGTCAATGGCAATGAATTTGTTTCAGGTCACTTGGTCACCAGAGGTCAAGGTCACAAGATATGAGCCTTTAAAGTTTTGACAATTACTGATTTATCTTAACCGGAAATTAAAATAAATCAGTATTGAAATTCAAAAATCGGCGTCTCATGTTTTGGTAGCAATCGACTGTAGATTCCAAAAACATCAGAATTATGCAAATTTCATTACACCCTGAGGCCCCATTTTGCGTTTTATGAAAATATACCATTTCAAGATGGCGACTGATCTGTTACATCCGGGTCAAATTTTATTATTTGTATACTTTTGTGTCTATATTACATACATACTGCAAAAAGAATTTTTCAAATATCTTCAAAATTCCGGAAGTTGAAATTTCGACTTTGAGAGCCAATAACTTCAAAACCGGAAGTGATACAAAAATTTTGAAAACATATTTTTGTTCGCCATCAAAATGTCTATCTACCTGTAAGTTTTCAGAACGATCGAAATAAAAATTGAAAAAAACACGCACAGTTTCAATGGAAATTGACACAAATTTTTCAAACTTTAAAAGGCGGAATTTTGATTCAAATATACTGTGTTGTATATCATTGGAAAGAGCAGACATAGCATAGTACGACGGTGAAAGAAAATAAGACATATGTAAATTAGGTCACGTGGTAGGGCTGTTTAAAGTTAAAAATTACAATTTTCAAACGGCTATAAAACCGGAAGTAACCATTGGGCATCTGAAAAAAATATGTCATTGGATACATCTAATCAAGGGCAATAACTTTGGTACAGGTCACAAAGTCACAAAAGGTCAAGGTCACAAAATATGGGCCTTGAAAGTTTTGACAATTACTGACTTATTTTTATCGGAAATCAGAAAAATTCAGAATTGAAATTCAAAAATCGGCTTCCCATGTTTTGGTCGCAGTCGACTGTTGATTACATAGACATAAAAATTATGCAAATTCCATAACACCCTGAGGCCCCATTTTGCGTTTTATGGAAATATACCATTTCAAGATGGCGCCTGATCTGTTACATCCGGGTCAAATTTTATGATTTGTATAATTTTGAGTCTACATAACAAACATATTGCAAAAAGAATTTTTCGAATATCTTCAAAATTCCGGAAGTTGAAATTTCAACTTTGAGAGCGAATGACGTCAAAACCGGAAGTGATATCGAAATTTTGAAAATTGCTAAATGTTTGCAATCAAAATGTCTATAAATATGTAAGTTTTCAGGTTGATCAATATAAAATTGCAAAAGTTAAAAAAGGGGTCCAGAAAAGGTGCTCCAAAAGTCAGAAAGATTTTTCTTAAAATGGTATTGTTAAACTTTTGTATCATGGACAATCGATTAGAGAAATAAGCAAAGTCAGTCCGATCGAAATCGGTTGAAAAACAAAGGAGATAATAGCCAAAACATCAAATCCGATATGTTCTCATACCTCATTTCCGGTTGGTAGGGCATGCGCCATTTTACATTTAAACAATACCGAGCAGTAGATTATCGTGGGAAATATTGAGAGATGGTGTGTGGCATGCATAGTTTTGGCTGGGCGCTCTGACCAGAAAACGAAAAAAAAAAAAAAAAAGACATTTGCAAAACAAAGCAGTGCGTTCGCTAGAACGCACTGCAACTAGAGCCACATGTGGCACAGAGTGGGACTTTGCAAATGTGCAAATTGCTAAGGGAAATTTAAAAAAATGGGCCCTGAACGTAAATCCGAAGTGTCAAAGAAGTCGACAACTTTTAAAAATTTTGAATTTTTGGAAAGGTTGTGAAACCGGAAGTAGTCACCAGACCTAACATTTGAACATAGCAGCTGAAAACCTTTATCAATAACCTTCGTCCTACTGAAGGTCAAGGTCACTGAAGGTCAAATTCACGAGAAACAAGTCTTTAAAATTTGGTAATGCATACTGTAATAACACCGGAAGTTGACGCTAGACATCAAATATGAAAGTATAAATGAACAGCCAAAGTCATTGACCTTTGATCCTAAAAAGGTCAAGGTTAACAAAGGTCGAGGTAAAAAACGGTTTTTTTATTTTTTTAATCCTGATCCCTTTTTTGAACTACAAAGCCGAAATCAATGAGCCTTTAACATAAGCTGACTAAAGCAATGCTGTAAGTGTATGCAATGTCATTTTTTGAAAAAAAATTTACCTTTTTTGGGGATAAACAAAATTTTGACAAAAACAAAATTTTACCCGGATGTGCCACGCCCACGTTAGATTTTTTTATGTGACTTTATTTATATTAATAATATCTTACTATGGCTAAATTAGCAAGCCTTTGCATGTATTGGTTAACGAGATATATACAATCATAAATGTCAAAAAAGGTCAAAATCTATAATCGGAAATTTTGGAATTAATAAACCTTGTTCCTTTTTTTGAACTAGACAGCAAAAATAGCTGAGATTATGATATAATATAGCTAAAGTAATGAGGTTGGTGTGTGCAGAAGCATTTTTCAAAAAAATGTAGTCTATGTGGATTTTTTCCAGACAACAAAATGTAAACAAAATTAAAATTTAACCCGGATGTGCCACGCCCATGTCAATTTTTTTTTAATGGATACATTGGTATGGGGTATGTTCACTTATGTTCAAATTTTCAAGCCTCTAAACTTAATAGATCATAAACTATGCATATATTAAAGTAAAAAAATTCAAAAAATCGGGTAAAGGTTTTCAAAATTGCAAAATTTAAGAAAAAAACTAATTTTGCATTACAATATATTGATATATGTCGTTCGAAAGAGCTCATGAAGCCCATTCAGAATATGCAAAAATGAACCCTCTAGGTTAATTAGGTCACCGGTAGGAGCAGTACAAAGTTGCGAATTTGGCTATTTTTGGACACCTATAAAACCGGAAGTTGATATCGGAGGTCAAATATTAAAGTATCATCAGGTAGCCAAGGTCGATGACCTTTGACCTACTTAAGGTCAGGGTCATCAAAGGTCAAGGTCACGAGATACGAGCCTTCAAAAATTGAAAAAATTCAACCGGAAGTTGCCAAAAAGGAAAATCGAAATTCAAAATTCGGCTTCCCAGGTTTTGGTCGCAATCGACTATAGTTTCCAAAAATACAAACATCACACACGTCACACTTACCACCAAGGCCCCATTTTTCGTTTTATAAAAATGTATCAAATCAACATGGCGGACAAAGTATTTTTTTCGGACTAAATTTTATTTTAAAATCGGCTGTAGAATTACGATTAATAACGATATACATAATTTTGTTGAAATATTTCAATTACACCGGAAGTTATTCAACCGGAAGTGAAAATCGATTTTCCACTTTAACCGGAAGTGACGCAAAAAATTTGAATACGTCAAATTGTTTACGTTAGTGACATGCATCTTTTATTAAAATTTCAGATTAATCCGAAAAAAACTGAAAAAGGTCAAAAAAATTTCGAAAATCGGCCAAAAAATGTATGATTTGAATTTTCGAAATTTGAAATTTTTTAACTCATATCGCATCGGAATTTAGTCACAGATTCGAAAAATAAAAACCCGAGCAAAATCGGTCCCAAAATGTGGCTTCCAGGGTCAAAAAACCCGTTTTTGCTGATGTTGCAATATGCAACTTGCACTTTTGCAAAAATGTTTCAATTTATATTTATGCAATACCTCGAAAAAAATGGACCTCAGAAGTTGCAGAAAGGTTGCTGCAGATATTGTAGTTTAGGCTGTGTGCCCTGTGTAAAAAACGAAAAAAAAAAAAAAAAAAAACTAGAACCATGAATGGTACCATGCAGTGCGCATCCGGTTTCGTCCATTGGTGAAAAGTGACATCTTTCAATCCATGATGTCAGATTTACAGAAGAAAGCTTGTTTTACATTAAAATGCAGAAGGTACAAAATTTTAAAACGCACAATTTTGAATTCGGTAGTGAAAAGTAGAATAACCAGTTCACACACGGTAGTCAAAAGTGAAATAAACATTTCATGTTCGGTAGTGAAAAGACATCTGATTAAAAAAAGCGTAATCACAGTTTGATATACATCAGTGGAAAACGCACATCACCAAAATTTCTAAGATTTGTAAATAAGTTCTAAAGTGCAAGAAAGGACACATGAAAGAGCCAAATCTCAATTTAGAAACGGACTGCACAGTATTCATACTTCATAGTTTGAAATACAGATCGAATTTTATCAATACATATTTCATTCAAAGAAAATATATCTTAATGTTTCTTTTAAACAGTTACAATGTAAAAAAGAGTACATTAATGATAACGTATCGCCCAAACGCAAGTTAATGGGAGAGGGCGATCGCCCAAACGCAGCTTTATGTCAAAATATAGTTCTCTCCCTTCAACTGAAATTTGAATTGAATATTTTACAAGCAGATGGAATAACTAATTTTCAAAATTCAAAAGGCGCTATTTTTATTTAAAAATATTGTGTTGTATATAATTGAAAAAGTAGATTTAGCATAATTAGATTGTGAAAGAATTTGTGACGTACATAATTTAAGTCACGTGTCAGAGCTCTTTAAAGCTAAAAACTGCAATTTTCAAATGGATATAAAACCGGAAGTAAACATCGGAAAACCTAAATGAAAGTATCCGTGCATAGGTAACATTAATGCCAATGAATTTTTTCATGTCACATGGTCACCGAAGGTCAAGGTCACAAGATATAAGCCTTTATAATTTTGACAATCACTGATTTATTTTAACCGGAAATTAAAATGAATCAGAATTGAAATTCAAAAATCGGCATCTCATGTTTTGATAGCAATTGACTGTAGATTCCATAGACATCTTAATTATGCAAATTCTATAACACCATGAGGCCCCATTTTGCCTTTTATAAAAATATACCATTTCAAGATGACGACTGATCTGTTACATCCGGGTCAAATTTTATCATTTGTATACTTTTGTGTCTACATAACAAACATATTGCAAAAAGAATTTTTCGAATATCTTCAAAATTCCGGAAGTTGAAATTTCGACTTTGAGAGCTAATAACTTCAAAACCGGAAGTGATATCAAAATTTTGAAAACATATTTTTGTTCGCCATCAAAATGTCTATCTACCTGTAAGTTTTCAGAATGATCGAAATATATATTGAAAAAAACACGCACAGTTTCAATGGAAATTGACACAAACTTTTCAAACTTTAAAAGGCGGAATTTTGATCCAAATACATTGTGTTGTATATCATTGGAAAGAGCAGACATAGCATAGTACGACGGTGAAAGAAAATAAGACATATGTAAATTAGGTCACGTGGTAGGGCTGTTTAAAGTTAAAAATTACAATTTTAAAACGGCTATAAAACCGGAAGTAACCATTGGGCATCTGAAAAAAATATGTCATTTGATACATCTAATCAAGGGCAATAACTTTTGTACAGGTCACTAAGTCACAAAAGGTCAAGGTCACAAAATATGGGCCTTGAAAGTTTTGACAATTACTGATTTATTTTTACCGGAAATCAGAAAAATTCAGAATTGAAATTCAAAAATCGGCTTCCCATGTTTTGGTCGCAGTCGACTGTTGATTACATAGACATAAACATTATGCAAATTCCATAACACCCTGAGGCCCCATTTTGCGTTTTATGAAAATATACCATATCAAGATGGCGCCTGATCTGTTACATCCGGGTCAAATTTTATGATTTGTATAATTTTGTGTCTACATAACAAACATACTGCAAAAAGAATTTCTCGAATATCTTCAAAATTCCGGAAGTTGAAATTTCAACTTTGAGAGCGAATGACGTCAAAACCGGAAGTGTTATCGAAATTTTGAAAATTGCTAAATGTTTGCAATCAAAATGTCTATAAATATGTAAGTTTTCAGGTTGATCAATATAAAATTGCAAAAGTTGAAAAAGTGGTCCAGAAAAGGTGCTCCAAAAGTCAGCAAGATTTTTCTCACAATGATATTGTTAAACTTTTGTATCATGGACAATCGATTAGAGAAATAAACAAAGTCAATCCGATCGAAATCGGTTGAAAAACAAAGGAGATAATAGCCAAAACATCAAATCCGATATGTTCTCATACCTCATTTCCGGTTGGTAGGGCATGCGCCATTTTACATTTAAACAATACCGAGCAGTAGATTATCGTGGGAAATCTTGAGAGATTATGTGTGGCATGCGTAGTTTTGGCTGGGCGCTCTGACCAGAAGGCGAAAAAAAAAAAAAAAAAAAAAAAAAAGACATTTGCAAAACAAAGCAGTGCGTTCGCTAGAACGCACTGCAATAATATCTTTATTGGGACATAAATTAGGCCAGGCCTGTTTACAATTTAGGACAAACAAACAAACAACAAGCAATGTAAGATAATAATAATACACAAGTGGTAAAGTTTTGAAAAAAAAAATCAATATAAGGATATCTTCCTTCACAAGAACAAACATAAAAAATATTATATATCTACATGTATATATACAAATTTCGGGCATTAGCAATGACAGGGTGTTTAAAATTTATTAAGCAAGATATTTAATGATTTGTGCATTTATCTTTTTTCTGAAAATGGAGAGGCTTTTAGATAGTTTGATATCATTATTTAAAGAATTCAACATAATTGGACCTTTGTATTTAAGACTATTTTTAAATATATTTGTGGAAGGTTTAGGAATTTCATATCTGAGAGTGATAGAAAAGTATGATGTCGTGTTTTTATTAAAGATATTATTTAAATATGAAGGACATTTTTTATTAGATTTTTCTATACACAGCTTATTGACTGTTGCAATCAAATTCTTTTCAATACCAAATCTTTGTGAAAATAAAATCACACCAACATGATTGAATTGTTTGGCATACTTAGTTGCCAATTCAATCATGTCATCTGCAACTATCTTACACAACTCTGTTGTTGTGTTCCTTTCTACTTTCTCATTCTTGGCGGCTTGGTTTGCATAATCAGCCAAGTCATTTCCACCAAAGGACAAGATAATGGCCAATAACGCTGTCTTTCAGGGTCCGCTCAGCAAGAGAAGGATCGTGTAGTAATGCACCTTACTATCACCCACAACAGCAATGTGGGACATCCTTTCAGAAGTTTTACCTCTCGGTATTACAATTTTTTTATGAGAATGTTTCTCATTTCTTTGGTCTTTCAACTGAAAATGTAAAGGGAAATAATTGTTAGTATTACAAAAATGTTAAAATATCTTAAATCAAGAGTCGTAGAATAAGGAAGACTGTTCTATACTGATGTCACTTTTCAATTTCAAGACTGGATATCAGATGCCCCAGTTAAAGTGAAAACATAGCAAGAACATGTATATCATAGTAGTTGCTTCAATGATAATAGAATTTTAAGTACTGTATGTGAGCAAAGAAAAACTGGAAGAGAATCACAACTTCGGTAAAGGGGCAAGGACAGTTAATAGAAGTCATGTTTCAATTGGCTTTTTTATGCACTATTGCTATAAATGACAAAAAGATATAGAAAATCTTAAAGCTTACTTTAGCCACAATATCTGACGCAGATGATGTGATTTGTTTTGGGCTTCTATGCCGTTTCCTTTCAACTAAAAGTCATCTTGACTGGCCGGTTTCGATACAAAATTGTTGGTTTTTCAACTTGTTAACTTATGACATCTATTTAGACAATAATTCAAATTAACCAACCAGTTTAAAATTAAAGAGGCACAGGCTTCATTTTCGAGGGTCGATTTGGATAAGTCTCAGAAACGGGGATTTTTTAGCTCAGCAATTTAGTACTGGTTATCACAACTCAACATTGAAATTTGAGCCCTCAAATCTATGTGCATCCATAATTATTAGCATTTGAAAGTTATAATGCCCTACTACACATTAGCGATACTATGCAATATATAGAAAAGTCATCTATAGAAATAGAAGGAGAAATGTCTAATTTAAGGTATATTTGAAGGAAATATGCAATTTTCGTGCATTTCTAGTGCTTCTGAAGGATACTTAAATATATTCAAGACCCAAATCAACCAATAAAAATGAAGACTGGTCCCCTTTAATTCTGTAATTGAGTAGTCAAAAAATGGTTTATGTATTGAATGAAGATAAATGGTATTTTTTCTTAATTGAAAATAAAAATACAAGATTATACAATATAAGTTGACATACCTTTTACTTTTTTTTACTGGACTGGCTTCAACAGTATCTTTTTCTAGCTCAGCCGTACTGACTTCTTTGGTTGGCAAACTTGATAGTTTAGCCATCAATCACATCGTCATATTATTTGGCAGACATCACACTTATGATATCTGCCATGTCCTTTCTAATTTTGATGTTTTCTTAAACAAGAGAGTCTTGTTTTGCCATCATAAGTTGGATGTCAGAAGCTTGTTTCGACAACAACTTTCTGTTCACATCCAATATCCAATTTTTGGCTGATATTATTTATTTAAACTATATCAACCAATTTCAAGTTATCAATGACAGTTAAACTGTCAACATTATCAGAAAATAGGCGATCATCGCCAACATCCATCAGCAACTCCTCTTCGGAATTAGCCATTAAGTCTGGAATAAAACAACAATATACAGCTATATAAATTGGCATATTTGTTAGTACATGTATACATGTAATGCCTAGTAAATTATGTATTTAGACATTCATGTTCCTTTCAAATTTCAGGCAAGTAAATGCATGTAATTACTTTTTTGATTTTTTACATGGACTTGCAGTAGCATCGAGTGCTTCATCAAGAGAATATGTTTGATTCTCTGTATCAGTTTGAAAGACATCTGTATCAGTACCATCTTTCTTGCTGATGGACTGTGTTGATGTACATGCTACATCTGAATCATTTAGAATGCTATTGTCATCTCTAGAAATTTCCAACATTCAACTTCTTTGTTTAAATATATCAATTTGTCTACTTCTTTAGTTAATAATTTTCCATCATTCTTTATTTGTGCAAATGCACTTCCAACTCTTTGAGTGTAAGAGGTCATCTCACTTTCAAATTTAGCAAATTCATTATGCATTGCTGCCATATCATTTTGTGACGCAGCATATTTTCGTGCTATCATAAGTAAGCGTAATCGCTCCTTCTTATCGTCATACGTTTGAAATTTATCAATGTGCTCATTCATCTTGTCAGTCATATTACTCTGACGGGAACACATTTTTGTTTTCTAGAAAAAATAAGATTTTTTACTTAGTATTTAAAATGGAGCAAGAAATTTGTGTTGTCAGCACAATCGAAGATCACTGTGGTTTCTGAATTGAATGGGCCTAAGATGAATTTATCAACCAATGTGCTATTTTCTTTAGTTCCAATACCTTGTTCATATGAATACAAGTCAATTTGGATTGGATGGAATTAGGATATAACCCATGCATAGAATTTGGACTGAGTCTAAAAAGCATCACACTTATGATATCTGCCATGTCCTTTCTAATTTTGATGTTTTCTTAAACAAGAGTCTTGTTTTGCCATCATAAGTTGGATGTCAGAAGCTTGTTTCGACAACAACTTTTTGTTCACATCCAATTTTTGGCTGATATTATTTAAACTATATCAACCAATTTCAAGATATCAATGACAGTTAAACTGTCAACATTATCAGAAAATAGGCGATTATCGCCAACATCCATCAGCAACTCCTCTTCGGAATTAGCCATTAAGTCTGGAATAAAACAACAATATACAGCTATATAAATTGGCATATTTGTTAGTACATGTACATGTTATGCCTAGTAAATTATGTATTTAGACATTCATGTTCCTTTCAAATTTCAGGCAAGTAAATGCATGTAATTACTTTTTTGATTTTTTACAAGGACTTGCAGTAGCATCGAGTGCTTCATCAAGAGAATATGTTTGATTCCCTGTATCAGTTTGAAAGACATCTGTATCAGTACCATCTTTCTTGCTGATGGACTGTGTTGATGTACATGCTACATCTGAATCATCTAGAATGCTATTGTCATCTCTAGAAATTTCGAACATTCAACTTCTTTGTTTAAATATATCAATTTGTCTACTTCTTTAGTTAATAATTTTCCATCATTCTTTATTTGTGAAAATGCACTTCCAACTCTTTGAGTGTAAGAGGTCATCACACTTTCAAATTTAGCAAATTCATTATGCATTGCTGCCATATCATTTTGTGGCGCAGCATATTTTCGTGCTATCATAAGTAAGCGTAATCGCTCCTTCTTATCTTCATAAGTTTGAAATTTATCAATGTGCTCATTCATCTTGTCAGTCATATTACTCTGACGGAAACACATTTTTGTTTTCTAGAAAAAATAAGATTTTTTACTTAGTATTTAATATGGAGCAAGAAATTTGTGTTGTCAGCACAATTGAAGATCACTGTGGCTTCTGAATTGAATGGGCCTAAGATGAATTTATCAACCAATGTGCTATTTTTTTAAGTTCCAATACCTTGTTCATATGAATACAAGTCAATTTGGATTGGATGGAATTAGGATATAACCCATGCATAGAATTTGGACCGAGTCTAAAAAACAGTGGGTTGAGTTAGCTTGAAAACTAGGCCAAGAATGCATACTCTTTGGACCCAGTTGAATTTGTTGAATATACCTTAATTTGATTTAGCCTAAAGCTGTTTTCCACGGAACGATTTCCTTCGTGCAAAGCATTTTGTTTTGCCCCCACGCATGTATATTGATAACAAGCAAGTACTAAAATTTGGAACAGGAATACTTTCTACTTTTTCGCGACAAAATGTCTCGTGTAAACATTTTATCCAATCAATTACAAGGACTCTGGCTAACAAAGTCATATTACCTGGATCTTTTGTGATTGTGGAAATTGAAAATTGAAATAAATCGTCTCGTGGAAACAGCCTTTAAAAGTTACTAAAATTCAGGAATATATAACTCGAATTGCTAAGTTTTTTTTTTAAAAGATTAATTGTTAAAAGAGAAAACATACACGTTACCAAATTTTAAAATATTAAACATAAAAGAGGGTCTGGAATTGTCCTCCTTAACTAGGTTACCATAGACTTAGAAGATCTAATTCTAGTTTGAATGTTTGAGGAAAATATTTACCTACAAATATACAAAGACAGTAAAAACCATAACACTATTGAAATCAATAATTAGCCTAGGCCTACTTCGTTTACCCAAACATTATTGATATGTCAAGTTTTCGATGGTTGTTTCTAATGTGCAACATTAATTAAGTATTTCCGAAATCTAGATTTAAATTTAATCTTGAAGAGTGAGAAAACGAAAAAGAAAATCTTTAGTCCGAAATTGCAAAACAGAAAATTGGAAAGGTCTAATTTTCGTAAAATTTCAAATAAATAGACTCTGACGCAAGTTCGCAGAGTAGTGAAGATGTAGTAGGGTGTGTTTCAAAAGTCAAATTATGGTGTCGGATGGATTTGATAGATTATCTATTTGTAAATTTGGCTGTAAAACATGGAATCAAACTTCTATTATATATTATGTTTGCCATATCATGTTCTTCAATTTAAGTAATACAAATTTTGATATAAAGTAATAATGTATAAAAAAAATGAATTTTTATTTTGGTGTCGGATGGAATGATAGAAATTGCATTTTCCCACCTATGTTGGTTTTAAGCATATTCTATCAAACTTTACTGCTATAATATACTAAAAACCATTTGTACTTTTTATTTAATCATCTTGATACACTTTAAATAAAAGATTTGTCTTATTCTTAGATTAATTTTTTTGTAATCGAGTTTATGTTTTGTTGTTGTTTTGGTGTCGGATGGAAATATAAAAGTGTCGGATGGAAAAATTTGTTGACATAGATGCTTTCATCATAAAATATGTCTATATTCTAAATATTGATTTGTGTGAAATGGAAGGCATACATAGTCAACTCAAGCCATGAATTTCTTGACCTCTGCCTTTTGTCCAGGTCCTTTTAAAAGTTCAGAAAGCGTTATATGCTCAGTTGTCAAGCTATATTTTTGATGATCAGAATCAGCACATAAAATTGAACTATTGAATCTAAAATTTCAAAAAGTTGCCTCAATAATTTATCTGCATCATATCATAACCTCATCATATTTAACAGTTTGAAATGGTAAAGAATCTGGGGAAAAGTGAGGAGTAGAATTGAACAATTTTAAAACAAAACCTGCAGGATATCGCTCTCTTACAACAGCCCTAACTTTTAATGTTTTCTCAACAACAATAGAATTTTGTTCATCAATTATTTCGCATAAATTTTCATTAGGAACATATAACACATTGATGCCTGAAACTGTATTATTGGCAAATGTGGCAAACTGTTCTGGTCCAGTTATTACAACTTTATTGGATTTGACATGTCTAAAGACGACATTTTTTATACATCCACCCAAACCATCAACAGCACCTTTCCCATGGTGACTTTCAAAATAGTTCCATGTAATATTTAAATTTGAATCATATTTAGTTAATTGTTGGAAGCAATGCTTACTTTTGAATTGGGAGGCACATCCATCAGAACAAAAATGAACAGTTTCAATCAAATGGGCATGTGAATATTTTTTTTTCATAGACTCAAGAATATAATTATTCAAACCAAATGCTACAGATCGACTGTGATCCTTACTTGATGTAACGAGTACAAAATTGTCACATTGAATATGACCATTTAATTTGTGGTAAACACATGCTGTATATAGCGTAAAAGAATCGTATCCAAAATATGCACTTTGAATCGCATTTTGCTGCGTATTATTATAATTTTCAGAAAAATCAACATGGACAATAATTTCAGATGATTTGAGATTTTCTTTTATATAATTAAATGCAGAGTGTTTATTTCTTTTTAAGAAAAAATGAACTTTGATTCTAGCTAATTTGTCCATAAAAAGTTCTATAAATTCTTCTCCAGTCATCTCAACTAGTAATTTCTCAGGGTATTTCATACCAGTGCATTTTTTCCACTGAAAAAAAGTTATGGATGGCATTTCCTTGATCTGATTCATACTGCTAACAAAATCAGGGCATTTATTACAAATACCATACACACAATTTTCATTTTTGATGTTACAAACTGTTAAATGCAACAAATCATCAATATTTTATGGCATTTCTTAAGTGAATCTATCATCATCTCCATATTTTCACAAGTATCACATAAACATGATTGATGTGGAATGTCATTCTGATACTTAATATGCTTCAAAGAGGCTATTAGACGGTATAAGGTCGAAAACTTAACAGTTTCATTAAATTTTGTTGCAAAAGTACTTGTAAGATTAACTGTATCATCAGAATTTAACATGCCCAATATTTCTTTCAAGTTCCATAATAGATAGCGGTTGCCCCGATATTGTCTTTCACCATTAACAATGCCGGTATAAATTTGGTCCTTATGACCTGGTAATGAATATGAAACATCATCTCTCTCAAGAAATCTTAAAATGAATTCTTTCTTATCAGCACTTAAGATAACAGGTCTTCCTGTAAGTTTTGGGGGAGGTCTTAATTTGATCTTAAGCATAACTTTATTCTGTCTTTTAGGTGATAATGTTTTAATAAGTTCACTAATAACTTCGCTTTGTTGCTCAGGATTCTTTGGGAGACTATTTCTAATTTTTTTTAGTGATCTTGATTTATACTGTTTGGTTGAGAAGGGTGGTGTTAATTCATTTGTTTTTTGTGACACATTTTGTTTTTGTTTACGTTTTCGATCTTTAGCCTTAAAAAATTCATAGGAATCCTTATCCTTTTTTCTTAAACATCTTTCCAAACTTTTCCTATTTTAGTCATTTAATTTTTCTGTTTCTCTCTTCAATTCTGATTGGATTTGTCTATATTTTTTACATTTCTCAGCATTTGACAGTTTATTTGTTTTTTTAGGACGAGCCATAACAAAGAATGCAAATTTGAAGTTCCTATTTCTAAATTTTAATTGGTGTCTGCTTCCCAATAAATGGGAATTAACTCTTATTACCTTTATGTAGTCTTTGACGTCATGACGTAATTTATTCAACAATATCAATAGAAGGTTAGCCTTCAAACTATTATTCAAATTTTAAAAGGATCATATCAAGTAGATACCAATTAAAATTTAGAAACAGTAACTTGAATTTGCATTTTTTGTTATGGCTCGTCCTTAAAAAAAAACAAATAAATTATCCAATGCTGAAAATCCAATCAGATTTGAAGAGAGAAAAAGAAAAATTAAATGACAAAAATAGGAAAAGTTTGGAAAGATGTTTAAGAAAAAAGGATAAGGATTCCATGGGGCTAAAGATAGAAAATGTAAACAAAAACAAAGAAGGTTAGCCTTCGAACTATTATACAAATTTGGAATCCAAATGTTTTACGAAATAAAAAAAAAAAAAAAAACAGGTTCAAGATCTTAATTTCAATCAGAATTTTTTTTTTCAAGATAATTTACTACTTCCCTATTAATAACAAAGCAAGAAACAATGCCATATTTCTGAAAATTTTAGTAATGAATAGTAAATCATAAGTTTAAAATTGCCTGTTTTAGGGTTTGGTGTTATTTAAACTTTAATACTAATTGAAAATTGATAGTTGAGTAATATTTTATATGGTAAATGTTGTATTGATGAAAGAGATTTAACTTAACGTATCGCAGAGGGAACCAAATTTTGGAAAGCTCTATTTTTAAGTATAGTTTTAATAAAAAAAAAATGTTCAGAATCATTGACTTTTGATTTTGTTAAATGAATATGGATACACCTTACACTAAATGAAGAAGAAAGAAAGAGTGCTTTAATACTATCCTTAAATATTCATCATCTAACAATTTCCATCCGACACCAAAACAGTGCCAATATCGTTGAAGAATTTGTTGATATCTCGGTCTCAAATTTTTTTTTTCCTATTATTCAATTAGTTTTCATTAGTATATTCATCTTGAAGTATAAAAAAGCCAAAATTATATTGTGGGAATTATATAAATCAGTAATGGGTGAGACCAGTTTTGAAACACACCCAGATGTTCGGTGAGAAACAGACATCTTCTCTTTGCCACAGATGCCCAAGTAGAACTATTGGCAAAGGTGAAGACGTGGTATGTGGATGCTACCTTCACAGTTGTTAAAGAACCCTTCAAACAGCTGTTTAGTATTTATGGTTTCGTCAGAAATGGTGATTGCTTGAAACAGGTACCATTAGCATTTCTGTCTCATGTCGAAAAAACGTGGTCGTGACTACGCAAAGGTAAATATATTTAATATATAAGAAAGTACTTAATGGAGTAAAATGAGATTTACTATGAGATAGCAGTTTGTTTTTTATTCTATATATATATATATATATATATATAAGAAACCAGGGTTGTCTTCTATTTTTGGTAAAATGAAACACATTTAATCCATTTTTGAGAGAACAAGTTGTTATTTAATCCATATTTATATACATTATCTTAGCATGCTTTCAGCTCAATAGCTTCTTCAGATATATATATATATTATTTCATATATGTATTAAAACAGAGAAGTAAATAATGAAATGAAATGAAGTATTATTAGATATATTATATTCTATACTCTACTTTTTATTTTATATATATATCTCCTTTTCATTGCAGGTGTTTGAAGCTTTAAGAGCGAAGATGCCGTCCGAAAGTATTATAATAATAATAATAATAATCACTTTATTAGGGTAAGAAATTAGGCCCTAAAGCCTCTCTAGCATTTCGCCCAACATATATATCGGGTGTCCCAAAAAAACGTCCCCAACTTTGACGCAAAGTATCTCATCTGCTGATGAGCCAATTTCTTTTCAAAATTCTCACAGATTTACTTCAGCATGTCCTTGTCAGACCCTGAAAATATGAGTCATCAAACTAAAATTGTACAAGTACTGCCTCGAACAGAATAGCATGTCAAAAAATTCAATATCAGAGCAAATTACATATTTGAATTTATGTTCATTGTGCCTTCAACACATCAACCACCAATATCAAACATTTTCCATCCTGATAAACTCTCACGATCTCGTCTAAAGGTACCACTCGAGAACCGACCATCCTGCATTTCAGTTCTTGTTTAATCAGTGTGTCTCTCTAACCCAAGTGCAGTACACCTGTTTCTTAAGAGAATCCCATACTTCTCGGAGACATTACCATCACCAGTGGAACAAACTGGATGAACAGGAACTGAAAGGCTGGAAGGTTGCTTTTTGGGAGAAAATATCTTAAGATGAGATCAGTGAGAGCATTTCAGGATGGAAAATTAATGATATTGGTGGTCGGTGTGGTGAAAGCAAAATAGACACAGGTTGAAATGTGTAGTTTGCTCTGATATTGAATTTTTTGACATGCTATTTTGTTCCTGGCTGTACTAGTACAATTTGTATTCGATGAATCATATTTTCAGGGTCTGACAAGGACATGCTGAAGTAAATCTGTGAGAATTTGTAAAGAGATCGGATCAACAACAGCTGAGATACTTACCGTCAAACTTGGGGACGTTTTTATTGGCACACCCGATACATACAAACAATATTAATCAGCAACAAATATACAAGAAATATGAAATTTATAACAAAAGAACGAATTAAGTAGTAACTACATGAATCAAAAGTATTTACAAAATTTACCAAAAACTATATTCGTTGGTTTTGGAGATGTACACTGATGTATTTTTTAGAAAAGATTTGGGATTGTTTAGTTCTTTCAAATTTGAAGGGAGGCTATTCCAGAGGCTCGAATCCTTGAAACTTAAACTGCATTTGGTCAGGGAAAGTCGTGGCTTAGGAAGTTTAAGACTTTTATTAATATTGTCATAAGGGGTTGTATGAAATTGAAATATGTTAGATAGATATGAGGGACATTGGTTATTCAATATTTTATAAATATATTTTAAAGAATTGAGCTTGTGCCCTGAGAATATATCTATAATATTTAATTTATATAAGGATTTTAACATAAGACTTTTATTATTGCAGATTCCTACAATCAATTTAGATGCTAGTTTGAATAGTTTGTTAAGAATGTTAAATTAGCTGATTTTGAATCAAATAAACTCTATTCATTTCATTTCATTTTTCAAAAATTGGAAATTTTTATAATACTTCCACTGTAATATATTTTTTCCAGGTCGCATTACATTATTTATTTTTTTTTATGATGACCATTTTTAACATAATGCAAACAAATCTTTTAAAATATCTCCAAAATTAAGGAAGTTAAAATTTCAAGATTACAAGCAAATGACGTCAAAACCGGAAGTGATATAAAGATTCTAGAAATGTTTTTTTATTCAGAATCAAATTGTCTATCTACCTGTAAGTTTTTAGATCGATCGAAAAAATTTCAAAAAAACACGCACAGTTTCAATGGAATTTGACACAAAATTTGCAAGTTTTAAAAAGCGCAATTTTGATTCAAATATATTGTGTTATATATCATTTGAAAGAGCAGATTTATCATAGTAAAAATGAAATAGAATTAGTGACGTATGTAAATTAGGTCACGTTACAGAGCTCTTTAAAGTTAAAAATTGCAATTTTCAAATGGCGATAAAACCGGAAGTAAACATCAGAAATCAGAAATGAATATATCATCTGATAGATCTCGTCAAGGGCAATAATTTGTGTACAGGTCAAGAGGTCATCAAAGGTCAAGGTCACTAGATATGAGCCTTGAAAGTTTCGGTCATTACTGAAATTCTTGTTCCGGAAATGTAAATAAATTGAAATCGAAATTAAAAAATCGACAACCTATATTTTTTTTGCAATCGATTGCAGAAGTTGTAGATTTCAAAATTAAAAAAATCCGATTAACCCTCGGTTCTGAATTAAAATTTTAAGAAACATAGGTCAGTTCAAGATGGCGGCTGATCCCTTACATCTGGAAAAAATTTCATCATTTTATTTTTTATGTTTGACCAAATCTATGATAACACAAAACATTTTTTTCAAATATCTTCAATATTCCGGAAGTTGAAATTGAAAGTTTAGAAGCAAATGACGTCAAAACCGGAAGTGATATCGAAACTTTGAAAATTGATTTTCTTTGGAAATTCATATGTCTATGTTATTGAAAGGTTTCAGATGAATCGAAATAAAATTGCAAAAGTTAAAAAAAATCCTTTAAAAAGTGCTCCAAAAGTCAGCTACAAAAGTCAAAATATGAATTTTTCAAAATTGCAATTTGTAGCTATTGGGTTAAACAAATGAACCAAAAAAGACCGATCACAATCTGTTGGAAAAATGAGTTGAAAATGGAAAAACCCTGAAATACGACTTTTTAATATATGTCATTTCCGGTTAGGCAAAAATGTGCCATTTTACATTTAAGCAACACCGAGCAGTTAATCATCGCAGGAAATGATGTCAAGTTATGTGTGGTATGTGCAGTTTTGGCTGGGGAGCGTGACCAGAAATAGAAAAAAAAATAAAAAATAGTCAATTGCAAACCAAAGCAGTGCCTTCGACACGTGTCACCGTCCATATATACATATTATAAATACAACTAGAACCGTGAAGACGGTACCGAGCAGTGCGCAACCCACCCGATACATGGATGAAATATCACATGTTCAACCAATGATAAGAGTTTTACATATAAAAGCGCATTTGTCAAATTACTCACTCAATTTCTTTTGTGTGTCAGTAGAAAGTGCACTGCAAGATATGTTTGCAGGGATAGTAAAATGGATGTAGAACTACAAGAAGTAGACAGAAAGATTAACTATGAAAACTTTAGCTTCTCGAACTCATCCGATATATTATCAAGATAAATACATATATACCAAGCTTCATTCAAATCGGACAAAAACTCTAGTCTCTATCGCGTGTACAAGAAATTGTTGACGGACGGACCGACGGACAGACAGGGGTGACGGCAATATACGTCCATATTTTCGTGTGGGTGTCTTAAAAGGCCGATAAAATGAATTCAGAAATACCAGCATACAGACTAAATAAAAGGGTGCAGAACTACAAGCAGTCAGACCAAATAAAAGGGGCGCACGGCTACCAGTATACAGGCAGGGTTAATAACTAAAAGTGATGCGGAAATACCAGCAGACAGACAAACGAAACACGTACAGTTACAATGGAATTGGGCATATTACTTTCAAATTCTAAAACGCGGAATTATGATTCAAATACATAGTGTCATATCATTGGAAAGCGTAGATATAGCATAATACGAATCAAAAATAATTTGTGTCGTATATAAATTAGGTCATTCAAATCAAATAAAAACTCTAGCTTTTATCACATACACAAGTTAATTTTAACGTTTTCACTAAGTCAAAGGCAATAACTCATAAACCGACGACTGGAATAGCTTCAATTATGAAATGATCCAAGATAGTATCACGATAATTATACATACCAAGTTTCATTCAATTCGGATGAAAACTTAAGCTTCTATCGCGTACACGTTACGTGTTTTTTTTTCACTAAGTCAAGGGCAGAAACTCTTAAACCGATGACTGGAATCGCGCCATTTTCAAACTCATTCGAGATATTATCAAGATGAATACATATACCAAGCTTCATTCAAATCGGATAAAAACTCCAGTCGCTATTGCGTGAAATTGTTGAAGGACGAACGGACCGACGGATGGACAGGCAATATACGTCCATATTTTCATGTGGATGTATATAAAGGCAGATAAAATGGAATCAGAAATACCAGCAGACAGACTAAATAAATGAGGTGCAGAACTACAAGCAGTCATACCAAATAAAAGGGGCGCACAGCTACCAGAATACAAGCAGGTTAACTAAAAGGGACGCGGGAATACCAGCAGACAGACAAACGAAACACGAACAGTTACAATGGAATTTGGCAGAATATTTTCAAATTCTAGAACGCGGAATTATGATTAAAATACATTGTGTCATATATCATTGGAATGAGTAGATCAAGCATAGTAACACCGAAAAAGAATTTATGTAAATTAGGTCACGTGACAGAGCTGTTTAAAGTTAAAAATTGCAATTTTCAGAAGGCCATTAAACCGGAAGTAAACGTTGGGCATCTAAACCGATTATATTATTGGATAGATCTCGTCAAGGGCAACAACTTTTGTTCAGGTCACAAGGTCACTCAAGGTCAAGGTCACAAGTTATGAGCCTTAAAAGTTTTGACCTTTACTAAAAATTTTAAACCGGAAATAAAAACAAATTCTAAATCGAAATTCAAAAATCGGCTTCCCATTTTTTGTTAGCAATCGATTGAAAATTCCATAGACATCACATTTATTCAAATCGGATAATTCCCTGATTCTGAATTTCGATTTAAAGAAAAATTGGTCACTTCAAGATGGCGGCTGATATGAAATATCTGGGTCAGATTTTATCATTTCATAATTTGTCAATAGTTATTTCTAGCACATTACAAAAAGATTTTTTTGAATATCTTCATTATCCCGGAAGTAAAAATCGCGATCAAAATATCTATGCACACGTAAGTTTTCAGATTGATCAGAATAAAATTGCGAAAGTTGAAAAATTGGTAAAAAAAGTGCTTCAAAAAGTCAGCGACAAATTTTTTAAAATTCATCTTTTTAAACTCATATTTTGTAGACAATCGTTTAAAGAAATAAACAAAAAATTCCTATCAAAATCGGATAAAAGACGGAGGTGAAAATGGTAAAACAATTAAAATGGGTTTATCTCGCATACGTCATTTCCGGTTGAAAGGAAATGCATCATTTTACATTCATCAAATACCGAGCAGTTAGATGTCGTAGGAAATCATTTGAGATAATGTGTGGTATTTCTCCTTCATACCGAAATAGCGTGACCAGAAATAGACAACAAAAAAAAATAGTCATTATGAAAACAAAGCAGTGCGTTCGCTAGAACGCACTGCAATAATAATAAAAACGACTTCGGCTTATGATACACCTTAAAATATTATCATAAAACTACATTCAATAGAGCAGAAATAAATAATCAAATATCACATAAAATTTTCCCTTCTCAACATAAACATCTTAAAAATCAATGAAGCAAAAAAAGGTAAAATATTAGCACAATTCATTAAAAACTCTAACTTTTCATCATCATTTAGCACATAAAAATTATCACAGATTTCAGAGGCCTTGACAAATAGTTGTAAGCGTAATGAGTGAAATTTAAAACAATGAAATAAAAAATGTTTCTCATCTTCAACTGACCAAGAGTTGCAGTGACAACAAATGCGTTCTTGTATTTCCTCGGGGGGGGGGGGGGGGGCGGGTATACCTTCCAGTCTCTATTCTTAGTGATAGTGAACCAGCTCTTAGTCGTGCTAAGATCCGCCTATGCGAAAATTTCTTGACATTTTTAACGTAAGGGTCCGTGCCAATTCCATGCTTAAAGTGCCTATAAAACCTAAGTTTGTTTCCATTTGGCCTGTTGTTGTCGTTCCATACATTATTAAGCCAAGTATCATTTTCCCTTTGCCAAAAAATATTCCATAGACTATCTAAATTAATTAAGTCATCTTTATTGCGGATTAAACCTAACTTCACTCCAAGCTGATAGACTCGATTATCCCAGGATGATTTACGTCGAAAACCCCAATTGTGTACTATCCTAGTCAGACTGCTTTGGTCACTTGTTTGAATTCTGTTCCATAACCGGAAAACCTCCGATTTCAATAAATCGTCCCCTTGAAGCCAACCCATGTCCCCCCTTGCAGCCACATTGCTACTTCTTTTGCTTAAACCTAAGAAAAATTTACAGACGTTAACATGTAATACATTGATGCAGTTGTGATTGACCAGACCCCATATTCCAGATGCATACGTAAATACTGGGCGGATCATACAATCATATAATTTTGTAAAAACATCATAAGAAAAACCACCACACCTAAAATGTTTAACTTTGATTACTGCTAATGCTCTGTTCGCTGCCAATGCTATCTGTTTCGCACTAAAAGAATAGTCTGAAAATTCATTCATCCAAATCCCTAAATATTTATATGCTTCAGTATATAATAAATCGATATCACCACAATTAAAGGGAACATTACTCCTAACTACACTTTTATTTCGGAAATGAATAATCTTAGATTTGTCTTGATTTACTAACAGTCTTCATTTGTCACACCATTCACTTAACTTATAAATCAGTTTTTGAAGCTTTAGTTCGGTGGGTGCCAGTTACACAATATCGTCTGCATACAGTAAAATTGAAATCATTCCATCGTCGACTTCAATTATACACTTGACCCATGTCAGGTGGTTTATTTATAGAAATGCAAATCCCCCGTCAATATTAACCAATGCAAATGAGTTTATTTATAGAATACTAAATCCGATCGTCTAATAATAGATAGTCGTAAATAATGTCTTTCCATTTTGGGTTAATGAAAATAAAAAAACAAAACATAGGCCTAGTCATAAACAAACATTGTATGGCATAGGCCTTATGGACCATATGCAGCGCTCTAACTTTGACTAAAGTCAAACTTTGGCTAAAGTTGGACTTTACAAAGTTACGATAAAGTCAGACTTAACTATAACTTTATTTGGTATGCACGGCCTCTTATATAGCCGAACTTTATAAAGTATTGGTTATGTATTTAAAGTATGGTGGACTGGTATTACAATTGATATTTTTCTACAGATTTTCGGTTCTGTTTCCCACCACCCAAACTTTTCAGATACACATGTATAACTAGAGTGGTCCAGTTTACATCAAAATCACCCAACATTTCTGAAACACGAATTTCACGAAAACTACATGCATTTACGCTGTAAAATGATATAACTTCGGCGTTAGGTGTTAAAAATCCAACATTCAAAGTTCGAAATTACAAAATGGAAGACGAATTACAAAGCGATCGAAAACGAATGCCTACGTTGACATGCGAGGAGCAAGACTTCATCCTGGATACAGTTGACGAGTATAAAAGTATAATTGAAAGCAAGAAAAATGATCTATACACAAAAAGGAAAAGGCTTGGAAAGCAAACGAGAGCCGTTTCTGTGCAATGCCAGATTTCAACAAGCGCGATTCCAATCAATTAAAAAAATGTTGGAACAATCTTAAGATGAAGGCTAAAAAATCAGTGGCCCTTGAAAAACGTGAAAGGAAGAAAACAGGTGGTGGTGTAGCAGAGAAGTCGGACGATGCCAGTCAGAGAATATGTTCAATGATACCAGAATAAATGCATCCACTGGATAATATTTTTGACAACGACGCTGAATTCCATGGTGATGTACATGATGGGGAAGATACAGTAACTGGTTTGTTTAATCATATATACATATAATAAAAGGGATTCTTTCCTTTAATTATTTACTTACCTTTTAATTATTTTACAAGATAGATATGGACATTCTTCTATTACCGAACGTCTTATTTCTTTTTCAAAGGGTCTTTTGAATCAAAGTGCAAATCATAAGCGTTTTGAAAGAGCATGTACAAGTATCTTCTTATCAATTATGTATTTTTATTTCATTTTTCAGATACTACAAATACCAGTCAGACAATTGGTTCTGAACCAACAGAGCAAGAAGAACCAGGACCAAGCACTACCCCCTTTGTATGACAAGTAAAACCTCTCGCTCAGTAGGTTCACGGAATCCCAGTTTGGCATCAACTTTCGTTTCTGCTAAAACTGATTTGGTTACGATGGCGAGAGAAGAACATGCCCTGAAGATTGAGCTACTAAAAACACAAATTGATGCCGCTCGTGAAGAACATTATGCTAAAATGAGCATTCTCAACAAACAGTCTCAACTGTTAGATCTTCAGATTCAGAAGGGACAAGAAAACATAAATGAAAATAATCAGATGTCACCAATTTATCAATATTTATGATAAGATGTACAGTAAAATGTTTATTTGAAGTAACTATCAGTTATATTTCTTCTCACTCGATTTCCTTGTTTAGTGGTTACTTGACATTCAATTAAGTCTGGTTGATCATATGGGGGGACTTCATCTGTAATTTCGTCCATTTTCATTTGTCTTGCTGTTGTGTTACCAAAAATAATTTGGGTACGAAACGGTTATCGGGGCGATTTGACTATTGTTTACTTTTTGATCGAGCGGCAACGTGCTTGAACTTGGGACACCAATTGTGTTTACAGTCTTTTTTGGATGCACTACGGTGTAAGTTTTGGTTAATATTGTTAAAATATGTTAAGTTATTATGTCTTATTCTTGATCTGTGTGTTGAAGCATGTTTTTCTTAATATTTGGCATTTGCAAAGATTTTTATAAGTTCTGAGTCATATCGACCAGACTGCCAAATTCGTCCTTAATGAACAAATTATTCTTTTTTGTGAATTTCTGGTTTTGTAATTTTTCAGTTTTCTACCTAATGTCCATGAGAATAAATATCAACGAAATTTCAACTGGGTTGTGATTTTAAACAATGGGCGTGGTAACTACAGGCCACACTGGGCATGACGCATGGTGTGAAGCTGCACACTTTCTAAATTGTGAAGAATTGAAGTGGCAACAATCACTGCCATAGTAGTATCAAAATTAGTTCGGATTTTCATAGAAAGACATGGAAAACGTCTCTTTAATACACCAAACAATCGTTCAATGGTATTTCTTGTTGTCGCATGAGAAATGTTGTATTTCCGTTCAGAATTACTCACAGGATTCGAAAATGGTGTTAATAGATATGCCCGGCATGGGTATCCAGCATCCCCAAGTATATATCCACCAGCCTGACGTTTTTCCAATTTTAGTGAAATGGCAATACATGTATTGTCAAATATTCGGGTGTCATGTGTTGCACCAGGCCATCTTGCTACTATATCACGAATTGTCAAGTTGTGGTCTCCAATTACTTGTACATTAATGGAATGCCAGCCCTTACGATTTCTGAAAAGTTCAGCTTGTTCTCCTTTTGGGCATTGTATGGGGATGTGGGTACAATCTATCGTTCCTACAACCCCAGGAAAGATTGCCAAATCGTAGAATCCACGTTGAATTTCGGTTATTTCATTTTCTGTAGGAAATGTTACAGCATCGGACCTGTGGCTATTGCCATTGATATATACTTCACAGTTCAGCTGACCTGACAGTAGATTGGTGGATGCCCATTAGATCGCCTACATTTAATTGAAATGACCCAGAAGCATACCAGCGTAGAGTTATTAGAAGTTGTAAGACAGGCGGAATATGAATAGTCTGATCACAGCGTTGATGAATATCCAACTGCCTTTGAAAATCTGTACCTTTGCATAAATTTGGTATCATCTAAATCTTCCAGTGGATTAGAGCGATCTTTTACAATTCTGTGAGCCAACAGCGTGTTGTTGAAGATCTATTAATCGCTGTAATTGATCTAAATAATCCTTCATTTCGTGTATAAAACTAGTAAAGTTTAGCAAAAGTTTAGCTTAAGTCACCTACTGGGGTGACTGCAAATTCTTTCATTTTATACATTTGAAAGTTAAAGATAAGCATGACTTTCGTAAAGATCGAGCGGTGCATACCCAAAGTTCGACTTAAGTCTAACTTTAGTCAAAGTTTAGGTTAAGTACGAGCGCTGCATATAGCCCCGAGTCTAAGAATACCCTAGAAATTTCGCTTAAAAATAACCACATATCGGCGTCATTATCGCATCGGACTGAAAACCTTATATTTTCAAATTGATCTACCTTATCTATGGCAAATATCGTTTGACATTTTCATCAACCAAAGACTCTTTTAACAATGAGTTCTTAAGGGCCTAGAAATGCGCCCCCCCCCCCCCAATTCAGGCAAAATGCAATTCAGAAAACACCTTATTTTAACAATGAGTTCTTATTTTAGCAATGCCCCCCCCCCCCCCCCCGAAGCAACAACCCACCTCATGATTTCTAGATACACCACCAGATACACAAGAATTCAGACTCATGATGCTTCAATTTTGGAGCAACATATCTCAAAGGCCAATCTGGATAATGGACGTTTTGTTATTCGATGGGATTCGACGAAACAATGTCAATTTAGAGAAGCACTCGGTGAAGAATGTAACAATCTTAATGCAATTGTAAACTCTATATCTGTTGTTAATGATATTCACTCTGCCGTTGACAATATTACAGCAATTTTCTATAATATATCGCTATCTTGTTTCGGTCACAAAGTGAAACAAAGGGGTATATATAGGAAACAAAAGTATTGTAAAAACTATTGGTTCGATTCAGATTGTAAAAAAGCCAGGGAATATTTCTCAAAATGTAGAAATTTGTTTCTAAGAAAACGTTGTCCTGCGAATCAGAAAGCTTTCTGTTCAAGTCGTAGTGTATATAGTAATGTAAAACGCCGAGCTAAAGCCCAATACGGGAGAAAGATTGGTCAATCTATTAATCAACTATATAAATCAAACCCCAAACTTCTGTGGAATCATTTGAAAGGTACAAAAAATATTGTTACCAAAACTAATTTAACTTCAAAGGATTTCTTTAACCACTTTAGAGAAATCTACAATGAACGGTACTCTGATGAGCAAAACAACTCAGATAGTTCTGTCCTCGAGGACAATGTATTTATTGAATCTCTGGACGCAGAGATATCAACACATGAGGTTGAGCTTGCCATTAAAAAACTCAAATGCGAGAAAAGCTCTGGTCCTGACCAAATTTATAGTGAATTCTTTATACAGGGTTCCAAGTTGCTTCTTCCTTTAATATGTAAAATTTTCAACATTATTTTTATCTCAGGCTGCTACCCGACCGGGTGGTCTAAATCTATTAGTCCCTGTTCCCAAGAAAGGTGACCTGAACAATGTGGACAACTTCCGAGGAATCACTATCATGAACATTTTTGCAAAACTTTTTTCAACAATACTTAATAGCAGACTTACAAAATGGTGTGAATTTAATGACAAGCTCAGTGACTCTCAATTCGGTTTTAGGGCTAATAGAAGCACCCTCGACGCAATATTTATACTTAATGGTGTGATTGACCACTCACTAAATAATAGAAAAAAACTGTTCTGTGCATTTATCGACCTGCGGAAAGCTTTTGATTTTGTTGACCGAAAGTTTCTATTGGTTAAGCTTAACACTCTTGGAGTAAGCAGTAAAATGATTAGTATGATTAAGTCAATGTATCAAAATGTTAGTAGCGTGATTAAGTTTAAAGGTGATTTGTCAGAAAAGTTCTCAAGTTTCTCAGGGGTCAAACAGGGCGAACCACTATCTCCTTTGCTTTTTTTGATTTTCATAAATGACCTTGAAAATTTCCTCGTCAGTAATGATTCCGAATTAGTCAAGATAAGTAATACCATCATATACTTTTTACTCTTTGCTGACGACACTGTGCTCTTTGCGAACAGTGAACGAGCATTACAAAATCTCTTAGATAGATTCTGTCGATATTGTCGTTTTTGGAAGCTTAAGGTTAATGCTCACAAGTCTAAGGTAGTGATATTCCACAGGGGAAAGTTTACACCCAAATTTAATTTCAAAATCGAAAACTCAAATTTAGAAATTGTCACTGAGTATGTATATCTTGGTATTTTGTTCTTTCAGAATGGTAAATTTATCAAAGCAGAAAAGAGACTTGCATCTCAAAGTCGAAAAGCTTTAGGTTCTTTAATATCATCTATCAAAACTTCACATATCAACATTAGCAGTAAATGTTTAGCATATAGGTCCTTAGTTGTTTCAGTTCTCCTATATGCTTGTGAAATATGGGGATCTTTTAAAGGTAACTCTGTTGAAATCATCCAAAATGATTTTGTTAGATTTATTTTGCGTGTAGGTAAGAGCACTCCTCTATGTGCTGCTTTAGCCGAGGTTGGGATACTGCCTTTGTTAGTTATTAGGAAGTTTAGAATTTTGAAATACTGGGGCAAAATAGTCCAATCTCAGAATCCACTGATTTCATCTATTTATCAAGCACTTTGTTTTGACGCCATAAATGGGAAGGTCAATTGGGTATCCAATGTTAAATCGATATTGAATGACGCCGGTTTTTCATATGTCTTTAACCAACCATATTTGTTTAATTTGTTATCAATTAAATCAAGTATTACTGATCAATATCGACAGGAATGGTTTGCGTCTTTAGAGCAATCCAGCAAGTTAAGGTTTTACAAAAACTACAAACTAAATTTTGAATTCGAACCGTATCTAGACTCTAATATTGCTGATAAATTTAAATTTCTTATCTGTCGATTTCGATGTGGTAACCTGAAGCTAAATGTTGAAACGGGTCGTTATACCAAAATTCCGCATGACAAGAGATATTGTTTATGTTGTAAATCTAAATATATTGAGGACGAATATCATTTCATTTTGTGTTGTCCTGTATACATTGACTTGCGCCGTCGTCTATTTAATCGTCAATTTTGGGCGTTTCCTTCAATTTTTAAAATGAATAGATTATTATCTCCTAAAAATAATAAAGAATTACTGAATTTGGGTAAATATCTCTTCCAAGCAATTAAAATCAGAGAGGACATATTAACCCAGTAATAGAGTCAACCTTTTGGGATTTCCTATTTGTTTCTATATACCTAGATTTTGATTAATATACATGATAATTTGTACATATTGTTTTGATGTTAAATTGTTTATTACATAATGAGGGCTATGGAATGAATTTTCTTTACTTATATTGATTTATATACATAATAGATTGTACATTATATTTTTTTTTTTACAATCTTGTTTGTTAACGTGGGCTATAGTATGTATTTACTTTGCTTAATAAAACGATACAAAACGATACATGCTTACAATCCAAAACAAACGAAATATTATGTAGGCCTATTTCTTATTTTTAGATGTTAGTAACACTAAGATTCCTAGCCAAAGGCGACTTCTTATCAGAAGTCGCAAATATTCATGGTATTTCCAGATCTTCGGCTAGTCGCTGTATATGCACCGTTTCAAAGGCCATTAATGAAACCTTGCTCGGTAAAATGTGTCAAGAAGGAGAGGAATTGACTATTAAACAACAATTTTACAAAATAGCGAAATTTCCAAACACTGTGCGTGCCATTGATGGAACTTTAATTCCAATATTGGCACCAGTAGAAAATGAACCGGATTATGTATGCAGAAATGAGTATCATGCCATCAATGTACAAGCTGTGTGCGACAGTAAGATTAGGTATTTATCTATTTTACTTAGTCCAAATACGAACAAGAACTCATCAATTGTTTCAGTTGTACACATTGTAAATGCAATGGGTGTATCTTTCTTGGCAATAGCTTGTTTTTGTGTCATTAAGGCCTATTTTGATTTTTTTTTTTAAAATACTAAATATTATTGTCTTTCTATACATTAATTTTATGTTTGACTTTTACTTAATTGGCTCTATTTATATCTATTTCTAGATTTTCAAACCTTATGTGCAAATGGCCTGGGTCAGTCCACGATTCGTTCATTCTGAATAATTCAAGCCGATGCACTATTGTATAATTTTAGGTGCTTACATAAGACTGGAGGATGTCTGCCATTCAACCCAGCCAGGTGTGTTCAGGTAATCACATGTGCCTTCATTCTGCACAACATGTGCATTGATGCCGGTATACTCCTGGAAGATGACATTGTAGTGCTAGAGGATATGGAGGAAAACAATATCTATCCAAATGTGCAAAGGAATGATGATGGGCACATGATAAGAAATCGTATCATCCAAAGATTTTGAGCTAAATAATCATATAATGTACTGAAAACATGATAACACTTTTCATTTCAGGATTATTCATAAAGGTACAAAAGCTAAGACCATAATATTTAGCAGCGTTTTTTAAATTCCTTGTAAGAACTTCCTTCATATTGAAAATGTTTGGTTAGGTACTATTGGCATTACATTTTTTGACAAAGATTTTTCAGTGTTTCAATCTATGAAGCTTATATTTGGTGAAAAAATGTCTGATACATATATGTTATGAGGTCAAAATATTATGGTTTTAATTTTCATACATTATGAATAATCTTGTAATCGAATTTCAAAAACCATGTAAAATATAATGGTCTTAGCTTTTGTACCTTAATGAATTAACCTGAAATGAAAAGTGTTTGGGTTTTTTCTGAGCCACCCGATATATATTCCAAAATGAAAACGTTCTCTTTTAAAATTTAATTACAGGTAATAAATAATCTTCATTGAGTGGTGCCTTTAACGTATGTAAAATTTGTCTCAGCAATTCAACTTTTTCTTCCTCTAACTGAAGTCTTTTTGTGGGACTTTGCTTCCGCCCAGTTTTTTATCGAAATGTTTTTTCGTTTTTTACACAGGGCACACAGCCTAAACTGCAACAGCTGCAGCAACCTACCACGTCGCTGGTGTCCTATTTAAGATGGATCACACCTGGCAGATCGGTTTGACCAACAAGTCATGTACGTGTACTTCGAAACCCGCAGAATGGAACAGGCCTAGTAAATGTACTGGAACTGGTGTTGTGAAAATCATGGACGTTGAGTGGACAAAACCAAACTGGTCAATGGGCAATAAGAAGCAGCCAAAGCAACCAATTAACAATTCTACAAAGTCTCTCTTCAACCCATTACCAAGCGAGCTCAGTCCTAGTTTGGATCAACTTATCTCAGTATTGTATGTTTCAAATAAAAACTCCTGTGTCATGCAGTATTCGATGCCAGAACCGTCGTACAGCCCAGAAGATGATGTCAACGTGGAAACTGAGGTTATAGTGGAGACATCAGCAAGCATACCAGATCCATTACCAGATATCGTCAGAAAATATGAAATACTTCCTACCTTCACGAAAGATCAGGTTATCGCTCTAGCGGAATCAACCAAAAACCAAACTTTGAACACCCTTTCGCGGCAACAACATGTAGGAAGAACATCGGCATCAATTGCGCGATCAGTCCTTATTAGAGCTAGGAAAATATCCGAAGGCCAACTAGTTTTTCATCAAATTTTTATTTTCGGGAAGACAACTTTGCCTGCTGATTTGCCAGCTTTGAAATCAAATGAAACCTGTGGCCAGGCGTGCATATAAAATGTCCTCCAGATCTGAAACGGATTGACGGAAAACTGAGGTTAAACCAGTCACATGCATATTTTAGTCAAGTACAGTTCCATATGCTTGTCACCAATGCGACATAGTGTGACTTTTTGAATATACAAGTCTTGAATGTATTCAGAAGTAAGCTACTATAAATGTACGGAAATCGCATTATTCTGATTATTATTATTAATCTGTTGTCGATTTTGTTCCCATTCCAATTGTAACTAAATTATAACCATTAACGCTAACATGAATGAAGGCATGGTCTTGAATGGTAGCGCAGGTTATTGATAAAAAAAATTATCAATAAATATTTAATTATAATAGACTAAGATTATAGATCAAATGTGAGAAAATATTCAACCTGATCTGAAGACTAGTGTATGTAGGCCTAATGTAAACGTCTTAGTCCTCTAATCTAAAACTAACTAGAAGAACTGAAGCCAAACATAATCTTCTACGCGATAAGGTAGAGACCTATTGTCTGTGTAATTAAAAGGGTTTTTTCATGAGAAATGGATTATCAGCCTGACAATGCTACCGTTAAAATCACAAAATAAAGGCAATTCAATGGCAAATTGTATGCCTATCTAAATTTATACAAAACATAAAACAAAATTAAACTGTTCATTTTAATCCTCCAAAAATACAGAGGTCAGGAAAAAATTCGTATAATAAAAGAAAAACCATGGAAAATTCAAGTCCAAAAACAGATGCAAAGCTAGCATAGAACAAATTTTGGACTGTCCATAATCCAAAACCTGTCCTTACATATCCATAAATTTTATCTAATCCGTAATTTTGTAATAACCGTATTTTCCTCAATCGTATTTACGTCGGCCATTTTTTATCAATAATAACTTTTTTATTGATAGAAAATGGCCGACGTATATACGATTGTATTTTCCTGTCTCTAAGCTCATGCGCACAGACCTGACAACCGTCTGTTACTTTTATTTCAAAAATGACGCATAGAATATTCAGGAAAAGAAAAAAATAAAACGTAAGGATTTTTTAGTTGATATAAAACATTCACTTTTGTGTTTGAGAAAATTTCCATAATTTATTTCAAGAATTCCAAAATATTTATTCCGTTCAACTACCCGTGGGGCAATTGTGTGTTGCCATAACAGAGAGCTTCACGAAACCGTCGAGAGAGCTGCGCTCTCATAATAACGTTGTTCTTGGCAGTATCTGTGTTACGGGAGTTGATCTCCCTTGTTTACGGTCTTGATTATCCAGTTACTGGTACAACAAGTTAACCGAGTTCACATCGACAATCTCTGCCGGTATCCGAACGAGACCAAACTCGTGCAGAAGTTGTTATGAATGCATGTGTGTGCTCAACCAATCAGCAGCCGATGACTGGCTATATAAACCAAACCACGCGTATAGTTCAACAGATTGGGAGCTGCATTGAATGTACGACTGGATTTTCTATGTAACCTGATTAAGTGTACATAAAGTTTTACTTATTACTTGTTGTCATTTCCAACACTATACTTTACCCACAGCAGAGTCGAGTAGTTACTCCTCTGCCATGTAGCGATTCCACTACATCTGCTTACCATTCTGATTAAACATTTAATTCCTCTATGATAAAACAATTCTTATGGATTACAATTACTAAGTTTATTTGAGCGACGTTTCAACCAGTGTTCTCTGGTCTTTATCAAGCTATGAATAATATTACAAAGATTAACAAGCAGGTAAAGACAAAACAAGGGATTAAAGAATATGGCTGATGATTATTTGATTGTTGATCATAGGCTCTGGGGATAAACACTCAAGGATCCAGGTTGATTGATTATGTCTTTTGATTTGGATGGCTTCAATAATTTTTTGTGGTTCCGCAAAGTCCCAGTTTGTTTTCGAAATGTTTTTTTTTTTTTTTCGTTTTCCCGAAAGAGCACACAGCCTAAACTGCAACAGCTGCAGTAAACTTTTGACAACTGTACACCTTAGATTTAGGCGAGGTAGTGCTTAAATATAAATTGGAACATTTTTGCAAAAGTGCAAATTGCACATTGCACCCTTAATAAAAACAGGTTTTTTGACCCTGGAAGCCACATTTTTGGGCCGATTTTGCTCGGGTTTTCATTTTTGGAATCTGTGACTAAATTCAGATGTGATATGAGTTCAAAAAATTCAAATATCGAAAATTCGTACCCCACAATTTTTAATCGAATTTCGATTTTATTTTACATTTTTTCAATTTTAGTCAGATTGATCTGCTATTTTAATAAAAAAGTTTTATTAGAAATGTTAATCAAGTGACGTAGTCGAAATTTTTACTTCACTTCCTGTTTGAATGCAAAATCAAAGTTCCGGTTGAATAACTTCCGGTGAAATTTAAATATTTCAACGAAATTATGCAGATGGGTAGCCAAAGTAATTCTATGGCCGATTTTAAAATAAAATTTCACCCGCAAGTGGAACTTTGACCGCCATTTTGATTTTCCTGAAACATTCCATATTTTATTCAGCCAATTTGGCTGAACCGAATTTCAATATTTTGGTATTAAATGAAAGAACATAAAAATTAGAGAAAATTCTTGGAAGTAGATTTTCGAATTTCGAATTTGCAATTTCAAGTTGAATTTTTTCAATTTTTGAAGGCTCATATCTCGTGACCTTGACCTTTGATGACATTGACCTTCAGTAGGTCAAAGGTCATCGACCTTGGCTACCAGATGATACTTTAATATTTGACCTCCGACATCAACTTCCGGGTTTATAGCTGTCCGAAAACAGCAAAATTGACAACTTTGGACTGCCCTAGCACGTGACCTAATTCACTTAGAGACTTATATTTTTAGATTTCTAGCTCTTTCGAAAGATATATCACAATGGATTGTAATGCAAAATTTCAATTTTTTATATTTTTCAATTTTGGAAACCTTTACCCGATGTTTTGAATTTTTTGACATTGATGTATGTATATCTCGTGATCTATGAGATGTAGAAGCTTCAAATTTGAAACATAATTTGAACATACCCCTTACACATGTATGAATCAAAAAATATTGACGTGGGCGTGGCACATCCGGGTAAAATTTTCATTTTGTTTAAATTTTGTTGTCTGGAAAAAATATATATAGAATTCAATTTTTTTGAAAAATGCTTCTGCACACACTTACCTCATTACTTTAGCTCAATTATATCAAAATCTCAGATGTTTCGGTTGAATAGTTCTGAAAAGGGAACAAGGTTTAAGCATTTCAAAATTTCCGATAATATATTTGGACCTTTTTTGACATTTTTTATTGTATATCTCGTTAACCAATGGATGTAAAGGCTTGAAAATTTGGGCATTCATATATATTATTAATATAAATAACGTCACATCAAAAAATCTCACGTGGGCGTGGCACATCCGGTTAAAATTTTGTTTTTGTTAAAAATTTGTTTATCAAAACAAAGGTAAAGTTTAATATTTTTTTCAAAAAATGACCTTGCATACAGTTACAGCATTGCTTTATTCACCTTATGTTAAAGGCTCATTGATTTCGGCTTTGTAGTTAAAAAAAGGGAACAAGGTTAAACAAAATGTTTTTTTTCGTTTTTGACCTTGACCTTTGTTGACCTTTCTAGGATCAAAGGTCATTAACTTTGGCTTTTCATTTATACGTTCATATTTGAAGTCTGTCGTCAACTGCCGGTGTTATTACTGTATGTATTTCAAAATTTGAAAGACTTGTTTCTCATGAATTTGACCTTGAATGACCTTGACCTTCAGTAGGTTGATGGTTATTGATTAAGGTTTTTATCTGCTACGTTCAAATGTTAGGTCTGGTGACTACTCCCGGTTTCACAACCTTTCAAAAAAAACAAAAATTTTAAAAGTTGTCGACTTCTTTGGCACTTGGGATTTAAGTTCATGGTCGATATTTTTAACATTCCCCTTAGCAATTTGCACATTTGCAAAGTGCCACGTGTGGCTCTAGTCTTTCTTTGTTGTTGCTTTTGTTGATGGCTAATGTTATGGTTTCGTTCCAATTGATTTTGTGGCCTGTGACTTTAATGTGTTCTTGGATTGCTGATTGGTTTTTGGCTTGAATTCGATTGATGTTCTTTGATTCTTTTTTGAAGTGGTCTTTTCGTTTCACCGATGTAAGAACAAAAAACTTGGTACACACACCCTTTTTAGGTCAGCTTTATTTGTTGGTTGTAGTTTTCCATTCGCATGAGTAATGTCTTTCAAAATTATCTGGCCAGTAAAAATGGTTTCTATTCCAGCTTGTTTAAGCAATCTTTTGATCTTATAAGACGAGTTCCCATTGAATGGTATGAACTCTCTGATGGGTGGGGGTTCTGGGTTAGCTGTTGGTTTGGCTATTACAGGTTTCATAGCTTTAGCAATTGTTTGGTTCACTTGTTGTTGAGGGTATTGGTTAAAGTTTATAAATACATCTTTAAGGTGATTGATTTCTTCATGTAAATTTTCATCACTGCAAATATTTACAGCCCGTTTGGTGAGGGTAGAAATGATGCCTGTTTTCGTTTGTAAAGGGTGGTTTTTCTGTAAACTGATGTGCTGACTTGGTTATTAATATTTACATCCAGTGTAGCTGGCTTAGGTCAAAGAATGAGTCTTTATTTACTGATGATGGTTTTATTCGTTGGACATCAACGTAAGAACTGTAATTAAACAAATACAAAATACATCAGTAACTATATGATAATAAACATATTAAGAAAAATAGAGTTAACACTGCACATGCACTCACATGTAGGCCTATACATGTAAACATTTTTAGCACACAGTGACATGTGCAATAGAACGTTGATAATGTAATATTCATAATAACCTCATATTCAATTAATACGTCTTAATCTCAGCCAAATCATTTACAATCGGAAAAAAGCAGTAACCTAAATGTAAACAAACTTGGTACCGTTGCGTTCATTAATGTACAAATAGAGATAACTCTAGCTTTCACAAAGTCAGTATGATAGGCCTATGCTTGTTCACATATTAACAATCCCGTTTGCAAATAGTATTTTAACTAAGGAAATAGTATTAACTAAAATAAACAATAAGAAATATCAATTACAACTTGCATACAGACTCATGTAAAATAATATTAACATTAAACTTTAACTACACGTGGGTGGGTCGATAATGGCTCCAATGTACGAACCTAGTTCTAGCATTGCTTATGCCACAAGTTCAGGGTTTAAATGTTACAACTACATCTGTAATCAAATCAGATACAATAAATGCTACAACAGACAATATAAAGACATATGTATAATCGTTAAATACCTTGTTCTCCTGACCATAGGCCGCTATAAGTCGTGATAAAGATGAGTGACTAGTACATTTTTGTTTGTTTATGCTGGGCGGAAGTCAAGGTCTATTAAGCAATTAACAAGGCAAATCGGACACAAGTAATCGAACTTATCCATCCGGAAATATTGAAAACGTGTAATCAAGGTATTAAATGAAAAATTACTGGTATTGTTGATAATTAAAGCAAAAATAGAGAACAATAGAAAAATAGGCCTACTGACATTTACACTCCCACCAAAATCTACAAGATTTTCAGTTAACTTCTTTACAACAGGGCAATCAACAATAAACTTATAGACTATACAATATAGTACGTTAAAGATCAACATGTTACATAATATACAAACAATATTACTACAAACAACGTCAATTTACTTTTCAACAAGTAGCACCAACTTATGAACAGATCTTTCAAATACCGAGGACTGTTTCTTTACTTTGACTCTTCTAACCAGTCCATCATCATCTGGGTTAGCTCTAATGACCCTACCAAGTGGCCTTTGGTTACGCGGCAAATCAATGTCCTTAACAAGCACAATGTCTCCTTCCTGGATGTTTCGACGAACTCCGTGCCACTTCTGATGTAAGGCAACTTGAGCTAGGTACTCTCCCTTCCATCTTGACCAGAACTGTTCAATCAGGTACAGATCCTCTCTCACAAATTCTCCAGGAGGTACTGTGGTCTTACCAGTCAAAATGTGGTTTGGAGTAAGCGGTTCCAATGCGTCTGGGTTGTCAATCTCACTGACTGTAAGAGGACGACAGTTTACAATTCACATTACTTCGTAGAACACTGTTCTTAATGAAGAATCATCCAATCTTCCAGGACAAAGTAGTAGGACGGCGTTTAGTTCTTATTTGACGCTCCCAAACGCCTCCAGTATGACTAGCACTAGGTGCATTCAGAACAAAATCACACTGTTTCTTAGATAAGAATGTACATATTTTCTCACGGTTGAAGGCTTTCTCAAACTCATTTTTAGCGCCAATAAAGTTTGTTCCCTGGTCCGAGCGTATTTGTCTCACGGCTCCTCTAATGGCAATAAAACAACACAAACCATTGATAAAGACATCTGTTGATAAGTCATCCAACATCTCAATATGAATGGCACGAGAGCACATACAGGTAAATAATAAACCATAGCGTTTCACTTCTTTCCGTCCCTGTTTCACCATAAAGGGACCAAAACAGTCCATTCCAGAATAAGTAAAGGGTGGTGACGGTTCTACTCTTTCCGACGGTAAGTCTGCCATTCGTTTAACTTCTGTAGGACGTCGTAAACGCCTGCATGGAACACACTATCGAATGAATTTTGCGACAAGTTTACTCCCACCAACAATCCAATACCCATGCGAACGAAGTGAGTTTAGAGTTATTCCTCTGCCTTGATGTTTTGCTTGTTCGTGCACATAGGTAAGTATGAGTTTCGTAAAAGACTGTTGCTTGGAAGAATAATTGGATGTTTGTAAGAAGATTCAAGATTTGCCTTTCGCAGACGACCACCAACGCAAATAAGTCCATCTTTGAGAATTGGATCAAGGGAATACAGTCGATTAGTTTTAGGCAATAGAGTAGATGTCTCCAGTATTGCGATTTCTTCTGGAAATGAATCGCGTTGAACAAGTTTCGGTATAGCCGTTTCTGCATTTCGCCTGTTTTCCACGGTCGGATCATAAATAGCTCCCTTCGTTACCTTAGACAATTGCTTTATTCGAGTGACTATCGACACTAATGTTGACCATTTAGAATATTTACTGAGTCTTTCAAGAATAGTTGGTGAACTTGTCTGCGTAAAGAGGGTAGTTGATACATGATCAGACCTTACTTCGGGGTCTCCTAACTGTAGCTTTGTATCAAATCCAGGTGTTTCGATCACTGGCTGCCAAAGAAAAGATGGTCCAGTAAGCCAAGTTGTTCTTGAACTATCTAAAGCGTTTAAACCTCTAGATGCATAATCTGCAGGGTTGTTCTCTGTGCTAACGTAACACCACTGATTCGGACTTGTACTGCTTCTGATTTTTTTAACTCTGTTAGCTACGAACACACGAAACCTTCGCGCTTCATTGTTGATATATCCCAACACTACCTTTGAGTCAGTCCAGAAATATTCCTTGTTGATTTTAAGATTGAGCTTTTCTTTCAAGAACATACTCATTTTGACGGATAATACTGCCGCTGTAAGTTCAAGTCTTGGAATCGTTACTATTTTGTGCGGTGCAACTCTAGCTTT
Organism: Lottia scabra; assembly: GCA_029955415.1. Taxonomy (NCBI): domain Eukaryota; kingdom Metazoa; phylum Mollusca; class Gastropoda; family Lottiidae; genus Lottia; species Lottia scabra. The sequence goes on along the minus strand of JARJEI010000003.1, from coordinate 23,730,643 downwards.
AGCGGTAAGTAATGAGCAGTGGATTTTGTGTTCGCCTACAATTCTAAGGTAAGTACACTGACCATATCCTACTGTGCTGGCATCAGAGAAGTGATGTAGTTCCGTAGTAATCGGATTTCCTATGTTCGACGGTACAAGACATCTCGGGATTCGTACGTTTTTTAGATTGTCGATATCATCTATCCAGTTTTGCCAGTCAGACGCAAGTGCACTAGGTAGCAAATCATCCCAGCCTACGCCGTATTGACACATTCCTGTAGTATGCGTTTACCTTTAAGTGTAAATGGTGCCAGAAATCCTAAGGGATCAAACACAGATGCTACAATAGAAAGAAAGTGACAAAAATAAAGCGTGACAAATCGATAGATTTGCCACGCAACAACCTTAGATCTAAAATTCAACCTTGAAATTATTCAGAATAAGTACTATTCAAAATATCAGACTTAGCTTTATTATTTGATATCTTTCTTCCACTGAATTTATAGTCCTTTCTGGTATATATTTATGACTGGACTCATCCCAGCTTCCATTACGTGTATTACAAAATAGTTTATCTTAAAATCGTATTCTTCTCATCAGCATCAGATAACAAAATCATCCTAACATTTGAAATTGTCTGAGCACGAATGAGTTCATCAATGGTTGGTTGGTAGATGACAAGTTAACGTTCATTTCCAGCTTAAGCTGATATCGCAAACTAGGTAGTTGTTGGTAGTTGGTAGTTCATCAACATACATTCAACCTTTTATACTGAACATGATTACCACTGAACACTTTAATCACTTTTAATTTGTTCACATGACAAAGAAAATATTACTCGAACAGAGTAAAATACATTTCTAACTGCCTGGTGGTCTGTGGCAGATAAAACCTAGCTTTCCCAAATTCTTTATTTCTCAGATAGTCCAGTATCACCGAAAATTCCTTTGGGTTTCGGTCGTCCAGGGTGTAAGTTGGCACCTCTTCTATTATTTGATGTGTTAAGGTGATATGAGAATAAAATTCCCATAAAAAAGCACTGGCCTAGGTCATGAATCTAGAACTATATATTTTAAAGTGCAGTTAATTTATTAGTATATTATGATAAATAAATAAGTAAAAAGTTGCATAAAAAGCTGGTGGTACCGACTGGTCACAATTATCTGGAAGGAATATAAAACCGATATACACAAAACTTTCTTCTTACAGTTCCTATTTAAAATGAAGACAATTTATATTAATGTAAAGCATTTCAAAGTGATAGGCCTACAGTTTGCCATGGACTAAATGGTTACTCAAATTTTGTTTCGCTTATAGGCGGTCACAAGCCTCTTGGTGTAAACATAGGGATACTGTTCCTGAAGATTCTTATAGTGAGTCTTTACTATTAATGATGCCTTTGTTGCGGTATGATTGTATGTTACCACAAACGGAATAATTTGGTTATCGTGTTGTATATTTAAACCATTGGGATATACAGTGCCGTGTTGGTTCATCCAATAGCTCTCGCGCTGTAATCTTCTGCGTTTAGGCTTGATATTCGGAATAGCTGGGATTGATTCAATGGGCATAATCAGTAGATCATCAATGGAGTGGTCGGGAAGATTAAAATGATTCGCAATAGGTCTATCTTTGCCATGTACGATGTCATAGCGATGGCCGTTTAAACGGGTACGTAGCGCGTTTTGGGTTTCGCCAACATATTGAATATCGCAAATTTTGCAAGAAATTAGGTATATCAAATTTTGGTCGGCGCATGAAAGTAGGTCGTTCATGAGGAAGGTTTTTCCTGTCCTCTTATTTCGGAAATAGTGAGAAATGAGTATATGTTCGCAGGTACGACACGAAGAACCTCCACACGGAATTGAGCCAAAGCCATTAAAAGGGGGAGGGGGGGTCCTTTTTCTTCTGAAGATGTGAAAGTGTGTCGTTTTTAATTTGGCGCAAAAATCTTTTTGAGTAACCCCTCTCTCTTAATTTATCGAAAACAAGTCTACATGCGGAATCAAAATCGGTCTGCTGGGTACAAATCCTATGAAATCGTAGGATTTGCGATTTAATAATGCCAGAAAAGGTATGTTTTGGATGAAATGAATTTTTGAATAAAAGTTGGTGGGTATCTGTTTCTTTAAAAAATACTTTGATATCTAATTTTTGATTTTCAATAAAATTGGTGCCTTTGAATACTGTCGTATCCAGGAAATCCATACTCGTATCAGAAATATTAGCGGTCAGTTTAACTGAAGGGTGGTGGTTGTTTAGAATTTCAAAATATTGCCAAAAGTTTTCCAATGATTCAGTCCAAATTATGAAAATATCGTCAAGAAACCTCCCATTGAAGAAAGGTTTGAAAGGTGAAATATTCAATATTTCACGCTCCCACTCGGCCATAAAAATGTTAGCATAACTTGGGGCGAAGCGCTTCCCCATAGCAGTTCCAGATACCTGAAGATAAGTTTTTCCATTAAAAATAAAGTCATTTCGCGTTAAACAGAGTATTAAAAGATCTAAAATTTCTTTATCGGGTCTTTCTTCGCACGGATTTCGTTCAAAGGCCTTTCGGACAGCGTCTAAACCGGTATCATTGTCAATATTAGTATACATTGAAGTAACATCCAATGTAATAAACATGGCATTAGGAGGAACATCTAAATCTTAAAGTTTTTCTACAAAATGGGTAGTGTCTTTGAGGTACGTTGGATGTTGGCACGCTAACGGAAGTAAAAAGTGGTCAATATATTCGGAAACTCGGTAGGATTCGCTCGCACAGTCTGAAATAATCGGCCGCCCTTTAGGAATTTTGTTTGGTATCGACCATCCGGTTTCTGGATTCTTATGAATTTTTGGTAACGTATATATATGTCGTTGTCGAACAGTCGGATCCGCGGAAAGATAGTCAAATTGGGAATCGGAAATATATTTTTTTGAAACTAGAATTCGCAAAATTTCGTTGATTTTCTTAGCGGTTTCCATGAAAATTGGTTTGTCGAGTTCACGATAATGGGCGGGATTTTCTAATTGCTTATTAATTTCATAAATATAGTCAACGCGGTTTTGGATAACACAGCAGCTACCTTTATCGCTTTTCCTAATAATAATATTGCTATCATTTTTCAGTTCATTTATAGCTTTTCTTTCAAAATTAGTTAAATTATTCTTCTCGTTTACGACCGGTAAACGAGAAACTTCCGAGTACATATTATCGCAAATTGAAAGTATACCGTTGTCTATCGCGTTATCTGGTGGAATCCAGCCAGATTTGTCCGTAAATTTTGTTCGTTTGCCGCGGCCAAGTTTTTCACGAAAGAAGTAATTCAGTTTGAAAGTTCGCGCGACTTCTGCGATCGACGATAAAATTGGTTCATTTGAGGTTGGTTTTGCCACTGGTGCAAACGTAAGCCCTCGATCTAAAATTCGCAACTCTACGGGAGAAAGTTTACGGTCACTAAGGTTAACAACCGTCTGACCTAAACTCGGAATACTTCCCCCCGCGATCAGTTTAAATGGGAGACCCATTTAGCACAGATACTTCGGGCAGTGGGGGCCGTCCAGTGGACGTGATCCGAGTTTACTTCGACCACTCCATTGAATCTCGGAATAGTAGTGGCGACAGGAGAAGGCTTGTGGTATATTAGGTGGTTGTATCTTCTAAGATGTTCGGTTTCAACAGGTTCAACACGATTCAGAGCGGTAGAAATTGGTATTTGAGTGGTAAAAAGTAAGGCGTCGGGAAATTTGGTTGTGGCTAGATTGGCTAATTCAAGGATCTGTTTAATGTTCGACTATAGAGTTCTGTACATGTTTTAATTTTCTGTAATTTCAGATCGATTATACTTGTTGGTTTATACTCTGTGACTTCTGGTATAATTATTGGTTTGTGTGCAGCATCTGGTTGGATGTCTCCAAAAATAGAATCGAGGTCGAACTCTGATGAAGCTGTAAGAGACAAAACATCTGCTTCTGGGCACATTTCCATTGGGGCAGGAAAGGCGGCCATGTCGATGACAGGTGCATCTGATTTTGCCCTCTTGGTGGGGACAGCTTTTAATCCAGGTGACGATGCCCGTACTTTTGATTTCCTCTCGGTTGTAGGTTTTGATTTTCTTGTTTCCTTTGCCTCTTCAGCACTCTTAGTGGGTCTTTTTATAATGTCTACGAGATCCCTTTTAGTCCTTTGAAATAACCTATGTTCCTGTGCTTCACTTTCGTGGAATTTGAGGGTGGTTCTTTTGACCAGTTGCATTGAAACTTAAAATGGATGCTATTGGACCTAAATCGAAAGGTTTGAGAAAGTTTAGTTTACTCCTGGTTAAGATTAAAGCTTTTTCAAGATTAAGGCCTCTTTCATCAGTTTTCATGAGTTTTCGCCCTTTAACCTCTATACAGTAAGTGCTTCTATCGACATCAATTGCTTGTAAACGCTCTAAAAACATTTTTGATGGAATCAAATGAAATTTGGTATGTATATATACACGTTCAGAAAACAAAGTTCGAATTTAAGCTTTTTTCTACCGTTAGTAGCAGAGTTATTGCCCTAGCCCCAAATTCTTGAAAATGCTATTTCTATCTTAGTTTTCAACCATTTTTGTTTAAATCTAAAATGGATGTTATTGGACCTAAATCGAAAGGTTTAAGAAAGTTTAGTTTTATCCTGATTAAATTTAAGGCTTTTTCGTTAGGCTTATATGGCCGTAGTCCACTATCTTTCCTAGAGAGTTTTATGTCATAACAACCCAAGTCATAGAGGCCTACAGTCACAACGACCTAAGTCAACTTAGGTTATTTGTGCACTGAGGGCTACACTTTGTTACTAAATATAGCTCTAGCTAACAGTGATACATACAAATCTATCATAGTATCTGAAAGCGTATTGTATGGTGTTACTGATTCTATGTTAGTTAAAAGAAAGCCCTTTAAAAGAAAGGATGGCAATAGGAGGAGGTTGCATCACATTAGGAGGAAAAACTGGTAAGATTGGAGATAACTGTTGTGGCAAATTGGGGTAATTTGTATCAGAACTATGACTATTGTCAGCGGAGGACAGAATGACCTAAACCACACTTGCTACATGTGTGTGCATAATTACATTTTTTGCGTTTACACCCAGCTCCTTTATTATATGCAAAGTAAACAGAAACACGAGATCTGGATACCTGCGCAGATTGTTTGACAACATTTGCTCCATGCAAAGTAGTAGCTCGTAACCAGATATCAAAGTGCATTTGTCCCCACGGAAAGGGCATGGACTGGCGCATGATTCTAAATTCTCTATCATAATAAGTCATGGCTTGTATACCTTAGGTAGCAAACAACTCGGAGACTAAACTAGAAAAGCCCAAAAGACTTGGAGTCTTTTGGATAAAAATATCCATATAAATCCAAAACGCTTTATGCATTGATCGTTAGTAGAGATTTTGATTTTGCAGAGGAGGATATCTTAAAGGTTGGTTCTGCATCAACATCTGAGATACTCAAGGCTAGCTGAGTTGCCTCATACCTGGCAAAAGTAAATTTGCTCTCTTAACATTCTCATTAAAATTGTCAAAAGGATTATTAAGTCTAGGCAAGAGCTGGTTTATGACAAAACATTTAGGATGATAAGCTTTCACCACCCTGTCTGCAAAGGCCATTAAATCTGATGCAACTTTCAGTGGTGGCACCCCATAGCTACATCATTAGACCTAGCATGCAGACAAATTACATCTTTTCCTCTGAAGCGATTAACGGTTGCACGTAATCTGCCCTGTGGATCATTGTCGACAAGAAGTCCACCATAGCCCCAACACTGAACAGTACAAAGTCGAGGATCCAAACCCAAATTGGTCATGTCTGAGTTGACTAAATAGCGATTAAAACGCTTAAAGATGAACTGAATACGGCTATCTTAACAGGTGTGTCTGGAATCTGATTACTATCCTTTGACTTCACAGAGAATAATTTATTGTCAGTACTGTCAATCGAAACGACCGCCATCCATGTCGGACTTTGGTAGAAATAAATTGAGACTAACATAATTGATTAAATTAAGCATAATTTGAAAACCTGCTTCGATCCATAATTAATAATAGCTTAGAATTCGAGGCGAAATCACATCGGAATAATAAAAAATGGAAGTCCGAAATTGGAGGTCAATTTGACTAGGAACGGTGCGTCTTTCAAATAGAAAAAAGAAAATGTACAGTATTATAAAACAAACGTCTGGAGACGAATGAATCTAATAGATAATACTTAACTTGACATCTGTAAAATTTCGTACGACAATCAGTTTTAAAACCTCTGAAATTCAGTTTGAACGTGAGAATAACCCACGTCGATCTTTGCGAGGCAAAGGTGAAAAACTGAATGGTCGAAAAGGCGCGAATTGAAAAGATTATCATACAAGCAACCAATGAAATACAAGCTGAAAAATAACCAATAGTAAATTCGGACACACACATTATTACTATCATAATATTTATATCTGAAAGCTTATTGTATGATGTTACTGATTTTATGTTAGTTCAAATAAAGCCCAAGTCACACTTAGGATGTTATGTTTCTGACCCCTTCAAATATAAGTGACGTATAATAACAAATCTTCCACACTGTAATAATAATATATTGAAATTATTTATATTTATATGCCTGTATTACTCCCGTTTTGGACTATGGCTGTCTGGGGCTACTAGAAATATCAATATATCGAAGTATACTTGATGTTGCAGATAAAGATGGTGTAATGAATTTCTTTTTTATTTATTCGATTTCTTTAAAGAATGTGTATAAAACCTGAAGTCATGAATAATACTGCACATTTAAATGGATAGATGACAGATTAGGAAAACGAATAACAAATATTTACTTTTCCAGACTGAGTGATATATATCTTGCCTAAAGAAATTGAACTGAAAATTATCGTGCATAATTTTTTTTTTTTTTTTACCTTGAATGAGCTCGATCTGATTCAGTTCACAATGTCGCACAGTAAGTCTTAATATAGCATAACCATGTGCGGCTGCCATAACATCCGTTTTAAATTGCTGAGAAGGCTTGTTGCTTGTAACTTTCGTTAACAATTCAACAACAAAAAATTAATATATATGTCAAGTATCTTCGAGTGTAGGCAATGATTGTGCCTTCAAGGCTTTTGAATTGAATTGAATGCATTTTCAGGATCAAGGGCAAAACTAAATATTTTTTGATTATTCTGATTTTCTAAAGGGTTCATCCTTAGTATATTATATAGCCTACACTCAATACAAGTTTTCTCAAAATCTAGCAAGAATTGTGCACTTTAGAGTGTTTACTACCTAGAAAATCAGAACATTTTCCAGAACAAGGGCAATAATTCATAATAAATATTTTTCCATTTTGCTGATGTTCAATAGGGTTCATCCGAGCCAAGTGATTACGAACACTCACTTAAAGTTTCATCAAATCTGTCAAGATTGTGTCTTTTAGAGTGTTGTCAAGTTAAAAATTAAACGCATTTCAACAACTGAAATTAAATATTTTACAATTCATGATTTTCTATAGGGTTCATCCTTGAGTGATTTGGACCACTCACATCACACTAAGATCAGTCAAAATCGATTAAGAATTATGCCCTCTAGAATGTTTACAAGCTAAAAATTGAATGCGTTTTTAATAACAAGGGCAATAATTCATAGTACACATTTTTCGTTTGGGTTGTTTTTCAATAGGGTTCATCCTTGGGTAATTATAAACCCTAACACCAAATTTTGTTAAAATGTTTCAAAAAATGTGGAAATTGTGGCCAGGCTGACCTAGTAGTGACCCGGGTGACACCAATATACAATACATTTCATGTGAGCGTTTAAAACGGTCACAAATGTCGATCTTTAGAAAAAAAAAACAACCCAAACATGAAGTTTTGTTCAGATCCCTCCCTTGGACTTGCGAGATATTTCCACGGAAATAGATGAGAATTACCCTACGATGATTCAAAAAGACCACCCAAGTAGGTTAGAATTTTTAACCTGATGTCCCTGATGACGAAGTAGGATCAGGACCATCGGTAGAAAAATCAGATGAATTATTGTTGAAAATCATTTTTTAAATATAAATTGGTGCCGTTTTGACTAACCGGAAATGAGGTAGGACAAAAAACCTAGATTCCTTTTTGAATCTCACATATTATTTTTTTAACCAATATCAAACTGCTTTTGACTGTAGAATAACAGTTTTAAACTGTTAAAATTTTGACCGTAGTTGAATGATTAATGAATTTGAAATTTTTCATTTTTTGAAAACTCTTATAATCTTATTTCGATCGATTTGAAATTTGCAGTTCAATAGACATTTTGATTCCAAACAAAAATTTAGTTTTCAAAATGTTGATACCACTTCCGGTTTTGACGTAATTAGCTTGTAAATTTGAAATTTCAAGTTCCGGAATTTTGAAGATATTTGAAAACTGTTACAATATTGTGGTAAATCAACAATTTGAACTAAAAATATAGCTTGCTAGGTGGCAAGGTAACATAACCTACTGATGTATTTGATTGTAAGGGTATAATGTTGAAGATAGTGGACCACGGCCATATACGCCTAACAAAAAATTGAATCGAGATAAAATTAAACTTTCTCCAACCTTTCGATTTAGGTCCAATAACATCCATTTTAAGTTTCATCAAAATCGGTTGAAAACTAAGAGAGTAATAGCATATTCAAGATTTGGGGCAAGGGCAATAACTCTGCTTCTAACGATCCAAAATAGCTCAAATTCGAACTTGATCTTCGTTTTATGAATATGTAAACACATATCAAATTTCATTTGATTCTGTCAAAAACTCTAGTTTTTAGAGCGTTTACAAGCAAATGTTGACTGACAGACCGACAGATTTGTGGCAAGGGCAATAACTCTGTTTCTAACGATCGAAAATAGCTCAAATTCCAAATTGATCTTCGTTTTATGAATATGTATACACATATCAAATTTCATTTGATTCCGTCAAAAACTCTAGTTTTTAGAGCGTTTACGAGCAAATGTTGACGGACGGACCGACGGACGGACGGACAGGGGTGCCGACAATATACGTCCTCATAGAGAGATGAGGGCGTATAAAAATGAATCAACAGTACTATGTCCAAAGATAAATGTTACAATATTTCAAGACTTCTCACTTCTATAATCAAAATGCACTTCGTATTTATTCAAATTTTACATAACTATCTAGTTAAGCAGCTTTCCACTTTCTACATCTGTTTCCGTTCTTCCATTAAATTTCACTATCACAATACTTCAAAAGTTAAGTTCTCACTTCTATTATTTAAATAACCTTCCTACTGCACTTCTATAAATAATATTTCTTCTAAAATGTCCTTTCTAATATATATATCCCCTTGTTAGACCAAAGATATACAACTACGTGGTGACCATATGCGTCACATTTTAGACAATGCTCTTAAAGCATTTTACATGTTTCTGTCACATGACCTTTTCTTCTGCAAAGTAATGTGCTGGCATCATATTTACATCTATCTTCGTCATATTGGGTACTTGCACATATGGTACATGTAACATGTATTTTTCTTTTTCTAAACTACTTCTCTAACTACTTCCGGAATAAATTCAACATTTAAAAAAAAAACCATCTTGGTCAGTAGATCTTCTAAAAATCGAAATGTATAATGGACACTATCTTTAGAAAGACAGTAGACCTTGCATGACTTATTCTTCTCCACCAATTGGCAGGATGTAATGTTAAGAGCGTCTAATTTATCTTCCAACAAACGGTTTGCCTTTCTCACCAGATCTTCAGGAATATCAGACGATAACCCCAATGAAAAACACCAACTTTTCTGCAATTCTTTCAATGTTGCTACCAACCTTGCGTCAAAGCACTTCCTTCATTTCATTTCATCTGTTTTGATCAATTACCTTCCCAAGTTGTAAATGTCATTACCTGCAAAGTGTAGAGGAATTGTTTCTACATCATCTTTGGGCAAGGGCAAGACTTTCTTGCCCTGCTTCTGAAATGCATAGACAATGGCGATTATTTTCAAAAATCAATAATTGACATTGCTATCTCCCAAAATGGCCATCTTTTTTTTCTCAATAAATCTTCCCTTTCTTAAAAATCTGTACTTAGGAGCTATAACACTATGGTGATAGATCTTTTCACTCCCTTCTTTCTAGCAAAACAGCACAAGTCTATCAGGTCTTGTGCAGATAGACTCCGTTGAGTTTTCGTTGAAGGTCCTGTTTCTTCAACCGATGTATTAGTCCTTGGCGTATTCTTCTTTTTTAAGAATGTCAGTATACATCCCCACTGGAACGCGCATCATTTCCAGTTTCTTCAGAATTATCTTTTTTTTCTCGCATTCAAATTTCCTATCTTCAGCAATAATTGCTCTTTCTGCATCTATAATGATGCATTTTCCAACAGTGATCTATACTTCTGTATCAAATTGGAATTACTTCCAACAACAACGGTCAGATTCTGGATGGCATCCATAACATCTTGAATTTTTAGTTCAACATTCTCTTCTAATTCCATATGTTCTAGAGCTTAAGCAACAATTCCCTTTCTTCCAAAGATACTTCACTGAAAAAGTTAAAGATCTGTTCTTGCACATTTTGCTAGGGGGCATTCATCTTCTGAATGAACTTCATTTCTTTCATGAACATATGATAAGATAAGATATGCATAATTGGTCATGGAATCTTATTCAACCTCCAGGCAGTGAGGTGTGTGGGGCCTTGATGGCAAAGGCTGATATTCAAGATACTTGTCGCCTTTTACCTATTCACCACAATGATTATGAATTACAAGGTTTTACTGTTGATGTGGACAAAGCTACTTAATATTTTGAAAACATGTGCCTACCAATGGGTCTTGAGCATGAGTTGCCAAACATTCGAGAGATTCGATTACCCTCGTACGCACATAAACCGCGTTGGGTGAATAAAAACAATAATTATATATGAATTACAAAACTTGAATATTTCTATGGGATTAAGCTCACAATGTCGCACATGGAGCCTGTGGACATCATGACCTGTTTGAGCTGCTAGTATGTCCGTTTCCAATTCTTGACATGACTTATGAATTCGAACCTTTTCCAATAATGCAACCTGAAAACAAAAAAAAATACAATTTCTGTCCGGTGTTGATCTCATTGCAGACATAGTATTGTCATATGTATTGTCTAGGCCCATATCGGATTGAAGCCTGGTCATCATGTTAGCGAGATCGCGTTTAACTCTTTTGTCACCACCCTATAGTTATTACCGCCATCACTCTTTATCTATGAAGCAAATGTGATATCGGAAACGCGATTATTCTCAACATTGATAAAAAAAAGTCGAAAAGACCTGATGTACCTTGATTTTTTTAAATGAGATTTCAGCTTTCTTATTTTGAGCACGCGCGAACTAACAATATCCAGCTTTGATGTTCTGGTATGGTGCATTGTCAAGGATGACTACGCATTTTTCCGATCCAAAGCGAGAAGAGGGACATCTCTAAACCACTTAATGAAGTATCTGGAAAATAATCACATTTCAAAAAGTTATGTGATTACTTTATAATGACTGTGTTCAAGACTTAATATAAACCTAAACTTTTCGGATTGGATCATAAAAGACAAAGAACAAATTGATATAGTAATTATGTTTATTAAATATAACACTTACTTTTTGTTCATCTCATCATATATACCGTCCCTAATAAGTACAATCGAGAATAATGCTGAATGTCGGCTGGAAAAGAAGAAATAAAATTGACAATATAAGTCATGTCGTTTGGGTATGTAAGATGTAAGGGTATGTGAATTAATGACTTGAAGGGGGAAGGAAAAATTCGTAAGGATTTTTACAGTCGTATGTGTATTAGGATAGCCATTGCTGTCTTGTTTAGTTACTGTGATGTGGGCATATATTTACGTCGTCATGTACGTCGTTCCGTTAAGTGTACATATTTTGCAGATACGCCATAAAGATGTATCTCACAAAAGAATCAATTAAATAAACGCTGATGCTGTCCGCCAAAGACGATTGTAGCATTATTCCAAAATGTTATCTTGACGTATGTTACAAAATGGATAATGATTTAAATTCAAATAAATGTTCTCTCGTGGATTGGAATTATTTGAAAATGGTTTGGTAGCCTACCCTTTTATTTCTTAGCAACCAAAGTATAACGTAACGTTATATTGTTGTAATGCCGTTAGGTCAATTGTCTCCTTTTTGGTAGACATAGCCAAAGTGGTAGGAAAGGGCACCCTCCAGGCTCCACACCTCAAAGCCACGCCCCCCCTCCCCAAACGCGGGAGCAACAGGACTTTAAAATGTTTCCAGATGTAGATATAGCCTACTTAAACACACTTCGAGGGCGTTGGTGAGGGTCGGAGGTTCTTAGGGAAAAATTTCCTACAAACAGTACAGCTCCACATTGCTACAAGCAACTCAAACTTTTTAAACAATATTATGAAGCTTTATCCATAGGTAGCGTGAAACTGGAATTATATTTATGGGGATGGACCCAGTTGAAATTTAATATTTGGTAAAAGTAGAATATGCTTATACAAATTATAAGTTGACAAATTATCGATTTGATGAACAAATGATGCTTTTGGTGAACAAATATAGATTTTGTGAAACAAATGTTGAAAATGGCCTACAAATGAAGGAATAGGAATTAAGCATTAAGAACTAAGGATTAAGGATTAAGAAGTCTTAATTATGGACTGTTTGGCCTTCCATAATAGTCCTATAACAATTTAAATATTTTCACTGATCTAACATTATAATTATAAGCAACAAGAAGATACAGGAATATCCAGCAAAAACATCCACGAAACAATCACTATCAGGTGCTCTGCAGTTGTCAAGGGATGTGACGTTAAAGCTTAAATGACGTCATGACTCTTAGAAGCTTACGCGCTGACAATAGGAACAAGCATCATGGCGGCTAACCTATGGTCACTCGCACCGGAAGGGGATAACTTATGTGTAACATTAAATGGTATCAAAGCTAGTGATCCAAAAAATAGAAAACCTCTCAAGCAAATCGTCAATATGGACAATGGCAGAACGTCAGATGAAATATGGGTACGATATTTAAGTAACTTTAGCTGGATCTTAAAAAAAAGTAGAAAACCAAAAAAAGTTTGGTGCCAGCGCCAGTTCTTTTTTTTTCTTTTTTTTTTAAATATTTTTTGTTCATGTCCACCAATCCCCATGAAATGTGGGATAGCGAACTCAAAGTAGACTGTGGAAACCCACCACAGCATGTCGGCTGCGCAAGCAGCCTACTTTTTGGTAGACATAGCCAAAGTGGTAGGAAAGGGCACCCTCCAGGCTCCACACCTCAAAGCCACGCCCCCCCTCCCCAAACGCGGGAGCAACAGGACTTTAAAATGTTTCCAGATGTAGATATAGCCTACTTAAACACACTTCGAGGGCGTTGGTGAGGGTCGGAGGTTCTTAGGGAAAAATTTCCTACAAACAGTACAGCTCCACATTGCTACAAGCAACTCAAACTTTTTAAACAATATTATGAAGCTTTATCCATAGGTAGCGTGAAACTGGAATTATATTTATGGGGATGGACCCAGTTGAAATTCAAAATAGGTAAACACAATTGGTTCCCAAAACAAAAATGGGCAACACAACACACTGAGCACAGTCCTATACACAAATATAAATTTAAATTGAATAACACGATTCAGGGCACTGTCCTACACACAAATGGCACAAAATTCACATTCACGTATAATGAAATGCACTAGAGCCCAAATATATTTTGGGCCGGCACACACGTGGAATACACAAACACTAAGCTTGAAACACGGTATATTATAAATATGAAAAACACACGGGTAAAATAATTCACAAAGGATCGCCCGATTGAAGAATGGGTAATGAGTTACCGCCGACAACACTAGTCACACAGGACCTTCGGGGTAGAGCTCACACTTGCTAAAAAGCACACTATCTTTCTGGTCATCACACAAGATGCCTAGATGAGATACCACTGGTAACACTAGTCACAGAGGATCTCCAGGGTAAGCTAGAAGTACTAGAAGAAATCAACAACTATTATTCATCTCTCTACTCTTCTCAAAATATACCTCAAAATTGCATCAACAACTACCTAGAAAATACAGATCTCACCACATTAACCACAGAGCAACAAGAGAAAGCATTTGACAGAATAGAACATAACTATCTGCATACACTACTTCATAAATTCAAATTTCCACTGTACATAACAAATTGGATTAAAATACTCTACAGCAACATAACTAGCAAAGTCCTAGTAAATGGCACTTTTACTCAACCATTCTCAATACAACGGTCGGTCCGGCAGGGGTGTCCCCTATCTATGCTTCTGTATTACATAGCTATTCATCCTTCAAAAATTATGCAAAATGAAAGAATTATTGGCATCAAAATTCCGAATTTTCACAAACAAGTCAAGTTTTTTCAACATGCAGATGACATTTCAGCCCTCTTGACCACTCCTACTTCGCTCTCTGAAACTATCCTAGAAATTACTTAGTTTGGCACTGCTTCTGGCTCAAGGCTGAATAAGGACAAGACTGAGTGTATCAATATTAATGGCTTTAGGTCGGACACTGACCTCGTCCCATCTCAATGTATTAAAATACTAGAAAAAAATAAATACACGAGAACGTGCAAAAAGTAGGTAAAAAGTCGATATAATGAGAGTAAATGTAGCTACGTTTCGGGACTAATCCCTTTATCAAGCAAAAAAAAAATAAAAAAAAATAATTAAAGGCGAGATAGGTCCTTTCCCTAAGAGAAACAACACTAATGTGACAAAAATAGGAAACTTAAAGGATTTATGCATTGTTTTAAACAAATGAATAAATTCATGTTGTAATACTTGATTAGTAATTTTTAGGGGAGGGTAGACAGATTTTTTTTTTTTTTTTGCATTGCAATACCTTAAAAATATAAGATTTAATGCCAAGCTGTACAAGCCGGCCGACTTTTAATTAGATACGTGTCACGTGACTCAGTGACGTCAGAGACGTCCCAGTGTTGACTGAAGCCCAGCTGATTCAATGGCAAATGGTAGTGTAAAAACCCTATCAGTTTGACCGGATTAAAAGCCAAATTTCCGAAAATAAATGCTTGGATTTTAGCGACAATTCTTCAGAGGCCGATAATAGCAGCTGTTCGGATGACGAGGACAACATTGCAAACAGACATCAGTTAGGAAATAATGACTGGTAAGTAGGTCAAAGTGATGATAATGTCACCGATGACCGATTCCTCGCTCGATCTAAAATAGGCCTGAAACATGAATGGGAATAATAACTTTGAATTTACGCTGACAGTTGGTCGAAATAATAAATAATAATAATAATAAATTTGCCCGTTAATAGCCTACTATTATGTTAACGAGAGAAAGGGTCTGAAGATCCGATGGCAACTGCACGGTGTCAGTATTACTTTTCAGTAGGCCTACACAACAAACGCCATTTTATGTTGACTTCGTTCTACTGCACCTTCTTGGCTACTTCTCAGTTCTCACATTCGTTAGTAAATTACAATTTGACTATTATCATTTGCAAACAATGATGATAGCGAGGGCCAATCCAAATTCACATAAAATTATATTACGTTAGGACCGACAAATCCAAATTCACATAAAATTATATTACGTTAGGACCGACAAATCCAAATTCACATAAAAATTATATTACGTTAGGACCGACAAATATGTGCCGCTATATATACGTGCGAAGACGAAACTTTATTTTTATTATAATATTACTCTATTTTTCTCGGGCCTAGGCCTAGTCTCTAAGTTAATAATAGGCTAGAGTAGAGAAAACGGTAATTCGAGAAAACTAGGGGCCTTTGGACAAGTGTTTAATATATCGTCGGGTTTTGTGGGGTTGGGGTAGAATAAGAGTCATGATGAGAATGCGCTCTTACAGTTTCTACCGCTGTCGCAATATTTTATCTTGACTAAACACACATTTTTTGATTGACATGAAAATTAACAACTTCAAATATATTCGAAGTGGGACTGTAAATGACCGATAGATTAGTAACAAACACGTTTGTCGTAACCAGCGTAATTAAAACGTAAGTCAACATCAATCGATCCATACATAACAAAAATAAAATAAAAATGGCGTGAACTTCGACTTCAGTCAACTCTTTATTTTCTCTCTTTATCTTTTAAAATCCATCGTTTCCTAAAAATCCGGATCACTTGGAAATCGGAAAAAACTTATCCCTGACATCTTCGACGATTTGTTCTTTGATGAATTTGAACACCCGAAGGCAACACAATATACCATATTGGCGATGCAAAAACGTCTAAACTATATAGGATAGGCTAACGACGCTAACATGTGGGACGTCTCTGACGTCATCGCCGAGAGATTCCGAAGATTACCGGAAAATATGCATAAAAACAACGCTACCGATAATTTTCCATTTTTTCATTTATTTACCGATCAAAATTTTTTTGTTTGTTTGTTTATCTGATAGGAGATATTTGTCATATTTAGGAGTTTGTTTTGGGGCATCAAAGCAAACAATGCACAAATCCTTTAACTGGTTAGGTAATAAAAAAAAATATATTTCAAGGGAGATAATCTAGGTATGTGGATTATCCGCGATTCCCGGCCGCCATTTTGTTCCGATTCCGTGTATCCCATTTGACGTCACGCGCTGATAGTGTGCTTACTAAAATCGCTTCTCGTTGGCTGTCTATGTGGAATTCCGGGTATTCCCTAACTGTGACGTAGGAGGAAACCCTCTACTTTAGCCTCATTATCGATTTTTTAGCAGACGACAACTTTTTATCTTCCAAACTTGACTTCGAAAATTTGGTCCGATTTCAACACGCTTTAACAACCTGCTTTACTACATGGACGTCTCTGAGAGGTAAGTGGACTTGAAAATGAATTTATTTTCTTAATGTGTGCAAAGTTTTATAACAATCCATGGCAGGAAAATACTTAAATAATTGCCGGAAATTTCTGTGCGAGATCACGACCATGACCGAAAAGTGTCATGGCGGCTCATTATTTTTGGATGTTCATTGACCAACTTTTCGTCCTAATGCTTCGTGAATTTTAAATTAAACCTATTGTAATTGTGCAAAAATGTTTTAAGACACCATAGGTATGAATTTAATTGAGTTTTAATCAGTTAGTGACTGAATTTAACCAAGAATATGAAGAGCTTCCTTGCTATCTAACCTCCTATATTTGGCCATTTACGGGTCACGTGACCTAATTCCCGGTTTATGATTGGTGGATGGCTTTTGTTTTCAAAACAAAACACATGCTGTTCTGTTCAATGCATTCAGAATTCGCATTTTATTAGCAAATTAGAGTAGAGTGAATAACCCATCACTGTCATAATAGATTTTTCAGGTTTATATTTTCACATTGTTTTTTTTTTTTTTTTGTTGTTGTAGGTCTAATACATGAATTGAAGATGCTTCCAAAGAAGAAAAGGGGACCTCTTCCTGGGGTTTCGATATCACACAAGCACCTCCTGGAAAACTTCTCTGATTTACCTGATACCTCTGATGACTTTCTGAATGGACACATTTTGTGCATCTATGTGAAATGTGACAATAGTCGTGCCAGGACTGGTAGGGAACTTATGCGTTTTCTCCCCTCAAGCTGTACATTACTGGAAATTAACGCTGCTATTAAGAGGGTAGTGGAGGCAAGCCTGAATAAATTTATTTCAGATGATCTGACCTTGTAAATAAATCTTTTTGAATCAATATTAGGTCAGTATGAAGATGATTAAATCTAGATTTATAACCTTACTTCACTTTTAATTTCAGTAAGAAATGTTGAGAACAATGTTACATGTACTAGCACACATGAACGCGGGTTTAGTCGTTTATATAAATTTGTATAACTGCTAATTAGGTGACCAAATTAAGCTTATTGATATCTACTTCACCACCAATTATATCTTTGCCTGCAGGTTAATAGAATTATGTAAAAGAACTAGTTGTTATCTATTTTCAGTCCAAATTTCATTCAGAAATATTGATTATTAAAAAAGTTACAGGCATTTTAGTGAGAAAAAGATCAGATTTCGGTCACACTTTTGCTAATTAAATACATTAAAACAATAGGACCGAAATCGCGGTAAATTAGTCAAATGTAAAATGCCATAACTTCCTTAATACTCAATATAATCACATGATTTTTGTGTCATTTTATTGGGTTTTAAGAGCTCTTTCCAGCAATGTTATTGATTTTTAGATAGAGGGAGTTTGAATTTTTTGTCCACATACCTAGATAATCGGTATAAAAAAAGAAAGAAAAAATATAGGTCAAGGAAATGCGAAATGAATGTCAAGGGTAGATTAATTTAAATAGGAGAACTGTTTGTTCTTCCCTTCAGGTGCTAGACTCTCCTCCGTAGAGCTGGGCGACACCAGTAACTTTCACGTGTCCTATAGAATGACCCGGCAAGTTAAAATGAGCTGCAACAGGTATAATATTATTGTGTTTGATACTACGAAGGTGGGCTGAAAAGCGTTCAGATAATTGACATCGTGTTTCGCCTATATAGATCATATTACATAAGGAGCAGATAATGGCATATACAATATTATGTGACATACAGGTGAAAGAGTGGCGAATATGGTAAGTGGATATAGGGCCATGAATAACATCGGTTTGGAAGACATGATTGCATGTATGACAGATACGACGACCACAACTAGATGTACCGAGAGGTGATGTGTTAGCAGATATTATGCGGCTTCTAACTAAATGATTGGAAAGACTTTTATCTTTACGAAAAGCAGTTATAGGTAAATGGTTGAAAATAGGTGTGAGACTAGGATCTGAACGAATAAGATGAAAGTTATTAATCAAAATATTACGGAGTTGTTGGTTTTGAGGATGGTAAGGCATATATTTTGGACAAAATTACATACAAAAAAACTGGACGACTATTGCAAAATACAGTGTTTGGTGTGCAAAATACGTACCTTCAGCGTGCTGGAAACGCTCCTGGTGGCGTTAAATACCTTTGTCCTGAGTCTGGCTGTCTTCTGTATGAAAATCATACCACCACCTCGTGATATCATAAACCGGCTGAACTCCAACATCTTCAACTTCATCTGGGCCGGCAACCCAGAAACAATTCAAAGTAAAACATTTATGTTGCCACTCTACCAGGGTGGCCTACAAATACCAAACCTAGAAAATAAAATTTCAGCTAATCATCTGCACATCATTAATAAACTGAACACAACTACAGATTATATTCATCCCTGGATGTCTCTACTAAAATATTGGTTCGGATTATCACTCCGTGATATAATTCCCCTCAACCCAAGCCACACAGTGACTATCCACGAACCTCCACAAATATCTAAAGTAAGAAAAACGTACCAACAAAACTCTAAACTCATCAACTTCAAACAACTAAATACCAACATATCTATATACAAGCAGTGTTTGGGATGCGATGAGATGCGATGAAGAACGATGTGTCGTTTCTAACATATTTATTCAATGATAAACATGGCGATGATAATGATGATGTGGCAGTGTCGAGCAGGCGGATGTTTCGGTTCGTCGTCTCTGACTACCGAGTAATGTTCCGTACCCAATTCGAGTCGTTCGGGGCAACAAACCTGAACATTACCATTAGTCCGAAACAACGATCCCGAACAAGCAGCTACAATCTAACCTAAACCATAAACCTAAAATACTTACCATCAACCCAACCATAGACATTCCGCCCACTTTCAAATTTCAAAACTCATCATTACTTACAAACAGACAGAAAGACTTCATGCTAATTACCATTCACGCTGGCCTGTATACTAAAACAGTGCAACAAAGTAGAACCTTCAATAAAATCAATACTTCCTGCAATTACTGTCACAACAAACCTGAAACACAAGAACACTTACTTCAAAACTGTACTTACCTTTATCCATTTCGTAAATTCTACACAAACCATAACAACCAATAAATCATTCCAACTACCATATCCGTACTATAACATCCAAAATTATACCATGCTAGAAATAAAATACATAACATTAATATACATACACATTTATACAAATAAAGATAAACCAATTTCAATACAAGACCTAATTTACACTCTTTACCAGCATATAACCTAAGACTAATAACACCAACTCTCAAGCTAATTTCAGACTGTCTTAGGTAGATGCTAAACAGAAAGGGGAAAATATATCATTAAGTTCTATATCCTTATCTGAACATCTCGCCTTAAAAACTACTCTGATACAGACCTAATATATTACCTCTATAATGAAATAACCTAACATACTAATACCCACCAGTTCTAGAACCCCCCACCCGCCCTGAACACCTCTCCCTTCTTATACACAATTGCACAAGCAATCAGCCCACAATTAAAAAAAAAATTATAGAAACTTAGTGTCAAACCATAACATGTGTCCGTGGAATGTGAGTGTGTGAGAATAAAAGTGATGCTGTGTTGTGAACATGTAGTGTATGTGTGTCAGTGTGTGGATGTTACAGCAGTGTGTAAGTTGAATGCTGAGCACAGTGTGAAAGTAGTACTCGAGTGTTAGTCTGAGTGAATGATCCCAGTGTGAAAATAGATCTGAGAGAAAGTGTATATAAATAAATTGTAAATAACTAATGCAAATAAATGTAAATACTATACTATATAGTATGGCTTGGACCATTGTAAATAAATGTAAATATGAATATATAACAATATAGCACAATGATGATAACAAACAGTACAACGGTCGTTAACTATAGTCATTTATTTCCTTATAAAATTCTCCCTTTTTAGGTCTTAACCTACTAACACTAGCAGGTAACAATCCTATGTCTTAGAGTTGGGATCTCAGAGCATCTAACCCCCCTGGGATCCTTCTAGCTACTACATAGGATCACTAACAATAGCCCGTAATGACCAGGTGGTGAAGCCGAGTAACCCCTGGAAAATAACAACCCCTTCACTGGAGAAATGTACTGTGTGTCTCGCTCTTGCTTGTATATGAGATCGTTTTTAAGCAGACACAAGATCTGAGTGCTTAAAAAAAAAAAAAAAAAAAAAAAAAAAAGTAAATCATGTAACTAGGCCTACTTTTGGTTTTATTACCTGTCAAAAATTATGATCATTTATTTATAAGTTAACATTTTCCTTGTTTTATCAATAAACTATGAATTCACAATTTTTTTTTTACAGCGACGATATATCTATATTCATTTTTCAGTTGCAGGTCTCTGAATAGAGACTGGATTTAAAATATAAAAGCATCCATCAGAGATGCTCCCGGAAATCCTGTTACCATATTCCCGGTACTAGTAGATCCGGCAATGGTAAGAGGGTAATATACTTTTCATCCCAACAAGCATTACAACATCCTTTTCCCTCCCATTATATTCTTATTCTTATTAAGAAGACTCGATACAGGTTGTTCCAGCTAAACAAATAAAATGAATGGAACAATAAAGAAATCAAATTGGACCAAGTATCAGGGATTAAAGATGTAGATTCTTACATATGAAAAGCTCATACAGCCATCATTCAAATGTAAAATAGCACCTTTGTCTATCAAGAAAGTTGACGTTTCGTGTGGTTCCAGTTGGGGTGTTGTTGTCGACCTATCGTAGGGAACGTTTAGAACTAAAAGGTCAAATTTCTCCTCACTCGTCAGTAGTATATGTACTATCAGATAGGACGCGTTATCCCCATTCCATTTTATTCCATGGGTAAAACGCATCCTATCTGATAGTACCCAAAACAAACATTTCATAAAACATCCTGCAACAAGACCAACAAACACCTTCAATCAATTTCCTACATTCCATGAAGAAAAAATATTATACATAACATATTAAAAGTACCCTTCTTTCTAGACTAAAAAAAAGCATATTAATTGCACCAAAAAAAAATATCAATGTTATCAATTATTCTGTCTGTAGAAGGAAATCATGGGAATAACTGAAAAAGAAATTCAATAGTTCAAAATAATCAAACATTGGAATCATCTCCCCAAATTAAATGTTTCTGAGATGAATGACTCAGTACCCTATAAGCCAACAAAACCATATTTTTCTTCGTCCTATCCCTCCAATTAGGTATTGAATTTAATGCCCCCATTTTGGTAGTAAATCCTACAAAATATTGTAGAATGAACAGATAGGGTTTCAATACCTTCATTTTTCATGTATACCCCTTCTCAGAAAGGTTATTTCATTATAGAGGTAATATATTAGGTCTGTATCAGAGTAGTTTTTAAGGCGAGATGTTCAGATAAGGATATAGAACTTAATGATATATTTTCCCCTTTCTGTCAATTCTCAGAGCAAAAAATATATTCGAAAGTCTCGGAGAATTAACAAAGGGGTAACATGAAATCACTACAGAAATTGGAAACATCTCTCTAATGAATGATTGAGAATTCCTGCTAAACAAAACATATCTTCCTTATTACTACAGATATGATTATGATTTGATTAAATAATTTGATTATATACAATGTGATTAAATAATTTGATTATATACAATGTGATTAAATAATATATACATTATGATTATGTGATTAAATAAATTGGAATTCAGGCAATTTTCATCTCTGCTTAGAACTCCAATAATATTATGAGATGTGATTAAATAATTTGTAGTGAATATAAGGAAGTAAAATATGTGAGTATCAACATAGAATTCACAAACAATACACACAAGAAACATTTCCTTTATTCTGAAGTGATTTGAAGGTATAGTAAGTAGACACGAAGAAAATTATACGCAATTGATGACTTTATAGGTCATACATAAGTGCAATAGTAATCCATACAGAAACATAATTTGATAGATTTCTTTTCCCGACATCTTGAACTATTAAAATAACTTAATCATAATCCCTTCATTAGACGAGTTCGGCTTTAGCGAGATTTGAGTCTCGCGCATGCGCAATGAAACGCTTGTATGGCAAAAAGAAAACAAGATGGTGGTGTCCTGCTGTGTTGTCGGCTGCTCAAATCGTTTTAAAAAGGGCGGAATTATCAAATTTTTCCGATTTCCTCGAGGAAAGAAACAGCTTAGAGCATGGATTAAAGCAATTAACAAGAAGAATTTCGTACCGAAAGATCATACAAGAGTTTGCAGTGAACATTTTGTCAATGGACAATGTCAGACGACGAAGAGGGACAAGTAGATTTTGCACCGTCTATTTTTGTCTACAAGAAACAGAGAACGTTGACTACTGAACAAACCCAGAGACGTGAACGAACTGAAAGGCGACATATTGTAAAGGTAAATTAGGCATTTCATAAACCCATTTTATTGTTCTGTATCGAATGACTGATCGATAAATTTCATCAAACACAAGCCATGTATGCACAAGATATAGTTATAGGCCACAGGCACTTGTTCCTATTTCTATCCATTGGGAAGCCCTGCTATCAACGTATATTTACAACAAAGTACGAATATTAACCGTGAAATTACTGAAACAGGGTTACTTGACACACAAACTTAAAGTTTCTTTTAGAAAATTTTATGGTCGTTACGGAGAACTCCTTGTCAAATACGACAAATCTGTTACTTGTATTTTGGCAGATTTGTTTAGTCGTTGCACCTCATGATTTTGACCTTAATAGTAGTGGCGGGTGTCGCGCGCGAAACAGACCATGCTTACTCTTTTCGAAACACCTGATGGTACTTCTCGTATGGGAAGTCCACTACTATATAATTATTGCACTCGATTTTGTCATGCTCTGGACGAGATTTTTGATTAACGGAATTGTTTTGCTTGTACGGATTTTTATTACCCAACTACTTTTTTCACCTCTCCGCTTAAAACCCTTATTTCTCTGTCAATTCAATCTGAAATTTCTTGTTCCATACATCTTATCGTGAACAGTTTTTCTTTCCGATGGTATGCATTGTATTTACCCTTACAGTACCCCTTACCTCCAATACACGATCTTTGTCAATAAATGTTCATGTTTTCATTGTCAATCCACTCCCAAAATACTACAACTTCCGGTTTGAGAATTTCCCGGGCTGAAGTACAGCAGCAAATTTCAATATTGCAGCGATTGGTCGGTTCATAGGTCATAGGGTTATACAAAAATAGAAAGGGAAAGTCAAAGTCAAAAAAATAATAACAACATGGTTTTGTCCCAAACTCAAAAAGAAGTCCTTGACAAGGCAAATGAGGGACATTCTATGCTTTTACTAGGCCAAAGTGGGACTGGGAAAAGCTTTCTAATTAAAGAAATTTCAAAACAATTAAAAAAAAAGGGGGAAGAACGTATCAGTGACAGCGTCAACAGGCATAGCTTCTTTGAGCGTAAATGGCCAGACGATACACTCGTGGTCCGGAATAAAGGACGGCAGATGTTCTAATCAGGAACTAGAAGATAAACTGAATAAAAATGAACACTAAATACAGTACTAGCAAAATATTTTATCCACTGATTGCCTAATAATTGATGAAATTTCAATGATATCAAAGAAAATATTTGAGCAAATAGAAAGTATAATATAGAAAAATACAGGCATACAGGTCATTGTAGTGGGGGACTTTTTTCAACTGCCGCCTGTCCTCGATCATTTAAAAAATGATGCTGGGGAATACTGCTTTAATTCATCAATTTTTCAACATAAATTTATACTGACTGAAGTTATACGCCAAACTCAGCCTGATTTCATCCAAGCCATCAATGATATTGCCAGAGGAGAGCTCCAAACTGAAACCGAGCAATTGTTAAATAGACTACGCCGCCCATTACCTCCTGGTCCAGAACCTATTAGATTGTGCGCCATATTTAATGCCACAAAATTAGTGGATCTGCCTGGGGATTATACTGTATGTAATTCAATTGATGAAGGGCAAATTTCAAACTGGACAAAAGTCCAGTAACGAAACAGCTGCATTTAAAAATTGGATGTCCTATAATGCTTTTAAAGAATTTGAATGAAAAGCTAGTGAATGGTTTACGGGGTATTGTGTCATCATTGTCTAGTCAGCGTGTTACTGCAAATTTTACAGGACTGAATGGGGAAATCGTGACAGCTAATTTGAAAGCTGAAACTTTTTTGGTATTTAGTTGTAATGAAGATAGGGTCATTGCTTCGAGACAACAGATACCTATCTGCCTGGCCTACAGCATTACCATTCACAAAGCACAGGGCCTAACATTACAAAGGGTTGAGGTTGATGCTTCAAACATTTTTGCGTCTGGCCAGCTGGGGGTTGCTATAGGGAGGGCTACAGAGAAGAAAGGATTGAGAGTCATTGGATTTAAGAGGTCATCAGTCCTTAAGCATGAAGACAGCTTGAATCAGTTTTATGATACAAGTAACAATAATGAATTCGATAACTCTGGGAATTTTTCTTGTTGTAATATTAAATTCAATAATACAGAAGGGAATTATGAGGACCCTAATAAAAATTCAGATTTAGTGGACGAATTATCAGATTTTAGCGACGGGGAAATTGAGGAGATAGATTTTTTATTGTCTAAAGATTATGATATAACCGATGAACCATTTGAACCAGATCAAGAACTCTTTGTAGACTTGACAGAAATAGCAGCACTTTTTTCAGACTCGAATGCAACACCAATAGATAAGATAGTAAATGAACATTATAAAAATAATTTTGAAAACGTCTCCGGTAGATCGAAGACATTTCATAATTTGTATTTAAAAATAAGGCGGACCTGGCAGTGTTCACAGACTGGTTGAGGCTCTCGCTTGAGCAAAGCTTGTACATGTAGGCATACATCTTGGACATGGACACAGGAACCAAACTTAACGATGAAACTGTCGAGTTTTCTTAATTGTGCTAGCCAACTGAAATCTGATGAGTTTTCCTAATTGTGCTAGCCAACTGAAATCTGTCTGTCAGTTCAGATTCGAACTTCGCTATCTCTTCTGGTGTTACCTTGAAGAAGTAAATGTCAGGGATGTTGTGGGTGCAGAATTCCATAATTGAAGAGACGGTAAGGATTGGGTTTGAATATGGGCGCTGCAGACTAGTCTTTGTAAGTAATCGGTTGACAGTTCCTCCTATGCCACCACAAGCAATTTTCCCATGGCTTGTTGCAAAAAAAAGTTTTCTTGATGGTGACATAAATTGAGAAATTATTTTTGTTCTTGTACTGACCACCACAGCCGTCCGTAAAATAATGGATTTTCTTCAGGTCAGGGAATTGAGCTTGAAGGTATGGGATAACAGTTTTCAAGAATGTGTATACAGTAACTGATAAATGTTCTCGACTATCACTTAGCACGCACATGTTCCGATGTTCAAGTCTTCCATCAGTTGCCACAAAAGGGTGTAATGTAGCCTGCTTGTTTTCCCAATGAAAGGACTGAATCTCATCCTGGACAACGTTTAGTTGTAATCATGTTCAGTATAAAGGGTTGAATGTATGTTGATGTTCGCGCTCAGACAAGCACACTGTACTGTATACTGTGTTACTATAATACTAGAGTTGAAGCTAATACACGTAAGGGAACCTTGAATGAGTCCAGTCTTAAATATGTACCAGAAAGAACATAAATTCCGTGGACAAAAAATAACAAATAATAAAGCTAAGTGTGATATTTTGAATATTATTTATTTTGAATAATTCCAAGGTTGATTTCTAGATCTAAGGTTGATTTTAATTGTTTGTTTCGGGGAAGGGAGGGTTTGAATCTCCTAAATGTACAGGCCTAGGATGAAACAAATACTTTATTGAGAAAATGGGATTAAGGGTCTGGATTCGGGCTTTTCTTCTGTTCTGATCTGAAAGTAGAAAAAATAAGAAGTCACCCGTTGGACGAGTGGTATAGTATCTGCTAATTACTGATTGGTTTAAGATTTATATGAACCAGACTGTCATTAATGTTCTGATTTATCCCTTCATCAAGTGGAAAATCATTATACAGGAGTAATAATTTTCGATGAAGTCTACGAATTTTACCATTTCGATAGGAGACCTTGACGGACGCATTAGATGAAATCAGAGATCCCATCACAATGCATCACTGATAGACCGCGATCCGAATCTTGGTGGGACCGCTTCATCACTCTATCGATCTGTCATGGACACTAATAAACTGCGAGAAAACTTAGTCACAAGCTAAAACAAAAATTGAATATGAAGACAAAGAACGGAAACATTCCACGGCGTGTCCACCGGGAACATAGTGTAAACCTAGCATTACTAGTATTTGGAAAAGGAATTGTACATGACATGAATTGTAAATTTTAGTTTAGTCCTAAAGGGTTACTTTCACTAGCAATTTTTAACAGATAGTGAGCATTGTTTTATTATACCTTTCATTTATGTCTATTGGCCCAGAAAAATTTTGATCAAATTTGCGAACAGATGTTTACACCGTCAAACAAGGATGTGTTTTGAACTTTTGAAATATGCAGAAATTTTATATAGATCTTTCAAAGAGGATTTTACTTAAAAAAAAAGCACCTCTTGAGTGTGTTTGTTAATACTGTCAATAAACAAACATCAAGTTTTAAATCATCTTGCCATTAAAAATAAATTAATACGTTATTTTCGAGTACAAATACAAATATATTCATAAATTGAAAGAAATCGTAGAAAACAAGAAATCAAAACCTGTGAACAGGGCAGTAAAAGTATGAATTAAGTAAAGAATGTGTAAATGAAATGAAATAAATGAAGTTTTACGTCCTGCTTTTCTGCACCTACACGGGCTAATTGAGGACGGACAAACGCCATGCAGTGTGCAATGAGATAAATTATGCTAGGACTGGGCTACACATTGGGCCCAGTTAGCACATATGGACCCCAGTATTCATTTGCACCCATGCGAGTCCCAAGTGGTCTGTATTGTGGGTTTCATATGGGCTAGTACCCAGGTGTGCTATCTTGGCTACACATGGGGTTAATATGGACCCCAGGTTGGAAATGGACTCAAACGGTAAAAATCTGCAAAAATCCACGTAATCGAAATAAAGATGAATAGTAACAGTAAATTGTTCAAAATGTTAGTAAATTGTGGAACTTTATTTATGAAATCAGTGCACGCAGTACATGTTATGTAAGATTCCACCTTAAAAGTGCATGTGAGTATATTTCAGAGTACAGTCTAAATAAAACACTAACAGTAATACTAAAGAGTCTAAGACATTTAACGTTTGTCCCATTATCATCATGTGTACATAATGCATTGCCCTCTTTTGTTAAGGAACACAACTAAATGAGGGGTTTCTTCTTCCTCCGTTCCTTCCTGTTTCTGGGGAATCAAATTCTCTGCCCATTCTGAAAAAATAAGTCAGTCAGAACTCATCACTTTTTAATGAACTCATTGTTGATGAATCAATGCAAGTTTAGTTTTATAACACTTGGTTGACACTAACGACATACATACATATAGACGACCATGGTCGAGTAAAGCTAAATGCTTCCATCGCCTATTTAAAGCTTTACGAATTAAGCTATCAAAATACTGTTTAACTGAACTACCTTTACAACTTTATTTAACAACTGGATTGAATCTATTTTTGGTTCACATTGTTTTCCAAATCCTTTATGAGAGCAATACTCACTTCTGTCTCTGCTGTTCCCTGACAATAAATATAAATACCATAAGTGAACATTTCTTTTGTAACATTGTAACATATTTACTTAAAAGGAATTGAAAATGAGTTTTCCAAATTTGTTATGCATATCAGAACACTTATGGTATCAATTTTCACCATTCCAATTTTCTAATAGATTTTTGTTGATCTGTTTTACGACAGCACCACCTCGAAATTTGCCACATATGACCTTAAACAATATTATACTTATAAAAATAACATTTAACAGAAACGTACAAATTTATTATATCATACATTGCGGAATTGGCGAGTTCCGTGACCCTATGCTACGCTAGGCTAGATCTAATCTTGCCATGAATATCTGATATTCTAGCTCTCTATGCCTTTTTGTCATATCGTCCCTGTGCTGATAAAACCTTTTAAGTCAAAATTTACAAGTTTTCAGTAGGTCAAAAAGCTGTTTCTTTCCTTACCTTTTAAATGTATCAAAAATGTAAAAACTTGAGAATGAGCAGGAATTCATTTTGTAAGTGCGAGTCCGATACAAGTATTATAATAATTAAAGTGTCTTTCTGAATGGTTCCAAATGATGATTTATAATGAATCATAGGGTTTTAAATAATATTTACTTTATTTCGTTTTTCTATACCACTTAATGTAAACACTGTCACAAAGCTTCATTTTGTGTAAACTTGATGCATCTAAGTGATGTGACAGTTGAGTCCCCAATTCTACTACCAGGTCGAATTGATTTTACATGATTTACTTTGGTGAAGTCTTTGAAAAAGTATGATTCAGATTTTTCACATCATATGGTGCTGGAGCTTTTCTTGCAATTTCTATAACACGAACATAGTCAGTTGGGCAATATATTTTAGTATTTTTCAATTTCTGTTCAATAGCCGAATTGACACTGTCTACCTCCATTTGAGTATGACCCCTTTCCAAGATTTTTTGTATGATAATCTCATTATTTATTTACAAAGGTTTGAAAAGCATTTGCTGACGCAGTATGTTTGTCTTGTAGACACGAACGATCCCAACCGTGAAACAAATATATTTGTAGCAGCTTATATTAATAAATGAGTAAATATTTCATAATGAAAAGTGGTATCAGGTGTCTAGAAGAGTTAGCATACCCTGCTTGGCGCCACCGCTACTCAATGATATTACATCAATAGGTTTCTGATTTCAATCATAAAATCAATTTTAAAGTTTAATTCCAAGGCAGTTGAGTTTATAAAATTCAATATTAAAGGCCCATTCTGCTTTTTTCAAAAAAGGTTTTCAATATAAACAAAATCGCAAATGCTACCTGAAGGTATTTTTTAAGTATGCTTATTGTATCTCAAAATCTTCTTGATCAAACTGAATTTGGTTTTAAAGGGTTAATTACAAACAGGGAGTACTTATTGTTAATTAAGAAATTTGATCTAGTTTTGGTGTTTGCCCTTTAAATGGCTCAATATTTCTAGCTGAAACCTTTTAAATACACAAGAGGGTCATTTTTCTACAATAAGGCGTTTATTTTACTCAAATCCGTTCAGTAGTTTCCTATCAGCGTCCAAAAAACATAACACACTTAAAAACCTTACGTTTTTAAAAATGTTAGCAGTAGTTGTCAAACTACCGATACTGGCGACTTTTTGCCCATGTTAAACCAATGGCGATATTATGATGAGGATACCCAGTGAGGATACCCTCTGACGTCATCATTGCCTTTCAATATTGAAAACGTGTTTGAACTTGTCCAGTAATGTACGTAGTGACCTCCTCTAGTCAAATGTCATGCGACAGTAAATACTAGACAGGTTTTTACATTCTAGTGACCTACTGAAGTAGATTTACTTAAACTAATGTTTGATCAAATTACAATAACATCTAATTTGTCAAAAAGTCACGTCTAGTCAACGAACGCATACTCTTGGTAATTAATCACCTGACCATTGGTCGATTGTTGGAGTAACCTACATTAAACAAACATACCTCTGGTTTTTCGTCGGTCGTTTGATCAAAGTAGACACAAACAGGACTGGTTTTTGAGAAATGCGATTCACTTAACGTTGCGATGAATTTCGAAATTGTTGCCAGAATTAACCTCCATTAGGGTACGGAATGACCTTTTCAACACTTTCTGTTGGCCTCAATAACCTGGTGTGATTAAGTACCTATGGGTGAACATCTTCCCGTGGTCAAGTTGTTCTCTTTAACTACCATAGTAGTACATCTAATACGTACATAGTTCTGCGTTATACTTTTTATATATTATATTAGTGGTAAAACTGGGGAATTTGGCGCAGTTTTGCCCATATAATAATAATAACAATATTAGCATTGCCCATATAATAATAATAACAATATTAGCATGTACAATTTTTAATATCCCCGTCCATTCAGACAACCATAGGTCGGAGAGCCATCCACATGATGCCTTTACAATATAACAAAATTATATATAACTATGTTATACATCTAGATAAAAGGATTAGAGAATCGTCTACCACTCAACAGTTCTCTGACGTCATCATTAGGTATTACGACCAATGACATACCTTAGATTCTCCACCCATTTTCTCAACTTGATCTTGCCTTCGAGTAAGTTTAGAGTAAACATTTTCCGACGCAAGGTGTTTATTTAAACAAACTGAGTAAGCCTAGAGTAAACAATTACCAACGAAAGGACGTTACAGTTAAACAAACAATTTAAGTGATGAATGTTCGCTTCACGTAATTAGATCAAACACTATTATGAGCTCTTTTCTTTAATAGTTAACCTCATTTCCAAGCAAATGACGTCATGTTTGTAAAGGTCTATTAATAGATTCGGCCGTGGGTTTGTGTTTGTATGTATCGATTCAAGGTTTTGCTTATGTAAATATGAGCAAAAAATTGATCTCCTTTTGTATGATTGTATTCCAATTTGTTTCGGCTTCTTGATATCACACTAGTAATAATAATAACAATATTAGCATGTACAATTTTTAATATCCCGTCCATTCAGACAAACATGGGTCGGAGAGCCATCCACATGATGCCTTTACAATATAACAAAATTATATATAACTATTTTAAACATCTAGATAAAAGGATTAGAGAATCGTCTACCACTCAACAGTCCTCTGACGTCATCATTAGGTATTACGACCAATGACATACCTTAGATTCTCCACCCATTTTCTCTACTTGATCTTGCCTTCGAGTAAGTCTAGAGTAAACATTTTCCGACGCAAGGTGTTTATTTAAACAAACTGAGTAAGCCTAGAGTAAACATTTACCAACGAAAGGACGTTACAGTTAAACAAACAATTCAAGTGATGAATGTTCGCTTCACGTAATTAGATCAAACACTATTAGGAGCTCTATTCTTTAATGGTATTTTTCCTCTTCTTCTTTATGACTGTTCTATTCGTCTGTTTCGGAATGACTGTAACGCTCGATCTGTATATCTCCGATTTTGCTTGCTCAACTGATTGTTGAACCGGGCTGACGAAAGTGAGGGGAGTAATATTTTTCGTTTCCTCCGGAATTTGACTAGTTGAATCTAATTTGGAATCCTTAGGACATTGAATTACGTCCTTATAGAATTGAATCCAGTAATCGATATTTGGAACGTAAATGGAATTCAAACTCGACATGAATCTTATCAAAGCTGATTCAACTGTAAAGTACCTGAGACGAGGTTCTTGAGGAAAGTGGCTGATTCGTCAAAGCGGTTGGTAATATATATTTCGCCGATCTCGGACAGTACCACGACTTATACGTACTATCGGACGTCCTTGCATTAGCTGACGTCTTTGAAAATATCAACCTAATAATCACGTTATGTACCTAGACGCCAGCAGCTTATACGAACGCAGTGGCTGTGGTGGTGGTGGTGGTGGCTGTGGTGGTGGTGGTGGAGGCTGTGGCGGTGGGTGTTGGCTGTGGTGGTGGTGGTGGTGGCGGCTGTGGCGAAATAAAATCAATTCTCTTCTGGCGTGAAAATAGCAGCCGAAACCTGGTGAGATTAATACCAAAGCTAACAATAAACATGTACCAGATTACGACCCCTGGCGGCGGCGGCCAAGGCGGGTGGTTGCGGCGGCGGCGGCGGCCAAGTATACACAAGAGGGTCATTTTTCTACAATAAGGCGTTTATTTTACTCAAATCCGTTCAGTAGTTTCCTATCAGCGTCCAAAAAACATAACACACTTAAAAATTAGTTAGATTTACTTAAACTAATGTTTGATCAAATTACAATAACATCTAATTTGTCAAAAAGTCACGTCTAGTCAACGAACGCATACTCTTGGTAATTAATCACCTGACCATTGGTCGATTGTTGGAGTAACCTACATTAAACAAACATACCTCTGGTTTTTCGTCGGTCGTTTGATCAAAGTAGACACAAACAGGACTGGTTTTTGAGAAATGCGATTCACTTAACGTTGCGATGAATTTCGAAATTGTTGCCAGAATTAACCTCCATTAGGGTACGGAATGACCTTTTCAACACTTTCTGTTGGCCTCAATAACCTGGTGTGATTAAGTACCTATGGGTGAACATCTTCCCGTGGTCAAGTTGTTCTCTTTAACTACCATAGTAGTACATCTAATACGTACATAGTTCTCGGACAGTACCACGACTTATACGTACTATCGGACGTCCTTGCATTAGCTGACGTCTTTGAAAATATCAACCTAATAATCACGTTATGTACCTAGACGCCAGCAGCTTATACGAACGCAGTGGCTGTGGTGGTGGTGGTGGTGGCTGTGGTGGTGGTGGTGGAGGCTGTGGCGGTGGGTGTTGGCTGTGGTGGTGGTGGTGGTGGCGGCTGTGGCGAAATAAAATCAATTCTCTTCTGGCGTGAAAATAGCAGCCGAAACCTGGTGAGATTAATACCAAAGCTAACAATAAACATGTACCAGATTACGACCCCTGGCGGCGGCGGCCAAGGCGGGTGGTTGCGGCGGCGGCGGCGGCCAAGTATACACAAGAGGGTCATTTTTCTACAATAAGGCGTTTATTTTACTCAAATCCGTTCAGTAGTTTCCTATCAGCGTCCAAAAAACATAACACACTTAAAAACCTTACGTTTTTAAAAATGTTAGCAGTAGTTGTCAAACTACCGATACTGGCGACTTTTTGCCCATGTTAAACCAATGGCGATATTATGATGAGGATACCCAGTGAGGATACCCTCTGACGTCATCATTGCCTTTCAATATTGAAAACGTGTTTGAACTTGTCCAGTAATGTACGTAGTGACCTCCTCTAGTCAAATGTCATGCGACAGTAAATACTAGACAGGTTTTTACATTCTAGTGACCTACTGAAGTAGATTTACTTAAACTAATGTTTGATCAAATTACAATAACATCTAATTTGTCAAAAAGTCACGTCTAGTCAACGAACGCATACTCTTGGTAATTAATCACCTGACCATTGGTCGATTGTTGGAGTAACCTACATTAAACAAACATACCTCTGGTTTTTCGTCGGTCGTTTGATCAAAGTAGACACAAACAGGACTGGTTTTTGAGAAATGCGATTCACTTAACGTTGCGATGAATTTCGAAATTGTTGCCAGAATTAACCTCCATTAGGGTACGGAATGACCTTTTCAACACTTTCTGTTGGCCTCAATAACCTGGTGTGATTAAGTACCTATGGGTGAACATCTTCCCGTGGTCAAGTTGTTCTCTTTAACTACCATAGTAGTACATCTAATACGTACATAGTTCTGCGTTATACTTTTTATATATTATATTAGTGGTAAAACTGGGGAATTTGGCGCAGTTTTGCCCATATAATAATAATAACAATATTAGCATGTACAATTTTTAATATCCCCGTCCTTTTTTTTTTTTTTTTTTTATTTTAAAATTTTATTTAAATATATTATCCCACAAAAATATTTATTTCATATCCCCAAAAAACACCCCAAAAACGTGTGGTTGAATAAAATATTGCATAGTGATAATGGACACAAAATTTAAAGTATATTTCTTTCAAACATAAAAAATAATGTTCTTTTTATAAAAAATTTGTTCAATATTTTTGCATCACAATAATATTATATACCAATCTCAAATAACCTCAAAAAAATTAATTATTAAAAAATTATTCTTAAAATTCGAAATGAATCATAATTTATTTGTATCACAGTCACATACAGGCCTAAGAAAGGCCTGAAAATACAAAATATTTCACATCATTTCCCAAAAATGTGATTTCCTTACTCATAGGATTCAGGCACTTATTCAAAAAAATTAAACATTGTATTGGAAAAAATTAAACTGATCAATACAAATCGAAAGTCAAATTTAAAAAAAACTGAACCAAGAATCTAAAAATGTATGTACATGTAGTTTATTTGTAAGAAGCTTACAGTTGGTTATAGTTAAAGGAAAGGTTTGCTTTAATTTTGTTTAATTTTGGTTCATTACCAGTCGGTAAACCCAAATCCATTTTTCATAATTCACCATCTGCTTGAACATAAATAATGGAACCGTCCATTCAGACAACCATAGGTCGGAGAGCCATCCACATGATGCCTTTACAATATAACAAAATTATATATAACTATGTTATACATCTAGATAAAAGGATTAGAGAATCGTCTACCACTCAACAGTCCTCTGACGTCATCATCCAATGACATACCTTAGATTCTCCACCCATTTTCTCAACTTGATCTTGCCTTCGAGTAAGTTTAGAGTAAACATTTTCCGACGCAAGGTGTTTATTTAAACAAACTGAGTAAGCCTAGAGTAAACAATTACCAACGAAAGGACGTTACAGTTAAACAAACAATTTAAGTGATGAATGTTCGCTTCACGTAATTAGATCAAACACTATTATGAGCTCTTTTCTTTAATAGTTAACCTCATTTCCAAGCAAATGACGTCATGTTTGTAAAGGTCTATTAATAGATTCGGCCGTGGGTTTGTGTTTGTATGTATCGATTCAAGGTTTTGCTTATGTAAATATGAGCAAAAAATTGATCTCCTTTTGTATGATTGTATTCCAATTTGTTTCGGCTTCTTGATAGCACACTAGTAATAATAATAACAATACTAGAATCGTGAGACAATACTGGGCAGTGCGCATCCGGTTTCGTCAATGGGTGAAAATGGCGTTTTCAACCCATACTGCGAAATTTACAGAACATAAAAATCGGCATATAAATCGTTTACATTCGAGAGTGAAAAGTAGAATAGCCGAAAAGAATCGATTTCCAACTGTCAAAGGGTTTTTAACGTGCACAGCCAATAGCGCACGGGCCTTGGCTAGGCGCTTTTTCCATGTCAGCCCCTCCGACCTGCATCATTGAAAGGGTGAAACCGGGTTGAAAAATCCGAAGGCATCGTCTGACCCATGCCGAGATTAAACCCTGGACCTTCAGCGAGCAAAATTCTAACTCACTGTGCCACCGCGGCTCCCTAAATGTGATAGAGCCAATTCTTGATAAGATATATGTATATGACATCAGAATACTGAGTGCTAACCTCCATACACGTAAATTCGCAGCACAGCTCGTTAAATATCATTTTAACATGAACATGATCTTTTGGCGTTGGATCGTTATCTACTTCTTTTAGACTTTTTGTTTATCTTTTTTAGTACACAATTTAAAACGTTAAAAATACAAGTTACAATGTAAGAAAGTCACCTTAACCAATTGTCAGTTGAAGGGAGAGAACTGCATTTAAACATACAGACAACAAACATTTTTCAGTTGAAGGGAGAAAACTGCATTTGAACATTTTAAAATACTACTCTGACCAGTGAGAAGCGTTAAAAGAAACAATATGGTAAATTGTAACTTTCTAGATGTAGGTATACTGATCATGTATCGTAAGATGTGTTGAGGGAATGATACGTTGTAATACAACAACGTAGACTCTCACATGTTGACAGATATCGTAACAATGGGTGTTCCTCTCAAGGTGTATTACACCTAATTGTAGAAAACAGGCTAATAATACTTCCTGGTCATTTGAACTAACAGATGTAGAAATATGAGCCTTGAAAGTTTCAGTCTATACTAAAATTCATGTTCCAGAAATATAAAGAAATCGAAATTAAAAAATCAGTTGGTACAAGATTGTTGGCCATCGACTAAGGATTTCATAGACACCGATATTATGCAAATTAGATTATCCCCTGAGGTCCCATTTTGAGTTTTATGAGAATAAGTCACAACAACATGGCACCTGACATAGTACTTCCGGGTCGGATTTTATTTTATCTTTTCTGTTGATCATTTCTAACATGATACAAAAAGAAATTTTCAAATAATTCGGGAACTCCAGAAGTTAAATTTCAAGTTTACAAACAAATGACGTCAAAACCGGAAGTGATATCAAAATTTCAGAAATATTGTTTTGTTCATTATCAAATTGTTTATCTACTTGTAAATCTTCAGATCGATCAAAATCAAATTTCCAAAAAACACGCACAGTTACAATGAAAATTGGCACAAAATTTGAAAGTTTTAAAAAGCGCAATTTTGATTCAAATATTTGGTGTTATATATCATTTGAAAGAGCAGATTTAGCATAGTAAATATGTCTAAAAATTTGTGACGTATGTTTATTAGGTCACGTGACAAAGCTCTTTAAAGTTAAAAATTATAATTTTCAAATGGCGATAAAACCGGAAGTTGACATCAGAAATCGGAAATGAATATATCATTTGATAGATCTCGTTAAGGGCAATAACTTTTGTACAGGTCAAAAGATCATCAAAGGTCAAGGTCACTAGATATGAGCCTTGAAAGTTTCGGTCGTTACTGAAATTCTTTGTCCGGAAATAGAAAAAAGTCTAAATCGAAATTCAAAAATCCGCTGTCATAAGGTTGGTGGCAATCGACTAAGGATTTCATAGACACCAAAATTGTGCAAATCCGATTATCCCCTGAGGCCCCATTTTGAATTTTATAAAAATTACTCACAACAACATGGCGCCTGACATATTACTTCCGGGTCAAATTTTATCATAAATATCTTTCATGATGACAGTTTCTAACATAGTGCAAAAAGAAATTTTCAAATATCTTCAAAACTCCGGAAGTTGAAATTTCAAGTTAACAAGCAAATGACGTCAAAACCGGAAGTGATATCAAAATTTTGAAAACACAGTATTGTTCGCAATAACAATGTCTACATGCCTAGTAGTTTTCATAGCGATCGAAATAAAACTGTGGAAATTGAAAAAAGCGTCAAAAAAGAGTTCCAAAATCCAGCCTCAAAAGTCAAAAATTTTAAGTTTTTAAGTGATTATCGTGTAGAAAAGATATAACTGAAATAAACTAAAAAATATCCATCAAAATCGGTTGAAAATTGTAGGTAAAAAAACCGAAAGTACACGTTTTGTCATACCTCATTTCCGGTTGGACAAAACTGTGTCATTTAACATTTAAGCCACATTGATCAGCTAATTATCGTGGGAAATCGTGTCAGATTGAGAATCGAACGCACTGCAATTAGCATGTACAATTTTTAATATCCCGTCCATTCAGACAAACATGGGTCGGAGAGCCATCCACATGATGCCTTTACAATATAACAAAATTATATATAACTATTTTATACATCTAGATAAAAGGATTAGAGAATCGTCTACCACTCAACAGTCCTCTGACGTCATCATTAGGTATTACGACCAATGACATACCTTAGATTATCCACCCATTTTCTCTACTTGATCTTGCCTTCGAGTAAGTCTAGAGTAAACATTTTCCGACGCAAGGTGTTTATTTAAACAAACTGAGTAAGCCTAGAGTAAACATTTACCAACGAAAGGACGTTACAGTTAAACAAACAATTCAAGTGATGAATGTTCGCTTCACGTAATTAGATCAAACACTATTAGGAGCTCTATTCTTTAATGGTATTTTTCCTCTTCTTCTTCCTCTTCTTCTTTATGACTGTTCTATTCGTCTGTTTCGGAATGACTGTAACGCTCGATCTGTATATCTCCGATTTTGCTTGCTTGTGGATATAGGAGATATTATAAACAAAATTTGCAAGATACAATCCAATTTTTGTCTTGGATAATATAATGCTACTAATTTCAAAGCTGAACTAACAAGTTGTCAAAGAATAAATTTTTTTATAGATTATTATGGTTTTCATGTTTTCAAAATTTCAGGAAAAAAAATAAACCATTGAGCCAAAAAGCAGTAAAACCTGATAGATAATTGATATAATCATTGAAAAACATTGATAAATATAATTTACTCACTAATATCATCTTCTGCGGTAGGGGTCATCGCATCTTCACTTTCCAGTATTGCTAAAATAAAATAATAAGTAATAATATATTAAATTAACAACACTTGGGTTTTTCTTTTTCATACTTAAAATAATACTAAATTTAAAATGTTTGGGGAAAGCCTGAAGGATGTTAATGTGATGTGAGGGAACTAATACGAGACACATATTTCAGGATTTGTTTGATACTGAAATTATTTATCATTTCTGAATGAATAAATAACATAATGAATACATCATAGCCTCCAACCTAAACAATTGCAAATTAAATGTTTATTATATATTTATCATACCATTTATTTAAGGATTAAACGTTGGTCTCACTAGCATTATTGGTGTGTAAACGTAGTTGATCACGTGACAAACTGAATAAATGACGAAGTCATTTATGTATGTTTGTGGCGTGATCAACTACGTTTACACACCAATAATGCTAGTGAGACCAACGTTTAATCCTTATATTTACATTCAGATTTTATTAACACAATTTTCACTTTTTTAAGCTCGGTTCCTTTGAATTCACAACAAATCGTAAATAACGTTAGTGTCGTTGTGCCTTGACGACGCCATTGTTACAATATATCACGTGACAAACTACAGTTATTGGAAAATGAACGCCAGTTTGTCTAACTAGTTCATTGAAGGAAGTGATAGTAGAAATGTAAATATAAGCATTTGATAACCTGATTATATTGCATACATTTTAGTATTTTGTATTGTTATGATCTAAAGAGGGCTTGACGAATAAAGCAGCATTATTGTTATCATTATTTTCTTATCAATAAGGTGATGTACTCACTTGTTAATCGTGCATCTGGCTGTGTGTTTCTGCTAGGAGCACTATCCACCAATACTAAAAATGAAACAGCAGTCAGTTGTAAGAATAAATTATATATATAAATATTACATTATCTGATATAAAAGTAAACAGTGTTAATGTCAAAATTTGCCTTTTTTCTGTAAAATGAAATCATACTCTTCTGTAATTTTACAGGAAGACAAGATAAGATCACTTAATGCTAAGCATCAGATATATCCTGCATTTTGAGATTAGATGAATGACTAGCATGACAGACTATTTATTACATAATTTTAACATGGGGCATGATTACATGACCTAAATATTACCAAATTTGCATAGATATTAATTAACCTTGCTACTATGTAATATCTGTAATAGTAACTCATGATATAACTTCATAACAGACTGTGTGATAAATCATAATATTACACATTTCATTTAACTTACCTTTCGAACTACCGGTATCAAAGCTATCATAGCTTCCACCTATCCCTTCCACAAGATTTGAAGATAAAACACTTAATATCTGCAAATCAACACAATGATAAAAATTAACAAACATGATCTATTTCCCAAAAATATCTATTTTGTTCTTTTGATGAAGTAGGACACGACTAACTAATGTTTGAATCTAAAAGGTAAGCTCAGGAAAGTTTCATCTTCTATAAAATAACATAATAAGTGACTTATTGAACCATCGTTATGTAAGGGGATGCCTGTATTTACTCTCTGGTTGCAGACGCAGTACCGGTACAAAAGACTATTTTCTGTTGTCATATTTAACAGTTATCATTAACTACTAGTACTACTCAACAAAGATAATACACATTCTGTGGCTTCTAAGCTAAATAAGAATTAGCTACAGTCTACAGAACTATCACAATCACCACAGAACTTAAATTATTGCATGCTATTATTCTTTCTGGAAACGAACAGTAATAGGCCTAGCACATTAAGGATAAAAAAAATTATTCCTTGTGGCCTTTGTAAATTGTTTAAAGTCGAATAACCTGGTGTTCAAAAGACTTTAAATCTTCTGCTGGTGGTGCTGACCCACCCCCTGTCTTGCTAACCTCCCTCTTTCTGGTGGCCTCCTTTTTTTTTAATGAAGACTGCAGATCTTGCCATTTTTTTTTAACATCTTTAATTGTACGGGTACTGCCTTCTCCAGAAGAATTAATGCTGAAAATAATACAATTACGAACTACTAAGTCAATTTTATTCTCATTTCATGTAGGTTTAGCCTACACAAATGCAACTAAATTTCCCGACAAACATAGGGCCTAATATTATCCTATGTTGTTGTTTTGTTCCATCATCAATATGTTGTTGTCAATGTTGATGTTCGTTCAGATACTAATAACTAGGCTTAATCGATAGGCTTAGGCTAATTAGGCCCAGTCCAGTGTCTATCCAGAAATTGAAAAGAAAAGAAAGAAAAAATAGCATTTATCTTAAGAAATAATAGAGTTTTCTTCAAACAGGGACACTTCCGTTACTCCGTAAATGAGTGTCAACAAAGGAAGTAGAGACAACTCACCAAAAAAAATAGATCTACAGGCTACAGACTGCACTGAACTTTTTCAGAAATCGAGGAATTTTTTTTTTTGGCCAAAACTCAGCCTTTTTTGCTGCTGTCAGAGTACAGGAAAATTTTCCCTTTACAAGGGAAATATTCTCTGTCACTTCCTTTACCAGAATATCAACTTCTGTAATCGTCCAATTAGATTTTCGGATTACCGATACTCCGCTAGATTCTGAGGTAACCATTTTTATCGTCTGCTAGTAAATCAGTACTGCGCATGCTCAGTTTTACTTTTCGAGTCTTACGACAATTTTTATCGTAAGACTATTCATCACACTTACGATAAGCTTTGAGAAACGCACGTAATCGTAAACTTACGACAATCGTAAGAGTTGTCGTAAGTCGTAACTCTTACGATTTTTCCAGAAACGTTTTAGTTTTAATATGATTATCGTAAAGCTCCTTCTTCTGAGAAATTGCCTTTTTCAACCGTTCCCGCAAAATTAGGCAATTATTGCAGTTATTCAAGTTAGCCGTTAAATGTTCTCCTTCCTTTTTGGCATGATTGTTTGTGGAAGGTTCAGGTTCCGGTTCGCGTACCAGAGTTGGAGGCCCATCATGTTTCTGCGTCCCCGTCTGCTGTCCAATTACAGATATGTTAAAGTTCTGTGCACAAATATCAGAGAAATTTCGGAACTCTGATTCAACAGTAAGTGCGTGATTACCAAGAGTTTTTTCGACTAAACGTTTGATCCGATTCTTCAATACGGGCAAATTGGTAACTCCCTCATCAGAAAATTTTGACCTGACAATCCTTTCTGT
Organism: Lottia scabra; assembly: GCA_029955415.1. Classification (NCBI taxonomy): domain Eukaryota; kingdom Metazoa; phylum Mollusca; class Gastropoda; family Lottiidae; genus Lottia; species Lottia scabra. Next base: position 23,688,719 of record JARJEI010000003.1, on the reverse strand, counting down.
CTCAGCCACAATGGAGCCACATTGTCTGTATATGAATGTGACCATTCAAAAGTTCCTTCCCAGGTGTACTATCTGAAGCTATGTAGTTCTCATTGAGAAATGAGTTTGCAACACTTAGGCGAATTTTCTTCTTTGTCTTAATCTTAGGCATGCTGAAAAACAGAAAACATATGGTAAAAAAACAACATTCAAAATGATATTTCCCATGTAATCACACAATAATTTGACAAGAAACCTTTTTTTTTTAGACAATACATGTGCTTCTGTTTAGTAAACACACCGGTCACGTGACCGCCAGATTTCGACCTGACTGAGCACTCGTCTTCAGGGTTTAATTTCTCGCTCATTTTTCAAGTAATTGAGATGAAACTTTGAGTTATTGCAGATTATTAGATGCTTAAAGTGATCTTAACATTAAAAAAGTGATCTTACCTTATAAGATGATGAAATTAGGCAAAAAATACGGTGCGGTTTTGTTTAATATTTTATATTGGTCGGCAAAATGGCGACTCACTTTTCGAAAGCCCGGATGTAGAGGGATATCCCATGACGTCATCTGCCTATTTTTAGCCGTGTTTCAACCAGTTAGCGAATTAGGGGCCGTATTTTTGTGTACATCATGAGAACTCCGTTTGGAGAAATATTCAGATGACGTCACAAGTTTTCTGACCCACTTTCGCGCGAGCTCAAGTCACGTCATTCGCGTACAAGTCAACCTATTTTTAAAATGTTATTCTTATTTCTTTTACAGTTTTAGACAAAAGAGCAAAATTTGATGTCAATACTGTGCATGACCTGTTGGACAACTCTGATCTATCTGATGATTCTTTTCAAGAATCACAAGGTGTTGAAGGAATTTCAAGTTCTGATTCAGAGAGTGACAACAGTGATGATCAAATAACTGAACATTCTAGGCAGATACTTTGGAAAAAAAACCAGACAGGTCAGTATTTCAATAAATTGCATAGGCGTAAGTCTGTGATTTATTAATATATTTGATTAAAACATTTTGAAAACTAGAAAGCAAATGTTAGTTTGAAAAAATATTGTAATCTAAGGCTTATCTTTTAGAATTTGTTGTTAAAAGATTGAATTGTTTTCATTGTAGTTTTGAGCCGGTGCTTTCATCCACAATAGTTGATGTTGTTTTTCATAACACCTATGCAAGACCAGTTGAATATTTAAAAAAATATGTTGGCAACAATATGTATGGTTTGATATCTGACATGACAAATGTGTATCATCACCAAACCAAGGGCTGCACATTGGGAGTTACTCCAAAAGAAGTCAAAATATTTTTTGGCATCTCTATTTTGATGGGATGTTACAATGTAAGTATGTTAAATGGGACTAATAATGTTCATCTGCTTTCAAGCCAAATAATTGATATTTTTACATTATCAATAGTTGTTTAATGGTGGTATCAGAAACTATGTTTTGACTCATCCAATCTTTTTAACATTTGAAGAATAAATGATGTATTGTCCTTAAATATATTGATACCCTGTAAAAATGTATCAGATTGCATTTCATTCATTCATTTGTCTCCAAATATTGTTTCAATTTTGTTTCTTTTTCTGTAAAAATGTTTTCTTGACAAAGATTTACATGTTTATGCTTTCAGATGAAAAGAATAAGACTCTATTGGCAAAGGTCCACAAGAATCCCAGTAATTACAAATGCAATGTCAAGAAATAGATATTTTAAAATAAGAAATAACATTAAATTTGTCAATAATTTGGAGGAAAATGACAAGAGTGATAATTTGTGGAAGGTTAGACCATTTATTGAAAAAATTCTCCAAGCTTGTTTAGAAATTCCTATGGAAAAAAATTTGTCCATTGATGAGCAAATGATATCTTTCACGGGTAGATGCCCATCTCGACAATTTGTTCCGACAAAACCGAATCCAACTGGCTTAAAGAATTTTGTTCTTGCAGGACAATCTGGTTTAGTATATGATTTTGAAATGTATCAGGGTACTCAAACTTTTCTTAAATACTCTTTAAATGGTAAAAAGGCTGGTCAGGGAGTTGGGGCTGTCTTGCGTCTCATAGAAAATGTTTCCCCAGGCCATTTTATATTTTGCGATAGATTTTTTACAACTACTGTCGAACTAGTGAAAAAATTGAGAGATGAGCACAATCTTTACATGACTGGTACCATAAATAAAAAATATATTCCTGTAAAATTTTCTGAAGATTCTAAAATGAAAAAAAATGGTAGAGGTTCAAGCGAACAATTTATATTTGATGATATTTCTTTAATTAAGTGGTTTGATAACAAAGGTGTATTAATGTGTTCATCTGTTTATGGTAAATTACCAGTTGATAAATGCCAAAGATGGTCCAAAAAAGATATGCAAAAGGTTGAAGTCGAAAGACCTAATGTTATTACTCAGTATAATTTGAGTATGGGTGGTGTGGACCTCTGTGACCGAATGGTTGCATACAACCACATTTCATCAAGATCTAAAAGATGGCCAGTACGAGTAATGAACCATTTTATTGATCTAGCTATCAGTAATTGTTGGCTTCGCAACCACAATAACAACTACTGGCAAGAAGCCAGACACCGTAATACGAATCGTCAACCAAACCAACACCAAGTACCCTATAATGGCCCTGTATTTCACCGACCACTACCACCTACCAATCGTCGACCACCTACCAACCAAACCAGTTATATTCAACCCCATCGCCGACCAACCTATAACTCAGCTTACCCACCCAGAAATTACCACCGACCTAACCAAGAACAGAAACGACCACCAGCCCATCCACGCCAACCAGTACCCACGCTTAAGGCGGAAGAACCCTTTGTCAAGGTGTTCTTCAAAGTTTTGCAGTGTTTTCACCACTTATCTACCCTTACACTTCAGCAGAAAGGTCAACCGGCGTTTACTTTCAAGCGCAAGGTCCATGAGTTGGATAGTTTTATTCGTCCAGCAATGAAATCACCGGCTGTAGATGCGAATATTAGATCCCTCAATCGGACATGGCTCTCGAAGGTAACGCAGGCCCTGATCGACCATTACAATTCCACCCTTGAAGAGAAGTTAACCACTATCCGTTCCAAGTCATTAGCACCACCTGCCGTCGACCGCATTATATCCCATGCCCTATCCTGGGCCCGTCGCTCCTATGGGAAACGTCTTACCAAATCTGTGATTACCCAATTTTACCATAAGATTAACAGTACCAAGGCCAGAGTCACCATATGTATGAGCATGTAAATTCTGTTGTAAAATTTAAAGGTTCTCTGTCGGATTCTTTTAGTAGTAGATTAGGTGTTAAGCAGGGTGAACCACTTTCGCCCTTATTATTCTTGATCTTTATTAATGATCTTCGCGATTTTCTCATCAACAACAACCCAGATTTAGTACAAGTAGGTGATGCCTTGGTTTATTTGTTGTTATTTGCTGATGATACAGTCTTGTTTGCAAACAGTTCTTTATCACTACAGTTATTATTGGACAGATTCAGTGAATATTGTCGTATTTGGCATTTGACAATTAATGTACATAAATCTAAGATAGTAATATTTCATCGTGGCAAGCTTACTAATAACTACTCATTTACTATTAATCTAGCGAATATCGAAATAGTAAAGGAATATGTCTATCTAGGATTACTTATGTATCAAAATGGCAGGTTTTATCGTTCTGAAAAACGTTTGGCATCACAAGGTAGAAAGGCTTTAGGCTCCCTACTTTCCAGAATAAAATCTCTTCATTTGAATATATCAAATAAATGCATTAATTTCCGGATTGTATCACCTTTTGCTTCATGATGATGCAAACGGTAAAAATAATTGGGTCTCGAATATTAGAAAATTGTTTGATGAAACAGGTTTTACTTTTGTGTTTTCTCAACCCCACTTTTTTAATTTTTTAAAACTCAAAACTCGTATTGTTGATCAGTATTATCAAACATGGTCGTCTAACCTTGAAGCATCGAGCAAACTCAGATTTTACAAAAATTTTAAAACCTCGTATAAGTTTGAAGAATATCTTGATTGTAATTTAGATGACAAATTTAAGTACTTGATATGTAAATTTAGGGTTGGTAATCTTAAACTGCAAGTTGAAATCGGACGCCATAATAAAACTCCGAGAGAAAAGCGATTTTGTGTATGTTGCAAATCAAAATATATTGAAGATGAATTCCACTTTCTTCTCTGTTGTCCCACCTATATTTATTTACGTCGTCTTTACTTTCCACGCTATTTTTGGTCTTTCCCATCCTTACGTAAAATGAATATGTTAATGAATCCCAGCTCATATAAAGAATTTAAGAATTTAGGCAATTATTTATTTCAAGCGTTCATGTTACGAAAACAACTTTTAGCATAAAATCTTTATATATATTTCAGTTTTCAGTGGTTGCCCATGGGCAGACATTCATATATTGTATATATTCCCATCAATTTTATGATGATTCTATTGAAATTTTTGTTACTATGTATTCTTTATATTATTTGTAATTATTATTGTCCGGCTATAGCAAGTAATTGCTTTGCTTAATAAACTATACTATACTATACACCATATCTATACCAACTGCAATGGATGTTGACCTGAATACACCTGTACCTACTAGAGTCGCAGCTGTAGTGAACCAAACCCCTAAACGTGCTCGAAGTTCACCTACACCCAGTCCAGCAGACGTTGGTAAACGCTCGCGTAGAGAGGGCACCCCTCTTCTCTTTTCTCTTTCAGATTCCTCTTCTACCACTCCATCTGAATCTTCACCACGGGACTCAGGTTCCGTAAATATTTCTGCCTTCTGTAAATATTTGGACCAGCAAGAAACCCCGAATTCTCCAACCAGATCAAGTCGTACACCAAAACCATCCCCTCCTCGAACCAGGTCCCGATCACTATCTAATGCTATATTTACGCCATCTTCCACTTGTGTACCAGTTCCAATCACCCCGTCGACAACCATTATATCCGCTACCAAACCCTTTTACCATAAAACCGATGACAAATCATCATGGACTCTACCTGCTCTACAGAAATCAACCTTAATTATTGGATCTTCTAACCTGAACAGAATCACTAAAACTGCTTCAGACACCGAGATACATTCGTATCCTGGTGCCCAGATCCATCACATCCAATCCATCATTGATACTGGGGATAAAAATACTGAGAGGCCACCACTAGACCAAACCGTTATTAACTTGAGCCGTAAAATTCTCACACCCCTTCAACATTCAATTTTAAACCGTGGACTTAAATTTATTCCGACCCCAAAGGTAGCCAACATTGACTATCTTCGACCATCTATTGAACGATTTCAACGCAATCTTTTTTTCGAAACCACCCCCCACGTGGTGCTAGAACAATGTTTATTCCTAAATCCACTTGGAAACCGCCCAAAGCCGCCATCCATCCTGAAAGTATTTGATAGTATGAATAGCCAAACGTCAAATCTTTCTATTACAAATGAAAAACCTAATCTCACACGGGTAGAACGTGAAGCTTTAAACTTACTTAAGAAAGACGATAGCATTATTATTAAAAAAAGTGACAAAGGTTCATGTTGTGTCATTCTAAATAGGGAAGATTATATTTTAGAAGCAGTGAATCAATTGAATAATCCTAAACATTATGCCGTTTTGCCAAACCCAATTTTTACGGAAACTTCTTATATGATTAACAATATTCTTGGAAATTTAGTCAAAGAAAGTTATCTCAAACAGAAACAATATGACTATCTGTCTGCCAAACCCGATTGTCGTGAGAGACATTTATACACTTTGCCTAAGATCCATAAGAATCCTACAAAGGAGTGGTTCATCCCTAATAAAATCCCTAAAGGCCGTCCGATCATATCTGACTGTGGTAGTGAGTCATATGCGGTGTCAGAATACATTGACCATTTCTTACTACCTCTAGCTTGTCAACATATAGCCTACCTTCAGGACACAAATGATTTTGTGAATAAAATAAAAAATCTTCCGAGTCCCTCAGAATGCCATTCTGATTTCTATTGACGTGTCTTCTATGTATACCAATATTGATAACACTGCCGGGTTAATGGCAGTTCGTAAAGCTTTTAGTAGAAACCCAGATCCAAACAGACCCGATGATGCAATTTTACAGCTTTTAGAGATTTGTCTCAGTCGCAACGATTTCACATTTAATGGTAAAACGTATCTTCAAACTTCAGGAACAGCTATGGGTAAACGATTCGCCCCTTCATACACAAATCTTTTCATGGCAGAGTGGGAACGTGAGGTATTACCCCTTTGTCCCTTTGATCCACTTTTTTTACGGACGATTTTAAGATGACATTTTTATGGTTTGGACTTATTCCATTGAGCAGTTCTGGGAATTCTTTGAAATTCTCAACAACCACCATCCGTCCATCAAACTAACCGCCAACGTCAGTCACAAAAGCATAGATTTTCTAGATACCACTGTTTTCAAAGGAGATTCCATAGCAGAAACCAATAAACTAGACATAAAGGTATATTTCAAAGAAACTGATACTCATCAACTCCTCCACAAAAGCTCATTTCACCCAAAACATACCTTTTCCGGTATAATTAAATCACAAGTTTTACGATTTCATCGAATTTGCACAAGATCCTCTGATTTCAACCAAGCCTGTACAATTGTTTTCTCAAAACTGAAAGAGCGTGGATACTCCAAACGATTTTTACGTAACATAAAAAACTCTACTTTAGCGCAAATAGCAGCGAAAACTAGACTCTATGCCGAAGTTCCTCCGGGTTTAAGAAGTGTTCCATGTTTGTCAAGTAGATGCAAAACATGTCCCTTTGTATCTGAAACTCATTATTTTACGAGTAGCTTTACTAATAAAAGGTATCCGATCCAGGAGTATTTATCATGTGATAGCTCAAATGTAATTTATTTAATTTCCTGTAAGAAATGCCCCAAACAATATGTAGGAGAAACTAAGAATAATTTACGCACTCGTTTCAATGCTCATAGATCAGATATAAAATTAAAGAAAGACAAGCCCGTTTCTAATCATTTCAACCTCGATGACCATTCAATAAACGATCTCACCCTAACCCCAATTGAACGTATAGAAATTGATTTACCGGAAGATGAAACCACCAAATACCGACAATCTAGAGAAGCCTACTGGATTGAGACATTGAATACAGCAAGACCTATAGGACTCAATATTCATCATTATGCAGGCATAGCACCCTTTGTTGTCCCGTTTAATACAACCAGTAATCGAGCAAGCAAGATAGTTCATACCCACTACAAGAGTCTTCAAGAGAAATTTCCCCATGTTTATAAGCAGAAAATGATAGTTGCCTACTCAAAAAATCAGAACTTTAACGACAATCTGGTTCATAGCAAACTAAAACCAATCATTAATTAGCAGATACTATACCACTCGCCCAACGGGCGAGTTCTTATTTTTTCTACTTTCAGATCACAACAGAAGAAAAGCTTGAATCCAGACCCGTAATCCCATTTTCGCAATAAAGTATTTGTTCCATCCTAGGCCTGTACATTTGGGAGATTCAAACCCTCCCTCCACCGAAATCAAATGCAATACCACCTTTAGAATTTCGAAAACAATCAAAACATTTGCCAAAAGCCATTGAATTGAAAAATGCTGCTAGGTGTAGAAATCCTGGGTGTCACCATAAAACAAGAGTTCAGTGCAGTAAATGTAGAGTATTTCTGTGCATAGCAACTAACAGAAACTGCTTTTTTGATTTCCACAAGTAGGCAGGAATATTCTCAATCTTGAATCAGTTTTGTTTTAGATATAAATTATTTTCTAGTCATTTAAGGCAACATTTTGTTTGAATGTAACTATTTAATTTCTTGTGATATTGTTTTTATTTTCCAGGTTTTCTTCATTTTTACATTTGTTAAGTTTCATTTTTTTGGAATTATAAAGGATAATTAATTGTTAAATAAATTCATGTCTAAACTGATATATTGTTTGCTGAAATTTGCCACCAAAAGATGTTCAATCAAAAATATAAAATAGACTGCGAAATTTAGCCAATGTCCAAAACCGAGGTCAATAGGTTTATAAGGTGGATTTATTCGACCGAGTCCCAATGTCCACATATGTGGACACTCCAAAAAAGGGCATAAATTTTGGGGGATGGTTAAAAAAAAATTCCAGGATGCTTTTTGAATGCCATTTGTCTCAAAACCAAAAGTGCATTAATTTTAACACAGTGGTATATGCATGGGTCTCAGGAGGATATATTTGACCAGGAATTGATTTTGACTTATATTGTGTATTTCGGTGTTATTTTTTCAGATATGCCGCTAAAGGTGTTTGATAATAATGCTAGAGATGCACTTGTGACGTCATATTCCAAATCACATTTCATCAATAACAAATTAATTACAGAACTTAAAAATTAGTGAATGTTATCATTTGATTTATCTTAACTTTATCTATTAATATTTTAAAGATTGTTAATTTTATTCTATATTGTTATTTATACTAGTTGTTATTGTTGCTTAAGAGTTTATGAGTGAATAGTGGTTTTAAATGCTTGTCAGCACTATTATTTTACCTATAGTTATTTATTTTTAGAGTTGAGATGTAATCATACATTCATTAAGCTCATGGTTGTTGTTTCTTTGTTAAATTGTGGTTTATCATTGTTGAATTATTGAAGAGAATAAAATTTTTCATTTTTTTCTTGTAATTCTGTAAAAAAAAAGCACATCTGGGACCTGTTATTGGAGAAGTTTGCTTACTTATCATTGTTTGCCGCCAGTGCAGCTAGTATCTAATATCAGATGCTCCAATCCTGTATTACTGCTGATCATTGTTTACAACAAGTGTCTCTGTGGTTTTAGTAGTATAGGAAACATAGTTGTACCAGTTGAAAGTTGGGCAGCTGGCTTTGGCAAAACAATTTTGGCTGACAAAGTGAACTCCCTAGTAATGCATTTAAGGAAGGGGTCATAAAATTGTCAAGCTTTGCCAAACAAGGCAATAAATACCCGACAAGGGGGGTGGGAAGGGGGGCAATTGCCTCACCCCCCTTAGCCCATAAGCCTACCTTCATATTTGTCTTGTTGCATCATTTGATTGTTTTATAGGTAATTGCACATGCAATATTTGCTACATGTGGGCGTATATCATTTCATGATGTGGGGATATCCTTTCCACAAATATCTTTCAGGAAATTACAAAAAAATAAGGTTTGCGGAAATAGACCCTCTTGCTAAAAAAGTAAAATGGATATAGACCGTTTTGTCAAAAAAGAACAGTGGATATAGACCATTTTGCAAAAATGACGTCATGGATATAGACCATTTTGCAAAAAAAATTAATAATACTATTAATTATCAAGGAAACGATTATGAGAGATTTCTAATTTTTTGTCACCAGATGCAATTAAAGCCTACCTTATCATAAAACAAAAAATTATTGTGATTTTTACGTTTTTGGAATTGAGAGAGAAAAACGCCCTTTACTCAAAACTATTAAAATGGATATAGACCGTTTTGCAAATGAACTCTTCAGTTATTTCTAAATCTTTTGCAAGGACATACCTATTTTGACTAGGAATCACACTCAATACCGATAATATGAAACTGAGACATTTTTCCGTTGATATTCATTTTAATTAACACAAAATATATCAAGTGAACAAATAAACAAAATATTAACTGAATGTTCATACATTTTATTATCTAGTACCAGGCACCATTCAAATCAATTCAATTACTCAATTATGAGTCCATCATAGAAGGAATGGACACGTATGGGCATAACCTTTTTCATCATTTGAAGATCATCATACTTTCTTTTAGAGATGGATCTTTTACTATCAAACAGTGGCATCCATTGAATCGGGACATCAAAAGCTATGAGCCGTTCATCAACACCAGATCCAAAAAGGCTAGTCGCACAAGTTGCCCTCAACGCATGATTAGTGAAAATATAAAGGTTTTCAAACATCATAAGTTGTAGATTCAAATATCGAGGGATAGTATTCTGATTACTAAATCCGAACGAAAAAATAACTGATTCATAATAATCGTAATTCAGCAAGATAAGACCGAGGTCAAGAATTTTCTCGACTTATTTTGACCACTTCGACGACTTTTAAAAAATATCCGTAACATCTGATATACCTTGAAAATGCGATTTTTTTTGGTGGAATTCTTTCCTATTCTATTTTAAAGTGACATGGGAAGATTTTTGTTCTAAGACAGTATCCATTCAATTAATTAATAATTAAATTACCTTTAAATCCAGCCGCTTCACATAACTTTTTATACGCCCACACATTAATGTGGGCGTATATTGTAGTCGCCCCTGGACACGTTAGAGAGCTGGTTTCTTGGTGGATTTTTATGAAACTTGCTGTGAGTGTTTGTTATCACCCAATGATGAACCCTATTGAAAATCAGACGAATCGAAAAATATTTCATGGGTTATTGCCCTTGCTTTTTAAAATATCTTGTGGACACGATAGAGAGCTGGTTTCTTGATGGATTTTGATGAAACCTTCTGTGAGTGTTTGTTATCACCCAAGGATGAACCCTATTGAAAATCAGACGAATCGAAAAAATTTTCATGGGTTATTGCCCTTGCTTTTGAAAATATCTTGTGGACACCATAGAGAGCTCGTTTCTTGATGGATTTTGATGAAACTTGGTATGAGTGTTCGTATTGACATTAGGATAAACCCTATTGAATATCAGAAACCTCGAAAAAATATTTATGAGTTTTTGCCCTTGTTCTTTAAAACACGTTAATTTTTCAGCCTGTTACTCTCTCAAAGTTGTGGACACGATAGAGAGCTGGTTTCTTGGTGGATTTTTATGAAACTTGCTGTGAGAGTTTGTAAATGTAATAACCCAAGGATGAACCCTATTGAAAAAATCAGACGAATTGAAAACTATTTCATGGGTTATTGCCCTTGTTAACTTGTAGTTGTAAACACTAAAAAATCGTTCAATTTTGTAAACATTCTTGATGGCACGGTTTTCGACAGATGTTTCATTTACTGATAGTTCTTGTCGACCTCCCGGACGACTTGGCTGCCATTACAAAAGTGGGTGTATTACGATGGGGCATCGCTATTTTTGACGGTCTTCGTCAGTGTATTCTGTCCAACAAGTGCTACAGAATAACCACACTTTTTCTGTCGGTATAACCAATGGTCGCAGATATACCACAGACGAGGCACTTTCAGCGGCCATTCATGGTTCTAGTTTTTTCTTAAATTTTAAATCAAATCTACGTAACTATTCTACAGCTTCGATCGATTTAATTTCGTATACCGGTAAATTACAAAGTTGATTAAAGCCACATTGCGGGATTCGTTACAATCGGTACAAAAGGCATTCTAGCTTAATCTCTGATGTTTAATTAAGGCAAAAAACTAAAATTCACGGCTTTGGGTACTCAGATGGCTTCGATGCCGCTGGATTTAAAGTCGGGATCTAATAAAATGATTTCCATTAAATTACAAGCTAATGAGGCTGTAGAATTGGAACCACGAAAGGGAATCGACATTTTTTTTTTCAATATTCATTTTTAAGTGCGAACTTTAAAAAAAAAAAAACCAAAACCATGAGAAGATTTTTCTCAATGTCCAAGTCTGGGCTTATGTGGCTTTAATTAATCTATAATAATAATAATAAAATCTTTAATGAAAAGGGTGAAAATTTGGCCTATGGCCTCTTTACAATTTTGCCCATAAAAATAATAACATGAAAATTATGAAAATACCAATACAAATGAATAAAAAACTAATAATATGGAAAATTAACAATACATGTATAAATAATGTTGCAGAAGGCTATTTGCCAACAAATCGTATATGGCTTTAAACAATTTAAATTTGTAGTAATATGTACCTATTATAATCCAGACAAAACTATTTTCTTTACCTGAAATTAAAACTTCTCTAGTGAAATTAAAACAACTTCGGTGTGAAAGTTTAAGTAATAATTTTGGCACTGGTACTGAATTTTCTTCGGAGTATAGAAAACAATCCATTATTGTGGTTGTAACTAGCTACATCCATTGTACGATCTAAGAAGGACGTTCCTAATCAACCTCCTCAAGTGAGCAAATCCTTTCTTAAGATTAATTCGCCGATAAAGGCTTAGATGCTATCAATATCAACAATATTTTACACAACAAATATGTCAAATCCACAGACAAAAAATACTGGACAGCCAACTCCCACGAGACTTGCACTTACCGAATAATAAGAGCTTGAGTCCAGCGAGAATGATGATTCTTTACTTCCGGTCGTCCGCTAACAATATGTCAATAATAGAAGTCACGACTGTTTTGCAGGTAGTATTTAATTGAAATAAATCGGTTTAAAAAAATAATTATCGCATACAATTATACCTTATTATTAAGTTGCTTTACAACGTCTATGATTTTGGCTCAGAAGTATGAAACATGCAGTGCAGCTTGAATATCTCTGACAAAAAATGGAGATGATAACAATTGGATTACATAATCAATGATAGCAAATTTATATAAAAAAAAAAACCTTACCAAAACATTTTTTTTTTTTTTTTACAGGAAGAGGAATGTGCTAAATACACACTGGACATTCTAAAAAATGTGACAAACTACTTCTGTTTCTGGGAAGCAGCACTAATATTAATAGCTGATGAAGCAAAAGGCAAGTTATAGAAGCTGGCTAATCGGACATTTAGTGTGGCTGTTACGAAAAACTGATAGCACAATATCTGTTATATTAATTTGGAAGCGAAGTTGGAAACTGATAAGGTATCGTTCACTTGTTAGTAGGTAGCAGAGTCAACATGAAATATCTTTAATCGATTTTTCACGCTAATGATTTAAAGTTGGGTTACCCTATTTCTAGTTATCTACCTACTACAAATTATGTTTCTCTTTTCAGTTGCTGACAAGAGTAACTTGGTCGATTTGTGTAGTACAATATTTCAACTTCCATCAAGCTTATGACAGGAGGGGTGCCCCGGCTGACTGCGGAGTCTGCAGATTACAGACTTATCATGTGGGTATGCAACAACATATTTGAAGCTTTCATATCCAGATCTGCAAGCTTATCGTCCCCATCTTGCGAATTGTCTTCAACCAGACAGACTCCTTTTTCCTAAAGAAACTGACGTAACACACTACATTGGTGGCTTTGTTTGCTAAAAACTGAAACATATAATTAAAACTCCTGAGTGCAAGCAGATTTTAGAAACTTTAATCAGCAGTGAACCAACCCCACTTTGTTCTGCTATATATTGCACAGTATCGCTAATGTGTAGTAGGGCATTATAACTTTCAAATACTAATAATTATGGATGCACATGGATTTGAAGGCTCAAATTTAAATGTTGAGTTGTGATAACCAGTACTAAATTGCTGAGCTAAAAAATCCCCGTTTCTGAGACTTATCCAAATCGACCCGCGAAAATGAAGCCTGTGCCTCTTTAAAAGAGAGAGTGGGTAGAGGGTTTTAAGTTATACATGTAGCGGCAATTGGAAGTTTTACAATAAATTATTTTGAAGTTATCCAGCTGTAAATTATCATTTTATTCGAATAAAAAAGGCCAAGCACTAACGATCCCAACCGTAAAACAAATGTCGAAATCCGAAACAATTACAATATAATACTTATTGAACAATAATGTTGGTGTTTAATTTCACGATCTCTTGCACCTCAAGCAAAAAAATGGCAGATCTGGTGTAAGTACAGTTGATGCTGGAAGGCAATCAAAATGTGTCCATTGCTGGCAATTGTTGCACTGGACCCACGACTCTTTGTCCTCGTTACCGGCACCGGATCTTGGTTTATCTGAGTTTCTTTTGTTACAGTTTGCACATTTAATTTGACCCTTTTTGGGTTTCTTGTTAGATTTCTGTAAATTCATTTCCGCTTTCTTTTTTCTGTTAAGTTTTCTTTTCTCAATATCTGCTTGTTTTTTTAATTTGGTTGCTTCTTCTTCTTTCTTTTTATTAATTATTTCATCTGATGTCAACGACCTACAACTTGTAATAAGCCGTGGATTGGGGGGGGGGGGGGGCTTGTCTACATTAATTGGGCATATTTCTGGAAGAAATTCAGCGGATGCATTTGCGTCCCAGTCTGTTACTGGACATAAGCCGGTGTCATTATCAGTGCAACCACCACCATCTGCCAAATGATTTAGCAAAGATTGAACGTCAGCATCTTTTGGCACCGAAGCAACAACTACAGATCCTGGAGGTATATAGTTAGATTTAGAGGTTTCGACATCTAGCGTGCCAATGTCGAACAAAGGTGTGGCTGTACAATTTATTGTATCACTTCCATCTACTGATGCAGAGAATTCAAATGGAAATCCTAGGGTTGTGGAACCACATGGTAAATTAGGTGAAGAGACAGGAATGGAAGGCGATTCGCATCTAGGGGAAACATCTTGTAAGGTTGCTGTGGTGTCGAAGGTCGAAGATGATGGTTTATCTGTTGGTTTGTATGTGTTTGATGGGTTGAAGGCTTCATCGGGAATGGCTTGTGGCGAAAATGGATAAATGCCGCAAGACCTGAACCCCTGTTCTATATTACTGCGGGTCACTGATCGGACGTACGCCGAATTGAACAATCCAGGCCAATTAGACTTCCTGATGGTTTGGTTTGGGTTGGCCAGCATATATTCTGAACAAACGGTATTATAAATTATTATGTCTTAGTGATCTAAATACAGATCTATCCAGTGGCTGTAAATAATGCGTCGTATGGGGTGGATAAGCTATAATTGTTATATTCTCTTCACTGGCCCTGTCCAACAAACCTAGCGTCTCATGAGAACTGTGGCTGTCGAGAATCAGAAACTGGGGTCGATTGGCGATGAGGACCTATCCCGGGAAGAAAAACCTTGGAAAACCATTCTTCTCCAAGGATGTCCTCCATCCACGCCCTACTCCGATAGGTCCACATAGCCCCAGTTGGCCCATCATCAACAGCCCAGGCATTCAGAGATTTTGAGGTTTTGCTACGACAATCATGGGTGGAATACTTTCACCAGAGGCATTGACAGTGACAACAGTAGTTACACTCTCTCTAGAATTGCTAGTTCTAGCAGGTACAGATTTGCTGCCCTTTCGAGCAATTACGGATTGGGGTGTGTGCCCGTCTCATCCATGTTCCATATTATGCTGGGGCTGGTCTCGCAAATTTAATTTATCGAGTGTCTGTTGCAAAAGCTGAAAATAGTTGCTTACGACATCCCTATTCATCATCCTGACCCTCGACTGTGACGATTTTTCGGGTTTTCTAAGTGCTAGTTCAGGGTGGCGTCTTTTAAAACCATCCCACCAATCGGCCCCAGGGATTCCATTTCTGAAAGGAGTTTGAAGTTTTAAATTTTTAAATTTTTTATAACTTTTCCAGTTTTATGCATCGCATCAGTTGAAGACGTGATATTCCAAACCCCATAGAAGCAGCTTTTGTAAGTTTGTCAGCAATTGCCCCCTCGAGCCGGTTTGGAGGGGTTGCCGGTTTATCCATTAGACGGATTATGACTTCTTCCGTTATCTGTAGTTACCTCCCTTTATGACAACAACTGTAGTTACCTCCCGTGATTATGGTTGATTATTACGAGAAGATCGGCAAATTTATCCCAATTTTCAGTCTGATAAATGATCGAATGGTCAACTGCCGGTCCTGATAAAAGCGTGATTAAATATTATTGGAATCATTTTCAATCAGAATAACAAAGAAAATCAATTTGTATCAAATGTATCAAGAAAGATATGTACATATCTACACAAAAAAATCGCAATATTATCTATGACATGTGTCATAATGACCAACATAACGGTCCAGACCTTCATAATAATCCCCATACAATTCCTGGGCTTCTTGTTCGTGCAGACAACCCGTTTCGTGTATAAACATTTCTTGCAGATTGACTATATTCTTTTGTCGATCTATTTCCCGGCATATCGTTGATAAATCTGCTGGTGATTGAATTTTCTTCAAAAATTCAGTTTTTGTTGAGGTTTCAACCCCTGTATGCATCTGAGTATCTGTGTTGTTAGGAATTGAAAAAAAAAAATAAAGTATAGCTTGCCAGGTAAGGCCACACACCGATAAGTAATAAAATCTTTATTTTCGCTTCTATATTGGTGTGAGGTGGGGAGGAGGTGGTTAATCAAAATAGCAGCCTGTAGTCAGTATGGTAGAAGACAAGACTGACCACGTGATCAAAAGGGCACGCTTAGCAGACGATAGAGATATTACCGTGTATAATGTTATAAACCACTCTTATATATAAAATAACATACAACTCCTTTGAACCACAAATTTTCGGCCCCATGGCCTTTATCAAGTGGAAATAGAAATACATGTACTTCGAACAAAAACAGTCAGAATAAAAGCAAGTCTTTCCACATTAAATTAAATTAAAATCTCACTCGTTACTGCAAAACAACTTCCGTAACGTCATACGGAGTCATTTAGTTTTGACGTCATTTTAATGTTTGAATAATATATCTTAGTTTATAGTGTTAATTTGTTTTCACATTGCATCCGTTTGGTGTTCTTGTTTCGAGTTTTTTATATCCACTGTTCTTCTAGTATTAGCCTATAAAATTTACCTTCGTTCGCCGTTCGTGATAGGACAGATACTGTTAAATCATTCTCTGTGTGGCTTTTAAAGTGGCGCATTATTGGTTTATCCCTCTGATGCTTGATATCGCTTCTATGTTCATTGCCGTGCGTTCTAGCGAACGCACTGCTTTGTTTTCATAATGACTATTTTTTTTTTCTATTTCTGGTCACGCTATTTTGGTATGAAGGAGAAATACCACACATTATCTCAGATGATTTCCTACGACATCTAACTGCTCAGTATTTGATGAATGTAAAATGATGCATTTTCTTTCAACCGGAAATGACGTATGCGAGTTAAACCCATTTTAATTGTTTTACCATTTTCACCTCCGTTTTTTGTCCGATTTTGATGGGAACTTTTTTGTTTATTTGTTTAAACGATTGTCTACAAAATATGAGTTTAAAAACATGAATTTTTAAAATTTTGTCGCTGACTTTTTTGACCATTTTTTCAACTTTCGCAATTTTATTCTGATCAATCTGAAAACTTACATGAGCATAGACATTTTGATCGCGAACAAAATTATTTGTTCAAAAACTTTATATCACTTCCGGTTTTGACGTCATTCACTTGTAAAGTTGAAATTTTGACTTCCGGGATAATGAAGATATTCAAAAAAATCTTTTTGCAATGTGCTAGAAATAACTATTGACAAAATATGAAATGATAAAATCTGACCCAGATATTTCATATCAGCCGCCATCTTGAAATGACCAATTTTTCTTTAAATCGAAATTCAGAATCAGGGAATCATCCGATTTGAATAAAAATGATGTCTATGGAATCTGCAGTCGATTGCTAACAAAACATGGGAAGCCGATTTTTGAATTTCGATTCAGATTTTTTTTTATTTCCGGTTTAAAATTTTCAGTAATAGTCAAAACTTTTAAGGCTCATATCTTGTGACCTTGACCTTGAGTGACCTTGTGACCTCAACAAAAGTTGTTGCCCTTGACGAGATCTATCTAATGGCATAATCATTTTAGATGCCCGATGTTTACTTCCGGTTTTATGGCTGTCAGAAAATTGCAATATTTAACTATAAACAGCTCTGTCACGTGACCTAATATACATACGACACAAATTATTTTTGAATCGTACTGTGCTTGATCTACGCTTTCCAATGATATATGACAATATGTATTTGAATCATAATTCCGCGTTTTAGAATTTGAAAATATTGTTAGTATTGCTGGTATTCCCGCATCCCTTTTAGTTAACCTGCTTGTATTCTGGTAGCCGTGCGCCCCTTTTATTTCGTATGACTGCTTGTAGTTCTGCACCTCTTTTATTTAGTCTGTCTGCTGGTATTTCTGATTCCGTCGGTCCGTTCGTCCTTCAACAATTTCTTGTACACGCAATAGCGATTAGAGTTTTTACATATGTATAACACCAGATATTTCGATCAAAATTGCTTTTTCGAATTTTGTTCTTTGTTCTATAGTAACTCTGTGTGTTTTTTTTGGCGGGAAAAAACACGTGTTATCTGAATTACGGATTTCATAAGATAGGTAACAATTTCTTCTTAAAATATGGAAGAACAGGACTAAAAAAGAAAAAAATATGATATAATCGTAACCGGAAGTAACGCACTGGCCATTATCATGAAATGAACATGTTTTCTTTAAATCGAGAGAAGTGAACAGGGTATCATCCCAGGGGCGGATACAGGATTTGACGTTAGGGGGGGGGGGGCGCAGAATAAAATTTAAATAAACAATAGGTCAGTTGATTAGTAATCACGTTAAATAATACTGTTAAATTACTGTTTTATATAGTAATACTTGTTTGAATGTTAAAACAGATTGAATGCGACGACATTAGGCTAGCTTTCGTCGTCTCTTCGGATACTTATTACGTGCGGACAACCCATGTTTTGCAAATTTTAGGGGGGGGGGGGCGCACGCCCGCCACGCCACCCCCTAAATCCGCCCCTGCATCCGATTTGTATAATATTGATGTCTAGGGCATTTTCAATCTATGGCCAACAAAATGATGACAGCCAATTTGCTAATTTCGATTATGATGTTTGCCTATTTCCGATAAAAGATATTCAGAAATGGCCAAAATTTTCAAAGCTCATTACACGTTACCGGTACCTTGGATTTAGGTGACCTTATGACCCGAACAAAAATTATTGCCCATGATGAGATCTACCCAACGGTGTATTCATTTTTGTTGTCCAATATTTACTTCCGGTTTTATAGCCATTTAAAAATTGTTAGTTTGAACTTTGAACAGCTGTCACGTGACGTCACGTCACAAAATATCTTCTTTTCATATTACGCTTTATCTCCTCTTTCCAGTGATATTTAACACTAGATATTTTGATCAAAATTGCTATTTGGAATTTTGTTCTTTGTTCTATAGTAACTCTGCGTGGTTTTTTGGCGGGATTAAAACACGTGTTATCTGAATTATGGATTTCATAAGATAGGTAACAATTTCTTCTTAAGATATGAAAGAACATGACTAACAAAGAAAGAAATAGGACAAAATCGTATCCGGAAGTAACACGTTGGCCACCATCTTGAAATGAACATGTTTTCTATAAATCGACATCCGATTTATATAATTTTGATGTTTATGGCATTTTCAATCTATTGCCAACAAAATGAGGGCAGCTGAATTGCTAATTTCGATTATGGTGTTTGTCTATTTCCGGTATAAGATATTCAGCAATTATTGTAACACTTTTAAAGCTCATAACTTGTGACGTTGCCATTTGTTGACCTTATGATCCGAACAAAAGTTATTGCCCGAAATGAGATCTATCCAATGGTGAATTCATTTTTGTTGTCCAATATTTACTTCATGTTTTAAAACCATTTGAAAATTGTCAGTTTGAACCTAATTCACGTACGTCACAAAAAATCGACTTTTCTTATTATGCTTTATCTCCTCTTGATATATAATAGTAGATATTTTAATCATTTTGCTTTTTTTTTAATTTGGAAATTTGTTCATTGTTCTAAAGTAACTGCGTGGCTTTTTTGACGCGAAAAAACACGTGGTTCCTAAATTGTGGATTTTTAAAGACAGTCGACACATTCTTTTGAAGATATAAAATGACATAACATTCATAAAAAAAAAAGGATAAAATTGGACCCGGAAGTAACTAGTAGACCACCATCTTGAAATGACCAACTTTTCTTTAAATCGATATAAGTGATCAGGATATCATCCGATTTACATAATGTTGATGTCTATGGCATCTTCAATATATTACTAAGAAAATGGTGACAGCCGATTTCCTAATTTCGATTAAAAGGTTTGTCTATTTCCGGTTAAAGAAATTTAGCAATAGCAAACACTTTCAAAGTTCAAAACTCGTGACCTTGAAGTTTGATGACCTTTTGATCTGAACCAAAGCTATTGCCCTCGATAAAATCTATCAAATGATGTTTTAGTTTGTGTTTTCCGATGCTTACTTCCGGTTTAATAGCCGATTGAAAATTGAGATTTTTAACTATAAACAGCTCTGTCACATGACCTAATTTTATATGCAGGACTAAAATGCAACCGTTCAAGGATGTTTAAATTGCGCACTGCTCAGTACCGTTATCACGGTTCTAGTTTATTCTTTCTTTCAACGAGCGCTCGGTTTCGCCTACATAAACAGTCTTATCGCACCTACTACAGCTCAAACAATATATAAGGTTTCTGTCATTGCAATGTGCATTTTCAACTATATTAAATTTCCTATTTCCGCCTGTATTCTCGACCTTTCCACGATTAATATTTCTACAAATTTGACAGTCACATTTTTCTTCCTCGTTCTGAATGATATTAGCGGTTTTCCGTATCTTTTTCGCATATTCTCTTGAATCGAATGCCCAATCCATACGCTAATGACTTTTTGGTGTGTGGTGGATGACAAGAATCCTTTCTCAAAAACAGATGTTTGTCGGTAGGTTTTGAAAACAAATCTGTGTATATGTGACCGTCTGATAATTTTACCATAGTGTCCAAAAACTCTATCTTTTCGGTGCTTCATCTTAATTCCAGTTTTATGTTAGGGTGTATATTATTAGCATATTCGGAAAACTCTTTAAGTGATCTTAGGTCTCCTGTCCATATGCCGAATCCATCGTCGATATATCTTTTATAGAATAGAGGTGTTTTTTCACGATCTAAGAGCTTCTCATCCCATTTTCGCATATATGCAAACGAGACAAAAAATCAGCAAGATTATTATGAATTCCTGGTATAATAATATGCTCACTGCAAACTGCAAAATTATTAGAAGCAGCACACATTGTTAAAGTGCGCATTAAAGCTGAAATGCATAAATTAGGAGATCTGCCTTTCCTTATAATTTGAACAACCGACTGGTTATCACAGCGAAATAAAATACGTAAACCTTGCCATAAATTACCCCAAAGAACACAGGCAGCTACAATAGGGTACAATTCCTTAAAAGCAATGGAAAGATTACTGATTGGCAAATTAGGTAAATCTGCAGGCCAAGGTTCTGAAAACCAATCACCTTTGAGGTAGCAGCCAGATCCTATAGAACCAGAAGCATCTGTAAATAAATCTAAATCATGATTGGAAATAAGATATCTTCATAAAACATAGAAACACCATTCCACCTAGAGAGAAATAAATGCCACATCCTAATATCTTCCCTACAATTTCTAGTGAAATGAACAATGTGATGCAGTTCTTTGACTGTAGTACTGAGGTGAATTAAATGAGATGTAAAGCCACGACCGGGTACAATCACTCTAGAGGCAAAATTAAAATGACCTAGTAATTGAAGCAATTCTCGTTTTGTGCAGGAATTCCTAGAAACAAATTCATTAATAAAGTTAGTTATACGAGTTAATTTTTCAACTGGTAATCTACATTCCATACGCTGTGGGTCCAGTACAATTCCAAGATACTGTAAAACTAAAGAGGGACCTTCTGTCTTTTTAGCTGAAATAGGAACACGAAGACAATTAAAGATATGATGCAAAAAAGCCATATTTCTATGACCCTCAGAATTGGGAAAATCAACTGTAAGAAAATCATCCAATAGGTGAAAAACTGGTGTGAATACCATAATTATTAGTGGCAATCCAGCATATAGCTATTGAAAGGGTATCAAAAATTCTAGGACTGGATCTGCTTCCAAAAGGAAGTCTAACAAAAACATAATATAACTTTCTCCACCTAAAGCAAAATAAATGCCATTGTGAAGGAGTGATAGGAATATTCTTAAAAGCATTGGTAACAAACAAAATTTTAATGCGATTTTAGTCAAGGGAAAAATGGCTTTTATTTCTCTTAAAACAGCTCTGTCACGTGACCTAATTTACATACGACACAAATTATTTTTGATTCGTATTAAGCTTTATCTACGCTTTCCAATGATATATGACACTATGTATTTGAATCATAATTCCGCGTTTTAGAATTAAAAAATGTTGTGTCAAGTTTCATTGTAACTGTCCTTGTTTCGTTTGTCTGTCTGCTGTTATTTCCGCAACCCTATTAGTTAACCTGCCTGTATACTTGTAACCCTGCGCCCCTTTTATTTGGTCTGATTGCTTGTACTTCTGCACCCCTTTTATTTAGTCTGTCTGCTGGTATTTCTGAATCCATTTTATCTGAACTCTTATACGCCAACATGAAAATATGGACGTATATTGCCGTCACCCCTGTTTTTATCCGATTTGAATGAACCTTGGTATGTGTATTTATCTTGATAATATCTCGAATGATTTCGAAAATGGTGCGATTCCAGTCGTCGGCCAGTAGTGGGAAAAAAACGTTAAAATTAACTTGTGTACGCGATAGAAGCCGAATCCGATTTGAATGAAACTTGGTATGTGTCTTCATCTTGATGCTATCTCGGATCAGTTCAAAATTGGCGCAATTCCAGTCGTCGGTTTATGAGTTATTGCCCTTGACTTTGTGAAAACGTTAATATTAACTTGTGTATGTGATAAAGGCTAGAGTTTTTATCCGATTTGAATGAAGCTTTGTATTTGTATTTATCTTGATAATATCTCGGATTAGTTCGAAAATGGCAAGTGACCTAATTTACATATATATGACACAAATTATAATATCATACTCCATGTTCCTTCAGCAACGTTAGATATTGGCATTATCTACCGTTGCTGGATTGACGGGGTTTTCTCGTCATTAACTACTAATAACCTCGTTTTAAAAACATTTTATTTATCCAATAAGCGATCTCGTTACACTTTGAGTGTAGGTCAGAATGATTTGCAAAGCAAGTTCGACTAGACGAAAGAGTTAATTTCTCTTAGCATTTTTCCGTAATCGGGAAAATTCACACAACCTCAACACTTTAAAAAGATATTTAAGATTGAAGGAGGCTTTACTCCGTTGTAAAGCCGACAAAATCTTATACGATCCTCTATTTTTGTATCAATTCGGCCTTGACCTTTGAGACTCGATTATCACAAGGTAAATTTGCTACAAGAAATCTGGCGTCTGGTCATTCGAAAATGTAATGAAATGAAATGATAGCCGTTGCTAAAGGAACATGATCATACTCTTACTATGCTTGATCTATACTTTCCAATGATATATAACACATTGGGTGAGGTCAAATCTCGTGTTAGTGTTCCGTGTTAGTGTTAACACCGACACATAACACGACATTTGAACTCATTCTTCGTGTTAATATTGTATGTCTGGTGTTACGCGAATCTAATATTACATTTTAATTAACACCAAGTCCCTTGTGCTTAGGACGGTTTAGGCTAGCGGGGTGTTTTGTGGGAACCGGTTCTTCTCTGGGGCGATAAAGTCAGTTGTGCATTTTGTTTTAACTCCAGGTCAGCTTCAAAAGGGAGAGGAACCCGTGGAAGAGTGAAAGGGCAAATGCTGGCTTGAGGATGTTTTTCAGTAGGAGGGATCCGTGTGAAAGCAAAGCCTATCGATCCTTTTGTGTCGCCCTTAGGGCGACGATGGGAGAGCTCTATTTTTACTGCTTCCCGCAAGAGGTGTCAGAAAAGTTACCACAGGGATAACTGGCTTGTGGCAGCCAAGCGTTCTTAGCGACGTTGATTTTTGATCCTTCGATGTCGGCTCTTCCTATCATTGCGAAGCAGAATTCGCCAAGCGTTGGATTGTTGGGTTTAGACTAGACCGGAACACCCTGTCCCTCAATTAGTGAATTTGAGGGACAGGAGACCAAGCTTGATTATATCTGGAAATCGCGCAGCCAATTTGGTTGCGTTGAAATATTCTTCTTCCTGAAAGTTTTTTCTCTAAAAACTGGCAAATTTCTTTCATGTTATGATGTCAGCTTGATAACAACAATTTTTTCGACAAAATAAAACAATAATTGTTGTCTCTTATTTCAGTTAAAATAGACTATTTGAGTCAACTTGTCGGTCTACTAAATGGCTCTCTGAATATTTTAACTGAGATTAGGGCCTAGAGACAACAATTATTGTTTTATTTTGTCGAAAAAATGGTTGTTATCAAGCTGACATCATAACATAAAAGAAATTTGCCAGTTTTTAGAGAAAAAAATTTCAGGAAGAAGAATATTTCAACGCAACCAAATTGGCTGCGCGATTTCAAGATATAATCAAGCTTGGTCTCCTGTCCCTCAAATTCACTAATTGAGGGACAGGGTGTTCCGGTCTAGGTTTAGACCGTCGTGAGAGAGATTAGTGAATTTGAGGGACATAATTTTAAAGTCTTACCTTGTAGACAAACGTTTAAAGAAATGAACAAAAAAGGTTCCATCAAAATCGGTTGAAAAACAGAGGTAAAAATGGTAAAAAACATAATGTGGATTTTTCCGTCATATGTCATTTCCGGTTAGACAAAAAACCGTCATTTTACATTCAAGCAACACCGAGCAGTTAGTTATCGTAGGAAAACATGCGAGATAATGTGTGGCATGCTCCCTTCATACCGAATTAGCGTGACCAGAAGTAGACAAAAAAAAAAAAAAACAGTCATTATGAAAACAAAGCAGTGCGTTCGCTAGAACGCACTGCAAAAAAAAAGAAGAAAAAAAGTCATTATGAAAACAAAGCAGTGCGTTCGCTAGAACGCACTGCAATAAACCCCCTTATGATAATAGTCAGATTTAGAATTCTTTAAACGTAATGTTAAATATTCTGGATATAACAATAATATATCTCAAATAGATAAATGCTTTTGACTATTATAAGGTCCTGTAATAGTTATTTCTCCACATCTTAAAAATCCGTAAAAAGCAGTGGAAAACATTGCCATTAACAAGCAATCTGTATATTTGTTAAAAAAGCCTGTTCTGAACAATAAAGAAATTTTACTTAGAATATCGTAAGTTATAGGCAATCGTGGCCTTGTTTCATTAAACTGCATTTTCTTCACTGCCTGTAATAAAGTAAAAATTCGAACATTCCTGTCAGGGGCTTAAAAAAACTCTGACATACCAGATTCTAAGTAACAGAATCTGATTCCATTTAAATATAGCTTGATTGTGTCATGCTTGATCTGTAAGGTGGTGCAATAAGCTATGAAATACATCAACAAATCTTGTGAAATAGGAGGCATGGTAAAAGCAAACCAATGTACCTCATACAATGCTAGAAATCTTTTATAAAGATTAAAGCCAGAAGAATAAACTTTAAGAGTATTAGCAGATGTGGCATAGTCCCATATTCTCTCCAATATAGAGTCGAGAGTCCCGAGATGATTTCTTCTATCTTTGGACAGATCACAGGATGTAATGCAGCATTGGGAGCAGCTTGAGGAAACTTCAAGATTAAAAATCAGCAAGATTATTATGAATTCCTGGTATATGCTCACTGTAAACTGCAAAATTATTAGAAGCAGCACACATTGTTAAAGTGCGCATTAAAGCTGAAATGTATAAATTAGGAGATCTGCCTTTCCTTATAATTTGAAGAACCGACTGGTTATCACAGCGAAATAAAATACGTAAACCTTGCCATAAATTACCCCAAAGAACACAGGCAGCTACAATAGGGTACAATTCCTTAAAAGCAATGGAAAGATTACTGATTGGCAAATTAGGTAAATCTGCAGGCCAAGGTTCTGAAAACCAATCACCTTTGAGGTAGCAGTCAAATCCTATAGAACCAGAAGCATCTGTAAATAAATCTAAATCATGATTGGAAATAAGATATCTTTATAAAACATAGAAACACCATTCCACCTAGAGAGAAATAAATGCCACATCCTAATATCTTCTCTACAATTTGTAGTGAAATGAACAATGTGATGCAGTTCTTTGACTGTAGTACTGAGGTGAATTAAATGAGATGTAAAGCCACGACCAGGTACAATCACTCTAGAGGCAAAATTAAAATGACCTAGTAATTGAAGCAATTCTCGTTTTGTGCAGGAATTCCTAGAAACAAATTCATTAATAAAGTTAGTTATACGAGTTAATTTTTCAACTGGTAATCTACATTCCATACGTTGTGGGTCCAGTACAATTCCAAGATACTGTAAAACTAAAGAGGGACCTTCTGTCTTTTTAGCTGAAATAGGAACACGAAGACAATTAAAGATATGATGCAATAAAGCCATATTTCTACGACCCTCAGAATTGGGAAAATCAACTGTAAGAAAATCATCCAATAGGTGAAAAACTGGTGTGAATACCATAATTATTAGTGGCAATCCAGCATATAGCTATTGAAAGGGTATCAAAAATTCTAGGACTGGATCTGCTTCCAAAAGGAAGTCTAACAAAAACATAATATAACTTTCTCCACCTAAAGCAAAATAAATGCCATTGTGAAGGAGTGATAGGAATATTCTTAAAAGCATTGGTAACAAACAAAATTTTAATGCGATTTTAGTCAAGGGAAAAATGGCTTTTATTTCTCTTAAAACAGCTCTGTCACGTGACCTAATTTACATACGACACAAATTATTTTTGATTCGTATTAAGCTTTATCTACGCTTTCCAATGATATATGACACTATGTATTTGAATCATAATTCCGCGTTTTAGAATTAAAAAATGTTGTGTCAAGTTTCATTGTAACTGTCCTTGTTTCGTTTGTCTGTCTGCTGTTATTTCCGCAACCCTATTAGTTAACCTGCCTGTATACTTGTAACCCTGCGCCCCTTTTATTTGGTCTGATTGCTTGTACTTCTGCACCCCTTTTATTTAGTCTGTCTGCTGGTATTTCTGAATCCATTTTATCTGAACTCTTATACGCCAACATGAAAATATGGACGTATATTGCCGTCACCCCTGTTTTTATCCGATTTGAATGAACCTTGGTATGTGTATTTATCTTGATAATATCTCGAATGATTTCGAAAATGGTGCGATTCCAGTCGTCGGCCAGTAGTGGGAAAAAAACGTTAAAATTAACTTGTGTACGCGATAGAAGCCGAATCCGATTTGAATGAAACTTGGTATGTGTCTTCATCTTGATGCTATCTCGGATCAGTTCAAAATTGGCGCAATTCCAGTCGTCGGTTTATGAGTTATTGCCCTTGACTTTGTGAAAACGTTAATATTAACTTGTGTATGTGATAAAGGCTAGAGTTTTTATCCGATTTGAATGAAGCTTTGTATTTGTATTTATCTTGATAATATCTCGGATTAGTTCGAAAATGGCAAGTGACCTAATTTACATATATATGACACAAATTATATCATACTCCATGTTCCTTCAGCAACGTTAGATATTGGCATTATCTACCGTTGCTGGATTGACGGGGTTTTCTCGTCATTAACTACTAATAACCTCGTTTTAAAAACATTTTATTTATCCAATAAGCGATCTCGTTACACTTTGAGTGTAGGTCAGAATGATTTGCAAAGCAAGTTCGACTAGACGAAAGAGTTAATTTCTCTTAGCATTTTTCCGTAATCGGGAAAATTCACACAACCTCAACACTTTAAAAAGATATTTAAGATTGAAGGAGGCTTTACTCCGTTGTAAAGCCGACAAAATCTTATACGATCCTCTATTTTTGTATCAATTCGGCCTTGACCTTTGAGACTCGATTATCACAAGGTAAATTTGCTACAAGAAATCTGGCGTCTGGTCATTCGAAAATGTAATGAAATGAAATGATAGCCGTTGCTAAAGGAACATGATCATACTCTTACTATGCTTGATCTATACTTTCCAATGATATATAACACATTGGGTGAGGTCAAATCTCGTGTTAGTGTTCCGTGTTAGTGTTAACACCGACACATAACACGACATTTGAACTCATTCTTCGTGTTAATATTGTATGTCTGGTGTTACGCGAATCTAATATTACATTTTAATTAACACCAAGTCCCTTGTGCTTAGGACGGTTTAGGCTAGCGGGGTGTTTTGTGGGAACCGGTTCTTCTCTGGGGCGATAAAGTCAGTTGTGCATTTTGTTTTAACTCCAGGTCAGCTTCAAAAGGGAGAGGAACCCGTGGAAGAGTGAAAGGGCAAATGCTGGCTTGAGGATGTTTTTCAGTAGGAGGGATCCGTGTGAAAGCAAAGCCTATCGATCCTTTTGTGTCGCCCTTAGGGCGACGATGGGAGAGCTCTATTTTTACTGCTTCCCGCAAGAGGTGTCAGAAAAGTTACCACAGGGATAACTGGCTTGTGGCAGCCAAGCGTTCTTAGCGACGTTGATTTTTGATCCTTCGATGTCGGCTCTTCCTATCATTGCGAAGCAGAATTCGCCAAGCGTTGGATTGTTGGGTTTAGACTAGACCGGAACACCCTGTCCCTCAATTAGTGAATTTGAGGGACAGGAGACCAAGCTTGATTATATCTGGAAATCGCGCAGCTAATTTGGTTGCGTTGAAATATTCTTCTTCCTGAAAGTTTTTTCTCTAAAAACTGGCAAATTTCTTTTATGTTATGATGTCAGCTTGATAACAACAATTTTTTCGACAAAATAAAACAATAATTGTTGTCTCTTATTTCAGTTAAAATAGACTATTTGAGTCAACTTGTCGGTCTACTAAATGGCTCTCTGAATATTTTAACTGAGATTAGGGCCTAGAGACAACAATTATTGTTTTATTTTGTCGAAAAAATGGTTGTTATCAAGCTGACATCATAACATAAAAGAAATTTGCCAGTTTTTAGAGAAAAAAATTTCAGGAAGAAGAATATTTCAACGCAACCAAATTGGCTGCGCGATTTCAAGATATAATCAAGCTTGGTCTCCTGTCCCTCAAATTCACTAATTGAGGGACAGGGTGTTCCGGTCTAGGTTTAGACCGTCGTGAGAGAGATTAGTTTTACCCTACTGGTAGGCAACTCTTTACGAACGAGCGGCTACGAGCGGGTAGGACTGACTAGTACGAGAGGAACGTTGGTCTGGGATTGAAAGCGTTGGTGCTTGGTGGTTTATTGCCATTTAGGCTTTGCCTTTGTGTGAGTTGTACTCGGTAGAGCGGCCTGTTGTGGCGTTGACTTTCGACTAAGATAATTGTCCACTACTAGACGGAGAGAGCTCTCTAATTTATTGTTTTAAAATTTATTTGTGTGCTAAACGAAGTAAAACATACCTACTTTTCATTTGAATTGTGTCTTCTGCTGCCGTCTTGTGTCCCCCAGGTTTGAGAAATTCGAAAGGAAGGAAGGGAGGTGGGGGGAAGCGCAGAGTATGAAACCATGTTCGATGTTTTTCAGTTAAAAAAAATGAGACCCCTAACTCCCCCCCCCCCCCATTCCCTTCTGATGAAATGTGTATCTTTGAGACAGATCTCCGAAGGTCACTTTCAGACCATTCGCTCTTAAAGCATTAATTTTGTTGGCACCTGACCGACCGACTGGGAAGTGTCCTCGGCTAGAATGACTTATGGTCGGCGATTGTTTTGCCGTTGAAATCACTTGAAGAAATTGTCCTGGTGTGCAAAGATACGTTTTGACATACCAATTTTGTTGAGACGGGACGTTGTTTTTGTTTTGGCAATACAATTGTCAATACTTTGGAAGCAGCTAATGAATTTTTCATATGCAGAAATATATCAATAAATGAGGGGGTATTTCATAATGAAAGTGGTAATATGTGTCTAGAATGGTAAGCATACCCTGCTTTGCCCCACACCCCTCATTGCGAGGTAAAAAAAAACTTAGTGTTATATGCACTCTAAGTAAGGTTAAATTGATAAACGCAAGTAGTGAACATAGGTGTTCAACAGGCGTAATCATGTCCTGTTCGCTTGAGATACGCGCCTCAATAACACACAGTTAACATTAATTACAGGCAGTAATTTTGTAAAGGGGCTTTGTAAAGGGGCGTTGTCAAGGAAACTGTACGTATTCTTCTATTTATAGTTTTACGTTAGATATTTGAAATGTTCAATACTGGGATTTCGTTAAAGGGACACTCTGGATTTTTTTCTCATTACAAGATAACATACAAAAGCTCGATATCGAACACGTTCAGTATTTTTACTAAATAGTTTGGCATTTTTTGTAGCCAAAAGTACAAACATTATTCAAATTTAAGGAATTTTGAGTGGACGTTGCTTTGGTAGAACGGCAGAATAATCTGATAGAAAGTATCTTTAAAACATCTTTAAATGCACGTGACCTAAAACACACATGCAACCTGTAAATTTTGACCCAATTCATTTAATTGATTGAAATCGAAGTTTAAACAGCGTTTAATGATGGCTACAGGTATGGCTCCAAAACGTTATATATGGACATCAGACAAGCTGAAAACAATGCTGACAATTCTATTAGAGAACAATGGGAGATTTGTTAAGCTCCGTAAAGGAGGTAAATCGGCAGAACTCTATACGTTTGTTGGAGAACAGATGCTTCCACCCACGGATGGTTCAGTGGTGGAAAATGTGATGAAAAATATGGGCCGCGAGTTTCGTGATATTATTAGGAAAACCAAAGAATCAGGTCAAGGCACAGAAGATGTTGTTCCCAAATTAAGGGGTTCCGAAATAGTATTTACGCTTTATCAAGATTATTTGGACTTGTATTTTCCAAGTGGAAGTAATGTCAGACCATTGGCTGTAATGACAGAGAAGGGGGTACAGACAGTCAGATCAGTACCCAAAAGTGCTTCATCTTCAGCTTCATTATCAAGCAAATCTCCACCACCAAAAAAACAGAAAGCAGAACACACAAAGAAGTTTTTGGAAACCTCTGCTGATCAGCAACAGCAGTATCTCCAATTGATGTCAAAACAGACGGACTTAATGGCAGCTATGCACAACGAACTGAAGATGATACGAATGGGGTATATGACTGTGCATAACTTAGAAGTAGTGGAAAATGTATGTTTTGCTTCTCAAACACCTAACCCAGATTAATCCAGAAATACCGAAATCGTAAGAAAATATAGGTTTCATGTTTCCTAATTAAATACTGTAATAATTTTCTTAAATTTTAGACAAAGACACATGTCGCATATTTTATTATTTCATGGGTACCGGTACCAAAAAACAATATTTGCAGTGCGTTCGATTTCGAACGCACTGCTTTGTTTTCAAAATGTTTTTTTTTTTTTTCGAATACTTCCCAGAGCGCCAGCCATAACTACGCATGTTACGTGTATTCTGATAGAAATTCTTACGATGAATTGTAGTCAATATGGTAATGAATATAAATTGATGCATTTTTTACCTACGGGAAATGACGTAGGTCAAAATGTCAAATTTCAGTGTTTTCTAATTTACATCTCTATTTTAGATCCAATTTTAATCGGATTTTTTCAGTTAACTTCTTTGAACTAAAGGCTACAATTCGGCTTCAACATGTAATAGCAAATTTTGACTTTTGTCTTTAACTTTTTAAGTTTTAATTTTACAAATTTTTCAACATCTACAATTTTATTTCGATCAATCTGAAAATATACAGGTAAATAGACATTTTCATTATTAACAAAATGCATTGTTCAAAATTTTGATATCACTTCCGGTTTTGACGTTATTCGCTCGTAAAGTTGAAATTTTGACTTCCGAAATTTTGAAGATATTTGAATTTTTTTTTCTGCAATATGATTGAAATTATAATTGAAAAACAATGAATCAAAAATATTTGACCCGGAAGTAACATATCAGCCGCCATATTGATATGACCAAATTTTGTAAAACTCAAAATGGGGCCTCAGGGTTATTAGCAGAATTGGTAATTTTAGTATTTTTAGACAGCTCAGTAGATTGCCTCAAAAAGTACGCAAATAGATTTTTGATATTTTATGTTGCTTTTTTGTTATTTCCGGTACATTTGTTTTATGTAATTGCCAAAATTTCAAAGACTTGTAACTCGTGACCTTGACCTTTTTTTACCTTGTAACCTGAACACAGGTTATTGCCCTTGACTAGATCTATCAAATGATATATCCATTTTGGTTGTCCGATATTTACTTCCGGTTCTATAGCCATTTGAAATTTGCGATTTTGAACTTTAAACAGCTCTGTCACGTGACCTATTTTACATACGCCACAAACTCTTATACATTCTTAATGTGCCTAATGTACTCTTTCCAGAGATATATAATACTCTATATGTTTATTGAAATTGCGCGATTTAAAATTTGAAAAGTTTGTTCAAAGTTCCATTGTAACTGTGCGTTTTTTTTTTCAAATTTTATTTTGAGCGTTCTGAAAAGTTACAGCTAGATAGATGTTTTGATTGCAAACTCAAATCTGTTTTAAAAATTTAGATATCACTTCCGGTTTTGACGTTATTCACTTTTGAAGATATTTGAAATTTTTTGTCGGCAGTATATTAGAAATGGTGTTATAGGAACAATTAATTAATAAAATCTGACCCGGATGTAATATATCAGCCGCCATATTGATATGACCAACTTTTGTAAAACTCAAAATGGGGCCTCAGGGATATGAGCGATTTTCGTGATTGTAGTATTTTTGGACAGCTCAGTCGATTGTCATAAGAAATACGCTATTTGATTTTTGATATTCGATATTGTTTTTTTGTTATTTCTCAGTATAATGTTTTAAGAAATTTCCAAAATTTCAAAGACTTGACCTTGACTTTTTTTTACCTTGTGACCTGAAGAAAGGTTATTATCCTTGATTAGATCTATCCAATGGTATGTACAATTTAGTTGTTTAATGTTTACTTCCGGTTCTATTGCCATTTGAAATTTGCGATTTTTAACTTTAAACGCATACATTTATCGTCAAAACCGTTGAAGGGAGAGAACTACTATTTTAATTATAAATCTTTATTAAAGCTATCATGCTGTAATTAAACTAGAAATGTTTATAAAAAAAAAGTCAAACCATCCGCCACTAATCGACTTATTTACTACTTTTAGCCTCCGTAGCGAAGAAATATGGCCGCCACCGACCAACTATAAAGCCGTGTAAGCCACGTCATTCAGTCAGTTGATATACATACATCGGACTCAACATCAGTAATAAGCGGTCACTATTATTATTATCAAGCCCACCCTGAAACTAGCAAAGGAGAAATTTTGCTATAGTCGAAAACTAACCAATCTTCAATCTTTTAAGCATTCAGACCACAAACAGTTATTTTAATTCCTTAAAATAAGAAAATCTCTCTAGATTTAACTTTTCTTATGTTCATATTTTCATAACCATTTGCCTTAGACTTAGTGCCTTATGATTTATGAAAGATTTCCAGGATGACGCACTGCCCAGCGCCGTTTTGGTACGGCTCTAGTTTTTATTTTATTTTGTATTTGTTAATGAAATCTGTTGTGTATTGATAAATACTAGTATATCAATTAAATTTAATTAGCTATCTGTGTATATTATAAAGGGGGTGGTGAGTTGATAAATGCTGAGTGGCGTCAGGTGTTCGGGAAGTATGTACTATCCTGCTGCGCTAACGAAAAAAAACCTTGTCCATCCGTCAAGCACATCGGACTATAAATATAAGTTAATGTATTACTGAATACATATAAGGGCATATATTACATGTCTGCAATGATATGTTGACAACCATGGTCCAGGAAGAATGTCCTATTTATTTTACAGCATTGACAGGGACTACATTTTGAACACCAATCGTTGCCGTTCGATGATTAATTTCACACCGTATTTAATTTCATTAATTATATTTATTACAAAAAATTTGTGTAACGATTGTGAAGAACACATGCAGCGATGGAACATTTTGATGCTAAATCTGGTCCTTTTTTGGCAGCAAGTCTGTTTTCTTTCATCTGAGTCATCCTCCATTTTAATTCTGTGGCACCTATAGTTCTCTCTACAATTTGTCTCTGTCGTGTGCAAGTGTCGTTAAATTGCAATTGTTGTTGGGTCAGATTCGCGCTAGTAAATGTGTGCATCACAGATGGGTGTAAATTACGGTAAGCAGGGTCACCTAAAACAACGACATCGTTCGGTAGTGTGTGCAGATACTGCATGAATTCAGGAGACCATTCTGCTGCAATTTTATCGTGGGTTGAACCAGGAAGTCCAGATATTACATGTCGAATCCTTCCGTATTTATCACAAACATACTGGACATTAATAGAGTCACATGATTTTCCATGTCTTCCACAAAAATAAGCATCTCCTGCATGGTCTGGGCGTTGAATGATTACACCGTCGATATAGAGTATGATATCTTTATTATTACCATCAACATCTCTAAGAGTTGTTGTTAAATTAGGGTATTCCTCCGGGCGTGGTAGTTTGATGAATCTTGGAGCAATGCTTAAGAAAAAATCGGCAACCTCATGGACGTATAACAAGGTAGTAGTTTTAGCCACGCCATTGGAAAAACCAACATTTCTGTAATAACCACCTGAGGCCAGATATACCAAAAATGTCTCCATGCGTTTTTGAGAAACACGCATTTGTTTCCTTGCTGGGTCTCCATCTCTAAAATCATGATACTCAGCCGATAACTCATCTAATTCGTGTTGATTCACTCGGATATGACGTTCAATCGGTTCCGCACTTGTAGCAGGATGCCTTTCCGAATTCTCACCTCTATTTTGTACAGCAATAGCTTGATCAACCGGTATAAAAAACATTTTAAATGAAATGAAATGGCTGCTAACACCAACACTTAACTTGAACTCATTCTCGTGTTAATGCCCTAGAGATTAGTGTTAGCGCAGATTTTCAAAATCCTTTTTCAAGCTTATTTCAGACAGGAATCGATCAGAATTTGAGTACCGAATGTTAAACTGTAATATACAAATGATTGCAAAACGAAATTACACAATTATGTCATTTTCACCAACAAATAATGTGTTCAGGTAACCCCCGAAATCGCATCTTCGATATTAACACTAACACGAAGCAGAAATCGTGTTAATACTATGCTTAACACCATGTTGATAATTTTTATATCAGGGCTAACACGGAACACCAGTATGAGGTCAAGTCTTGCGGACTAACACCAAATACACCGCGTTAAAAAATAACAAATTCATTCAAATAAAGCTTTAATATACTATATCAAATCATCAAAAACATTTAAAAAACATTAATTGAGACTAAAAATCCGAACAGATTGGTTCTGTGTGATATTTAACATCCAAGAAATCATACCGATAGTAAGCTCGTGTTACACGCTCCGTGTTAATATCCAACTACGGTGTTAGTGTCTAAATTCGGTACTAACACCAGGGTTAACACTAACACGGAACACTAACACGAGATTTGACCTCACCCATTGTATTTGAATCAAAATTTCGCGTTTTAGAATTTGAAAATATTGTGCTCCATTGTAATTGTTTGATTGTTTTGTTTTCAAATTTTAATTCGATCGTTACAGGTATAGTCAAACAGATGTTTCGTTTGTCTGGTATTCCCGTATTCCTTTTAGTTAATCTGCCTGTGTACTGGTAATGCTGCGCCCCATTTGATTAGTCTAACTGCTTGTAGTTCTGCATCTCTTTTAGTCTGTCTGCCTGCTGGTATTTCTGCATCCATTTTATTTAGTCTGACTTCTTGTAGTTCTACATCCCTTTTATTATTCCTGCAAACATATCTTGCAGTGCACTTTCTACTGACAGAACATATGAAATTGAGTGAGTATTTTGAGTGCGTTTTTATCTGTTAAACTCTTATCATTGGCTGAAAAATGTGACATTTTATCCATGTATCAGGTGGGTTGCGCACTGCTCGGTACCGTCTTCACGGTTCTAGTTATGTGTTTTATTTCAAATTCAGGTGATGCATTGCATAGCTTTCTACAGCTTTGCGATCAGGTTTTCCATTAGCATTCGAAGGAATTTCGTCCATCATGATAAAATATTTCGGACAAGCACTTTTATGTGCGGAATCATCTTGTGCAAATTTTTTCTTACACATCTCTTCCAATGTCTGCACACTGGTCTGAGACCCATCTACCAGGACACCATACCAACGACAAGTTAATTGTTTCGTTATACGCCCACGTTTCTGTTTGGTGTATATCAAAAAATTTAAAAAAAGTTGAAACAATATGATAGTTTTATTTAATAAATAGCAGTAACAAATAAATGGAGGTTGACTCTCTGACAATGGGAGCCCCTCTTCTACCCCCACCCCTCCCAACTGAAAATATTACGTAGATGTATATGAAAACGGAAATATAGGTTCTTCCAGCTTAATATTTGCCTTCATCCTATACCTATATTCAATTTAAAAAAATATAAATTTGTTTAAAGAAAAATTGTGCTTTCGTCGACCCATTAATTATTCTAAGAATCAACTACAAATTATAATCCTATACGATCCTATGATTTTAACTAGTAAATTTCATAATGATGTAGAGACCAATGGAACCGATAACGGACCAGCTGAAAGATAAAAAATAGAATTAACCAATACACAGTGGAACAGCATTTATCCTGACACCTGTTCTCCGGAAACCCCGATATCCGCACGCCTTTTTACCGGGAACGGAATATTTACTATGTAAAAGTACCCATTAACCCGATTATCCGGTTCCGCTTCCGCACACATGGAATTGAAACTACATAACAATTTCTATAGTACATGTATAGTGAGAGCTATCGACAGGCCCGTAGCAAAACTTGATTGTTCAAGGGGCAAGTACTTGCGGAGGGGCAATCCAGTGATGATGTCATGGAATATGTGGCCTTCAGACTATTTTCTCTAGAGGGGAGGGGACCATTTTTTCCGGGGACACTGTCTTTTCTTGTCGGTCAAACGCGGTGACTCTACCATCGGGACAATTTGAAGCAAGTCAATATCACCCTTGAATAAATGTATGACAAGTACCCAATCAATTAACGTTCACATGCCCACATCCAGGGGCGGATCCAGGATCCTCCCTTGGATCCGCCCCTGATATCATCTAGCACAGTCTCACAATTGCGTTTCTTTAAGGGGCGGTGTGGTTTGTGGATGTTCCAGCTTTGTAAAATTGGTAAAATTGCTCACGTGTATGGTGTATGTAAACCCGTACCAGCGTTTGTACCATCTGAACTATCATCTAAATCAATAAATAAAATATAATACAGAATTGAAAATATTAAAGAGATTGACAAAAGGTTTCAGGGGTGTGGGGGCACTAATAGCACCATTCCAATTTTCAATCAGATGTATGTGGTTCCAGCAATTCTCTCGCAATTTGTGTCTTTTTGGATATCGAACCGTCGAGAGATCTTTAACGTGCACAGAATATCCGGGTCCCACCCTCCGACTTGCATCACTGAAATAGATTTACAAATACAATTTCGACCAATGCTGGACAAGAGACACGAAAATAGTAACCTGACATTGAATTGGTATGCGAGACTAAATCAGTCGATTTCCGATTAAGAAAAGTAGTTCGATTATAGTCACGCCTACAACATGGATTCTTACTGTGTTCGTGTATGATTCATAAGTCAACCACTAAGCTTCGAATGATGCTGTGCCTTGTGAAATAACAACAATATACCTACCTACGCAGAGGAATTTGTTGAAACCTTGCTTAACTGAATCCACGTTTTTTTGTGTAATACATTTGGCATTCTTAAAACAGGACACCTTCTCTTTGGCGAGACTAAATAGGAAAAGAAAAACAACAGTCGATTTTGAAAAAAATGTAAATAGCCTTCAAATATACTATGGAGGTATAATATTGCCAAAATTGTCGATTGTGTTGCAACTTTAAAATAACAGTGTGAAATTTCATTGAATTTTTTAGTATACTTATACATTTTTGCATTTTAACACATCGACAATTGTACTTTGCAGCTTTGACATTTTGTAATGACAACTTTGGTATTTTAAATTTGAAACACAATCGACAATTTTGGCAACAGTATACCTCCATAATATGCAAGATCTACTAGACAATTGTATGATCCTTTTAAATAACAAGTTACTATAAATATTGATTTTCAATTTGTGTATGATTATGCTTTTTCTAAAATAAGAGTCGTATTTTAGACTTTCGAACGCTGATTATTATGGATACACATGGATTTGAAGGCAAAATGTTTTCGGGGGAACTGTGTACATTCATTATTACTGATGTGCTGGGCTACAACATTCCCTTTTCGTAGAATATGATATAATTGGTCGAACGTATGGTGAACGTATCTCTGTATAGGGGCTATAAGATGTGTTCTAAAATTGAAAAATTTGGGGGGGGGGGGGGGGGGGTTAATGCAAGCAACCAAGGATCCTAAAAATACAAAGAATGTAAACCCTGGCTTACCGGCATTGCTTGTTGATATTGAGATTTGTTTTTGAGACTTCTGCTAAAATATCAGTGCCACATTTTGTTGCCTCGTCGTTATTGCAATTCGATGATACAGTTACTAAAAATTAATTAATCGATTGGATGTAATTAATACACAATTAATGAAGGCTGGTCCGGCTATAGACCTTATTCACACTTCGCTTTGAAGCAAGATGGCCGACGCGTGAATAAGGTCTATTGCACTATCAAATCTCTATCATTGAGTTCCTAATTGCCAGATGCACCCCCCCCCCCTCCTCTCCTTTCGTCACTGCAACACTTCCACAGGCTTCAGAACAATCCAGTCTAGCAGATTTCAGGCCTCTTTCATTCTCTCTCACACCTTCTCAATATGATAGGCGGCCAACTCTTGTTAGGAAATTGAATTGGATTGGTTGATTTAAACCAGTGGTTCTCAACCTATTTCGCGCCAAGGCAATCTAATTAAAATTATATTACATTTCGTTTCGGTTTTTTTTGATTGTCGACTCTATGTAATCTAAAGACTTGTATAAGGAGGTCATCTTTAAGTGACGAAAATTTCAACCAATCAAAAACTACCTTCAAGATCGCGGGTCTATGCATTGATATGCATTGTGGGAAAATTATGATGCAATACAAAATATTCAAATATAAACGGTGTTCTGATTGGCAGAGGGGTGACACGTGCTATAAATAGCTTATTCGTAACCAGAAGATGACCTCTTATACAAGTCTTTAGATTACATGGAGTTGACAATCAAAAAATAACCGAAACGAAATGTAATCTAATTTTGATTAGATTGGCGCCAAGGCCACCAATTCAATTCCAAACTAGGGCAAAACAGGAAATATAGCGCAAGGGTTTTTGTCTTGTGCCTCCTCATCATCAGGAGGTCAGATGCATTTGACCACAAGCAACTACAGACCTTACACAGCAAAATATAGTTAAATAAAAGTTGGCTAAAGAAAATATGATATACATCCTCATGCCCCAT
Source organism: Lottia scabra (assembly GCA_029955415.1). Classification (NCBI taxonomy): domain Eukaryota; kingdom Metazoa; phylum Mollusca; class Gastropoda; family Lottiidae; genus Lottia; species Lottia scabra. The sequence continues at coordinate 23,649,588 of JARJEI010000003.1, read as the reverse complement.
GCCCCTCTGACAAATACCCCATGGCTCCCTAGGGGAACCACTGATTTAAACACACGAGAAAACAACCCTTGCAAAAGCATGAATTTGATTGGCTGAACTATAATCATTCAATAAGACAATCATCGTTTAGTATACGAGGTTATCTAGCACCTTATTCTAGTTTCGAAATTGACGAATGACCAAGACCCCCATCCCACCCACTCATCCTTCAAAATAATGAATCAATAAAAATTCACTTTCTTACTTCCACAGAAATATTTTTGTAGATTATCTATAACTTCATCTTTAGTCTTTGAACTAACACACTGTGCAGTCTGTAGGCATGAAAACATATTTGAAACGAGGCTAAAAGAAAAAAAAGAGGCGAATTCATCTTTAGGCCAGTGGCGAGAGAGGGGGCATACCATGAAATACTAGTATTCAAATTTTGGTGATTTGCAAGTGAAAAAAAAAAATAAATTAGCCACTGCTTTAGGCAAACAAAACAGCCGCAAACAAACCATTAAAATATTCAGCCATTTCTAAGTATTTGAATTTGAACACTATTTTCTTATTTAGTCAAACGTCGTTTCCAATCGTTTTTTTTTTGTTGACAAAAACAAAAAAATAATTTTATCATTCCCCTACCTGCACTGACTCTGTAGATCCACTCCGGCAGATGACGCCGAATCAATATAAGTTTTTCCGCATACCGTAGCTGCACTGAAATCGCAATTTTTCATTGCATTCCCTGAAACAAAATATACATGTACAGGGGCGGATTAGCCGGCCAAAAATAGGGAAGGGAGGGGGGGGGGGGGGCTCGAGTCGACGGAGCAATAAAGCAACCTTCCTGCCTTTTAGTTCCTGTTAATCCAGTTTGTTCCACTGTTGATGGTAATGACTCCGGGCAATATGGGATTCTCCCAAGAAACAGGTGTACTGCACTTGGGTTAGAGGGACACACTGATTATACCGGAACTGAAATGCAGGATGGTCGCTTCTGGAGTGGTACCTTTAGATGAGATCCGTTAGAGTTTATCAGGATGAATAATGTTTGATATTGGTGGTTGATGTAGTGAAGGCACAATGAACACAAATGCGAATATGTAATTTGCTCTGATATGGAATTTTTTGACATGCTATTTTATTCGAGGCAGTACTTAGACAATTTTTGTTTGATGACTTTCATATTTTCAAGGTCTAACAAGAACATGTTGAAGTAAATCTGTGAGAAATTGAAAGAGATCGGCTCATCAGCAACTGAGATATTTTGCGTCAAAGTTGGGGACGTTTTTTTTGGGACACCCGATATAAGGATAAACAATTCAACAATGTGTGGATATGACGTAATCAAACACTTAGTTAAAGGGATTTGTTCGACCAATTAAATTTCATAACCCGGAATTTGTTAACCATACTAAGGTTCACAACTTTTCCTCAAAATATAAGCCTTCAAATCCCTGTGTAGTCCAAAATACGACTCGCCGTTTAGTAAGACTATGACTTATATAAAAAAAACCCACATATACAGAAAATGAAGGATATTTGTTTAGGAAGGGATATAATTGAAGGGATTGTGTGATTTTTGTGCAGTTCTAGTACTTTTGGAGGCTATTTACATATTTTCAAGGCCAAATCGACTCTCGAAAATGCTGAATATTCCCCTTCAAAGGGCCATTCTGCTTTTTTGAAAAAAGTTTTCATTATCAAAAAAATCGCAAATGCTACCTGAGAGTATTTTTAAAGTATGCTTATTGTATCTCTGTATCTTCTTGATCAAACTGAATTTGGTTTTAAAGGGTTAATTACAAACAGCGGGTACTTATTGTTAATTAAGCAATTTGATCTAGTTTTGGTGTTTGCCCTTTAAATGGTTCAATATTTCTAGCTGAAACCTTTTAAATACACAAGAGGGACATTTCTCTACAATTAGGCGTTTATTTTACTCAAATACGTTTAGTAGTTTCCTATCAGCGTCCAAAAAATATAACACTTTTTTTTTTAAAAATTAGCATTTATTTAGCGTTTAAAAATTAACGGCTGGATTTTGTTAGTTAAAACTTTCAGATACATTAAAGGGCACAGATTTTGGTGTAAAGACTTCACAAATTTGAGCAAAACAATTTTTTGACCTAAAAAAATTCAGACTGTCCCTTCAAAGTGGAATTGCTGAAACCACAGGCGTCTGGTTGAAAATTTGAATGATGCAAAACTTAATGAATGCTAACAGTGTTTCCGATGCGCACACAAACTTTAGAAAAAACTCTCTATAATACCTTTAAGAACTATTTTAACAGTGGAAATATTTGTTTATCGTACTTACCACATATAAATTTGTCAGCCTGTTCAGTAATTCGATCCTGAATTTTTGTCGAGACACATCCTGCAGCATTTAAACATGACAGCATTTTTTTAATAGCACTGCAAACACAAAAAAAAAGAATATTTTGGTTATTGTGGGTGTTGACCAAGGCTTAGAGGCTTTAGGTCAGAGTTCAATTTGTCAGCAATGTAAGAAGGACGTGGTTAGACCCTAATAAAATGGCTAAAAACTAGAATTAATATAATTTTAATAAGACTGAGAAAATACGAGAATTTGACCCTGAATTGATGCATTCTGAAGTGTATCTACACTTAAATATAATATTTTTGAGGAAATAATTCTAAGCGGCTAGTTCATTTAAGTATTCATAAAATTGCTCAGTTTTGTATTTTTCTGTTTTTAATTTTTGACCCCATTCGCATGTTTCTTTTTATCTATTATTATATGGTTATATGTTCACATCTAAACTACACCCCCTGAGCTTTTAGCGGACTTGATTGGGGAGGGATTAGGTTATGATGGGGGAAAGAAAGACCGGCATCCCCCATAACCACACTATCTTGTATCCGATAATTTATGTATAGACACAGCTTTATGGATCAAGAATCACTGGTTAACATTTTATGCAACGTTTCGACGTGTTTTCGCCGTGGTCCTCGAAAAACTATAAACCATTTGAAAAATCCTTACGTGCATTGTTTGCCAATATCAGCACCAGCAGTTACTACCTCTGTAGTGTAAGTTGTCCCACATGCAGTCATCTTAGAGTTGTCACATTCCCCCGCTACAGTTGATATGGTTGCCACGGCTAAATGAGAAAGAAAGAAATGAATGAAATGAATGAATGAAATTTTCTATTTCGATCAATTATTATTGTTTTGGGTTTGTTTTTTGGGGGCGGTAGGAGCATACTCTCGTTACTCTCGGAGATAGACAAAGACAAACGGTCACTGCCGAGGATTACCATTTGCATAAATGTAACGACTGTACTGGAAACGACTGTTGTACAAGAACCGAAATTGATCGATCCCACTTCGACCTTGTTAGTGGCGCAGGTCGGGGAGGCTGACATGGCAAATACGTCAAATCGTTTGGGTGGGACAATTAACCGAGTCCTCGTGTAAACATTACAGATCCAACGACAGATTGAGGTGCTGCTAATCTGGCCTAGTTTTCCTCATTGCGAACTGCATGACGTTTCCCGTCCTCGTTAGCCCAATCAAGTTCAGAATAGGACGCAAAACTTGTTTTAACTATAAAAATTACTTACTGAATATGACCGCTAACAGTATTGTCTTGTTGTTCATTTTGTTAGTTGCTTCGTCAACGTTACAATGTGTTCAATGTTGGATAAACTTGATCCGCCAATGGGTAGGAAAGTATCGATCTTACTATTTATAGGCCTGCATGGGATAGATTTAAATATGAGGAGTGACTTGATCTTGGCTCATCGATCAACCTACACCGCCCCCAATTGCAATATCTGACACAAGGATATCGTTAGCCCGAAACATGCTCATCCAAGAGACGTACTGAATCAAGTCAACAGGGCTCCATCTCCATTCATTCGAGGGGACAGCGATGCGATGTTCCTCCCAGAAAAAGAGAAGATAAGCACTCCACTACCCTTCCATTAATAAAAAAAACCCAAAAGAACCCACCATAAAAAACAAACCCTGACCTGCCACCCATTCCAATGACATCACCGTTGCATTGAATTGCTATAACCCTCCTCCCTCTCCCCCTCCCCCTGAACAATCAATTCTGTTAACAGGACGAGGCCTGTTTAATGGCGAATTTTTTATTTTAAATGATTTTTCCGTTGTTCTATAGACAAAAAGACGGCTGCTCGAACCACAGCGTGATTAGTATGGAGTAAAAATGTTTCAAACCCCCATTAAACGTGTGTCAGTTTTTCTGTCTCTATTCCAGTCAAATTACTGTCGATACAGCTAAATATCAGATATTTCGGACAAAGCTTCGCCTGATAAAAAGATTGCACTTTACTTCATTTGCGCAATATTTGCTTTATCAATTATTGAGATATTGTGCAATTTTAAAAGATAACACTTCCTGTTAAAGGGAAACCGTACAAATGATATGTAATAGGCTTCAGAAGTGCTCGAACTGCAAGAAAATCACGAGGACTAATCATTTGCTTTGGGATTTTTGGGGGGTTTTGTGGTGAGTGCATTTGTAGAAATGTGACAAATGTAAAGGAAACAACCTATGAACTGAAACCGGAAGTGACTCTAATTGCTGCTGAAACAACAACAACAACAACGGAAATAACGACACAAGGCGACCAAGTTATTTTTTATGTGTTTTATTTCAAATTCAGGTGATGCAGTGCATAGCTTTCCGGTCAGGTTTTCCATTAGCATTCGAAGGAATTCTATATATAGAAAATATAGATAAAATATTTCGGACACGCACTTTTATGTGCGGAATCGTCTTGTGCAAATTTGTTCTTACACAACTCTTCCCATTTCTGCACATTTTTTCTGAGACCCGGCTACCAGGACAACACAAGCACATATTTCATTCAACAGAGTATCATCCGGTACTTTCACAACCAGCACATCATTTACCTCAGAACACGAGCGCATAACGGTTTCCATCCAGAACGGGTGGAAATAATTTTCGCCTCTCATTATAACTTCCTTGGTTCGTCCAAAACTTATTATTTCCCCCCGCTCGTTGATATACCCGACGTCTTCCATATCTAGATACCCTTCATCATCAAACGCTGCTTTGGGTAATTCCTCGTTACCTAAATACTTCTTAAACCTGCACTTAGGTAAAATAGAATTACGTTCGTCTACAATCTTCACATGTACACCCGATACCGGTTTGCCGACGTTGAAATTTTCGAAGTCGTCACCGCTTTTTATTTCTTTAGAAGCTATCCGTTGCGTCGGTTGAGGCATATATGTTGTGAATCATTTCGAAATAAGGCTTCACGATTTCTATTGCACATTTAGACATCGGAGAACCCCCGACTTCGGCTATCGGTATTTTCCACTTTTTTTTTTAGGTAGGATGCGATTGTACGTACTCAATAAGTTTCACAAGACCCGCCCCGACATCAAGGTGATGTCAAATTGTTCAGTCTAAAAGATACGGTTAAGAAATTCATAAAATTCGTTAGAAAAATTTATTTGATCCACGAGGATTCTTTTCCGACCAGTTTTGAGAAAATATCCCGGGAAACCTCCCGACTAGCTGATGGAGTGATATGGTTTAGATATCCTATATATATAATTTGCTTTTGCTCAAAATAAAATGAACTGCATGTCCGAACTGAAGTACAGATTCGTGGGTTCGAACGATCATTTTGGCCATGCCAGTCGTCCCCGAAGACAGAATATAATATGATAGCTTCCGAGTGTTGATCTTTCCAAAGTGCGTCATCATTATGAATAGTTTCTTTTCTTGATCTCCAATATCTGACAATATCTTAAATCTGAGCTGACGATTTTCCGGCGTAAAGATTATTTTGGTGGGGTATTGTTTTTGATGAAACTTCATGTCCGCCATTGAACCAGCGCAACCAGCCGTCAGAATAGCAAATAAGGCTATTGGGTGAATCGGGCAGCATGTTGCAGACGACGTCTCCTGACTTAAGACCGCTACTTCTTAGATTTTGAGCAAAGTCTAAGGCTTGATCGAAAACTTCCCGACAAGAACATCGCAATCAATCTGTGTTTATTCGTCCAGTGTTGTAGCCTTTCTGGTATAGAGTGGTTCTCAAATGCTGACATTTTTACTTTAAATACAAGAATTAGAGAATGAAAGAGAATACAATAGATGCAATCTTAATATGAACTTAACCAGTTGAGCTATTTGTATAGCCATCTAAATATTTACTATACCAGTAGATAGAACTCAATTTCAGCTGTCTGTATAGTCTTCGAGATATTTACTATACCAGCTGATAGAACTCAATTTCAGCTGTCTTTAAATAGTACTAATATTAACTCTACCAGCTAATAAAACTCAATTTTAGCTGTCTGTCCTATTAATATTGCCTTTTCCAGCTGATAAAACCAATTACAGCTGTCTGCATAGTCAACTATATATTTACTTTACCAGCTGATGAAGCTCAATTGCAGCTGTCTGTATAGTCACCTAAATATTTACTCTACCAGCTGATAGAACTCAATTTCAGATGTCTGTATAGTCTGCGAGATATTTACTATACCAGCTGATAGAACTCAATTTCAGCTGACTGTAAAGTCTTCCAGATATTTACTCTACCAGCTGATAGAACTCAATTTCAGCTGCCTGTATAGTCTTCGAGATATTTACTATACCAGCTGATAGAACTCAATTTCAGCTGTCTGTATAGCCATTTTAATATTTACTATACCAGCTGATGGAGCTCAATTTCAGCTGTCTGTATAATATTGTCTTAATATTAACTTTACAAGCTGATAGAGCCCCATTACAGCTATCTCTAGGCCTATAGTCTTCGAGATATTTACTATACCAGCTGATAGAATTTCAGCTGTCTGTATAGTTGTCTTAATATATACATTACCAGCACATAGAGCTCAATTTCAGATATCTATTTAGTCATCTAAATATTTCAGCTCTCTGTTAAGTAATCTTAACATTACCTCTAGCAGCTGAGCTTAATTTCAGCTATCTGCCTTAATATTGCCTTTTACACCTGATAAAACACAATTTCAGCTGTCTATTTATTACTCTACCAGCTTACAGCTTCCTGTGCTGAGTGCTAAATATTAACTTTTACCAGCAGATAGAACTCAATTTCAACTATCTACATAGTCGTCTTAATATTTTCTCTACCAGCTGATAGAGCTTAATTTCAGTTATCTGCCCTCTAAATATTATTGCTTTTACCAGCTGATAGAGCCTATTCCGCTCCTGTCCTTTAAATTTCAGCTGTCTGATTAATTTACCAGCTTACAGCTGACTGTGTTGAATTCTAAAATATTTACTCTACCATTGATGGTTCTCAATAAGAACTGTCTCTACTCCACCCCAGTAATAAAATCAGACGCAATGTTCTGTTATAATCAGTCGAGGCCTTACCTGATACAGGTCCAACAATGGTTCTGAAGGTAACCAAGATGTTAACTTTTGAATGAAATAGTTAAACTAATTTATATACACGGCATTATCGAAATTTCATCTTACTCCAGTACGATTCTTGGACTATTCGGGCATATTATTGGTCGCGAAGAAGTCGATGAATTTGATTGGATTCTATTAAAACGTTGAAGATATTTCATCCAATGAAAAACATTGTCTGAAGTTCTAGTTTGTTTTTTTCAAACGATACTTTTCATTTGTTGAAATATCTTCACGACCTCGTAAAAGAAGACAATATATATTGTCAAAGTCATCGCAGGTTAAAAAGGTGACAGCCTCATTTGATATTAGTAAACATGCCTGACTATGAATATAAAATTATTTTCAAGTTGAGAAGACGATCAGTAGCGTTGCTAGCTTCCCAGGGTGGGATAGGGGAAGAAAGAGAATATGAGACATGATCGAAGGTGGGATATTGGTGTGCTGTCGGAGTCTTAAAGATGACGGTGGATGTTGGTTGTTCCATTGCTCCTATCGCGTTGTCTCGCCCAGTGAATTGCCGAAGCGTGCTAGATAACCTCGTATACTATAACAAGATCGCCATCTTGAACATTTTTTTTAATTCATCCAATCAAAGTTGTCTTCTCATGCGTTAATATCAGCCAATCAAAATCAATCTCTAAACAAGAGATGCATTTTTTTTGCCCAATTACAGGACAAGATGGCCGCCTATAATAGATAAGTCATAATGTCAGTCTTACAAAGACGAAAGATGAGTCGAATGCTGGTATCCCTGGTTCCCTCAGAACAAAAGGGACAACGATCATTTAGTAGAGGATCATCAACGTGGCAAATTGGGTGGAAATGAAATGAAATGGAGATTACGCTCTGCTTAGGCCAGTTGTTCCCAACCAGCTGGGTGTTTGTCAGGGGGCCGTGGGGCCTGAGGATGTACATGTATATCATTTTTGGTATATGCAAGGTCTGTAGTTGCTTATGGTCAAATTCATCTGACCTCCTGCTAATGAGGAGGCACAAAACAACAACCCTTGCTCTATATTCCCTATTTTACCCTAGTTGGGAATTGAACAGGGGGCCATGGCTCTGGGAACCACTGGTTTAAGCAAATTGGGTGAGTATCAGAAACCCTTACCAAAGATAGGAACGTAGGATGTTGAACAAAAGGTCAGTGACACTGTAAATTGTTTGCAATATTCATCGCGTGTTATATACTGTGGTTGACATCCTTGAAAGACAAGTAAAAAGTCCATTAGTTATTGTGAATTCAGTCCAAGGTGACGTTTATACACTGTGTTCGTTGATACAATTTGTATTCATAGTTCACCCACGTCAGATAAACCTATATAAGAAATTAAATGCAATTAATGTTCTTCTCTTCTGCACCTGTATTGGCTAATGAGGACGGATAAAAGTCATGAGGTGTGCATTGAGTGAAATTTGTTGTCAGGACAGCGGCATAAGCATACTCTTTTTAGTTTTTTGACTACTGAAGACGGGGAAAGGTAATGCAGTGTGCAATGAGGGAAATTTTGCCAGTACAGCGCCATTAGTCTACTCTTTTTGGGCTACTGAAGACAGACAAACACCATGCAATGTGCAATGAGGCAAATTGTGCCAGGACAACGGCATTAGCTTACCCTTATTTTCGATTTCTGACTGTCGAGGGATCTATGATGTGCACTGCCTGTAACAAACGGAGCCTCGGTTTATTGTCCCATCCGAAGTATAGATTCTTTTTTCCATGTCAATCCCTCCGATCTGCATCACTGACAGGGAAAAGAGGTTGAAAAAGGTATTGTCGTATTCACAAGTTAAACTATATTGTTGTATGTTCTCGATTCCATGTACACTTATTACGCAATACCATGGACAGGATGTATATTGTTTTTATCTCCATATCTATATTCTGTACTATACCCGCATGGTTGAATAACAATACTATTTTAGTTTACTCTTATTTTATCTCCATAACCCACGACCCAGACAGGTATTATTTCAACTCATGCCTGGATTGAACTCTGGATCTTCATGTTTAGCAAGCAAGCGTCCTGCTCAATAAGCAAGCCCTCTCAAATGACGACCAGCGACGCCCTCAAGAGTGTCCCTTAAAGAGTTACCCCTTTAGCTAAAACGCTCTGCTCTCTATGCTGGCGTAGCTCTTCACGAAAAAGCGTCAACCTGGATTTTAACGTGCGACCTAAAGGAAATAAAAAATTAAACGATTTTTTTAAAATTTTAATGATACCTTATTCAGATACTTAGAATAAAAAAAATGTGCTTCAAAGATTTTAAATTTCTGGACAATAGTGGATCATAGGCGATGTAGAATATTTTCTAGTTCTATAAACTGGCGAAAGTTACAAACAGCAGAATAATTTCAAGCCTTTAGACTTCTTACTATCTGAACAAATAAAAACATCATGTACTTCACAATTCCTTTAAAGCGATACCACCTCTTAGAATGAGCAAAAAATTCAAGTTCTAAAACTTGACCGATAAGAGTGCATATATATATATATAGGGTTTCAAAGTATACAAACAGATCCAATAAACCTATAAGTTAATGTCCATCAAATTACGGGTTATTGTTGAAAAACGCTTAAAATTTCTTAAAGTGTTTTTCAATAATTATATTTAACATATGGTTTTTTTTTGCATCTACCACAAGAGTTTTTGTTCTTCGCCTTTCCCTTTATGAAGGACGAATGAATGTGTTTCTATTTACCTTTGCTTATTTTAGCTGAATTAAATTCACCCGATCGTAAATATGTCGGCCATTCTCGCTACGCCTGACAATAACCTCGTATGCAGCTGTCTGACTAGTCTCTGACAATCAGACATTATGAGCTGAGGAACTATTTTTTATCGCGTATTCTACTGCGGCCAAATAATCTTGGAAGGTTTTCTTCTATCTGCATACGAGGTTATTGTTAGACAATGGCCGACGTATATACGATTGAAATTCACTAACATTTTCACTTGACTTGAGTTTTTTCCAGAAGCATAATTTCTGAAGTAGACAAATGAAACATTATTTTAAAATTAATGATAAACCAACTGCATTGGATATTATAGACTCCTCGAAGGATACGTATTATAGGTTTAAAAGTCAGCTGCAGAGTGACACTCGGTGTTCAAGAAAAGTGAGCACGACCCATCACAATTCAAGTGCAGTAACTGTATTGTAAGTGAAACATTGGCATAGCGAGAAATATTTTGAGGGGGGCGGGGGAGCGAAGGGGGAGGATGAATAGCATGAACATACTGCGCTTTTTTAATTCTTCCTCACTAAATACGCCATTGCATACATAATAAAATGTTCTACCGCATGACACACAGTTAACAAAACCACACACGAACATATTAAGAATCCATGTTATAGGCGTGACTAAAGCAAAACTAATACTTACCAAAAAAAAAACGCGCTTCTTTCCATACGTTCTATCAAGTCATCGTCGGGCGTCTTCAGAAAGTCGGCATATAGTTGTAATGCCGGTGTTTTCCATCCATTCGTCTAATGTAGGTGAATCATCTTGGTTTTTTCTTTCGGGGGTTGGAGAATGTACTGGTAGACGTGTGCAGGGTTCGGTAGGTAAATCTTTAGGGTGTGCTGTCGGTTTCAGGTTTCTGAGGGCTTAACGTAGCGTTGCATCACACTATAATGTTTTGTTACTTCTGTTCTATATTCTGATTCCTCTATTATTAAAAACACAAATCACTGATACAAAACGTGTATTATATATTTACTATGTACAATAGGTTTACAATACAGTCAACTAAATCTTAAATTCCCACGTCTGACCCTTACAGCGGCTAACCATCTTCTCCCGATGTGTGAATCATATTCATTTGACAAAGGCGATCAATGTTATCATTAAAACTAAAGAGTAATTATCCAGATAGAATTTTTAACTTTGACACGTGGCCAACAAAAAAGGCCTAAACGTTGTGGTCATTCAGTTGATGAATCACCATCTGGATATTGAACTCTTCAACTCAGCCCTTAAAGGACAAGAGAAACGATTTTGTGAATTGCATTAAATGGACCTTTTTTAAATGTAAAATCATTCAATTATCATTTATCTATCGATTGCAACCAATAAAAATTAAAAAGAAAACTTCTAAAATAGTTAAAAAACCTTTTAAAAATGCTTTCCAAAAATATGCAAGAAGATCGGTAGTTTCCGTCACCATTCGGAAATGACGTCAGTTATGCCCTACCAAGATCGGCCACACAGCATTGTTTACATTATCCGCAATGTTTGGCCTAAGCCTATGACAAAAATCGATCAATTGTTTTAAATTATATCTACATATATTCTTTCTATCATGGTTTTCGAGTGCCGATTGTGTTCAAATACCAACTTCAACTTGGGAACCAATTGAAGTAAACGATTTTAAAACTTAGGCCTAGCCTAGTCGGCTCGAGTCAAGTTGAGAAGAATGTCAATGGCCGACTGCCGAAAAATGTGACTTCAAACCGCCGTGTCTCGGAATCAAAAGCTAATAAAAATTATTTAAACATATTGGCAAAAAGTTGATTCAATTCCACTGTTAACGATGTATGACATGTGTTGATGTGAATTTTATGGATTCTAGTAGAAGTCAAAACGTGATGGTTGAAATTTCGCCATTTAGACAAGATTGCGTGACGTCATTGTAGAGCCAAGGTAAGGTAAATGTAAACAAACCTCGAAATCGGGACATTTGAAGCCATCTATGTCAAATTTTGAATACAATTAATTGTTTTATTAAGCATCAATATTTCATCAGCATTCACGAAGATCTGAGACACTTAATTATCCTATTCTAAAGGACATAAAACTTAAAAATTGCCCTTGGTACTTTCACTTTTTTCAAAGCGTGTATCACGTGACACGCAAGCGAGTCTGTAAAATTGAAGATTTTGATTCTACCGGTACCTGTTTTAAAATCAATTTCGGGAAGAATTGACTGGACGGAAATGGTAAAAATAAAATGGCTAATGTAGAGAAATGGACATAGAATTATAATCAGACGGAATTAATCTCCCGGTACTTCGATTTAAAAACAAGCATCTATTTTCTCGAAAGTTTTGCCGTCACATCACAATATTGCCGACCGCGGAAATCGGCTGCAGTTTCGACTAAGCACATGCCAATGAAAAATATTTGAAAATATCTATACAAAGCCGATTCAATTCTGCTTTTAACTAAGATTATATGTATAACATTTTGTTTTGTCATGCATTCAAGTACTATCTGTTGATGGCGTGAAGGTGGGAATTTCGTCAAGATCGCTTGACATTTAGGCTTAGACTTAAACGATATCTAGCTAGGCCGGTCAGTTTGCCAGACGAATCGACATTTTCACGGCTTGATAAAATGGTTTAAATTGTTGTGGATTAATTCTAATGCCTTTATGCAAGCTGACATATCCTCCATGGCCATTAGATTAATCAGAAATGAGAGCACTGGAGCTGTGGATTATTTGCTTCCATTAGGCCGTTTACATTGTGTTGGGAATCGTTGACGTCACGCGGTCACGTGATCGCCTAGCTAATTAACTTTCGTCAGCTGTCAAAATAGGCTATTTCAAAAGCTATTTCAAGATTGCATTTGATTTTAGTATGATTTTACTTTAAAAAGAAATAGTTTTTTAAAGATATTATATTTCTTTTCTCTTGTCCTTTAATGATATTCATTTCCCTCAAATGAATATAATACACATACATCATTATAACACAATGGTCCTTCTATAAATCTTGTATACGGGGAAGTTTTAGAAGCGTCTAAGCCGAAATCGTAAAACTTGTAACTGAAGTCATCAGCATATGGCCCACCTGAAAAAAAAAATAATTTGATAAGTTTAAATCGTGATCTAGACAGAAATTTGCTGTACGTTCTTGTGTAAAAAAACCCGATAAGTTTGCATTTGCCTACGGAAACTGCCGAGGTTTTTCAAAGGCACTCTGAAATATGTTATGGTTTAGCTTACGGAAACGGCGGAGGATTGCCGAATGCAAGGAAAACTAAACTTTTCCAGCACCAACGTCTTCCGTAAGATTAATGGGGAATGTTCGAGGGTCTATTAGGGCCTTGAAGTTTTTTGGTCGAACAGTTAGTGAACATATCCCTTTAAGCTGAAAACTAAATCAGATTTCGTTGTCAATGTAGAACTTGTAGAAGTTCAAATAAAAGAATTTTTAAGTTTTTCTCTTTCATTTTCTGGTGTAATTCCATCAAAACCATTGCGAAACAATAAAAGATCGTACACAGATGTGCTATTTCATCGTATACAGACATTTTTTTAAAATATCTTAGGATTTCTGCGGTTTTCAGGTAAAATTACTGTGAGAACTGCAATAAACGTCTTCCTATTTTGAATGTTCAAAGGCGGAATAATGACGTGACGTTATTTTAATTGTTTGACGTTAACTTAAAGTCCCCTTAAGTCAATGAAAAAGGGCTAAGATGAAACACCCCTCTACCAAAAAGTCCTGCTTTTCTTCTCCTGTATATGGGCTAATGAGGACGGGCAAACGCCATACAGTGTGCAATAAGGGACATTTTACCAGGACACCGACATTTGCCTACTCTTATTTTCGATTTTCAACTTTCGGGGGATCTCTAACATGCACAGCCTGTAGCGCAGGGGGCCTAGGTTTATTGTCCCATCCGAGAGTTAGGTGCATTTTCCATGTCAGTACCTTCGACTTGCATTACTGACAGGGAAAAAGGTTTGGAAAGTCCTTGAATTTATGTAAATGGCCTCCAGAGGTACATGTACTAGATATGTGTATAGATATTCATAAAACGAAGATCAAGTTCGAATTTGAGCTATTTTCGATCGTTAGAAGCAGAGTTATTGCCCTTGCCCCAAATCCGTTGGTCCGTCCGTCATTATTTGCTTGTAAACGCTCTAAAAACTAGAGTTTTTGACAGAATCAAATGAAATTTGACATGTGTATACATATTCATAAAACGAAGATCAAGTTCGAATTTGAGCTATTTTCGATCGTTAGAAGCAGAGTTATTGCCCTTATCCCAAATCTTGAATATGCTATTACTATCTTAGTTTTCAACCGATTTTGATGAAACTTAAAATGGATGTTATTGGACCTAAATCGAAAGGTTTGAGAAAGTTAAAGGGACAGTCTGAATTTTTTTTAGGTCAAAAAATTTTTTTGCTCAAATTTTGGAAAACTTTACACCAAAATCTGTAACTATGTGCCCTTTAATGTATCTGAAAGTTTTAACTAAAAAAATCCAGCCGTTAATTTTTAAACGCTAAAAACATGCTAAATTTTTTAAAAACCTTACGTAAGGTTTTTAAGTGTGTTATGTTTTTTGGACGCTGATAGGAAACTACTGAACGGATTTGAGTAAAATAAACGCCTAATTGTAGAGAAATGTCCCTCTTGTGTATTTAAAAGGTTTCAGCTAGAAATATTGAGCCATTTAAAGGGCAAACACCAAAACTAGGTCAAATTGCTTAATTAACAATAAGTACTCCCTGTTTGTAATTAACCCTTTAAAACCAAATTCAGTTTGATCAAGAAGGTATAGAGATACAATAAGCATACTTTAAAAATAATCTCAGGTAGCATTTGAGATTTTTTTGAAAATATAAACTTTTTTCAAAAAAGCAGAATGGCCCTTTAAGTTTACTCCTGTTTAAAATTAAGGCTTTTTCAAGATTTAGGCCTTTTTCATCAGTTTTGAGGAGTTTTCGCACTTTAACCTCTATACAGTGTTTCTATCAACATCAATTGCTTGTAAACGCTCGAAAAACTAGAATTTTTGATGGAATTAAATGAAATTCGGTATATATATACATCTTCAGAAAACAAAGATCAAGTTCGAATTTGAACTATTTTCGATTCGACCGTTAGTAGCAGAGTTATTACCCTTGCCCCAAAATCTTGAATATGCTATTACTATCTTAGTTTTCAACCAATTTTGTTGAAACTTAAAATGGATGTTATTGGACCTAAATCGAAAGGTTTGAGAAAGGTTAGTTGCCGTCGCCCCTGTCCGTCCGTCCGTCCGTCCGTCCGTCCGTCCGTCCGTCGGTCCGTCGGTCCGTCTGTCCACAATTGGCTTGTGAAGGCAATAGAAACCACAGTTTTGGTTGGATTTGAATGAAATTTTGTATGTAGGATTATATTCATAAGATCTCGGACAAGTTCGAATTTGGGTTTGATTCGAATAAAATTCATGGAGTTTTACACCCAAAATATGTTAAAAATGGCTTGTGAACGCGATAGAGACCACAGTTTGGGTTGGATTTGAATGAAATTTTGTATGTAGGATTATATTCATAAGATCTCGGACAAGTTCGAAATTGGGTTTGATTCGACTAAAATTCACGGAGTTTTACACCCAAAATGTGTTAAAAATGGCTTGTGAACACGATAGAGACCACAGTTTTGGTTGGATTTGAATAAAATTTTGTATGTAGGATTATATTCATAAGTCTCGGACAAGTTCGAATTTGGGTTCGATTCGACAAAAATTCATGGAGTTTTACACCCAAAATGTGTTAAAAATTGCTTGTGACCGCAATAGAGATCACAGTTTTGCGTAAATTTGAATACAATTTTATGTGTAGGATTATATTCAAAAGATCTCGGACAAGTTCGAATTTGGGTTCGATTCGACAAAAATTCATGGAGTTTTACACCCAAAATACGTTAAAAATGGCTTGTGAACGCGATAGAGCCCACTGTTTTGGTTGGATTTGAATAAAATTTTGTATGAGGATTATATTCATAAGATCTCGGACAAGTTCGAATTTGGGTTTGATTTGACTAAAATTCACGGAGTTTTACACCCAAAATATGTTAAAAATGGCTTGTGAACGCGATAGAGACCACAGTTTTGGTTGGGTTAGAATAAAATTTAGCATGTAGGATTATATTCATAAGATCTCGGACAAATTCGAATTTGGGTTCGATTCGACAAAAATTCACGGAGTTTAACACCCAAAATGTGTTAAAAATGGCTTGTGAACGCAATAGAGACCACAGTTTTGGTTTGATTTGAATAAAATTTTGTGTGTAGGATTATATCCATAAGATCTTGGACAAGTTCGAATTCCGGATAGATTCAACAAATATTTACGGAGTTTTACACCTAAAATGTGTTAAAAATGACTTGTGAACATGATAGAGACCACAGTTGTGGTAGGAATTTAATAAACTTTTGTGTGTAGGATAATATCCATAAAATCTTGGACAAGTTTGTATTCCGGATCGATTCAACTAATATTTACAGAGTTTTATTAGTTATGAAATTAGATGCTTTATATTAACAAGATATTGGATGAATTCAAATCTGAACACCATCTAACAAAAATTAAGATAGTAACATTCCTTGATATATTGACAATTTATGTAGTGTAAGTGGGCGTACATTGCTAGGCAACCACTTGTTTATTTTTCGTTAGGCGTATATAGCCGTGGTCCACTATCTTATTTAGGTGCACAGACGTGCACCTAGAACATTACGTTTTTAAAAAGAAGGTGCACGGCGAAAAAATAGGTGCCCCGGTGCACCTATGCACCCGGTATTTCGAACCCTGGTTACAGGTGTATATAAACTGGCAACACTTTCCACTTTCATCCAATTACTTTGTTGTCATGGTAACATCTCACCTGACAGGAGTCAAACTCTTACAAACATCAGAATTAACAGCCTGTTGATTCTTCTAGTTTTATACTGTATGAGACAGGATTCAATAAAGTTATTTTACCAATACTTACATTAGAATCATCATTAAATTCTGGAAAATGTCTGACTTATATCTACATTGGTATTGATCACTTTAAAAATATCCTTACTATGCTGAATATGTGTGTATTTAAATATTTTTGGAAGTCATTTAAGAGTTTGTGATGTCCATTGTTTAATAACAAATAGCCATCACTGATAATTGATTTTCGTAAAGTTTCAATAAGTGTCAATACGGATATTTTTAATATTTCGGGTGTTCCATCAAAAAATTCAACTTCTACAGGTAAATATCTCAGCTATTAGTAAACTGATTCTTTCAAAATTCTTTAAGATGTTCAAGATATATATATACTTTAAATGTCCTTGTGCAACTCTGAAAATATGGGAGTCATCGAATAAAAATTGTACAAGTACTGTCTGCCCCGAACAAAATAGAATGTTAAAAAAATCAATCATTGAACACAAAGACAATTGAGGTGTATCTGTAAGAATTTTGAAAGAGATTTGTTTACCAACGGCTGAGATACTTTCTGTCATATTTGGGGACGTTTTTCTTTTGGGAAACCCGATATATGTCCTATTTATCAATATGGTGATTTGTAGAGTACATTATACAGGGACTAATTTATATCATATATAACAACGTAGACCGACAAGTTAAATAACACTGTGGCAGTAAACTGAAGAAATAAACATCTATATTTTAAAAGGATAACAACTAAGATTCCATTTCTCCTAGTTGGTCTCTGGCCAAAACTGGTGGTCAATCGTATACAGAATTAGATACTTTATACTTATGTCTGATACATTCGACACGATACATATTCAAAGACAAAATACCTCTTTTACTTATGTCATAATACGTCTAATTCATAATGTAAATGTTAAATTACATAAAACAACATACACAATACATAAAATGATACTTTCGACATTATACATTGAACAAAGCATAATTGTCTTTGCGTCTTTTACATTGCACTAGTTAAATTACATCTTCGTCTTAGTAGTTGCTTTAACGAATTTGTTTTATTAAAAAAATTCAAGATTTTAAGAGGTAACCGGTGCTTTTCTGAAAATAATATTCAATCCGTATTAAACCAAAGTCCGTAAAATATTCTACTTGCTGTTCTTTGTTTCTCAACAAATCTGTCTGTAAAGTTTATAATGAATAAATCTTTCAAAAACAGAAATTCACACAAATATGATGTGTGTGAGAAATGTTTTACAGCGACATCAGCACTTAAGACACATATGAGGGTTCATACTGGAGAAAAACATTACCAATGTGATGTTTGTGAGCAATATTTTACTCAGAAAAGTCAACTTAAGATTCACACGCGGATACATACTAGTGAGAAACCATACCAATGTGATGTTTGTAAAAAGAGTTTTACCACATCAGGTGACCGCAATATTCACATGAGAACACATACTGGAGAAAAACCATACCAATGTTATGTTTGTGAAAAGTGTTTTTCAACTTTAGCACGTCATGCACAAATGCACACGAGAACACATACTGAAGAGAAACCTTACCAATGTGATGTTTGTGAAAAGTGTTTTACACGGGCACGTTATCTTAAAGATCACATTAGAATACATACTGGAGAGAAACCTTACCAATGTGATGTTTGTAAAAAGTGTTTTACAACTTCAAATGCACTTAAAGGTCGCATGAGAATACATACTGGAGAAAAACCATACCAATGTGATGTTTGTAAGAAGTGTTTTACTCAGTCAAATTCTCTTAAATATCACATAAGAATTCATTCAGAGAGAAACTTTACCAATGTGATGTTTGTAAAAAGTGTTTTACAACTTTAAATGCACTTAAAGTACACTTGAAAAAGAAATCTCTATGTAAGATCTAGAACCGTAACTAAAACTGTTACAGGTGTAAATAAACTGGCACCACTTTCATCAAATCTCCGAGACGGATTTATATAAGCCCCGCTTGTTTCTGAATCGGTCAAACTTATATATTTGCAAATGTATATATGTATTATTTAGTGAAATAAATATTGTTTAAATTAAATCTACTTTGTAGTTAACTGTAGACGAGTTGACATGTAGACACCTCAGAGAGAAACCTTAACAATACGATGTCTGTAATAAATATTTTACTTATAAATATGGAGTTGTTTAGAAGAGAATATTTATTTCTTTGAAAAATGACCAAAATCGAAATGTCAATTTCTGAAAATACATTAATTGTGAAAATGACATTTGTCAAATTGTATAATTTCAAAAGAATATGGGAAGTTTGGGTTAGTAAAATATGTCATGGGTCATATCATGCTCAATTGTCCATTCCATATTTTATGCTGTTTAGTGTTCACCTGATGTTGTTTAAAATTAGGGATTTCCCCCTGAATAAAATTTTGAATTACCAAAATCTTCGGCTTGTTTCCGAAACCTTAGTTATTTTCTGTAAAAATTATATGTAATGAAGAAATAAAATATTGTTTAAATAAAAAAAAAATGAAATTCAGGATTGAATTCCTTGCACCCCAGGCCTTTCAGAATATTATTCTCGTTGCGAACGACCCCCCCCCCCCTATTAAAGAGGTACTGGGGGAATTGCACTGTAATAAAATTTGGAAAATCAGGATTGAATTCCTTGCGCACAAGGTCTTTCTGAACAATATTCTCGTTGTGAACGACCCCCAATTAAAGAGGTTTGGGGAAATTGCACTCTAATAAAATTTGGAAAATCAGGATTGATTTCCTTGCGCACAAGGTCTTTCTGAACAATATTCTCGTTGTGAACGACCCCCAATTAAAGAGGTTTGGGGAAATTGCACTCTAATGAAATTTGAAAATTCAGGATTGAATTCCTTGCACCCCAGGCCTTTCCAAACAATATTCTCGTTGTGAACGACACTTAATTAAAGAGGTTTGAGGAAATTGCACTCTAATAAAATTTGGAAAATCAGGATTGAATTTCTTGCACCCCAGTATGGTGGGGGAAAGCGGCAATAACCTAATGCTATGTAGAAATGTCTAATTCAAAACGTAAATGTAATATAATGCAATACCAAATACCTAAAACGTCTAATGCAAAAGACAAAATACAAGAAACCTCTAATACATAATACCTCATACGTCTAATTCAAAAGACAAAGTACAAGAAACCTCTAATACACAACACATTTAACTTCTTATGCATTATTGATTTAACAGTGTGAAACACCGCTTGCATTAGACGACATATCTCGATAAACTTACTTACATTTCTACATTGCAATATCTTTATTTGGGTCAAAGTCAAGGCCAAAGTATTTGGCTATGTTTGTTTACTGTCTTCCCGTTGAGCTACAGTTATCAAAGTTGGCAAATAATATGTTCTATTATGTATCCTGAATAATTATTGAAAATTTCAGATGATTCTGAAGCTTTTTTCCTCTATCTTCAGGGCCGTAGGAAGCAAATGAAAACTTTGTGACTTATTTTTTTCCTTTCACAGACATCTAATCCTGTAAAGGATACGGCATCGAACATCAAAACGCTTGGCGCTGAAGGAATATTTAAGGGATTCTCCCATTCGAAATTTTTTGAAAAATTTGGGTTACCGAACAAAATTCTCGTTTAGAACACCCACCCACTTTTTGAACCTTTTCTTCGCTGTCTTTCTTAACTCTTCAAAAGATAATAGGACCGTCAGCCGAGCGTCGCATGAAAGGAAATTAATTTTAATTTTCAAAGTTTCCTTATAGGGTGCCAACTCTCCAAACCGCATGCAGTTTTAAAGGTCTGGGATGCAAGGAAATTTTTCTTGGGCTACTATCCTCCAATAAAACCTACTACAGATGCAAGGAATCAAACAGTGGCGTTTCTAGGAATTTTTAGGTGGAGTTTATACCAGCACCAAGTATCCGTATGTAACATTATACGAAATTTTAAAGTGGGGGGGGGGGGGGGCAAGACCGGGCAAGCCTAAATTCCGCCCCCTGCCCTAAAAATTTGTTTTTATATTCTGAGGGTGCAATCCGTCAAAATCGCCTGCTATTCGGAAAGGTCTAATATGCAAGGAAATTTTATTTTCAAAATTTTCTTGCTGTATAGGCTATATGCCCTAAGTCTTATTCAAGAGTCAGGTATTCTTTTAACGACAATTCTGTTCGGAAAGGTATCATAACAAATGTCCTTCTTCAAAGGGGCAGATTTCTTGGCATATGATGCTTTCTGATCAAAGCTCGTAAATATAATTTTTTGAAGTTTGATCCTTAAATCTGCTGCGAAATGTCAGGCGTCTTATTCTCTTATTTTTTTGTAATTTGTAACAAGCATGATCTAAACCTAACCATAGAAATGTATAAGACTGGAAGTCTTAGTCTACTCATCGTCTATTGAACTTCTGTTTCAATTTATGGTTGACCTAGTTTCTCCTCTAGGACTAGTTGACTCTAAGATATACTGTGACGGAGAGGCTGGATGTTCCGTTCAAATTAAATCGCGTTTATCATGGCTTTTAAATTATTATAATTTCTTGCAGAAACCGGAAGTTATGGGCATACCTCCAATTCAACGCATGCGTGCCAAGACTAAATCTTGTGTTATAGACTAAGTTGATATCATTTATACAAGAAATTCTACGCCATTTCCAAGATAAATTATAGATGTAAACCTGTTGTCATCTGTGTATTTGTGATATTATATTGTGTACTCTATTGGACCCTTTCGAGGGGTCGTAAATGAGAATAAAAAAATTATTATTATTATTCCCTATCTACATTTCTATGACCTAACCAAACCTCTTGGCATTGATCCTTCCCGGATTATCTGTAGCAATCAACAGCTGTGTTCACTGGAATTATGAGCGGAGATGACCTAACGCAGACTTAACATTATTTGATTTTAATAAAGACGACCACAGGAGATAACAGGGTGTAAAGGCATGGACAATGATTAAACAAATTTGAAATGTAAAGATTTTAAGAAGTAACTGAGACTTTTCTGTAAATAATATTCAATCCGTAATAAATCAATTTTTTGCCATAAGTCAAGAGTCGGTCCGCAAAATATTGTACTTCCTGTTTTTGTTATTCAACAACGTTCTTGTTTGTTAGCAAAGTTTATAATGAATAAATCGCTCAAAAACAGAAAATCACACAAATGTGATGTTTGTGAGAACTGTTTTACAGCAGCATCAACACTTAAGACGCACATGAGAATCCATACTGGAGAGAAACCTTATCGATGTGATGTTTGTAAGAAGTGTTTTCTACAGGCAAGTCAACTTAAAATTCACATAAAAACACATACTAGAGAGAAACCTTACAAATGTGATGTTTGTGAAAAGTGTTTTTCTAGATCAGCAAATACAAAAAGGCACATGAAAATACATACTGGAGAGAAACCTTACAAATGTGATGTTTGTGAAAAATGTTTTTTGACTTCAGCACATGCAAAAAGGCACATGAGAACACATACTGGAGAGAAACTATACCAATGTGATGTTTGTAAAAAGTGTTTTACACAGTCAAGTTCTCTTAAAGAGCACATGAAAATACATACTGGAGAGCAAAAATACCAATGTGATGTTTGTAAAAAGTGTTTTGCACAATCAAGTAATCTTTATATTCACATGAGAATCCATACGGGAGAGAAACCATATCAATGTGATGTGTGTAAAAAATGTTACTCTCAGGCAAGTCAACTTAAAATTCACATGAGAATCCATACCGGAGAGAAACCATACCAATGTGATGTTTGTGAAAAGTGTTTTTCGACTTCAGCACATGCACAAAGGCACATGAGAACACATACTGGAGAGAAACCTTACCAATGTGATGTTTGTAAAATATGTTTTACACGGTTAAGTTCTCTTAAAGTTCATATGAGAATACATACCGGAGAGAAACCTTATCGATGTGATGTTTGTAAAAAGTGTTTCCTACAGGCAAGTAAACTTAAAATTCACATGAGAATACATACCGGAGTGAAACCTTACAAATGTGACGTTTGTGAAAAATCTTTTACCAATTCAGGTGACCGTAATGTTCACATGAGAATACATACTGGAGAGAAACCATACCAATGTGATGTTTGTAAACAATGTTTTTCTCAATCAGTTAATGCTAAAAGACACATTAGAACACATACTAGAGAGAAACCTTACCAATGTGATGTTTGTAAAAAGTGTTTTTCTCAATCAGAACATGCACAAAGGCACATGAGAATACATACTAGAGAAAAACCATACCAATGTGATGTTTGTAAAAAGTGTTTTACAACCTCAAGTGCAATTAAGGTTCATTTGAAAGATAGATCTAAATGTAAGATCTAGTAATACCGGTGTAATTCAGCATTATCAATTCCTTTTCCACCCATTCCTTCGTTGTCATGGTAACATCACACCATACAGTTCAACTCTTAAGTCAGACTATTCCTCCAGTTTTTGAACAAGATACATCTTAAGCTTCAAACTAATTTTGTCAATCTTCATAAAAAAATAACCATTTTGTCTTTCTCTGGGGGCTACTGTAGCTTTTAATTTTCTTGAAACCATAGAGTAATTTAAGGGACCATTTTAACCAAAGTAAGAACAATGTTCACTATTGTATTTGGGCTTATTGTGACACATTTTGACTTGGGTCTTTTTGACATTTTGGGGGGTTATTTGACTAAAACCCGCTTTCTGTCTTTTCAAGATTCATGTTTATTTCATTATTCCTGTATTCCACAATATTTTAAGTGGTGCTTTCATTGTAACGTATCTAGCCATGAATTAGAAAATAATTTTCACAGTGAGTTACATAACAAACTCTTAAATACTGTATATGACATGAGAATTTTTCATTTGGTGTAAATATCAACTAGCTGTAATATCAGTGAGAAAGATTTAAATAAACATTGTGATTCTTTCTGTATTATGTTTATTTATTTTATACTTTGTATCATTTATCTTTAATAAAAAAATATCAGATTATTTTAGACCACATTTTGTTAATTGGAAATGTTCACCATTTGTAGATCTGTTCAACCAACCAACCACATGCTAGTTTTGGATGGAAACTTGGAAATCCTGTTCGCAAACATGTGAATCCATAGATATTGGCGTTTGAAAATGTTAAGTTAGACTTTTATTAAAGGGCCATTCTGCTTTTTTGAAAAAAGTTTCCATTATCAAAAAAAATCGCAAATGCTACCTGAGAGTATTTTTAAAGCATGCTTATTGTATCTCTATATCTTCTTGATCAAATTGAATTTGGTTTTAAAGGGTTAATTACAAACAGGGAGTACTTATTGCTAATTAAGCAAGTTGACCTAGTTTTGGTGTTTGCCCTTTAAACCGCTCAATATTTGTAGCTGAAACCTTTTAAATACACACTAGGGAGATTTCTCTACAATTTGGCGTTTATTTTACTCAAATCCGTTCAGTAGTTTCCTATCAGCGTCCAAAAAACATAACACACTTAAAAACCTTACGTATGGTTTTTAAACAAGTGGTTGCCTAGCAATATACGCCCACTTACACTACATAAATTGTCAATATATCAAGGAATGTTACTATCTTAATTTTTGTTGGATGGTGTTCAGATTTGAATTCATCCAATATCTTGTTAATATAAAGCATCTAATTTCATAACTAATAAAACTCCGTAAATATTTGTTGAATCGATCTGGAATACAAACTTGTCCAAGATTTTATGGATATTATCCTACACACAAAAGTTTATTAAATTCCTACCACAACTGTGGTCTCTATCATGTTCACAAGTCATTTTTAACACATTTTAGGTGTAAAACTCCGTAAATATTTGTTGAATCGATCCAGAATTCGAACTTGTCCAAGATCTTATGGATATAATCCTACACACAAAATTTTATTCAAATCAAACCAAAACTGTGGTCTCTATTGCGTTCACAAGCCATTTTCAACACTTTGGGTGTTAAACTCCATGAATTTTTGTCGAATCGAACCCAAATTCGAACTTGTCCGAGATCTTATGAATATAATCCTACATACAAAATTTTATTCAAATCCAACCAAAACTGTGGTCTCTATCGCGTTCACAAGCTATTTTTAACATATTTTGGGTGTAAAACTCCATGAATTTTAGTCAAATCAAACCCAAATTCGAACTTGTCCAAGATCTTATGAATATAATCCTACATACAAAATTTTATTCAAATCCAACCAAAACTGTGGGCTCTATCGCGTTCACAAGCCATTTTTAACGTATTTTGGGTGTAAAACTCCGTGAATTTTTGTCGAATCGAACCCAAATTCGAACTTGTCCGAGATCTTATGAATATAATCCTACATACAAAATTTCATTCAAATCCAACTAAAACTGTGGTCTCTATCGCGTTCACAAGCCATTTTTAACATATTTTGGGTGTAAAACTCCATGAATTTTAGTCGAATCAAACCCAAATTCGAACTTGTCCAAGATCTTATGAATATAATCCTACATACAAAATTTTATTCAAATCCAACCAAAACTGTGGTCTCTATTGCGTTCACAAGCCATTTTTAACATATTTTGGGTGTAAAACTCCATGAATTTTAGTCGAATCAAACCCAAATTCGAACTTGTCCAAGATCTTATGAATATAATCCTACATACAAAATTTTATTCAAATCCAACCAAAACTGTGGTCTCTATCGCGTTCACAAGCCATTTTTAACATATTTTGGGTGTAAAACTCCATGAATTTTTGTCGAATCAAACCCAAATTCGAACTTGTATGAGATCTTATGAATATAATCCTACATACAAAATTTCATTCAAATCCAACCAAAACTGTGGTCTCTATTGCGTTCACAAGCCAATTGTGGACAGACGGACCGACGGACCGCCGGACCGACGGACCGACGGACGGACGGACGGACGGACGGACGGACAGGGGCGACGGCAATATACGACCACATTTCAATGTGGGCGTATAAAAATTTAGCATGTTTTTAGCGTTTAAAAATTAACGGCTGGATTTTTTTAGCTAAAACTTCCAGATACATTAAAGGGCACATAGTTACAGATTTCAATGTAAAGTTTTCACTAATTTGAGCAAAAAAAAATTTTGACCTTAAAAAAATTCAGACTGTCCCTTTAAGGTACACTATGCATTATATAGAACAGACATACATGGAGTACATAATTAGATCCCTCAGACCTTAAAAAATAGTCTTGAACCTTGTATTGTGGGGAAAATATAGGTGACTTAATTTCAAATCTTGTTATGGATGGTCCTACAGTCCCTATTCCAATAAACCATTGGACCAGTTACATCACATACTCTTAAATATATGACATGAGAATTTTTCGTTTGATGTAAATATCAACTACACTGTAAAACATTTCTGTAATTTTTACAGCACGCTACATGTAGTTACATACAGACAATTTCTGTAGTTTATGTTTACCACAAAAGAGCTGTAATATGGCTTACTTTACATGAATTTTTCTGTATTTGACTTAGACTTGTATAGGCCTATCAACGCACATTATATATAGGCTATCTTAGACGCAAATAAGTTAGAAAGTTGTTATTGTTATTGTCTGCAGGAAATTCTGTTATGTTTTTCGTGGAATCAAAAAGTTTTTCAGTATAGAGATGGCTCGGCTTAATTGGCATACCTTCAAATCGCTTTTATGAAATAATCGAAAGGTCCCAGGTTTTAACACAAGAAAACTTTGCAGCGGGTTTTGGCAAGAAAATATCGTACGTTCAATTACATGCGTTTTCCCTTAAAATCGATGGCTCGCAGAATAAGGAATGCTATATGTTTTACATCTAATCTAGGCCTATTCCTAGGCTTTAATTAATATAAGCTTATCGGCCTGATATACTAGCAAGATTAGGCTGTATAGGCCTTGGTAGGCCAAGACGGTGTCTTCCAACATCGCCCCTTCCCACTTCGCCCCTTCCCATTTCGCCCCACAACTTATCTCCATTTCGCCCCTTTCCTGTTTTGCCCCTTCCCGATACGCCCCTTTCCCCTTTCGCCCCTTTTCAATTTCACCCCTTTTTCAGTTCGCCCCTTGCCCATTTCGCCCCTTCCGACTTCGCCCCTTCCCATTTCACCCCTTTCCCGTTGCGCCCCTGTCCATTTCGCCCATTTCACCTTTTAGGCCTAGGCTGTTATTGTAGAATGCTGTGTTACCCGTTGTTCGTGGTATGAAACTGAAGGACTGACAATGATAAGTGACTGTTCTTGCGGACGGATGAGACGATAAACCACTGTATGCGCCAACAAAGATAAAAGGGGCAGTATGCAAATTTTAAAAATTAAAAACTGTGTAAATTATACTTTTGTATATTTTTTATTTCAATGTAACCTGTTTTTAATGGGTTAATAAAAACGAAGTGTTGAGGGGGGGGGGGGGGGGGGCGAAATGGGAAAGGGGCGAAATGAGAATAGGGTGCGAGATGGGAAAGGGGCGAATTTGGACAGGGCAGATGAAAAAGGGGTGAAATGGGAAAGGTGCAAAACAGAAAAGTGGCGAATTGAACCAAAGGAACCAAATGGAAAGGGGCAAACTGGGAATAGTTTCGGGTCGAAGTGGGAAGGGGCGATATTGAAATAAACCGGCCAAGACAATATTATGTTTTTATATTTTATCATTATTTATTTTTATTTATATTTTTTATTTTACATAGGCCTACTGTCTTACCTATTTAATATTATTGATTTATGATTTTGAGTTTCTTATTATGTATCACAGTGTGACCTAAAGAACAAACGTTCGTATCGGGAAGACAGATTGTTTTTATTGTACGTTACCGGAAGCGCGGGAATTCTTTAACATAGCCTTCATCACGTTTATAGAACTACATGACCACGCAACTGATTATCTTCTAATTTCATTTTTGTGAGTATTTGTAAAGTCAGGTTTGATATAAATTTTTTAAATGTATAACTGTGATTATTGTGCCTTCAAAACTGTGTCGATACGGCAGTATGTTTATCATTTTCGTTTCCATGTTAATATCCCTAATGTCATATTTAAGTGCTGTAATGCCAATTGTATTCGACAATTTAGAACATATGCCGCCTTAAAATCACATGTTTTAAGAAACCATTTGGAGGTAAATCCAATCCATAGACCAATGACATTGCTAATGCAGAGATCTGTTGCAACTGGCAAGAAGTTTATATGCAACAAACCTGAGTGTGTTCAGGGTGAAACCTTCAGTAA
This sequence comes from Lottia scabra, assembly GCA_029955415.1. Lineage (NCBI taxonomy): Eukaryota > Metazoa > Mollusca > Gastropoda > Lottiidae > Lottia > Lottia scabra. Next base: position 23,621,332 of record JARJEI010000003.1, on the reverse strand, counting down.
TATTCATGAGCTTGTTAGTCACCTCAAATGTCATATTAAACAGTTCGAACCCATAGAATGTCCCTTTGCTAGCTGTTCAGCCAAGTTCAAAGTGAAATCTTCTTTTACGTCTCATATTTCTCGCAAACATAGATTTCATCAAGACGCTCACATATCAAAAAGACATTTAACATTAACAAATGATTCTGTTGAAGAACTACCTACTAATATCAGTAACAATGAAGAGCAAGATGAAATTGTTTTTCCAATGCCATCTGAAAGTGAAGAGCAATCAGATATTACAATGATTCAAAATGATGTTCAAATTGATGAAGAAACTGAAAATAACTTTTTGAGAAATTTAGCACTTTTTTACTTAAAACTTCAAGGTAAGTTATTATTACCAGAGTCACATATTCAAATGATAGTAGATGAATTTCAAAAATTTCATGAGTTGAACCAACTCATTGTTGAAAAGCAGGTGAGTTCAAAATTGAGATCATTTGACATTAATTTGCTTAATGAATCCTTTGAAGAAATCCATGCCACATTCACTAATAATGATTTGTTATCTAAATCTAATAATGGGCCCTTAAAAACAAGTAGAAAAAGGAAGTCGTTTTTCCAGAAAAACTTTTGTTACGTTCCTGCAAAAGAAATTTGTTTGGGGAAGAATGGTATGAAAAGAGAACAAACTTTTCATTTAGTGTCCATAAAAGATTCCTTATATATGCTTCTTAAGCATTATTCAAATAAATTAAACTTAAAACCAGGTCAATTTAGAGCTGAATCCGAAAATATTAATGATATCATTGATGGGACTTCTTTTATCCAAAAAAAAATTAATCAAGAATGTTTATATTTAATTCTTTATCAGGATGCCTTTGAGGTGGTCAACCCTCTTGGCTCAGCTAAAAAGAAACATAAACTATTAGGCATGTATTTTACATTAGTTAATTATGAACCTCATCAGCGCTCTAACATTGATCATATGCAACTTGTTTTACTATGTTCAGAAGCTAATTTGAAATATTTTGGACACAAGGCTATATTTGGACCAGTTATCAAGGAACTAAAAGATTTAGAACAAAATGGACTGTTTATTCCAAATTATGAACATAGTATTCAGTGTAGACTTCATTCAATAGCAGGGGATAATCTTGGCTCTCATATGATTGGAGGATTTCTTGAAAATTTTGTTTGTGAATATTTTTGTAGATACTGCTGTATTTCCAAAACTGAATTTCATGCAGATGAAATTCCAAAATTAGGTCAACCAAGAACTGCTGAAAATTATAATGAACACTTAAATAATGTTCAGAACCAGGATTTAGATCATTTCTTAGGGATTAAAGCTAATTCATTATTTAATGAGATGTCACATTTCAATGTTGTTGGTGGTTTACCACCTTGTTTAGGTCATGACTTGTTCGAAGGTATTGTCTCTTTTGATTTAAAAATTTTCATTAAATATTTCATAACAACACCTAAATGGTTCACTATTGACCAATTAAATAGGCAAATAGATTCATTTGATTTTCAAGGCACTGATTCATTGGATAAACCCTCTCCAATTTCTCTTGTTTCGGATCGAATTGGAGGTCATGCAATTCAGAATTGGGTTCTTCTTCGCTTATTCCCTCTTTTCATTGGCATGTATGTTCAGGATACTGAAGACAAAGTTTGGATGTTATATTTATTACTTAAAATAATTACAGAACTGTTGTGTGCACCTAGCATTAGTCCCAGCCAAATAGCATATTTAAATTTATGTATCATTGAGTATTTGGAAGAGAGAAAAAAATGTTTTCCAGAAATAAGATTAAGGCCAAAACACCATTTTCTTCTCCATTATCCAGGACTTATTATTCAGTTTGGACCACTTATGAAATTATGGACAATGCGCTTTGAAAGCAAACATAGTTACTTTAAAGAATGTGCTAGGAAATTAAAAAACTACAAACATTTAACAAAGACACTGTCTGGAAGGCATCAGCTCCTCCAAGCCTATTTTTCTGCAGGAAACCTGTTCAAGGCAGATATTGATGATGATAATTCTTTACCTTTTGCACCAAATTTGTTCAGTGAGAAAATCAAAAATGATTTGCGTGAACTTGAAATTGAAATGGGACCAAACTTGACTGTTTCTGGTAAAATCATTATTAAAGGTATCCAATACAAGGCAAATATGTTACTTATTTTGAGAAGAAATGAGAAAGGTTTGTTATTTGGAAAAATTTTAATTATTTTGGTCTCTGATGGAAATGTATATTTTATTGTTGATTATTTACAAGGGATATCAAATCCAGAATATGGTTTGTATATTTTATTAGAAGATAATTTAGATACCAGAATTGTTTCTTTTTCAAACATAACTGAAAAAGTTCCTCTTTATTCTTACAGGGTATATGAAGAATCATTTGTTACACTTAAGCATCATGTCCACAGATTCTGAGATAAGTTGTTGTGTTAAAGATTTTATTAGATTTGTTCTGACAAAAGTGTCTGAAGAAATAGAACTTAAAATTGAAGAAAAATTTAAAGAGTTAGGAATCGTAACCAAAGAAGACATCAGTTACATTGAGGAAAATGATTTTCAACATATTCTAACACCTATTCAAATTCGCAAGGTACAATCATGGAAGGAGGGCTTGAGTAGAGGTAGATTTTATTTTTATGCATTTTTCCTTAAAATCTGATTCCAGTTGTTGGCATTGGAATGGATAATATCTCAGTCAAGTTGGAATTTTATGTTTTTTCGGTAAAAGGGTTTTGAATTATTGCCCTTGTTTTAACAATCAAATTAAAATTTGGTCTGAATATATGGTTGTATTGTTGTCCCCAACCCCCTCATTCAGGCAGATAAATATTTTCTATGAAAGGCTTAAGAGTTATTTCCTTTTCCCATGACTTTCTTGTTTGAGTTATGGCTCTTGAAATAGATATGTTTAGAAGAAAGTTAGTTCTAGATGTCCTTCATATCAGTATTCTGTGTAACTTGCATACTCTTAAGAAAACAAAGCTGTCAGTGGGCATATGTTACCTTGCCTGGCAAACTATCTTTTTATAAGAATAACAAACTCTAATTACAAAAGATTATAATTTTATTATTATAAGGCCATAATAGTAAATACACATAAACAAGTCAGCAGAGACAGGTTCCCCAATGACTATTTAATGTTATAGTCTAGTATAATGATTAACTAATTGTGTTACCAATTTTTGAATAGATATTTAATTGAACCCAAAACACTAAGAGCTTTTGTTTTTTTGGTTTTTTTTTCAGCAAGTGATTCGGTCTGTTCAACCTCTTCGGTCTCTACAGACTCAAATATCCTGTTAGCACCAGCACCTTCAGCTGCATCTACAACTTCTTCTTCATCTACAGCATATCCTTCATCTGACACGGTCAGCACAAATTTCAATCAAAATGCAGAATGGGCTGAAACTGTTCCACTTCCTTATCCAAAAATATTTACAAAACAAATCTTAACTGAATTAAGGAATGAAAAATTATCAAGTGAGAATAGGCGTAAATTAGTTAGAAATATTGTGGATGAATTACGAAAGCACAGTGAGAATGTATCTACAATACAATTCAGAATTGTAGCCAGAAGAATTGTACAGAAATATGACTGCCTTAAAGACATTGTTTGTGAACAGGTTGTTGGCTCAGGCTATGATAGTCTGGCTAGTCAACTCATTTACAGAAACGATAACCTGAACCGAGGTAAAACACCTTTTGGTAGAAAGAAAAGACAAACTGAAGAAGATGTGGGTAATTTGACCAAAAAAGATTCATATGGCTGTATTCAATTTAACCCTGAAATTGATGACAAGGAAACTCAAGAAAATATCAGAAAAGAAATGATTACACAAAACCCTATTGAGTGCAGCAGTACTGAAATTGACATGAAACTGAAAGTAACTTTTCCACTACAAAGAAAAGAAATAAATTCCCAAGAATATGATGTAACTGAATTGTTATCTCGTTGGCCTCTCCTATTCCAATTTGATGGCATTATTCTGCACTTCAAGTTATTGACAGGTATAGAAATAACTGAAATTTTTGACAAATTTCTAGAAGAGAAGGCTGAGAGACTGGTTAAATTCTTTGGAGAGGAATCAAAGACAATCTCAAAACTTTCCATAATTGTCAACAGTCTTATTTTGAAATTGAAGGAAAAGAAAGAAGATTTTTTGGTTTTTACAAATGTAAGTAATCTTTTAATGTTTGTGAATGCAACTCTGTTTAGTGGAAAATTTTAGAACAGTTTTTGTGAAATTGAAATGAAGATAGATAAGAATGTAGACCATTTTTATACGCCCACATTGAAATGTGGTCGTATATTGCCGTCGCCCCTGTCCGTCCGTCCGTCGGTCCGTTTGTCCACAATTGGTTTGTGAACGCAATAGAGACCACAGTTTTGGTTGGATTTGAATAAAATTTTGTTTGTAGGATTATATTCATAAGATCTCGGACAAGTTCGAATTTGGGTTTGATTCGACTAAAATTCATGGAGTTTTACACCCAAAATATGTTAAAAATGGCTTGTGAACGCGATAGAGACCACAGTTTTGGTTGGATTTGAATAAAATTTTGTATGTAGGATTATATTCATAATATCTTGGACAAGTTCGAATTTGGGTTTGATTTGACTAAAATTCACGGAGTTTTACACCCAAAATATGTTAAAAATAGCTTGTGAACGCAATAGAGACCACAGTTTTGGTTGGATTTGAAAAAAAATTTGTATGTAGGATTATATTCATAAGATCTTGGACAAGTTCGAATTTGGGTTCGATTTGACAAAAATTCACGGAGTTTTACAACCAAAATGTGTTCAAAATGACTTGTGAACGCAATAGAGTGGTTTGATTTGAATAAAATTTTGTGTGTAGGATTATTTCCATAAGATCTTGGACAAGTTGGAATTCCGGATCGATTCAACAAATATTTACTGAGTTTTACACCTAAAATATGTTAAAAATGACTTGTGAACATGATAGAGACTACAGTTGTGGTAGGAATTTAATAAACTTTTGTGTGTAGGATAATATCCATAAAATCTTGGACAAGTTTGAATTCCGGATCGATTCGACAAATATTTACGGAGTTTAATTAGTTATGAAATAAGATGCTTTATATTAACAAGATATTGGATGAATTCAAATCTGAACACCATCCAACAAAAATTAAGCTAGTAACATTCCTTAATATATTGACAATTTATGTAGTGTAAGTGGGCGTATATTGCTAGGCAACCACTTGTTTATGTTTCCATGCAGCAGTGGTAATATCTGGCTGTGGTCCCTTTGTCCCAACTTTTATCTTTTGCATATTCGACTGAAAAGACATCATCACAAGAAATTGTCAGATTTGTATATGTGTATAAAAGGGCTTTGAGTTTTCAAGAGATATAATATATCTAGTTAAATGACAAAAATTTATTTCAGGCCAACACAACTGATAAAGACATTCAAGATTTGAAACTAGAAATTCCCACAATCATTGCTTTAGGTAGGTTCAATTTTGAAGTAAAATTTGACAAAACAAATTATTTCTCTTGGCATTTTTCTTTTGGCAAAATGATTTCACTTTGACTTCAGAAAATCACTATAGATAACTATTTTTACAATTTAAACAACTATTTGTTTTAATTTCAGGTCCAACAATGGATGCTGCTCAAGAATTTTTTGTAATCGTAGATGGAATCAAGATAGTAACTGTACGAACTTTCCGTCTTGCTTTCCTGTACTACTTGGCCGTGTATTATGTTTTAAATATAAAATATCCAGAGAAGATAGAAGCTACTCTTGAATTCTTCCAAAGGTTTGTTTAGATTTTTAAATTGATTTAAATAAGGAAATACATCTGAATGATATGACAAATAGAGCAAAGTTGTTCTGAGAGAAAGATTGATATTTTTTTTATCAAGGACATTGATGTAACAGCTGAAATTCTTATATTTAAAGGTACAATTTTTCATCATTTATGATAATATTTAAAAGTCACTACTATATGTTTGCTATTGATTTTTAGGGGTATCAAAAGAATTTGAGACTTTTCGTCGATTATCTTGAATAGCAATCAACTTGTTGACACTCATCATATATCAATTAATGCATTAAATTTTAGAGTTTTTCTGGGTATAAATCCTCAACTTGGATCCAAGGCGAAAAAAAGAAGGAATTCTGTAAATGCAAAGATCTTAAAAGTCATCACTGAAATTTCTGAATTTGAATGGACAGTCCCTGAATCTACATAGAGGATATTGATTTGAATGTTTAAGATTCATAAGTATAAAGACAACAAGTGTTTGTTTAACTGTGAAAATGCTCAGTTTTTATACACCCACACATTAATGTGTCCGTCTGTCTGTTCGTCTGTCCGTCCGTCCTTGCTTTTGAAAATATGTTGTGGACACCATAGAGAGCTGGTTTCTTGATGGATTTTGATGAAACTTGGTATGAGTGTTTGTATTGACATTAGGATAAACCCTATGGAAAATCAGAAAAATCTAGAAAATATTTTTTGAGTTATTGCCTTTGTTCTTTTAAACACGTTCATTTTTTCAGCCTTTTACAACTCTCTAAGTTGTGGACATGATAGACAGCTGGTATCTTGATTGATTTTAATGAAACTTGTTGCGAGTGTTCATGATTACAAAAGAATGAACTCAATTAAAAATCAGACTAATCGAAAAGATATTTCATGGGTTATTGCCCTTGTTTCTGTAAATATGTTGTGGACACGATATAGAGATTGTTTCTTGATGAATTTTGATGAAACTGAGTGTGAGTGTTTGTATTGACCGTGGGATAAACCTTACTGAAATCAGAAAAATCAACAAATATTTTATGAGTTATTGCCCTTGTTCTTTAAAACATGTTAATTTTCAGCCTATTACAACTCTCTAAGGACACAATTACGTTTTGTTTATGGGTTTTGAGGAAACTTTTGTGTGATTTGTTTGATGCATATTTCAGTGACATTTGTTTTTTCCAGGAAACTTTAACCCATGGTTTCACCACTGTAAAAAGAGAAAATGTCATTCTCAGAATCTTTTATTTACTGACAACTCTTGTTAACCACACGGATGAATTGGCTGCCATTATAAAAGTGGGCGTATTACGATGGCCATCGCTATTTTTATGTTTTAAATTGTGAAGCTCATGATTTTAAGAAGTGTTCGGTTTGAATTTTTTATCTTTAACGTGAGATTGGTAAAGAAAATTATGCTATAATGACTAGTGGTCATTGAAATATTATTATTGCTGTTTAAGTTGAATTGCCTTCATATCAATATTCAATGAGTGCAAATGCATTTCACATCTTGTCAGCTTCAATGCAGTTTCAATTTGTCACCCATTGAGCTAGATATATAGAATATTCTTAGCAATAGAAATTTTTTTTTGTTGTTGATATTTTTGAACAAAATATTTGCTTTTTCTTTTTTTTCTTTCAATGTTTATATAAATGTATATTAATATTATTCCGTCCTACTCATGACTTCTCTTGATTTAATATATCTATTTCTATTTGCTTTTAATTAAGAACTTTATGTAACATGTGTTTTGAAGTTATAGACAGCTACTAGGTTAGCTTTGTATTTTAACATTTAGAAATTAATTTCTGACTTCTAAACGGTAAAGTTGCACAAATTTTGACTGATTTAAATTAAACATTGAAGGGGTTTCAATATTAGCAGCATTAAATATTTAATATTAAGAAGTCCTTGCATAAAATGTGCCATTTTAAAGCTAAAGGCTAAAGAAAAATATGCTGTTGTGTGACTGCCACCAGTTCATATTATAGCTAGGTTTGCTAAATTGTAATTTTTAGTTTTGGAAAAATAAAATGTTATTTGTATTCTTGAATGTTTACAGTATCCTATGCTTCATGGTTATGAGATAAATCGGGTGACTAGGTCTGCTCATTTGGACGACTCAAACCCTCTTGTAAAAACCATTGTAAAACATTTTCTGTAAATTTTACAGAGAATGACCTGGCAGCTATGTTGCCAAAAAAATTATGTAATAATCACAGAATTCTGTAAAATTTACAGTCAATTCCTTGTGAATTTTTTTTACAGACGTCTGTGATTTTTACAGAACTGTTTTGGCAACATAGCTGCCAGGTCATTCTCTGTAAAAGTTACAGAAAATGTTTTACAGTGTAGCTGTAATATCAGTGAGGAAGATTTAAATAAACATTGTGATTCTTTCTGTATTATGTATAGATAATTTATACTTTGTATCATTTATCTTTGATAAAACATATCAGATTCTTTTAGACCATGTTATTTTGTTAATTAGAAATGTTCACCATTTGTAGATCTGTTCAACCAACCACATGCTAGTTTTGGATGGAAACTTTGAAAGCTTGTCAGAAAACATGTTCACAGCTTACTGTCAATATTTCAGCCTCCTTATACATGTCTAAAACAATTTAAAAATTGACGATATGAAAAAAAATAACTGGGTCTTTTCTGAAAATAATATTCAATTCGTAATCAATTATAGATTGATTTTGTGGCTATAAGTCAATAGTGTACTTCCTGTTCTTTGTTTTTCAACAAAATTCATAGGTTTATCAGCAAGGTTAATAATGAATAAATCTTTTAAAAACAGAAATTCACACAAATGTGATGTTTGTGAGAAGTGTTTTACGAGGACATAATATAGTCTAAAACGTCATATGAGAATACATACCGGAGAGAAACCTAATAAATGTGATGTTTGTAAAAAATGTTTTCCTAGGTCAGCTAATTGTAATGGTCACATGAGAATACATACTGGCACTGTTTTTCACAGTCAAGTCTACTTAAAAATCATATGAGAATACATACTGGAGAGAAACCATATAAATGTCATGTTTCCGAAAAGTGCTTTCCACAGGCAAGTCAACATAAGATTCACATGAGAATACATACTGGAGAAATACCTTACCAATGCGATGTTTGCAAGAGATGTTTTTCCTGGGCTTATGTACTTAACTTAATGAGAATGCACACAGGAGAGAAGTAGCAATGCAAATGCTCGCTAGGGGCGCTGTGGACGTTTTTTTCTGACCTGCTAAAAAGGTAACCCGAAAAAGTAAGGTCTCGATTACGGCGTTTCCTGACGGTTCTCATGCACTGGAATTGATGACGCGACTATTTCTGTGTAGAAGACATATTGGACCTCGTGTCGAGTGGTATTGGAACTTTCGAAGGTAATTCTAACTAATTTTTTCTAAAATATTCAAAAACGGCACTCGACGCTCACTTTGTTGGTTCCATTACATAGATTTGACATTTTTTTACCCTTGCCAAGTCGTATAATGTTTGTTAAGTGCCGTAGGGGATGCCAATTGGGCCAAAACCAGAACCATGTGTATCTACCATGACAGCCAGGAAAAGATAACTCTTGTGTAATTCAATCAGACTACAAGTATTTCTCACTTACATACGCTCAGTTGTAGGTTTTTTCTCATTTGAATTTGTTTTGAAAGATTTTTTTGGCATTTTAGGATTTTATTGTAATAAATACATTATTCTTATGGATGAAGAGAATTCCCAAGCCCTGTTTTCATCTGAAAGTGAAGAAGATGTAAGTATATTGTATGGGTCAATTTAAACATAACCACAACCAGTCCTTATCCAATAAGTGATTTAATTCTATTTACAAGTCTTAAATTAAGAAAGCCAAAGCATAAATATGTAACTCGAGAAATTGTGAAGGACACTTTGTCAAAATCAAATCGCTGGCGCAATTATGGCCCAGTTTGGTGGTGATGTGTTGTTGTGCACTTCTTCATTTCATTGTGACTGACATTTCAAATTTTATGCCAAGAATTTTATTTTACAAAATTTACAACATCGCATCCCTGGGACCAATGGGCCATTATCAAGAGTCAAAAATTCTGAAATAAATATCCCTACATGTACAAATTGTCGGACACATATGAGATAGATATGGACACTTACTGAAGTGCAATATCCTTGATGTCCTCTCCCTTAATTCATGCCCTGTAGAAACACATTGACAGGTTTACACACATTGATTTGAGTTTTTCATGTTAGCTTACTTATTGTAGATTGAAACACAAGCTCCATTTAGAAAATATCAAGCATTAGAAATGCCAACACCCTATTTCGGAAGCTCGGAAGATTCAGAAGGACCATCTACTTCGCAGCTCCATAAAATATCAACTCCAGACAGAGTAAGTGCATCTATCTGAATCATCATGGCTCTATTTTAAATCAGTATTTTTTCCAGACAACTACTTTGAGAGCCCAAAAATGACCAATTTGTGGGGGTGGTATTTAATTGGTAAGATACCAAAGACCTTCTAACACGACTTTAATTAAGCATATGATACTTCTTGGTGCTGATTCATTCCCAGAAAATGAAATAGTCGAGTGATGGCTGAACCCTTTTCATTCCACTTCCATGCATAACAAATATCAAAACATATGTTATGTCAATTTGCTTAGACAATATGTCGTCAACTACACATTGAACATTTTGATTTTTATTTTATTTCAGTTGGCTCAGGTAGAAACCCAGAAAGTTTTATCAGCATCTTCATCAGAGTTTGATTCGAGTCACAAAATTTTGAGGAAGAAAATAAAAAACCTAAGATGCCAAATACCAAAAGTACACAAACACTAGTTGTTGGAGAGGTGTACGTACATTCTCGAAATATCTTTAGTGAAAGTGTGTGCACTTCATGTGGAAAAGACGTGGATACTCAGACACTTGTATCTGGTAGCATTCTTTTACACAGCTCTAATTTGTATGCTTAATTATAATATATAAAAGATGTTTGTAATCAACTGGGTTTTAGGGTAGATAGTGTTTTTTTAGGTGAAATGCCCAATTTAGTTGGTTTAACAAATGGGGCAGTTTTAGAAATGTTAGACTTTGCAAATGAAAATTCTAGAACAATTAAAGATACGTGCGAAGTGATCGAAAAATTATTGAAGGAGTCAAATTTCAATTTAAATGCCTGAATTGCAAAAGTGAACCGTGTAAAAAAAATGACAAACTGAAACGGGGTGAAGTAAGATCGACTTATAGACTAAAGTTATTTAATGTGCCCACTGCCACTGCGACATCAGCTGCCACGATTCCTGGAGATGCTACTGCTTTTGCTATTCCAACACCATCTAAAACTGAAGTAGTGAGAGTTAAAGAAGTTAACAGACAGCTGAAGAGGAAAATTCGTAGAAGAGAAGATTCCGTTGAACGTAAAGTTACTTCTAAGACTCAAAAATTAGATATTGAAAAAGAGAAACTTCAAAGGAAGGTTATCGCAACAAATGTTCTACTTAAAAAAAAAAAAAATAATATCGGACTTAAGAAAGACTCAAAATTCACAATTTCGGGAAGAAAAATCACTCAATCGAAAAATTGATTGGCATTTGAGACATTGTCAAAATTTGGAAAATGAATTGGAGAAAAGACTTGAAAATGTACCTGATTCGTTGACAGTGAAAAATGACCAACTTCAAAAACAAAATAATGATTTACAGATAAGTGTGGACTATTTACAATCTCTTTTAGATGACCGAACTGACACTGTAAATTTCTATGACAAAGAGAGAAGACTATATTCCAATGAACTAGTAGAATGTGTAATGAATTTAACAGACATGAAAGTAGCCACCAAAAATGTAGGGCCTGTGATCAAAGTTGTTGCTGACCTCTTGGGAAAAAATGTTGAAGGCTTGCCAACTCGACAAACCGTAGACAATTTTGTGGACCGTAAAGTGGCTGTTGTGCAAAAACAAATTGGTGAGGTAGTTGCATCAAGTTCCTCAACAACACTTTACACAGACGAAACCAGAAAACATGGACATACTTATCAATCATATATTATCACGGATAAAGACAATTCTTACCTTCTCGGCTTGGGGGAGATGGAGAATAAAAGTGCTAAGTGCACATTGGACACTTTTAAAGAAATTTTGCTTGACATAGACAATCGTTGTAAAAATTTAAAGTCTCGAAACAATTTCAGCGTGGGCTATGAAATACTGACCAATATAAAGAATACGATGTCAGACAGAGCCAGCACTGAAAAATCATTCAATGTTCTTTTAGAGAAATACAGAACAGAAATATGGCCAATTGTGCTCGACGATTATTCAGATATGGGTGAAGAGGACCAGGTCAACAGACTTAACATTACTTGACGATCACAGGAGATTACAGGGTGTAAAAACAAGGACAATGATTAAAGCCAATTTCAAAATTCAAGATTTTAAGAAGTAATCGAGGCTTTTCTGAAAACATTTTCCAACCATAAGTCAAGAGTCAGTCCGCAAAAATATTCTACTTCCTGTTCTTTGTTCAACAAATAATAAATTCTTTATTCGGTTATCAAATAGGCATAAAGGCCTTTTTACAACAATTCCAGTCAGTAAAGTTTAAAATGGATAAATCGCTCAAAAACAGTAATTGGCGCTCGTCTTTTTCTCTCCGTGTGCGGGCGCCTTTACAAACATCAGAATTAACAGTCTGTTGATTCTTTCAGTTTTATACTGTATGAGACAGGATTCAATAAAGTTATTTTACCAATACTGTATATTAGAATCATCATTAAATTCTGGAAAATATCTGACTTATATCTACATTGGTATTGATCACTTTAAGATTTTTAACTATTTTTTGAAGTCATTTAATAGTTTGTTCATTGTTTTATACTTTGTATCATTTATCTTTAATAAAAAATATCAGTTTATTTTAGACCATGTTATTTTGTTAAAGGATATTGTATTAGAATGGCTGTATACTGTACAGTTTTAATAACCACATTTAATTTTCAATTGCCTTGGTTCATCCTGGGTTTATAAAAAATAATTTCATATGTTTGTGTCGAAATTCATCAAGAATCGTGACTTTTACTGTGTTTATAGTTAAACAGTGTTTGTAATATATATAGTATATTTCATGTGAATGTATAGCAATTATGTTGTTATTTATACACACTGACAATTAAATATATACAGAAACAATTTGTGGTCTGATAATTGTTCAAACATTAGTTATCTCCCTTCCATTGTGATGTGCTTTCTCTAAAATTCTGTTTTAAGACATTTGATGTACATATAGATAACCATTTAAATGTAGAAGAAGAATTTTTGTTTATTGTACTATTGTAATATTGATTCTCTATTCTCAAATATATTGATCAATTCTCATCCACAACAACCTCCTTTTTCTCATATCCAATCATAACAAATTTGGAATTCAAGATTTCAAGTAACTGAGACTTTTCTGTAAAAAATATTCAATCTTGCTCCACGTTATACAAATATAGAAAAAGAGCAACAGAATACATGACCCTTCCCAGTCTTATATCTTGCTTCTAAGTCACGATCATCCAGGGTTTTAAGTACTTAAAAACCAAGACTATTAAAAGTTTGTTATCTCCTTTCAATCGTAGTTATCAAGATTCGCGAATCTTTAGTAAATCAAGACACTCGCAGGAAATAACGGGGTGTATAAAAAAAAACAAAGTTAAAAATTCAAGATTTTAAAAAGTAACTGGTGCTACTCTGTAAATAATATTCAATCCGTAATAAACTATTTATGTATTTTTGAATTAGCTATAAGTCAAAAGTCAATCCGCAAAAATATTGTACTTCCTGTTCTTTGTTTTTCAAGAAAATTCATAGTTTGTCAGTAAAGTTTATGATGGATAAATCTCTCAAAAACAGAAATTCACACCAATGTGATGTTTGTGAGAAATGTTTTACGGCACCATCAGCCGTCCAGATTCACATGAGAGTTCATACTGGAGAGAAACCTTACCAATGTGATGTTTGTGAAAAGTGTTTTTCACAAGCAGGTCAACTTAAGATCCACATGAGAATACATACTGGGGAGAACCCTTACCAATGTGTTGTTTGTAAAAAATGTTTTACAGGGTCAAGTACTCTAAAACAACACATGAGAATACATACTGGAGAGAAACCTTACAAATGTGATGTTTGTGAGAAATGTTTTACAGCAGCATATACACTTAATATGCACATAAGAACACATACTGGAGAGAAACCATACCAATGTGATGTTTGTAAGAAGTGTTTTGCTTATACAAGTAATTTTAAAGATCACATGAAAACACATACTGGAGAAAAACCATATCAATGCGATCTTTGTAAAATGTGTTTTATCACATCAAGTGACTGCAATGTTCACATGAGAGTACATACTGGAGAGAAACCTTACCAATGTGATGTTTGTGAAAAATGTTTTACATCAGTGTCAACACTAAAGGTTCACGTAAGAAAACATACCGGAGAGAAACCATGCAAATGTAATGTTTGTGAAAAGTGTTTTGCTAGTTTAGGAAGTCTTACAGTTCACACGAGAACAGACACTGGAGAGAAACCATACCAATGTGATGTTTGTATAAAGTGTTTTCCTCAGGCAAGTCAACTTAACAATCATATGAAAATACATACTGGAGAAAAACCTTACCAATGTGATGTTTGTAAAAAGTGTTTTACAACTTTAAATGCACTTAAAGTACATGTGAAAAAGAAATCTCCATGTAAGATCTAGTACCGTAAATTAAACTTGGTGTATATAAACTGGCACCACTTTCATCTAATTACTTTGTAGATGAGTTAACTGTAGACGAGTTGACATGTAGACACCTCAGAGAGAAACCTTAACAATACGATGTCTGTAATAAATGTTTTACTTATTAATATGGAGTTGTTTAGAAGACTATATTAATTTCTTTGCAAAATGACCAAAATCCAAATGTTAATTTCTGATTATACATTAATTGTAAAAATGACATTTTTGTTAAATTGTATAATTTCAAAAGAATATGGGTAGTTTTCAAATTGATTAGTAAATGTTCGTATCCTGCTCAATTGTCCATTCCATATTTTATACTGTTTAGTGTTCACCTGATGTTGTTTAAAATTAGGGATTTTCCTCTGAATAAAATTTTGAATTACCAAAAGCTTCGGCTTGTTTCTGAAACCCTGGTTATTTTCTGTAAAAATTATATGTAATGTAAAAATAAAATATTGTTTAAATAAAAAAAAAATGAAATTCAGGATTGAATTCCTTGCACCCCAGGCCTTTCAGAACAAAATTCTCGTTGAAATTTGACCACCCATTGACCATCAATAAAAACTGTTTTTTTGTAGTTTGGCAAATACTACGAAAGATGAATGAATGTAAAAGATACTTGGTTGTTTGGTAGATGACAAGTTAACGTTCACTTCCAGCAGATGGTGATATTGCAAATGATATTTTGTTGTAGGATTGGTAATTTGAGAATTTTTAAGATCTGGTCTGGTCGAATGACATGGCAGTGAAACTCAGCCCTGAGTAGTGTAGCGTGAGTTACTCGATCTTTTTCATTCTTCCAAACCCGTTGTGATCATGGTTAATTCCTCTTGATGGTGGTAGTTGAATAGTAGTTGTTGGTTGAAAGATACTGAAAATTTTGGAGCTTATATAGCCCTAAAAAATTCACGTTCCAAAATGCGTGAGTAGAGTTATTAATCAAACTTATTTCCAATGAAAATTCTGTCAAATTCTACAAACCCAACTTATTTACTCTGGAAATAATTTTTAATCCGTAATCAATTAACACACTGCCATAACTCATGAGTCAATCCGTAACTTATTTTACTTCCTGTCTGTCTCCTTCCGATCCAAAATTCAGCATCACAGACAAATTAAATATGGATAAATCGTTTAAAAACACAAATTTACACACATGTGATGTGTGTGAGAAATGGTTTAAAACAGCATCGATCCTGAAGACACACATGAGAATACATACTGGAGAAAAACCTTACCAATGTGATGTTTGTAAAAAATGTTTTTCTCGATCAGAGGGTTTTAAGGAACACAAAAGAATACACACTGGAGAGAAACCTTACCAATGTGATGTTTGTAAAAAATTTTTTACACAATCAAGTACTCTAAAGGTTCACATGAGAATACATACTGGAGAGAAACCATACAAATGTGATGTTTGCAAAATGTGTTTTACACAGTTTAGTTGTCTTCAACATCACATGAGAATACATACTGGAGAGAAACCCTACCAATGTGATGTTTGTAGAAAGTGCTTTACTCGGTCAGATTATCTTAATGTTCACATGAGAACACATACCAGAGTAAAACCTTATAAATGTGATGTTTGTGAGAGATGTTTTAATCGGTCAGATGGTCTTAATGAACACAAAAGAATACATACTGGAGAGAAACCGTACAAATGTGAAGTTTGTAAAAAATGTTTTACTCGGTCAGATACTCTTAATGAACACATGAGAACGCATACCGGAGAGAAACCTTACAAATGTGATGTTTGTAAAAAAAAATTTTCTCAATCAAGTAATCTTCATGAACACATGAGAACACATACTGGGGATAAACCTTATCAATGTGATGTTTGTAAGAGATATTTTTTCCGGTCTGATAAACTTGATATTCATATGAGAATACACACCGGAGAGAAACCTTACCAATGTGATGTTTGTAAGAAATCTTTTACTCGTTTAGATAGTCTTAATGAACACAAAAGGATACATACTGGAGAGAAACCTTACCAATGTGATGTTTGTAAGAAGTCTTTTTCTCGCTTAAGTAGTCTAAAAGTTCACACAAAAACACATACTGGATAAAATCATTACAAATATGATGTATGTAAGAAGTCTTTTTCTCACTTAAATAGTCTTAAAGTTCATATGAAAACACATACGGTACTGGATAAAAACATTACAAATGTGATGTTTGTAAGAAATGTTTTACCTGATATGATCATTTTATGCCAGTCAACTCTACGTGTCAACCCGTCTACGTGTCAACCCGTCTACATGTCAACTCGTCTACATGTCAAATCGTCTACATGTCAAATCGTCTACATGTCAAATCGTCTACATGTCAACCCGTCTACATGTCAACTGGTCGACATGTCAACTCGTCTACATATCAACTCGTCTACTTCTACACGTCAACTCGTCTACACAAGTTTGGTTAATGCGTCTACAAAATTCTCATATGAGTCAACTCGGCAACATTTTTTTTCTGTAATCGTGATCTAACTTCATCTTAAAAGAGTTATTGCTCACTCACCATGTTTTGGGAGGTTATTTTAGATCGTTATCAAATTATAGTCACAAGTAATAAAAAAACAATCCATTACATGAAAATATTTATTTATCAATATTTAATAACTTTTATTACCTAAATAATCTGATAAATCCAGAAAACTATGTTTATTTACACTAATTGAAAAACGCTTAATGACATTTTCAGAGTTTTTCAATTATAACATGTAATAGTATGGAAAGTTATATAGTTTTATGGGTTTTATTTGTAGACGAGTTGACGTGTATGTAAGATCTAGAACCGTAACTAAAACTTTTACAGATGTATATAAACTAGCACCACTTTCATCTAATTACTTCGTTGTCATGGTAACATCTCACCTGACAGGAGTCCAACTCTGACAAACATCAGAATTAACAGTCTGTTGATTCTTCCTGTTTTATACTGTATGAGACAGGATTCAATAAAGTTATTTTACCAATACAGTACATTAGAATCATCATTAAATTCTGGAAAATGTCTGACTTATATCTACATTGGTATTGATCACTTTAAGAATTTCCTTACTATACTTAATGTGTGTATCTTTAACTATTTTTGGAAGTCATTTAAGAGTTTGTGATGTCCATTGTTTTATACTTTGTATCATTTATCTTTAATAAAAAATATCAGATTATTTTAGACCATGTTATTTTGTTAAAGGATATTGTATTAGAATGGTTGTATACTGTACAGTTTTAATAACCACATTTAATTTTCAATTGTCTTGGTTCATCCTGGGTTTATAATAAATAATTTCATATGTTTGTGTCGAAATTCATCAAGAATCGTGACTTTTACAGTGTTTATAGTTAAACAGTGTTTGTAATATATATATAGTCATGTATATTCCATGTGAATGTATAGCAATTATGTTGTTATTTATACACACTGACAATTAGATATATACAGAAACAATTTGTGGTCTGATAATTGTTTGAAACATTAGTTATCTCCCTTCCATTGTGATGTGTTTTCTTTAAAATTCTGTTTTAAGACATTTGATGTACATGTAGATAACCATTTAAATGTAGAAGAAGAATTTTTGTTTAATACATGTACTAATTGTACTATTGTAATATTAATTCTCTATTCTCAAATATATTGATCAATTCTCATCCACAACAACCTCCTTTTTCTCATATCCAATCATAACAAATTTGGAATTCAAGATTTCAAGTAACTGAGACTTTTCTGTAAAAAATATTCAATCTTGCTCCACGTATCTTGCATGGGTGCAGGAGGTCAGTTCATAAAATCGATGCAGATTTTAAAAGGACTGATTTGAGGCCTAAGATGTATAGAGAGGGTGGGGGAAACGCACTTATACAAATATAGAAAAAGAGCAACAGAATACATGTATATTAAAACAAACACGTTGACCCTTCCCAGTCTTATATCTTGCTTCTAAGTCACGATCATCCAGGGTTTTAAGGGGTTATAGTCAATTGGACCCTATTTGTTAATGGTCCCAATCCAAAATGGCCCTAAAAGTCAAAATGGTCCTAAAAACCAAAGTCAAAATGACCCTGTTTTTGGTCAAAATGGCCTCAAAAATTGCTCTTTGACTTCAACTAAATCATCGTCCAAAATGACCCCTGAAAAAAGTCAAAATGGTCCTGTTAATTTTTATACGCCCACACGATAGTATGGGCGTATATTGCGGTTACCCCTGTCGGTCCGTCCGTCCGTTCACATTTACCCCGTGCTCACTCTACAGACTACAATTCTTCATGGATCCTTTTGATATTTTGTATGTGTGTCAATATTATTATGAAGATGTGCACTATTGAATTTGGTGATGAATCGATGATTTTCTTCCGAGATATCGCGTAAAACTCTGATATTGCGTTCGTATTTTTTTGCTCGTGCTCAGTCTACAGGCAACAATTCTTCATGGATCCTTTTGATATTTTGTATGTGTGTCAATATTATTATGAAGGTGTGCACTATTGAATTTGGTGACGATGCGATAATGTTTATCGCATAAAACTCTGATATCGCGTTTGTTTTGGTGTTCACATTTACCTCTTTATCAAGCTGCTGGTGGGCGTATACGCTTGCGAGACTTGCCGCAAGCCTATGTTTTTATTAGTAATTAGTCCATTGATAATTGTAGCTTACATTGTGATATAAAAGAGGAAATATGAATAAGAACATGAATATGCCGAAATGAAAAATATACATAGGAATGGTAGGACATCAATATTTGCAATGTCTTAAATTTTCTGTAACACCTAAAACAAAAGAGATCAATCAGGGTTTTAATTAAGTGTTTAAATTGATAAAATTGAAAAACAAAGTGCTCAATTAATTGAGCTAATAAAAAAAGGTTTTTAATTGAAATTAATTAAAAGATTAGGAATATATACTTCTCATAGTCATCTGTTGTCCTTCTTGACATGAGAACAAAGCAATATAATCCATGTAAGATATTCTTAAATTATAAAGTAAAAGACGTCAATAATGTTTCTTTACATTTAATTGTACTTCATTATGCAATTTGTATTTGATTACTTTTATGAGTTTAAGGTTTTTAAAAGAATAATGTCATGCTATGTGTTCACATACCTGTTTTTAAAATGCTTACTAATAGATTACTTAGTCTCTACCTAGTGTTTTTTGGTAGAGTAATAATGAATGTGATTTCAATACTGAATATTTGTGCCTCCCTTGTAGTGCCAAGTGTAAATAGTGTTTAAAGTTTGAATGAAAACTCACTATTTACTATTAGTGCTGACTTTCTACTTAATTTGTCTATGTTGTTAAAATTGGGAAATGATATAATAAAATATGTATAGGCCTAATGAGAATTTTTTTTCATTGAGACCATTTTGACTTTTTCAAAAGACCATTTTGACTTTTTCCAAGGGCCATTAAAAGTTTGTTATCTCCTTTCAATCGTAGTTATCAAGATTCGCAAATCTACAGTAAATCAAGACACTCACAGGAAATAACGGGGTGTAAAAAAAAAAACAAAGTTAAAAATTCAAGATTTTAAAAAATAACTCGTGCTACTCTGTAAATAATATTCAATCCGTAATAAACTATTTATGTATTTTTGAATTAGCTATAAGTCAAAAGTCAATCCGCAAAAATATTGTACTTCCTGATCTTTGTTTTTCAAGAAAATTCATATTTTGTCAGTAAAGTTTATGATGGATAAATCTCTCAAAAACAGAAATTCACACCAATGTGATGTTTGTGAGAAATGTTTTACGGCACCATCAGCAGTCCAGATTCACATGAGAGTTCATACTGGAGAGAAACCTTACCAATGTGATGTTTGCGAAAAGTGTTTTTCACAAGCAGGTCAACTTAAGATCCACATGAGAATACATACTGGGGAGAACCCTTACCAATGTGTTGTTTGTAAAAAATGTTTTACAGGGTCAAGTACTCTAAAACAACACATGAGAATACATACTGGAGAGAAACCTTACAAATGTGATGTTTGTGAGAAATGTTTTACAGCAGCATATACACTTAATATGCACATAAGAACACATACTGGAGAGAAACCATACCAATGTGATGTTTGTAAGAAGTGTTTTGCTTATACAAGTAATTTTAAAGATCACATGAAAACACATACTGGAGAAAAACCATATCAATGCGATCTTTGTAAAATGTGTTTTATCACATCAAGTGACTGCAATGTTCACATGAGATTACATACTGGAGAGAAACCTTACCAATGTGATGTTTGTGAAAAATGTTTTACATCAGTGTCAACACTAAAGGTTCACGTAAGAAAACATACCGGAGAGAAACCATGCAAATGTAATGTTTGTGAAAAGTGTTTTGCTAGTTTAGGAAGTCTTACAGTTCACACGAGAACACACACTGGAGAGAAACCATACCAATGTGATGTTTGTATAAAGTGTTTTCCTCAAGCAAGTCAACTTAACAATCATATGAAAATACATACTGGAGAAAAACCTTACCAATGTGATGTTTGTAAAAAGCATTTTACTCGGTCAGATAGACTAAATGCTCATATGAGAAAACATACCGGGGAGAAACATTACAGATGTGATGTTTGTAAAAAATGTTTTACATATCAAAGTTCATTTTCTAATCATATGAGAATACATACTGGAGAAAAACCTTACCAAAAGTGTTTTACAACTTTAATTTAAATGCACTTAAAGTACATGTGAAAAAGAAATCTCCATGTAAGATCTAGTACCGTAAATTAAACTTGGTGTATATAAACTGGTACCACTTTCATCTAATTACTTTGTAGATGAGTTAACTGTAGACGAGTTGACATGTAGACACCTCAGAGAGAAACCTTAACAATACGATGTCTGTAATAAATGTTTTACTTATTAATATGGAGTTGTTTAGAAGACTATATTAATTTCTTTGCAAAATGACCAAAATCCAAATGTTAATTTCTGAAAATACATAAATTGTAAAAATGACATTTTTGTTAAATTGTATAATTTCAAAAGAATATGGGTAGTTTTCAAATTGATTAGTAAATGTTCGTATCCTGCTCAATTGTCCATTCCATATTTTATACTGTTTAGTGTTCACCTGATGTTGTTAAAAATTAGGGATTTTCCTCTGAATAAAATTTTGAATTACCAAAAGCTTCGGCTTGTTTCTGAAACCCTGGTTATTTTCTGTAAAAATTATATGTAATGTAAAAATAAAATATTGTTTAAATAAAAAAAAAATGAAATTCAGGATTGAATTCCTTGCACCCCAGGCCTTTCAGAACAAAATTCTCGTTGAAATTTGACCACCCATTGACCATCAATAAAAACTGTTTTTTTTTTTAGTTTGGCAAATACTACGAAAGATGAATGAATGTAAAAGATACTTGGTTGTTTGGTAGATGACAAGTTAACGTTCACTTCCAGCAGATGGTGATATTGCAAATGATATTTTGTTGTAGGATTGGTAATTTGAGAATTTTTAAGATCTGGTCTGGTCGAATGACATGGCAGTGAAACTCAGCCCTGAGTAGTGTAGCGTGAGTTACTCGATCTTTTTCATTCTTCCAAACTCGTTGTGATCATGGTTAATTCCTCTTGATGGTGGTAGTTGAATAGTAGTTGTTGGTTGAAAGATACTGAAAATTTTGGAGCTTATATAGCCCTAAAAAATTCACGTTCCAGAATGCGTGAGTAGAGTTCAAACTTATTTCCAATGAAAATTCTGTCAAATTCTACAAACCCAACTTATTTACTCTGGAAATAATTTTTAATCCGTAATCAATTAACACACTGCCATAACTCATGAGTCAATCCGTAACTTATTTTACTTCCTGTCTTTGTCTCCTTCCGATCCAAAATTCAGCATCACAGACAAATTAAATATGGATAAATCGTTTAAAAACACAAATTTACACACATGTGATGTGTGTGAGAAATGGTTTAAAACAGCATCGATCCTGAAGACACACATGAGAATACATACTGGAGAAAAACCTTACCAATGTGATGTTTGTAAAAAATGTTTTTCTCGATCAGAGGGTTTTAAGGAACACAAAAGAATACACACTGGAGAGAAACCTTACCAATGTGATGTTTGTAAAAAGTGTTTTACACAATCAAGTACTCTAAAGGTTCACATGAGAATACATACTGGAGAGAAACCATACAAATGTGATGTTTGCAAAATGTGTTTTACACAGTTTAGTTGTCTTCAACATCACATGAGAATACATACTGGAGAGAAACCCTACCAATGTGATGTTTGTAGAAAGTGCTTTACTCGGTCAGATTATCTTAATGTTCACATGAGAACACATACCAGAGTAAAACCTTATAAATGTGATGTTTGTGAGAGATGTTTTAATCGGTCAGATGGTCTTAATGAACACAAAAGAATACATACTGGAGAGAAACCGTACAAATGTGAAGTTTGTAAAAAATGTTTTACTCGGTCAGATACTCTTAATGAACACATGAGAACGCATACCGGAGAGAAACCTTACAAATGTGATGTTTGTAAAAAAAAATTTTCTCAATCAAGTAATCTTCATGAACACATGAGAACACATACTGGGGATAAACCTTATCAATGTGATGTTTGTAAGAGATATTTTTTCCGGTCTGATAAACTTGATATTCATATGAGAATACACACCGGAGAGAAACCTTACCAATGTGATGTTTGTAAGAAATCTTTTACTCGTTTAGATAGTCTTAATGAACACAAAAGGATACATACTGGAGAGAAACCTTACCAATGTGATGTTTGTAAGAAGTCTTTTTCTCGCTTAAGTAGTCTAAAAGTTCACACAAAAACACATACTGGATAAAATCATTACAAATATGATGTATGTAAGAAGTCTTTTTCTCACTTAAATAGTCTTAAAGTTCATATGAAAACACATACGGTACTGGATAAAAACATTACAAATGTGATGTTTGTAAGAAATGTTTTACCTGATATGATCATTTTATGCCAGTCAACTCTACGTGTCAACCCGTCTACGTGTCAACCCGTCTACATGTCAACCCGTCTACATGTCAACTGGTCGACATGTCAACTCGTCGACATGTCAACTCGTCTACATGTCAAATCGTCTACATGTCAACCCGTCTACATGTCAACCCGTCTACATGTCAACTGGTCGACATGTCAACTGGTCGACATGTCAACTCGTCTACATATCAACTCGTCTACTTCTACACGTCAACTCGTCTACACAAGTTTGGTTAATGCGTCTACGAAATTCTCATATGAGTCAACTCGGCAACATTTTTTTTCTGTAATCGTGATCTAACTTCATCTTAAAAGAGTTATTGCTCACTCACCATGTTTTGGGAGGTTATTTTAGATCGTTATCAAATTATAGTCACAAGTAATAAAAAAACAATCCATTACATGAAAATATTTATTTATCAATATTTAATAACTTTTATTACCTAAATAATCTGATAAATCCAGAAAACTATGTTTATTTACACTAATTGAAAAACGCTTAATGACATTTTCAGAGTTTTTCAATTATAACATGTAATAGTATGGAAAGTTATATAGTTTTATGGGTTTTATTTGTAGACGAGTTGACGTGTATGTAAGATCTAGAACCGTAACTAAAACTTTTACAGATGTATATAAACTAGCACCACTTTCATCTAATTACTTCGTTGTCATGGTAACATCTCACCTGACAGGAGTCCAACTCTGACAAACATCAGAATTAACAGTCTGTTGATTCTTCCTGTTTTATACTGTATGAGACAGGATTCAATAAAGTTATTTTACCAATACTGTACATTTGAATCATCATTAAATTCTGGAAAGTGTCTGACTTATATCTACATTGGTATTGATCACTTTAAGAATTTCCTTACTATACTTAATGTGTGTATCTTTAACTATTTTTGGAAGTCATTTAAGAGTTTGTGATGTCCATTGTTTTATACTTTGTATCATTTATCTTTAATAAAAAATATCAGATTCTTTTAGATCATGTTATTTTGTTAAAGGATATTGTATTAGAATGGCTGTATACTGTACAGTTTTAATAACCACATTTAATTTTCAATTGTATTGGTTCATCCTTGGATATTTATAAATAACTACATATGTTTGTGTCAAAATCTATCAAGAATCGTGACTTTTACAGTGTTTATAGTTAAACAGTGTTTGTAATATATATTATATAGTCATTTGTCTATGTGAATGTATAACACTTATGTCGCTAATTGTACATGCTATGACCTAATCATATACAAAAAACATTTGTGGTCTGATAATTTTTAGGAACATTAGTTCCAATCCCTTCAATTGTGATGTGTTTTCTTGAAAATGCTGTTTTAAGACATTCGATGAATAAATGAGTGGAGTTTTACGTTCTACTTTTCTGCACCTATATGTGCTAATTGAGCCAAGAGGCTCGGGCAAACACCATGCATTGTGCAATGAGGGAAATTTTGCCAAGAAAAGAGGGATTAACCTGCTCTCATTTTCGATTTCCAACTGCCGAGAGATTTTTAACTTGCACAGCCAATAGCACACGGGACCTCGGTTTATTGTCCCATCCGAACGACTAGACGCTTTATCCATGTCAGCCCCTGCGATCTGCATCACTGACAGGGGGGAAAACTGGACCTTCAGGTTAGCGAACAAGCGTCTATCTCACTGAGCCACCGCGGTTCTCTCAGGTATAATCAGGAGAGACACCTTTAAAGTATATCTTTTTTTGCAGTCGTTCTCTAGATATTAGCTCAGGTATAATCAGTAGAGAATCCTTTAAAGAGATATGTTCACTAACCGTTCGACCAAACATTCTTAGTCTCAGAACCTGCACTTTTTAAGCTTATCAAATCCTTAATAATGATCTAACTCTCCCTCAGAATTTAAGCCTTCAAATCCCTATGTAACCATAAATATCATCATATGAAAGACAAAATTACGACTCATCGTCAAAAATATTGATTGATTCTCATAAGCAACAACTTTCTGTTTCTCTAACAAAGCAAATGACGTGAAATATGTTTAAAAAGGGGCGATCCCAGGAGATAAAAGGGTGTACACAAGCATGTAAAATTTTTAGAAATTCGAGATTTTTTTACAAATAATGGGATTTTTTTTAGTAAATAATATTCAATCCGTAATAAAATCAATTTTTACAGCCAAACTAAATTTCAGTCCGCAAAATATACTACTTCCTGTTCTTTGATAATTCATAGTTTGTCAGTAAAGTTTATAATGAATAAATCTCTCAAAAACAGAAATTCACACAAATGTGATGTTTGTGAGAAATGTTTTACAGCAGCATCAACACTTAAGACGCACATGCGAATACATACTGGAGAGAAACCTTTTAAGTGTAATGTGTGTGAAAAGTGTTTTTCTCAATCAGAACATGCAAACAGGCACATGAGAATACATACCGGAGAGAAACCATACCAATGTGATGTTTGTGAAAAGTGTTTTACACGGTCAGGTTATCTTAAACATCACATGGGCATACATAACGGAGAGAAATCATACCAATGTGATGTTTGTAAAAAGTGTTTTACACAGTCTGGTTCTTTACAAAAGCACATGAGAATACATACTGGAGAGAAACCTTACCAATGTGATGTTTGTAAAAGATATCATACTACTGAATATTCACTTAAAATTCATACGAGAATACATACTGGAGAGAAACCTTACAAATGTGTCGTTTGTGAAATGTCTTTTTCACATTCAAATTCTCTTAGAGATCACATGAGAACACATACTGGAGACAAACCATACAAATGTGAATTTTGTGAAAAATGTTTTTCCAATTCGAGTGACCGTAATGTTCACATGAGAAAACATACAGGAGAGAAACCATACCAGTGTGATGTTTGTGAAAAATGTTTTGCTACTTCAGGAAGTCTTACAGTTCACATGAGAATACATACTGGAGATAAACCTTACCAATGTGATGTTTGCAAAAAGTGTTTTATACAGACAAGTTCTCTTAAAAATCACATGAGAACACACACTGGAGAGAAACCTTTTAGATGTGATGTTTGTAAAAAATGTTTTACAACTTTAAGTGGACTTAATGTACATGTGAAAAAGGGATCTCTATGTAAGATCTAGTAATGTAACTAAACAAACATCAGAATTAATGCCAAAAACAAAAGCCCCCTTTGGAATTTTGGCCTTCCTTGCAATATTTTTTTTAAAGAATAAAGAAATTTAATCAATAAATTGGAAATTTTTTTCACTATTTTTACAACACAAACTCTCAAATCTATATAATATCAGTGAGGAAGATTTAAATAAACATTTTGATTCTTTCTGTATTATGTATATATATTTTATACCTTGTATCATTTATCTTTAATAAAAAAATATCAGATTCTTTTAGACCATGTTATATTTTGTTGAAGTGAAATGTTCACAATCTGCTCAACCAATCACATGTTAGTTTTGGTATCAACATTTTATCCTCCTTAAACACGTGTATCTATAGTTATTGACGTTTAAAAATTAAAAATAAGATCCGTCAGACCATAAAATAATAATTTTTTAACATATAATTTGGAGGAAATGTAGGCGTTTTATTCTCAAATTTTGTTGTCCCACAGTACCTATCCCAATAAACCTTAAATTTCTCAATTCCTGAAGTAGCTAATCAGGGAGTCAAGTTCTCTCACAAATTTGCTTGGGGAGTTCCTTAGACTGAAGAAAATGTTTTTTCCAGGCTTCCGATAGGTGTCCTCAGTAGTAAAGGACACCGATGTAATTTGAAACAATTCACAAAGATATCTGGCTAGCAATGAACTTTATCTAAACCTATTGGCATTGATCATTCCCAGATTAATCGTATCCATTTAAAGCTGGGTTGAAGCTAGGATGATGGGTGACTTAACTCTGATCAACGAAATTACACAATGATTATAACAACTTAAACAATCCAAGATTTTACAAAGTAGCTGGAGCTTTTCTGAAAATAATATTCAATCCGTAATAAATCGATATTATAGCCATAAGTCAAGAGTCAGTCCGCAAAATATTGTACTTCCTGTGACATTGCTAATCAAGTTCTCTATATTTTCTTAGGGGGGTTTCTTAGACAGAAGAAAATGGTATTTCCAGGCTTCCAATGGGCGACCTCTATAGTAATAAGGGTAATAAGGACACCGCTTTAAATCGAAACAATTCACAAAGATTCTGACAATGGACCTCGTCTAAACCCAACCTTGTCAAAACCTCTTGTCATTGATCTTTCCTGGATTATCTGTACCAATTAACGGCTGGAATAATGAGTGAAGATGACTTAACCCAGGTCATTGGACATTTAATACCCCGATTGAGAGCCGAATTTTCATCCACAACAACCCATATTTGCAAGCGAATGACATCAAGTATGTTAATTAAGACAACCACAGGAGAAAACAGGGTGAAAAAGAAACCAATATTAAAAATTTCAAGATTTTAAGAAGTAACTGAGATTTTTCTGTAAATAATATCCAATCCGTAATGAATCAATTCTATGTCCATAAGTAAAGATTCAGTCCGCTGGCACAATATTTTACTTCCTGTTCTTTGTTTTTCAACAAATTTGTAAGTAAAGTTTATAATGAATAAATCACTTAAAAAATCACACAAATGTGATGTTTGTGAGAAATGTTTTACAGTGGAATCAACACTTAAGGCGCACGCGAGAATACATACTGGAGAAAAACCTTACCAATGTGATGTTTGTGAAAAGTGTTTTACCATTCAAACCGCACTCACTGTTCACAAAAGAAAACACACTGGAGAGAAACCCTACAAATGTGTTGTTTGTAAAATTTGTTTTACACGGTCACGTTCTCTTAAAGATCACATGAGAATACATACTGGAGAGAAACCTTACCAATGTGATGTTTGTAAAATTTGTTTTACACGGTCATGTTCTCTTAAAGATCACATTAGAATACATACTGGAGAGAAACCTTACCAATGTGATGTTTGTAAAAAGTGTTTTACAACTTCAAATGCACTAAAAGATCATATGAGAATACATACTGGAGAAAAACCTTACCAATGTGGTGTTTGTAAAAAATGTTTTGCTACTTCAGGAAGTCTTACAGTTCACATGAGAATACATACAGGAGAGAAGCCTTACGAATGTGATGTCTGTAAAAAATGTTTTGCACAATCAAGTCATCTTAATAATCACATGAAAATACATTCCGGAGAAAAACCTTACCAATGTGATGTTTGTAAAAAGTGTTTTACAACTTTAAGTGGACTTAATGTACATGTGAAAAAGGGATCTCTATGTAAGATCTAGAACCGTAACTAAACCTGTTACAGGTGTATATAAACTGGCACCACTTTCATCCAATTACTTTGTTGTCATGGTAACATCTCACCTGACAGGAGTCCAACTCTGACAAACATCAGAATTAACAGTCTGTTGATTCTTTCAGTTTTATACTGTATGAGACAGGATTCTATAAAGTTATTTAACCAATAAAGTACATTAGAATTATCATTAAATTCTGGAAAATATCTGACTTATATCTACATTGGTATTGATCACTTTAAGAAAGTCCTTGAAAGTACTTAACCACCCCCCTTTATATACGCCCACATGAAAATGTGGACGTATATTGCCGTCACCCCTGTCCGTCGGTCCGTCCGTCCGTCTGTCCGTCTGTCAACAATTTCTTGTGTACGCGATAGAAGCCAGAGTTTTTATCCGATTCGAATGAAACTTGGTATGTGTATTCATCTTGATAATATCTCGGATGAGTTCGAAAATGGCGCAATTCCAGTCATCGGTTTATGGGTTATTGCCCTTGACTTAATGAAAAAACATTAAAATTAACTTCTGTACGCAATAGAAGGTAGAGTTTTTATCCAATTTGAATGAAACTTGGTACATGTATGTGTATTCATCTTGATAATATCTCGGATGAGTTCGAAAATGGCGCAATTCCAGTCATCGGGTTATGAGTTTTTGCCTTTGACTTAGTGAAAAAACGTTAAAATTAGCCTGTGTACACGAGAAGCCAGAGTTTTTATCCGATTTGAATGAAACTTGCTATGTGTATTCATCTTGATAATATCTCGGATGAGTTCGAAAATGACGCAATTCCAGTCTTTGGTTTATGAGTTATTGACCTTGACTTAGTGAAAAACGTTAAAATTAACTTGTGTATGCGTGTATTCATCTTGATAATATCTCGGATGAGTTTGAAAATGGCGCGATTCCAATTGTCCAATTTGTCCAATTTATGAGTTATTGACCTTAAAATTAACTTGTGTACATGATAGAGGCTAGAGTTTTCATTCGAATTGATTCATCTAAATATCAGCTCAAATAAGTGCGATGGTGCAATAAACTTTTTCAAATATTCAAATTTGCTGAAGTGGGCGTATGTTACCTTGCCTGGCAAGCTATCTTATTATCATAACATTGCAATTATTATGTTCAGTTACGTCCCTTGAATTGTAAAAGTTGGAT
The DNA here is from genome assembly GCA_029955415.1 of Lottia scabra. Classification (NCBI taxonomy): domain Eukaryota; kingdom Metazoa; phylum Mollusca; class Gastropoda; family Lottiidae; genus Lottia; species Lottia scabra. The sequence goes on along the minus strand of JARJEI010000003.1, from coordinate 23,591,313 downwards.
ATTTTCATCAGTTACGTCCCTTGAACTTTGAACATTTGACAAATTTTGTCTCTGGTAACTCTTTTCATTTGACGCGATTTCATGCTTCTGTCTTTAAGTTGTAGTATGTTAGTCACTACAAAGATGTGAACTAATACCGACTCTAACTAAACCTCTCTTAGGGAATTTTACGACCGCCATCAAAAATTGATTTATAGATACAAATCATCTGTTTGTGTTATAATTGCAAATGCTTTTGCTAAACGATTCTCTTTGTAACATATCCTCACGAAACTGTCGAGTTGTAACCTTATTTTTATTATTTTACTTGACACTACTCTTGTTTTGCCTCCCTCCATCTTAAGTATTAAGCAGCTATTACTGGTGGTGTTCTAGGCAGTATTTGCTTGCCCTTCTGATGATTTGGTGTCACTTTTCGTCGTTGAATGATTCCTCGTTGATTGATAGCGTACGGATTGAGTTTGTGTAAATTAGTCGTCGAGTCATGTTTTTTTCATCCGACACTTTTTCACGTTTTTGTTTTGTAGTGTTGTGCGTGTTTAACAGCTAGGACGGGTGTGGCGCAAGGCAGGGTATGCTTACTCTTCTAGACACCTGATACCACTTTTCATTATGATATACTTACTCATGTATGATTGATATAATTCCTCATGTGAAAAGTTCTTAAGCTAATCCTTGTAAGACATTTAGAAGTATCACAACACATTAAAAAATAATAGTTTTTATTGATATAGACTTCTATTTATTATTGAACACAACGTTTCATTACACATACAGGTAACGTTATCAAGTGATTATTAACCATACAGATAAGCAAACTATATATACCAGCTAAAAACTTAACAACTCAAAAGATACAAAATAAACAACTAGTTATACCCTTTAGGTATTAACTTATTGTCACGGCATCTTAGGATGAACGTTAAGTTATTTTTAGCATGGCACAATTTAGTCTGCATAGCTTTTATTATCGGATATTAACCACCTAAAAGCTATACATAGAAATATAGGCAGGGAATGCCAAGAAGGACAAATACATATTGAACTTCCGTTTAAATTTATGTTTATCATTTTTTACAACTGTAAATTTATGATTTGATATGTAATGATAAGTATATATATATTTCTAAATGTTATAGGCCTATGTTACTGTAGAAATAATGTAATTATTAAATTTAAGCATGAAAACCTGTTATGCCATGGCTTAAATTTAGACCTACCATGCAGTGAGTTTTACCGGGCTGAAGGTAGCAGACATTTGGCCAGCAAACAATAAGCCAGCAAACAATACGCAATATGGTCGAAAAATGTTTAAGAAATTGTTTCAAATTTTAAACATGTCAAATCTCAAACTAGTCCATCTTCCAAATAAAACACTATCTTAGCCTTTCTCTCACATTCGTACTGTGTAAACATCAATATATTTAACGCCGAGTTTAAGTGCAGTCGGTAGCCAGTTGAATTGATGTCTGTTAGGCAATTAGGTGTCATTTTGCAGAAACCGGAAGTTATGAGATAACCCTCAAATTCAGCGCTTGCATGCCAAGCATAAACTATTTCTTTTTCCTTCTTGGCATTCCCTACCTCTATTTCTATGGTGCCATGCTAAAAATAACTTAACGTTCATCCTAAGATGCCGTGACAATAAGTTAATACCTAAAGGATATATTTCTTAAAGTTCTTAAGCTGTTACCTATGTTTCGTCAAAATGTCCTTTTGGATTTTGAGTTTCGTTTTGCGGTTCGGATCGTCAGTAGGCCTACTTGGTTTCTTTATTCATATTGATCTTTTTTAGTTATAATTGTTGTTGTACTTGGTTGGTCGCCTCTCCATCATTACGTTCGAGTTCTACGAGAATCCTGTTCGATTAGATAGCACGAACAACTGGAACAAGGCGATAAACCGAAAGTAGACAGAATTATTTACCTTAACTTTTACATTGTCAAGAATTCAGTATAATATAGAGAATGCAAACTGATATTTACAGAAATTTGATGGATTGAAGTGGATAATAGAAGCCATTGGTGAAAGCAAATTACCTTTCATATATTATATACTTCTTGTTAGAATGTTTTGCATATAGTAAATTGATTAGTTTTATCCTCAATTTCCTCATCGTTATTGATTCTTATGATGTCTATTAAATTTTGCTTTAAAATATCAATTGAAAATAACTTACCTTGAGAGCTCTGTTGGAATTTTTCTTTTGTCCCTCGACATTCTAGTACATGTTTTCATAATTGGAGTTGGGTAATAAGAGCTTCTCTATAAAATGTATCACTCATACTTACCTGTTAAAGTTCCATGTCATCTTCACAAGTTCAAATACCACCTACATCATTTAGTTTAGTTGTTATACTTACCTTTTGTTGATATTGTTTAGTTTCAGTTGTTTTCTTCTTTTCTTTTCTTTTTTTGCAAAATGGAAAGTTTGTGTTCAAAAAGAGCATGCTGCATACCTTTGATTTTTGCCATCATCTCTGGTGCACCTTTTCTGGCTTCTTCCAAGATCTCCTCCCTTTTATTATGTGTTAAATTTTCAAGCCATTCTGTTGTTTTGTTGTTGGATCACATGATGATAGACTCTATTGAACTTGTAGAGCTTGATGGTTTTATGCGTTACAAAAAATCTTTCTGAACAAGTGTTAGTACAAGGCACATTCCCACCTCTGCTAACAGCTTGTTCAGATGGGGTGAAATACTTACCTCCAGGAAGTTGATATTTTGCCTACCTTTCTAAAATAAGAAGCATACCACCTGCATAAAGCTCAAGGGGCATTTGGGTATAAGTATCCAATTTGGCATCATCATCGGAAAATAAACTCATAAATTTTGTCTTTATGTATACTTACCTCTTCAAACACAGGCTCTTCTCTAAGCAGAGAAGATGAATCATTTGCTAACAGAGAGAGCTTTTGTTGTAAACTTATCAAAAATTCATTAGGGCTTAGTATATTGGAAGACGATTCTAGTATTCGCCATAAGGGACCGGTTATAAATTTATCTATAATTCCTAATGCTTTGGTGCTAGAAACAAAAGCTTTTTCTCTACAATCAAAGTAAATACATTTTAATAATTCATTCTGATCAGCCTAGTCATTTAAAAAAGCAATAATATCTGATATATGATGGTAAACGGCACCTGCAGCATAAAAAAGGTGGTTAAAACGGTGACCCCTGAAAGTAATTAATTGAGAAAACTGGCCCTTTTCCTTTAAGTAAGTAAGGAAATGTGAAGCAACACCATACTTTTCACAACCATGTGGTGTGAAGGCTTTACTAGCTGTTCTAGTGAGACGTGCTGCTCCACACTCCTTTTCACTTAAAGACAAAGGGTTCCGTCCACTACATATACTTTTTTCAAAAACTGAAAGACACTAATCAACTTCAGTAGCCATATTTACAAAAAATGGAGCTATTCTACACATGTCAGATCTGGCACTTACTGACAGTTGCTCCCAGTTTTCAATCACATCTGGTAAAAGTTTGCTGCGTAATTCTTTGAATTGACGATTGAATACTGGATTTACTGACCCCTGATCTGACATGGTAGACATTATGCTAGTTGCCAATTTTGATGTTGCCTTGTTATCAGTTATGCAATTATAAAGATCTGATATTTGTTCTTTAGATGTTTTCATCAGGGTGGAAGCATCTGCAGCACCAATTTCAGCCAATCCAAGTGGGTAAGTGTTGTGGTCTGGTTTAGTCACTTGAAATGACCGAAAATGGCGATGAAATTTGGATGTTCCTGATGAAGACAATTACCTTCATACAACTCATTTTGTTGTAACAATACATCAACAACTATTGATATTGATATTGGGCAACTTTTTTAGCCCCAATCAGCAATCTTGACTTGACGCCACTACTTGGCAAGCGAGAAAGACTTTTGCCAGTCAAATTCTTAACAACAATACTTATTACATCGTTAACCTTTTTTTGGCTTACTCCACACTTTGTACATAAAGTCATTATAGTTTCTCTAATTTCATTGCAAAACTTTCCATCGTAAAAAGTTTTTTTTTTTGTGTAACTTCATTTAAGGTTTGAACTAGTAGGTTAGTTGTTTCTTTTAAAACTTGCTTTGTTTCACTTATTTTTGAATCACGTCTTTTCAATTTTTTATTTAAGTTTCTTACATTTAAGGTAGCCACTTTCTCTTCTTCTTTTTTCAAGTTCTATAGTGGTACTATTTAATTTTAAAGCCAAACTATTATACCTGTTTTCACAATCCTTGCTTTTTTGTTTCAAGTTTTCAAGATCATTTAATTTATCTTTAATTTCGATTTTATTCTCATCTGTCATTTTATCCATTATTGTTATAAGTGAGTGACATTTATTTTCATAAAAAAGTACCTCATTGGATAAATTTATTTTATCAAATTTAGATTCATTTTTTTCTAATTCACGTTTGTTGGTAGATAACTGTTTACTTTCATTAAAGTTAGGCGTTTCGAATTTGCAATTTAAAAAATTTGTTAATTCAATCTGTTTTTATTGCGTTTTAGCTCCCTGACTTTTTTACTTGATCTTGACATTTTCATTTGCAAAGCAACCAAATTTACTTCTTTCCATTTTATGTTTGGATACTTTTGCGTCAATTCTTCCAAACTACTTTTGCTCATTTTCATAGATGTCCAAAACTTCTTCTAATGTAACCTGAACATCTGAAAAAAAAAACAACTTAACAATTGTATACATAAAAATGTGTGATAATTATGCAATAATAAACTGTTACCCTTTTGCGTGTATGGTCGTTATCAGGACACAGGTTGGCTGCAAAATTGAATGAATTTGCGCTATCAAAGATTACACCGTCATTTTTTAAACGTATCTAAGTAAAATGAAGTATATTGTAAGCGTGGACAAGTACCCTGTCTATGCAGTCCAGCCACCTTCGACTCCATTGGTCGGACAACCTCTCGTATCTATCTGTCAGGAAACCTAGTGCCCTGCTAACATAGTCCTTTAACGACAGCCGACGTAGTAATCTGCCTAAATAGTTCCAATTTACTAGGACATATTATGCGTTAAACTAATGTGTCTGGGAACCGTAGCATAAAAATTGACAATAATAATTGATTTAAACTACATTAAAACTGTTGTACGTGAGCTGCGGTTCAAATAGTATTAATACTCTTGCTATGTAAACACACCATATTTCCTCTTAACGACGCGTCATGAATGACGGCAACGTAAGAACGGTCCTAGATGGCTTGCTTCAAAACATTATTGTGATAAAACTACTGCTAATACTTATACATCCTTTGTGTGATTAAATGATTAAATATGGAACTTTGTAAAAAGCACAGTTTTGTTAATGAAAGTTAAAAATTGATGGTGTTTCAACCGCTCCTCTTTCCTTAACGACGACACTTAATACGGTCATAACATGGTCACCTACTTAACTACCTTTATTGTTTTTTATGCAGTAGAGCTGACTAGGTCATAAACAACATTGCATACTGCTTGTATGCTGGTAAAAGCCACCTCCAGCCCACATATTACACTCTCCCCACCTACAATAGAGAAATTCTCCTGCATTTGGTATGTAAAAATAAAACTAAATGCCTACTCATTAAAATAAAAAATTGACATGCGTACAATACTGGGAATTATTTGTTATATATCTTATTTATCTTCGCTTCCTTCGTTGTGATAGCGATGTCTCGTAACGTTCTATAAATGTATGTTCTGGATTTTGACAGGTTCCTCGATTTTGTATCTGCCTTAGTGTATGCCGTCCCGGGAAGTATCAGGAAGTTGTACTTGCCTGCTAATTCCTCTCAGGTGAGGGGAACCACTGAACCTTTAGCTAGCTCCAAGGCAGTGACGGCGAATTCGAACTGCCTCAGTTTATCCTCTTTATTGGATACTTTCCAACTTAATGGGGTCCACAAAATCGTTGGTTGTAACTGCAGTTCTACTGCACATTCGACGTCCCACTCTCTTCTAGCGGCTCGGAAGAGTGGGACCACCGAAAGGCAGCAGACTTGCAGCTCTCTCTCCCTTGCTACTTGTTTTTCTTGTTCTTTTCATCTCTCCCAATTCTTCTGATATGTATTTCTTTCTCTTCTCTCTCTTATTCTTACTCATTCTGTTCCCTTCCGTTCGCTTTCTATCCTCTTTCTCTTCTCTTTCTCCCTTCTCTTCGCCTCCTCTCTTTCCTTTCTACCTTCTCCCCACCTCTTCTCTGGTCTCTCTATCCTCTTCCTCCTTTCTCTCCACCTCTTTTTTCTTTATATCCTCTTCCTCCCTTCTCTGCATTTCTTCCCTTTCCTTTCTATCTTCTTTTTTCTTTTTCTTCATTTCTTCTCTTTCCTTTCTGTCTTCTTTCTCTCCACTTCTTCTCTTTTCTTTCTATTCTCTGTCTCTCTTCCTCTTCTCTTTCCTTTCTACCTTCTTTCTCCTTTCTCTTCACCCCTTCTCCTTTCTATCTATTCTCTGTCTCCTTTCTCTTTTCTTTCTTGCTTGCCTCTCCTCTTTCTCCTGCCACTTCTCTTCTCCTCTCTTTCTCTTCCCTAGCTCTCACCTTCTTCGATCTCTTGTGACCAGTCAAGCGAGATGCTTGCAGTGCTGGGGTGCTTAGTCGGGAAAAGTCTTCACCTCTTGTATTCCCAAAATATGATCCCTTGCTCACCTTAGCGATCAGGGTTGTCGGAATGCCCAGAGTGGCAGCTAGTGGCTCAATTCTGATATTGGTTACATAAACCAGCTCGGGTACTTCCATCATCCCAAGGGATCCCATCCTCCTTGCCAGATAGGCCACAGCAACTGCGTTGGTAAAAACACCATCCTTTATTAGTACCTTCCAAAAGGTATCGTCCTTCTGAAAAATTGCGAAAGACGACCCCTGAGCTAGGTTGATGCTCATCAACGTCTTCGAACCATTGTTTTCATTCCACCTTCTTTCTTCTCTCCATCTCGAAGATTCCATTCTGGCCTTAATTGCCTCCCCCGATGCCTCCACGGAAGGGGTGACAACTTCAATGTAGGCATGGGGATTGGTAGCCAACCAATGCCCATTGCCTTCAGAGAAGAATCGTAAAGGCATCAGGCGGAAGAAGGCATCAAGACTGGAGGAGACGTGGTTTTTCAAATCTACGACCCTTCTCAAATCCTTCCCACACCATAGGAACATACCACAGATAAAGCATTTAACATCGCAAAACCATATACCCCACATGAAAAAATCCTAGTTCCAAGACGTGAGCAGACATTGCTCACAATTTTTATCCCGCAATACGTGGACGAAGATGAAGCCAGGGGAATTAGTATCCAGGCTGCACCGTATCTTAATTTACAATCCTGCGACACCTCCCTCCCTGCATCATCTTCGTAATTTGTATTCTGCACAAAAATTAGACCTCTAGGGTCAAAATTGGCCCCGTAAGAGTTAATAAAAATAATATTTTAACAATTTTATTTTTATCCAAACAAATAATACATAGATATAAGGCCTGTAATCTACAATCATTATTCTCCTTAAATTTCTGGTTTTGGTCGCGGCTCTGAAAACCAGGTAGGTGGTTTACTCGATATGGTAAAAGTCTATCTATATGATAAGCCTTTGAAGATTGCTTTTTAGAACGCTGTACCAGGTAGGTTAAATCATCCAAGCTCCTTGTAACGATATACGGTCCTTTCCATTTGGATGTAAGTTTATGACACACACCTACTCTCCTTGATGCATCATATAACCAAACAGCTTGTCTTATCTTTAAAATCATTTTACTTGATCTGATATCGTAGTGTTTCTTCTGATAATCAGACTTCTACTTTAATTGTTTCAGGGCAAATTCATGCGATAATGACAATCGCTTATTTAAATTATCTATATATTTATCTGTATTCGCAGTATCGTCAACTGTGGGTGGTCTAGGGGTAATAGCTTCAAGTGGCATACATATATTTCTCCCTAACATCATGATAGTCGGTGTTTTACCAGTACTGGCATGTAAAGTTGATCGATAAGCAATCATTACCTGCGGAAGATATTCATCCCAATGACGCTGATCATGTTCGCAGAACATGGTCAACATTGATCCTAGAGTTCTGTTAAAGCGCTCAATGCAACCATTAGCCTGTGGTCGTTGAGCTGTGGTACGTGATTTGTCTATCATGAAAAGGTCACACATTTGTTGGAAAAGTTTGGACGCGAAAGAACTTTCGTGATCTGTGTGAATCTGCAAAGGGGAACCAAAGCGGCAGATAAACTCATTGACCACAATCTTTGCTATGGTTTCGCTTTCTTGATTGGGCATCGGAAAAACTACTGTCCGTTTGGTCAATTACTATTATGTACCGATTTCCATTTTAAGTGAGTGGCAGTGGTCCTAATACGTCCATAGCAATCCTCTCCATGAACTCTCCAACAAGATACTGTCCCACTGGTGCACGGCTTGGTTGTTTTGGTGGCTTCTTGGCTGTGCACAAGTCACAAGATTTGCAATATTCGGAAATTTCAGTTCTTAATTTAGGCCCATAATAATATTCTCTTATTCTTTCCAGAGTTCTGTCAAATCCTAAATGTCCAGCAGACGGAATGTCGTGATGGTATCTGATTATTTCGTTTTTTAGTGATGAGGGGGAGACCAATTGAAATCCCTGTATGTCATCTTGATAATTTTCCCGATATAATATGCCTTCATGAAGCTGCAGCCTATCCCATTGTCGCCAGAGCATTTTAACTGAACTCGATTCTTTTGATACAGACTCCCAAAGAGGTCTTAGATCATCGTTCTCCTTGCTCTGCATATCCAAAGAGATTATTGGATCATTCTTTTGTTCTATTTTCAAATCGTCTAAACTCCATCCATCTAAAATTACGTCGGCATGGTAAGGTGTAGAATGTTGACTTCTTGTAATAACCCTGACAATTTCTGTAATACTATTATTTTCTTCTATATCTATTTCATCGTCGTCATTTAAAGAAGTATTATTTAGTTCATGTATGTTACAAGATTTACACGGGCGTCTTGATAATGCATCTCCTATGCGTGACTTCCAAATCATAAGTCCCAAGTTCCTGCAACCATCTAACTGTCTGTCCTGTTGGTCTTTTTAAATTCCGCATCCAGCTGACTGCTGCATTATCCGTGCATAGTATTACATGCTGACCGTAAAGGTACGGGTGGAAGGATTTTACAGCGGTACCGACAGCCAAGAATTCCTTTCTTGTGACACAATATTGTTGCTCGTGCACATTCATCGATTTACTCATGTAGGCTATGACTCGCTCCCTAGAATCCTGGATTTGAGACAGGACGGCACCAACTGCCTTGTCACTAGCGTCTGTGTCCAAGATGAAGTTTGATCCTGGGTTTGGATAAGCCAAGGTTGGTGCTGACGTTAAGGCGTTTTTAAATTTCTCAAAAGAAATTTGGCAATCGTCATTAAACAAAAATTTAACTACCTTTTCGCATAGTTTATGTAGAGGTCTGGCAATATATGCAAATCCCAAGACATAACGTCAGTAGTACGAGCAGAGTCCTATAAAACTCCTAACATGTTTAACAGACTTTGGCTGGGGCCTTTTATCCACTGCTTCTGTTTTCTCTTGATCAGTGGCTATTCCCATCTCGGATACTATGTGACCAAGAAATTTCACTTTCTTTTGGAAAAAGACACACTTTGTAGGTTAAAGTTTGAGATTTGCGTCAATCAACCTTTCGAAAATATTCTCTAACCTCTGTAACCCGTTCTCGAAATTTCGTGCATGGGATATTATATCATCCATATAAAGTAAGCATTCTTCCCACCGGAGACCTCATAATACATCCTCCATTAAACGCTCAAAAGTCGAAGTCCAAATGGCATGACTGTAAATTGAAACAAACCCATACTCGTCATGAATGCTGTCTTTTGTTTATTTTCTGGGGCCATTCCACATTGCCAAAATCCAGCATTTAAATCAATAGTTCCGAACCAGCAACACCCTGATAGAGCCTCCAAGCAATAATCAACTCTAGGGAGTGGATATGCGTCCTTTTTTGTGACATCATTGAGGGGTCTGTACTCGACACAAAACGAATCTGGCCATTCTTACGGATAAGTAGAACAATATTGGATGCCCAAGGTCAATTAGCTGGTTCAATTATTCCCCTTCTTAACATATCTTCAACTTCCTTCTTTTCAATCTCCCTTTGTTCTATTGGTAGTCTTCCAGGAGCTTGTCTGATTGGGAAGGCGGTTCCAGTGTTTATTGTATGGACAACTCTGTCTGTTCTACCAAGATCCTCCGAGTTTTCTGAGAAAGCGGGTACTACATAAACATTATCCTTTGTACCTTCTAGATATCCATGTTCCATTAGTTTTTGGCCTCCAATTATATTTAAACTGGTATAAAGACTCAAGAGTTAGGAGGTATACTTATACTTTCCTTAACCTCCACTCTACATATCATATTAGCCTTCCCCCAACCCAGCATCTCATTTCCTTATCCCCCATTTGTAGTGTCATTGTGTGATAATTAATTTTACTGATGTGTTTCAATAAAAAAGTCTTGTTCTATAATTGCATCCTGGTTGACGTCACAAACTAAGAATTTGTGCTTAATAGTTATGTCAATGTCGAACATTGTGGCTATAGTTAGCGAACCCAATACCTCTATAGCATTTCCATTTACATCGCTTATCTTCACCGATACTGTTTGTAAACTGCCATTTCTCTTATAAATTTCCTCATATATTAACTTTGATAATATGGATACAGTGGATCCATTGTCAATCAAGAACTTTATAATATACTCCCTTTTCTTCTAAGTAAATTCGGATAAATAATAAATGATAGGTATACTGGTTTAGGGTATAGTTTTAGAGTATATTATATCCCACGTAGATTTCGTATATATATCCTTCCATTGTCGAAAGGAAAAGGCGAAAGTTATGGAAGGGTTATATACAAAACAACGAAGGTTACATAAGATATACAGTAACAATAATATTGAATAAATAATACTACGATTTTACAAGTTAATACTAGTTAATACTAGGGGTATGGTTTAAAGCAGGAAGTTCCATTTATTTGTGATTTTGGTATTGTTTTGGAAGGATTTTAATATCAAGTCAGCTTTAGAGTCTAAGTATAGTTTATAATTTGTTTTGTCAGGGATTTTAATTTCACATTTGCTTTTATATAAAAAATATTTAGTCAGAAAAATAAGGTGGTTAGCAAACTGCCATTCGTATTCTGATTTGAATAGACTAGTATCTGTACACCCAAAATGTTTATATCGGGACAATAAACTGATCTTGATACCATTACGTTGAAATATAGAATCAAGTTCCCCCCAAATAACCTGGGTATAGAAATAAATGATCGATCGTCTCAAATGCTGAGTTGCAGAAGGTGCATAATGAAGTTTCTGCTAATTTTAATTTACATAATGACTTATTTGTGAATATTATTTTGTGAAGATATTTGTATTGGAAATTTCTCAATCTAGTGTCAAAAACGATTTTGTTTATTATGGTAAAAAAGCCAAAAAATTCTGTATCATCAAAATAGATGTTGTTTTCAGTAGTCCATTTAAATTTTGATGTTGGTTCTGTGTATTTTAATTCTAACTCCCTTATTCTGCCATTGGTATACAATCCATTGTTCCAAGTATCATTAGTTTCTCCTATGTAACCTGATCTGGATGAGACAGCATATCTTTCGGGCGTACATCCACCCATCGACTCGAACCCAATTGAACCGATGGTCTCCCGTTTCCCGACCTTCTATTTCCATTGTTTGGTTGAGGACCATTTCCATTAAAGCGCCCTTGGGGACAATCCCTCTTAAGATGTACTAGTGTATTGCAATTATAGCACACATAATTGGTTGGTGCTCTCTGTCTGGGTTCATTCCAAGTGGACATATTGTCTTTCTTCTCTACACGTTCTAGTCTATCTCTAACCATTTTAAGAGTATTAGTGATATCATTGCTATCAAACTTAGCATTTTCCATAGGTTGCTTTATTACCTCCCTTTCTCTTTGAGAATCCAGGCTCTGACAGACGGCTTTTTCTTATCAGGTAAAACTCCTACAATTGATTCATATCTCTCAAATATGTCTACAGTTTCTGCTACATTTTGACAATCCCTATCCATGCAGAGTAGTTTCATTTCCGTAGGTATGATCCTGTACAATTAATTTAAGGCTAGTACTTCTTGAGCCCTCATATCCAGATTGCAATAGGCTTTTTGATCCATTTGTCTTATCTCATCAGCAAAGGAAGCAATGCTTTCCCCAGCATTACGTTTGCATGATTCATATCTAGAGAGCTATCTGTTCTGATGCGCCTTTCTTTACCAAAGCTTTATATGTGCCTTGTCGGAGGGCGAAAGAATCATGTGAAATGTTCTTTCTGCTCCCTTTAAGCTTGCGGATAGGTAAAGAAGTTTTGTTCGAGGAGACCATACCCCCAATTCTGAACAGTCCTCAAAATGTGATATGTATTCCTCCCAGTGGTCAGTTCCCCGATAAGGTTCTGGCTTTATAGAAAAGATCCTCTTATTGTCTCTGGTAACCTTTTACCTATTTGAGTTATTTTGCCGTCTATCTTATTTCCCCCATATTCATCTGCTGAGCTATAATCTGATCCGTCGTCTGGAATAATATCTCCATGACCCTCTTGATGCAGCAACCTTTTTACAACTCCATATGTTACATTTTTTCGAGGAATTGCATAAACATGAGTAAAAACAGGTTTTTCAACTCTAGAAGCTATATTTTTTGACCGATTATGCTCGGGTTTTCATTTTTGGAATCTGTGCCTAAATTCCGATGTGACATGAGTTAAAGAATTTCTAATTTCGAAAATTCGTAGCATACATTTTTTGGCCGATTTTCGAAATTTTTGGACTATTTTTCGATTTTTTTCGGATTAATCTTAAATTTTGATAAAAGATGCCTTTCACTAATGTAATCAATATGACGTATTCAAAATTTTTGCGTCACTTCCGGTTAAATAACTTCCGGTGTAATTGAAATATTTCAACGAAATTATGTATATCGTTATTAATCGTAATTCTACAGCCGATTTTAAAATAAATTTTTGTCCGATAAAAATGCTTTGGCCGCCATGTTGATTTGATACATTTTTATAAAACGAAAAATGGGGCCTTAGTGGTAAGTGTGACGTGTGTGATGTTTGTATTTCTGGAAACCAGAGTCGATTGCGACCAAAAACTAGGAGGCCCGAATTTTGAATTTCGATTTTCCTCTTTAGCCACTTTCGGTTGATTTTTTTTCAGTTTTTGAAGGTTCATATCTCGTGACCTTGACCTTTGATGACCCTGACCTTAAGTAGGTTGACCTCCGATATCAACTTCCAGTTTTATAGCTTTCCGAAAACAGCAAAATTGACAACTTTTTATTTTTTATCAGATTCTGAATGTGCTTTACGAACTCTTTCGAACGGTATATTTCAGTTGATTTATGTAAAATTTGAATTTTTTTATATTTTGCTATTTGGGAAACCTTCATCCGATTTTTTTGAATTTTTTTACTTTAATATAAGCATAGTTTATTTATGATCTATTAAGTTTAGAGCCTTTAAAATTGGAACATAATTGAAAATACCCCATATAAATGTATCCATCAAAAAAAAAATTGACTTGGGGGTGGCACATCCGGGTTAAATTTTAATTTTGTTTACATTTTGTTATCTGGAAAAAATCCATATAGACTATATTTTTTTAAAAAATGCTTCTGCACATACTTACCTCATTACTTCAGCTCAATTATATCAAAATCTGAGAGGTTTCGGCTTTATAGTTCAAAAAAGGGAAAAAGGTTTATCAATTTCAAAATTTCCGATTATAGATTTTGACCTTTTTTGACATTTATGATTGGATTAATCTGAAATTTTAATAAAAGGTGCATGTCACTAATGTAAACGATTTGACGTATTCAAAATTTTTGCGTCACTTCCGGTTAAAGTGGAAATCGATTTTCACTTCTGGTTGAATAACCTCCGGTCGGTAGCGAAAGTAATTCTACAGTCGATTTTAAAATAAAATTCAACCCGGAAGTAGAACTTTGGCCGCCATTTTGATTTTCTTGAAACATGTCATTTGCTATTCCGACATAACGGCTGGTCCGATTTTAATGATTTTGGTGTCAAATGAAAGAACATAAAAATTGTGGGAATTCTCAGGAAGTTGATTTTTGAATTACATTTTGCGTTTATGCAATTTGCGATTGAATTTTTTCAATACTTGAAGGTCTATATCTCGTGACCTTGACCTTTAATACGTCATTGACCTTGGCTACCAGATGATGTTTTTTAATATTTGACCTCCGATATCAACTTCCAGTTTTATAGCTGTCTAAAAACAGCAAAATTGACAACTTTGGACTGCCCTAGCACGTGACCTAATTCACTAAGAGAGTTATTTTTTCAGATTCTGAATTTGCTTTACGAGCTATTTTGAACGATATGTCACAGTTGATTGTAATGTAAAGTTTTTTTATATTTTGCAAATTGGAAAACCTTTACCCGATTTTTTGAATTTTTTTACTTTAATATATGCATAGTTGATGATCTATTAAGTTTAGAGGCTTTAAAATTGGAACATAATTGAACATACACCATATAAATGTATCCATCAAAAACTAATTGACATGGGCGTGACACATCCGGGTTAAATTTTAATTTTGTTTACATTTTGTTGTTACCAACCTCATTACTTTAGCTCAATTATATCAAAATCACTTTAGAACTTATTTACAAATCTTAGAAATTTTTTGATATGCGTTTTCCACTGATGTATACCAAACTGGGATTACGCCTTTTTTTTTAATCAGATGACTTTTCACTATCGTACATACATTGTTCATTTAACTTTTGACTACCGTGTATGAACTGGTTATTCTATTTTTCACTACCGAATTCAAAATTGTGCGTTTTGAAATTGTGTACCTTGTGTACATTGATTGAAAGATGTCACTTGTCACCAATGGAAGAAGCCGGATGCGCACTGCTTGGTACCATTCATGGTTTTAGTTTTTATATAATAGACAATATTTTTTTTTTTTTCAGAATGCTGATGTAAGATGTTAAGTCAGCCTATTAAATGATTATAAAAGAAATGAAATAAAAGGCGTAAAATAAAATTCTATATAAATAATAGTGTGATCAGCAAAGATTCAACTTTTTTTTCGAAAGAAATATAGAGGGAATACCAAATCATATAACTAAGTATATGATTTGAAGGCGTTATAACGTTTATAGCACATTCAGTAATATTTGCATTGAAAGCTATGTTGATGTTCAATTCGACTTCCGGGAAGGCATTTATGTGTTTATCAACCTCTATTTTGTTGTCAATCTAAATTCAGGTGCATTCGAGTAAGGGTGATATATCTCGGATCACAAATATTGCAATCTGATAGATTAGAATGTCGTCTAACAGAAATAACTTTCAAACTTTCAGTTACTCAAATCTACTTCTGTTTAAAAAGAGATTCAGGTGACATGGCTTCAAACAAAACAGTCCACAGATTGATCTAAATAAAGATGGCGAGACTTTGGTTTGCTCCGTCTTTTATAAATATAGATAATTACTTTCTTTTTATCCTTCTTGTTCTAAATCAATCGTACCCTAGGTGGGCTTAGCGGGCCGTCGAAGCACAAGTGCCCGACCCCTACAACCGGAACAAAGAGAAACCTGTCCGAGAAATTTGTTACTACGTATCATCCCCTCAGCACATCTTTTTTAAATAATAGCCGTTTGCAAAACAATGCAGTGACTGCATTGTTTTGCAAACGGCTATTTTTTTTTCGATTTTTCCACTCGCTATTTTAGTAAGAAGGCAACATGCCACATACAGATTTTTTCAGTTCTCTACGATAAATTGTTGACCATGAATTATTAAATATAATTGGGGTGAGTACAAAACGAAGACCGAAGACCAAAGACCCAGGTACAAAACGAAGACCCAGGTACAAAACGAAGACCCAACTAGGTACAAAACGAAGACCCAGGTACAAAACGAAGACCCAACTAGGTACAAAACGCAGACCCAGGTACAAAACGAAGACCCAACTAGGTACAAAACGCAGACCCAGGTACAAAACGAAGACCCAACTAGGTACAAAACGAAGACCCAGGTACAAAACGAAGACCCAGGTACAAAACGAAGACCCAACTAGGTACAAAACGAAGACCCAGGTACAAAACGAAGACCCAGGTGACCAACTATGTTTACACACCAATAACGAAAGTGAGACCAACGTTTAATTCTTATATTAAACGTTGGTCTCACTCTCATTATTGGTTTCAGTGGAGGGAGGGTTTGAATCTCCCAAATGTACAGGCCTAGGATGGAACAAATACTTTATTGAGAAAATGGGATTAAGGGTCTGGATTCAGGTTTTTCTTCTGTTGTGATCTGCTAATTAATGGTTAGTTTTAGTTTGCTTTGAACCAGATTGTCATAAAAGTTCTGATTTTTTGAGTAGGCAACTATCATTTTCTGCTTATAAACATGGGAAAATTTCTCTTGAAGACTCTTGTAGTGGGTATGAACTATCTTGCTTGCTCGATTACTGGTTGTATTAAACGGGACAACAAAGGGTGCTATGCCTGCATAATGATGAATATTGAGTCCTATAGGTCTTGCTGTATTCAATGTCTCAATCCAATAGGCTTCTCCAGATTGTCGGTTTCATCTTCCGGTAAATCAATTTCTATACGTTCAATTGGGGTTAGGGTGAAATCGTTTATTGAATGGTCATCGAGGTAGAAATGATTAGAAACGGGCTTGTCTTTCTTTAATTTTATATCTGATCTATGAGCATTGAAACGAGTGCGTAAATTATTCTTAGTTTCTCCAACATATTGTTTGGGGCATTTCTTACATGAAATTAAATGAATTACATTTGAGCTATCACATGATAAATGCTCCTGGATCGGATACCTTTTATTAGAAAAGCTACTCGTAAAATAATGAGTTTCAGATACAAAGGGACACGTTTTGCATCTACTTGACATGGAACACTTCTTAAACCTGGAGGAACTTCGGCAAAGAGTCTAGTTTTCGCTGCTATTTGCGCTAAAGTAGAGTTTGTTATGTTTCGTAAAAATCGTTTTGAGTATCCACGGTTTTTCAGTTTTGAGAAAACAATTGTACAGGCTTGGTTGAAATCAGAGGATCTTGTGCAAATTCGATGAAATCGTAAAACTTGTGATTTAATTATACCGGAAAAGGTATGTTTTGGGTGAAATGAGCTTTTGTGCAGGAGTTGATGAGTATCAGTTTCTTTGAAATATACCTTAATGTCTAGTTTATTGGTTTCTGCTATGGAATCTCCTTTGAAAACAGTGGTATCGAGAAAACGAAGACCCAGGTGACCAACTATGTTTACGCACCAATAACGAAAGTGAGACCAACGTTTAATTCTTATATTAAACGTTGGTCTCACTCTCATTATTGGTGTGTGAATTCAACGTTGGTCTCACTAGCATTATTGGTGTGTATGTCTGTAGAGTGATCAACTATGTTTAAACACCAATAATGCTAGTGTCACACCAATCGTCTCACTATCTTTATTAGTGTGTAAACGTAGCTGGTCACGTGACAAACTGAATAAATGACGAAGTCATTTACGAACGAACGCTTAATTCTTAAATAAACAGGTATTTTGCCTACTCAACAGATGAATGTATTGCTTCCTATCCCAGTTAAAAATTTTCAGCCAATGCCAAAGAATCTGTTTTGTTTACATTGGGACCTAAAAGTTGATTAATTATCTTCTTGCTGGAATGGCCTCACATGTACGCAAATCAATCCTAATTTTCAAAATTTTCCTGCATAGGCGCCACATATACCAGATCGATTGGCGCTCGTATTTTTGAAAATTGTGAAAATTAGGATTGATTTGTGTGCATTCGAGGCCATTCCAGCCAAAAATCTTGTTGATGGTCAGATTAGATTCATTTGATGTAACATTTTTAGTGTTTGGACCACCTAGAATATCATTTAAGGGACTATATGGCTGGAAATTATTAACTGGGATAGGAAGCAATACATTCATCTGTCGAGTAGGCAAAATACCTGTTTATTTAAGAATTAAGCGTTCGTTCGTAAATGACTTCGTCATTTATTCAGTTTGTCACGTGACTAGCTACGTTTACACACTTATAACGATAGTGAGACGATTGGTGTGACACTAGCATTGTTGGTGTTTAAACATAGTTGATCACTCTACAGACATACATAGGCCTAAATGACTTTGTGATTTATTCAGTTTTTCACGTGATCAACTCCGTTTACACACCAATACTGCTAGCGAGACCAACGTTTAATTCACACACCAATAATGAGAGTGAGACCAACGTTTAATATAAGAATTAAACGTTGGTCTCACTTTCGTTATTGGTGTGTAAACATAGTTGGTCACCTGGGTCTTCGTTTTGTACCTAGTTGGGTCTTCGTTTTGTACCTGGGTCTTCGTTTTGTACCTAGTTGGGTCTTCGTTTTGTACCTGGGTCTGCGTTTTGTACCTAGTTGGGTCTTCGTTTTGTACCTGGGTCTGCGTTTTGTACCTAGTTGGGTCTTCGTTTTGTACCTGGGTCTGCGTTTTGTACCTAGTTGGGTCTTCGTTTTGTACCTGGGTCTGCGTTTTGTACCTAGTTGGGTCTTCGTTTTGTACCTGGGTCTGCGTTTTGTACCTAGTTGGGTCTTCGTTTTGTACCTGGGTCTTCGTTTTGTACCTAGTTGGGTCTTCGTTTTGTACCTGGGTCTTCGTTTTGTACCTAGTTGGGTCTTCGTTTTGTACCTGGGTCTTTGTTTTGTACCTGGGTCTTTGGTCTTCGGTCTTCGTTTTGTACTCACCCATATAATTGTGCCATTTTGACAAACCGGAAATGAGGTAGAACAAAAAACATTATTTTGGTTTTTTGAATCTCACATCTCTATTTTTGATCCGATTTTTATCAAACTGTTTTGAAGTGTTTTCTATAACTGTGCGCTACTAAATAAAGGTTTTAAACTTATCAAATTTTGAATTTTAGTTGACTATTTTCTTAATAATAATTTTTGCGTTTTTTTTCAACTTCTACAATTTTATTTTGATCGATCTGCAACTTGGCATAAATGTAGACAATTACATTGCCGAGAAACGTACAGAGCGATTTTCCAAAAAAAATTATTATTTTGGTGGTTACCATGGAAATACGAAAATTTACGAAAAATTACACGTAGGTACGGCAAACATTTTCCAGGGGCCAAACTGATTAGAATTTTTGAAAAAACTCTCTGTACATTTCATCCTTATTGAATAAGCTTTCAATCAAGACCAAGATCGTAATTTTCTGAGAAATCTTGTACCAACCGGCACACATTTTGCTACTTTTTCCTAATTTTTTTAGCAAAAACTAACGAAATACCTAATTTCTTTTCGTTTTTTTTTCATTCTAAATAGTTTACAAATAAAGTAATAATAATTATCTACAATCTGAGCCCAAAAATAATAAGTAATTCGCAAAATTTCCATCTCTTGTTTTTTTTCTCGAACGCTAGCCCAATCAATACCCTTAAGTTACGATATATCATAACTTTTATCATAATCTTAAGACACCTCGCGACATGACTTAAGATCATCACAAAAGTTCTGATTCGCATAAAGCTTCGATATCACATTAAAAAAAAGAATATGACTACTTTTTACATGCATATTCGACAACGAGCTGAACACGTACGCCGAAACAAAGTATTTCGAGGCAGAAATAATCCACTAACTTATATGGATGATGAACAAATAGTATGTAGATATTTAAACTTACACGTCCATTGATACTAGGTTTATGTAGAATATTCCAAACGGACCTAGCAAGGCCATCAGGCCAAGATCTTGTGTTTTATTTCAAGTCATGGTTTTATGCCACAGGTACTTTCAGATGGTCAATGCTGATGTTCGTAACATATCCAGACCTCAAATAACACGTGTTGTAACTGCTTGTTCCAAGGGGGTTTGTCATATCTACATTCAGATGTTAACTGACCTATATAGCTGGAATTTGGCACATTGAGAGAGGTTTTTAATAAAATATAAACTCTTTAAGTGTAGTCGGTGCCATTGACGGTACACACATTCGCATAAAATTATAAATAAATAAACTAAATTCAAACAATTAATGATACACTACGATTTTGAATTCCTTTAATATAAAATTGAACGTTTATATATTTAAAAAATTATATTTTTTTTTTAATTGTTACATTTTTATTTTCAATTTATCCCTTTTTAATCATTATTAAAAATAATAGGCCTACAACTATCTTCACTTATGACAGTCTTAAGATCATCTTAGTTATGACCATCGTAAGACGGCTTTGATTTACATCATATTACATATCGTAAGATGGTCATAAGATAGTCATAAAATGTGTCCTAAGATACATCTAAAGACAATCTTACGATACTTTCGAAAACCAGGCCCCAGGAGCATAGCCGTAGGGGCCCACGACTCAACGGGGGGGCAAACCGACTTATTGCCCGAATTTTACCGAATTTTAATGATTTTTTGCCCGATTTTGGGGATTTTTTGCCCGAAAACATAATATTTGGGGGGGCAACTGCCCCCCTGTCTCCTACGGCTATGCCCAGGAGCATTTTTTTAACGTAGATTTGATATTTGGGTGCTTAAAATAGTTTAATTATTGTATGATTAGCAACACCTTTGATAATGAAGATAGTGGACCACGGCCATATACGCTTAACTAAAAAGCTTTAATTTTAATCAGGATAAACTAAACTTTCTCAAACCTTTCAATTTAGGTCCAATAGCACCCATTTTAAGTTTCAACAAAATCGGTTGAAAACTAAGATACTAATGGCATATTCAAGACTTTGGGGCAAGGGCAATAACTCTGCTACTAACTTTCGAAAATAGCTCAAATTCGAACTTTATCTTTGTTTACTGAATATGTATACACATACCGAATTCCATTTGATTCCATCAACAATTCTAGTTTTAAGAGTGTTTAACTCAATAAATTGCGACTTCAATTCATTGCAAAGCCTACCTGTCAATCAATATAGCATGGCTCCGCCCACTAAAAATATTCTTCTCTTAAGGCTAAGTTCTTAGATTCAAGCATTTATGGCCATAATGTAGTACTTGATGATAGAATATAAAGAAAACTCATGTATGTTTTGAACAGCTACAAAACAAAAGTAGGCTTATTTTTTTTATTTATTTTTTTTAAATGATTGAGCTCAAGGTGAAGGCAAAAGCGGCAAAATAATTGAGAGTTCGCCAGTCAATTGGCGCCAGTGAGGTTTCGAGTTATGGAGGAGTTTATTCCCTTTACGCTTCTCTAGCCAAAGGAGATAAAAATAGGTCTAATTTGAACCGGAAGTTGTGACACAAAATGTAAACAGGCCTATATTTATCGCTGTTAGTGTTAGGTTACCAACTGTTCTGCACAGTCACACATATTTCTGAATTTTGCAACATACATTGATCAGAAAATAATTTTCTGTTTATTTCATCAAATAGGTGACCCAGTTTATAACACACTGTATATAGTTATCAAAAATAGATAAAACATGTGTATTACTTAATTACTGTATTGATTGTTCTGCTATTTTAAACTGGATTCTCGAAGTCGGAGTGACGTAATTATCACGTGACGTACAAGCCGCCATCTTGGTTTGGGGGTAAACGGATCACAGCTGTCATTTTTTCTTCTTTTAATTCGATACTGTAATTTTCAACACGTTTATGAACTTTTCACCTTCATAATGAATTTACACCTGTATAGCGAAAGTAAACCTCCTGTTGTCACAGTACGTTATGCAGCAAAACTTAATTTA
This sequence comes from Lottia scabra, assembly GCA_029955415.1. Taxonomy (NCBI): domain Eukaryota; kingdom Metazoa; phylum Mollusca; class Gastropoda; family Lottiidae; genus Lottia; species Lottia scabra. Next base: position 23,569,495 of record JARJEI010000003.1, on the reverse strand, counting down.
ATCGGCATTGATGAAAGCTGTTCTTGCAAGATCAGCCGACAGGTGCACTGACACAGTGACTGACTGAAGTGGATCTACGATGTTCAGCAGATTCAGAAATGGCCGGCCGTTGATTACGTCACCACGTAAGTTTATAATCTACAAATTTGTTTACATTGACAGAAGTCAAAATCCTGTGTGGCCATCCATGGGCCGATTCATTTTTTAGTTTCAAAGCAAAGCCCAACGAATATTGCTGTCGTTTTCCTCACCCTAAAAAAAATAAGCCTACATATTATGATGAATATGATGTTTCTTGTTTAATCTTTAGATTCAACACAGATTGTAAAGATATACATAAAAGTTTTAAGTAGGTAAAACAAATAATGAAATATGTATTTTTATACGCCCACACGTAAGTATGGGCGTATATTGTGGTTACCCCTGTCTGTCGTTCCGTCCGTCGGTCCGTCGGTCCGTCGGTCTGTCGGTCCGTCCGTCCGTTCACATTTACCTCGTGCTCACTCTACAGACTACAATTCTTCATGGATCCTTTTGATATTTTGTATGTGTGTTAATATTATTATGAAGATGTGCACTATTGAATTTGGTGATGATTCGATGATTTTCTTCCGAGATATCGCGTAAAACTCTGATATTGCGTTCGTTTTTTTGCTCGTGCTCACTCTACAGGCTACAATTCTTCATGGATCCTTTTCAAACTTTTGATATTTTGTATGTGTGTCAATATCATTATGAAGATGTGCTCTATTGAATTTGGTGATGATTCGATGATTTTCTTACGAGACATCGCGTAAAACTCTGATATCGCGTTAGTTTTTTTGCTCGTGCTTACTCTACATGCTACAATTCTACATGGATCCTTTTGATATTTTGTATGTGTGTCAATATCATTATGAAGATGTGCTCTATTGAATTTGGTGATGATTCGATGATTTTCTTCCGAGATATCGCGTAAAACTCGGATATCGCGTTCGTTTTTTTGCTCGTGCTCACTCTACAGGCTACAATTCTTCATGGATCCTTTTGATATTTTGTATGTGTTTCAATATCATTATGAAGATGTGCACTATTGAATTTGGTGATTTTTCGATGATTTTCTTCCATGATATCGCGTAAAACTCTGATATCGCGTTAGTTTTTTTGCTCGTGCTCACTCTACAGGCTACAATTCTTCATGGGTCCTTTTGATATTTTGTATGTGTGTCAATATTATTATGAAGATGCGCACTAATGAATTTGGTGATGATTCAGTGATTTTCTTCAGAGGTATCGTATAAAACTCTGTAATTGTGTTCATAAAACTCTGATATTGAGTTCGTTTTCTACAATTCTCCATGGATTCATTTAGTCTTTTGTATGTGTGTCAATATCTTTATAAGATGTGTACTATTGAATTTAGTGATGATGCAATGATTTTTATCGTAAAAAGACTCTGATGTCGCGTTTGTTTTGGTGTTCACATTTACCTCTTTATCAAGCTGCTGGTGGGCGTATACGCTTGCGAGACTTGCCGCAAGCCTATGTTTAATTCTGTAATACTTTTGCAGATGGATGTGCAGGAGTGTTTCCTTAAAGTCAAGTTATTGATTGATATGTAAAGATGACCAAATTACAAGGTATGTATTTCTCAATCAAATAAAATCTATATTATACCTTTTAGTGGAAGGTGTTATGTATTTAGCAGTTTATTTTTTCAAAGTTAAATATCATTTAACTACAGAGTCATTACAAGCATTAACCAACCAGGCTTCTTGTTTATTAAGAGACAGTATACATGTTCTTGACAATGTAATTATTTCTTGTAGGTAAGCTTAGGCCACATAAAAAAAAAACCATTGGTGATCGTGCCCGCCCGTGCCTGAAAACGGCCCCGTCCCTGATTTTTTTTGATTTTTTATTTAAAAAAAAAAACGTAAACAATCCGCTCAATAGCGTAGGTATAGCAAAAATTCAATTTTTCGCGGACATTTAACGCAAAATAACTGTAATATAATAGGAATTACCACCAGTAGGTCAATCTAGCGACCATGGTAGGAACTACAACACCCATCCGCTGCAATCGTATTATGTGGGCTTAAGTGTTTTAGGGTCCTGTAAAAAAATACCCCCCCCCCTCCCCTGATTTCGGAAATTGAAAGGACGATCACCAATTTTTTTTTTTTTTTGTGTCCTTAAAAAGGCAATCTCAATTTATATTTTGCATGAAGTCTTAATAAATTCAATATTACCTTGCATATATTGTCTTTATCTTGCAAACAAATTATCAAGATTTCCATGTGTTACAATTGTCATTAATATGCAAATGTGATTTAAGATTTTTGACTATTTTTATAATTACATGGCTTAAGTTTTTTCTTGAATGATTTATTGGATTTTACATACGTACATGAAAGCTTGATTCAGGGAATACAACTACTAACTGAAGTTTGAGTTATATGCTTAACAAGATTCTTGGAGTATACTGCTCTTGACAAATTACTTTTGATTATTTCAGAATCCTGCAAGAAAAGACAGAGGATAACTCAAGAAGAATTTAATTGGAGTCTTAATAAATTAATATATTGAAGGGTTTGATCACAAATCACTACAGGCACAGCAGGGCCAAGTGCTGCAGCACAGGGAAGTGTTCACAGCCATGATTTGATTTGAGAAATCAGGGTTTATATAATGATTTTCAAACGAATTTTGTAGCCAAACCACAAGCCTGTGATGCTTTTGTATAGCACTAAAAATTTTGATCTACAAAAAAGTAAAAGTACAATGCTCTTTTTGATTTCATGTAATACTGTTGTTTAAAAACTATATTCTGATGTCTTCAATAATTGAAGATATGGATATAAGCTATACCAGATTATAGCTAATATGATACTATGTCAAATATTTTCATCTCCTTGTCCAGGCAAAATCTTACTAACTTTCAAGGCCAAAAATCAGCATGACATGGTCTGTTAAATAAGCAGCCTACAAAGAATAAATGGAAATTGAAAACTAACAACACTTATAATAAAAATAAATTTTAAAAAATTTACAGCTTATGAAATTTTTTTTGTTGATGGGTCAATGACTTCACCATCCAAAATCAACACCTGAAATGCAGACTGTACTGCTCCCCTTTTAATCTACTCTCTGGCCGCAGTGTGGTCTGAATTGATTTTGTTTTTCTTGTCATAAATATTCAAAATATGGTTGTCAATTGCATGGCATGTGTCTTAGAATGCCTTGGGTCCATGAAAATATAAGCTTATGGTTTGAAAATTTTCATTATGAAATAAATAAACTTTCCTCCTAGAAATTTCTCTTGAAATTGACCCACATTTAGGACTGAAAAATCTATTTACAAATAAATATTTTGTTTACTTTTGTCATTTTCATCAAACCAAAGACAATCTAAGATTCTCAGAATTATTCATTATGAAATAAATAAACTTTCCTCCTAGAAATTTCTCTTGAAATTGACCCACATTTAGGACTGAAAAATCTATTTACAAATAAATATTTTTTTTACTTTTGTCATTTTCATCAACCCAAAGACAATCTAAGATTCTCAGAATTAAATTGGGGTTAATATTTCAATTCATTAAAAAATAATAGGTAAAATGCGATTCATATAGTTCCTCCTGCAGGCCTATTCCGTGTTCAGTGGACTTGGAGACAATGTCAACCTCCTGGAGACAATATTATCTTGGTTAACCTATTTTATCAAATTGCCATTTTGATCTTGCTAGGCCTAGTCAAGAAAATATTTAATTGACTATGTTATATGGCCACAATCTGACAATTTTTTAGGCCTTTTTATTTGTTTCAAGTCATTCTGGATAATAAAGTTTAAAGAACAAAATGACACAACAGAAATGAAATGAACGGAACACACGGAATGTGGCTTCCAAAGTTTATTGGTGTCACACCTTCCCCCAACGGGTACTTGTTTTGTACTGTAGGTCTACTGTGTAGTTCGGTTTATCGCCCCAATTCATCAATGGGAATGGTGTAAAACTGCCTGTCTGTTTTCTTCTTCTTGTTTGTTGTTCAGCCGGGAACACAAAATATTTCGGCATACCCCAAAAATGGTCTTCGATGGCTTAAAACTCCAATTACGTGTTAACGTCATATTTGACAGCTTTCCCCCAAACCAAGATGGCGGCTTTGTTTACAACAAAAATCACGTGATGATTGCCCGGATGTCCGACTTCGAGAATATATGTGCAATCCTCAAATCGTGTGTTCAACCTTTTAATAGATGTGATGAGGGCTAGTAATGTGGGCTTCACAGCCGGTCAGTTAAACACCATTGGAAAGAGTATTGTTGAAACCCTGTCAAACACACTTAGGTACTTAGACTCCCATCATAACAAGTTTTCAAGTAGAGGAATACACCTTCCCCAGAAGTTTCAACAGTTCCAGGACTTCAATAACTATAGACGAGCTCATAAACCTGCTCCAAAGGTGAGTGCATTTTGACATTGTGATTCATTTTTATACGCCCACACATTAATGTGGGCGTATATTGTAGTCGCCCATGTCTGTCTGTCTGTCTGTCTGTCCGTCCACAATTGTTGTGAACACGATAGAGAGCTGGTTTCTTGATGGATTTTGATAAAACTTGCTGTGAGTGTTTATAATCATCCAAGGAAGAAGCCTATTGAAAATCGGAAAATATTTGATGGGTTATTGCCCTTGTTTTTGAAAATACTTTGTGAACACGATATAGAGCTGGTTTCTTGATGGATTTTGATGAAACTTGGTGTGAGTGTTTGTCATGACCTTGGAATTAACCCTATTGAAAATCAGAAACATCGATAAATATTTTATGAGTTATTGCCCTTGTTCTTTAAAATGTGTTAATTTTATAGCCCGTAACACTCTCAAAGTTGTGAACACAATAGAGAGCTGGTTTCTTGATGGATTTTGATAAAACTTGCTGTGAGTGTTTATAATCATCCAAGGAAGAAGCCTATTGAAAATCAGAAAAATCGAAAAATATTTGATGGGTTATTGCCCTTGTTTTTGAAAATACTTTGTGAACACGATAGAGAGCTGGTTTCTTGATGGATTTTGATGAAACTTGGTGTGAGTGTTTGTCATGACCTTGGGATTAACCCTATTGAAAATCAGAAACATCGATAAATATTTTATGAGTTATTGCCCTTGTTCCTTAAAACGTGTTAATTTTATAGCCCGTAACACTCCCAAAGTTGTGAACACAATAGAGAGCTGGTTTCTTAATGGATTTTGATAAAACTTGCTGTGAGTGTTTATAATCATCCAAGGAAGAAGCCTATTGAAAATCAGAAAAATCGAAAAATATTTGATGGGTTATTGCCCTTGTTTTTGAAAATACTTTGTGAACACGATAGAGAGCTGGTTTCTTGATGGATTTTGATGAAACTTGGTGTGAGTGTTTGTCATGACCTTGGGATTAACCCTATTGAAAATCAGAAACATCGATAAATATTTTATGAGTTATTGCCCTTGTTCCTTAAAACGTGTTAGTTTTATAGCCCGTAACACTCCCAAAGTTGTGAACACAATAGAGAGCTGGTTTCTTAATGGATTTTGATAAAACTTGCTGTGAGTGTTTATAATCATCCAAGGAAGAAGCCTATTGAAAATCAGAAAAATCGAAAAATATTTAATGGGTTATTGCCCTTGTTTTTGAAGATACTTTGTGAACACGATATATAGCTGGTTTCTTGATGGATTTTGATGAAACTTGGTGTGAGTGTTTGTCATGACCTTGGAATTAACCCTATTGAAAATCAGAAACATCGATAAATATTTTATGGGTTATTGCCCTTGTTAACTTGTAGTTGTAAACACTCAAAAATCGTTCAATTTTGTAAACATTCCTGATGGCACGGTTTTCGACAGATGTTTCATTTACTGATAGTTCTTGTCGACCTCCCGGACGACTTGGCTGCCATTACAAAAGTGGGCGTATTACGATGGGGCATCGCTATTTTTTTTTAATATCGTACTACAAACACTTGAAATCTAAAAGTCATTATCAATAGATAAAAATCAAATGAATGGTACATGTGTGTAGGCCTATTTTAAAATGGATAAGGTGACTTCATTCTTGAAAATATCCAAAACCTTTTTGACTTTTCTTCTCTTTTAGCTCCGGTTTGAAGATATACGTACCCATGTCGAAGGTTTGGCTCAACTTCTTCAGATACCTTGGTTCTCAAACCCTAAGTTCCAGATATTCAAATTGGATGTTGAGAATCTACTGGACTGTCTAGTGAAGTACTCTGGATGACCAGAGACAAAGGAATGCTGAACATCATGCCTCTACTGTTCCTATACGATCCATTCGTGATGACTGGTCTTACAGGGTAGTTGATAACTGCTTAGATGAATTGAAGGATGCCTATAAGGAGATATGCGGTGCTCTGAATGAAAGTGAGATTTATGAACCTCTCTCCGTTTTAGATTTCCTACCTGAAGATAGGTATCAAAGAAAGGCTAGACAAGTTGAAGTTGCCATTTCAAGTGGCTATGTACGCATACCATCATGGTAATTCCCTGGAAAAATTTGGTTTTTGTTTGGCGGATCCCTGAGAAAGATGAACGGACTGATGCAAATACCATTACAATTCTCAACAGTGCTGCTTCAGAGTCTGCTGCAATATCTGATGTAGATAAGCGTGTGACGGACTTCATATTAAATTCAGATGATCCAGATTTGATATATGACCTACGGTGTAACAATGAGCTACCAAAGGATACTAAGTTTGATCCTTTCTGGAATGAATTGAGGAACTACTTAAATGAGAAGAGCGTAGTTGATGAACGAAGACAAGAACAAAATATTGTCATGCCCTTTTCCATATCAGTGGAGGATCTACGTCAGCAAATTGCGGAGTCGCCTATACCATCAAAAGCATGGCTGCTCTTTCAATTCTGGCCATCAAATCCATATTGTGAAAGTGCTGCTCAATATACAGGCAAGTTTGATGTGAAGTTCTCTGTCCAGCATCGTGTTTTTCGAGCCCAACATGATGATGCACCATACTGTGCCACTCAGTTTTGTTATATGAAAACCGTGGCTAGCAAAATGAAGGACCACTGTGTTATGATTTGTTTGGATGATAAGTCCATTGTCCCTGTAGGAGAGCCACTGAAACCGGTTTCAACTGGATTCAGGTCACATAATTCATATCTAGTTCCAGTTCAAGGGCCTACTCTTGCAGCTCTGGATCATGATTTCCATGTGGTTGGGGTGATTCCGTCCGTTATGCAGATTGTGAACATTCCTGACAACCCGAAAGACAGCTTTTATGACTCACAGATAGTTGTAACAGTGACAGACAAGATATTCCAGCCATCCAATGCCTATAGACATGCAGCAGAAGTTGTCCACCACCTTCGTGATCTTGCGTCTTCTGATGGAGTGAATTTGGATAAGTCTATTCTGTTCCAGTTTTCAGACTTCAGACCACAGGACTAACTTCACTAGTGTGAAGATAGCTGCATGTGCAGTTTTCATTGCACTTGACCTGGATTTCTACGTCCATATTCGTACAGCCCCATCACAGAGCTACATGAATCCTGCCGAGCGGGCTATGTCACTATTAAACTTAGCTTTGCAAAACGTTGCCCTGGCAAGAAACAAACTTTCTTCGTCTTTCTAATCTTGAGGACGTCATGAAGATACAGTCGACAATGAAAAATTTCCGGAATGCCACATCGAGATACGAAGGTTTGCAAGGGGAATATGAGGAAGCCATAGCACCGGTGATTGAACTACTGGAGAACAGATTTTCTCGTCTGAAATACAAGAACCGGTTGTTACAATGCCTGCTGTCCCAGAGGATGCTGTTATTGATTTCATCCAGACAATTCTTACAACAGTTGCAGGTGATTCATTAACTGAGTGTGATATATACAAACTGAAGTTGAAGGAATATGAGGGGCTTGAGGCCTTCTTCGAAATACATTGTCATGAAAGACACTACTCATTCCAAGCCTTTTGTTTAATTTAACGACTCGATATTGATTCATTCCAGCCATCCAATGCCTAAAGGCATGCAGCAGAAGTTGTCGATCACCTTTGTGATCTTGTGTCTTCTGATGGGGTGAATTTGGATAAGTCTTCTTATGTCCTGGCCGGGTTTCAATCTATTTTTTGACATGTTTTTTCAAGATCAAGATCAAGCAGTGCCCCCAGATACAGACTGTCGTTACTGTAATGTGCTATGTCCAGTTCGTCTACCCCCTGGCGTCTTCACTGAGCTACATTTCCTACCAGATCCCACCTTTGACAAGGACACAAACAAATATAAACCATTTGAAGAAATATATGGTGTGATAACCACAGACAAAGATTGGCCTGCTGCTCGGTGTCAAGTACAGAAGACTGATGCCGACATAAAAACCAACGTTTGTTTGTTGCAGGTGTAATAGCATTTTACAGTTCAATGTGTCATCCAATATATTACTTACAGCCCTACTAAAATATGGTTTCAAGCTTGCTATCATTGTTTTGCTTTTATTGAATTTGAATTGACTAAATAATAGTAAATATTATAATATTTTGCAGCCAAAGTGAGGAGTGTAATCAAATGTGGGGAATGCAACAAACCAAGGGTTGTGTACAGTGACAGTAGGCTTATAATAATAATGAGGTTATTGTATGTATGATCATTCTTTTACAGAAAAGACTGACTCATTAGCTGACAATGATGTTATTCAAAATCTGAAACGGGAGTACGCAATAGTTAGGCTTATCTGCCAGAGCTGTTTTCATCAAGGTTTTCAGCCATCCACTCGCAATGCCAACAGAATGGCAAAAAAAAAACGAACAATACACATGTATCGATAAATGATTTATTGATTCTCCGACATTTAAAAATTGTATCTTGAATTAACAAAAATTTGAAAAGTGAAAGTTTTTTTTTTATTTCGTCCTCCGATTGTGAATTTAAAGATAGGGTGCCCGTAATTCAAAGAAGAAAAAAAGACTTAAATTGAAAAAAAAAAAAAATGCTCACCAACACCATATTATTTCAATGCATTGGTACCTGTCAATCAATATCATGGCCCCGCCCCTAGAAATATTCTTATTTTTATACGCCCACATGCAATGTGGAGCGTATATTGCCGTCACCCATGTCCGTCGGTCGGTCCGTCCACAATTGCTTGTTAACACTCTACAAGCCACAATTCTTTACCGATTTTGACGAAACTTGCTGAAATTGTTTATTATCACCGAAGGATGAACCCTATTTAAAATCGAAAAGATCAAAAAAAATTTGATATGAATTTTTGCCCTTGTTCTTTGAAACGTGTTCGATTTTTAGCTTGTTAACACTCTACAAATCATAATTCTGTACGGATTTTGATGAAACTTGCTGAAATTGTTTATCATCACTCAAGGATGAACCCTATCGGAAATCAAAAGAATCGAAAAATATTTGATATGAATTATTGCCCTTGTTGTTTAAAACGCGTTCGATTTTTAGCTCGTTAATACTCTACAAGTCAAAATTCTTTACGGATTTTGATGAAACTTGCTGAAATTGTTTATTATCACCCAAGAATGAACCCTATTTAAAATCAAAAGAATCGGAAAATATTTAATATGAATTATTGCCCTTGATCTTTAAACGATTTCGATTTTTAGCTTGTTAACACTCTACAAGTCACAATTCTTTAGGATTTTGACGAAACTTGCTGAAATTGTTTATTATCACCCAAGGATGAACCCTATTTAAAATTAAAAGAATCGAAAAATATTTAATATGAATTATTGCCCTTCTTCTTTAAATCGCGTTCGATTTTTAGCTCCTTAACACTATACAGGTCACAATTCTTTATGGATTTTGACGAAACTTGCTGAAATTGTTCATTATCACCCAAGGATGAACCCTATTTAAAATCGCAAGAATCGGAAAATATTTGATATGAATTATTGTCGGCTGACTTAAATCGGCGGCACTTTGTCATCACAACTGGCAGATTATGGCTGTAAAGAAATCGGCGGCGGCGCAAGGGTCTATGGTCTTGATCTTGAATAACAAACAGACGCACCTTTAGTTTATTAGGTTCATTACCCCAAAAGTATGGCAGGGTTTTGAGGAAAAAACAAAATGCTATGTAGAAATGTCTAATACAAAAGTCAAATGTAAAAAGACAAAAAACAAAGAGCATTATACAACTATTGCAAAGGTGAATTACATAAGACACTTTTTACAAATTACGCATTACGTCTTATTCAAATGTCAAAATTCATAAAACATATAATACAAATTACACAATGCACTAAATGTAAAAAACAAAATACGTTAAACATCTAATACAATATACCTAATACAAATGTAAAAATGCATACGTCAAATAACATTATACAAATAATGCACATTTCAACATATTTAAAGTGGATTTTCAATTTTTACATTTCTCTTTTGTAATATCTACATAACATCGCACGACATTTCTCTTTAGCATTATCTCAAACTTGGTTAAGGTCAAGGTCAAATTAATTTCTATTCTTAACAATAATTTCTCCCTATGCACGAAACCGGCCTCTACAGCAGAAGAGTTATAAAAAAAACACCACGTGCTAAAATATTGTTTATATTTTTAATAATCCTATGGAGTAAGTACAGTTTTCTTACTATTTGTCTATTATTCTGTTCAAAAGAAATAATTGTGAAACTTTGCTCACTACGTCAGTAGGTAGACCTACCATCACTTTATGACAGTGGCTATTTACCACGTACGTGGCAAAATAATAAAAGCCTTAAATTAAAAATATTCCCTGATACATATTAATTACAACTATCAAAACGAGACTATTATTACAGAATAGACTAGGCTAGTTTATGGTAATTTATTTTTCTAGAGCGGGTTTAAAGATGGTACCGGTATTATTAGAATACAAAACAAGTCAACATATTAGTAGCCTGCCTACTTCAAATAATTTTCAATCTATCCCAATTTCTTAACAAGGCATCACTCTGAATTTGGAAATTAGCATGATCCAATAGATATAATCCAACGTTATGTACGTAGACTTTCATGAAAATTCATCGTAAAGTTGTGCCACTGGTATCCAGTTAAAACAGTAACATGTCAAAACGTCCACAAAAAAACAGAAACAACTACCCCAAAACGGTAGTCCGAAACTTGCTGACTCTTTTCCCAGCTTCTGATAGATAATTGGACAGATATGGTTGGGGTAGAGTCAGAAAAACTAAGAACTAAATAATTGGGATTTTCCGCGCCTCCGAAGGTGCGGGGGTTTTAAACGGATTTACATACCTCGAATCCTCCAAACCTTGATATGTTTGGAAGGCCAAATGATTTTTTAGTTTAATCATACCATCACTAACCCCCTACACCATACATGTCATGCTTGTGTTTGCATCAAATTTTTTTTTTCTCAAGAAATTCTATCACGTGATCGCCATGTTTAATTGAGAATGCGGATGTCAGAGACATCACCGAAAAATCCAGTGTTTTTGGTGCTTAGTTCTGACTTCCCAATCGACGATGTAGGTTGATTTAACAAATTAATTGAATATCACTGCCGTTATATCTTATTTATTGATATGAAACATGTATTTTCTATAGCTATTAATCGATTTCTTTCTTATTCTAGAGAATCTGGCTTACAATCAGTCTAATATTATTTTGTCCACAGTAAATTGCTTCAACAATGTTTTAGCTTTTACAGTAATAATCAGTATTTTAAATTTATTTATTAGGTTCAAGAAAATTTATAGGACAACCATTTATTATTTTTATACGCCCACATGAAAATGTGGACGTATATTGCCGTCACCCCTGTCCGTCCGTCCGTCCGTCCGTCCGTCCGTCCGTCGGTCCGTCCGTCTGTCCGTCAACAATTTCTTGTGTACGCAATAGAAACCAGAGTTTTTATCGGATTTGAATGAAACTTGGTATGTGTATTCATCTTGATAATATCTCGGATGAGTTCGAAAATGGCGCAATTCCAGTTGTTGGTTTATGGGTTATTGCCCTTGACTTAGTGAAAAAACGTTAAAATTAACTTGTGTACACGATAGAAACTAGAGTTTTTATCCGATTTGAATGAAACTTGGTATGTGTATTCATCTTGATAATATCTCGGATGAGTTCGAAAATGGCACAATTCCAGTCGTCGGTTTATGGGTTATTGCCCTTGAATTAGTGAAAAAACGTTAAAATTAACTTGTGTACACGATAGAAACCAGAGTTTTTATCCGATTTGAATGAAACTTGGTATGTTTATTCATCTTGATAATATCTCGGATGAGTTCGAAAATGGCGCAATTCCAGTCGTCGGTTTATGGGTTATTGCCCTTGACTTAGTGAGAAAACGTTAAAATAAGCTTGTGTTCGTGATAGAAGCTAGAGTTTTTTTATCCGATTTGAATGAAACTTGGTATGTGTATTCATCTTGATAATATCTCGGATGAGTTTGAAAATGGCGCAATTTCAGTCGTCGGTTTATGAGTTACTTCCCTTGACTTAGTGTAAAAACAGTAAAATTAACTTGTGTACGTGATAGAAGCTAGAGTTTTTATCCGATTCAAATGAAACTTGGTATGTGTATTCATCTTGATAATATCTCGCATGAGTTCGAAAATGGCACGATTCCAGTTGTTGATTTATGAGTTATTGCCCTTGACTTAGTTAAAAAACGTTAAAATTAACTTGAGTACACGATAGAGGCTAGACTTTTCATTCGCTTTGATACATCTAAATATAAGCTCAAATAAGTACGATGGTGCAATCAACTTTTTCAAATATTCAACTTTGCTGAAGTGGGCGTATGTTACCTTGCCTGGCAAGCTATCTTCTTCTTTGATTTTGTTTATTGCATATTAGCATCACACAGTTTGTAAACATAACCTTAACCCTGTGCCAGTGCCTTCTATTTGAATAGCAACTTGTTGCTTTTCAATCACCCTAATCTCTACTCCAGCCATATCTGTACAAATCTGTATGATGTCATGGTCTGGGGATCTGCACTTATATCAATAGTAGCTTCCTGTTGATCCCAGTCCTTGACGTCATAAAACATGTTAACGTAGTTTTAGTGGAATTGCAAGAGCCACAGAAGTCGGAATTGAATTTGGAATGGCGCAAATTGATGCTATCAGTGTCCCCGATTCACATACAAAGTTTATAAAACCTCTTTACAATCCCTTTAACTTTTCAGTGAAATATCCGCCGCGCATTTTAAAATATTTAACATAAGGTACTCTCAATTGTAAGTTATGCTATTTTTGTTAAATGGCCATTTCTTAACAAGGTAACACTCTGAAATTTGGAACTTAGTTTGATCCGATACATACCTTAGTCAATGCTATGTAGAGTTTAATTTGAACTGATCGAATAGCAAACTTATTATTTAAAGTATGTCACGTGAAACATCATAAAATGTGTCGCAGAATTTTCACTGAAAAGTTTTGATTCGAATTCTTTGAAACTCGGACTAGAGCCATACTATGTGGTAACTTTATTCCACATTCAATTAGATATATATATGAAATTTCAGAATATCATACCATGGAGAGTAATGAGAATATTACAAAAACAGTATCATTACTTCGTCAAGCGGTAGCTGAATTAGAACAGGACCCCCAACACCAACAACCCTCTACTAGTACCAGTCGAAGAATGGTAAATTCTGCTCCGACTACACCAAATGTAGGCCTATCGAGTGAAATAAGAAAATTATTTTCACCCTATAATAAGTTTAACCACAGCCAGTCCAAAAAGACTTCTAACCAACCAGTATGGTCTCACAAATTTATTTGCCTTGCAGACCCAGAGCAGGTAGATATTATTTTTACAGTAGGCCATACCTTGTTTTCAGTGATCTGTAGGCCAAGCTGATAATTTTTAGTTTTGATGCATTTAGTGTGTTGAGTGTTGACTATTTACAAATTCAAAAAAATCAGTATGTTACAATGCTGACACACATTAATGTGGGCTTATATAGTAGTCGCCCGTGTCTGTCTGTCTCTGTTTGTTCGTCCACAATTGTTGTGAACACGATAGAGAGCGCATTCCTGATGGATTTTATCGAAACTCTGTGTGAGTCTTTGTAACACCTCAAGGATGAAGCCTATTGAAATTCAGGCCATTATTGAAAAATATTTACTATGAGTAATTGCCCTTGTCTTTGAATTCCATGTGAACAATATAGAGAGCTGAGTTCTTTATGGATTTTGATTAAATTTGGTGTGAGTGTTTGTTATAACCCAAGGACGAACCCTATTGAAAATCAAGCCAATCTAAAAAAAAATTTGAGTGAGATGGTTTCTTGAAGGATTATCACAAAAATTGGTGTGAGTGTTAGTAATTGAAAATCAGAAAAAAATATTTTTTACAGATAGCTCTTGTCAACCCCCCGGACAAATTGGATGCCTATTTAATGTATGTGCATTACGATGGGCCATCACTATATTTCAGGATTATGATCTGCAGATTCTACAAAAGGGATGCCAGGTTGACAAACTGTCAGCAGTGGCATCAAGTGTTCTGCAAAAGTGAGCATGCCCACAGTATCGGTCTGATTGGAACTATGAGAGAATTAAAGTTTTTGGATTAGTGTATGTCAATGTCAGTATGAACAAACCTTTGGTTGTGAACGCTGCGACCAGTTATATGGCTGCCTCTTCCGGCTCCCTTTTGTTCAACCATAAATTTGGCGACCCCGACATTTTCACCACCTTTGTCTGATCTGACTCTTTCTGGAATCCCATAAATCTGGACAGCGTCCATAAAACTTCGAACAACAGTTTCTGACCTGTTATTATCAGAAACTGTTAAATATACAGGTAACCTGGAGAAACCGTCTATTCCTCCATGAATAACCATTCTCCAACTGCAAAAGTAGACCAAAAAAATGTTTAGTTAGCCTACATTGTAACAATATAATTCAATCTGTTAATAAAGAGACTTATACATGTAAATTATATGAAAACAAGGCTACCTATTTGAAAACAATCGCGGGCTAACAAACACAATTTATACATGGCATCATGCGTTCCAGAAAGGTAAGCATACCAGACTCACAATCCACCTCTATTAGAGGATATTATTGTTTTGAGAACAACGAAATATATCCTAAACCGAACTTGAAACTTAAGGTTTATTGGACTTATCTTCCAGCAATACCATTTGTTTATTGATGTGTGAGTAAGTAGTAATATGTGGATCCTACTTTATTAAGCCATAACAGAGTTGTCTATCAAACACAGTCACTGGGTGAGAAATACAATAAAAATACTGGAAATGAAAGTTTTGACAGACTTACCTGATGAGCTTATGGTATCCATCAATATGCCATAAAGAGTTGGGAGCTCTTACATTATATTTGCGACGGTTTGGTTTCAAAATAGTCAGGCGCCGCAATATACAACCTTCTAAATCCACTCTTCGCACAGATTCACGAACCCTAATTTCTTGTAAATTTACTCCATCAGCTAGTAAGTGTGCCCTGACAGATCTGTAGCCAACATCTGGATGGTTTATTAGAATCTGTTCAGTTTTCAAATCCAGTTCTTCATCAGATATTGTACTGAACTTGTTTCCATAGTTGATGCCATACTCTGAAAGCCTTGTCCTTAAAGTTCTCACACTAATTCCAAATAGTTCAGCGATATCTTTCTGTTTGAAATTGCACTCTATCAGAAATTCCAACTGACTTAATGGTATTTCAATCTTTGCCCTGCCCGTCTTTCCGTGCACAAAGGTTGGTTGTAAGCCTACTCCAAAAGATTCCTCGTCTAGCGCTTGTTGTTGATGTTGAAGAAGCATACTATCAACGAGAACAGATGCGGAAACCAAACATTGCATGGCACGATCTATTTGAGGGTCTTCATACTCGACCGATAACTCTGACAAAATACCAGATACCATGTCCAAATCTCTTGCAATATTTTCCATAGATTGTCTACTTTCAAGTTTATAAGTTAAATTTGTTATCAGTCCTTTCAGCTCTTTGATAATTACAGCAGCCATGATGACAACAACAAACAAGAGTTATCCTCCTTGGGAGAAGTTATTGTGTCGATTATTAAATAATTCGACCTTGACATTGACCCCAAAAAAGATATTGCAATGTAGAAATGTAAGTATGTAAATCGAGATATGTCGTCTAATGCATACGGTAGATGTTTCACATTGTAAAATCAATAATGCATAAGAAGTTAAATGTATTGTGCATTAGATGTTTCTTGAACTTTGTCTTTTGAATTAGACGTTTAAGGTATTATGTATTAGAGGTTTCTAGTATTTTGTCTTTTGCTTTAGACGTTTTAGGTATTTTGTATTGCATTTCGTTACATTTGCGTTTTGAATTAGACATTTCTACATAGCATTAGGTTTTTGCCGCTTTCCCCCGCCATACAAAAGGTGAAGAAAAGTAGAACGTAAAATTCCATTTCATAAGATATTTCAGTGAGAATGTCATAAATTCTTCTCTCAAAACACAGTGTGAACCTCTCTTGAGTAACACAATGTTTCAGGTCATGTATAAATGTTTCTAGATAAAGTTGTAATATTTTCATGTCCTTATTGTTGTTTAAAGAAATTTTTTTTTATATAGATCTAGTATGTTTATAATAATAATAATAACTTTATTAGATACCCAGTTGCACACGGCAATCTTCCCTGGGATCTTTCTACATATAAAACTACAAAAACATATTTACAAAAAGATAGTGTTATAAGAGAAGTACATAAGAATATTATGATGTACATGGATATATGAAGGGTAATAAATCTCATAAACAAATATTGTTTTGTTAAAAAAAAGAACTAGAACCGTGATAACGGTACTAAGCAGTGCGCAATTTAAACATCCTTGAACGGTTGCATTTTAGTCCTGCATATAAATTAGGTCATTTGACAGAGCTGTTTATAGTTAAAAATCTCAATTTTCAATCGGCTTTTAAACCGGAAGTAAACATCGGAATACACAAAGTAAAACATCATTTGATATCGAGGGCAATAGCTTTGGTTCAGATCAAAAGGTTATCAAACGTCACGAGTTTTGAGCTTTGAAAGTGTTTGCTATTGCTGAATTTCTTTAACCGGAAATAGACAAAACTTTTAATCGAAATTAGGAAATCGGCTGTCACCATTTTGTTAGTAATATATTGAAGATGCCATAGACATCAACATTATGTAAATCGGATGATATCCTGATCACTTATATCGATTTAAAGAAAAGTTGGTCATTTCAAGATGGTTGTCTACTAGTTACTTCCGGATCAAATTTTATCCTTTTTTTTCTATGAATGTTATGTCATTTTATTTCTTCAAAAGAATGTGTCCACTCTCTTTAAAAATCCACAATTTAGGAACCACGTGTTTTTTCGCGCCAAAAAAGCCACGCAGTTACTTTAAAACAATGAACAAAATTTCCAAATTAAAAAAAAAGCAAAATGATTAAAATATCTACTATTATATATCAAGAGGAGATAAAGCATAATAAGAAAAGACGATTTTTTGTGACGTACGTGAATTAGGTTCAAACTGACAATTTTCATTTGGCTATAAAATAAGAAGTAAATATTGGTCAACAAAAATGAATTCACCATTGGATAGATCTCATTTCGGGCAATAACTGTTGTTCGGATCATAAGGTCAACAAATGGCAAGGTCACAAGTTATGAGCTTTAAAAGTGTTCCAATAATTGCTGAATATCTTATACCGGAAATAGACAAACACCATAATCGAAATTAGCAATTCAGCTGCCCTCATTTTGTTGGCAATAGATTGAAAATGCCATAAACATCAAAATTATGGTGGCCAACGTGTTACTTCCGGTTACGATTTTGTCATATTTTTTTCTTTGTTAGTCATGTTCTTTCATATCTTAAGAAGAAATTGTTACCTATCTTATGAAATCCGTAATTCAGATAACACGTGTTTTTTCCCGCCAAAAAAACCACGCAAATTACTATAGAACAAAGAACAAAATTCCAAATAGCAATTTTGATCAAAATATCTAGTGTTATATATCACTGGAAAGAGGAGATAAAGCGTTCAAAGTTCAAACTAACAATTTTTAAATGGCTATAAAACCGGAAGTAAATATTGGACAACAAAAATGAATACACCGTTGGGTAGATCTCATCATGGGCAATAACTTTTCTTCAGGTCATAAGGTCACCCAAATCAAAGGTAACGTGTAATGAGCTTTGAAAATTATTGTCATTTCTGAATATCTTTTACCGGAAATAGGCAAACATCACAATCGAAATTAGAAAATTGGCTGTCATCATTTTGTTGGCCATAGATTGAAAATGCCCTAGACATCAATATTATACAAATTGGATATACCCTGTTCACTTCTCTCGATTTAAAGAAAACATGTTCATTTCAAGATGGTGGCCAGCGTGTTACTTCCGGTTACGATTTTATCATATTTTTTTTCTTTGTTAGTCATGTTCTTCCATATCTTAAGAAGAAATCGTAACTTATCTTATGAAATCCGTAATTAAGATAACACGTGTTTTTTCCCGCCAAAAAAACACGCAGAGTTACTATAGAACAAAGAACAAAATTCGAAAAAGCAATTTTGATCGAAATATCTTGTGTTATACATTTTTGGAAACAGGAGATAAAGCGTGATAATAATAAAAGACAATTTGTGACGTACATGAATTAGGTCACGTGACAGAGCTGTTTAAAGTCAAAACTCGACATTTTCAAATGGCTACAAAACCGGAAGTAGACATCGGACAGCAAAAATGAATACATCAGTTGATAGATCTCATCAAGGGTAATGACCTTTGTTCAGGTCACAAGGTCACTCAAGGTCAAGGTCACAAGATATTAGCCTTAAAAGTTTTGACTATTACTGAAAATTGTTTACCGGAAATAAAAAAAAAATTGAATCGAAATTCAAAAATCGGCTTCCCATGTTTTGTTAGCAATCGACTGTAGATTCCATACACATCATTTTTATTCAAATCGGATGATTCCCTGATTCTGAATTTCGATTTAAAGTAAACTCAGTCAGTTCAAGATGGCGGCCGATACGGAACAGCTGGGTCAGATTTTATCATTTTATATTTTGTGAATAATGATTACTAGCACATTGCAAAAAGATTTTTTAGAATATCTTCATTATTCCGGAAGTTGACATTTAAACTTTACAAGCAAATGACGTCAAAACCGGAAGTGATTTAATATTTTTGAAAAGATCATTTTGTTTGTCATCAAAATGTCTATGCATATGTAAGTTTTCATATTGATCAAAATAAAATTGCAAAAGTTGAAAAAATTGTCAAAAAAGTGCTTCAAAAAGTCAGCGACAAAGTTTTAAAAATGCATGTTTTTAAAACCCCAATTTGAAGACAATCGTTTAATAGAATAAACAAAAAAAAATCCATCAAAATCGGTTGAAAATCAGAGATGAAAATGGTAAAAACATTAAATTGGGCTTATTGGCCATACGTCATTTCCTGTTGGACAAATATGCATCATTTTATATTCACCTAATACCGTGCAGTTAGGCATAGTAAAAAATTATATGAGATAATGTGTGGTATGCTCCCTTCATACCGAATTAGCGTGACCAGAAGTAGACAAAAAAAAACAAAACATACATTATGAAAACAAAGCAGTGCGTTCGCTAGAACGCACTGCAATAATTTTTTTTAGTCTGTCACGGTTTCGGAGAAGTTATGTCATAATATAATATTATAATCACGTGTTATTGAAATGATATTAATAATCTTTCACAGATTTTTTCTGCTGAATATGTTTTTTATGGCTATAGCATTGTTATTATGTCAATTGACGGGAATTGTGATGCTTGTTTTGTTCTCAATTTTCATACAATTATAACAATGCTATAGCCATTAAAAACATATATTCAACAGAAAAAATCTGTGAAAGATTCCCAATGAATATAAAAACACTCGCACCCTCTTATATGGCTCTCGTCAACTAAAACGAATTGTGAATGAAAGAATACTTAACACAACGTTTGAATTTATCCTTTTAAGTAAACGTATACCTAGAACAAATTAACTCTGTATACCAAAAAAAGAATGTGTAAATTCATACAACTATCGCCTTTGTGTATATTGTTTATATTGTGTTTGATATGTTAATTTAAATTCAACAGTAATTTTAAGTACATTGATACATTTTTTTTCTTTTTTCACACTTTTCTTTATCCATTGTACCTATGTTTTGTTTGTTTATGTATTTATTCATTCTTTCCACTGAATTCTATCTTGTAACAATATATTATGATATAATATCTTCAGCAAAACGGGAAGCGGTTTAATATAAGCAGTTTTGTCTTGTTACTGTCTCCCATCATATATTTCATACTTCTTTGTATCTAAATTATGTATTAATAAAATATTGTTTAAACTAAACTAAAGATTCCAGGGCACTACTGAATCTAAATATAAATATTGAATGCAGGGCTTTGTCATTCATTCGACTGGACACGTGATAATTCTGCGTTCATCAACCAATAAAGTCAAACAAATATACTTTCACTTCTTAAATGAATTATAATATTATAAAATTGAAATTTACAGATTGCTTGCCTTATCCACATATACCACAAGGTGAATTTAATGAAGATTGTGGATTGGTTACGATAACATGTACAAAAGGCTTTGAAATGCATCAGGTGATGGAATGTATGAATGGAGAATGGGTATACACTAAACCCACATGCAAACCCATTACGCCACTACCTGAAAATATCACTACGCCACTGTCTAAAGATATTACTACGCCACCGTCTCAAGGTAAGATAGTTTATATCAAGGTAACTATAATTAAATCACAATAAACAACAATATAAGCTTCTTGTACTCCCATTAAGGGATGCCAAGTAAAAAAAACTCAAAGGCAGAGTGACATTAGGTGTTCTGGAAGCAAGAGTATACTCTACTTCAAAGCAACATTTATTAAAAAAAATAATAGATTGATAGCACTTTAGTACTGATAGTATCGATTTCTGCCATTCCAATTCCAGACATCTGACGGAAAATTAAATTTTTATCGGATTTAAGAGTGTAATTTATTTTTCATAATGTATTAACAATATTATAAATGGAAAGTTCATATCTCCTCAACCCTTTGGTGGGACAGCATTTTTCACGACCCAGGACGATTGTGATGAACAGTGTAGTCAGAATACCAGATGTACCATTGGAGTCGAAAATCATGGATGTGCTTTTTTAGAAGCACCAGTTATATTCGTATTTATAGCTACAGATCTGAACCAATGTGTATCGGCCTGTAACCAGAGGAATGAATGTGTATCTTTGAGTTATAGTGACACTTCTGGGTCGGAATGTTACCTTTTTAACGATGTTCTGGCCAACATTCCACCAACTGCATCCACCAACGCTAACGATATCATTGCAGACAAAATATGTTCTTAAATAAACATGACCAACATTCCTGATAGTTTCAATAGACGACTAGTCTAGAGAATCTACAGTAGAAAAATATGTCTTTGAATAAAACATGTTTATGTTCATTTAACTCTGTTATTACTAATGTTTCATTATAATCAAATATGTTTCTAGTCTCGTAACTCAAAAACGCCTCCGCTATTAAAAAGAGTTCTGTACTGCAACTTCTTCAGTAAATAAACACTGTTAAATTTGGGAATATTTTTATCATTTAAGAACTTATTGATATCCTGTAAACGTTTTAATATTAAATTTGATGCATACTTTATCGTTCAACGAATATCGTTGGCGTCATGGCTGGTGATTAGGTTCGTGTCTTTATCTGCGACACATACAGAGCTAGGAAAGATGCGAAGTTTCGTATGGAGTTTAGCCAGCTGTGCATTCTGGGAATGAAGTGGGGTTTATATCCGCCATTATTAATATAAACCAATACAATATCACAAGATACAGAGTCGATCGATCAAAGTTACCTACTATGAAATGACAAAAACGAACTGTTCATATTTTACGGAGTTATCTTTCTTGAATTTGACTTTGCCTTGAAAATGTCATCAAAAACATCAAGTGAAAAAAAGTTTGTTTTCTTTGTATTTATGATTGTTTTTCGTGTAAATTGCACATACTTGTCGAAAAAAACAGTTATATGAGAGTGTTGTAAACAACAGTTTTACTAATTACAATGAAAATTGCAAAAACGTCTGAAATATAACAAAACGTCCCAGAAGTGGGACAACGGCCACAAATGGGTACGCGTTCTTGCATGCTTGATTCGTTAGCATTTTGTATGGTATTTACTATTATTATATTAAAATTTAGAGTTTTCAACGTCCATCTTCTCAAAGTAAAAACTATAAATCAGTAACGAAAAATTATTCAACGAGAAAGAAGTACAGAATGGCCTCAGATGCAGGCAAATCAACCTTAATTTTCGAAATTTTCTTGGGAAACAAGGCCTGTCAATGAGAATGCTGTTTGGAAAACTCTCAGGTGCAAGGACATTTTCAAAATTTGCTCGAGTAATATTACCCCCATCATCAAGGAAATCAGTCTGAAAACTTTTGGAGTACCATGTCCCCAACCCACTTCAAGAGATGGGAGTTGTCAAAAAGAAATATGTTTCGGAAAGGCCTCCGATGCAAGGAAATTTACCCGAATTTTGAAAATTTGCTCGGGGTATATTTATCTCCCCTCATGTTGGGCTCGTTTGATGTAAACAATTTAGTTGAATAGAAAAGGTCATTTATTTACAATAACAAATGACGTGAAAAAACAATACAAAAATAAGTACACAATCCAATAAAAACTATATTATACTGGATGATATTTAACTAGTCCGTATACATCAAAGATGGGGGTAAAGGTGGGCGCTTTCAACGAGAATAAATATCGGAACTAGGTCGCAGATCTAAGAAAATCAGTCTGATTATTTGCGAAAACTTTTGGGTTCAATGTCACCAACCCCATTTCAAGAAGTGGGAGATGTCAACGAGAAATATGTTTCTATGCAAGGAATTCCATCCAAATTTTCATTTTTATAGAGTGAATCTATGAACCCTTTTTCAAAAGGAAAACGCTTATCTCACTGTTGACCAGTGCTATATTCTTTGTATAAGATGATGACCGAGGACGAGTTTTTAAAGAGTTTAGAAAACCCGAGAGAGAGAAAGGCTGGCTTTAGAATATCCGAAAGCAAAGCCTGGAGTTATTTGGCCTCACTTTTCGATTTCAACATATATCTTTAAAGAAACATAAGGCTATATTATAAAGTAGGCCTATCATAACCTAATGTGACAAGAAGTTGTATGGAATAATACGGGTTGTGGGAATCAAGTTTAGTTCCGATTGGTTTTGAAAACACTAAAATTATTCCTATAATAAACTTCAACTGCACCAAGTACTTCAAACTTCTAATATTAGAAGATAGAATTATTGTTTTACTGAACCTGGCCACAAAAGTAAAATTTTCTCCTCAAATATAAGACTTATCTATACCCGGCATTCAGAATAAAGAAAACGGGATTATGGGATTTGAAGCAACCTGAGACATCAAAGAAATATGCCTCCATAGGTTTATATCGTTAATAAATAAATTTTGAATAATGAGAATTGTTATATGAACGTAAACATTGCTCAGTTTCGTCAGTTTGAATGATAAAGTTGTGTCCAGGAGCACGTACCCAGTTGTAGCCATTGCCCCATTTGTGGGACAAAATAAAAATCGGCTCCTGTTCTTAAAATTATTCAACAATTAACTTTCTAAACCAATTTCATATCTTAAATATATTAGATAAACATAAAAACATGTGTTTTGTTAGTTAATTAAAAAAATGTTGGTTAAATATGGGTTAACTGCATGTAGCCTTGATTGTTGTAAAAATGGGATGTCCCAATGAAATATACCGTATAAAGGGGAATGTTCAGCATTTTCGATGATCGATTTAAGCCTTGAATATATGTAAATAGCATTCAGATTTATTGGAATTGCCTATAAATAGTTCAACAATTTCAATTATACCCATATCGTAATAGTTATCTTTCATTTTCTGTATATGTGTTTACTTAGTCTCACTAAACGACGAGTCGTATTTTTGACTTTAGAACGCTGATAATTGTGGATACATGGGGATTTGAAGGCTTAAATTTCAAGGGATAGTTTGGAACATTATGATGGATTATATTGTCCTAAAAATTCCAAATTCTGAGACTAAAATATTTTTGGTCGAACGGTTAGTGAACATATAACTTTAAGTTGAGATGTGAAATCGTGTACTTTTTATTTCAGTTCACTGCATATTATGAAAGTACTTTTATAATGCCAAAGGATGAACTTCAAGATTTACTAGGCCACAGAGCACTGGCTGGATACACTCTAATGACATTGAAACTGTAAAACGCCTGTTAAAAATTGTTGTTCAACTATTGCGTAATCATAAGGAACTATATGACACCCTTCATGACATTAAATTATTTAGAATTAAGCGCATTGAAGGATCAGATGAGGATATACGCTTTTGGACTGGATTCTATTCATACGACAGCTTTAAGCTATTTTGGACCCACTTTGTTGAGAAGAACAGCTAGAATATCCGGTACTGGGGAGCCGACAATGCCGAAACTCAGGATTCTGACAATTGATGAGCTCTTTATGGTCCTATTGAAACTGAAAAGGGGAAGCGCAAACAAGGACATTGCTCTGAAATATTTGGTATTCATGAAACCCATGTATTAAGAATATTCATTACATGGATAAATATTCTGCACAAAATCTTGTCAGCTGTTGACATATGGCTGTCAAGAGGTAAAATTCAAAAATAGCGATGCCCCATCGTAATACGCCCATTTTTGTAATGGCAGCCAAGTCGTCCGGGAGGTCGACAAGAATTATCAGTAAATGAAACATCTGTCGATAACCGTGCCATCAAGAATGTTTACAAAATTGAACGATTTTTTAGTGTTTACAATTACAAGTTAACAAGGGCAATAACCCTTGAAATATTTTTCAATTCCTCTCATTTTCAATAGGGTTCATCCTTGGGTGATTATGAACAATCATACCAAGTTTCGTCAAAATCCATCAAGAAACAAGCTCTCTATCTTATCAGGGCTGAAAAATTAACGAGTTTTAAAGAACAAGGGCAATAGTATGAATATCGATAGGGTTCAACCATGAGTGATTATGAACATTCACAACAAGTTTCATTAATATCAATAAATCAAGAAACCAGCTCTCTATCGTGTCCACAACTTTGTTAAGAGCTAAAAAATTAACATGTTTTAGAGAACAAGGGCAATAACTCAAATATTTTTTATGTTTTTGATTTTCAATAGGGTTTATCCCAAGGTCAATACAAACACCCATACCAAGTTTCATGAAAATCTATCAAGAAACCAGCTCTGAGAATGACATTTTCTCTTTTTTACAAGAGTAAAACCACAGGTTAAAGTTTCCTGGAAAAAACAAATATGTCACTGAAATATGCATAAAACAAGGGCAACCAACGTTTAGGTTCCATCCTAAAATGGGAGCAGTCACATAGTTAATGATGTTTCTAATTTTCAATAAGTTGTATCCCAAGGTCAATACATACACTCACACCAAGTTTCATCTAGACCGGAATACCTGTCTCTCTCAATGCCGCTGGCAGAGAGTCAGGATTACATCTTATTCAATAACTTGATATTCCGCAACCAATTTGGTTGCGTTGAATTATTGTTCTTCCTTGATGTCATTATTAAAAAAACTGACCATTTTCTTGTATGTTATGATGCCATCTCAACATTCAATCCCTTTTTCGACAGAATAAACTAATCCTTGTTGTCTGTAATCCTAGTTGAAATGTTCAAGCTGGAGGTATTTTGAACATGGCCGCCATTTTTAAATAAGACTTATCGTCATTGAAATTACATCCAATCAAAAGACTTCTCTCAAAATTAACCAAATCTCCCAAACAGAGTTATAGATTGTAACCGTGAATTTTATTGGATAAACACATATATTAGAAAAATGGCGACGTAGTTTGAGTTAAAATACCCGCCTGATCGACATTTCATCTAATTTGTACACAAATACATGATGTCAAGTTGTTGTACGGTACATCTTAATTCATACTTATCTAATACTTTACAAAATTTACTATTTTCAAGGGTCTAAATCAAGTAACACAACATTTCATGATATTTATATGCTTCGTCGTCTGTCTCTAAAATACGCTGTATTATTTAGAGTCAACTTGTCGGTCTAGTTTCATCAAAATCCACCAAGAAACAAGCTCTCTATTGTTTCCACAACACATTTACAAAAACAAGGGCAATAACCAATTAAATATATTAAGATTTGTCTGATTTTCAATATATTTCATCGTCACAATAAATTTTATTAAAATCAATCAAGAAGCCAGCTCTCTATCGTGTCCACAACTTTGAGAGTGTAACGGCTGAAAAATTAACGTGTTTAAAGAACAAGGGCAATAACTCATAAACTATTTTTGATATTCAATAGGGTTTATCCTAATGTCAATACAAACACTCAAACCAAGTTTCATCAAAATCCATCAAGAAACCAGCTCTCTATGGTGTCCACAACATATTTTCAAAAGCAAGGGCAATAACCCAGGAAATATTTTTCGATTCGTCTGATTTTCAATAGGGTTCACCCTTGGGTGATTACAAACACTCACAGCAAGTTTCATAAAAATCCACCAAGAAACCAGCTCTATATCGTGTCCACAACTTTGAGAGTAAAACGGCTGAAAAATTAACGTGTTTTAAAGAACAAGGGCAATAACTCATAAAATATTTTTCGATGTTTCTGATATTCAATAAGGTTTATCCTAAAGTCAATACAAACACTCATACCAAGTTTCATCAAAATCCATCAAGAAACCAGCTCTCTATGGTGTCCACAAGATATTTTCAAAAACAAGGGCAATGACCTAGGATTTTTCGATTCGTCTGATTTTCAATAGGGTTCATCCTTGGGTGATTACAAACACTCACAGCAAGTTTCATAAAAATCCACCAAGAAACCAACTCTCTATCGTGTCCACAACTTTGAGAGTGTAACGGCTGAAAAATTAACGTGTTTTAAAGAACAAGGGCAATAACTCATAAAATATTTTTCGATGTTTCTGATATTCAATAGGGTTTATCCTAATGTCAATACAAACACTCATACCAAGTTTCATCAAGAAACCAGCTCTCTATGGTATCCACAACATATTTTCAAAAGCAATAGCAATAACCCATGAAATATTTTTCGATTCGTCTGATTTTCAATAGGGTTCATCATTGGGTGATTACAAACACTCACAGCAAGTTTCATAAAAATCCATCAAGAAACCAGCTCTCTCACAACTTTGAGAGTGTAATGGCTGAAAAATTAACGTGTTTTAAAGAACAAGGGCAATAACTCATAAAATATGTTTTCGATGTTTCTGATATTCAATAGGGTTTATCCTAATGTCAATACAAACACTCATACCAAGTTTCATCAAAATCCATCAAGAAACCAGCTCTCTATGGTGTCCACAAGATATTTTCAAAAGCAAGGGCAATAACCCATGAAATATTTTTCGATTCGTCTGATTTTCAATAGGGTTCATCCTTGGGTGATAACACACACTCACAGCAAGTTTCATCAAAATCCATCAAGAAACCAGCTCTCTATCGTGTCCACAACAATTGTGGACAGACAGGCGGACAGAAAGACAGACGGACAGACAGGGGAGACTACAATATACGCCCACACCTCTCTGCAAAAGATGTTCGTGTAATAGTAGACTGTACGGAGATTAGATCAGAGCGACCATCAGATTTAGAGGTGTAATGTGCTACTTACAGCTCTCTCTTATAAGAGTTGTAATACATACAAAGCGTCATCATCCCAATGTCATACCTTTCTCCTTTACTATGTACGTCAAAAGCCATGACCGATAATAGTACTAGAAATGCGGACAAAAACATTCTATTTCCATTTCTTTTCTTTTTTGCATCAATAATGCAGTAAAAACCAGCCAATCAATATTAATCTCGGAACAAGAGTTATCTTCCCCCTGGCCCCTTTACCGTGGAAGATGACCGCCTATCATGGCTGAGTCATTACATAGTCCCGTACAAAATGACAAAGGTTGAGACGAATGACATAGAGTGAACCAAGAAAATTACTGACTAATTTTTACTTTTTGTACTTTTAATAACAAAATAAAAAATTCTATAACTTTACACCTGGCGACTCTTGTATGAATTATGGTATTTTAAGATGAGACCAAAAAATATTATTACCTGAAGGCATTTTACTACTATCTCTTCTGGTGATAGGTTTTCTGAGTTTAGTTCATCACCACTGGATTCAAGTACTTGCAGTAGAGCGATGTTGTGTTTTGTTTCCTCAAGTCTTCTTAAATCTTCCAATGTATTATCTCTGACAAAAAATAGCCCTAATCAGTTGAAAATGATAAGATGTGAACTATTTTCTAGAGCTGCAGATAAAGATAATTTTCCATATGTTAATTATTCTCTCAAAGAAAGAAGAAATACTCAAGGGAAGGGTAAAGAGCCCATTGTTTGCAAACTTTCAAAAGACTGTTTTTTAATAATAATAATAATAAACTCTTTATTTTACATGGGTCAGAATTAGGCCCAATACCACGAGTGATAACGGTCCTGTCTCACACCCAGCCCATGGGGACAAACATAGATACAATATACAACATAAAGACACCCAAAAAAAAACGAGAAAAAAAAAAAAAAAAAAAAAACATTCATTAAATTTGTGAAGCCAAAGGTCAGTGCAAGTGCTGCGAGCGGGCTACCCAACCCTACTCCATTAATGTTCTTATTCTAAATTGGAGGGGGAGGTAGGATTTATCCATGCTCAAGACCAGCTTGAAGGATGTTTACTCATTTTTATTGTCAAGAGCTATATTAGGAGAATATTTGTCGGAGCTTGGCGATATTTTTACTTGTATTATAAAACCAAAATTTGGGTCAAACAGTAGGTGCGACCTTCATACCAATTCAGGTGATACCGAACACTCGCTCATTAGTACGATTTGTATGAAAGAACATTTAATAAGAGTAGAACGTGAACCGTTATCCCTTAAAGGTGAATCTATTCAAGAGTTTGAATGCCTTCATAAAAAGATAGAGAAATATGAAAGTGAAAACAGCTCTCTACGTGATCTAATTAGTGAGTTGAAAGGTGACAAAATGAACTTGACTAAAGAATTAACGGAATTGACTAACACCGTTGTAAATCTTCGTGATACAAATTCAATATTAGAAAGAGATATAACGGCTAATTATTGTGAATCTACAACAGCCAATTCAGTTAAACTAGCCAAAACCAAAGACGATGTAACTGGCATTTATGGAGCTGTTACACAATTATCTAATGAAATGCACCAAAATTTAGAAATGATGAATAAAACTGTTAAGGACAATTGCAAATTGCTTGACTCTTATAACTTATAACTAACTTGTCGATTAAGTTAAATGAGAGTGTCAAATCAATCAAATCCCATAATACAAGACTGTTTGACCTTGACAAACGTATATGATTCTTTGAGAACAAATCTACCAGGGATATAACGGATGTTAGTCAACCAACCTGTATTCCAGTCATCGATCCGATTTCTCCATGTTCTATCCCAGCAAGTGAATTGTCCCGCCCAATCAGTAACGCTGCCGTTGTGTCCAATAACTCAGAGAGTCTCACAATACCAAATATATTTGAAGAATCTCCATTTCCAGGAAATTTTGTCAACTCCAGTACAAAACCAACTTCAAGGGAAGTTATCCCTAATACCTCAGCGAGAATAATTACTGTCATAAATTCCGACCAATGTGCTGCAACTATGAACAATAAACCCAAGTTTAGAAGCTCAAAAAGTCTTCAAATTGCTCGCTTCTACGTTGGCGGTATTTCTAAAGACTCCAGCGAAGACGGAATGAAGGATTTCCTTGCAAGCCAGAATATATCCTTCACGTTCCTGCGTTTCTTTAATAACCAACAGAGACGATTCTGCTCGGCTCATTTAAATGTTCATGAACACCAAGAAGTGTCATAGAAAATCCCAAGACATGGCCTGAAGGAATCTTTGTAAAACCATGGCTCTCATGGAAGCGTTTTGTTGAAGAGAAACGTGCAAATTCATAAGATTTCTTACATGGAACTGTCGTGGGATTTTCAATGGCGTACCCCATGTTATTAAGTTACTAGATGATTTACAAGTTGACATTCTTTGTTTGAGTGAGCATTGGCTCAGCGATGATTCTGCTTTCCTATTATCTAATATTCATAGCGACTATGTCGTATTTTACAAATGTAAAAATACAGATGAAAGATCTCATTACAGATCGCAATACTCTGGGGGTGTCGCAATCCTTGTCTAAAGGGAAATAGCTCACTATGTAACGGAAGTAGAAATTTCATGTGATTATATTGTGGGTATTGAAATTAATAATCCTAATCAACAACCAATTTACTGTTTCTCATGTTATTTGCCACCGTCATCCAAAAGCTTTCAATATTTTTTAGATTCGCTCCATTTGTTAGAAGAAATATATGACACTTATTGTAATCTAGGTAAAATTATTCTGTTAGGTGATTTCAATTCAAAAGTAGAAGGTTCTCGCAACTCTTACAAGCATGACAAAAGAACTTTGGCATTTAAGAACTGCATAGATAGACTTGGTTTAATATCAGTCAATACATCAGATGTCTGCTCTGGTCCAAACTGGACTCGATCATATCTTGATACCTTGCAATAACCTTCATCTTATCAATACTGCTAATGTTATTCCTAATCAATTGTATAATTTTTCGGATCATTTGCCTGTCTATTGCGAGATTGATGTGAGCTGTAATTTTGCTAAGCACAGTGCTGTAACGACCTCTATATCTTGGAACAAGGCCAGGAGCCCAGGCGCACTTTCTGACTACACACACTGTGTTTCTAACTCACTACTCAAACGATCTGCTAACACCCAAGGAAATCATCGACTGTTACGATGTCATTGTTGAAACCATCAATTTAGCTTCTTGTGAGTTTCTTCCCAAAAAGGTGTTTAAATCCTTCGTTAAACCTTACTGGAATGACTCTTTAAAGACTCTCCCCCATGATATCCGACGTTGCCGTCGAATGTGGTTAGGATCTGGGAGAAGTCGTAACAGGGAAAATAAAACCCTGAAAGACTATAAAACATGTAAAACTAACTTTCGTAGGAATCTTAGAAAAGCCACATCCGACTACCTTATGGAACATTTTCACCAACTTGATGTTGCAGCTGACATGAATCATGCTAAGTTCTGATCTCTGATAAATAATACCAATAAACAGAACAGCAACCACGGAGTACATCAACTCTGCGTCGATGAAAAGTGTCTTAAAACCCCTGACAGTATCCTAGAAGGATGGTCAGCCCATTTCCAGTCCGTGTTTAAAACCCCTGACAGTATCCTAGAAGGATGGTCAGCCCATTTCCAGTCCGTGTTTGTCAATACTACTGATGACAGCTATGACATCACTTTTTACCAGACGATTACGAATAAAGTTTCGAAGATTAGAAAGAATTGTAGTATCCTTAAAACTCCCACCTATCTGCTAACGACGTTCTCCGAAGTGAAAAAAAATATGCTTAACTTTGAAGAAAAACAAGGCTGGTTACATCAATGGACATTTGGCAAACCTGTTCAATGCTATATTTACCAACAATGTTATTCCAGATGACTGGCAAGCCAATCTACAAGGGTGGTACCAAAAAGCGAAGCGACCCAAATTCCTATCGCGGAACTCCAACAGTGGCAAAAATCTTTGAAAAGGTCCTCGAATCGAGACTAGGTGTTATCAGCGCTGGCGATACTTTTCCAAACCCTCAGCAGATGGCGTACCAGAAACTTATCTTCAATCTACGCTTCTTTTAACATACAAGAAGCCATCCACCACTACAATGAACGCTCGAGTGACCTCCATGTGGCGTTTCTGGACAGCACTAAAGATTTTGATAGTGTGTGGCATAATGGGCTATTGTCCAAACTCTATGATGTAAATATAGAACCTGCAATTTGGCGCTTAATCGACAACTTGTACACAAATATGACCAGTAACGTGCGATCCTTTGGAAGACTTTCAAGAACCTTTATCTTAGACCGTGGTGTAAGGCAAGGTGGTGTTCTGTCAGCTAAATTGTATTTATTATATATCAATGAACTTTTAACTAGCATCTCCAATTCGCCGTACGGTGCCAAAGTGAACAATATGTCCAGCTCCTGTCCTACGCAAGCTGATGATAGTGCTGTGATCGCAAAGGTTTGAGATGCCTGTACTCAATCATAATGTGTTTCACTGTCAGGCGTACCTGGCAGTGCTCACAGACTGGTTGAGGCTTGAGCAAATAACAGTTAGTAAGGTGAGAATGACTAAGTCGAGAGCGACACAAAACAACTTCATTCCTTCTGTTACAACAATAGGAGCTCTGCTAGTCTCCCAAGAGAGGCTTGATGGCATGAAGTTTGTTAGTGTCTTCAGCATCCCAACGGAATTAGTTTTAGCGCAACGTGAAGTAAGTGCATAATATGGAAAGACTCATTTTCAACCAAGGTCAGTGACTAATGGAGACGACGTTAAATCCAACATGGCAGACCGTAAACGATTTCTAGATTTCTTTTTGTTAAATGTGAAAAGTGAACAACACCAATAGATCCCGAATCGATGTACATTGTTCCTGATGTGACCATGCAATGTATCTTGCGAAAATGATGTGATTTAGTGAAATTATTTGAACAAGAAAAGTGAAAAGATGGTCTTCAAGGAATGAACTAAATGTTAACAAAACTGACGTGGGTCTAGATGTCAGTAGGCTAGGCCTAACTTTTACTCGTTACAATGGATTATAATTAGTGTAGATTTCTGTCATCATCTCAGTCTTTATTCTTGAATCTTAATACTCCATTGGTGTCGCACTGGCTGTTCAAGGGTTGTTATTGTGTGTTCATAATCTTCCACGGTTAAACTAAGATCTGTTATGCTATTCAGATGTGAAGTCATTTGATTTCCTCACCATTAGTCCATAAAGTCATCTACTTCCATTTCACTGTTTCCATGCCATCTTTAAATCCATCCAGTTGTTAACAACTACCCCCCACCATATATTACAATATGTCACCATATCGTCTATATACGTCATATATCATCTACTTCAGTATCCTACTGCTACGGGAAGTGACGATTAGATAAACTGATTTTTTTTTCATAATGCAATCTACATTTATTGACAATGACTCATCTAATCCTCTCTACGTGATTTGTGGTACATTGAGAAACGGGATCCACAAAGTGATGTCTGTGATTCACGGCTTCGTGGAAATACCCAAGATTTCCTTATCCGTTGTAGTCTGCCCTACAGGGACAATTCATTGTTGAACAATTGGGTTAAGTGTGGCGGCGTCTCTCCTATCACCACATTAAAAATCCAATTTTCAGAGCAGGGTCATAGCCACCAACAAAACGGAATGACTTGTGCTACATATTTTTGAGCCAATAAACTTTCATCGATTTCGACAATAAGGCCGATTCCATCCAACTGCTGTGGATGGTTTCGAAAGTACTCTTCGCAAAACTGGTTCCAATCCACGATTGTACTCTCCGAACCAATGTTCAACTCGTGCATAAGTGTCAAGAACAGACATACCCCTTGAAGAACCACACGACTTGACCAAATGTATGTTAGACTTAAAATTTCCCAAATAATCTACCTTTCCGAATATTTATAATTTTTCGACAATAATAATAATAGTTCACGTATAAAGCGCAAAATTACTCTTCAGTTGCTCTCAATTAATACATTTCTGTGAATGAAGTAATACTCTAGATTCATTTAACAAGAAAGTTTTTAGGTTTTTCTTGAAGATGCCTATATATTTTGAAAATCACAGTTCTGTTCTGATGGTAAATTGTTCCATAAAACAGGCGAGAAAGCTCGTTTGGTGATTTCGAGGTTAACTGATGGCACGCTTAATAAACATTGACTTGAAGGTCTTATGAATTTATTGTTGGAATTGAAAGTTGGATCAGTTGTTGAATGTATGTTGGAGGATTTTTGTTTATGGCACATATCTTCTGAAAATTTCTGATTGTCTTCATAATTCAGATTCTGTGTACTAGTATCTGTACACACATCCATGCAAAAATATAAGCTTATACCATATCAGAAGTAACATTCATTCACAATTTTGAATTAATCGATATCGATCTCAAGTGCTGCGGTAGGATACCAAAGTAGCATTGTCAGTGTCTATATGTCACATCATGAACAAATAGAATTTTTCTTATTGTCACTTCCGGTTGCAATAGGATACTAAAGTAATTGTTCTATGGCTTATATAGACGATATGGTTGCATACTTAAAGGCCCAGTATTAGACAGTGCTAACTTTAAAAAAAAAACGATGAAAAGACTTTTTCTCAATGTCCAAGTCTGGGCTTATGTGGCTTTAAGTTTTGATTAAGCACTAAAAATCAAGAAATGCATCGATTATTTTGGCTCTGCTGCAGGTAATGTGACATGTGCATGCTGTTAAAGTGTTCTATTTGTTAATTGGGGCAGATAGACTTTTGGTGGTGAAATATCCAAAAATGAACATAATCTTTTTTGGCAAATGGTCAAATTGGGCGTTCATATATTTAATAATGGACTTGTCCAATTCTAGGTTCAAGATTGACATTAAAACGACAATTTTTTTTTTAATTTGTAAATATCTATTAAACATGAAAAGTAATATACAATGTGTTATACATATACTAATTAAAACGACTATTAGATTTGAATAAGTTTAGTAATTTCAATAAAAGAGTTCATTAATTTTAAAATAATTCATTATAACAAGTGGACATGATAGTCTAAAATTACTAAGCAAACATTTTGGAGTTCACAACAAAGTTTGTTTGATTATTGATCATCCTCATCAAAATCATCGCCAGGTGGCATTGAAAGCAGGTCCTTTTGGTGACTGGACGATGTCAAGTCCTTAAACTATTGATGGACTTCCTGTGGTATGATTTTACTTTTGCAAAGTTTTACTAGATTAGCCTTTTTGGCCTCCGATACCGATATTTTTTTAAATTCGTGATCAAAATTGTATCGATAAAAAAATATACCTGGTTCTGCTTTAACGTTCTAGGGATTGCAACGACGTGATCTTTTGAAAATGTATATCCAATCGAGCATTGAATATACACAAGCTCAATAGCAGCATGCATAAGGTCGCATTCCAATGACCACTTTCATAATAATAATATAATAATAAACTCTTTATTTTACATGGGTCAGAATTAGGCCCAATACCAAGAGTGAAACGGTCCTGTCTCACACGTTCAGTCAATCTTGAAACTATTTTCGAGGAAGTTGTGTGTAATACATTCAATATGAGAAGTTGAAACGGTACAAAGAAACACTGAAGCAACATGCTGATTACGATTTTGGCCACCACATGTGTCTGAAAACAATGAAACATCTTTAACACTATCTGGTAAATTTGTCACTATCTGGTAAATTTGTCAACCAACTATAAAGGCAATTCTGCCCTTACCACCTTCAACTTCTGACCAGCAATAGAAATATGCGCCGTTTGGGGGGAGTGCATTGTAGATATATTGTATACACACAATTTTCTGCTGTAGTACTGGGATTCTGAAGTACACTTTGCAGATCAAAGGAAGCTGAAATAAAAGATGAATCGTTAGCAGCTCTGATTTTGCCTTGAAATTGGGCATCATTCTTTCGCTTAATATGTTCGTCATATTCGTTTTGGAAATCTTCCTTATCAGCTCACGTAAGAAGGTTATATTTTACGCACTTAGAACACTGACCTTTGTTTGGATGGTAAAAAGACGAATTAAATTCTTTACAAAAGGTTCTTCTATCAATCTTTTCTCCAACTGGTTTTATTGCTGGGACGGTCTCTTCACAATATTCTTGGTATAGAAGATATAATTTTGAATTGGACAAAGTTTGATCTAAATAAAATATTCTGCTTCGAGGTGTAATGAGATTCTATTTTGGGGAAACTTTTTATATGGTTCCGGACAATATTTAAAGTTTCTTCACCCAACTTATTTGCAGGATCATGACAATCAGTTCCTCTTTTGGTCCTGGCGAATAATCTACATTTTTAACAAATAGTAGCGGACCGTGGTGGGAAATGGTCGTAGTTGACCGTAGTTAAAAAATATAAAACATACATAAACCTAATTCAATGTAATTCAATATAATCGTTGTTTGAAATTCAAGAAACTCGTTGAGTGGGTCGCAATAACCCGGATACCAATATTTTAATATGACCATAGTTTGGACGTAGTTGACAGTAGTAGTAGGATGACCGTAGTTGACCTTAGTTAAAAAAATAAAATAAATGTAATTAGTAGTAAAGACCAGTTCAGCAAAGTTATTAATAGGGTTAGAACTTCAACAAACCCATTATTTGGCCTTTAAATATATTTTATTAAAACCGTATCTTAAAGGGCCATTCCGCTTTTTTGAAAAAAAAGTTGCCATTATCAAAAACAGCGTAAATGTTACCTGAGAGTATTTCTAAAGTATGCTCATTATACCTATGTATCTTCTTGATCAAACTGAATTTGTTTTTAAAGGGTTAATTACAAACAGGAAGTACTTGTTAATTAAGCAGTTTTACCTAGTGTTTGTGTTTGGCTTCATAATGGCTCGATAATGGCTCGATATTTCTAACTGAAACCTTTACAATACATAGCCAAGATATTTCTCTACAATTAGGCGTTTATTTCACTCAAATCCGTTGAGTAGTTTTCTATCGGCGTCCAAATAACATAACACACTTAAAAACCTTATAAATATTTAGCATGTTTTTAGCATTTAAAAATTAACAGCTGGATTTTTTGAGTTAAAACTTTCAGATACATTAAAGGACACATAGTTACAGATTTTGGTATACAGTTTTCACTAATTTGACCTTAAAAAAATTCAGACTGTTAGTAATACATTTCTTTTGATTAAAACTATGAATTAACTCACATTGATAAATACCTTCCAAAATTTAACAGTTTTTAAAATTTCATTTTATTTTTTAAATGCACCAGTCTCAATTCAAATATTTCACTACTTACTAGGATGAGTCATAGTCTGGCCCCATTTCCAGAAAAGAAGGCTCTGTAAGTTGTTAAGGCATTTGTTGTTAATTTTTGGCAACAAGTGTTATTAGGGTAATTTTGACGTGCTGAATCCAAAAATTGCTGTTGCCAAGCTGAAATATGACTTTTTGACCTTCAGATCAAGAAAAAACAAAATGGCCGCCAAAAAAATACAAAAATACAACAATTTCCTTGTCAGTTGACACAAAAAGTCTTGTAATATATGAATTTTGGGGTAGTTTGACCCTAGGAATTCATTTCGGCCACTTTCAAATCCAAAATGGCTACCGTTTCCAAAATGGCTGCCATACATCATACATATTTACAATGTTATATATTTTTTATTCTTTTCCAATTTTCTTGGAACCTAATGCCTTAATTATAATTTGAACTACGACTTAATATAAATAAATACAGCTATCTATATGCTTTACTAGTATACCAGGTTAAGACCACTGTTGAAATGACAATAAATAAATAAATAACATAAACAAAGTAATACATTTACTGGCTTTGAGCAATATCGTATCACCAAGTATATTCTTAATACTTGTACTTTAAAGTTTCATACAGTCAACTTCACACCTGCTGGAACCAGTGTAGGATAACCTGGATTCTTTACACATAATTGAAGTACATCCACACGTGATCAGTTCCAGGGATGCAGGGACAGGTAGAAGAGATGAAAGGACTGGTGGTATCTGACCATCCTTCAGTTCCCACCCCATGGTAGAGGAAGTTGGAACATTTGACTTTGATTGTGTTGCTTCAAGCCATACTAAGGTCTAATGTGCTCTCTTCATGTGGTATGTCAAAGCATCTCTTGTTTGGGGGCAGCAATTAAGGTTGCAGTGCCTTTTTGAAAAGTGTGACCCTAGCCTTGTCAACAGTGGTCACTTCAGGAACATTACATATTCTACATACAATTTGCTCAACATTCCTAATTGTATTCTCTGTTTTGTTAGTGAACCATGATCTGTGTCATGTTGGAAGTACTTAGCACACAGGAATTAAACAGCATTAAATGAATGATAGGACTAGGGGTAAGTATTGTCTGAGTCTGTATCCTATACAACAAAATGCAAGTTTATTGGTGGTAAAAGGATAGTTTCTCGGCCTATAAAACAATTAGATTAAAGTATGAAGCAATATATGTATATTACTATATCTGTTAATAAATTTGATAATGTGTAGTGATAAACCAGATGAATATTTTGCATATTATTGTTCTTGATATTTTGGTGGTATATGTTGAAATATCATTTTGTTTTGTGTAGGGTTAGTTATATCTACTAGTATTTTTTATCCTAGTACATAGAAATGGATTCCATTTCAAGCCTCAAAAGACCGTTGAGTAATACACTATCAATGTGTATTATCTGTCAAGAAAATTATGAAAAAATGTTGTTGAATAGTTGAATGTGCCAACCAGAGACACAACTTAAAAGAAAAAAGGAACAGAGAATAATAGACAAGGTGATCAATGTGTCAGCAATCAGCATTACAAGAACTTCCAACATGTCACAGATTATGCTACTCATGGTTAACTTACAAAACTACTTGAGAGTTGCCATGAGGAGGCAGATATACC
The DNA here is from genome assembly GCA_029955415.1 of Lottia scabra. Taxonomy (NCBI): domain Eukaryota; kingdom Metazoa; phylum Mollusca; class Gastropoda; family Lottiidae; genus Lottia; species Lottia scabra. The sequence goes on along the minus strand of JARJEI010000003.1, from coordinate 23,530,811 downwards.
AGGATGGTATTCTTCCAGCACAAAGAGCTTCTTGTTGAACTCGGGAAAGAAACACTAACGGAGGATACACTTAGGAATGTTGAGCAACTTGTATGTAGCATATATAATGTTCCCGAAGTGACCTCTGTTGACAAGGCTATGGTCACTCTTTTCAAGAAGGCACTGCAACCTTAATTGCAATACGAGACGCTTTGACATACCACATGAAGAGAGCACATTTTCAGACCTTAGTATGGCTTGAAGCAACACAATCAAAGTCAAATGTTCCAACTGCCTCTACCATGGGGTGGAACTGATTATTTATTTATTGTCATTTCAACAGTGGTCTTAACCTGGTATACTAGCAGAGCATATAGATAGCTGTATTTATTTATATTAAGTTGTATTTCAAGTTATAATTAAGGCATTAGGTTCCAAGAAAATTGGAAAAGAATAAAAAAATATATAACATTTGTTATATGTATGATGTATGGCAGTCATTTTGGAAACGGTAGCCATTTTGGATTTGAAAGTGGCAGAAATGAATTACTAGGGTTAAACTACCCCAAAATTCATATATTACAAGACTTTTTGTGTCAACTGACAAGGAAATTGTTGTATTTTTGTATTTTTTGGCGGCCATTTTGTTTTGTTCCTGATTTGAAGGTCAAAAAGTCATATTTCAGCTTGGCAACAGCAATTTTTGGATTCAGCACGTCCAGATTACCTTAAAAACACTTGTTGCCAAAAATTAACAGTAAATGCCTTAACAAGTCTTATTTTCTGAAAATGGGTCCAGACTATCATTTAATTCACAAATTACCTGTACTTGGTATAAATAAAATGTAATAGGCTGCTCACCATTTATATCACAACCAAATCCACGTATAGATGTTAAAACCAATAACCTCGTAATATATTTATCTGAAACAGTGCGGAATTAATTAGAAATAGAAATACATACTACTTTGTCATTATAAATAACTTATGAACACAAAAAAATGAAGCTCAAGATCATGTACACCTTTACTGAGTAAGCAAAAAAGTATATGCCAAAGTTATGAAAAAATAGTATTTAAAAGGGCAAACAATTACATAATAAGTAATACATCAGAAATTGTACAGATACAGTACTAATGTTACTCATAGCTTGTTAAATATTGTGTTGTTGTTGTTTCACAACTGCTTTTCTGGAATTTCCTATCAAAAGGGACATACCTAACATAACTTTTCTTTTTTAGAAAAGTCTTCCCTTTCTAGTGGTGTTAGGCTGTACCACTTTCTTAAAATTTCTCTAAGACAGTTTTAACCATCAGCATTACCTAATAAAATAAAAACTTTTATTTATTTCAAAAACAATAATACCACTGCTAACCCCTTTTAATATTTATGGCGAATAGAGTAACCACTTGGTCCTCTCTTTGAAAATGTTCTAGTTGCTTTTTTTTCAGGTCTTTTCTTCTGCGGTTACCTATCTATGTCTGAAAATAAGAAATTACATCTATAGGCCCATCAAAAACAGTTCAGATTCAATTTAGACCTCAATGTGACCAGAGAGTAAGAGCTATCTCTTTTACCTACAGGGTTTAGACTAGATATCAACACGGTCCTCGGAAATGTACAGAAAATGTCGTTTGCCTGTCCTCATTAACCCTTTCAGACTATTATTGGCGTGACGTCATAATGCACATGGAATCCAATTATTTTTGCAATATGACGTTATTTGTGTTTAACGTCTTATATTTGATCTCTATGTCACATTTTTGGATGGGAATCTACAAAAAATATATATTTTCTCGAAGAAAAATAAATAGCGGATATTATGTTAAAATATTTAGTGTCTCTAAACTTATGTGCTTTCATGGTAACCATAGCAACATCCCAAAAGTCTTTTGTGAATAATAACTATAGTAAAATCCTAAAAATTTATTAATATCATGTATTAATCTTTAATTCATAACAATATTTTACAAACAATTAATAAAATTAACTATCATCATTAACAATAACAAAAAAAAGACATAGGCTATTCATTTAGAAAAATATCATATCATAAAGATAGTGGAACACGGCCATATACGCCTAACGAAAAAGCCTTAAATTTAATCAGGATAAAACTAAACTTTCTCAAACCTTTCGATTAAGGTCGAATGACATCCATTTTAAGTTTCAACAAAATTGGTTGAAAACTAAGATAGTAATAGCATATTCAAGACTTTGAGGCAAAGGCTGCTAACTAACGGTCGAAAATAGCTTAAATTCAAACTTGATCTTTGTTTTCTGAATATGTATTATACATACCGAAATTCATTTGATTCCATCAAAAATTCTAGTTTTTAGAGCGTTTACAAGCAATTGATGTTGATAGAAGCACATACTGTATAGAGGTTAAAGGGCAAAAACTCCTCAAAACTGATGAACGAGGCTTAAATCTTGAAAAAGCTTTAATTTTAATCAGAAGTAAACTAAACTTTCTCAAACCTTTCGATTTAGGTCCATTAATATCCATTTTAAGTTTCACCAAAATCGGTTGAAAACTAAGAAAGTAATAGCATATTCAAGATTTGGGGCAAGGGCAATAACTCTGCTTCTTACAGTCGTAAAGAGCTCACATTCGAACTTGATCTTCGTTTTATGAATATGTATACACATATCAAATTTCATTTGATTCCGTTAGTTTTTAGAGCGTTTACGAGCAAATGTTGACAGACGGACGGACAGGGGTGCCGACAATATACGTCCGCATAGAGAGATGAGGGCGTATAAACACATGTTTTTACAGATTTTAATTAAGTTCGTATTTTCTGTAAATTGCACAATACAATCCAATACAATACATACATTTGTATAGCGCCCATTCAAAGGCACAATATAAATTTTGAATTAACAAAGAAAATATCCATCTATACTACAGTTTATCACAGTGGGTAACAAATGTTTGGAAACCTAACTGGCTATCTAATACATACAAAACATCATTTGCTTGAAGCGAAATTCAACATAAAATTCTATCAACCCCTCAAAATTATGACTGTCCCCCCAAATAAAGTTTTACTCAATATGACATCTCATGCATAATTTGACTTTTTTGTGTTTTCTAGCTGGTGCTGCATTTTCTTTATTTGGGTCCATGTAAGGATAATTCACAGTGTAATGGTACCTATGAAAACAAGGATACGGGCACATTCTCTTATCACAAACACCGCAACCATACCTAGTTTCAACACGGTTTGATTGAACAGAACACCTACCCTGACTCTCATACTTAATTGGAGCATGCTCCAATGTTCTATCAAACCTTATTTCAGCTGGTAAAACATCAGATGGACGCCCTCATTTCTTAGTGTATGTTCTACCGCCTATCAACCCATCAGCCAATTGGAGGAAAAATTCATGTTGTGATAATTTTGAATCAATGTGTAATTTCTTATGTACAATAAAGGCTTGAACAGCATATAGTCTTAACAAATAAAAGAACACTTGCATATACCAAGTCAGGACAAAAAAGGACATAATATTATTTACATATATTGGGATAAATAAAGGGTGAAGCAAACTGCTGATGAAATAATACACATTTATTTTAGTGATCAGCTGTCAAAGAAATGTTTATCTTATCTACAAACTAGTGTGATAAACATAATTGTTAAAACATTTAATGAAAAGAAAAGGAACATATCTAGAGATTCTGTGCTAATAAAGAAACTTTCTGGGAGAGAATGTCATTATTTTTTAAAAACTTTTTTCCATTTACATGCCTCACTTGTTACAGATTTCTGATTTAGACCAAACCTTACTCCCAATTCAATCTTGAACAAGGCAGCTGCAATGTGGCTGCAAAATTCACCGAGGCTGTGAAAAAAAATTTAAGACAATCAAAAGACAGCAAGTAGCATCATATCAGGTCATATTTAAAGTGCTAGGTAATTGATTGGACTAATGTTTGCAATGGATTTCGACTCATTTTCTGTGCCTGAAAATTTAGTTTTATACTTTATTTACATGTTTTTGTCAAACATAAATTCAGCTTATTTCCTATATTGAGAATAAGTGTGGATAAAGGAATTTCACAAATAAATGAAATTTTAATGTCTATAAAAATTTTACTATGATACTTACCCTGCTAAACAGGTACAACGAGCAAGTTTCGTTTTGCGGTTCGGATCGTCAGTACTTGGTTTCTTTATACAATAAACATCAGCACTATCTTTATGTAGACACACCCATGAGTGATGAGGATTTTCTTTCGTACGCATCGAGGGCACAACATCTGCTTTCAGGAAACAAAATTTGGAGCGAACAACATCAAAATATTTAACTTCTTGAACATGTCCACTTTCTACATATCTAAAATAAAAAAAATTATATGGGCATGGGACAAAACCGGCAATGACTAGTGTTTTCAACACACTTTATGTTATAAATTTGACATTAAATCATGAAAGCTTACCCATTACTAAAACAAACCATTACATTACAAAATAACCTCTTGTCTAGCGTTGTGGGTTCTTATCCCCCAGATGCCATAGCCAGTGCTTTCAGTGTCACCACTATCTAGTTTCTCTTGTGAATTATCAATCATTTTTTTAAAACTTTGACTTTGTATATTAACCTTTCATGGATCTAGATGTCACAATAACATATTGGTTTAAGAAAATAGCCAACTGCCTTAGCCATCAAGAACACAATAGTCTAATATGACAAGCGTGGAAATTATTATCATAAGTACAAAAAATTTGACATAGCAAACTTAGCTTCCAAGCTCTTGTAAGCTTTCATAGAGGTGGAATTAAAAATAGATGGTGTTTCAATTAAAGGGACAGTCTGAATTTGAGAAAAATTTACACCAAAATCTGTAAAAAACCTTACGTAAGCTATTGAGCCATTTAAAGGGCAAACACCAAAACTAGGTCAAATTGCTTAATTTACAATAAGTACTCCCTGTTTGTAATTGACCCTTTAAAACCAAATTCAGTTTGACCAAGAAGGTATAGAGATACAATAAGCATACTTTAAAAATATTCTCAGGTAGCATTTGCAATTTTTTGACAATGGAAACTTTTTCAAAAAAGCAGAATGGCCCTTTAAATAAACATAAACTTGGGAAAACTCTAATATTGGCCAGTTGCTTGGATCATCGTTCCACGATTGAATAGATTAAGGGTCTGGCAGGCTTTTTTCTTCGTCTGATACCTTTAGTTTCTGTCTGTAAAGATGCTGGGATTCTGTCGGTAGATCATTAAAATAAATAGAACTAAATCCCTCAACATTATCACTCATAATAACATATGTCCGCAACTCCTCCTGAAATGGCCGCAAAGTTGACGGACAGCCGCGCGCGCATCATCAACAAATGACGTCAAAAGGGAATCCCGTAAATTCACCTATAGGAACTTCATCGTCGCTGGCAGACTCACTGTCGTCGGAATTTATTTCAAACGCACTGTCATCATCGCTAGTACGCTCCAAGTCAATGTCGTCGCTTTCCCAAAATGAAGGATCCGCTAAAATAGCCTCCACATTTCGATTCTCGAAGTCAACTTCCGGTGTAGCGGTCAAGGTCGGTAGGAAGCAACCGATAGCGTGGTTGATACAAAATGGCGGAAAGCCTAGACCGTTAACGTCAACAAACAGTGGAATCATGCCCAAGAGTTGTTGTATACCGCTATGCACCAACAACTCAAATAATAAACCTGGAATAACTTTCAGTATTATACCTCTAGAAAGAGAAAGAAGAAATAAATGGTTGCATGCCATAGGCCATGGCACTGTCGACAAAAACAAAACTTGGTCCCCAAAATCCAATTACACATATGTATGCCAAGAGCACTTTACTACTGGTAAAATTCAAAGCTTGTTTTGTTATGTCTAGAGCTATTTTGACTGCAATTTAAATAGATCTGGAGGTGCAATGGCAAGGATGTATGGTGTAATTTGTAACTGAATTTCCATTTGGAACTGTTGACAGTGTAAGTAATGTTGTTTCTAATTGTCCTAATTGTAGGCTATTTAGAATCAGTTTTATAATTTATATTTGCAGGAAAGAAATCTAATAAGATAGATCATCCTGACTATATTCCATCAATATTTCCTACTAAGTTGAATAGTTGTAATGATAAAGATAAATTAAAGAGTGTAGATAGATACAATAGGGTACATCAACGGCAATTATTAAAAACAGGTAAATTTGGCTTTTATTTTTTTTTTTCAACCTAAAAAAAACCCATTTGTCCCACCCTGAAATGTAAACTGTTAGTCATAGATTATATAAAAAAAAAAACAATAAAATTTAGTATGTACATGCCTAGGTAGGCCTAGTTAAGTGCTCTATCCATTTTAACAATAGATATCATTTATCTTTACAGATCCTGGTGACAAAAAGCAACCTGTTACAAAAAAGCGTCTGCATGTGGAAGAGGATGAGTCTGAAGACATACTGGTACCTGTAGTAAGGAAACGCCTACACTTTTCAAATGAAATTGAAGCCCAAACTCTAACCGACCGCTTATATGAAGAAATAAATGATTTAAGACGAGAACGTGATGATATAGCCGAAAAATGTGCTTCAAATGCTTATAATGGATTAAGCACGAACTGCATAAGGGACGATACATATCCTGGAACAGTTTTATGTGTTTGTTTGATATTCTGGCAAAGTTTGTTTCAAAATCACGTGTTCGTCATATTGAACAGTTTTTTTTAACATTAGTAAAACTGCGTCAAAATGTTACATTTGAATTTTTAGCCTTCACAATTGGTCGCCCAAAAAGTACTATCATTAACATATTTTGGAAGTGGGTAGATTTAATGTATGCCAAGCTAAAGTTTCTTATTAAATGGCCTGACAGAGAAAATTTGTTTCAAAATATTCCAGGAAATTTCAAGGAGAAATTTTCACGTGTCACATCAATTATAGATTGTTTTGAAACTTTCATAGAAGCTCCTAGAAACCTGAAAGCTAGATCTCAATGTTACAGTTCATACAAGAAGCACTGCACTGTGAAAATATTTATTGCATGCACTCCCTTAGGGAGTATTAGTTTTATTTCAGAAGCTTGGGGTGGAAAAGCATCCGATATACACATTGTGCGTGAAAGTGGATTCATTGACAAAAAATACCACCATCCCCAAAATCAAATATTAGCTGATCGAGGCTTTACTTTCCAAGAGGACTTTGCTTTGATTGGAGCAGAATTGATAACACCTGCATTTACCAAAGGTAAAAAACAGCTATCCGCATATGAAGTGGAGAAATCTCGCAAAATTTCCTCTGTGCGAATCCACATAGAACGTGTTATCGGACTCCTTAAAAATCGTTATACAATTTTAAAGGGAATAATACCAATAAGATCAGTACAAAGACTTTCAGATGAAGCCAATTGCAGTGGCCTACCCAGTGTTGACAAGATTGTGCATGTGTGTGCAGCATTGGTCAATGTGGGAACAAGTATTGTATATACAGATAAATAAAGATATATTAAACCGAATACACATAAGTTTAGAAAACCTCTTTACAATCCCTTAAATAGAGGATCTAACATGAGTGTCTATGTCATATTGAATTTATTAAACGAGTTTAATAATTTGATATGGCACGAGCCTTTAGGCGAGTGTCATATAAAATTATTTAACGAGTTTAATAAATTCAATATGACATGGACACGAGTGTTAGATTCTATTTATCACACAACAGTACTGTTATGGAGTTAATATCACGACTTAGTATTAGAGATATTACACAGTAGAAATTTTGATATCACAGTAGAATTCTTTTTTTTTATAAACTAGTATTATATTTAATCAAAATTTCAAAAAATCAAAAAAAAAAAAAATTCTACTGTGTAATATCAAAATTTCTAAAATTTCCAAAAAATCAAGCAACCACATCCTATAAAAGGCTCGGGGAATATAAAATCCAGCAACTCATTTCATAAATTGTAACCTAATAATTCTAAATGGTCGAAAAGATCCCGATTCTCAAGGTAATTTCACATATGAGTCTGAATCTGTTCTCAAATATAAGTATGTTTTCCGTCCTTGACACAGATATATCAAAACATTTTCCAGTATTTTGTGAAATTATATTGTGTAAGAACGTCAAACCAATCACTAAAATTACATCGTCACAAATCGTCAAATATAAATGGAAACCGAGTTTCTCTGACCAGTTTATTTCGAACACTAATAGTGCTGAATTCACTTATAAACTAGATGACGTGCTCCAGAAACTCGACGAAGACATGGAAACCTCGATCAAACTTCTAAATGAAGCACCTTTATCTGTCGGTAATAAGTCAAAAATGCAGAGTTGTACACAAACAAACTATCGTAAACAACCACGATGGTTTGATAATCAACTTGTCAGTCTTAAGAAATCAAAATGTGATAGGTTAAATTCATTCCGTATGACAAACAATCAGTATGACCTTGATAGATATCTCGAAGCTAAATTAGCATTTCAACTAGAACGTTCTACGAAAAAAGAACTATATCACAAATCAGTATTAGATGAACTGTGTAACGAAAAGGACTCTGTTAAATTCTGGACAAATATAAAATACTTCCTTAACACATCTAATGAACATAAACCCGCCATTGATATTGATGAATGGTTCACTCATTTCACTAACTTATTGAACCCCACTGCAGAGCAAAATGATACCCATGCTTCGAATGTGATTAATAACGCAGAGTGTGAAACAGATAATATAACGTTTTGTGACGATCTCAATCGTGATATTTCACATCAGGAAATAACATGTGCTATATCCAAACTGAAAAGTGGTAAAGCGGCAGGTGAGGACTTAATACCACCAGAATTTTACAAATATGCCGCCGATAAATTGTTACCAGTGCTCCACAAACTTTTCAACAACATATTGAACCGTGGGGTATTTCCAAAGACATGGTCGACAAGCATTATCCACCCTGTACATAAAAAGGGTGACCGTGACACACCGGCAAATTATCGTGGAATCTCCTTAATTGATGTTGTATCAAAATTATTGTGTTCTATTCTTAACAAACGGCTTGTCGAATGGTCTGAGGAACATCAACTGCTTGTTGAAGAACAGGCTGGTTTCAGACGTGGCTACTCCACTGTTGATAATATATTTGTTCTTAATTGTATTGTCCAGAAATACTTATATAAGTCCTATACTGTTGTTTAGTCGATTTCTGTACTGCCTTCGATTTAATCCAAAGATCTAAATTGTTTTGTTTACTCATCAAAAAGGGCATGCACGGCCGAATGTATAATTTGTTATATGACATGTACAAATGCACAATTTCAAAAGTTAGAGCTAACGATACTTATTCTACAGAATTTGAATGTGTCTCTGGGGTAAAGCAAGGGTGTATCCTTAGCCCATGGTTATTTGGAATTTACATAAATGAGCTTGCTCACATGCTTAGATCTGAATGTAGATCAGGTATATTTATCAATCAATGCATCGAAGATGTTTTTCTCTTGCTTTTCGCAGATGATATCTAATTGGTTGCTGATACTGTAGGCGAACTCCAGAATAGGCTTGATGTCCTCAGTACATATTGTTCTAAATGGAATATGAAAGTTAATGTTGTTAAGACTCAAGTTGTAGTTTTTAAGAACGGAAGTGTTTTGTCAAAAAAAGAAAAATGGTACTATCAGGGTAACCAGATTGATGTTGTCAATCATTACAAATATCTAGGTATTATATTTTCAAATAGACTTAAGTGGAATCTTTGTTGTAAAACTCTTTCTTTGCAAGCAACCAAGGCACTTAACTGTATAAAGCTATGCATGTCTAAACTAGGACAACGTAATGTTAATATCGCATTCAAATTATTCGATTCTATGGTCAGTCCAATATTATACTATGGAGCAGAAATTTGGGGAACCGAACTCAAGTCGGACATTGAAAATGTACAAAACAAATTCTGCAAATGGATTCTGTGTACAGTTATGAAAACTACAAACGCCATTGCAAGAGCAGACTGTGGCAGACTAGAGCTCTACGTCAATTACGTTATTAAACCGGTTAAATATTTTCTTACAATTCAATGTATGAGCGAAAACCGATTACCAAAATTGTGCTATCAGATGCTATATGAACACGATCTACATGGTAGGTTTAATTGGTGCTCATCTGTACGTATGTTGTTATTAAGTTCTGGTTTTGGTCAGGTGTGGATGCAACAGGGTGTAGGTGACGTTACGCAGTTTCTTGCTTGCTTTAGACAACGCATTAGAGATATAAATTTTCAAAACTGGCAGGCTTTTATAAGTCAATCCCCTCGCTGTGAATTCTACCACAAGATCAAATCTAGTATATATGCTGAATCTTACTTTTTTAGTCCATTGTCACATAAACTTCGTTTTTGTCTTGCTAACCTTAGATGTTCAACACACCATTTAGAGATTGAACAAGGCCGCCGCCATAATATCACCAGAGAGGAGCGAATATGCTCAATCTGTAATACGAAACAATTAGGTGACGAGCTACACTTTATAGCCTTCTGTACTATACTTAAAGATCTCAGAACAAATTTCTTGCCCACATGGCTAAACAAATACCCTACAACGTTGTTAGAATGTTTATGAGCCAAGACCCAAATATCGTTCGTTCTCTGTCCATTTTTATATGCAAAGCCATGGAAATAAGAACGGAAATCCTAAATGTATAGATGCTTCTGATGAATTGTTTCTGTATATATATTTATTTATATTCACCCTTATCTATTTATCTATCTAGTATGTATTTTCATTATTTAACCAGCACGATAATTATCTATATCTATATTTATTTAAATATTTGATTTGAATTGTATATAGCAAAAATCATTGTACCATAATACTGTAGGCATATTGCCTTAGAGTAACCGATTAACTGACAAAATAAAAAAAAAAAAAAAAAAAAAAAAATTGTATATGACATAAACACTTGTTTAAGATCCTCTATTTATCACATAACAATCACTTCAAACAACTATTTCTCTTGCGTTATCAGCTGGCTCTATATAGCTCAAAACCTTTTGACCAATCACGGCACGTTTAGGTTTTATTATACGTGATTATGGCCATATGACATAGTAAAATGGGTCATTTATGTGATAAATCGTATTATGGTATGGCATTAACAAAACATAGATATCGTATATAAACTATATAATTCATTCACCCCTCTTTTTAACTTTACGGCATTTGAAACAATACCATATTGGTGCTGTAGGCAATTTTTTTAGTCCGATGCACTTGGGATGGAACCCGTCATTGCACTTGTCACACCCAACCATTTTATCAAGATTAGTAGATGTTTTACACACACAGTAGGTTTTATTATTGTCATTTCGCATTTCACTTGGCACCATATTAATGTTAACTGAATTTTCTAGACGGCGTGTAAGAAGTTCAGGCAAAATTGCACTTTTCCAAATGATGGTTAATTTTTCTAACATTTGTTTAATGAAAATATTGTCTTGAGGCACTCTTATTTGCACACAATCATTTGGTGTCCACAATATCAAATCACCATGATTGACATTACACATTACAATTTGTAACTGGATTTGAGAAAAATAACGATGGGTCTTATCTTGGAAATCCCTTGGTGCCAAATAGAGTGTTTAAGTCGATACTTTCATATTTCAATGGGCATTTGATTTCAAGCACTCCAGACCCACAACATGCACAAGATATCAGTCCATCTGGAGATGCACCAAGGAAAGGATATTCTGATGCACCAAGGAAAGGATATTCTTTGTTTAGAATTAATCCACATTTTTGTAATTTAAAATTTACGTGTTTACCGTTGTTGATAATAAATTTTCCCTTTTGGTTTGACTTCTAGATTTTCAGATTCTGTCAAATTCATTAAAAAATGAATATAACTGATAACCATCCGACTCGTGAGCTCGTCCATTGTCAAGAGCAGCTACTCCTTTTAAAGGCTTAGAGGGCATAGTTACCTTTTTAATCAAGGACTGTTCAGGAAACTCTTCATTTGTGTGCAAAAAGTCATGTGCAACTGATGCTGTGATGCGGCCTAATCGAATATTATACCAAGATTGACATAAAGATTGAGCACGAGTAACTTCTTCCACATATTTAACTTCACCATCTGTTAGTATAACTGAATCAAATTTATTAGTACAAATGTCTTTGAGCTGATCAGAATCTATAAAAGAGTTGCTTTCTTCATACATCAACCTAAGATCACAGGGTAACCTTTCATTTGTGGGGATATGAACCTTTGTAACACAGTTTTTGTTGTAACTACTAAAGGCAGATAAGCAAACGGCTTTCGGATTCACAGAATTTAAAGCTTGTAAAATTTGTTCTTGTTCTGTTGAAGATGACATATCTAATGCTCTTTTGTTTTTCCTTCATGCTGCTTTAGCTTTCTTACCATAAAAATCAATGTCACAAATTTTGGACGGTTCAAATTTCTTGGTGAAACACTGATTCCAAATGCAATGCAGATTTGGTCACACCAAGGCGATTTGCCGCTTCTACTTTAAATAGTAATGCTGCAACATGGCTGCAAGTTTCCCCAAGTCTAAAAAAAAAAGACAAGATCATAACTCTTAAATTGCTCATAGCAAAAACCTGTAAAAACAATTGGCATACAAAATCTTTTCAACTTTAGTCAGACTTTCAAGTATTCATCTGCAAGCAGTACTGGATATATAACATAATGAAATAAGGAGACAACAATAATAATATACATACCCAGCCATGCAGTCACAATGACCAGCTAGAACCACTTCTCTACAGCTACCCAAGGATGATGTGGCGTTTCTGAAGTTCTGTAGGAAGGCGTGACATCTGCCTTCAAAATTTGACTAATTGGGGTAGTGTGCATGTTATACACAGTTTGCACCCATCCTGATATGAAAAAATTGTATGCCTGAAGGCTTTTGTAGTTTTCCATGGCTTCAGATGAAAATATTCCTAGAAAATAAAATGTCATGAAATATCCTAACTGGTCAATGAGGTGTAAAAAAGAGTTTATTTATTTGAACTTGTATTTTCCTATTATATCAATAGGCCTGCTGCTCATAAATTAGACAAAATGGATGTTAATATCATTATTGTATTCAAATTCAATGATGTCAGCTCAGCAGGGTCCTATGTCACTTGAGTAGACATAGATTCTAGTCTACTCGTATACAGTGAGATGGAATAAAAATCGTATGTAATCATAATAATTGAGTCAATCACTGGACTAGCATAGATTCAACCGTTTCCATACAGAATTTTTTTTTTTACAAAATAGCATCATATTCAATTGATATAGTTAAACTTACTGGGAGTTTTGATCAAATAATTGTAGACATGTGGATATTCAATTGGGGGCCACTCTTTCGGATTATCACTCCATTTGTCAGCTGGAAATTGGTACGAGCAAGACTCTAATGCAACCAATGCTAATTTTCTGGAATATCTCGACTTAGCTTCGCCTTGTAATTGGTCATAATATTGATAACTCATTGTATTGATAATCAAAATAACAATGGAGGCATGGACCGGAAGTTGTCGTTGTCACCCACGCTAAAATCCTCAATCGAAGCGGAACCGGAAGTGACGCGAATTTGTCTTCAAGAATGGGCCATTTCGTTAATCGGTAGAAAAAAAATGACAGGAACGACTCATAATGCTGAATAACAACAAAGAGTTATTTCCCTTTCAGTTTTAATACATAAAGATATCTTATAAAGACTAGAGGGTGAATGTCATTTTACTATAACGTCATTGAAGCCACTATATGGATCAATGACGCCATATTGATTGTACGGCAAAAAACGACGTAATCTACACTGGCTACGGTAAAAAGGTGACATTCATGCGCCAATAAAAGAAACAATTTTAACATTTAATGGCGATTACAATAAAATCTTCGAAGCAATTCACATTCGAAATACATAAAAAATAATATAAAATAAATATTTTTATAGATTTAATCTAATTAAATTAGATTGGACTATTACCGTGAGCCTATCAATATTGCGCTCTTATCACGTTTTTTTTGGGAAACTGAAACAATGGAACGTTCTTATCTTTTTTCTTTCTCTTTAACAATTCATTTCGTATATTTAGAAATTGATAGGAAGGATTTTTTATACAGGAGAAAAATTTCATTTTTTTTTTATGAAAAAGGATTGTTTCACGGACAATTTTGTATTTTCAATCTATCGGGGATATCTTTTAAGTCGACATTACTTGAAATGAGTCCTGGGAACTTCTAGAACTAAATTTTCACTGCAGTATGCAATTAAAATAGCTGTCTTACCGAATCATCCTGCTTACCCAGTGTCTGAAATGGTCTGTCGCCAGAGGCGACCACTTTCTTGTCGGGACGACCACAATTTGTCATAAGACAGTTATTACTGGCCCAAAAATAAATCGTCTGAGCGACTGCTCTATAATCGTAGTCCTGCTCAAATTCATATGTATCATCGAGTAAAGGAACTGAAAATATTATCTTCTCTCCCGTAAAAAAAAAACCCCAAAACAAATCGACTCGCAGAAAATTGAAAGAATAAAGACAATTCGACCAGGAACAACTTGGGATGTTCCGTGTCAAATACTATCCAAAACACATTTGTAAGTAACGCAACGATTGGCCAAAAATGCACAAACGACCAATGATAACCATGTTTATAATAAAAATTACACGGTTGTAATATCAAGATTTCAATAGACCAATTATTTGTACTTGCAATTTTTCTTCGGAGTTAAACACTTCATTTACGATCTTTCTAAACAGTATCAATAATAATGTGTCGAAAGTCAGTCAAATCTATCATAAGTAAATTGGTCATTTATTAGAATATAAGAATAAATATCGATTGTTTGGACAAGTATAGCGTATTTCTAGCAGGGCACTCGTATCAATTTCGGAACAAGATAAACTCGTCTCTTATACGTAGATGGTCATATTGAATAAATTATAGTTCAGCCAATCACAATCATTCTTCAGAGAATGTTGTCTTCTCCTACGTTAATATCAGCCAATCAAAATCAATCTTCGAACAAGGGAAGTCCCTTATTGTCCATTTACCGGGTAAGATGGCAGCTTATCATGTTCGAGTCAGAATAGTGACGAATGTTAAGCCGAATGATGGCAGGGTTGCAAGATGGCAGGGTTGCATGATGGCTGGTCGTTTTTAAAAAGAGTTGGGGGGAGTGACGAGAAGAAACCATCAAAGTATGCCAAGTAAGTAGATCTAATAATATATATACAATTATACAGAGTATCATTTCAGAGGTCAACAGATAGATCATAAATAATAATAAAACCAACCACTGGCACTAGCCTAGTAGGCTACAGGCAAAAACTAACTGTCTGTGCAGTGCAAGATGAACAGTTTTTGCGATTATTTTATGAGAATTGGAATATCAGCCTGACAAAGCTACTGTTAATCTTAGAATGTCTTTGCTTTGATAAATAATAGAATTTTTGTAAGTTTACATTAAATGGAAATACATTTCTCTCCTCCTAGAAATTTAAACCCCACAATATATGGCCATTTCTGTCAAAACAAAATTTGAATTAGTATAGTAGATTGTTTAAAAAAATTGATTAGGTCAGAAATAATATCTCAATTTTTTCACATTTTTTTAAAGATATGAACAGAACAGAGGGAAAAGGCGGTTCCAGGAATCGTGGAAGGCTGGGAGACCTTGGCTGGAAATAATGCAAGATTCAATGACTTGCACTTGGTGTTCAGAGGTTCATGCAAGTCCCAATGAGTTTTGTTGGACAACAGCTAAAGTTGAGACCTTGAAGTCTCACGAGTTAAGCAAGGCACATATCAAGAGTGTTAGTGTAGTTAAAAGTCAAATGCGTGTGGCTAAAGGAGAATTAACTGAAGCCCAAAAAAGCATAGTGAGTTTAAACAAGGCGGTAGTTAATAAACTAACTCTCTTATTTAAAACTGTACATGGCTTGTTCATGGCAGGAAGACCTTTTTCAGATTATGTGTGGCAATGTAAATTAGACAAATCAAAAGGCCTTGATATTGGACAAACTTACCTAAATTGCAATAGTGCAAAAGAATTTTCGAAATATATGGCATTAGCTGAACAAAACAAGATTGCAGAATTAATTAAGTCTTCAAGATATGTTTCAATTCTATCAGATGGCAGCACTGATTGCAGTGTTACAGAGATAGAAATAGTATACGCAAGAATTTGTAATGCTGGAGAAATTAAGGTAATTCAAACTCAAAGAGAATTTAAAATTGTACCATGGCTGTTAGCAGACAGTACTACTGTAATCAATAAATAATTTCATTTTAGTTTCAAAGGAATACTACTGTACCTCTAAGAAAAAACATAAAATTATATATTTAAAAAATAGCCAATAAGCATAAATATTTAAATGTAAATTCTAAAAAAGTGGCCTTTTATTAATAATAGATATAATTTTGTTTTTAAGGTTGTTTTCCTTAATTCTGCATTCGTGGAAAAAAGTGATGCTAATGGAATAGTAGCAGCCATGATAAGATCCGTAGAGAAAGTGGGAGTTTCTTGGCAGGAATTTGTAAAAAAACTTGTTGGCATGGGTAGCGATGGTACATCTGTAATGCTGGGGAAAAATAATGGTGTAGCTGCAAAACTGAAGTCATTGCAGCACTCAATAGTGGCTGTACATTGTTACGCTCATAAACTTGAGCTGGCATTTAAAGATGCCATAAAGGATGTGCCTTTAGACACCAAAGTCACAACATGCCTTCTACAAGGCCTGTATTACTTCTACCACAACAGTGCCCTGAACAGGTAAAGAAACCTACTCTCAGGATTGAATTTGGTAGTTTATTCTTAAAAACAACTTTTGGTACACTGAAATATATATTAATTATGAAAAAATCCATATAACAAAACCACTCATTATGTTGTTGTCTTTGAAATGGCAAAACTTGTGCTATTAATTTGTAGAGCTATACTTTTAATTTTATTAACTTTTATTGATATTGTAGAGCCAACTTGAAAAGTTCGCTTACATCACTGAACAAAAAAGTGGTTATTCCAACAAGAATAGGAGGAACAAGATGGGTTGGACATCTCCTTCGAGCACTACAAAATTTCTTCAATAGCTATGAAGGTATAAAGCAGCATCTTGAACAGGTAACTTAATTATTATAGACCCCATAAAGAAAACAATTAAAATTTAAATATGTAAAAATAAAGAAGTAAATGTGAAAAATTAAACTGCTTATTAAATACATGGTTAAACTCGTTTAATTATTTAAAACATAAATATGTCCTATCAAAATATAAGATCTCATGTTACTTTTTACATGTCAATATTTTTTAATTTGTTTTGATTATGCCATTCACAGATGATTTTGTTTCAATCATGTAGATATGTTCTCCTGATGCTGTGGAGCGATCTTCAGCCAGTACCAGTGGGAAGGCTAAGGGTATATTAAAACTATTGAATACAGAGCAGGTTATGCTGTACTGTTACTTTTTAGCAGACATAACAACTATCCTCTTTAGATTGTCTAAGGTCTTCCAAAGAAGAGAATGCTGTGCTTCTGATATCTATGGCATGGTTGAAGAAACAAACAATTTGATTGATATGTACAGTTCAAAGTAAATATTCACAATGCTTATTTTAATATTTTATATGAAATGTAGGTTTCTTCACAACTGAGGTCACCCTAACTTTTATTTTGCTTGGCATGAGTAATTTTTGTGTGCATTTGTCAATTGAATATACTCTTCAATTGTCTACTCTTCCTTCTAGGGATGGACCTTTCCTTATGAAAGGAAAAGAGTCATTGGGATTTAGACCTAATGAAGATGAAGGACCAGTTCTTGAGCGTAGAGGAGAATCCTTTGAATCATCACGCCAAAAACTAATAGAAGGTCTTAAAAAGAGTCTTGAAAATAGATTTGAAAGTGATGCAGTGATCCAGGCTATTTCAATAAGCAATTTTAGGTCTTGGCCTGTGAAGAGTGAAGCCAACAATACTGAGATAGCAGGTTAAATCAGGTTCATTCTGCATGAGATAGAGCTGTGTTAAATTATTTTTTTTTGTTTTGTTTTAGTTTCAGGGTTGTTTGTTCTTTCACATTTTATGATTACTGTTTTAAAATTAAATTTGATGTACTGACTTAGTTACATTATAGTTTTTACTTCTAATTTGTATTTTGTTTTTCAGAATTTGTCTTAATTTCTAATATAAAAAAATATATAACTGAATTTTAAATTGTTTTTGCCAATAGATTGAATTATATGGTTATGAGGCAGTGACTTAAATGGTATAAATGCTTACTTAATTTGTGATAAAACATTATTTTATAACAGATTTTGGTGATGATAAACTGATTAACATCATAGATCATTTTAAACCCTGTCTGCAATCTATAAACACCAATGTAGCTGTAATTGAATGGGCAGCATTGAAATCTACATTATACTCCAGGTAATAGTATGATTCTAAGATTCAAACTTTAACATATGCATATTATACTCAAATCAATTAATAGAGAGAATATAGGTTCCAAATTTTTATTTTTGTTAAATTAAATTGTTATAATTGTAATGTGCAGTTTGAAATGTTGGTCTTTTATAGTAATTTGGATATCAGAAGCTTAACTTGAAAGAAGGTGAATGAGCTATACATGGAAAATTATGAAAACATCTTAGCTATTATGGACCTTATCTTGACAATTCCTGGTAATAGCAGTTTATTTTTTCATTCAAATTACATTCAGTTTGTGTTATCAGTGGTCTATCAAAAGTATGTTAAGGGTCAACTGTTTCTAAATATAATTTTATCTTACTTTATTATTACTTACTGACAAAATAGACTGTACAAAATTGAAAAGTGGCTACTTGACACGACAAATTGATGTTAAAGAGTCTGAACTGAAATCATTTTGTCTATGTTTTTAGGTTCATCTTCTGAATGTGAAAGGGGTTTCAGACAAATTAAATCTGTCAAAACAGATCTTAGATCCTCTTTACTGGAAGAGTCCCTGTCCAGTCAACTTACCATTAGACTTCATTCACCAACCATAGAAAAGTAAGTTTTCTTGCTCTATACCCAGTGTTGCTATATTTTGTATAGTCCATCGTATTTTATGTACTACAAATAACCTTTTAATTGTTTTATTCAGCTTTGATCCTATACCAGCAATCCAATTGTGGAACAGTACTGTCCTCAGAAGACCGAATTTTAAAGATGCTACAGGGAAAACCAAAATGAAAGCGGCGACAGCGACAGTGACCAAAGAAACAACATTAGAAATAGCTGAGATATGTGAAGAATCTGACTATTCAGACAATGAGGAATACAGCTCTGAAGATGGTGTCTTCAGGGCTATGTGTAGGGAGGGACTAATAGAATAATAGAGAATAAAAGAATCAAATGATCTGGCTTGTTTTTCTTAAAAAAAAATCATAAAATATTTGGGCTACCACTTAATCATTTGGGCCAGTAATGCTGAATTTTCACTTGCCCAAAAAATTTTTTTCAGGCCAGCCAAAGGCTGGCCCCCATTTCAGGCACTGCTTACCGCCCCGTATTTAGACCTTTCTTTGAAAATTTGTACTATGCAAAGCCTCGTGCAATTTCTTCTTTTGGGGTCCGCATTCAACCCCTTATGTCGGCGGCTGGTATCAGCCACGACAGTATTGCGGACTTCACCATGACCACAACTCCACCGTGGTCAATTGCTCCATTTCAGATAGATTTCAGTCTATCTAGCAATAAGAAGACACAGACAAGTTCTTTAGTTTTTCAATCTAAATTCCTTGAATTAAGGTCTAAATATGGGGAATACTCTCCTTGTTATACAGATGGATCTAAGGATGGTGATAAAGTAGCAGCTGCTACTGTTCTATCCGTAGCTTTACCTCCAGCAGCCTCAATTTTCACAGCAGAATTCTTTGCCATTTTACAGGCACTCGAGTTCTTTCAGCTCTCATCATCTTTAAAAAAATGTATTATATTTTCTGATTCTTTGACCGCATTACAAGCTATTCATAACATCCAGCTTGTTCACCCAATATTCGGAGACATTTACAAGCTCTCTGGGCCGAAAAAGGACATTGTCCTTTGTTGGCTTCCCAGTCATATGGATATACGGGGGAATGACAAGGTAGATGCGGTGTCTAAGGCTGCTTTGTCACTGCCTGTCTCCCCCTTTTCCTTACCTTTCACCGACTTTAAGTCGGTGATAAGGGCATTTATTCTTCAACATTGGCAGCAGCGATGGGATGCTGCAGACACAAACAAACTTCACGCCATCAAGCCTCTCTTAGGAGACTGGCCCAACTCCTACTGTACCATAAGGAGGAATGAAGTTTTGTGTCGCTCTCGACTGGGTCATACTCACCTTACCAACTGTTACTTGCTCAAGCGAGAGCCTCAACCAGTCTGTGAGCACTGCCAGGTACGCCTGACAGTGAAACACATTCTGATTGAGTGCAAGCATCTCAAACCTTTGAGATCCCAGCACTTACGTGCTTTTTAAAACATGCAAATCTCTTTTGTCATTGTTTTAGTATACTTTTTTTTGGTTTTTTTACCACTTTGTGGTGTTCTGTGATATGGTTTTTAATTTTACTCGGTCTGTGATATTTTTTTTGTTTATCTATTTTATGTTTGTTTTATTGTTTTAGTTTTGTTTTGACATGTTTATTTTTTATCGTGTTCTGGAGCTATATAGCCCGTTGGGTGCTGGTGCTCCTTAATACATTTCATTTCATTTCATTTCTAGAACTAAATGAAAATCGCAGAATCTCTTAATTTTCAAACGTGTTTAATTGGGATGGGCCTTCACGCGCTTTGACGAACACTACTAATTTTTTTCCCTAATAAAGCCGCTTCTGAGGCAATCGAACGATTTTTCAAAGGTGCCTCCTGCAGACAGATCCAGCATATCTAACATAAAAAAAACGAATACGAAATAAAACATAATATTACATATAATAACCGATCAAACAATCTATGTTTGTGATAAATAGTCAGTAAACAGCCAACACTCTTAACATAAAAGGTGAATTCATTTTTAAAATATATGTTATTGAAAAGTATTCGTTTCGGTGGGTTTAGGATACAGACCCGCCCCGTTGCCAGGGGGGCTTAACAAAAACAACAAGAAAACAATTGCAAAAAATCCCTTTGTTATAAGACATATCTCTTACCTTAAATTCACCGAGAAATGACAGGATCAATTTTTACCGTAAATAATTAATCTTGAACTTTTAATTGGAAATCTTGTTTCTAGGCATCCAATTCTCCAAATTTTCTAAGCGCGATCCCTCAGACGAATAATCTTGAAGCTTGAACTCTCAGCCAAAGGCTGGGAATAGAGTTTCCTGATATTCCCTGAGTTTCCACACCTAGCGCGCACAGCCTTTCAATGGCGACCGACAGATTTATTTCTTGGATAATGCGTCAGAGCGCATAGAGACTTCAGTGACGTTATGAAGTTCGCCCTCTAGTCTTTATTATATCTCTATGTTTTAATATCGGTGGTTGGTTTTGCCGCATTTCCAAACTTACCAACTTGCCAACTGCACAAAAACGACCTGTAAAACGAAACTAAAGGTTTCTGACAAAGTCTGGAATGGCTATTATTAATGACTGTTTTTTTGGGGTTTTTTTGCAGTGCGCTCTAGCGAACGCACTGCTTTGTTTTCATAATGACTGTTTTTTTTTTTTTTTTGTCTACTTCTGGTCACGCTAATTCGGTATGAATGGAGCATGCCACACATTATCTCACATGTTTTCCTACGATAACTAACTGCTCGGTGTTGCGTGAATGTAAAATGGCGGTTTTGTGTCTAACCGGAAATGACATATGACAGAAAAACCCATTTTATGTTTTTTACTATTTTTATAGTATATTGTCGTTACCCATGTCCGTTCGTCCGTCGGTCCGTCCACAATTGCTCGTAAACACTCTACAGGTCACAATTCTTGACGGATTTTGACGAAACTTAATGGTAATGTTTATTTCTGCCCAAGGATGAACCCTATTGAAAATAAGGAAAATCGGAAAATATTTACTATGAATTATTGCCCTTGTTCTTAAAAGCGAGTTCGATTTTTGGCTCGTTAACACTCTACAGGTCACAATTCTTGACGGATTTTGACGAAACTTAATGGTAATGTTTATTACCGCCCAAGGATGAACCCTATTGAAGATCAGCAAAATCGGAAAATATGTACTATGAATTATTTCCCTTGTTCTTAAAAACGCATTGGATTTGTGGCTTGTAAACACTCTACAGGTCACAATTCTTGACGGATTTTGACAAAACTCATTGGTAATGTTTATTACCACCCAAGGATGAACCCTATTGAAAATCAGCAAAATCGATGCTATCAGTGTCCTCGATACACATACTAAGTTTAAAAAACCTCTTTACAATCCCTTTAATGATAATGTTTTTAACCACTCAAGGATGAACCCTATTAAAAATCAGCAAAATTAAAAAATATTTACTATGAATTATTGCCCTTGTTCTTGAAAACGCGTTCGATTTTTGGCCACAATTCGCTACAGATTTTGACGAAACGTACTGATAATAAAAATCCGTACAAGCAAAACAATTCCGTTAATCAAAAATCTCGTCCAGAGCATGACAAAATCGATAATGTTTATTACCACTCAAGGTTGAACCCTATTGAAAATCAGCAAAATAAAAAAAATATTTACTATGAATTATTGCTTTTGTTCTTGAAAACATGTTCAATTTTTAACTCATAAACGCTATAGGACAATACTGGACAGATTTTGAAAAAACTTTATGTGAGTGTTCTTAATCACTTTTGTTGTAACTGTCAAATATATTAATTTGTTTAAAGTCAAAGCCAGTGGGCGTATGTTACCTTGCCTGGCAAGCTATGTTTACCTCTGTTTTTCAACCGATTTTGATGGAACTTTTTTTGTTTATTTCATTATTCTAATGTCTACATAATAGCTTACAAAAAATGCACTTTTAGACTTTTTGGAGCACTTTTTTAACCGTTTTTTTTCAACTTTTGCAATTTTAGTTCGATCAATTTGAAAACTTACAGGTGTATAAACATTTTGATTTCTAAATAAATGGTATTTTCAAAATGTTTATATCACTTCCGGTTTTGATGTCATTTGCTTGTAAGGAAATTTCAACTTCCGGAATAATTAAGATATTCGAAAAAATCTTTTTGCAATGTACTAGAAATAACCATTGCCTAAATATGAAATGGTAATATCTGACCAAGATATTTTATATCAGCCGCCATCTTGAAATGAGTAATTTTTCTTTAAATCGAAACTCAGAATCAGGGAATCATCCGATTTGAATAAAAATGATGTGTAGGGAATTATCAATCGATTGCTAACAAAACATGGCGAGCCGATTTTTAAATTTAGATTCAGAATTTTTTTATTACCTGTTTAAAATTTTCAGTAATAGTCAAAACTTTCAAGGCTCATATCTTGTGACCGTGACCTTGTGACCTGATCCAAAGTCGTTGCCCTTGAGATCTATCCAATGGCATAATCATTTTAGATGCCCAATGTTTACTTCCGTTTTATGGCCGTCAGAAAATTGCAATTTTCAACTTTAAACAGCTCTGTCACGTGACCTAATTTACATACGACACAAATTATTTTTTATTCGTTTTGTGATTGATCTACGCTTTCCAATGATATATGACAATATGTATTTGAATATAATTCCGCGTTTTAGAATTTGAATATATTGGTAGTATTTCTGGTATTCCCGCATCCCTTTTAATTAACCTGTCTGTATACTGGTAGCTATGCGCCCCTTTTACTTGGTCTGACGGCTTGTAATTCTGCACCTTGTATTTAGTCTTTCTGCTGGTATTTTTTAATCCATTTAATCTGCCTTTTTATACACCCACATGAAAATATGGTCGAATATTGCCGTCACCACTGTCCGTCCATCGGTTCGTCCGTCAAAAGTTTCTTGTACACGCGATAGAGACTAAAGTTTTTATCCGATTTGAATGAAACTTGGTATGTGTATTTATCTCGATAATATCTCGGATGAGTTCGAAAATGGAGCGATTTCAGTCGTCGGTTATTGCCCTTGACTTAGTGAAACGTTAAAATTAACTTGTGTACGCGATTGAAGCTAGAGTTTTCATCCGCTTTGAATGAAGCTTAAAATGTGTATTTATCTTGATAATATCTCGGATGAGTTCGAAAAGTCGGGTAAAGAGTTATTGCCCTTGACCTTTTTTGGTTGAAATTTCTAGGAGAGAAGGAGAGAAATGTATTTTATTTTCAAATTTTAATTCGATCGTTACAGGTATAGTCAATCAGATGTTTCGTTTGTCTGTCTGCTGGTATTCCCGCACCCCTTTTAGTTAATCTGCCTGTCATCCCTTTAGTTATCCCTGCAAACATATCTTCCAGTGTACTCTCTACTGAGTACTGACACTTAAAATTGAGTGAGTATTTTGACAAGTGCGCTTTTATCTGTAAAACTCTTATCATTGGTTGAAAAATGTGGCATTTCATCCTTGTATCAGGTTGGTTGCGCACTGCTCGGTACCGTCATCACGGTTCTAGTTCATTTTCGTTTTACAAGTCTTTTTTTTGTGCAGATGGACACGTTGCTGCAAATTTGACAATGCGGCAAAACCAACCCAACGAATGAATACATTATTTTGACAGGTCAAGGTGAAATTTATGAACTTTGACCCTCTAAACGCCATTGACGTATTATCACGTCAAGTCGTCGGAAAGGTTGTACATTGCATGACGTAATATTATAGAAAGGGTTAACATTAGCCTAATCTGTGCACCCCACCATAATGAAGTTTACATGCCACGGCCAAACTTTTTTTATCAGGGGTGGGGGTTGCGTGCCCAACAAATTGTAAACTAGAGCTGAGGACAGCACTATGCGTGGCACCTACCTTAATGTCTGGACTTCTTTTGAGGATTGTTAGCTTTTCAAAATCCCCTCTTTTTTCTGCTAAGTGCGATCTAATGATGCCTAGCATACAATATTATATGATTTTTGCCAACATCTGATTTTGATTTTGATTTTGATTATCTTGTTTTCAAATGTCCTGTGAATTTCAGATCAATCGGATAATTAGCGGCCGAGTTAGAAATTTTGAGTTTTTTTGAAAATTTAGGTTTCAAATTTTTTTGACAAAAATATTTAAAAATAGATTTTTTGTAGATGCATCAGATACCTCTTTTAACAATAAACATAATAAATAAGATTTCGGGTAAATCGGTTCAAGCTCTACAGACTCTGTACAAAAATATTGCACATTATGCAATAGCCCACTTCCGGTTTTGCAAAAATTTCCCTCGAGTGAATCTAGCTGTTCAAGCCAGAAGTTCTATACAATTTTCAGTTTTCCCTACAGACGCTGACCAGAATTTGGAGAGAAAAAAAATCATAACAAACCATGACAAATTCCTAATTTGCCACGCAATAATTCATTATACCTAATGGAAGCAGATAATTCATAGCTACATTGCTCTCATTTTCTGATTAATTTATTAATTTATTTATCCTGGAAGATAATTATGTCAGGTTGCAGAAAGTCATTTGAAATTCACACTATCACAGAACTATTTGAACCATTTTAACCCACCGTGAAAATGTCTGTAGCCTACATCTGCCATCATAGCTAATTGTGATGTGACGGCAAATATTGATGCTAAAAAAAAGTCGGCCATGCTTCTATCGTTTGTCCTAAAGTTAAAGTGGATATTTTGAACACGATCGGCATTCCAAAACCATGATTGAAAGAATATACATGTATATCTGTGGAATCAGCCATTTCATGAAATGCCTGCAATGTTTAGCCTTTTCATGAAATGACCAAGTCACTCAGCCATTTCATGAAATGACTAAATATTTTAGGCTTTCAGGAAATGGCTAAAATATGGCTCCATTTCGTGAAATGACTAAAATCAAAATTCTTAGGGAAGGGCATACGAATCAGTTGGGTCAATATAAACTGACAGGCAAAAGAAACTTACATGAATCACTTTAAAAATCGTTGTATCAAAGACAAAAAAGCTGGTACAGGTTTGAACCCCAGCAGCAAATATTTGCCTAAATGCAACATAATTATAACCACAACGCAGATTATCAAATGTTGCTTTCCAAATAGTGCATGCATAAAAATGCGTTTTTGCGACGTTGGTTCAAATGCACAATTTCGGCATAAATACCGAATTTGGACAGAACAGGCATTCTGTAAGTGAAAAACCTCCAAAAATATGCCAAGACTTACGCAGGTGCAATGAGAACAGCGATCGGTATAGCCAATATGGGAGCTTCTCAATGACAGATAGTCAGAACCTTCAACTGCTCCCAAATCACCATAAGCAATTTGATAATCCGGTTCCAACAGACAGGACAGACCCAAGACTGACCAAAATCGAGAAAACGGAGGGTGAAAACTCTAGTCCGGTGGATTCATCTTCGAAACAGATGGGTGACGGCGGCGTCGACGGCAGCAACAACACTCGGCATGTCATCAGAAGACGAACAGTCCTTTGAAGACTTCGATCAGTTGATATACCGAGCATACCGACCCTCCTTTGGAATGACATTGACCCGTCCACATCGTCAACGTAGACTGCAATGGACACAAACTGAGCGTCGGTTGCAGTGACGTGACTGGGCCAGAATGAACCGACAGGACCCTGGACAGATTCTATAGAACTTATTGAACAGGATTCCTGTTGAAGTTATCCGCCGCTTAACGACCTTAATGAGGAGGCTTGGGTCTGCGTGCATGTTTGCTCAGGGTTGCCACACTCATTATTGATGACGTTTTGCCTGACTACTGTGTCATGGAATTAACTCTTTATGCACATTTGCAAAGAACTCTGAATTGTGTATTTTTTTACTTTTGACCCCTTGACCCTTCATTTGTGTATTGTGGAGAATTGGATATCGGCATTTCAATGCATTTTCATTTAAATTCTTCGAAATTCTGTTTTTAAATCAGTCATCATATATCTCACATATGCCTTTGTCTTTGATGTGTGATCAAATGAAGTCGGTGATAAGTTTCTGTTGCCTGTCAGTTTATAAGAACACTAATTTTAACAACATTTTTTAAATTCATAACATTTTTATACATTATTTAAATAGCAAGAATAATAATAGCACATCTTTTAAGAGTATATAATAATGTTCATGAGTCATTTATTCTTACATGTAAGACTGCTTTGGCATCTACTATTGCAAAATTTTCCAGCCTTAAAACACGTGCACCTGTTGGTTTGACATTGTTTTTTTTTCATTTCTGCAACCTGATGTGGATGCTTTCACAGCTTGTCGAAGTTTCACTCTACATTCTGTGTTCACATCACAATTACTTAGGCGCTTTTGTGGACATAAATCAAATTGATTTCTTGAATATTTGGAACTTATTAATCCAGACTTAAAGGCAATGGTATACATGTTTTGTATATCACGATCAATGATTACACCAAGGATGTTTCTAGGGTCACCCCTACCCCTGTCAACCATAGGTATAAGAATAGCAACATTGTCTCCTACTTCACCGGTCTTCAGTAGTACTCGTGATCTTTTTACAATTCTCTCTGCTTGGGACAACTGAGAATCACAAGCAAGCCTTTTTCTCTGCTTCAGGATTGTCTTTTGCCGTTGTTCCAAGTTGGAAGTAGATGAAGGTGTAGTGATAGGCGTGGTTGGTAGTGGTTCGTCCATAATGATAGGCATGGTAGGTTGTGGTTCGTCCGTAGTCTGGGATTGTTGATCGCATATAGCTAGTAAATCATCTTCAGACTGTAGTCTTGCCAGAATTTCAGTTGGTAGACGTTAGTTCCACTTTCGGATTTTCGCCAACAAGCGCTTTGTAAGGTGTCTGGTTTATACCGGCATGGTGTGAACAGTTCTTCTGTTGTCTAAACTTAAGACCAACTGTCCAGTCACTCATCCAAGCTACCAGAATACTATACTATCAAAGTCCCTTTAAAACCCAAGATTATTTCACAAATTGGCTGAAATGGCACCAGCCATTCAGATTAACATTAACATGGAAATTTCAGCCATTTCCTGAAAAGCCTGAAATATTTAGTCATTTCATGAAATGGCTGAGTTAATTGGTCATTTCATGAAAAGGCTAAAAATTCAGGCTGATTTCCTGATTGACTGTAACATAATATAGACATATTTTTAAAAATTGATGATTTTTTCGAAAAGTCTGCGATTCTAGTTTTGTGTCTTTTAAGAAAATCGTCTAGCTTCATTTTTAAATATTCGCCTTGCCTCCTTATATTGAAGGTCATGATTTGACAAAATGTTACTTCGTTGAGGGTTTTCCATTCATTGAGATAAGTATAAGTTACGCCTTTACTGTTTAAGGTTCTAACATAGCCAATAGCTACAGTTTTGAGGTGGCTTGTAAGACGTACCACATCTTCATTTGTTGGCAATATCTCAGGATTATTGCGTTTTATATCATGTACAGTTCTATGCGCATGTGTTGATACTTCTAGTTCTCATTTTAATCCACAGGGTATGTAAACAAAATTATGTCTCATCGACATGATCTTTATCGTTAGAAATCAAGAAATTTCCTTTCACAATTAATGCTATCTTCTTAATGGTGTGCAAGTGACGGAATACTAAATGAATGCGATGTTGTATCAAATTGGGCTACATCAAGTACAGTTTTTATTATTTCATTAAAATATCTGGGATTGATAATCAAGTCTAAGAATGCATTTGGATTGAAGTCTTTTTTTTTTGATGATGTAAGAGCTTACAAACGATAGTGTCATCTGTGTAAATCACATGGTACGAACGCTTGTTGACTTTCAAAAATTGTGGCAGGATATCATAGTCTATCATCTGGCCACAGAGCTGTCGCTTTTTCGCCAACTTTAAAATGTCCTTTTTTGTACTCATTATGTCTCATCGACACGATCTTTATCGTTGGAAATCAAGAAATTTCCTTTTACAATTAATGTTATCTTCTTAATGGTGTGTCCTAATTTTAATGCAAGTGACGGAATACTAAATTATCAGGGATTGATAATCAAGTCTAAGCATGCATTTGGATTGAAGTCTTTTTTTGATGATGTAAGAGCTTACAAACGATAGTGACATCTGTGTAATTCACATGGTACGAACACTTGTTGACTTTCAAAAATTGTGGCAGGATATCATAGTCTATCATCTGGCCACAGAGTTTTTCGCCAACTTTAAAATGTCTTTTTTTATACTGAGTTTTTGAATTTTCCCATTTTGAACTTTGTCTTAAATGGAAACCAAAATCCATGGTGAGATGTAGATGCAATATACTAAATGACAATATATACAAATCTTCACAAAGATACTGCATGTAAAAAAGACTACAGTTATCTTATCATTAGAGTAACCTTTTTATTTTATTTTTTCTTTTAGAATACAATCAGAAGTCAGAATGATATTATATTTGACTATTGGCGCTAAATATAAACCAAATATGATTCCGCCATCACCGTAATGCTTTCCTTTACAATATGCATTTTCAGAAACTAATCCAGCTTTAATTTATTACAAATTCTAGATGATGAAATGTATAAAGTATCGGTATTGTAAATTTCTGGTTTCCAAAAATCTATCTATTACATGAATGAAATTATTCATTTTTTTTTTGCTGTGAGATTAAACGAATGCTCCTAAATGACTAGGTTTTAGACGTGTAGTAAATTTAGTTTCTTCAATTTCTTTTTCTTCATCTTTTATCTCAACGATGTATTGAGTCTCACTTTTTTTTGACGTGTGAATCGAAGTTAGCCTCTAAAGTTACTTCATTCCATATGTCTAGTTGTGAATATATCTTTCTGAATTGATTTACTAGTACCTAATAATTTCATACAATTACCTCCAAAATCTCTAAAAATTAAAATTTAATCTCTATAGGGAGGTGTTTTAAAGGTTTTCTTGTATACTATACCATCTAATAATATAATTCATCCACCAGTTTTTACTATTTCTTGAATATCGACCGATGTTAAAACGTCAGAACAGAACCCATTCCTGAATTTGATTTAAGTGCCAGTTTCCTTCTTTGATCGTAAAACTGATTTTATCTTTTTTTGGATAATCAAACCAGGCTATTAAAATAGCAGTTTTTGGTCTAAACTTTTGTTTATTGAAGAGTTTTACAAATTAGTATTCTTCTTCTGGTAGAAATGGTCTACCACGTTCCGCTTTAGGATATTCACTGTTTAAATCCGACATTGCTGAAGCGTATAAACCGTTAGCATCAAATGCCATTAGTCTAGAACTCATTGATATGTTTAAGTTTTGAATTTATATAGTTTATTAATTATCTTTATTACTTTGATTATATTCTTTAAATAAATCAATTATGTTACAACTTTCGAGGTTGGTATTTTCCAGTAATACATTGCAAATTTCATCGATTTTATCTCTTGTAAATGATTTTCTATTTACCGATACTCTTCCTCCTTTAATAGATCGTCTAATAGAAATTTTTATAAAAGGGTTAGTGTGTGAGTAAATATTATAAAAATAATGAGAAAAATAAAAACAAATGGAAATAAAGTGAAAATAAAAATATAAAATTGATTAAAACATTTCATATATAGAAAGAACAATAATAAAGCATAAAACACAATTCATACATTTACACTAGCGTGCTCACAAATAATATTGTCTAAACAAAAATGTTTTTAGACCACGTTTAAAAGAGGTAATGTCAGCGATCATACGGAGGTGTGTTGGAAGAGCTTTCCATAGTTCAGAAGCATGTTGGAAGAGCGTTCCATAGTTCAGGAGAAAAGTGTTTGAAGGCTCGAGATCCACAAAATTTAGTTTAAGGGGTTTTGGTGGGTATTGTAGAGAATATTGATATTTGAGCCACTGGAGCTCACGAAGTATAGGGACTGATGGAGCGAACTTGCGTCGCTGGTTACCAATCGGGTAGCAGAGTTTTGAAGGATCTGAAGTTTTTTTATTTGGGCGAGTCAGAGGTTGTGGTATAAACTATTACAATAGTCAAGAAGAGAGGTTATCACAGCATATATCGGTGGTGCTTCTGTCCAAAAGGGGTCGATTTCTTCCTTTTCTGTAAAGGGCATATGCTGTTCCCTTACATTTTTGTTTGAAAAATCCCTCAAGTGAACAGTCTAATATAATACCTAGATTCTTTACAGTTTCTGAAACGATAACGTCAGTGTCACCAACTCTAATTGATTGCTGAGAATAAGCGGTTTCAGTAGTTTTTAGTAATTTTCTTGCAATATCCTACCGTGCAACAATTAGATACTCTTTAAATGGAAATAACATGCTGTCATGCAGTGATTACCATTAAATTTTTCTAAAAAATCTATATCAAAATGACGTCTAAATCAGATTTTATTTCAAGATTATATTATAGAATTGTTTCCATTATGACGTCATATAATATTACATTTTACATCCATTTACATACATCAAATTTCTACAAAAAAAGTTATTAGAAGTAAATGTCTCGGGACAATATTTTTGTCTCTGTGACGTCTCAAACATAACTCATGTTATAAAAACGTCACAGTGTAAAACATGGCTGGCATTATGAATCTACATGTCTAACGTCATTGGCAGTGAAAGGGTTAAAAACCTTAGATGATTTGTGTGTGAAGAATATTTAATCAATTTTAACCTTAAATGAAAAAATAATTCCAATTAGAGTTTTACCTTTGAAATAAAAAGTTTGTGAATAATCAAGTATGATTTTAACCTCTCCAGTTACAACAGAAGTTACTTTTATTTTAAATATAAATCCACATCCTTCCAAGTTATATGTCAGCATTTCTCACACTCAAAACTGGAAGATATGATTTTTTATTTTCATTGAGTTTATGAATATGAACGAATATGTTCTAATAAATTAGCTGAAAGCCTGATATCAAATAAAAATACAGATTCCTGGAGAGAAATTCAGAAAACTAAAGGTGCGTCAAAGGTATCATCAAATAATATTGATGACCAGGTTGGGTCGAAAAATATAAGTAAGGTTTTTTTTATCTAAGTATAAAGAGTTATTTAATTGTGTATCTTTTAATATAAATGATTTAGATTCTTTAGAACGTGATATTGAATGTAAAATTAACAATTTATGTCAACAAAATAATTGTCACTGTAGTCATGAAACTTCTACACCAGATATTGTTAAGGTAGTAAAGCACCTTAAATATGGAAAGAGTGATGGAAATATAGGTCAATCTACTGAACATGTCATTCATGCCCCGCACTTATATTATTGTCACTTGCACTGACAGCAATGCTACGTCACAGATTTAATCCAGCAAACTTTACTCTCTCTACCATAATATCTATTCCGAAAAATAAGAAGAAATCATTGAACGATTCAGATAACTATAGAGGTATAGCTTTAAGCAGTATAATAGGGAAAATTGTAGATTGGGTAATCATTGATAAAAATAAGGAAATACTCAAGTCCTCGGATTTACAATTTGATTTAAGAGTGAACATTCCACAACCCACTGCTCATACATAATAAATGAAACTGTAAATTATTATCATAATAATAAATCTGATGTGTACGTGTGCCTTTTGGACGCAATCCGGGCCTACGACAGAATCAACTTTATAAAATTATTTAAGTTACTTATTTATAGGGGAGTTTTCCGTGGACATGCGCATCGCCAACTTTTTTATTTCTTATCTGAATTTCTTCACAATCAGCTTTTGTCACATGAGCTATAAGAACATGAGTACAGGGCATGCGCAAGAAATATTGCCGCACCGGTCGTACCTTTGTATCGTAACAAGTCCTGCATCAGTACTGTTAACTGAACAGTTCTAGTTATTTATTTATTATCATATTTGGTACCCTATTGATTTGCTACACTAGAAATGCCGAAGACTACCGTCACCTGGTGGAAGCAGCGACGCTGCCCTAAGTGCTTCAAACTTGTCACCAAACTAACTAGACACTTGAAGGAGATGCACAAGATTTCGGCAGTGAGTGCTAGGGCCCAGTCTATTTCACATAGCAAGTCAATAGGGGCTAAATTTAGATGCACATTCGGTGATTGTTCGTCATTATCATCATCTTTACGTCGTCAGAAAGTATACGAATTCTGCGACGAAGATGATGATGATGATGATGTGGATTATCTTCAATACAAGCCAACTACACGTCAAGTTGCTTCACATACTGTCACATCAGCATCCTCGTCATCATCATAATCTTCAGTGAACATCTCTGATGAAGATGATGATGATGATGCTGATTATCATCCTCCTGGTGAGGATGATCATCCTCCTGGTGAGTATGATAGTGACAGTGATGATAAACTAATTAAACCACCGTGTAACCATTACCTAAAAAATTATATTATCAATTCCTTCATAAGACATATTAGTTTTAATGACGGCTCCGTATAACAAATTCGGAATGCGCAGGCGCATGGCCGTCAAGTATGGTTCGCCATGGCCAAGGGCAGGTCAGTCTCCTTGGAGATGTTTAAGAGGACTGACCTGGACCTGGAGCACTGGTACAAACCGATCGTTAGTAGCATGCAGGTTCATGCTACTCGACCTGGTACAATTATCTCTTATGTTTGCAGCCTTCGGCTTTTTATACAATTTCTAAATATTACATACAATCAAATAGTTAAGGATACATACTTAATTTCGATGGATACCTTGGCGACCTTGCGGCGGGGGATGAAGGCAAGGTGGAGGTATCCACCCAAATTAAGGATGTAATCCTTACGGCTAAAGAAGCCGATACCATATTTTAGCCCAGAATCTCAAGAAATAGAACAGCTCCTTGACGGGCTTGATGCTGCGGACGTTGCACGGCCAGTTGTAGAGCCAGATGTATACCATTACATTCTGGCCTACCTTTTTTTCCAACTGTTGTGGATATCCGGGCAACGTTCGATGGCATTATTAAACATGACGCTCGGGGAGTTCAGGGGTGCTGTGGGGTAAAAAGGTCATTACTGTTCTCAGTCACAAAACCGGGGATATTGCGTCGGCGCAATTCCCGACTTCCATACCTCTGTACAATAGGTTGGCTTTGTACGTTACAAAGATACGGAAATGGACGTCGCTGGCCGCTTCCGAACCCGTATTTTTGCAGCGTACAAAGTACAACAGTACCATAGACAATAGCGTCATGAGTCGAATAATGAGCAAGCGCTACAGCCATCTTCTCGGGGGCCGCCGTATTTCCAGTAGATCTATCCGGAAATCACTGGTGAACGAATTTTATCTGAAGCACCCCGATAAGATGGCTGAAATGGCATCACAAATGTCGCATAGCTCGAAAACGCAAAAGACATATTACCAATGCTCGGCATCCGTCAATACTTCCACCAGCATTGGTAATATGATCTCCAACTTATCGACAAATGCGACCCTCCAAGAGACGGATGCTGTCGTGTATTCAATACCTACCCCCAACACGACACTCACGTCACTCCCTTCACCCCCGTCACCTCAGTCACAATATTCAGAATCATCTTCACTATCTGCACATCCATCATTACAGTCACCCTAGCCAGCTTCAACGTCGTCCGAATTAGCGTCAATAGCTCAACATGGACGCAGAGATTTTAGTCAGGACGACGTTGAAACCCTAACTAGGGTAGTGCAACCCATTCTGGCTGGGGCCCTTAAAGCCTCCATCCCAAATAATTATATTGTGTTTAATCAGAGAGCAAAATGACCATTCCGCCAGTTGTCTTGTAGAAAACTATACCCACAAGCAACTGATGGATCGTGTCAAATATATGATCAAAAAACAAAAACAAATAAGTAAACAGTTAAATGTAAATATTGTAAATACTTTAAAGAAAAAAAACCCAAAAAATAAAATATAAAAACCAAAAACAATAATGTTCATATTTTAATCATTTATTTGTATATAATATGTAAATATTTAATAGAAAAAAAACCCAAAAAAACAATAAAATATAAAAACCAAAAACAATAATGTACATATTTTAATAATTTATTATGTATATAATATGAAAATATTTAATAGAAAAAAACCAAAAAAACACAATACAATATAAAAACCAAAAACAATAATGTACATATTTTAATAATTTATTATGTATATAATATGAAAATATTTAATAGAAAAAAAACAAAAAAACACAATACAATATAAAAACCAAAAACAATAATGTACATATTTTAATAATTTATTATGTACATTGTTACTGCCACGGAATACGAACCTTTTAAATAGGCCTACAACGTATTAATTGTATGACGCGAGTGCCTAGTTAACCGAGACTATGTTGACAATGACGTCATTTATTTGTTGACGTAATTGTTGTTTAAAACTAACGGCGATCTAAATTTTAATTCAACGTTTATTTTTGATGAGACTGTGGTAGATAACAATTCGGTATGAATCTTTTAATTTATTTGATATAATATATTTGTCATAAAATAGCGCATTCCTGCTCCCTTCCCCTAACTATTTTACCTGTTATTTAATGTTCTTTTTGAATCGATCTAATGTGCATTTTGCATCGCTGTTAGAGTGTTAGTTTGTCGGCTTACCTATAATCCTTTGCGAAAACTTTATTATTTCTGATTTATTATTTCAGTTAATCGTTTACGTCCAACCTGTAGGCTACCATATATTATTAACCAGCTGATAATTAAAGATTATATTTTTGAAGACTGGTGTTTTTATCTGAAAGAAATATTTGGTCGAACAGGCGGGATTTAAAACGCATTAGAATTAGAACCCACATTTCATTAACGAATTAAAACCAGAAAACAGAAAAGATGAGTGACGTTAGAAGTAAAATTGAAGATCCAAAGATTAGAATGACTGTTCATGATTATGAAGAAGAACCCGAAGAAGAAGAAAACCGTCGACGAACAAGAAAGACAAGCGAGAAGGCTCGAGTTGCGAAGCAGAATAAACTAAGTCTAGGTAGAGATGTAGCTTTCAACAGATTAAAGTCTAAAATGAGAGTCATGCAGAAGAAACTGGAAAAAGGCAACAGAGCTGAAATAGTTGATCAACATACAACATGGATGGAACTTTTTGAAGAATTTCAAGTAGCCCATGACAACTACTGTGAAAATTTGAACGAGCAAGAACTCGAAGAATATTTTGAAATGTATTATCGCACACAAGAAGACGAAATCTTAACATTCAAGAAGAAAATCGATGATTGGTTTAAAAGTCACCCTCCAGAAAGACGAAACAGAACTTCAGAAATTTTAGAAGCAGGTAATGGTGATAATGAACTATCAGTAGACCCAATCAAACAGTATGGTAAGCCAGTAAATGGTACCTCTGTAAGTATTAGAAACGAAAGACAAGAAGACGAAATTCAACCAGATGACAGCGCCTCTCAGAATTCCGGTGATAGTAAAAGATCCGGAAGAAGCAGACTATCAATCCAGAAATTTGAACATGATCAAAGAAAAGCAGTCTTGATAGAACAACAGAAACTTTTAACAGAGAAACAGGATTTAGAAATGGAGAAATTAAAACTGAAATTCAAAGAAGATGAATTAAAATTAAGATCTGAATTAGCTGAAGTAAACATTAAATCACAGAAAATAGAAGAAGTCATAGAAACCAGAAGTAGAAGAAATTCAGAAATTAGTTTGAATCCTAGTGTCAGATCATTTGTTCCTAAAAATCAAGTACTACAAGAAACTACGAGAACCAGTTCAGTAGTTATAGTAGTTATAGATTTAAAGCATGTTTCCCCCATTCCATTTTTCATTTCATGGGGGAAAAAACATGCTTTAAATCTATAACTACATGAGGAAAAAATGCAACCAAATTGAGCGTACCCAAAACAAAACCTCTACATTTCATAAAACACCCTACATTTTTCATAGAATTCTTACAACAAACACCTTCAATAAATTTCCTACATTCCATCAAAAAAAAAACATATTAAAAATAGGATGAGTTTAATTTTAAAACATGAACAATACAGATTCGAAGATTATTCAGGCGACGGTATCTTTTCATCTATATTTTCTCTAGGTTCAAAAATAATTCCAAAAGTAGCTGGCTTTGTTTCAAACAACAAATCCCTAATTTCCTCCGGAGCTCAAGCACTTGGGTCCGTGGCAAAAGCAGGAATTAGAATAAACGACGCCGTGAAAAAATCCGACGAACTGAAAGAATTACAGCAAATAAGAGAACTACGAAACAAGAGAATAGAACAGCAGGTAAAAGAGGGAAAAGGGTTTAAAGTTATAGGATAAAAATGATAGTCGCTCACGCTCCAAAAACCTATTTTGGTTCCGATATTCAAAAATCATTAGGATATCTTCCTGGATTTCCATGGGCCAAATACTCTGGCGAGAAACATCTTCCAGGTCATAATTACACCGGTCCAGGTACTAGATTAGATCTGCGATTAGACGAAAACGATAACCCAAACCAGGTGAAGAACCTGTCAATAGAGTTGACGCTGCTGCACTTAAACATGATATTTTATACAGAAATAAAGACATAAACTTCAGACACGAAGCAGACAAACAAATGATAATCGAACTCGAAAATATTCCAAATCCAACATTCAAAGAGAAAATGCAAAGAGCGATAATCATAAAACTGTTAAAAGCAAAGATGAAATTGGGTATGGGATTGGCGGATGAAATTCATAAAGAATTTAGAAAAACTAAAAACTTTTTAAAAGTTAAAGTGTTTGAAAAAGATGAAATATGGTCAGCCGATTTAATTAATATGCCAGTTGAAAGGGTATATAAATATTGTTTAACAGTTATTGATTTATATACACGTTATGCTTGGGTTATTCCTCTCAAAAACAAAACTGGAATATCAGTCAAACACGCATTTGAAACCATAATGAAACAATCTGACAGACGGCCCCAAAAGTTATGGGTAGATAAAGGGAGCGAATTTTATAACAAAAATATGAAATCTGTGGGGTTTGAAATTTACAGTACTCACAACGAAGGTAAGGCTGTAGTTATTGAAAGATTCAACAGGACTCTAAAAAATAAACTATTCAAAAAGTTCACGGAATTAAAATCTCAAAAATGGCTAAAAATATTACCAGAGGTCGTAGACGAATACAATAACAAAATACATTCATCTATAGGAGTGTCACCAGCACAAGCCTCAAAAAATCCAAATATTATAAGATCAATTAACGCGCAACATAACTACGAAAATGAGATAAACAATTTAAATATTAAACCCAAATTTAAAGTCGGAGATCGAGTTCGTATTTATAAATATAAAAGTAAATTCGAAAAAGGATATGTTGGTTATTGGACAAACGAAATATTTATCGTAGATAAAGTTAATAGTACATCTCCTCCAACATATGAATTAATCGATCAAGACAAAGAACAAATTATAGGTAGGTTTTATCAAAATGAACTTAAAAAAACTGACTTTTAAAAATGAATCAATTTCTCGATAAATATGGAACCGATACAACCACAAACTTCCAACTTATGAGATGGGCGAATGAGTTAAACATATCACCGTTTTATTATTGTATGAGAGATGAAATAAATAATCTCAAAAGTAAGAAAGGTAAATTCTATGCTATAACAAATATACACACTTCCGATCAAAAAGGTGTTCATCATTCTGCTTTGTACAAAGACTCTAACTTTTATTTTTTCGACTCTTTTGGATTAGATCCCACTGAAGAGATAATGAATATAACTAATCAACCAATTAAATCTTCTACATTTCAAATACAAAATCCGGGTCAAAAGTTTTGTGGACAACTTTCACTTTGGGTTTTATATCAGTTGAGTTTAGGAAAACAGTTCGAAGAAATTGTAATAAATTTAACTCAATAAAAATGGCAAATAAATTTGGTTTAGGCGCTTTACCTTTAGATACTAAAAAACCAAACACTACATTTTCAATCAATAAAATCAAACCATATTTTGTGGATCAAATCGGAGACATTCTTCAGGGTGATATTGATATGAATAATTTTGGTATAACTAATTTAAAATCTCCGGAAAACGATAATGATGCTGTTCATAAGAAATATTTAATGGATCAAATAAATTTAATTGAAGTAGATAAAAACCATTTAAAAGATCGAATAGCTGATGTGAAAAGATTCTTCAAACGACAAATAAATAATAAAGATTTTATAAATGAATCTGAATTGAAAGAATTAGATTATATTGATGATGGTAAATTACAAAAAGAAGTAACAAGTTTAAAAAGTTTTATTCAACAACAATTAGTCAATACAGTAGATAAAACTCAATTACAAAATTTAAGGTCATTAATATCTAAATTAGATGACAAGATTACAAAGCAAAAAGTAGATCTTAAACAACTAATATCCAATATTAATCCAGGCATAAGTGAAGACAAATTAACCGCATTAGAAAGTAAACTTAGTGATGATAGCGAAATACAAAAACAAATAGAATCTATTCAACAACAATTAGTCAATACAATAGATAAAACTCAATTACAAAATTTAAGGTCATTAATATCTAATTTAGATGATAAACTAACAAAGCAAAAAGTAGATCTTAAACAACTAATATCCAATATTAATCCAGGCATAAGTGAAGATAAATTACAACAAGAATTAACTGCTCTGGAAACTAAATTTAAAACTGAATTACAAAACGAACTAAAATCTATTGATGATAGTGAAATTAAAACTTATATTCAACAACAGATAGAAAATATTGATGATAGTGAAATTAAAACTTATATTCAACAACAAATACAAAATATTGATGATAGTGAAATTAAAACTTATATTCAACAACAGATAGAAAATATTGATGATAGTGAAATTAAAACTTATATTCAACAACAAATACAAAATATTGATGATAGTGAAATTAAAACTTATATTCAACAACAAATACAAAATATTGATTATAGTGAGATTCAACAACGGATAACTACTATTAATAATGAAGTTTTAAAACAGGAAAGAAATATAACCGCATTAGAAAATAATCTCAAGGAAGAATACATTAAACCCTATTATTTCCATCTTCCATTTTCTAAAGACTATGCAGATTATTATGAAATCGGTGAAGAATTCACTCGTGGTTATAAATATGGGTTTAGAGTAAATATTAAAAAAGATATAGATACTGATGGAAGAGAATTTGTTGATACTGTGACTTATTTTGAGGGGAATACTATAATTGACATATTTTTTCCTATGAAGGTAAAAGTCTATTCTTCAGCTCAAGAAGGATTCACTAATTATAACTCTCTTTTTTCTGTTCACTATATCAAAAATGGTAACATCGTAGATACTAAAGAATTTAATCTTGGGAGGGGGGAATCTTTTAATATTTCGTCAAATCAGATGTATATAGATAACCTTAGAATCTCAATCGAGCCGGTTGAGAAAAAAGTGCCTTATACATTTAATTTATTTGATTTCTTTTATATGGTATTGCAAACGGAAACTACACCATCAGCAAGCATAATTAGAAATCCAGAACCACGAGAAGAAGATACACAGATTTATGATTTTTTACGAACAACAGACTTTGAATATGTGAAACTATATTTTGTTCATAATGATCTTTACTTCTCTGTTGATGTTAATAAAAATCAACAATTTAAACATTTTCCAATATTATTAGCAGAAAGACTAGACATATCATATTTTTTCATAGAAATCTCTATTGAAAAAAAAACAAATTTTTTTGTTTATCGGGATTTGAACATGGGGTCAAAACAAGAAGCATTCTTAGTAGAGGTAAAAGTCAATATTGTACAAAACATTAATACACAAAGAGCATTGTCGGAAATTCACTTAATTTAACGTCTAAAAATGGAACAAGAAAGTAGACAAAAATACCTGATAGACAAACAAAACGAACTAAAAGTAAAACTAGAACAATATAATAAATGTAAGAAAAGATGGAGTAGAATTGATTCTGCTTTCAAAGCACTAAGTGTAGTTTTAACAGTAGGAACAACAATTGCAACGGCAGTAACTGGCGGATTGATGGTGCCAATACTTATTCCAACTGTATTAGCCGCAATTACTGCTATTCAAACCTCATCTTGTGGATTGATTGCTATGGGTTTTACATCCAAACAGAAATCTTATTTTAAAAAGAAAACAGATATCTTAAATACATATCTTAATAAGTTGTATATTTTCTTCGAAAGATCAAGAGAAGATAAGATCATTAGCGTTGAAGAGTTGGAAGAATTTAATGAAATTTTGGATAAATTTAATATACAAATATCAGCAATAAAAGATAATAAAAAGAACTCCAAAAATTAGGTAATTAAAAAAAAACATATAAAAAATATGAATAACATTGAAATTATAGACGATGAAACATTCATAGAAAACGTACTATTTACCGATCTTATCAGGGCTATTACTCATAAATTTTCAACATTTAAGGGTCAAATTGAAATAGATGGTAGGATAATCGAGAATGGAAATCACAAACAATTCATGAAACTTCTTGGTTTCAATTCCAAAACTTTTAAGACCATTT
Organism: Lottia scabra; assembly: GCA_029955415.1. NCBI lineage: Eukaryota > Metazoa > Mollusca > Gastropoda > Lottiidae > Lottia > Lottia scabra. The sequence continues at coordinate 23,489,388 of JARJEI010000003.1, read as the reverse complement.
TGTCTAATATGGATGCAAAATCTGACTGCTCGGATTGGTATTTTACAGGGAAAATAATTTTACGTAGAGACAATTTTAAGGAAATAAGAAGATCAAACGCTGGTAGAGGAACTGAACTACTTAAAAAGATAAATGAATATAAAGGTAGAAATTGTTATATACCAACAGATGGTAACTGTTTTATCAAATGCGTAAATCATGTTTTGAAAAAAGATTTAACAAATAAATTTCAAACATTCATTAATACATTTCCAAAAGCGAATAGAAAAGGAGTAATGACAGCTGCTAGAATTAATAAATTCAATGAGAAATGTAATACTTCATTTCAAATTTACACTCCCGAAAATAGAAATGTACGCCCCACAGATGTATTAGAGGAATTAGATTGGGTTTTATATTTACATAACTCACATTTCTGTCTTATAAGAAGAAATCAAAAAAAATTAGGGATTAAAGAAATAGAAGATAATTATGAACAGGTATGGAAAACATGTAGAGATGATAATGCTGTAAAAGAAGTATCACCTTTGAAACTAAACGTATTTTCAAATATGAGTGATGATACTTTATTCGCTTGGGACTGTGAAACGTATTCAGATAGTGAAACGCGTAAAGCAATTCCTTATTCCTGTACGTTAATTAATTTAGAAAAGCTAAGAAAAAAGTTAGAGATGATACCTCCCACTGATAATATTCCAGAAGCATTTTATAACAAACTAATGAAAATAGTAGAAATATTTGTAGGCACAGATTGTATAGATCAAATGTTGAAATATTTAGGTAAATATGATAAAAAAAGATTAACATTGATTTCTCATAACGGTAGTGGTTTTGATAACTGGATCGTAATTAAAAACGTAAAGAAACTAACACAATGTCCACTAATAACACCCAGAGGAATTCTTTCTTTACCATTATCTAATCCATACACTGATGAAGATTTACAGAAAAGATGGAAACGACAGAAAGATATAAAAAGTAAATCCAATTATTTACAGCATATTAATTTCACATGTTCCTATCAACACGAAGCATCTAGTTTAGCAACATGGGGAAAGTCGTCTAATCTACCAATGAATTTGAGAAAGATCGTTGATGTAGACATTGCAAAATATACCAAAGATAACTGGGAAATTTTAAGACACGAATGGGAACCATATGCAAAGCGAGACACCCTATGTCTTGGAGCATGCTTGATAAAATATAACAAAGTTATGAAAGACGTTGTATTCCAGAGCGTTTCTAATAATCTAACGGCTCCATCTCTATCTTTAAAGGGGTGGTATTATTTGTATCATTACGATAAAGAAATGGTTGAAGAACCATATTACGAAAGTACAAGACTCGTACCAAAACATACTGAAAAACAAAATATAGAAAAGGTTTACTCACACACTAACCCTTTTATAAGACATTTTATAAGACGCTCTATTAAAGGAGGAAGGGTTTCTGCAAATCGAAAAATATTTACAACTGATAAAATCAATGAAATTTGTGATGTATTAAAGGAATATACACAAACAAATGACGACAACATAATTGATTTATTTAAAGAATATAGTAAAAGTGATAAAGATAAAACAGAGGTTAATTCAAAACTTAAAAATATAACATGTTCTAGACTGATGGCATTTGATGCTAACGGTTTGTATGCTTCTGCTATGTCAGATTTAGATAGTGAATATCCCAAAGCAGAAAGTGGTAGACCGTTTTTACCAGAAGAAGAAGAAGAATTTGTAAGACTCTTCAATGAACAAAACTTTAGACCCAAAACTGCTATTTTAACAGTTTGGTTTGAGTATCCCAAAAACATGTTCTTCCAACCGATACCAGCTAAAGATAAAATTAGTTTTACGAACAAAGAAGGAAAAAAGGAAACTGGCACTAAAATCAGATTCAGAAATGGTTTCTGTTCAGATGTTTTAACATCGGTCGATATTCAAGAAATAGTAAAAGCTGGTGGACGAATTATTAGAATATTAGATGGCATAGTATACGAAGAAAACTTTAGAACTCCTCCCTATAGAGACTACATTTTAATTTTGAGAGATCTAAGAAATCAATTCAAAAGGGATGGCAATATCGTTGGTAGTAATTGCATGAAATTATTAGGTAATGCCCTGTATGGGAAATCTATTCAGAAGGATATATCTTCATCAAAACATCTTTGGAATGACGTAACTTTAAAGGCTAACTTTGATTCACATGTTAAACACTATGAAAAAATAAATGAGACTCAATACATTGTTGATATAGAAAAAGAAGAAAAAGAAATTGACGATGTAAATAGTAAATCTACACGACTTACACCCAGTCATTTGGGATCATTCGTATTATCGCACAGTAAGAAAATAATGAACAATTTTATTCACGTAATAGATGGGTTTTATCAACCGGAAATATACTATACCGATACTGATAGTTTATACATTTCATCTAGCAATTGGAATAAATTAAATGAAGCTGGATTAGTATCCGAAAATGAATACTGTAAAGGAAAGAATGATTACGGTGATGGTGGAATTATATTCGGTTTATATTTAGCGCCGAAAGTCAAATACAATATCATACTAACTTCAGATGGTGTTTTAAAAGAAAAGAAAACATTTAAAGGTTATTCTAATGATAAGATAACTGTAGACGATTATATTCGGTTGGCTAGTGGATATGATATATCAAATGAATTTAAGAGAAATTGGGAAAAAAGTTTCACAAATGGAGTAGTTATTCCAAGGGATGATGATAAACAAAAGAAAGTTTTTAGAAGTTATTTAAATCTTGTAAAGAGAAAGGCTCCAAATAGTGAAGGAATCATGTATCCTTATTGTAATAAAGATGAATTGAGTTTGGATGAAAACTATGAATTTGATGATTTCGATTATCTAACTATTCAAGAAGAGAATGAAGAGTTACTTAATTCTTTTTAAATGAAGTTGAATAACAATTTCTTCGTTTCCAAAGTCTATAAACCTATTTTTACCATCTTTGATTTCCAGATTTATATCTTTGATCATAAAGGAATTAAGTGGTAAATATGTTGTTTGAAATGGTTTTTCTATAATTCTATATCCAATCGGAACAGTGAATGTTGGAAGACTGTAAATAATCTGGCGTTTGTATTTATTGAAAAATCCACCGTTTATTAAATTGCAATGTATATTGATCACATCGACATCATTCTCGATATTAGCTTTATGTGGTGCTATAGTAGATTGGGTGTATACTCGTTTATCAAATCCTAGTAACGTATTCAATGAATTTTCTACGTTGAAATCAACTTGACTATTATTTCTTAATATCAATTTCATTTTGTTCAAATTTAAATTACCTTCGAATTCAATATTGTTTTTACCATTGACACTTCCTGCGTATTCAGATAGGTATTCGTTAATGGCTATGTATTCGTAACTTCCTGGTAGTAAACTTATGGTTTTGAATGTAGCTCCATTATCTGTTGATATTTTTATTTTGTTATTATCTTCGTTGATATTTCTAATGGAATTGTAAACAGAGAAATACTTTAATCCCAATTCATATTCTTGATTTCGATCGAGTTCATACTCATAATCTAGAGATAATTTAATGTCTGATTTATTTGAGGTGATGACGAATAGTTGACTCATTTTTAATAACACTTTTATAATCATTTTTATCTATGATACCTTTTTGTAGGAGTCTTTTTAATATACAATTTAATTCATTATATTGTCTGTGTGATTGATGTCCTTCCTTCATTGCTGCTAATATTATTTGTAATCTATTAAGCAATTCTTCGTTGTTGTCGGATAAAAAAATTACACCATCTCCTGTATGTCCCAAAAAGTCATCGATTTCTTCTATAATATCATCAGTGTAGTTATCATCACTAGCATCGGTGTTATCATCTAATTCTTTTTCCAGTCTTCTTAATCTTAAAGTTTTTGGTCCTCCTGTCCTTGTCGATGTAAGAATGTCCACGTATGAATTTAAATCTTTGAAATTATAATCTTTATCATACCCATTCAAAAGATTAATCATACCGGGTGTTAAATCATATACAGCGTCTATTCTGTCAATCTTAAATGTTGGGTTGAATTGATTGAAACGTATGCTAAAACCGTTAAGAATCAATCCATCCTGATCAATTGTTGGCTTTATTGTTTTGGCTAGGGTTGGATTTGGATTTGAAAAATAACGTTTTATATCATCTAATGTCCTGATTACGATTCCATCATCTTCAATGGGATATTCTATTTGTGGAGGAGATTGTTGAATTTGTTGTTTAGGAGCTTCTAATTTATTCTTGATATCCTCTTGACTTTTTAATATTGGTTTAAATAAAGTTTGTAGATTTTCTGTTAATCCAAGTTGTTGTAATCTGTTATTTTCAACTTGGGTCTTTATTTTATTCTTAGCTTTGATATATTCTCTATTTCTTTTTAAAATATTATTCCATTCCATTTTTAAAAAAATAAATTAACATATGTTGATCATTACTCTTTCACCCGCAGGTTTTCTGGTATTAACGAATACATATCCATGTTCCTCTGGATTTCTCCATTGAGCTTTACAAACCTTTTTAAACGAATCTCTGTCCATTCCGTGATTTATCGACTGTATGATTTGAGATAAATCTTTATCGTTTAATTCAAATAATAAAAAACAATTAGCATTTTTTCTAATAAACATAGAATCCATCCCGTAAAAAGATTGGGATTGGTATAAGCAGTGACAGTTGTGATGTCTTCCCTTCGTGAAGAAATCTTGTTGAACAGATTGATTTTTTTGCGCTACGCAGTCGTCAAACAATATTAAGTTCTTTCGTTTGCTATCAATATTAGACAAGTCCAGATCATTTACATTTTTTGTCAGAAACACTTTTATGTCAGTTGGATTGAAAGATGGATTCTTTTCTTTTATGAAGGTATCTAAGATATCTTTTATTTCCATTTCTCCTTTATCGTAATATTGAAATAATTCTTGAACATATTTCTTTGGTAAATATTCTAAAGCTTTGAGAAATTGATAATACGATTGTTCTGGTGTTGTTGTGTAGATATATAGAGAATCAAAATCTAAAAGGTTGGGTGTTGTCAACATGTTAAAAGTGAGATGAGTTTTCCCAGAACCCGAACTACCGCATATACACATGAGCATTGGATTATTAGGAAATATTTCTGAATGATTAAATTTCTTTCCCATTTTTATGTACCAAAAATTACACCTTCTCCTTTATACTTTGAAAGATATATTCCTTCTCCACTGTGTATATTTTTAAAAAATATTCCATTACCCTTATGTTTGACTTTGATTTCCCCTGTGTCAATACTATCCACTAATTTAGTTAATCCTTGTTTGACAGTTTTCTTAGTTTCTTCACTAAATCGATTTCCAAATTCTTTAACTGTACCTAATATGTCTGCTACTCCCGAACCTTTTGCTAACTTTTCCATTTCCAAATTATGTCTACGTTTTTCACTTTTTTCAGCTTCGGCTGCTTTCTTGGCATTGACGGCTTGAACTATTCCTGCTGTTCCGCCGGCCGTGGCACCGGCTGCGGCCAAACCTGCAAAGATCAAGGGTAGGAAAGGTAAAAATCCACCTTCCTTTATGTTCTTGTCAATTCTTTCCAAATCTATATCATCTCGTACTTTACAGTGTTTATATTTATCAATAAGTTTTTTAGTTATGCTGATTCTTTTACCATTGTAAGTAATTGTAGTTGGCTTTTCTGTTTCGATAGCATCTATTATTCTTTTTACTAAAGTTTCGGGTTTCATTTTTAAGGGATTAATTTATTCTATTCGAATCATCCGTCTGTCGGATATTTTTATTATATGTTTTGCTTCTTCCAATAATAAACAATAACCGGTTACATCTCCTTGTGTTTTTTCGATATGAATATTTATGTTTACTCCAGTTTTGAAAAGATCTTCTTGATGAGCTGATAGATCAAAACAGAAGATTGGGTGATTAATTGCAAAATCTACATATCCAAACTGAGGTGGATTTCCAAATAATTCACACATATTTTTATAATTTCTATACAATTCATTATAATCCTTTGTGGATGGATTAATAGTTAAAGGTTGGTTAGGATAATTATCGTTGTTTAATCTTACTTGAACTTTACGGATTATAGGATCTTGAGTTTGGTTCATTGCCACTCTAAAGATATTGTTGTTATTTGTCTGAGAATCTGGTAAGTTCTTGAAACCAACTATTAAATATCTTGCTGGTTTAATGCTGTTAGTGATTGGCCATGTTGTGGATTCTCCAGTTAAAGTCATGCTCCCTACAGTGTTGCGACGAAGAAAAGCTATTTCAATGTCTTTAGTTAACGAGTTGAATATTCTCGTTTCTACTTCAATTGATGGTGTTATTACGGGTATGAAAAGTTGGAGATTTGTTATTTCTAATTTTGCATTTGAATTAGCTTCTCCAAAGAATATCTTATCGTCATTAATTTCTCTTTGTAAATGAATTTTAAATGGTAAACCTATAGAAACTTTTCTATGTTCTAAAAGACCGAATAAAGGATATAATTTCCAATTTACGTAATTACCCCATCTATTATCCTCAACAACATTATTGTACTGATTTACTCGTTTGTCAAACCCCTGGTTTACTGCTCTACCGATTCTCTCGATGCTATTTCTGGCAATGACTCTCATTCTAGCGATATCAGCATCGTTAGCTACAGTTTTTACTGGTTCTTTTAAAACGGTCCCATCACCAACATCGGGTATCCAACCCGAGACTGAATCGTAGTTTTTGGGGTAAAGGACTGTTTTCAACATTGTGTCAAATTCTCCAGGGTGTTTGATGGTTTCTATGGGGTTTGATCCCGCTTCCAAAACCATTTCGCTAAATAAAGAAGGAAAGAAATTATTTTCTAATGTTGTATTAGTCTGTGGGACTCTATTTTCATTTGCTGTTCCGTCCTTGATTTTGAAATCGCATCTGAAATAGGCATCGGAAAGTAATAACCAATTTGACAGTGAATTGATCTCGAAAGTGACCCTCCCACCATCATTCAATTGTGATTTAGATCCAACACTCGGAGAAATAATTATGAAATCCTCTTTTTTTTTATTAAATGAATAAAGAATTGGATCGTATAATCTAAAAATTGGATCAAGAATTTTATTTGCCATTTTTAGAGGAATTATTTTGTTAAAATACAATACATTTACTATATGCATATATAATGTTTAATAGAACAAAATAACAACATATAAATAAGTTCAACAATGTTTAGTAACAACTTTTACTGTATTAATCAACCCCTTGACTACGGATAAACACTGGTAACCAAGAGGTGATCATACAGACTCGCTCCATGGTTTCAAGTATTATTATATAAATAAGTTCAACAATGTGTAAAGGGAGGTACAACTTTTACTGTATCACTCACAATGTTAATACCGGTCCTACAGGGCCGGTTATCGTGACATTACACACATCTATTTTTAGTTAATGTCCCTAGCAACTCACAAATAACACGTGGTATATGTCTACTTAAGACCGGTCATGATGACATTACACACTATAAATCTACTGAAGACAAACTATCGATTGCGTGAAGCTTGAGTTATTTTTTAGAGCGGTCCTACAGGGCCGGTCATGATGACATTACACGCTATAACACTATACTATATAAATACACCATAACAAAGATATCCGCGTTATAAGCCGTGACAAACTATGAATTAAATAAACACTTTAAATCGACAAAAACTCATTACCCTGTTGAATGCCAAACTTAAATGATATTAAACTAGAAACACATAAAAAATCATTTCCAAAATATTTGCTCCTGAGGATTGGTTTCTAAGCTTCGATTGATTTTCGCAATGTTTGAAACTAATTCGGAAATTGGCATGGATAAATTTCTAAATTTTGTGTAGCGTTTACACAGATTTGCTAGAGATCTCAATTTTCTAGCCCAACGCACCGAAATTGACAATTTGTCTGCCACAAAAGTGTCGAAGTTCCCACCATTCAATTTGAATAGTTTTTGTAGCCAACATCCAAATGTTACGTAATGTTGGATGAAGTGTTTCTTATTTTTGATGTACTTGTCACAATTTATAAGTATTTCTTGAACATTTTCATTGTCATTAATTTTGTCGTCAAAATCTTTTATTTGTGTGTTTGTAATTGCATTGTCTCGAAGTCGAGTTTTTAGATATTCCAAATATTCGTTGGAGGATTTAGTTTGTTTGCTAGTCCGCGTTCCTTTATTAAAATCAATTTTTTTGGGTGTTTTGGACAGGGTTTTGAAAGTCGATTTGTGGTAATCGGCTGCACATTGAACACTCTGTTTTTCAAGTTTTTCTTGTAATGTTGTATAATATTGTAAATATTCCTCATGGTATCTGATATGGCTTGTTATCGCTTTAGAAATATCCAAATCACTTATATCAAAATCCATGTCTTCTAATCCATCGGCTTTTTCACTTTCTTGACCTGAAAAAAAAATATAATACATATATAATATACTCTTTGATAAATGTTTTATATTTTTTAACATGTTTATAGAAAGATTTATATTACATACTTGACAGATTCATGGATGTCAGATTTAAACTGCCAGTTGAACTTTCTGTAGTTAGTGATTGGTTTATCAGTTGGTCATCATCAGTTAGATCCATTGTTTTATCGGTTCCTTTATCATCCATGATCAACAGTTATGTGTGTTAGTATCGTCTGCTGTTTCCCCTGTAGATGTGTCTGTCTCAAACAAAGAACGCAAACTGAATAGAAACAGCTTGTTCCCATAGTAATCAATATATTAACGTCATATTGACCTAAGGGAGAACTAATGTCTCACATACAGTTCAATAACCTCAATATTGATTTATAATAAAACCTGATGTCTCACATACAGTTCAATAAACTCAATATTGATTTATAATAAAAACCTGATGTCTCAAATACAGTTCAATAACCGCAATATTATCACGTAATGTATTTGATTAGAAATAGTTTATTGATCAGTTCACCATGAATACAGTTAGCTCATAGTAATCAAATAATGACGTTTATACGATGATAATGCAACATGATTAAAGGGAACTAAATCTGTCAATCTTAATAAAACCAGACCACAATGGATTTCAAAGATAAATAAATCATTTTCAAATAGTGGGATAATATGTAATTTGAGGTATTTTATGCTAGGTAGGGACTTGATGGAATGTAGGAAATTTATTGAAGGTGTTTGTTGTAAGAATTCTATGAAAAATGTAGGGTGTTTTATGAAATGTAGGGGTTTTGTTTTGGGTACGCTCAATTTGGTTGCATTTTTTCCTCATGTAGTTATAGATTTAAAGCATGTTTTTTCCCCCATGAAATGAAAAATGGAATGGGGGAAACATGCTTTAAATCTATAACTACTATAACTACTCAGTTCACCTATAGTTAACAGAATCGACGAATTAGATGCTAAAACTTTGATCCAGAATATTAGAAGACCAACACTAGAAATTAAGAAATTTGGTGGAGATCCTATGGATTACAAGAAATTCATTCGTCAATTCCAGTCAAGAATAGCCTTTTTTACCAACAACGATGACGAAAGAATAGCATACCTTGAACAGTTCACTTACGGACAGCCAAATAAAATTGTCTCGGGATACAGCTATTTACCTGCAGAAATTGGCTACCAAGCAGCGTTAGAAGAATTGAATGAACGCTATGGCGACGAATGTATAATTTCATCTGCAAACACCAAGAAAGTCCTAAGTTGGCCCACAATCAAATCAGATAATCCAAAAGGACTTGACGAATATGGAATATTTTTAGCAGAAACCAAACACGCAATTAATGGAATTGAAACTATTAAGACTCTAGAATATCCTGACAATTTGAAGAAAATAATTCAAAAGTTGCCTTACGCACTACAAGAAAGATGGCGATCTGTAGTTCAAGATTCCAAGAGAAGAGACACGCAAATCAACTTTGAACTTTTAGTCAACTTTGTTCGTCAAGAAGCAAGAAAGGCTACAGATCCAACATTCGGACGAGAAGCTATGGCAGAAAATATCACGCATAATCGAATAGAAAATCGAGGTGAAAATAGAAATCAAACGTACAGACCAAGAAATAAGGCAACATTTGCCACGAATATCAAAGAAGGAAAGAATACAGATGAAGAGTGTTCCTTTTGTACTAATAAGCATTCCTTGCTTAATTGTCGTAAATTTGAAAATGAAGATTATACAGAACAAATAAAATTCCTGAGCTCGAAAGGATTATGCTATGGATGTCTACAGAAAGGACACATCAGACCAAATTGTAAAAGTCGACTATCCTGTGAGAAATGCAACGGCAAGCATCCTTCTATTTTGCATTTTAAACGAAGAAAAGAATCATTAGAATCAACACAAGAAAAATCCAGAGAAGACAAGTCTACACTCAAGACATTTGCAGGAAGTTTAGAAGACCCTGGTAAGTCCATGGGAGCCGGTGCAGAGAACCTATGCACATTCGTAATTACTCCAGTGAAGATAAAGACTAGAAATGGTTTGAACGTCGTTGACACTTACGCCTTTCTAGATCCAGGAAGCAATGTATCATTTATCAGCAAACCTTTGATGCATTCATTAGGCCTGCATGGAATACCAACTAAAATAAAACTAGATACCATGGGGCAGACAATTTCCTTGAATTCAGATATAGTTAAAGATTTAGAAGTCATGAATTTTGATATGACAGACAAAATACATCTACCTATCCTCTACTCAAAAGACAAGATGCCCGTTGATGTAAAACAAATCCCATCTTCCCATGATATTGAAAATTGGCAGCATCTTCGAAGCTTACGAATTCCGAATCCAAATTGTAAGATTGGACTTCTGATAGGAAATAACGTACCAGATGCCTACGCACCCTTGGAAATTATTACTGGACCACGTGGCAGCCCCCATGCCTCACGAACAGCAATAGGTTGGACACTATGGGGAGTTACAAGAAATATACCAAGCACCAGAATCGAAAATCTACAAGTCAATCACGTAGAAGCTGTAGAAGAGTACCAGCAACTAAACAAACTGGATAGAATGATTAGATTGTCAACATCGTTAGATTTTCCAGAAAGACTTATCGACGAGAAAGATGAAAACTCAGTAATGGACAAGAAATTTTATGAAAGCGTGGAAAAGTCTACTGTACTTATAAACAATCACTACGAAATATCACTCCCGTTTAAGAACCAAGAAACTGTATTACCAGATAATAAGATTATGGTTTTAAACAGACTACAGAATTTGAAAGTTAAATTACAGAAGAACGAAGAATTATACAAGGATTACAATGGATTTATGACGACTGTATTAGAAAAGGGATACGCTGAAGAAATCAAGAAAGAAGACCTTGAAACAGAAAATACAAAGAAATGGTATATCCCCCACCATGGTGTGTACCATAAGAAGAAAAATAAACTGAGAATTGTATTCGACTGCTCTGCAAAGTACTACGGAATATCCCTGAATGATGTTTTACTATCAGGCCCCGACTTAACCAATACTCTCGTTGGCGTCTTGATGAGATTTAGACTTGGCAAAATAGCCTTCATGAGCGACATTGAAGCCATGTTTCATCAGGTGAAAGTACCCGTAGAAGACAGGGACAGTTTACGCTTCTTTTGGTGGAAAGATGGAAAAATCAACACCAAACCAATAGAATATAGGATGACATCACATCTATTCGGTGCTGTTTCCTCGCCAAGCATAGCAAATTTTGCACTTCAAAGAACAACAGTCGATTTTGAAGATTTATACGACGAAGAAATACGTGAAACTATCCTACACAACTTTTACGTAGATGACTGCTTGAAATCTGTAGATGATGTACCAACTGCTTTAGTTATGGTAGAAAAACTTAAAGAAATATGTAGTAAAGCAGGATTCAATTTACACAAATGGGTATGTAATAACAACGAAATTTTGAAAACTATTCTAGAATCTGAAAGAGCTGCATCGAAACAACCATCATTTGGAGAAAATAACGACATGGTAGAGAGAGCCCTTGGAGTAAATTGGGATGTAGCCTCCGATAATTTGACATTTAAGATTAATGTGAAAAATCAACCAACTACCAGAAGAGGAATCCTGTCCATGATTGCATCTATCTACGACCCACTTGGATTTGCAGCCCCAGCACTTCTACCACCGAAACTGTTGTTACAGGAATTATGTCACCAAGGACTCGCTTGGGATGAACAAATTAACGACAGACAGAAATCAGTATGGTCAGAATGGATTAAACAGTTACCAGACCTAGAAAACGTGAAGATACCAAGATGTGTAAAGACTCAAGACTTTGAAGAAATTTACACTGCACAAATTCATAGTTTTTCAGACGCCAGTCAACGAGGCTACGGAGTTGCATGCTATTTACGTTTGGTAGATTTAAAGGGAACCATAAGCTGTAGTTTAATACTTGGTAAAGCTAGAGTTAGTCCATTGAAGAAAGTTACCATACCAAGACTGGAGCTCACTGCAGCCACCACTTCTGTAAAACTTACGAAGAAGATTATAGATGAATTAATGATGAAAATAGATGATATTTTCTACTGGACAGATAGCACAGCCGTATTACATTATATTAAAAACGAAGAGAACAGATATAAAACGTTCGTTGCTAATAGAGTCAACATGATAAGAGAATGTACAGAAACAAACCAATGGAGATACATTAACACTACAGAAAACCCAGCAGATGAAGCATCAAGAGGAATAACTCTTAAAGCCCTAATAAACAACAAGAGATGGTTTAACGGTCCTGACTTTTTAAGCAAACCAGAATCAGATTGGCCAAACAACAAACCAATGATGAAAATCCCAGAAGAAGTCGAATTTGAAATGAAAAGATCATGCTATGCAACAAACATTGAGAAACTAGATCCTGATCCAATTACGAAACTATTAGACTATTACTCTACTTTTGATAGATTAAAGAAAGCCTTAGCACTTTTGATATGGGTGAAGAATGAATTGAAATCCAGAGTCAGAAGAGAGAAACCTGAAGCCGATGGAAAAATCAAATGCATGATTACTGCTGAAAACATGAAAGAATCTGAAGAAATTCTTATCAAACATGAACAAGGTATATATTTTGGAAACTTTATGGAAGAAAAGTCGAAAATGATGAAAGAGAAGTTTATGTTGCAACTGGATCCACAAGTAAGAAATTGTATTTTAAAAGTTGGCGGACGTTTAGAAAAATCACAGATACCTACTGAAGCCAAACACCAGATAATATTACCCAAACAGTCAAGATTGTCATACCTCTTGATCCAGCATACCCATCAAATAGTTGGACATCTTGGTAAAAATTACATATTGTCACAACTTAGAAAGAGATACTGGATAATAGGAGCCTCAAGTATCATTAAAAGCATATTGAGTAGATGTGTAACATGCAAGCGACACACTACGAAAATAAACAATCAGAAGATGGCAAGTCTCCCCGCTGAAAGATTAACTCCTAATGGTTTGCCATTTGAATACACAGGAATGGACTTCTTTGGTCCGTACGAGATCAAACAACGACGAAGTATGGTGAAGAGATACGGTGTAATATTCACATGTTTGAATACAAGAGCAGTTCACATTGAGATAGCCCATAGTCTTGATACAGATTCCTGCATTAATGCGTTGCGAAGATTTATAGCAAGAAGAGGGAAACCTCGTTTTATACGCTCAGATAATGGTACCAATCTAGTTGGAGCCGAGAAAGAATTACGATTAGCTATAGATTCCTGGGATGAGACGAAGATTACTAATGATATGGCAAAACAGAACATCGATTGGAGATTCAACACACCCGCTGCTTCACATCACGGAGGAGTCTGGGAGAGAATCATTCGGACGATTAGAAAAGTTTTATTTTCCCTGCAAAGAGATCAAATGCACAGACTGAATGAATCGTTGTCGACATTCATGTGTGAAGTCGAATCTATAATAAACAGTCGACCACTTACGAAGCTGTCAGATTCACCAGATGATCTCGATGCACTCACTCCGAATCATCTACTATTGACTGGACACAATAATGAATTGTCACCAACACCAACTGAAGAAACAGACTTATACGTTAGACGAAGATGGAGACAGGTCCAGTATCTAACCGATCTGTTTTGGAGACGATGGACCTTAGAATATCTTCCAATGCTACAGGAACGCAAGAAGTGGTTAAAACCTCAACGAAATATCAAAGTAGGAGACGTCGTCATGATATTAGACAGCAGCCTTAGAAATTCGTGGACATTAGCTCGTGTAATAGACACAAAACCAGATAGAAACGGTTTAGTTCGAATCGCAAAACTCAAAACACAATCGTGTACCTTAGAAAGACCTATTACCAAATTGTGTACATTGTTAGAAGCTGATGATTAATATTTAGTGATTCATAATATATAAGTGATAAATTAAAATTGAACCAGGATACGAGATGGTTCAATACAGCGTTATAGTGTATATTTTCGAATACAATACGCACATATGTATAATACGCCGCATGTTTAGTTTATTGTTATTTTATTATTATATAATAATATGTAACACATCTTTCTATGATGTGAATTTTCTTGCGAATGTTTTAATTGTATCTGGAAAGGACACAATTAGGGAGCCGGTATGTTACTGCCACGGAATACGAACCTTTTAAATAGGCCTACAACGTATTAATTGTATGACGCGAGTGCCTAGTTAACCGAGACTATGTTGACAATGACGTCATTTATTTGTTGACGTAATTGTTGTTTAAAACTAACGGCGATCTAAATTTTAATTCAACGTTTATTTTTGATGAGACTGTGGTAGATAACAATTCGGTATGAATCTTTTAATTTATTTGATATAATATATTTGTCATAAAATAGCGCATTCCTGCTCCCTTCCCCTAACTATTTTACCTGTTATTTAATGTTCTTTTTGAATCGATCTAATGTGCATTTTGCATCGCTGTTAGAGTGTTAGTTTGTCGGCTTACCTATAATCCTTTGCGAAAACTTTATTATTTCTGATTTATTATTTCAGTTAATCGTTTACGTCCAACCTGTAGGCTACCATATATTATTAACCAGCTGATAATTAAAGATTATATTTTTGAAGACTGGTGTTTTTATCTGAAAGAAATATTTGGTCGAACAGGCGGGATTTAAAACGCATTAGAATTAGAACCCACATACATAATATGTAAATATTTAATAGAAAAAAAAAACGAATAGTGTACATATTTTAATAATTTATTATGGTGTATATATGGTCGGCTTAGGGGATGCCTTTAAGTGGCGCTGACTGGAAACTGGTTAATAAATGTTCACCAGGCGAAAAACCCCTGTCAAAATCAATAGTTATTAGTTATTAATTAATAATAAATGCCATAAAGTGTGCAATTAGGGAAACTGTTTACAGCCCTATGGAAATGAATATGATATTTTTTACAATTATAATAATACAATATTTGTACTGTTAAAATAGTGCTCTATACATCAAATGTAGAACGATATAGAAATATTAAAAATATTAAAACAGAACCTGAAAACCTGAACCTGTCTACACTTCGAGACAAGTTCGGAACGTTTGTTTAAAGACGTTTTCTTTGGGGCCAAACTTGTCTCGAAGTGTAGACATGAGAACAAGTTCTACTTGTCAAACTTCAGTAGGGACGCAGGCTGAAATAGATCAGTTGTCTGAAGATCGCATAGCGTGAAACAACATGTTTCAGGTTCTGTTTTTTTTTTTGTCTACTTCTGGTCAAGCTATTTTGGTTAAAAGGACACATGTCACATATTATCTCAGATAATTTTTCACTATGCCTAACTGCACGGTATTAGGTGAATATAAAATGATGCATTTTCGCCCAACAGGAAATGACGTATGGCAAATCAGCCCAATTTAATGTTTTTACCATTTTCATCTCTGATTTTCAACCGATTTTGATAAAAAAAAAATTGTTTATTTTTATTAATCGATTGTCTTCAAACTGGGGGTTTAAAAACATGCATTTTTAAAACTTTGAAGCACTTTTTTGACAATTTTTTCAAATTTTGCAATTTTATTTTGATCAATATGAAAACTTACATATGCACAGACATTTTGATGACAAACAATATGATCTTTTCAAAAATTTTATATCACTTCCGGTTTGATGTCATTCGCTTGTAAAGTTGAAATTTCAACTTCCGGGATAATGAAGATATTCTAAAAAATGTTTTTGCAATGTGCTAGTAATCATCATTGACAAAATATGAAGTAATAAAATCTGACCCAGAGGTTTCATATCGGCCGCCATCTTGAACTGACTGATTTTACTTTAAATCGAAATTCAGAATCAGGGAATCATCTTATTTGAATAAAAATGATGTGTATGGAATCTACAGTCGATTGCTTACAAAACATGGGAAGCCGATTTTTGAATTTCGATTCAGATTTTTTTTTAATTCCGGTAAACAATTTTCAGTAATAGTCAAATTTTGTAAGGCTCTTATCTTGTGACCTTGACCTTGATTGACCTTATGACCTGAATAAAAGTTGTTGTCATGAACCAAATCTATCCAATGACAATCATTTTAGATGCCAAATGTTTACTTCCGGTTTTATGGCCTTCTGAAAATTGCAATTTTTAACTTTAACCAGCTCTGTCACGTGACCTAATTCACAAAAATTATTTTTCAGTTTTACTATGCTCAATCTACTCTTTCAAATGATATATGACACAATGTAATTGAATCATAATTCCGCGTTTTAGAATTTGAAAATTTTAGCCAAGTTCCATTGTAACTGCGTGTTTTTTTCAAAATTTATTTCGATCAAATTGAAAACATACAGATAGATAAACATTTTGAGGACAACCAAAAATCTGATTTCAAAATTTCGTTATCACTTCCGGTTTTAACGTCATTCAAGATATCTGAAAAAATAATTTTACAATTTATTTGGAATGGTCATACAAAAAATCTGAATTGATCAATTCTGATCTGGATGTTTTAAATCAGTTTATTTGGCCAATTTTTTTTTAAACCAAAATTTATTATCGGATTATTGTCTGATTTGAATAAATATGTTGTCTATAAAATCTTTAATCGAGTGCTTACAAAACATGGGAAGCCGATTTTTTAATTTTGATTCAGAATGTTTTTGATTTCCTGTTAATTTCAGACCTGCACAAAAGTTATTGCCCATGGTGAGATCTATCTAATGGTAGCTTTATATTTGATGTGCAGTTTTAACTTATGAAAATTGCATGGTTTATCTTTAAAGAGTTCAGTCACGTGACCTAATTTGCATACGACACAAATTCTTTCTCAGGCTTACTATCCTCGATCTTTTCTTTCTAATAATATATAACACAATACATTTATTAATAAATTGCCCCTTATAAAATTTTAACTTTTTGTCTGTGTTTTTTTTAGTTTGAAATAATGGCACTTAAAAATATCCAAAAGAAGAAAATCCAATCTTAATCTATTTTCAAAATTAATTGAAATACTTTTTAAAATCGCTTTTTCGTAGTTTTATACATGTAATCGTTGACCCGTTTGAAGTTTTTATAAGAAATGTCAAGAATATATTCTTGTAACAACATCGGACGTAATGGGTAATACAAACATAGGAGCTACTGAGTGAGATTGTGAGTGACTATCACTCTCAACAAATAAACCATAGAAATGTATAAGACTGGAAGTCTTAGTCTACTCATCGTCTACTGAACTTCTGTTTCAATTTATGGTTGACCTAGTTTCTCCTCTGGACAAGTCGACTCTAAGTGATACTGTGGCAGAGAGATTGGATGTTCCGTTCGAATTAAATCTCATGGCTTTTAAATTAATATAACTTCTTGCAGAAACCGGAAGTTATGGGCATACCTTCAATTCAACGCATGCGTGCAAGCATAAATCTTGTGTTAAAATTCCCTATCTACATTTCTATGAATAAACTAAGAGATATTACCAATAGAGTCTAAACTCAAGAGACTTTTCACTACCGAATAATCACTAGCTATTCGACTTTTTACTACCAAATGTATAAGACTGTTTAATTCATTTGTTAAACTCTCACCATAGAAAATGCCACGTTTCAGCTATGTATTATGTAAGATGCGCACTGCTCGGTACCGTCATCACGGTTCTAGTATTTTTAATATTTCTATGATATTTTTTATACATTTTTGGGGCATGAATTTGATACGTTTGCCCTAAAACTTGCCGGACCAATTTGGTATGGGTCAATAGCCCTGTTTATTGACTTTCAAAACTGGTCTTGTTTTTTTTTGTAGCTAAAATAACAAGAAAAAACGAGGTGTTTAAAAAGAGTAACCCTTTTATTTATTTTAATTTATAATTTAGTCAGAAGTGCCGATAGGCTTGATTAAAACCGTTTCCCTGGCCCCTAATTGACCTAAGGTCATGGGGTCAACGTCTACTTGTTCTACAAGTTGGCCTTCACAAGGTCATATCATGACCTTGTCCCTTGACCCACTTTAAGGTGCTATTTATAGAGCATGAAAACATGAAAAAAGGTCATTTTTCGACCTTTTTCAACAATGGATTCAGATCACTAAAAATTTATTTATGACCTTGACCTTACACAATATGCTTCCTTGGGATGACCTTGAACGATTTTCACCCGGACCTTTGAACTTACATATAACCTTGACCCTATAAACACCTAAAAAAAAGTGCCTGTCAAAGTGTGACCTTGACCTCTAAATCGAAGGTCACCTAGATGAGTGTGTTCTAAATTGAACAGAGATACATATAATTATAACTTTTACATAACCCTGGATGCGATTAGGGGGTTTTGGCAAATAAAACCCTTTTTGAGACCTAAAATATAGGGGGGGGGGCGGTGATCAGGACCTTTGATCCTACCCCTGCCCTAGGATATTAATCTAGACATCTGAATTGTTAAGGGTCAAATGGCAGGGGGTCATTTTGACACCTAATCCCCACCCCAAAACAAAAAAGGTCAAAGGTCAGAAGCAAAAAATGAATTTTTTTTTGGCCCTACCCCTTGGGCAGGGGGTGGGGCATACCTCATAAACGACCCTGGGGGTAAGACCCTTGGACCCCAAGGAACATTTTAGGGTCACGACCTTTGACCTCCGGTGACCTTGACGGCACATCTGACAGGTTTCGGCACATTCGACACAATTTTCGGCAGTTACGACATCGTCGGCACATAAGACTGTCGAATGTGCTCACTTCGGCACATATATACACTGAACGCCTTATCTAACCCTTCCTAACCGTAAACTCTTCCCTTCCTTAACCTAAACCTTCCCTTCCTTACCCTAAACCCTACCTAAACCTAACCATATACTGGTAACAAAGGTTTGAAGGTGCATTTGTGTTCCTGGATGAATACCAAACAATTCTGACTTCAGCTGCCCCCTTAGAAATGTCAGCAATTTTTTTTTCTAATCTAGGAACCCGAAGAATACATCTGACAGTCTTTTTCTGCTGTCAAAATTGCAAATTTTTCAAAGGAGAACCATAGTTTTATTTATAACTTTTCTTATTATCTGAAAACTCAGATCATATTTCTATTAAATTAAAATTCCCCTCTTTCTGTATACTTGACCCCTAATTTCCAAATGTCAGCAGATTGAAGAAAATGTAACAAGTCCTGCAAGTGCAGCTGCAAAAAATTACTGGGGTTTGAAAAATTATAACCCAAACTTACCAGACACAGAAAATGCTACAACAATTAAAACTAGAATCGTGAGACGATACTGGGCAGTGCGCATCCGGTTTCGTCTATGGGTGAAAAGTGTCATTTTCAATCCATACATATAAATTGTTTATATTCGGGATTTAAAGGTAGAATAACTAGTTCACGTTCGGTGAAAAATGGAATAACTAGCGTATGATCGGTAGTGAAAAGTCATCTGATTAAAAAGTCGTTGTTTTTATTTATGTACATTTTTATACATCATTGGAAGTAGAATAGTTAAAGAAAATTTATTAATATTTTTCATATGTAATATCATACATAATATGAAAGAAATGAAGTGAAATGAATGGAGTTTACGTCCTATTTTTTCTGCTCCTATATGGGCTAACTGAGGACGGGCAAACGCCATGCAGTGTGCAATGAGGGAAATTTTGACAGGACAGCGGCAGTAGCCTGCTCTTTTTTTCGATTTCCAACTGTCGAGGGGTCTTTAACATGCACAGCCAATAGCACACGGGACCATGGTTTATTGTCCCATCCGAACGACTAGGCGCTTTTTCCATGTCAGCCCCTCCGACCTGCATCACTGACGGGAATCAATCCTGGACGTTCAGGTTGGCGAGCAAGCGTCTTACTCACTGAGCTACCCCCTTCATTTCATAACACAATTACTTGATATGATATATAAATAACATCAGAATTCTGAGTGCTAACTTTCATAAAAATTCGCAGTTCAGCTCGTAATTGATCATTTTATATATTTAGCAAAATATTTATATTATTATTTTTTTAAAAAAACTTTTTAATGGTCAACATTTTTAGACATGCAGTTTTAAAAAAAAAATTTTAATAAATGACAGAACCAGATTTTTAGAACGAATTTTCTTCTTTTGGCATCGGATCGAAATCTTCTATATTTAGATTTTATTTTTTCATTTTTACTACATAATTTAAAACGTTAAAAGCGCAAGTGACAATGTAAGAAAGTAAGCACTTGCAATTGTCAGTTGAGGGGATAGAACTGCATTTGAACATATAGACAACAAACATTTGTCAGTTGAAGGGAGAGAACTGCATTTAAACATACAGAAAACAAACATGTAAGTTTTAATCTTATATTTTGCAAGCAAGTGTTTTTTCAGATCATTTGAAAAATTCTTAATATAGTTTAGTAGGATACAATTCTCCCCCAAAAATTTCATTGTTGTATTTTAGTTTTATGATATTAAAAAAACATTTGTTGTACATTATATCAAAACAATGACCAGTGAGAAGCGTTAAATGAAACAATACACTGTACACAGTACACTGCTCATGAATTGTCAGACGTGCTGAGGGGATGATATATTGTAACACAACAACGTAGACTCTCACATGCCATCAGGTGTGGGAGGATTTAATAACCCTTCCTATGCGATTTTAAAAGGTAATGAATGTCCATTACTAATACCCCCTGTCAGTGATGCAGGTTTAATGATAAGAAGGGGGCCCCGGTGGCTTAGTGAGTCAGACGCTTGCTCACCAACCTGAACGTCCAGGGATAAATCTCGTCAGTGATACAGGTCGGGGGGCTGACATGGCAAGGGCGTTCAATCGTGGATGTAAATAAACCGATGTGCTAATTGGCTGTGCATGTTAAAGATCCCTCGACAAATGGAAATTGATAATAATATCAGGCTAATGCAAAATTTTCCTCATTGCGCACTGCATGGCGTTTGCCCGTCCTCAATATAGGTGCAGAAAAGCAAAGCAGGACGTAAAACTCTATTCATTATATTTCATTTTTCAAAAATTGGAAATTTTTATAATACTTCCACTGTAATATATTTTTTCCGGGTCGCATTACATTATTTTTTTTTTTATGATGACCATTTTTAACATAATGCAAACAAATATTTTCAAATATCTCCAAAACTAAGGAAGTTAAAATTACAAGATTACAAGCAAATGAAGTCAAAACCGGAAGTGATGTAAAGATTCTAGAAATATATTTTTGTTCAGAATCAAATTGTCTATCTTCTGTAAGTTTTTAGATCGATCGAAAAAATTTCAAAAAAACACGAACAGTTTCAATGGAATTTGACACAAAATTTGCAAGTTTTAAAAAGCGCAATTTTGATTCAAATATATTGTGTTATATATCATTTGAAAGAGCACATTTAGCATAGTAAAAATGAAATAGAATTTGTGACGTATGTAAATTAGGTCACGTGACAGAGCTCTTTAAAGTTAAAAATTGCAATTTTCAAATGGCGATAAAACCGGAAGTAAACATCAGAAATCGGAAATGAATATATCATCTGATAGATCTCGTCAAGGGCAATAATTTTTGTACAGGTCAAGAGGACATCAAAGGTCAAGGTCACTAGATATGAGCCTTGAAAGTTTCGGTCATTACTGAAATTCTTGTTCCGGAAATATAAAGAAATTGAAATCAAAATTCAAAAATCGACAACCTACATTTTTTTTGCAATCGATTGCAGAAGTCGTAGATTTCAAAATTTAAAAAATCCGATTAACCCTCGGTTCTGAATTAAAATTTTAAGAAACATAGGTCAGTTCAAGATGGCGGCTGATCCCTTACACCTGGATAAAATTTCATCATTTTATTTTTTATGTATGACCAAATTTTCTGATAACACAAATTTTTTTTTCAAATATCTTCAATATTCCGGAAGTTGAAATTGAAAGTTTAGAAGCAAATGACGTCAAAACCGGAAGTGATATCGAAACTTTAAAAATTGATTTTCTTTGGAAATTCATATGTCTATGTTATTGAAAGGTTTCAGATCGATCGAAATAAAATTGCAAAAGTTAAAAAAAATCCTTTAAAAAGTGCTCCAAAAGTCAGCTACAAAAGTCAAAATATGAATTTTTCAAAATTGCAATTTGTAGCTATTGGGTTAAACAAATGAACTGAAAAAGACCGATCACAATCTGTTGGAAAAATGAGTTGAAAATGGAAAAACCCTGAAATACGACTTTTTAATATACGTCATTTCCGGTTAGGCAAAAATGCGCCATTTTACATTTAAGCAACACCGAGCAGTTAATCATCGCAGGAAATGATGTCAAGTTATGTGTGGTATGTGCAGTTTTGGCTGGGGAGCGTGACCAGAAATAGACAAAAAAAAAAATAGTCAATTGCAAACCAAAGCAGTGCGTTCGACAAATCGAACGCACTGCAAAAAACAAAGAATGGCTTCAAAAAGAAAACAAAAGAAGAACCATGGACATGAAGTCCGTAAGAATAAAAATGGACTTGAGCTTTAGCGACAGACGTAAACTCATCATTGATGAATTGGCGTCTGTTGCTAAAGTTATGGATGAATACCCCTGTCTCTTCAATGAGGAAGAGGTGAGCATAAGATATGTTTGTATGAAACCACCATTTTCGATTTTCGAAGGAAAAATGTATTGTTTAAAAAGCTCTCCATCAATGTGCTCTCCAATTAAGTCCTTTATAATAATTTTTTACTAACATAAGAGACTTCTTTGTTTGAGCTGTAGTTCATCTGAGATAATATTGTTTGCTATCACAGAGATTTCACATGGTCAGCTGCCACTATCTATATATTAATGTTTTTGACCTTGAATGATGTGTAGCTCACTAAAGCCTCGGTCTCACATAGGCGTATTCAACGCAGTATGAAGCGCGGATGGCCATATGAGACGATCCGTGTTGTATCCGAGAGCATACGTGGGATACGTATGTGATCCGTACTGATACGTGGATTTTGGCAGCTTTTTAAACATGTTTAAAACATCCGTCAATTCTTCCAGGATAGACGTGAAACGTAAACAAATCCTCATAACCTTAGTAGCATACGTGAAAGCATACTTGCCATACGTAACACATACCTCGATAATACCTCGTATCCGTGCTTCCCAAACAGTTGTCGGGTCATTCACTGGAGTGACATACAAGTATCTATATAGCCCCGATCTCACATAGACGGATAGCGACGGATTATACGCCAACTACAATTTGGCGGATTGGGCACGGAGAAATGATACAAAGATTCGGTGAAATGAAAGTTGACGGATGTGTGGCCAAGTACGAGAGTATTAATTACGGACGTACGCTGGCATAGCCGTACAGTACGTAGTAAATACGCAGGATCTCACAGGACTGCGCAACGGATGTGTCAGGGAAGCTCCACGGTAATGAAGGGTGACTCGGAGACTGCGAGGTATGAAATACGTATGGTGCAGGTTAAATGCAAGGCACTCGCTGACTCGTCCCTGCATTTGTACGTCGCTCCCATGAGTGATCCGACAACTACGGATACGAGATATTATCGAGGTATATGTTACGTGTGGCAAGTATGCTTTCACGTATGCCAAGTATGCTTCTACGACAATGAGGATTTATCTACGTATGACATCTATCCTTGAAGAATCGACGGATGTTTTAAACATGTTTGAAATTTCCGCCAAAATCCACGTATCAGTACCGATCAAATACGTATCCAACGTATGTTGAGGGACGTTGTGGGGATGCTCTCGGATACAACACGGATCGTCTCATATGGCCATCCGCGTTTTATACGGCGTTGAATACGCCTATGTGAGATCGGGGTTATAGACTGAGTTGAAATTTAAATTTATTTTTTCACAAAACACCCGCAGTACACCCTTCCCTTTACCTTGCTTCCTACCCTGTAAGTCCCTCCATACCTTGCACAACTCGCCAATGTGTACCTCATTACCGTATCTGCTTTGTATTTGACCTGCTCCATACGGATTGCATACCTCGCATCCTCCGAGTCAACCTTTATTACCGAGGAGCTTCCCTGACTCATCCGCTGCGCAGCCCTGTGAGATCCCGCTTACTGTGCGGCTAAGCCAATTTTGTACCATTTCTCCGTGTCCAAGCCGTCAAATTCTAGTTGGCGTATAATCCGTTGCTATCCGCCTATGTGAGATCGGGGCTTAAAGCAGGATAGTTTGTTAAATAAAGTCGTTTGTCATTTCAGATCATACATGAGTTTGAGAGACTGACTGAAAAGTCGATGGACCAGGCTTTCATGAAAGGTTTAACCTTCTACACAAAACCATTATTAGAGATGGTGGGCAGCAATGGTAGACACTTCGCTGACATGCAGAGGAATCTTGATGAGGCTCAGACACCTAATGAAAAAGCTTGTAAGTTTTTTCTACGATAAAATAGAATTATAGAATATAGAATGCAGATCATAATTGAACTGAATATTTTACTCAAAAGTAAAGATAGAAAATTTTATGAACCAAGAAAGAATTTAATGCAGGATCTTTAGGGTCCGCTGCTCCTCTCTGAAACTAACATGATAATGCCTGTCAGGGTGAACTGCTGAAACACACAGATTCTTTTTAGGCATCATAAGTGTGTAGCCCAGAACATATTGTTGCTTTTTCTATATATTTACATTTCTACTATCACTTCCTTCAATGAACCAGTTACACAAACTTTTCCAATAACTAGTTTGTCACGTGATACTATTGTAACTATGACGTCGTCAAGGCATAACGATGACATTATTTACGATTTGTGGCGAATTCAAGGGAACCATCGGATGAAAATTGTGTTAATAAAAGTATTTGAATGTAAATATAAGTACTTCGTCATTTATTCAGTTTGTCACGTGATCAACTACGTTTACACAATAATGCTAGTGAGACCAACGTTTAATCCTTAAATAAGTATAATGGTATCAAATCAAACATAAAATACTGATGGGAGTATTTCAATTTTCTTTCTAGAAATGAAAGATGTTGCTGCATTGCTGGCAGTGCCAGATCTATTAAAAGAAAAGGCTGCGTTTGTAGTTGATAAGAAAAAGGTATGTGTTGTCTTGGTGGATTTTGACGAAAGTGATTGAAATCGCATATTATCGCCCAATTAGGACGAGCCCTATATCGAAATAGATCTATGAAAAGCCCAAAAAGTTGTGGTTTTTTGACAAATGTTCTATTTCAAACAAAGCTGCTAGTGGGCGTTTATTACCTTGCCTTGTAAGCTATGTGCATAGTATTGTGAGGCTATTATATATTTACACTACACAGTATTGATGTATTGATTCATTGACTACACAACACAATAAATGGGAGGCATCTTTATGTTGAATTCTAGATATTAATAAATTGCAAGTGTATGAATTAATTACAGAAACCTGATAAAATCACCAATCCAGTTATAATACATGGTAACTTATTTGAAAAAGATACAAGTTTCGAAATATTTGCTGAGGACATCTTAATTGCTGAGCCACTGGATTTTTTACCCAAGCTGTAGCTGGGTCAGTTGACTCAGAAAAATGAGTCTTTGCCGATGCCTAATTTGACTCACGTAATGAGTAACCATAGACTCATTATAGGTCATATTGACTCTTCAAGTGAGTCATATAACTCGTCTAGTGAGTCATATTTGACTCGGGCTAAGTACCATTATGCTCTAAGACTAGTTAAGCGTCAAAAACAGAAAATAAGTTGTACTAAATTAGCTGAAAATTTATTGTTAAACAAATCTAAAGATTTTTGGAAAGAGATAAAGAAAAACCATGGCTCGTGTAATTATCTCCCTAATATTGTTGATGGTCAAACGGAAACTGAAAAAAATGGTAAGCTATTTTGTAATAAGTATGAGAATCAATTTAATAGTGTGTCATTTAATTACGTGCATATGACAGAACTTCAAAATGATATTGAAAATTGTATTCATGTTAATTGTAATACTGATAAATGTAAACAAGCTCATTGTATATCGACAAATGACGTAATGGACGCAGTGAAAGACCTGAAGCTCAATAAAACTGATGGCAGTTTCGGTCAATCAACTGAACATATCCTTCATGCTTCACATTCGTACTTTATTCATTTGTCCTTGATATTATCAGCCATGTTACATCATGGTTTTGCACCTAATACTTTCCTTTTGTCAACGATTATACCAATACCCAAAAACAGGAAGCGCTCATTGAATGATTCTAGTAACTACAGGGGTATCGCACTCAGCAGCTTAATCGGAAAGCTTCTCGATTTGATCATGCTGAAACATAACAGGCATATTTTCAAGAGTTCTGATTTGCAATTCGGGTTCAAAGAAAAGCATTCAACCTCCCGCTGTTCATTTGTACTAGATGAAACCATACAATATTACAACAACAGACACTCTGATGTTTATGTCTGCCTTTTATATGCAAGCCAGGCTTTTGACAGAGTCAATTATGTAAAATTATTTCGTTTATTAATTCAAAAAATGATATGTCCATTAACTGCTAGATTGCTTTTATATATGTATCTTAATCAAATGGTTAGGGTGAGATGGGGCAATATTGTTACTTCTCCCTTTAATGTTTCTAATGGGGTAAAACAAGGAGGGGTACTGTCTCCAATTATGTTCACCGTGTACTTAGACGAATTGCTGAATCGCTGCAGGCGCAGTGGAATTGGGTGTCATATCGGCCATGTCTACGTTGGCGCTATAGCTTATGCTGATGATCTCACTTTTATAACTCCTAATAGGCAATCTTTAGTAGCACTCCTTAAAATAGCTAACCAATATTTAAATGAGTATGATGTAAAGTTTAATCCCGAAAAAAGTAAACTTGTAATATTTCCATTTAAACCTAATGTATGTGGTCCTATCAATGACCTGCTACTCGATGGGAAACTTATAAAAGTTGTCGAGTCGGATTGTCATCTAGGAAATATTATTAATTCTAGACACAAAACTGACCATTTATATCGACGGATTAATAGTTTTATTGTAAAAGTTAATGTGACACTCAGTAATTTTAGATTTACACCTTCATATATTAAATACCAATTATTTAAGGCATTCTGTATGCCGTTATATGGTTGTCAATTGTGGGACGTCTCTAACAGGTCAATTGAGAGATTTTATTGTGCTTGGCGCAAGAGCATCAGAAGGTTATTTAATATATCACCACGTTCACATAGTAAACTACTTCATATTATTTGTGACGATCTATCAATATAAACTCAAATTCATAAGAGATTATTAAAGTTTTACTTAAGTATTTTAAGGAGTTCAAATGAGTGTTTAAAAATGTGTGGTATGCAAGCCATATATGGCAGTGAATCTGCTATGTGCAATAATACTAACTATATTTGTAAGAAATATAATTATTGTAAATATCATCTTCAAACTGTTAATATACAAAAACTTATCTCATGTATCAAATATGATGGAATGTGATGCAGACCATTTCAAACTTGGTAACTCAATTCGTGAGTTTATTTCATTACGTGATAATTGCTATCAAGACTATAATGAACTAAATCAAATAATTGAATATGTACATCTTGAAATTGTATATAAATTGTATATTATAGCATGTAATTTTGTTTGTAATTGTACCATAATTGTGTACGAATAAATCTATTATTATTATTATTATTAGACGAATCCATATGACTCACTAGACGAGTCATTATGACTGACTAGACGAGTCATTATGACTCACTAGACGAGTCCATATGACTCATTATGAGTCTATGGTTACTCATTACGTGAGTCAAATTAGACATCGGCAAAGACTCATTTTTCTGAGTCAACTGACCCATCTAGGGTTCTCAGTGATTGTATGCATATTCTATCTGTCTACTATCTACCGCCCTACCCGTTCCTCAGGCTTGATACGGATGACATATCGGCACGTTGAGGCCTAGATGGGCACTATACTAGACCTAGGGCAGCTATTATAGACCCTATTGGGACATAACTAAAATGTCACAGTTAGTTATTGCTGTACATTGTGAGAATTGTTACCATTCGAAAGGCCAAACGAGAAGTGTTTTTGGGGAAAATATTTTTACAAATCTGCTGTTTTTGGAATAAAATTGTTCATAGAATTTGCTGTATTTCGTTATTTTCTGATGGTTGTATTTAAAATATACATGTTTAAATGATTCATTGATAATAATCACTCACCAGTAGGATCCTCGTGAATGTAATTTTTTTCTCTCAAACATAAAACGGGGTAGGGATATTGATCCTAATTTTCCAAATTATCCTAGGGAGAGTGTCGTGGCTTGCCACCTTCCGATTTGACCAATATAGCCCTGTTTATTTTCGTTCCATTTAATTGATGGGTATGTTGGTGCCGAAAAAAATGCGTAGGCCTACTCCGGTCTTTAGTTTTCAAAATTTCCGTGGGGAGAACCCGAAAACCCTCCGCTTGTATGTATACATAATACATATATATTTATTTCTGTCCGATTTGATGGGAATTCTTGTGCCTCAGAAATGCGTTCTCCGGGTTTCAAACCCCCCGCTTGTCGACTTCGACCAATATGTTTATTTTGATCGGTTCTTGTATGTCAGTGTTAGCCGGCTGGATAACATCATAATGTCATAAGCCTCAAAATCGTCAGAAATGCGTTCTCGGGGCTTGTTATTTTAAAATGTCCTGGAGTAGGGCCTCCAACACCCAGCTCGCGACTTTGCGACTTTGGCGCGTTGACGGTCTACGTCCGCCTCACCCAGGACAAAAAATCAGGGACCCAGCACCAATTCATTCCTGGTGAGGGGACTGTATTGATTTCAACCCCGTGAAACAGTAAAACACATGATTTAATGTATTTTCGTGATTTACGTCTCTATTGACTTTTTGAATCAACAAGTTGAGCCCCCCTTAAAAAAAAATTGCCCCCCCCCCCCTGAGACTCCGGGCTAGCTACGGGCCTGATAGGCCTATCTACTCTAGCCTGTTAGGCCTACTTTGTCTATGTAATAAGTATGGTAAGGCCTATTATAGCCTCTGGGTCGATTCGATTATGCAGTCCGGATTCTCCGGATGGAATATCCGGTTTCTCCGGTCTCATGCAAAATCGAGGAGACATGAAGATTTATTGGAGATTTTTGATGGAAATAATCGATCAAGACCGTATTTCAGCAACAACACAATCGGACGAGGACAAAATTTTTTTCTGTTGTTTCTAAATGAGAGAAAAAATTAAATTCAAAGAGGTTTAGGCCTAGGCTAGCAGACGATCGATGTTACTCACAATGCATATTGTGCATACAATTGGACTTTAAACTTAATTTTCTATGTTTCAAAAACAACCATAGGCCTTATTGATAGAATATAAGCCCTGTTATTCTTAGACAAAGTAAAAAAAAAACAAGTAAAAGTTGGAACCATTGTGCATAGTAGATACAACAATTTTATTATCGCAACTATCCGTCATTTTGTCACATGGTCTCTCCGCAATCACACCACCTCGACAGAAAGGAGAACTCGGACTCTCCAAACTCTGCCGAAAGGGTCACGTGATGAATAATAAAATGAAAATGGAGAATCTGGGCTGATCCTGAGAATCCTGACTGCATAATCGAATGGGCCCCCTAGGTCTATTTGGAGTTATTTGTGCAGGCATATTGTAGGTATGTAAGTAAAAATTTAAAAGTGAATAGATTCCAATAATAGTGTTACCATTGGAAAGGTCTTGAAAATACTATTCCTATGGTACCAATATTACATTTGCAGGACTAATAGCAAAACCTTGAACCCCTTTGGATCACCCTTCCCATCTTTGAAACGAAACTTGTTAATCTGCAACACAAGATTGTCAGCCATACACTCGTTCCCAAAGAGTTGACCCTTGCTTAATTCGAGACTTTTTAATGCAGATCGGCATGAGGAAGCAATTGTGTCAAGGGGATGGAGATGACAATTCAGTTCATTTAGAGTTTTTCCCCATGTCTCATTAGTTTTTCTTATGGCAGCATGATTGACAACAACCCTGTCTGTCATGGAATTTGAAATGTTACCAATCATGACAGAACGACAGTATTGGTACTCCTCAGCATGAAAGTCTGCATACACTCTTGCCAAGTTATCAACAGATTCTATGACATGGTTATGCTGGTCATCTGCTGTTCCTCCAGGTAGCTCATCTATTGCGATAACATTCTGTCTTTGTAGTCAGGTGAATACTATTGATTTGAGTACCCTCCTGCGTGGTAGCATCGAATCCTACTGTAAGCTTTGACGTTTTCATTGCAACTTCAGCTGCCTTAAGGTCAGCGATGACATCTAGTTCCCTGGCCATCTGTTCCACGGTTGACCTTTGAGGTATGACGCTCAGCTTTTCACCAGTCCTTAGGGCTTGACTTTCCATGAGGGACGGGATATTATCTGTGGGAACCTGATTCACGATTGCATCATAAACCATCAGTCTAGTAGTCACACTGTAGGTCTTCACATCCTTCTTAGTAGCCTTTACGTCACCCTTGGCTGTGCTCAGTTCTAACAATGTCTCTTCAAGGTTAAGTACTCTATTTTCTAAGTTTCGAATTGTTTCCTTTTGCTCTTCAATTTCTTTCTTTAACTTCAAATAGTCTCTCTTAGGAACTGTGGACTGGCGTTTCTTTTTATTAGTGTTCTTATGTAATCTTAGGACGTACATGGTTTCTCAATAACTGAACAATAGAAGTTGGTGTCTTCGCCACTTTGATATCAGCAATGGAAGCTTTACATTTTAATTGTTTTTTTTAGTAAAGCTATGGTAGCATCTTTAATCTTCATTGAATTTGTTTTTCGACGAATGTGTTGATTTAGATACTTAATTTTGTTCACTTTTTGAATGTCTATTTTCTTTTTCAGATCTTTCACACATTTTGAGTATTTCACCTTTTCAGCACTCCTCATTTGAGCAACAAAGTTAGCCTCTTTTTCATTTTAGCCTTGTTGGGAGTAAGCGGTGTCCCACGATAACGGACGGGTGTCACTAGAGCACACGATTGGACACTATATACACACGGGCCTGGATCTGGTGCTGGAATTAAACTTCCTCTTCAATTGGACCTGGGCATGGAATAGGAGAAGACGGCTTCTCAAAAGCTTGACTACAAATTGTACAAACTGTTCTTTTTCCTGTTCACGACCTAGGTGTTGAAAACAATTCAGTCGGTTGGTGATCCCTGTCAAATCATTCTGTTTCAGCAGCGGTAAGTTGGCAAATAGTGAGCGAACTGCATAAATAGTTTGGGATATTGATTTGTTATTCTCGAGAAAGAGATGAAGGATGCGCCCACTTTTGACTCTTCCATCCTCTGGGGGATCGCTGTAGAAATCCCTATGATACTGTCTGGCAATACCAGGCTTTGCCGGCAAGGATGCGGAACATTTCATACTCATACTGTCAATTAAAATCAGCTAACAACAATAACTAAAAATCAATCTCAAAATGTATAATTTAACAGCAATATATGCATTAAAAAAACATCCATAAGATAGCACACGAAATTCATGAAAATCATGAAAATGAAGAGCAATAACCAATCATATTGTTCCAAATAGGTCACGTGACCTAGATTCCAGCTGACGCTTGGTTGACAACCGATCACAATTCACACTGCGGATGAAAATTTGCCACGTCCTGCTGATCGATCAATTTTCATCAAATTAAGCAGAAATATAGTAAACTAAAAGAGGAATATTAATATAGTAGTTTGAAAAAATATTTACTTACCGTCTAAAAGATAATCGATGCTTTTGATGACTGTAAAAAATCCAAGAAGTCGGAGAAAAAATTTGCGAACATTTTCAAGTCGGTCAGTCATTTTTTTTAAGCAGACGCCTCTTGGTATCTGTGAACTACGTCATCAAACGTTGAGCACCACAATTTGTGATTAATGTAGTGCTTTAGAAGCATTATTTCCAAGAAATCGCTCATTCTGCATTTTCGAAATATTGTTGAATCCAAAACGAGGCTGCCTGCCATTTATGATTTGGCCAGAAATCGGATTACTAACATACCTACATATTGTAGGCCTATGCATTATTTCATTCTTATAATAATGAAGAATACTTTCTCAAGCTGTATTAAAAGTAGGGTTGGGACAATCGTAAATATTTTTTCTGCAGGGGTGTTTCCGAGGCGAAATTGACTGATAAATCCAAAAATGGTCAAATTTTTCGTCTCCAGTCGATTTTTATACCCGAACCTGGCGTTTTTCAAAATGGCCGCCAAAATTTGATTAAACATAGGCTTGCGGCAAGTCTCGGAAGCGTATACGCCCACCAGCAGCTTGATAAAGAGGTAAATGTGAACACCAAAACAAACACGACATCAGAGTTTTATGCGATAAAAATTATCGCATCGTCATTTAATTCAATAGTGCACATATTCATAATGATATTGAAACACATACAAAATATCTAAAGGATCCATGGAGAATTGTAACCTGTAGAGTGAGCACGAGCAAAAAACGCGATATCAGAGTTTTACGTGATATCTCGTAAGAAAATCATCGAATCATCACCAAATTCAATAGTGCACATCTTCATAATAATATTGACACACATACAAAATATCAAAAGGATCCATGAAGAATTGTTGCCTGTAGAGTGAGCACAAGCAAAAAACGCGATATCAGAGTTTTACGCGATATCTCGGAAGAAAATCATCGAATCATCACCAAATTCGATAGTGCACATCTTCATTATGATATTGACACACATACAAAATATCAAAAGGATCCATGAAGAATTCTAGCCTGTAGAGTGAGCACGAGCAAAAAAACGAACGCGATATCAGAGTTTTACGCGATATCTCGGAAGAAAATCAGCGAATCATCACCAAATTCAATAGTGCACATCTTCATAATAATATTGACACACATACAAATTATCAAAAGGATCCATGAAAAATTCTAGCCTGTAGAGTGAGCACGAGCAAAAAACAAACGAACGCGATATCAGAATTTTACGCGATATCTCGGAAGAAAATTATTGATTCATCACCAAATTCAATAGTGCACATCTTCATAATGATATTGACACACATACAAAATATCAAAAGGATCCATGAAGAATTTTAGTCTGTAGAGTGAGCACGAGGTAAATGTGAACGGACGGACCGACGGACGGACGGACGGACGGCATGACCGACGGACGGACCGACAGGGGTAACCGCAATATACGCCCATACTATCGTGTGGGCGTATAAAAATGAGCTTTTTAGCAATAAACTTTAGTTATGGCAATTTTTTTGGCTGAAATAAGTTCAAATTGGGGGAAATTATATTATAATATTGGAAAGGATGACATACTGAATCCAAGATGGCGACCAAAATCCAAGATGGCGGCCTTACGATACTCGGTATATCAGCATTTCTCAGAATAATGATGAACATTATTTTATATGTGTAAAGAGAGGGGGTATCAAAGATATAATGATGTCATAGTGAATGATGTCATAATGAATGATGTCATAGTGAATGTCAGCTTTTTTCATTGGAAACGACATTGCACAAGCTGCGTTTTGTTCTAGAAATTTCAGATTATTATTGCTTTTATAACGGAAGTTGTGCTGTCGTTTATATTATACTGTGTTGCCTTTTATTATACGGTGCTCAGGATGGAATTTCGTAGCTCGGATGTAAAGAAGGAATTGTCCAGTGTTAATACTGTTATTTACACCGAACAACTAGAGTATGTCAAGACTTCAAAGTTGGCCAATGGAAAATACTTATTGGGAAGAATCATTTCTTTGTGTAAAAGTGCTACAGAAGGACAGAATTTTAAAGCAATAAGCAGAGAAGAAGCTTATAAAATAGTGGCTGATGAGGTAAGGCAAGATTGGATTAGTAAAAATGTATATCCACTGAGCGAGCGAACTGTAGTGAAACGACTCTGGGATGAGCATGAAACTTTAATGAAGATGGTTAAAATTGATAAACGCGACAAATTCAAATCGGATAATTGGCTGTATAGGGTCTCAGATTTCAATGAAAGAATGACTATCAAGGCATACGATATTAGAGCTACTGATCCATCTTATGAGAAACAATTAGAATTGCAATTCGGAGTGACAATGACGAAAGAAGACATTGCTTTCTATGAAGACAATTGTCATTGCAAGTACATAGCAAGTTGCACAACAACGGTCCCACGAAACTGGATCAAACAGAAAAGAAGAACGAATGAACGTCGGATTTCAATAGAACAACAACAAGAGAAAATTAACACTGAAAAATAGCCATCAATATGAGTGAAATTAAAGCTCCTATTGAAGATATACCAGACACAATAGACTTTGATCCTTGTTACGGTCCTGAAAACTATGATATGTCCCACTCCGCTCAAACGTTGAGGGTTTTAAAATCTACACCAAATCTACATGTCAACTCACAATTCCCTTCTATCAGAGTAAGATATGGCTACAAAACATTCAACGAGCCGTTGATTCGCTGTTTGGTACAGAGTGCATCGACATACAAAATTACTACCAATGACTTATTGGGCATATGTGTTGATTTGGCTAATGGAGTTTTTGGACAGAGTTGGAAGCTGAATGATTGTGATGACCAGGAAGAAGACGATATTGATGATTACGAAGAAATATCAGGAGAAATACCAAAACGACGAAGATGTGATGATCGCACTTATATCATGCCGAGTAGAAAGTCGATACGTAATTATCTAAATGATGCATCGTATTTGAACCTAGAAATGGTGGCCAAACAGTTGGCTGAAAAATCAGACACTACCAATATAACAGTCGGAGTAGATGATACCACAAAATCGGCTGGTCATAGACTTTTCAACATAAAAACAGATCACATAACAGTAGCAGGCCCAACAACTGAAAAGAAGACATTCACAACTGGATATGTTGAAAATCTTTCTCATTCTGGAGAAGATGCGGCTAAAGCGTATGATTTGAAACTACAAAGCTTGGCCATTCTTGCCGATTGTTCTTCTGATGAGATTAAAGAGCATATAGATTTCTGGATCACTGACCGTGCTGGTGATTGTACCACCATGTTACAGCATCTCGAAGTTACCAGTGACAAAATCCTTAAGTGCTGTGCACATCTCATCTTAGGAGTCGACCATGGAATTGAGAAAATTCTCAAAGAAACTGAACAAAGAATTGGCATTGAGAAGTTAATTGACTGTTCAAGTATTCTTCGTTCCCCATCTTCCAGTATTTTAACGATTGGACTCATTGCAATAACTAAATTGCTCTCGCCCAGTCATGCTGCACACTCGGTTTCATTATATAATGAGTTCATCCACTGGCTACAGAACAACAATTTGGAATCTAAAGGATTCAAGGGTTCTACTTCAAACCGTTTCGGGCGTATCGCAGAACTTGCAAAGTTATATCTCAAGAAAAAAGATCAGATTAGAGACTTTTTTGAAGCGATTGTCGATGTCAATTCTAATAAGCTTATATTAGCTGTATCAACATTCATCTCAAATGACTGGTTTCAGTGTGCCTGTGAAGTGCATTCACTTATTGGAGAAATGGTAATATTTCCCATGATGGATTTATTTGGAAAAAATGGCCGAAAATGCGAGTCAGGCCACAAATGGGATAACGTGAAAGATTTCTTCTGTGATAAACTAGATAAATTGATGAAGTTACGTGTCAGATTTGGTGAAACGTCTACCGGAAAGGGGCAATTGATAGGAACAATTATCGCAGAGACCATAGATGTTCTGAAGCGACAGTTATCACAAATGGACTTTTTCGCTATCAATGACGAGAACGCTGTTGAAATTGATGAAAACAAATTGAAATATGCACCAATTACTAACATGGGTTGCGAATCTAGCTTTGCTAGGTTAGATAATCAGATGAAAATTGCAGGAGGAATGACAAAAGTGGAAACACATTCAAAGAAATGTATTATTGCAACAAATGGGTTACTATCAGATACTGCGTTTACAGAAATGACTGAAGAAGATCGTAGAAATAAATGGAAATGGGCACGAAGTAGTGACGAAGTAAAGCGGGTGAAGAAATTGGAAGCTGACAAATCAGCAAACAAATGGCATTGAAGCAAAAAGAAAAGGTCAAACAACAAAAGTTTGCAAGGATGGGAAAAATATTGGATTCATGTAAACTACATGGGGGACCAGTGACTGTATCGTCTGTCAGTAACCTAAAAGATCTGAATGAGAAGCAACTGCTTTTGGAAATAGGATATTTGCGATTGACTGCAGCACCCGATATTCGACAGAAACGGCGTGTGAAATCAGACAATGGAAGGTTCCGGTTCCAAAACTTCACACTTGAAGAACTTAGAAATTCGATCAAATCAATTGTTCACCCAGAATATCAACACATTTGTGACATTGAACCATTATTAAAATTGGCATTGACCTGCAGATAATGACGTGTACATTAATGTAATCTATTTTGCATATTGATATTGAAAATGACTATGTACTGTTTATATAATTATAACATCTAAGATTTTTTCCTTGATAATATTAATTCTTCGTATATTTCTTTAGTATGCATGACATATATCGGGTGTCCCAAAAAAAAACGTCCCCAACTTTGACGAAAAGTATCTCAGCTGCTGATGAGCCGATCTCTTTCAAAATTCTCACAGATTTACTTCAACATGTCTTTGGCAGACCCTGAAAATATGAAAGTCATCGAACAAAAATTGTACAAGTATTGCCTCGAACAAAAGATCATGTCAAAAAATTCAATATCAGACCAAATTACATATTTGAATTTGTGTTCATTGTGCCTTCACCACATCAACCACCAATATCAAACATTTTCCATCCTGATAAACTCTCTCGGATCTCATCTAAAGGTACCACTCGAGAAGCGACCATCCTGCATTTCAGTTCTTGTTTAATAAATGTGTTCCTCTAACCTAAGTGCAGTACACCTGTTTCTTAAGAAAATCCCATACTGCCCGGAGTCATTACCATCACCAGTGGAACAAACTGGAAAGTTGGAAAGGCAGGAAGGTTGCTTTTTAGGAGAAAATATCTTAAGATCGGAAAGAACATTTCGGGATGGAAAATGTTTGATATTGGTGGTCGATGTGGTGAAAGCACAATAGATACAGGTTGAAATGTGTAGTTTGCTCTGATATTGAATTTTTTTACATGCTATTTTGTTCGAGGCAGTACTTGTACAATTTTTATTCGATGACTTTCATATTTTTAGGATCTGACAAGGACATGTTGAAATAAATCTGTGAGAAATTTGAAAGAGATCGGTTCACCAACAGCTGAGATAATTACCGTCAAACTTGGGGACGTTTTTATTGGAACACCCGATATGTGATAAATTGTAACAAACTATTGTATATTCATAACCATGTTAATATAAGTTTACAAGTATGCCTTTAGTACTCCCTTTGGGATAAAATAACTTTAAAAATTTGATGTAATGTACAATATGATTTTGGGTCATAGTCATGTATTCAAAGAAAATTTCTAACGATCTGTTTTGACAAACATTTGTCTTTTATATGATAAAGTTTAGCTGATATTTGAAAATATTGTTTTATATGGACATAGCGTATCTTGAAACGTATTAAATGGTATATATCATGACATTTTTATCGTTCTTCTAGAGAAATATTCAAAAACTCTGTAACACGTATGGAAGCCATCTTGGATTTTGGTCGCCATCTTGGATTTTGGTAGCCATTTTAGTATTACATTCATTCCAATTATCAAATATATAGCTTTCTTTCATGTATAACCTAATTTCAAGAAAATAAATGGCCATAACTAAAGTTTTCGAGTACAAAATAATTTTTTGGCATATTTTGGCGGCCATTTTGAAAAAATGCCAGGTTCGGGTATAAAAATCCGATGGAGACCAAACAAATGCCCATTTTTGGATTAGTCAGTCAATTTCGCCCCAGAAATATCCCTGCTGAAAACTTGCATATATGAAAAAGAGCATTATTGTCCCAACCCTATTAAAAGTAGGATGCAGGCCGTTTAGTTTTTTTGATTTGGGTAGATACCTTGGCCCTCGGAACGCCTATTTATGGCTTCAGACAGTAGGCCTAGGCTACAGTCGAGGTGCTCGCTTCATTTTCCTTAAATATTTATTTCAAATACAAATTCTGAAGCCGCCAAAGGTTTAGTACTCTTTCAAAAATTCATTTCGCGATGATTTGGGCAAACTGATCTTGCAACCAGATCAGAATGTTAGCCTGTGTTGATAAATTAACGAAGGTGGACAGCGACAGCCATGCAAAGTAACGACATAACAACCATTGTTTACATTTTAGCGGAAGTGGCTAGCGCATGCGCACAGACAACCGTAAAAGGGTCTATTCATGTAAAGCCTGGTTATTGACACCTTTTTTTAATCCAGCTGATGGGAAACAAACACAATATAACAGGTAAAATATACATTTCAAAGTTATCATTTTGCGATCTAGGCCTAGAATTATTTTATAATATTTACATTTCTATTATCACTTCCTTCAATGAACCAACGTTTCTACTTACACCATTTAGAGTAACCAATGATAACCAACAACACAGATTTAACCACAGCCACAGCTCTACAAGATCAACTATCGAAAGGACATTCGGGTTATTGAAGAGACGGTTTCATGTCCTACATTCAGAGGTATTATTTTAGTGCTTCTCAGTTTTCGAAGATATTGAAAGTGTATCCCATCATATAAGTAGAATGATTATTGTAAAGCCCAATTTCTTTCTTTTATAGATAAGAATGAAACCAGAGAAGGTTGCAGGATTATTTTAGCTTGTGCTGTACTGCATAATATTGCCATCATGATGAAAGAGCCTGTTGATGCGGATGTTGATGCTCATCAAGTACCAGTTCCTGTTGAAAATTTCCATGGGCAACAAGACGGAAAGAGAATGAGGGAACATGTTGCCAGTACCTTTTTTTAAAATGAAATTATTGCATTACTATTAGTTAAACAGACTTTTTTTCAACAAATATTAGAATTGTAATAATAAAAGGGACATTATGTCATATTTGTACGTAAAGAAATGTATTTTCCCTTTATTTCTTTTCATAAAATTGAAACTAAAACATGGTTCCAATCCTACAGCTATTAAAAGAATATCTTTTTGTTAAACATATGATTAAATCCACCCACATCGAAGCCATCTGAGTAATGTAATTTAATATAAAGAGTTTATGATTTGAGATAGGGATGGTGATTTGGGGGCGTTATGAGCATTATTTAATTTGTTTAGGAGTGATATTTGAAGATCTAATTTAACAATTTCTTTATCTTGTTTCACCATCTCCTTTTGAAGCATCTTATACTGCATCTCATAAACATCATCGGCAGTGATTTTCCTCTTTTTAGCGCTGAAATGTCAAAAAATGTATATTTTTCAAATTGAAAATTTATGTTTAACTTAAATCTTTGCTTGGTGGGTCTATGTCATGTGGACAAGTTGAGACCCAAGAAAATGTTATTGATCATAAATGATCAAATAATCAAATTCGCGAAGGTCATTTGGAGAACATCTGTGATAAACAATATATCAAACAGTCTCCAGTAAAGCCACAAGTCCTTCGGATAACACATTTGGTCGTCTTTATGACAATTTTTATTACATGGTCCATGGTTTTATTCAGAGTCATATATCGTGCAAGTATACGTGGAAGGTGTGGTGCAAGAGGAAAATATCAATCACCTTTTATTACTTGATTCCTCTAGTGTGGTTTTCGAAGTTGTGGGTGGTTTACTTCTCATAGTTTTATTGATTGGTTGAAGAATGGATGGGGAGCAAGAATCAAACTCCGGATTTTCATTATGGGCTGACACAAAACTATCCTCCATTTGATACAGGACATCAGGTTCAGTCAAAGGTGCTATAATAAATAAATTTTAGTCCTTATTATGTGCCTTCAGTTGTCAAATACAAAGGACACTTAGCATATAATTTTATTTTGACTGTGTTTGTTAGTAGAGTGAGGTTTTGTGTTATGGAAAATGCAAGCAAAAGTAGGTTTTACATAAATCATATACACTTCTTCTATGCCCTAATGTAGCACCATACTTTGACCCAGTTCAAAATCTACCGATGAAATATAGGTCAGTCGTTCTTATATTTTTTTTATAGATTTATTTATTTCTGTTATTTATTATTTAATTGATGCTTCTCATGGATAACCATGCATTCACACAGCAAAGATATGGGTATAAAATTTTGAAAAAAAAAGAATGTTTACATTGGAGATTAAATACTTTCAACTTACGTTATAACGGTTTTTAGACTAGCCTATGTTCACTCAACAAGACAAAACCCAGAGCTGAATATAGCCTAGAGATGCCATTGCTGTTTATATTTAAGAAATTGCAACTATGTTTACAACTAAAGTATTGGACTGATCGAGGAATAAAACGATCTAGGCCTAACATTATGGATATACTATCATGTTAAACGTTTCGTTTAGGCCAGACTGTAACTACTGTAAGCCGGTTAGATAGGCCTAGTGGAAAGGTGAAGGCTATTTAAACGTAAACAATGGCTGCAGACGTCAACGTTGAGAAGTGAACTTGACCAGTGAATATGTCGTGAAAAACTACATAATGAAAACTAATTTTCAAGTGAAAAGTAAATAGAATACGGACCTTCTGCGCGAACATTGTGAACAGTGGTTTCAATTCCACCAATTATGCCTTGGAAGCTGGCACTTTCACGGCAAATATCTATCACCCGTTCTACCGCAGAACTCAGAGGCTTTGGACGAGGTCCATCACCAGTTTAAGAAGTGCTTGCCTTTCTTTCTGTAAAAGCTCTTTTTGCAGCTTTTTTTGTATTGCTCCATTTATCACGGACCTCTTTCGATGTTCGTACTGCTACTACTAAGGCAGATGTTTTGTTTGCGATTGACTCCCAAACAATATTTTTCTTCTTATTCGTAATTGAATTACTATGTTTTGATGTTAATAAGCCATAATTGTTGTCTACTTCTTCCTGTATTAAATTCTCTTCTTCTACACTAAAGTTTTTTTTTTTACTCTTTTCTTTTCCAAATCAAGAATTGAAGCAGGAGCAGACGACGCCATATTTGTTTACAGTGGAGATGGGGAGGGTGTTGAGGTTGTGGGTAAAATTTAACCACTTGTTAAATCTTAACCTGTGGTTACTTAACCAATTTTTACGAACAACAGAAATATAACCAGTGGTTAAGAAACCACAGGTTAAGAGATGTAACGATGGGTTATGTTTTAACCATTGGTTACTTTAACCATGAGTTGAACAACTGGGCCCTGAAGGCTATTTTCATAATATATACATATTCAAGAGTCGAGATTCATTTCAACCCCCTAAAATTCAAACTATTACCCTTTAAGCCAACATTCATTTTGTACATGAGGTGTAAAATGTGGTCTTTACATTTCAATGGACACACAAGTCATCACTGGTTTAATTAAGAAACAAATTAGATGTACATACTTTTTTCAGCAGTGTTATTCAGTTTTGAAATTGGAGCCAGAGGTGAAACTTGCTGAACCTTTGTACAATCAGAATCTTTCTTTTCATCAGTTATTTGAACGATTTCACTTTCTTTGATAATTAACCTCCTCTTTCCCAATTTCACTGCTGCAGATTTTTGTGGTTTGGACAGACTTGAACTTTGGTTCGGTGGAGTGGCTTGTATGGTTGGAATGGCTGATTCATTTAATCTAAGCCTGTATAAAATAAAAATAGTAACAATAATAATAAGTTGATTTTTCAAACATTTCTCGATAAATAAGTTTAATAGAGAACATATTATTAATTACAATTAAAATGGAATAGGTCTAGCAGCATGAAAGAAGTATTGTAGTAAGTTATGAATGAACAAAGTAAAAATGTTGTAATTTTTTTTTCATTATTTTATAGACAATTGAAATTGATTTACTCTCTGGGCACTTTATTCTGAATTGAATATTTTTTCTACTGTCATAAATATATATTAAAACTCTCAACTGGCGACATTTACTGTCTATGCAATTTGAAAAGTTTTTTGAATTTCACGATTATTTTTAAGGGAATTGGAATAACAACCTTAATCTTAGAGTGACTTTGCTTTGATAAAAAATATATATTTTGATAGTTTACATTAAATGGAAATACATTTCTTTCCTAGAAATTTTATCCCAAAAAGGTCACTAATTTTGACTGAAAATTGTCCTCTGAAAAAACATAATGGTGTTCTTATTATATTTTCATCAAAGCAAAGACATTTTAAGACGAACAATACTAACTTGAAGCTTCTATTCCAGTTCTAAAATAAATTATGCCAAATATTCAAAAAAACTTTTTACTTGCAGAGACAATAGTTCTGAATTTAACTTTTTATCTTATATATATATGTCACAATATTCAAATTATGATTATCAATTGATTACTATTTGTCATAGAATGCCTTTTGAAAAGACGATTGTTTACATTTGCCGCCATTTTGTTTGGGCCGGGTTCGATACGTCGTTCACGACAAACAAAAAGAACTCAGTTTGAATCCGCGTTCTACCGTTTGAAGTCTATGCTTGTAATCTATACTTATACATGATTGCGAGTTGTTATTTTTAAAGCATATCTGACTAGCAGTAGCGATGACCGGACAAAAAACTGAAACGGTACCGCAAGTTGCCGCAACGACAAGTCAGGTTTGTGGAAGAAAATAAGTCAGTCATTAGGTCCAAGTTTATATGGTAATGCAACTGATAAAAGATGGCGCGCAAGCTGGTGTGTGGAGGAAAGATTGGAGTCCATCCAAGGAATTAACTTTATTGGACTATTTGCTCAACAGAATCAAAAACGAAATAAAAAAGACAAAAAAATCCCAGGAAAGAGAAAAACTCCAAAATCAATTTACTGCACTTGATGATAGTAGTATCCAGAATTCTTTTGAAGGATTGCTTGATTACATGCAACAGTAATTGTGTTGTGTCTGTTTCGTGGGTATATTTGTATGACGGATTAATATTCATTTCATTTTTAATTTTGTTCATTTCAAAGTGTACATTAAGATCAGTTTTAATTTTTAAGCATCAATAATCATTAAAGTTTATGAATAAATCACGTGATGGGATTATTGATTTTGTATGTCTTTATTTAGCTTTCAAACTAATTTTTTTTCAAAGTTTATAAGAAATAAACACTTTTAATATTTATCTTATTTTATTAGAATTTTGCAAGTCAAAGTCAAGATATGATATTAGTAGTCTACCTAATTATTTCTAATGCATATTCATAATTGAATTAAAAAATTATCGGATGCGAAGCACACAAAATTATCATCTTAACTCAAAATTTTGTCAAATCGATAAACTTTATTATTGTGGGACTTTGCTTCCGCAAAGTCCCAGTTTGTTTTCGTAATGTTTTTTTTTTTTTTTTTTCGTTTTTTACACAGGGCACACAGCCCAAACTGCAACAGCTGCAGCAAGCTTTTTGCAACTTCTGAGATACATTTTTTTCGAGGTATTGCATAAATATAAATTGGAACATTTTTGCAAAAGTGCAAGTTGCACATTGCAACATGAGTAAAAACAGGTTTTTCAACTCTGGAAGCTTCATTTTTGAGCCGATTTTGCTCGGGTTTTCTTTTTTGGAATCTGTGACTAAATTCCAATGTGATAAGAGTTAAAAAATTTCAAATTTCGAAAATTCATAGTACACATTTTTTGGCCGAAGTTCGAAATTTTCGGACCATTTTTCATTTTTTTTCGGATTAATCTGAAATTTTAATAAAAGATGCATGTCACTAATGTAAACAATTTGACGCATGCAAAATTTTTGCGTCACTTCCGGTTAAAGTGGAAAATCGATTTTCACTTCCGGTTGAATGACTTCCGGTGTAATTGAAATATTTCAACGAAATTATTTTTATCGTTATTAATCGTAATTCTACAGCCGATTTTAAAATAAAATTTAGTCCGAAAAAAATACTTTGGCCGCCATGTTGATTTGATACATTTTTATAAAACGAAAAATGGGGCCTTGGTGGTAAGTGTGGTGTATTAGCTGTTTGTATTTCTG
This sequence comes from Lottia scabra, assembly GCA_029955415.1. Lineage (NCBI taxonomy): Eukaryota > Metazoa > Mollusca > Gastropoda > Lottiidae > Lottia > Lottia scabra. Next base: position 23,444,960 of record JARJEI010000003.1, on the reverse strand, counting down.
GAAACTATAGTCGATTCCGACCAGAAACTAGGAGGCCGAATTTTGAATTTCGATTTTCCTTTTTTACAACTTCCGGTTGAATTTTTTCCGTTTTTGAAGGCTCATATCGCGTGACCTTGACCTTTGATGACCTTGACCTTAAGTAGGTCAAAGGTCATCGACCTTGGCTACCTGATGATACTTTAATATTTGACCTCCGATATCAACTTCCGGTTTTATAGCCGTCCAAAAATAGCCAAATTCGCAACTTTGTACTGCTCCTACAGGTGACCTAATTAACGTAGAGAGTTCATTTTTGCATATTCTGAATGGGCTTTATGAGCTCTTTCGAACGATATATCACAATGTATTCTAATGCAAAATTAGTTATCTTTAAATTTTGCAATTTTGAAAAGCTTTACCCGATTTTTTGAATTTTTCGACTTTAATATATGCATAGTTTATGATCTATTACGTTTAGAGGCTTGAAAATTGGAACATAAGTAAACATACCAATATAAATGTATCTATCAAAAAAAAAATTGACATGGGCGTGGCACATCCGGGTTAAATTTTAATTTTGTTAACCTTTTGTTGTCTGGAAAAAATCCATATAGACTACATTTTTTTGAAAAATGCTTTTGCACACACCAACCTCATTACTTTAACTCAATTATATTAAAATCTCAGCTATTTCTGCTGTATAGTTCAAAAAAGGGAACGAGGTTTATCAATTTCAAAATTTCAAATTATAGATTTTGACCTTTTTTGACATTTATGATTGTATATCTCGTTAATCAATAGATGCAAAGGCTTGATAATTTAGCCATAGTAAGATATTATTAATATAAATAAAGTCACATAAAAAAATAAATTTTAATTTTGTTAACATTTTGTTGTCTGGAAAAAATCCATATAGACTACATTTTTTTGAAAAATGCTTTTGCACACACCAACCTCATTACTTTAACTCAATTGTATCAAAATCTCAGCTATTTCGGCTGTATAGTTCAAAAAAGGGAACAAGATTTATTAATTTAAAAATTTCCGATTATAGATTTTAACCTTTTTTGACATTTATGATTGTATATCTCGTTAACCAATAGATGCAAAGGTTTGATAATTAAGCCATAGTAAGATATTATTAATATAAATAAAGTCACATAAAAAAATCTGATGTGGGCGTAGCACATCCGGGTAAAATTTTGTTTATGTCAAAATCTTGTTTAGCCCAAAAAAGGGTAAAGTTTATTTTTTTTCAAAAAATGACCTTGCATACAGTTACAGCATTGCTTTATTCAGCTTATGTTAAAGGCTCATTGATTTCGGCTTTGTAGTTCAAAAAAGGGAACAAGGTTAAAAAAATATTTTTTTTCGTTTTTGACCTGGACCTTTGTTGACTTTGACCTTTTTACGATCAAAGGACATTGACTTTGGCTGTTCATTTATACTTTCATATTTGATGTCTAGCGTCAACTTCCGGTGTTATTACTGTATGCATTTCCAAATTTTAAAGACTTGTTTCTCGTAAATTTGACCTTGAGTGACCTTGACCTTCAGTAGGTTGAAGGTTATTGATAAAGGTTTTCAGCTGCTATGTTCAAATGTTAGGTCTGGTGACTACTTCCGGTTTCACAACCTTTCCAAAAATTCAAAAATTTTAAAAGTTGTCGACTTCTTTGACACTTCGGATTTACGTTCAGGGCCCATTTTTTTTTTAATTGCCCTTAGCAATTTGCACATTTTCAAAGTCCCACTCTGTGCCACATTTGGCTCTAGTTGTGGGACTTTGCTTCCGCAAAGTCCCAGTTTGTTTTCGAAATGGTTTTTTTTTTTTCGTTTTTTACACAGGGCACACAGCCTAAACTGCAACAGTTGCAGCAACCTTTTAACAACTTCTGAGGTCCATTTGTGGAAGGGTACTTAATGAATATAAATTGGAACATTTTTGCAAAAGTGCAAGTTGCACATTGCAACATCAGTAAAAACAGGTTTTTCGGCGCTGGAAGCTACAATTATGGGCCGATTTTGCTCGGGTTTTCATTTTTGGAATCTGTGACTAAATTCAGATATCATATGAGTTCAAAAATTTCAAATATCGAAAATTCGTACATCACATCTTTTAATCGAATTTCGATTTTTTGAAACCTTTTTCGAGTCTTTGTACGATTGATCTGCTATTTTAATAAAAAAGTTTTATCAGAAATGTTAAACGAGTGACGTAGTCGAAATTTTCACTTCACTTCCGGTTTGAATGGAAAATCGATTTAAAGTTCCGGTTGAATAACTTCCGGTGAAATTTAAATATTTCAACGAAATTATGCAGATGGGTAGCCAAAGTAATTCTATGGCCGATTTTAAAATAAAATTTCACCCGCAAGTGGAACTTTGACCGCCATTTTGATTTTCCTGAAACATTCCATATTTTATTCAGCCAATTTGGCTGAACCGAATTTCAATATTTTGGTATTAAATGAAAGAACATAAAAATTAGAGAAAACGCTTGGAAGTGGATTTTCGAATTTCGAATTTGCTTTTTTGCAAATTGAAGTTGAATTTTTTCAATTTTTGATGGCTCATATCTCGTGACCTTGACCTTTGATGACCATGACCTTCAGTAGGTCAAAGGTCATCGACCTTGGCTACCAGATGATACTTTAATATTTGACCTCCGATATCAACTTCCGGGTTTATAGCTGTCTAAAAACAGCAAAATTGACAACTTTGGACTGCTCTAGCACGTGACCTAATTCACTTAGAGACTTATTTTTTTCAGATTCTGAATGTGATTCACGAGTTCTTTCGAACGATATATCACAGTAGCTTGAAATATAAAATTTGAATTTTTCTATATTTTGCAATTTGGAAACCTTAACTCGACTTTTTGAAGTTTTTGACATTGATATATGCATATCTCGTGATCTATAAGATATAGAAGCTTCAAATTTGAAACAAAATTTGAACAGACCCCTTACAGATGTATGAATCAAAAAATATTGACGTGGGCGTGGCACATCCGGGTAAAATTTTCATTTTGTTTAAATTTTGTTGTCTGGAAAAAAATATATATAGAATTCAATTTTTTTGAAAAATGCTTCTGCATACACTTACCTCATTACTTAAGCTCAATTATATCAAAATCTCAGATGTTTCGGTTGAATAGTTCAAAAAAGGGAACAAGGTTTAGGAATTTCAAAATTTCCGATAATAGATTTTGACCATTTTCGACATTTATGATTGTATATCTCGTTAACCAATGGATGTAAAGCTTTGAAAATTTAGGCATTAATAGATATTAATAATAGAAATAAAGTCACATCAAAAAATCTGACGTGGGCGTGGCACATCTGGGGAAATTTTGTTTTTGTTAAAAATTTGTTTATCTAAAAAAAGGTAAAGTTTATTATTTTTTCAAAAAAATGACCTTGCATACAGTTACAGCATTGTTTTATTCAGCTTGTGTTAAAGGTTTATTGATTTCGGTTTAGTAGTTCAAAAAAGGGAACAAGGTTAAAAAAATTATTTTTTTCCGGTTTTGACCTTGACCTTTGTTGACATTGACCTTTCTAGGGTCAAAGACCTTTGCTACCAAATGATACTTTAATATTTGACCTCCGACATCAACTTCCGGTGTTATAGCTGTCCGAAAACAGCAAAATTGACAACTTTGGATTGCTCTAGCACGTGACCTAATTCACTTAGAGAGTATTTTTTTTCAGATTCTGAATGTGCTTTACGAGTTCTTTCCAACGATATATCACAATTGATTGTGATCTAAAATTTGAATTTTTTATATTTTGCAATTTGGGAAATTTTCGTTCAGGTTCGTTTTTTTTTTAAATTCCCTTTAGCAAATTTGCACATTTGCAAAGTTCCACTCTGTGCCACGTGTGGCTCTAGTTGTGGGACTTTGCTACCGCAAAGTCCCAGTTTGTTTTCGAAATGTTTTTTCTTTTTTTTTTTTTTTCGTTTTTTCCAAAGAGTACACAGCCTCAACTGGAACAGTTGCATCAGATTTTCAAAACATCCTGACGTCTTATCGTGGCGAGGTACCAAATGAATATAAATTGGAACATTTTTGCAAAAGTACAAGTTGCACATTGCAACATGAGTAAAAACAGGTTTTTCGAATCTGGAAGCTACATTTATTGGCCGATTTTGCTCGGGTTTTCATTTTTGGAATCTGTGGCTAAATTCAGTTGTCATATGAGTTTAAAAATTTCAAATATCGAAAATTCGGTTATCGTATTTTTTCATCGAATTTCGATTTTTTGAAATTTTTTTTGAGTCTTTGTCAGATTGATCTGATATTTTAATAAAAAAGTTTTATCAGAAATGTTAAACGAGTGACGTAGTCGAAATTTTTACTTCACTTCCGGTTTAAATGGAAAATCGATTTAAAGTTCCGGTTGAATAACTTCCGGCGAAATTTAAATATTTCAACGAAATTATGCAGATGGGTAGCCAAAGTAATTCTATGGCCGATTTTAAAATAAAATTTCACCCGCAAGTGGAACTTTGGCCGCCATTTTGATTTTCCTGAAACATTCCGATTTTTATTCAGCCAATTTGGCTGAACCGAATTTCAAAATTTTGGTGTCAAATGGAAGAACATAAAAATTGGACAAAAACAACGGAAGTGAAATTTTGAATTTCGAATTTGCTTTTTTGCAATTTCAAGTTGAATTTTTTCAATTTTTGAAGGCTCATATCTCGTGACCTTGACCTTTGATGACTTTGACCTTTAGTAGGTCAAAGGTCATCGACCTTGGCTACCAGATGATACTTTAATATTTGACCTCCGACATCAACTTCCGGGTTTATAGCTGTCCGAAAACAGCAAAATTGACAACTTTGGACTGCTCTAGCACGCGACCTAATTCACTTAGAGACTTATTTTTTTCTGATTCTGAACGTGCTTTGCGAGCTCTTTCGAAAAATATATCACAATGGATTGTAATGCAAAATTTCAATTTTTTAAATTTTTCAATTTTGGAAACCTTTACCCGATTTTTTGAATTCTTTGACATAGATGTATGTATATCTCGTGATCTATAAGATATAGAAGCTTCAAATTTGAAACATAATTTGAACATACCCCTTACAGATGTATGAATCAAAAAACATTGACGTGGGCGTGGCACATCCGGGTAAAATTTTCATTTTGTTTAAATTTTGTTGTCTGGAAAAAATATATATAGAATTCATTTTTTTTAAAAAATGCTTCTGCATACACTTACCTCATTACTTAAGCTCAATTATATCAAAATCTCAGATGTTTCAGTTGAATAGTTCAAAAAAGGGAACAAGGTTTAGGAATTTCAAAATTTCCGATAATAGATTTTGACCATTTTTGACATTTATGATTGTATATCTCATTAACCAATGGATGTAAAGCTTTACAAAATTAGGCATTAATAGATATTAATAATAGAAATAAAGTCACATCAAAAAATCTGACGTGGGCGTGGCACATCCGGGGAAATTTTGTTTTAGTAAAAAATTTGTTTATCAACAAAAAAGGTAAAGTTTATTATTTTTTTAAAAAATGACCTTGCATACAGTTACCCCATTGCTTTATTCAGCTTGTGTTAAAGGCTCATTGATTTCGGTTTTGTAGTTCAAAAAAAGGAACAAGGTTAAAAAAAATATTTTTTTTCCGGTTTTGACCTTGACCTTTGTTGACATTGACCTTTCTAGGATCAAAGGTCATCGACCTTTGCTACCAGATGATACTTTAATATTTGACCTCCGATATCAACTTCCGGTTTTATAGCTGTCCAAAAACAGCAAAATTGACAACTTTGGTCTGCTCTAGCACGTGACCTAATTCACTTAGAGAATTATTTTTTTCAGATTCTGAATGTGCTTTACGAGTTCTTTCGAACGATATATCACAATTGATTGTGATCTATAATTTGAATTTTTTATTTTTTGCAATTTGGGAAATTTTCGTTCAGGTTCGTTTTTTTTAAATTCCCTGTAGCAAATTTGCACATTTGCAAAGTCCCACTCTGTGCCACGTGTGGCTCTAGTTGTGGAACTTTGCTACCGCAAAGTTCCAGTTTGTTATCGAAATGTTTTTTTTTTTTTTCGTTTTCCCCAAAGAGCACACAGCCTAAACTGCAACAGCTGCAGTAAACTGTTGACAACTGTAGACCTTAGATTTAGGCGAGGTACTGCTTAAATATAAATTGGAACATTTTTGCAAAAGTGCAAATTGCACATTGCACCCTGAGTAAAAACAGGTTTTTTGACCATAGAAGCCACATTTATGAACCGATTTTGCTCGGGTTTTCATTTTTGGAATCTCTGACTAAATTCAGATGTCATATGAGTTTAAAAAATTCAAATATCGAAAATTCGTACCCAACATTTTTTTATCGAATTTCGACTTTTTTTTACATTTTTTCAATTTTAGTCAAATTGATCTGCTATTTTAATAAAAAAGTTTTATTAGAAATGTTAATCAAGCGACGTAGTCAAAATTTTTACTTCACTTCCGGTTTTTATGGAAAATCGATTTAAAGTTCCGGTTGAATAACTTCCGGTGAAATTTAAATATTTCAACGAAATTATGCAGATGGGTAGCCAAAGTAATTCTATGGCCGATTTTAAAATAAAATGTCACCCGCAAGTGGAACTTTGACCGCCATTTTGATTTTCCTAAAACATTCCATAATCTATTCAGCCAATTTGGCTGAACCGAATTTGAATATTTTGGTATTAAATGAAAGAAGATAAAAATTAGAGAAAATTCTTGGAAGTGGATTTTCGAATTTCGAATTTGCTTTTTTGCAATTTCAAGTTGAATTTTTTCATTTTTTGAAGGCTCATATCTCGTGACCTTGACCTTTGAGGACCTTGACCTTCAGTAGGTCAAAGGTCATCGACCTTGGCTACCAGATGATACTTTAATATTTGACCTCCGATATCAACTTCCGGTTTTATAGCTGTCTAAAAACAGCAAAATTGACAACTTTGGACTGCTCTAGCACGTGACCTAATTCACTTAGAGAGTTAATTTTTTCAGATTCTGAATGTGCTTTAAAAGTTCTTTCAAACAATATATCACAGTGGATTGAAATATAAAATTTGAATTTTTCTATATTTTGCAATTTTGGAAACCTTAACTCGACTTTTTGAAGTTTTTGACTTTGATGTATGCATATCTCGTGAACTATAAGATATAGAAGCTTCAAATTTGAAACATAATTTGAACATACCTCTTACAGATGTATGAATCAAAAAATATTGACGTGGGCGTGGCACATCCGGGTAAAATTTCCATTTTGATTAAATTTTGTTGTCTGGAAAAAATATATATAGAATTCAATTTTTTTGAAAAATGCTTCTGCATACACTTACCTCATTACTTAAGCTCAATTATATCAAAATCTCAGATGTTTCGGTTGAATAGTTCAAAAAAGGGAACAAGATTTTGGAATTTCAAAATTTCCGATAATAGATTTTGACCATTTTTGACATTTATGATTGTATATCTCGTTAACCAATGGATGTAAAGCTTTGAAAATTTAGGCATTAATAGATAATAATAATCGAAATAAAGTCACATCAAAAAATTTGACGTGGGCGTGGCACATCCGGGGAAATTTTGTTTTTGTTAAAAATTTGTTTATCAAAAAAAAGGTAAAGTTTATTATTTTTTTTTAAAATGACATTTCATACAGTTACAGCATTGCTTTATTCAGCTTGTGTTAAAGGTTCATTGATTTCGGTTTTGTAGTTCAAAAAAGGGAACAAGGTTAAAAAAAAAAATTTTTTTCCGGTTTTGACCTTGATCTTTGTTGACATTGACCTTTCTAGGATCAAACGTCATCGACCTTTGCTACCAGATGATACTTTAATATTTGACCTCCGATATCAACTTCCGGTTTTATAGCTGTCCGAAAGCAGCAAAATTGACAACTTTGGACTGCTCTAGCACGTGACCTAACTCACTTAGAGAGTATTTTTTTCCAGATTCTGAATGTGCTTTACGAGTTCTTTCGAACGATATATCACAATTGATTGTGATCTAAAATTTGAATTTTTTTATATTTTGCAATTTGGTTAATTTTCGTTCAGGTTCGTTGTTTTTTAAATTCCCTTTAGCAAATTTGCACATTTGCAAAGTTCCACTCTGTGCCACGTGTGGCTCTAGTTGTGGGACTTTGCTTCCGCAAAGTCCCAGTTTGTTATCGAAATGATTTTTTTTTTTTTCGTTTTCCCCAAAGAGCACACAGCCTAAACTGCAACAGCTGCAGTAAACTTTTGACATCTGTACACCTTAGATTTAGGCGAGGTACTTGTTAAATATAAATTGGAACATTTTTGCAAAAGTGCAAATTGCACATTGCAACCTGAGTAAAAACAGGTTTTTTGACCCTGGAAGCCACATTTTTGGGCCGATTTTGCTCGGGTTTTCATTTTTGGAATCTGTGACTAAATTCAGATGTGATATGAGTTAAAAAAATTCAAATATCGAAAATTCGTACCACTTATTTTTTTTATCGAATTTCGATTTTTTTTTCATTTTTTCAATCTTTGTCAGATTGATCTGCTGCTTTAATAAAAAAGTTTTATTAGAAATGTTAATCAAGTGACGTAGTCGAAATTTTTACTTCACTTCCGGTTTTTATGGAAAATTGATTTAAAGTTCCGGTTGAATAACTTCCGGTGAAATTTAAATATTTCAACGAAATTATGCAGATGGGTAGCCAAAGTAATTCTATGGCCGATTTTAAAATAAAATTTCACCCGCAAGTGGAACTTTGACCGCCATTTTGATTTTCCTGAAACATTCCATATTTTATTCAGCCAATTTGGCTCAACCGAATTTCAAAATTTTGATGTCAAATGAAAGAACATAAAAATTGTGGGAAAAACTAGGAAGCCGATTTTTGAATTTCGAATTTGCTTTTTTGCAATTTCAAGTTGAATTTTTTCAATTTTTGAAGGCTCATATCTCGTGACCTTGACATTTGATGACCTTGACCTTAAGTAGGTCAAAGGTCATCGACCTTGGCTACCAGATGATACTTTAATATTTGACCTCCGATATCAACTTCCTGTTTTAAAGCTGTATAAAAACAGCAAAATTGACAACTTTGGACTGCTCTAGCACGTGACCTAATTCACTTAGAGAGTTATTTTTTTCAGATTCTGAATGTGCTTTACGAGCTCTTTCAAACAATATATCACAGTGGATTGAAATATAAAATTTGAATTTTTCTATATTTTGCAATTTTGGAAACCTTAACTCGACTTTTTGATGTGTTTGACTTTGATGTATGCATATCTCGTGATCTATAAGATATAGAAGCTTCAAATTTGAAACATAATTTCAACTTACCCCTTACAGATGTATGAATCAAAAAATATTGACGTGGGCGTGGCACATCCGGGTAAAATTTTCATTTTGTTTAAATTTTGTTGTCTGGAAAAACTATATATAGAATTCAATTTTTTTGAAAAATGCTTCTGGATACACTTACCTCATTACTTAAGCTCAATTATATCAAATTCTCAGATGTTTCGGTTGAATAGTTCAAAAAAGGGAACAAGGTTTACGAATTTCAAAATTTCCGATAATAGATTTTGACCATTTTTGACATTTATGATTGTATATCTCGTTAACCAATGGATGTAAAGCTTTGAAAATTGAGGCATTAATAGATATTAATAATAGAAATAAAGTCACATAAAAAAATCTGATGTGGGCGTGGCACATCCTGGTAAAATTTTGTTTTTGTCAAAATTTTGTTTATCCAAAAAAATGGTAAAGTTTAAATTTTTTCAAAAAATGACCTTGCATACAGTTACAGCATTGCTTTATTCAGCTTATGTTAAAGGCTCGTTGCTCTCGGTTTTGTAGTTTAAAAAAAGGAAACAAGGTTAAAAAAAAAAAATTTTTAGTTTTTGACCTTGACCTCTGTTGACCTTGACCTTTTTGGGATCAAAGGTCATTGGCTTTGGCTGTTTATTTATACTTTCATATTTTAAGTCTAGCGTCAACTTCTGGTGTTATTACTGTATGCATTTCCAAATTTTAAAGACGTGTTTCTCGAGAATTTGACCTTGAATGACCTTGACCTTCAGTAGGTTGAAGGATATTGATAAAGGCTTTCAGCTGATACGTTCAAATGTTAGGTCTGGTGACTACATCCGGTATCACAACCTTTCAGACAATTGATGTTTTTTACAAAGAGCACACAGCCTTAACTGTAATAGCTACGGAAAAGCTGTGATACTGGTGTATTTTACTTTTTGACAATGTATGCTTTAAATGTAAATTGGAACATTTTTGCAAAACCGGAAGAGCTACATTGCAACATGTGTAAATAATACAAAATGGTCTCTTGAAGACGCATTTTTACGTCGATTTTCTTCGGGTTTTCAGTTTTGGAATCTTCAACGAATTTCAAATATAATAGCAGTACAGCAACTTCAAAATTCGAAAATTCGTAACATTCTTTTTCCATTCGAATTCTGCTTTTTTCAACATTGTTCCCCAAATCATTTCAAAAAAATTGTGTGTACACATACTAACAAAGTAAATAAAATGATTTAATCAAAAATTTTGCATCACTTCCGGTTTTAGTGCAATATCGATTTTCACTTCCGGTTGAATTACTTCCGGCGATATTTATGAATTTCAACAAAATTTTGTTGAGTGGTAGCCAAAGTAGTTCTACAGCCGATTTAAAAATAAAATTCTACCCGGAAGTAGAATTTTTGCCGCCATTTTGATTTTCCTGAAACACTCCGATTTTTATTCAGGCAATTTGGCTGAACCGAATTTCAAAATTTTGGTGTCAAATGAAAGAACATATAAATTGGAGAAAATTCTTGGAAGCCGATTTTTGAATTTCGAATTTACTTTTTTGCAATTTCCAAGTGAATTTTTCAGTTTTTGAAGGCTCATATCTCGTGACCTTGACCTTTGATGACCTTGACATAAAGTAGGTCAAAGGTCATCGACCTTTGCTACTAGATGGTACTTTAAAATTTTACCTCCGATATCAACTTCCGGTTTTATCGCTGCTCGAAAACAGCTAAATTGACAACTTTGGACTGCTCTAGCACGTGACCTAATTCACTTAGAGAGTTATTTTTTTCAGAATCTGAATGTGCTTTACGAGCTCTTTCGAACGATATATAACACTGGATTGTAATGCACAATTTCATTTTCTTATATTTTTCAATTTAGCAAATTTTTACCAGATTTTTTGAATTTTTTGACTTTGATGTATGTATATCTCGTGATCTATAAGATGTAGAAGTTTCAAAATTAGAACATAATTGAACATACCCCATATAAATGTATCCATCAAAAAATATTGACGTGGGCGTGGGACATCCGGGTTAAATTTTCATTTTGTTTACATTTTGTTGTCTTGAAAAAATCCATATAGACTACATTTTTTTTGAAAAATGCTTCTGCACACACTTACCTCATTACTTGAACTCAATTATATCAAAATCTCAGCTATTTCGATTGTATAGTTAAAAAAAGGGAACAGGATTAAAAAAATAAAGACCTTGACCTTTATTGACCTTGACTTTTGTATGATCAAAGGTCATTAACCTTGGCTGTTCATTTATACTTTCATATTTGATGTCTATTGTCAACTTCTGGTGTTAATACTGTATGCCATTCCAAATTTTAAGGACTTGTTTCTCGTGAATTTGACCTTGAGTAACCTTGACTTTCATAAGGTTGAAGGTCATTTACAAAGGTTTTCAGCTGGTGCGTTCAAATGTTAGGTCTGATGACTACTTTCGCAAAAAAAAAAACCAAACATTTTAAAAATTGCCGACTTCTTTGTCACTTGGGATTTACGTTCAGGGTCGAATTTTATTTTTAATTCCGCTCTACGATTTGCACATTTGCAAAGTCCCACTCTGTGCCACGTGTGGCTCTAGTTGTGGGACTTTGCTACCGCAAAGTCCCAGTTTGTTTTCGAAATGTTTTTTCTTTTTTTTTTTTTTTTTTTTCGTTTTTTCCAAAGAGTACACAGCCTCAACTGGAACAGTTGCATCAGATTTTCAAAACATCCTGACGTCTTATCGTGGCGAGGTACCAAATGAATATAAATTGGAACATTTTTGCAAAAGTGCAAGTTGCACATTGCACACTCAGTAAAAACAGGTTTTTCGACTCTGGAAGCTACATTTATGGGCCGATTTCGCTCGGGTTTTCATTTTTGGAATCTGTGACTAAATCCAGTTGTCATAAGAGTTGAAAAATTTCAAATATCGAAAATTTGGTTATCGCATTTTTTCATCGGATTTCGATTTTTTGAAATTTTTTTTGAGTCTTTGTCAGATTGATCTGCTATTTTAATAAAAAAGTTTTATCAGGAATATTAAACGAGTGACGTAGTCGAAATTTTTACTTCACTTCCGGTTTTTATGGAAAATCGATTTAAAGTTCCGGTTGAATAACTTCCGGTGAAATTTAAATATTTCAACGAAATTATGCAGATGGGTAGCCAAAGTAATTCTATGGCCGATTTTAAAATAAAATTTCACCCGCAAGTGGAACTTTGACCGCCATTTTGATTTTCCTGAAACATTCCATAATCTATTCAGCCAATTTGGCTGAACCGAATTTCAATATTTTGGTATTAAATGAAAGAACATAAAAATTAGAGAAAATTCTTGGAAGTGGATTTTCGAATTTCGAATTTGCTTTTTTGCAATTTCAAGTTGATTTTTTTCAATTTTTGAAGGCTCATATCTTGTGACCTTGACCTTTGATGACCTTGACCTTCACTAGGTCAAAGGTCATAGACCTTGGCTACCACATGATACTTTAATATTTGACCTCCGACATCAACTTCTGGGTTTATAGCTGTCCGAAAACAGCAAAATTGACAAATTTGGACTGCTCTAGCACGTGACCTAATTCACTTAGAGACTTATTTTTTTCAGATTCTGAATGTGCTTTGCGAGCTTTTTCGTAAAATATATCACAATGGATTGTAATGCAAAATTTCAATTTTAATTTTTTCAATTTTTGAAGGCTCATATCTCGTGACATTGACCTTTGATGACCTTGATCTTAAGTAGGTCAAAGGTCATCGACATTGGCTACCAGATGATACTTTAATATTTGACCTCCGATATCAACTTCCGGTTTTATAGCTGTCCAAAAAAAGTAAAATTGACAACTTTGGACTGCTCTAGCACGTGACCTAATTCACTTCGAGAGTTATTTTTTTCAGATTCTGAATGTGCTTTACGAGCTCTTTCAAACAATATATCACAGTGGATTGAAATATAAAATTTGAATTTTCTATATTTTGCAATTTTGGAAACCTTAACCCGACTTTTTGAAGCTTTTGACTTTGATGTATGCATATCTCGTGATCTATAAGATATAGAAGCTTCAAATTTGAAACATAATTTACACATACCCCTTACAGATGTATGAATCAAAAAATATTGACGTGGGCGTGGCACATCCGGGTAAAATTTTCATTTTGTTTAAATTTTGTTGTCTGGAAAAAATATATATAGAATTCAATTTTTTGAAAAATGCTTCTGGATACATTTACCTCATTACTTAAGCTCAATTATATCAAAATCTCAGATGTTTCGGTTGAATAGTTCAAAAAAAGGAACAAGGTTTAGGAATTTCAAAATTTCCGATAATAGATTTTGACCATTTTTGACATTTATGATTGTATATCTCGTTACCCAATGGATGTAAAGCTTTGAAAATTTAGGCATAGTAAGATATTAATAATAGAAATAAAGTCACATCAAAAATCTGACGTGGGCGTGGCACATCCGGGGAAATTTTGTTTTTGTTAAAAATTTGTTTATCAAAAAAAAACGTAAAATTTATTATTTTTTTTAAAAAATGACCTTGCATACAGTTACAGCAATGCTTTATTCAGCTTGTGTTAAAGGCTCATTGATTTCGGTTTTGTAGTTCAAAAAAGGGAACAAGGTTAAAAAAAATATTTTTTTCCGGTTTTGACCTTGACCTTTGTTGACATTGACCTTTCTAGGATCAAAGGTCACCGACCTTTGCTACCAAATGATACTTTAATATTTGACCTCCGATATCAACTTCCGGTTTTATAGCTGTCCGAAAACAGCAAAATTGACAACTTTGGACTGCTCTAGCACGTGACCTAATTCACTTAGAGAGTAATTTTTTTCAGATTCTGAATGTGCTTTACGAGTTCTTTCGAACGATATATCACAATTGATTGTGATCTAATATTTGAATTTTTTATATTTTGCAATTTGTGAAATTTTCTTTCAGGTTCGTTTTTTTTAAATTCCCTTTAGCAAATTTGCACATTTGCAAAGTTCCACTCTGTGCCACGTGTGGCTCTAGTTGTGGGACTTTGCTTCCGCAAAGTCCCAGTTTGTTTTCGAAATGTTTTTTTTTTTTTCGTTTTCCCGAAAGAGCACACAGCCTAAACTGCAACAGCTGCAGTAAACTTTTGACAACTGTACACCTTAGATTTAGGCGAGGTACTAGGTGAATATAAATTGGAACATTTTTGCAAAAGTGCAAATTGCACATTGCACCCTTAGTAAAAACAGGTTTTTTGAGCCTGGAAGCCACATTTTTGGGCCGATTTTGCTCGGGTTTTCATTTTTGGAATCTGTGACTAAATTCAGATGTGATATGAGTTCAAAAAATTCAAATATCGAAAATTCGTACCCCACATTTTTTAATCGAATTTCGATTTTTTTTTACATTTTTTCAATTTTAGTCAGATTGATCTGCTATTTTAATAAAAAAGTTTTATTAGAAATGTTAATCAAGTGACGTAGTCGAAATTTTTACTTCACTTCCGGTTTGAATGCAAAATCGATTTAAAGTTCCGGTTGAATAACTTCCGGTGAAATTTAAATATTTCAACGAAATTATGCAGATGGGTAGCCAAAGTAATTCTATGGCCGATTTTAAAATAAAATTTCACCCGCAAGTGGAACTTTGACCGCCATTTTGATTTTCCTGAAACATTCCATAATCTATTCAGCCAATTTGGCTGAACCGAATTTCAATATTTTGGTATTAAATGAAAGAACATAAAAATTAGAGAAAATTCTTGGAAGTGGATTTTCGAATTTCGAATTTGCTTTTTTGCAATTTCAAGTTGAATTTTTTCAATATTTGAAGGCTCATATCTCGTGACCTTGACCTTTGATAACCTTGACCTTCAGTAGGTCAAAGGTCATCGACCTTGGCTACCAGATGATACTTTAATATTTGACCTCCGATATCAACTTCCGGTTTTATAGCTGTATAAAAACAGCAAAATTGACAACTTTGGACTGCTCTAGCACGTGACCTAATTCACTTAGAGAGTTATTTTTTCCAGATTCTGAATGTGCTTTACGAGCTCTTTCAAACAATATATCACAGTGGATTGAAATATAAAATTTGAATTTTTCTATATTTTGCAATTATGGAAACCTTAACTCGACTTTTTGATGTGTTTGACTTTGATGTATGCATATCTCGTGATCTATAAGATATAGAAGCTTCAAATTTGAAACATAATTTGAACTTACCCCTTACAGATGTATGAATCAAAAAATATTGACGTGGGCGTGGCACATCCGGGTAAAATTTTCATTTTGTTTAAATTTTGTTGTCTGGAAAAAATATATATAGAATTCAATTTTTTTGAAAAATGCTTCTGGATACACTTACCTCATTACTTAAGCTCAATTATATCAAATTCTCAGATGTTTCGGTTGAATAGTTCAAAAAAGGGAACAAGGTTTACGAATTTCAAAATTTCCGATAATAGATTTTGACCATTTTTGACATTTATGATTGTATATCTCGTTAACCAATGGATGTAAAGCTTTGAAAATGTAGGCATTAATAGATATTAATAATAGAAATAAAGTCACATCAAAATATCTGACGTGGGCGTGGCACATCCGGGGAAATTTTGTTTTTGTTAAAAATTTGTTTATTAAAAAAAAAAGGTAAAGTTTATTATTTTTTTTTAAAAATGACATTTCATACAGTTACAGCATTGCTTTATTCAGCTTGTGTTAAAGGCTCATTGATTTCGGTTTTGTAGTTCAAAAAAGGGAACAAGGTTAAAAAAAATATTTTTTTCCGGTTTTGACCTGACCTTTGTTGACATTGACCTTTCTAGGATCAAAGGTCATCGACCTTTGCTACCAGATGATACTTTAATATTTGACCTCCGATATCAACTTCCGGTTTTATAGCTGTCCGAAAACAGCAAAATTGACAACTTTGGACTGCTCTAGCACGTGACCTAACTCACTTAGAGAGTATTTTTTCCAGATTCTGAATGTGCTTTACGAGTTCTTTCGAACGATATATCACAATTGATTGTGATCTAAAATTTGAATTTTTTATATTTTGCAATTTGGGAAATTTTCGTTCAGGTTCGTTGTTTTTTAAATTCCCTTTAGCAAATTTGCACATTTGCAAAGTTCCACTCTGTGCCACGTGTGGCTCTAGTATTTCTTTGTTTCTGCAATTTTCCCTGTCCGACAATTGATGTTTTTTACAAAGAGCACACGGCCTTAACTGTAATAGCTACGGAAAAGCTGTGATACTGGTGTATTTTACTTTTTGACAATGTATGCTTTAAATGTAAATTCGAACATTTTTGCAAAACCGGAAGTGCTACATTGCAAGATGTGTAAATAATACAAAATGGTCTCTTGAAGACGCATTTTTACGTCGATTTTCTTCGGGTTTTCAGTTTTGGAATCTTCAACGAATTTCAGATATAATAGCAGTACAGCAACTTCGAAATTCGAAAATTCGTAACATTCTTTTTCCATTCGAATTCTGCTTTTTTCAACATTGTTCCCCAAATCATTTCAAAAAAATTGTGTGTACACATACTAACAAATTAAATAAAATGATTTAATCAAAAATTTTGCATCACTTCCGGTTTTAGTGCAATATCAATTTTCACTTCCGGTTGAATTACTTCCGGTGATATTTATGAATTTCAACAAAATTTTGTTGAGTGGTAGCCAAAGTAATTCTACAGCCGATTTTAAAATAAAATTCTACCCGGAAGTAGAATTTTTGCCGCCATTTTGATTTTCCTGAAACACTCCGATTTTTATTCAGGCAACTTGGCTGAACCGAATTTCAAAATTTTGGTGTCAAATGAAAGAACATATAAATTGGAGAAAATTCTTGGAAGCCGATTTTTGAATTTCGAATTTACTTTTCTGCAATTTCCAAGTGAATTTTTCAGTTTTTGAAGGCTCATATCTCGTGACCTTGACCTTTGATGACCTTGAAATTAAGTAGGTCAAAGGTCATCGACCTTGGCTACTAGATGGTACTTTAAAATTTGACCTCCGATATCAACTTCCGGTTTTATAGCTGCTCGAAAACAGCTAAATTGACAACTTTGGACTGCTCTAGCACGTGACCTAATTCACTTAGAGAGTTATTTTTTTCAGAATCTGAATGTGCTTTACGAGCTCTTTCGAACGATATATAACACTGGATTGTAATGCACAATTTCAATTTCTTATATTTTTCAATTTAGCAAATTTTTACCCGATTTTTTGAATTTTTTGACATAGATGTATGTATATCTCGTGATCTATAAGATGTAGAAGTTTCAAAATTAGAACATAATTGAACATACCCCATATAAATGTATCCATCAAAAAATATTGACGTGGGCGTGGCACATCCGGGTTAAATTTTCATTTTTTTTACATTTTGTTGTCTGAAAAAAATCCATATAAACTACATTTTTTTGAAAAATGCTTCTGCACACACTTACCTCATTACTTGAACTCAATTATATCAAAATCTCAGCTATTTCGATTGTATAGTTAAAAAAAGGGAACAGGGTTAAAAAAAAATATTTTTTTTTCGTTTTGACCTTGACCTTTATTGACCTTGACTTTTGTATGATCAAAGGTCATTAACCTTGGCTGTTCATTTATACTTTCATATTTGATGTCTATTGTCAACTTCCTGTGTTAATACTGTATGCCATTCCAAATTTTAAGGACTTGTTTCTCGTGAATTTGACCTTGAGTAACCTTGACTTTCATAAGGTTGAAGGTCATTTACAAAGGTTTTCAGCTGGTACGTTCAAATGTTAGGTCTGATAACTACTTTCGCAAAAAAAAAACAAACATTTTAAATAATGCCGACTTATTTGTCACTTGGGATTTACGTTCAGGGTCGAATTTTATTTTTAATTCCGCTCTACGATTTGCACATTTGCAAAGTCCCACTCTGTGCCACGTGTGGCTCTAGTTTTTTTTTTTTTTTTGACTTATTCAGCTGTTTCGGCCCAAACAAAAAGGAAAGCATGGGAAAAGATAACCCACTCGCTAAACTCCAAGAATGCTCAAAGTAAAACGAGACAGAAACGAAGTTGAGAAAAAATGGCATAATATCCTGATGAAATGGAAGAAGGAGTTGTCGGAGCACTCACGAAATTCTTAAAAAACTGGTGAGATTTTATTAAGTATTATAGATAGATCTCTACTAATTAATTAATTATGCCAACATCATGCTAAAAATGGCTGTGACTCTTAAGACTTAGTTAGAGTGAGGAAAAGTTTCACTGTATTCTAAAAAGTTAAAACAACAAAAAGTGGAAAAGTAGCATTATTTCAGGCCATAATGGTTCAGGCTAAACTGAGTCTATAAATAGATTTATTTGACCTACTCGACATAACGGACTTGAGATTTAAGACTACGCGTTGTTATTACGGATTAAGGCTTACATTAGGCTTGTCTGTAACCTATTTAAAATGTTCTGTATACCGATTTTGAAAACGCAATTCTAAATAATAGGTTATAATTTTCTATGTTATCATTCTCTAGGTGGAGGGCCTCCTGCTAAACCATTATCAGCCATTAGCGAAGCGGTAGGAGATATCATCGGAAGAGATAACGTTTGTATTGAAGGCATTGGTAGCGAATTACAAGACTCTTCATTTTACCAATTGAACACTTTGAGGTGAGTTCTATAATGCCGATGTTGTTAGTATGTCAATATAATAAATGAAATGTGTTTTTAGTGTAGTTAGTAACAATATGGATACAAATAATTTTTATTTATTTAATTATTATATTTTCAGTTCTAACACCCAATTATGTTCTGGTTATAATGATATTCCTATAGATATTGACATCCTTAATACATCTCACCTGACTTACGATAATTTACAACTCGATTCTGATAATCCACCATCACTTTTACCAGTAATAAACACCCCACTTCCTAGAAAAAGAAAAAAACTAGATTTGAATGATGACAACTTAACTAAATTAGAATTAAAAAACTTGAAACTTACAACTAATAATTTATTAATGAAAAAAGAAAATCTTCAAATAAAAAATGAAATTTTAAAACTCAAATTAAAACTGTTACGTTCCAGGTGTCATGAAAATTAAATGTTCAAATGTTAAATCTTGATATTAGCCTGTACCTGTATATATGATAAAGGAATTAAATTTACCTCAGAACACGAAGAGTTTTTGAAGGTAAACTTCCAGTGAACAGGATTGCAGCACTCAAAAGCAAATTTAGAATTGGAATGTTACAGACCATTGGTTGATTTGACCACTCTCTGGTAGCATGGCACTTTCTGCAATTCATTTTGACCTTCATTCTGATAACCGATCAGCCTGAACCCTCCATGCTCATCCTTCACCGTCATCTAACCCAGCTTCTTCATCAACTTCAGAGGCTATAGGTTCGTACATGTACGGCCCAATTTCGAAACAACCCTCTTCGCCTTGATCGGAAACAAATTCTCCCTCTGAAATCACTCTAGCTTGACCAAAATCAGTTACTTTGAAGAAGTATCTTATGTTTCGGCATTAATCGATGCTTCCATTTTGACGTGTGTTCTGGGTATGGCGTCATTGACGTTACGTGATAACAAACCGCGCCATTTTTTAGGCATCGCTCGGAAAGTCCGGTTTTTAGCGATTTTTGAGAAAATGAACATTTCAAAAAAAAATTTGTAATCGATTTACCAACCAGGAGTTATTAAACATATAACATTAAAAAAATTGACTTTGCACAACCTCTTTAAGTAATTTTACTTAACGTAACAAGATAGTTTAAGTTTAAGTAATACTTAAGTAGATATTTAAGTTTTTTTATGCATACGAGCCGAATTAAAACTATGGGTTTTTTTTTGTCAATTTTTGGGGATCCTCAAGTTTATTGATACCATATAACAATTTTCAAATAGTGCCAACAACATTCTGTTTCCTTGTAGATTTAGAAACTTTTTAATGTACTACTTTGTTCAATAACATGCTTTTGTAATACCTTGGTAACAGTATGTTTCATCATAAGCATTGTTTGTTTCTTTAGATATTTTCAATTACAATGTAATTAACACTTGAGTAATTGATAAGACAATGATTTTCGGCCACTTTTTTACTATTCTGGAATTGGAACTAGCAAATTTCATTTATGCATATAAATATATTTCCTTTTATAGATTAATTTTAAAAAAAGAAATTGTTATCAGAAGTATAGTTTGTTTCTGTAAGATTTGAAATTATTCTTAAACCTAGGATGGTATGACATGATTGTGAAATTTGTGCAAAATCAAAGTGATTAGACAAATACTGGGGCAAATTTTTTGTGGTATTCATTTATTATGTGACATGTCGTCCAAAGGTTAGGTGGTATGAAGATAATTTTTGAAGTTTACAGGTTTTTTCATCTGAAAATACAGACAAATCTTCAATGGTATTTAGTTCATTTAATATGTGGTACATTTATTTTGAGAATTTACATGATTTTCAATTTATATTGTCATTTGCAGGGTTGTAGCCACGGTGGGCGGTGGTGGGCGGGGCCGCCCGGCACTCGCAATCTCCGCCCGGGACTCGAGGTTCAAATTGGTTGTGCCGCCCGGCACAAAAATTCTCAAACTTCGTCAATTTTAGTACTGTAGATTCACAGTCGTAACTATGATTTTCTACAATAATTCCAGGCCGATATAGGGTACAATAAGAGCGATATTCGGGTTTCATCACGTATCGGATATATTTGATCCATCATATATTGCCGTTTTTCACAGGCCTACCGCAATAAAAGTTCAACAAAATGCTGAAATCAATGTTTACAATCCGCCGTGGAATGCTACAGTGCGCAGAATCGTAGGCAATACTACTATTTATTTATTTTACTCTCTGAAAGGCCCTACTAGCCGATAAATTATTAAAATATTCTCAGATATCGATCGGGTGCACGGTGCCCTACTGAATAAATAAATTTGATTGGCGAGGATTCCTTACATTCAATAGAAACCACGAATAATAAAATCCCCGAAAACCTCAAAAGGGATGACATTGTGTTGTGATAACTTAGTTTCGATTTAGGCCTATTAGTTTTAAGCTCATTAAGGTCAGGGTCAGTTATAATCGCGCCATAGACTCGATTATTAGGACCGATTTCGTAGGCTAGGCATAATAAAGTAATCATGGCTTCACAACCGCAAAGAAATTTGGATTTTTTTGGGGGAAAGCGAAATAGACCAAGTGGAGAATCAGAAGATACCACATCTCATTCTGCAGCGGACATCGAAAGTAACTTGCCATCAACATCTTCTCAGCTTGCAAATGATAAAACCGGGGATAGGCCTAAAAACAAAAAGTGTAACCATGCCTCCGACTTTGATTTTACTTGGAAGAAAGGTCGACCCTGGTTAATTTATGTTCCTGACTCTGGCATGTTTTGCAGTTTTTGCAAAGAGTTTGACAAGAAACCCTTTGGCGTGATACCTGGAACAGGCTGGGGTGTAAAAGAATAAGGCTAGAAAGTATTAAATCTCACGAAAACTCAACCGAGCATCACGATTCATTTTCATTACGATTAATTCGTGAGGTGTCACCAGATGTTGGTAACATGCTTACCAAGCCTAAAGAAATAAGCAAGGATAATATGGTAAAGGCATTCCAATGTCTTTACTTTCTGGCTAAAAACAACGTCCCTCATACCACAAATTTTGAAAAACTTCTCGACTTGCTGAGTTGGGTTTGGACGTAAAGACGAGAATTTCCAAAGGAAGCAACGCTGTGTATACGTCAAATACGGCAATAAAAGAATTTCTGGAATGCCTTAGTTCAATTATAGAAGAACCCATTTTGTCGGATATTCGGGAAAGTACTTGTTTCTCTCTGATGTTCGACGAAACCACTGATGTCAGCACGATCGAGCAAATGGTGATCCACGGAAGGTATATGGATAAAGATGGTCAAATTATAACAAAGTTTTTAAAAATCATAGATTGTCTGGAAAGAGAAGAAGACGAAGAAGAAAACCTTCCAGCAGCACTGCGCTTGAATGCTGAGAAGATTCAAGGGAAAATAACTGGATTCATTGAGAAAGCGAACTTACCTTATGAAAAACTAGTCGGGTTAGGTACCGATGGTGCCTCAGTTATGGTTGGCCGAGAAAATGGAGCGGTGAAAAAAATTGTAGACCATCAAATATCACAGCACGCAACAAACCCATGTAAAGCACTTGGTCAACACTGCTCAGCCCATAAACTCAACCTGGCAGCCTCCAAAGCTGGTAATACATTCCCAGTGATTGTTAAATTTAAGAAGTTATTGAGCAAATTGCACGATTTTTACGCACGCAGTGCAATTCGAACGAAGGGTTTGGAAACCGTTCAAAAACTTCTCTCAGGCACACTTGAAGCATGCGGCAAAGTCAATGACCCTAGCGACACACGGTGGTTAGCCCTTGGAAAGTGCACAGTGGCCCTTAAGAACATTCTGCCCATCGTG
This sequence comes from Lottia scabra, assembly GCA_029955415.1. NCBI lineage: Eukaryota > Metazoa > Mollusca > Gastropoda > Lottiidae > Lottia > Lottia scabra. The sequence goes on along the minus strand of JARJEI010000003.1, from coordinate 23,422,195 downwards.
CTTATTAGCTTGGAGAAGGAAGGCAATGACCGAGGTGATGTAGTTGCTGAAGGACTACATCGACTACTTTCCAAATGGGAGTTTCTTGCAGTACTTCTTCTTCTTTGCGATGTCTTGCCCACAGTCAACAGATTGAGCAGAGTATTTCAAGAATCCCTCATCGATTTCAGCAACATTGCCGACAGTGTCAACGGAACGGTGAGCGCATTGAAATCAAAGATAGACGTGCCTGTCTACAACCCAACTTTTGAGAGACTGATACAAACCTTACAAGACAATTCCATTAATATAACTTTCGAACGTTTAAAGATCAACTTCAAACTTTTCACAGGAATGTGAGACTGTTTTAAATCGTCTATCCTTCATCGTCTATCCTTCTTTTCATCCTTCAACTTTAATTGGAATTATATCCGTATATTATCACATCCGAAATTCTCCATGTATTGGATTTTATTTGTTCTATACGGTTTATTTTCCAATATACCGGTTATAAGATATTGGGTTGATTTCTGATATATTAACATTATTTACACTTCCGCGAAATAAAATAGTGCAAGGAAATGCAAGACGATAAATCATTACAATATTGCCGTCAGTCATATGGCTTCTTTATTGCAGCGTGAATGTATTTATCGATTTGTTTTCCCTGTCAAAACATCATACATTCTTTGTAAACGTTTCAATAACGGCCCACTATTATAAAGAAAAGGATTTTAAAATACCGATGCCGTTTTAAAGAGTTATATATACACAATGAATTTAAGAAAGTTTATAGATCTGAATAAAGGTTGATTTATTGTTTTGATGTCGGTGTGAATATTCTTTGATGGCGCAATTTCACGAAATAGATTTCTATTGGAATTTTTAACAAAACTCATAACCAGTTGTGTAATCAAGACTGTTGTGCTCTAGGCCTATTTGCTTCACTCCCTACCCTACCCATGTTACTGCCGCCCACCACTAAAATTGCTCTGGCTACCACCCTGGTCATTTGTATTATGGGGTGGATTAGATTCCATTTTGATGTTGCTATAAACTCTTGTTTTGTGTACAACATCGGGTTTATCATCCACAGTGATGATTATTTTCAGTTTTAAAACTGATTTCAGTTTTTTTTTGTCCAATAATTATTTATTCAAAATGTTCAGGAGCAACCCCTGGTTTTAATTTTGATCAGGATAAATTAATAGTATTTCATGCATGTTGACCTCTGTGGAAAACAGGTTTGCAATTTTATTTTGAGGAGTACCTGAGGATTGATAATGATGTAAATGAGTATGTGAGAAATTCACATTCATCGTAGAAAATTATGCTGAAAATGAAGAAAAAAAATAGTGCTAATTTCATGTGTTGTGTGTTCCATTTGTCTTTAACATAAGGGAATGTGACATGATATTACATGTCTATGTAGTGTTTTTTGGATGACTGATGGAAGTTACTTGCACAATAAAGTTACCCTAAAAGAAGCTATTGTGTTTACTTTGTTTTCAAACTAAAATGTTTTTCATCTTAAAAACAATTTCGGTGTGTATGAAAATAGTTGTTCAGAATGATAGATTTTGAGCTCAACAAACAAAAGAGACATGTTCTATTATAATCACCATGATATAGTGAAGAAAGGAGGCTATTAAGAGTGGCAATTATATCGTTCATAAAAATTCTGTGGAATTTACTTTTTTTTACGAAGATGAGGTCAAATCTGGTGTATTATAAAATCATGGATCAAGGACTCGTGTGTTGGTACAATTAGTCAAAATCTTACATCATGGTATATGAACTTGTACATTTTGGACAAAGCTTAGGTGGTATGTTATACATTTTGGACAAAGCTTAGGTGGTATGATATACTTTAAATATTTACAAATATATGCTACTGTACAACACATTAAAAGCAAGTGCTACAGCTAGGCCTTCCTTCAAAGCATTTGTATTCTGGGAACAAATATACTTCAGAAAATTATTTTTTAAACTGTATACGATAATATTGAGATGATCATTAATTAGCTCTCAGGATAAGTACTAAGAAAAAGTGGGTTGATTTGGAAAGATTCAACTCCAAGAGACTGAATATCAGATATAGAACTTCACTATGATAAAAAGAGTAAATATTAAAGACTCCAAACATCTTAGATATTTTGTCCATGAGTTATGCGGTATGTCCAAAGCTGTCAGTGGTATTGAATAAGAAGAAAATTGTTTTGATACTTCATTTTTATACGCCCACATGAATATGTGGTCGTATATTGTCGTCGCCCCTGTCCGTCCGTCAACATTTCTTGTGAGCACTATAGAGACTACAGTTTTCATCTGATTTTGATGAAACCTGGTATGATCCTTGAGATTAATAAGATCTCGGTCAAGTTCGAATTTGACGTATTTTCGATGAACGGTTTTTGAGTTATTGCTCTTGACTTAGTAAAAACGTGTCAAAATTTGTTTGTGAGCACTCTAGAGACTACAGTTTTCATCTGATTTTGATGAAACTTGCTATGTTTCTTTAGATTGATAAGATCTTGGTCAAGTTCGAATTTGACATTTTTTTCGATGAACGATTGTTGAGTTATTGCCCTTGACTTTGTAAAAACGTGCTAAAATTTGTTTGAACAGGATTGAAGCTACAGTTTTCAACCGATTCTGATGAAACCTGGTGTGATCATTGGAATTAATAAGATTTCGGTCAAGTTTGTATTTGACTGTATTTTCGTCAAACTTTTTTTTGAGTTATTGCCTTGGAATTTATAAAAACGCGTAAAAATTTGTTCGTGAACAGGATTGAAGCTGTAGTTTTCAACCGATTCTGAGAATTGATAAGATCTCGGACAAGTTCTAACTTAATGCATTTTCGTTGAATGTTTTTTGAGTTATTGCCCTTGTCTTTGTAAAAATGCGTCAAAATTTGTTCGTGAGCACAAAAAAGTTACTTTTCAACCGAATTTTTGAAACTTAGTGTAGTCACTGGAATTCAGTTTTTACCCTTTATTTGTTATGCTTTTGATATAATAAAATTTGCATTATCGTGTATTCAAATAGTATCATTTCTGACAGCTGCCAGTGGGCGTATGTTACCTTGCCTGGCAAGCCCTGGTGTTTTGTATTCAAAGTAAACCTGTATATAGGTTGACAGTAAATTATCAAATACCTATACCACTGACAGGTTTGGACAAAATGTAGCATTAAACACTTTAAAAAAACGCATCATGGAAGCTTTTGTTTAAATTTTCATTATTATTTTTTTTCAAATTTTAAAGGGAACCCAACCACACAATATATGGCCACGTATGGTACCTTTATGTGATATTAATACCACATAAGAAAAATACCACATAGGCTTCAAATGTGGGTCCGTCCGAGATCGGCCACATGATATTGTTTACATTATCCGCAATGTTTTGCCTAAGCCTATGACAAAAATCGAGCAATTTTTTTAAAATATTATCTACATATTCTTTCTATCATGGTTTTCGATTGCCGATTGTGTTAAAATACCAACTTCAACTTGGGAACCAATTGAAGAAAACGATTTCTAAACTTCTAAAGTCTGCTCGAGTCAAGTTGAGATAGAAGAATGTCAATGACAATGGCCGACTGCCGAAAAATGTGACTTCAAATCGCCGTGTCTCGGAATCAAAAGCTAATAAAAATTATTTAAACATATTGGCAAAAAGTTGATTCAATTCCACTGTTAAAGATGTATGATGTGTTGATGTGAATTTTATGGATTCTAGTAGAAGTAAGGACGTGATGGTTGAAATATCTCCATTAGACAAGATTGCGTGACGTCATTGTAGAGCCAAGGTAAGGTAAATGTAAACAAACCTCGAAATCGGGACATTTGAAAGCCACCTATGTCAAATTTTGAATTCAATTAATTGTTTTATTTAGCATCAATATTTCAGCAGCATTCACGAAGATCTGAGACTAAATTATCCTATTTTAAACGACATAAAACTTAGAAATTGCCCTTTGTACTTTTTCAAAGCGCGTGTCACGCAGGTGAGTCTGTAAAATTGAAGATTTTGATTCTACCGGTGCCTGTTGTAAAATCAATTTCAGGATGTATTGGCTGGACGAAAATGGAAAAAATAATATGGCTGATGTAGAGAAATGGACAAAGAATTATAATCAGCGGAATTAATCTCCCGGTACTTCGTTTTAAAAACAAGCATCCATTTTCTCTAAAGTTTTGCGTCCCACACAATGAGTGATAATGGCAATTGCCGACCGCGGAAATCGACTGCAGTTTCGACTAAGCGCATGCCAATGAAAAAATATTTGAAAATATCTATGCAAAGCAGATTCAATTCTGCTTTTAACTAGGTGTATCTGTATAACATTTTATTTTTATGTCATGCATTCAAGATTTTGATTCTACCGGTGCCTGTTTTAAAATCAATTTCAGGATGTATTGGCTGGACGAAAATGGAAAAAATAATTTGGCTGATGTAGAGAAATGGACAAAGAATTATATTCAGCGGAATTAATCTCCCGGTACTTCGTTTTAAAAACAAGCATCCATTTTCTCTAAAGTTTTGCGTCACATCACAATGAGTGATAATGGCAATTGCCGACCGCGGAAATCGACTGCAGTTTCGACTAAGCACATGCCAATGAAAAAATATTTGAAAATATCTATGCAAAGCCGATTCAATTCTGCTTTTAACTAGGTCTATCTGTATAACATTTTGTTTTTATGTCATGCATTCAAGTACTATCTGTTGATGGCGTGAAGGGAGCCGCGGTGGCTCAGTGAGTTAGACGCTTGCTCGCTAACCTGGAGGTCCAGGGTTCAATCCCGGCATGGGTCGAGATGATACCTTCGGATTTTTCAACCCGGTTTCCCCCTGTCAGTGATGCAGGTCGGAGGGGCTGACATGGAAAAGCGTCTAATCGTTCGGATGGGACAATAAACCGAGGCCCGTGTGCTATTGGCTGTGCACGTTAAAGATCCCTCGACAGTTGGAAATCGAAAATAAGAGCAGGCTAATGCCGCTGTCCTGGCAAAATTTCCCTCATTGCACACTGCATGGCGTTTGCCCGTCCTGAATTAGCCCATATAGGTGCAGAAAGTAGGACGTAAAACTCCATTCATTTCATTTGATGGCGTGAAGGTGGGAATTTCGCCAAGATCGCTTGACACTAGGCTGGACTATATTTAGGCCGGTCAATCTGCCAGACGAACCGACATTTTCACGGCTTGATAAAATGGTTTAAATTGTTGTGGTTTAATTCTAATGACTTTATGCAAGCTGACATATCCTCCATGGCCAATAGATTAATCAGAAATGAGAGCACTGGAGCTGTAGATTATTTGCTTCCATTAGGCCGCATGCTTAGGCTATTTCAAAAGCGTTTTGTTTCTTCTAGAATTTTATTTTTTAGTATGATTTTAATAATGGTTGTGAGGTTTCATTAGCCAGAGGATACGCAGAATCTCAGAGCGACTGAAAAATAAGGCATTGGCTTTATTTTTCCAGGTCTCAGATGGACGTTTCGTCGGGTGATTCTCAATTTTTGCCATAGCACGCAGGAACTCGTTGGGTACATATTTTTGTGAATTCAATCTTCACTTACTGCCCTTGCCACAATACTTATTTCCCTTTGTGTTTTTGCACAGGTCCAACATCCTACCACGAAGATTTTGTCCCCTTGGTAGTTTAGACCCAACTTCGTAAGAATCTTCCTCCTTGTAGACCTGGCCACATTTTTTTTCTGACATTACTACTAACTTCCATAATTTTTCCAGGTAATAACTCAAAAACAAGAAAAGGCTATATATCAGGTATCACTACGAAAAACAGCCAAAAATCGATAAATATTAAAAAAAAAAATCCATTTTGAAAATTGACATCATTATGGTTTTGAACGAATAGCTGCCCTATTTGACGTTATTTACAATTTATGTGATCCAAATTTAGCTCTTTCAATATTGTTTACGAAATACTGAATCCTATCCTGAATAGACATATTCCCATAAGAATAAAACATGTCCTAAACTTCTGCAAATCTGTATGGATATCTGAAGACATTTTCGATCTTAAACATTACAGGGACTCTCTTAAGAAAAAGGGTGACTATCTTCAATATAAAAAGGTTAGAAATGAAGTTAAAACTGCAATAAGATATAGTAAAAGAAAACATCTGGAATCTCTAGTATCAGATAGAAAGAATAGTAAGCAAATTTGGAAAGCAATAAATAGTGCAACTGGTAACAATATTTCACAATCTACTCCTCATATTGACCCAGAAACTTTTAATGACTATTTTATCAATGCTGTTCAAAATATATTAAGTACTACTTCAAGTACAACCAATACTCGTATTATAAACGATTTTGTCAGAAGTAGTATATCGTCAAATACCCCTGTTTGTCAAATACCTTATATATATACATTACTGATGTGTTTAAATATCTCTCTAGTTTAGACAAATAATGTAGTAGGTCTTGTTGGTGTTGAAGGGTGTAATTAAACCATTTCGAAAAGCTTTCTTTTCACCATTTTTCCACAATTACCACGTAATTCTTGCGGGATACCACGTCTATTGAGCATTACAGTTCCTGTTAAACAATTTTTCGTTGCACGAAGCACGCGCGCCAAATCTACAGAATTATACAAACTATCTGCAAACACATGATATCCTTCCTTGATCAAGGTAAGGTTTACACAATTTCATTATGGAGATTGATGTTTTGTTCAGACCTGGTTCTACTGTATCCAGTTTCTCCATCAGCTAAGGTTCTGATGCCCTATTTTGTTGGCTTCTTTGGTATATACTGCCGAAATACAACCCTGCCTTTGAAACCAATCATACTCTCATCAGCAGTTTATTTTAATATGGTACATAATAATGCTGGAACTTAGACATTAACTCTGGAATTTGTTATTACGATTATTGGGATCAGTCTGGCACACATGTTGCATTGTGTGACACAACAAAAGAAAACGATCTCTGTTCAATGCATTTGCAAAAGAAATGGGGTGCTGGATTTTATTAACATGTTGATATGTTTGATATACAAGTAAAACAAGGCATTAATAACCAATCACATTTGATTGCTGGAAAACAAGCATGCAATCATAAATGTCACAACAGATTCTTATTGTAAGTATCAAAGTCTTTTTCAGTTTTGTTAGAATAAAGATAAGAATATTGTATTTTGTATATGTTATTAAAATGTATAACCTCCTAATATGTTACTTACTTTCCAGTTAGAAAAAGGTACATACTGAAAATGGAAAAGTCATCCTATACAGCCCATTTTCGATTATCCCCTGATGACATAAAGAGATCAACTGATTCGCTAAAAAAAATGGTTTATTATGCACACATGAGCAGTCACCCACATACCTTTAAAATTCTACACATAAGACAGCTTAAAATTATGCTTAATTTACATGTTTAAAAAGACCAGTCGAAAGAGGATTTAAATATTGCTTAACAGTTATAGATTTGTATACAAGATATGCTTCGGTTATTCCTTTGAAAAACAAAACGGGAATATCAGTCAAACACTCATTTGAAACCATAATGAAACAATCTAACCGACATTCAGAAAAACTGTTCATAAACTTTAATGATTATTGATGCTTAAAAATTAAAACTGATCTTAATGTACACTTTGAAATGAACAAAATTAAAAATGGAAAATAGAACACACTTGAAATGAATATTAATCCGGCATACAAATATACCCACGAAACAGACACAACACAATTACTGTTGCATGTAATCAAGCAATCCTTCAAAAGAATTCTGGATACTACTATCATCAAGTGCAGTAAATTGATTTTGGAGTTTTTCTCTTTCCTTGGATTTTTTTGTCTTTTTTATTTCGTTTTTGATTCTGTTGAGCAAATAGTCCAATAAAGTTAATTCCTTGGATGGACTCCAATCTTTCCTCCACACACCAGCTTGCGCGCCATCTTTTATCAGTTGCATTACCATATAAACTTGGACCTAATGACTGACTTATTTTCTTCCACAAACCTGACTTGTCGTTGCGGCAACTTGCGGTACCGTTTCAGTTTTTTGTCCGGTCATCGCTACTGCTAGTCAGATATGCTTTAAAAATAACAACTCGCAATCATGTATAAGTATAGATTACAAGCATAGACTTCAAACGGTAGAACGCGGATTCAAACTGAGTTCTTTTTGTTTGTCGTGAACGACGTATCGAACACGGCCCAAACAAAATGGCGGCAAATGTAAACAATCGTCTTTTCAAAAGGCATTCTATGACAAATAGTAATCAATTGATAATCATATTTTGAATATTGTGACATATATATATAAGATAAAAAGTTAAATTCAGAACTACTGTCTCTGCAAGTAAAAAGTTTTTTTGAATATTTGGCATAATTTATTTTAGAACTGGAATAGAAGCTTCAAGTTAGTATTGTTCGTCTTAAAATGTCTTTAAATATAATAAGAACACCATATGTTTTTTCAGAGGACAATTTTCAGTCAAAATTAGTGACCTTTTTGGGATAAAATTTCTAGGAAAGAAATGTATTTCCATTTAATGTAAACTATCAAAATATATATTTTTTATCAAAGCAAAGTCACTCTAAGATTAAGGTTGTTATTCCAATTCCCTTAAAAATAATCGTGAAATTCAAAAAACTTTTCAAATTGCATAGACAGTAAATGTCGCCAGTTGAGAGTTTTAATATATATTTATGACAGTAGAAAAAATATTCAATTCAGAATAAAGTGCCCAGAGAGTAAATCAATTTCAATTGTCTATAAAATAATGAAAAAAAAATTACAACATTTTTACTTTGTTCATTCATAACTTACTACAATACTTCTTTCATGCTGCTAGACCTATTCCATTTTAATTGTAATTAATGATATTTTCTCTATTAAACTTATTTATAGAGAAATGTTTGAAAAATCAACTTATTATTATTGTTACTATTTTTATTTTATACAGGCTTAGATTAAATGAATCAGCCATTCCAACCATACAAGCCACTCCACCAAACCAAAGTTCAAGTCTGCCCAAACCACAAAAATCTGCAGCAGTGAAATTGGGAAAGAGGAAGTTAATTGATGAGTTTAATAGTAACATTATCAAAGAAAGTGAAATCGTTCAAATAACTGATGAAAAGAAAGATTCTGATTGTACCAAGGTTCAGCAAGTTTCACCTCTGGCTACAATTTCAAAACGGAATAACACTGCTGAAAAAAGTATGTACATCTAATCTGTTTCTTAATTAAACCAGTGATGACTTGTGTGTCCATTGAAATGTAAAGACCACATTTTACACCTCATGTACAAAATGAATGTTGGCTTAAAGGGTAATAGTTTGAATTTTAGGGGGTTGAAATGAATCTTGGCTCTTGAATATGTATATCGTCACCGTCATAGCACAATTGCATAAGTCACTTTTTGTCGTTTTGAGAAAAGAGATAAAAACGTCACCAAAGCAACATGCTTACAACAATAAATTTGTTTTTAGGTATGGCAACTTCAATTGCACAAATTCTGCTAATAAAATTGCTAAATTTTGAAAATATTATTTTTTGTCTAAATGACATGACTTGGGCAAATGGGATAGATCACTTCGGTTGAACTAATGACTTAAGCAAAAGCAATAGCATCAATATTTGATATGCGATACCAGAATAAATAAGTTCAAAACTAGAACTGAGATTAATTTTAATCATCTATGCATAGAAATTACTATTTCATTTAATTTTAACTTAACAACATTTAATTTCATTTATAAACATTTCATTTTAACTTAACAGCATTTAACAGCATTTCATTTTAACTTAACAGCATTTCATTTTTTAACAGCATTTCATTTTTTAACAGCATTTCATTTTAACTTAACAGCATTTCATTTTTTAACAGCATTTCATTTTAACTTAACAGCATTTCATTTTAACTTAACAGCATTTCATTTTAACTTAACAGCATTTCATTTACCAAATTAATTAATAATAATCATTAATACAATTCATTCACTTTATAATTTATCAACGTTATCATTCGTGTGGTAAGTTATCATAAAAGGAATGAGTGTTTTGTGGAAGGACTCGTTTTAGGACCTGGAGATCATCATATTTTCTGCCAGAAATACATCTTGTATTTTCAAATATTCGCTTCCATTGGGCATCCGTATCAAGAATTCGAATTCTAACAGGCAATGGTTTCCACACATCATCTTTGTCAGAGAATAATCGATATAATCGATGTTGAATTGAGGCCATGCTAACTGTTGGATCTCCAACTTTCTTACCGGGTCTTATCGAGCTAACTGATGGTTCTGATAGTTTTAGGAAATCAGAAACAAGTGGTTGCCTAGCAATATACGCCCACTTACACTACATAAATTGTCAATATATCAAGGAATGTTACTATCTTAATTTTTGTTGGATGGTGTTCAGATTTGAATTCATCCAATATCTTGTTAATATAAAGCATCTAATTTCATAACTAATAAAACTCCGTAAATATTTGTTGAATCGATCCGGAATACAAACTTGTCCAAGATTTTATGGATATTATCCTACACACAAAAGTTTATTAAATTCCTACCACAACTGTGGTCTCTATCATGTTCACAAGTCATTTTTAACACATTTAAGGTGTAAAACTCCGTAAATATTTGTTGAATCGATCCGGAATTCGAACTTGTCCAAGTTCTTATGGATATAATCCTACACACAAAATTTTATTCAAATCAAACCAAAACTGTGGTCTTTATTGCGTTCACAAGCCATTTTCAACACATTTTGGGTGTTAAACTCCGTGAATTTTTGTCGAATCGAACCCAATTTCGAACTTGTCCGAGATCTTATGAATATAATCCTACATACAAAATTTTATTCAAATTCAACCAAAACTGTGGTCTCTATCGCGTTCACAAGCCATTTTTAACATATTTTGGGTGTAAAACTCCGTGAATTTTAGTCAAATCAAACCCAAATTCGAACTTGTCCGAGATCTTATGAATATAATCCTACATACAAAATTTTATTCAAATCCAACCAAAACTGTGGGCTCTATCGCGTTCACAAGCCATTTTTAACACCTTTTGGGTGTAAAACTCCGTGAATTTTTGTCGAATCGAACCCAAATTCGAACTTGTCCGAGATCTTATGAATATAATCCTACATACTAAATTTTATTCAAATCCAACCAAAACTGTGGTCTCTATCGCGTTCACAAGCCATTTTTAACATATTTTGGGTGTAAAACTCCGTGAATTTTAGTCGAATCAAACCCAAATCCAAACTTGTCCGAGATCTTGTGAATATAATCCTAAATACAAAATTTCATTCAAATCCAACCAAAACTGTGGTCTCTATCGCGTTCACAAGCCATTTTTAACATATTTGGGGTGTAAAACTCATTGAATTTTAGTCGAATCAAACCCAAATTCGAACTTGTCCGAGATCTTATGAATATAATCCTACATACAAAATTTCATTCAAATCCAACCAAAACTGTGGTCTCTATCGCGTTCACAAGCCATTTTTAACATATTTTTTGGTGTAAAACTCCGTGAATTTTAGTCGAATCAAACCCAAATTCGAACTTGTCCGAGATCTTATGAATAAAATCCTACATACAAAATTTCATTCAAATCCAACCAAAACTGTGGTCTCTATTGCGTTCACAAGCCAATTGTGGACAGACGGACCGACGGACCGCCGGACGGACGGACGGACGGACAGGGGCGACGGCAATATACGACCACATTTCAATGTGGGCGTATAAAAATCATTTCTTTGACAATATATGGTCGGGGTTTTCGTCTGGCAGTTATCATAATCATTACAAGATCTCTAGGGGTATAAATATCTGCAATAATATTACTCTCTATACAGCTGTGCATAGAATCACACTCCATATTGGTGTGTCCAGATACCAAGTATTTTTAGTAAATGACCACACCTGTTTCTTTTGTAAGTAAACACTGGCAAGATTACAATTCTTGTTCTTATTAGAAGCAAGAAACTGTTTGAAAAGATTGTATTGGATCGATGAAAATACTTCACTTGATAGATCTCCATTAGTTTCATCCCACACGTAGCAGTATCCATCATGGGTATTCATATTGTGAAGTGTGAAGTTGTGCACTTGAAGTTTCGTTCGATAATACATAGAGCTAGCCTTTGTTTGTGGGCATAATTGTACAGCCTGCGTATCCATAGTCCAGCAAGAAACAGTATCATCTACCATAGCCCTCTCTTTATCTTCTGATTTTCTTTTCCTGGCTTCATCTTTGGATGAAATGTGCTTTTGATGTTTTTCAGGTGAAATTGTTCCTAATTTTGCACCTATGCATGTGTCACATTGATCTTTCCTGGGCATAAAAATAGACATCTTTAAATCTGCAAAAACTTTCTTGAAATATGTAAAGCCAACAGCTCTCTGGGAAGTCTCGTGTGCATCGTGCTGATATCTTTCATATAAGCTTGTAATCTTTGTGCCTGGTTCCAGAAAACGCTTTTCGTTGTATGCTGGTACCTTGCGGCAGTAGTGGGATTCAACACAAGGAATATTTAGTAACCAAACTTTCAAGAAAGTAACTGTTTCTTCAGATATTTTCTTCGTTATCCAATGTTTCTTTTCATTTAGAGTTTTGGTATCTTGTTTTGTAGTTTCTTTCACAGGTTCGGCAGTTTTTGTTTTAGATGAATTACATGTCAGCCAATCTGTAATAGTCCTTGAAGCCATACCAAGTGTTGAACAGAACATCTTCTTACAAACTTGATATACTGATCCATCGGGTTTTCTTAAATAATATTCGAACATAGACGACCTTTTGTTTTCAATTGATTTTCTTTGCTTTATCTCTACACTCGAAACCAATGCCTTTACTACGGATTTTCGTTCTTCCCAAGATTTCATGTTGTAAAATGTATTGAATATTGAAGTTCTGTCATCTTCTGTGAATTTATTACAATGTCTTAAGTTGGACTTCTGACAAAATGTTGATTGGCACCTTTGTCCCTGCTGTTTTTCTTTATTTAGAATACCTGTCCTACTTTCATGTTGCTCTCTTGTTTCTCTTATTTGTTGGAGCCTCTGTACTTTGTGCTATTAATTGCTCTTCTGTATCATCTGATGCATCATCAGAACTTGAACCTGATGGGGTGTATTCTTTGTCGACAATATCAAGGGACCTATCTTCTTCATCAACCACAGCACGTATATCTACATCTGCAGGTATAGTAGAATCTTCTGATGCCTGGTCTGTAGTTACTTGATGACTTCCACAAGGAACATCCAACATGATACCAATTGGACGAAATTCAGAACAATTAAAAATTAACCTCTGTTCTGGTTCTTCATCAGAATCTGATGATGATGTTTCAGTGCCAGTACCTATAAATAAAAGTTTAATTTTACATTAAGCGCAAACAAATTGTTTATTTATGTTCAAAATATGGTTTTAAAAACATATCTATTGCCTCCAGTGTAACATAGAAACCAAAAGGCATGTTATTAATAACTGATTTTAGTTATTTTAAAGATAAAATACAACTGTCACATTCGCCTAAGTCATTACGAATGAGGTTATGCACCCCAATCGGCCACATGGATATAATCAACCATGCCTTTCATTTGACTTAAGCGATTGTACATATGAATATATATATGAATACACCTCTATATCAAATGAATTGTCCAATGAAAAAACTGTGATGATGATCCTCAACGAGGATTGTATAACACTCACCTTGTTCAATCATGGTAAGCAGCTCCTGTGCACTGTAAATACTTTTTTTCTTGGCCTGTTTTGTAGGCTCCATTATTGTCACCTGTGTCGCCTAAGTCAGTCATGTGACTTGGGTGAATTTGAAAAAGGAGGGAAAATAACACTTTTTTATTGGTCAATGGCTTAGCCAATAAACTAGAAGGGGGGAAATGACATGTTTCTCATTTACAGGGGGATAACTCTTTTTAGACAACAAATGACTTAGCAGGCGATTGTGCTATGACCTTGACGATATTATGAAAATAGCCTTCAGGGCCCAGTTGTTCAACTCATGGTTAAAGTAACCAATGGTTAAAACATAACCCATCGTTAAATCTCTTAACCTGTGGTTTCTTAACCACTGGTTATATTTCTGTTGTTCGTAAAATTGGTTAAGTAACCACAGGTTAAGATTTAACAAGTGGTTAAATTTTACCCACAACCTCAACACCCTCCCCATCTCCACTGTAAACAAATATGGCGTCGTCTGCTCCGGCTTCAATTCTTGATTTGGAAAAGAAAAGAGTAAAAAAAAAAACTTTAGTGTAGAAGAAAAGAATTTAATACAGGAAGAAGTATACAACAATTATGGCTTGTTAACATCAAAACATAGTAATTCAATTACGAATAAGAAGAAAAATATTGTTTGGGAGTCAATCGCAAACAACACATCTGCCTTAGGAGTAGCAGTACGAACATCGAAAGAGGTCCGTGATAAATGGAGCAATACAAAAAAAGCTGCAAAAAGAGCTTTTACAGATAGAAAGGCAAGCACGTCTAAAACTGGTGGTGGGCCTCGTCCAAAGCCTCTGAGTTCTGCGGTAGAACGGGTGATAGATATTTGCCGTGAAAGTGCCAGCTTCCAAGGCATTATTGGTGGAATTGAAACCACTGTTCACAATGTTCGCGCTGAAGGTCCGTATTCTATTTACTTTTCACTTGAAAATTAGTTTTCATTATGTAGTTTTTCACGAAATATTCACTGGTCAAGTTCACTTCTCAACGTTGACGTCTGCAGCCATTGTTTACGTTTAAATAGCATTCACCTTTCCACAAGGCCTATCTAACCGGCTTACAGTAGTTACAGTCTGGCCTAAACGAAACGTTTAACATGATAGTATATCCATAATGTTAGGCCTAGATCGTTTTAATCCTCGATCAGTCCAATTCCTTAGTTGTAAACATAGTTGCAATTTCTTAAATTTGAACAGCAATGGCATCTCTAGGCTATATTCAGCTCTCGGTTTTGTCTTGTTGAGTGAACATGGGCTAGTCTAAAAACCGTTATAACGTAAGTTGAAAGTATTTAATCTCCAATGTAAACATTATTTTTGTTTTTTAAATTTTATACCCATATCTTTGCTGTGTGAATGCATGGTTATCCATGAGAAGCATCAATTAAATAATAAATAACAGAAATAAATAAATCTATAAAAAAAATATAAGAACGACTGACCTATATTTCATCGGTAGATTTTGAACTGGGTCAAAGTATGGTGCTACATTAGGGCATAGAAGAAGTGTATATGATTTATGTAAAACCTACTTTTGCTTGCATTTTCCATAACACAAAACCTCAGTCTACTAACAAACACAGTCAAAATAAAATTATATGCTAAGTGTCTTTTGCATTTGACAACTGAAGGACTAAAATTTATTTATTATAGCACCTTTGACTGAACCTGATGTCCTGTATCAAATGGAGGATAGTTTTGTGTCAGCCCATAATGAAACTCATATCACCTGGAACTCCAGAGTTTGATTCTTGCTCCCCATCCATTCTTCAACCAATCAATAAAACTATGAGAAGTCAACCACCCACAACTTCGAAAACCACACTAGAGGAATCAAGTAATAAAAGGTGATTGATATTTTCCTCTTGCACCACACCTTCCACGTATACTTGCTCTATATGACTCTGAATAAAACCATGGACCATGTAATAAAAATTGTCATAAAGACGACCAAATGTGTTATCCGAAGGACTTGTGGCTTTACTGGAGACTGTTTGAATATTTTGTTTATCACAGATGTTCTCCAAATGACCTTCGCGAATTTGATTATTTGATCATTTATGATCAATAACATTTTCTTGGGTCTCAACGTGTCTACATGACATAGACCCACCAAGCAAAGATTTAAGTTAAACATAAATTTTCAATTTGAAAAATATACATTTTTTGACATTTCAGTGCTAAAAAGAGGAAAATCACTGCCGATGATGTTTATGAGATGCAGTATAAGATGCTTCAGAAGGAGATGGTGAAACAAGATAAAGAAATTGTTAAATTAGATCTTCAAATATCACTCCTAAACAAATTAAATAATGCTCATAACGCCCCCCAAATCACCATCCCTATCTCAAATTATGAACTCTTTATATTAAATTACATTACTCAGATGGCTTCGATGTGGGTGGATTTAATTATATGTTTAACAAAAATATATTCTTTTAATAGCTGTAGGATTTGAACCATGTTATAGTTTCAATTTTATGAAAAGAAATAAAGGGAAAATACATTTCTTTACGTACAAATATGACATAATGTCCCTTTTATTATTACAATTCTAATATTTGTTGAAAAAAAAGTCTGTTTAACTAATAGTAATGCAATAATTTCATTTTAAAAAAAGGTCCTGGCAACATGTTCCCTCATTCTCTTTCCGTCTTGTTGCCCATGGAAATTTTCAACAGGAACTGGTACGTGATGAGCATTAACATCCGCATCAACAGGCTCTCTCATCATGATGGCAATATTATGCAGTACAGCACAAGCTAAAATAATCCTGCAACCTTCTCTGGTTTCATTCTTATCTATAAAAGAAAGAAATTGGGCTTTACGATAATCATTCTACTTATATGATGGGATACACTTTCAATATCTTCGAAAACTGAGAAGCACTAAAATAATACCTCTGAATGTAGGACATGAAACCGTCTCTTCAATATCCCGAATGTCCTTTCGATAGTTGATATTGTAGAGCTGTGGCTGTGGTTAAATTTGTGTTGTTGGTTATCATTGGTTACTCTAAATTGTGTAAGTAGAAACGTTGGTTCATTGAAGGAAGTGATAATAGAAATGTAAATATTATAAAATAATTCTAGGCCTAGAGCGCAAAATGATAACTTTGAAATGTATATTTTACCTGTTATATTGTGTTTGTTTCCCATCAGCTGGATGCAAAAAAGGTGTCAATAACCAGGCTTTACATGAATAGACCCTTTTACGGTTGTCTGTGCGCATGCGCTAGCCACTTCCGCTAAAATGTAAACAATGGTCGTTATGTCGTTACTTTGCATGGCTGTCGCTGTCCACCTTCGTTAATTTATCAACACAGGCTAACATTCTGGTCTGGTTGCAAGATCAGTTTGCCCAAATCATCGCGAAATGAATTTTTGAAGGAGTACTCAACCTTTGGCGGCTTCAGAATTTGTATTTGAAATAAATATTTAAGGAAATGAAGCGACTATAGCCTAGGCCTACTGTCTGAAGCCGTAAATAGGCGTTCCAAGGGCCAAGGTATCTACCCAAATCAAAAAAAATAAACGGCCTGCATCCTACTTTTAATACAGCTTGAGAAAGTATTCTTCATTATTATAAGAATGAAATAATGCATAGGCCTACAATATGTAGGTATGTTAGTAATCCGATTTCTGGCCAAATCATAAATAGCAGGCAGCCTCGTTTTGGATTCAACAATATTTCGAAAATGCAGAATGAGCGATTTCTTGGAAATAATGCTTCTAAAGCACTACATTAATCACAAATTGTGGTGCTCAACCTTTGATGACGTAGTTCACAGATACCAAGAGGCGTCTGCTTAAAAAAAATGGCTGACCGACTTGAAAATGTTCGCAAATTTTTTCTCCGACTTCTTGGATTTTTTACAGTCATTAAAAACATCGATTATCTTTTAGACGGTAAGTAAATATTTTTTCAAACTACTATATTAATATTCCTCTTTTAGTTTACTATATTTCTGCTTAATTTGATAAAAATTGATCGATCAGCAGGACGTGGCAAATTTTCATCCGCAGTGTGAATTGTGATCGGTTGTCAACCAAGCGTCAGCTGGAATCTAGGTCACGTGGCCTATTTGGAACAATATGATTGGTTATTTATTTCATTTTCATGAATTTCGTGTGCTATCTTTTGGATGTTTTATTTAATGCATATATTGCTGTTAAATTATACATTTTGAGATTGATTTGCTTATTAGTTATTGTTGTTAGCTGATTTTAATTGACAGTATGAGTATGAAAATGATTTATCTCAGTTTGTGATAAATAAATTAGGCTTACCTGTTTCTAAAGGTTTCTTATTTTAATTTAATTTTTTTCATTTGTGACCTTTCTAATTTTAAATTATATGCCTCACCTCACACATATAGTCTCTATATTTTTTCAGGTTGATTCAACCACGAAAAAAAAGCGTTCCGCACCCTTGCCGGCAAAGCCTGGTATTGCCAGACAGTATCTGAGGGATTTCTACAGCGATCCCCCAGAGGATGGAACAGTCAAAAGTGGGCACATCCTTCATCTCTTTATCGAAAATAACAATATCCCAAACTATTTATGCAGTTCGCTCACTATTTGCCAACTTACCGCTGCTGAAACAGAATGATTTGACAGGGATCACCAACCGACTGAATTGTTTTCAACACCTAGGTCGTGAACAGGAAAAAGAACAGTTTTTACAATTTGTAGTCAAGCTTTTGAGAAGCCGTCTTCTCCTATTCCATGCCCAGGTCCAATTGAAAAGGAAGTTTAATTCCAGCACCAGATCCAGGCCCGTGTGTATATAGTGTCCAATCGAGTGCTCTAGTGACACCCGTCCGTCATCGTGGGACACCGCTTACTCCCAACAAGGCTAAAATGAAAAAGAGGCTGCTCAAATGAGGAGTGCTGAAAAGGTGAAATACTTAAAATGTGTGAAAGATCTGAAAAAGAAAATAGACATTCAAAAAGTGAACAAAATTAAGTATCTACATTCGTCGAAAAACAAATTCAATGAAGATTAAAGATGCTTTACTAAAAAAAACAATTAAAATGTAAAGCTTCCATTGCTGATATCAAAGTGGCGAAGACACCAACTTCTATTGTTCAGTTATTGAGAAACCCTGTACGTCCTAAGATTACATAAGAACACTAATAAAAAGAAACGCCAGTCCACAGTTCCTAAGAGAGACTATTTGAAGTTAAAGAAAGAAATTGAAGAGCAAAAGAAAACAATTCGAAACTTAGAAAATAGAGTACTTAACCCTGAAGAGACATTGTTAGAACTGAGCACAGCCAAGGATGACGTAAAGGCTACTAAGAAGGATGGGAAGACCTACAGTGTGACTACTAGACTGATGGTTTATGATGCAATCGTGAATCAGGTTCCCACAGATAATATCCCGTCCCTCATGGAAAGTCAAGCTCTAAGGACTGGTGAAAAGCTGAGCGCCATACCTCAAAGGTCAACCGTGGAACAGATGGCCAGGGAACTAGATGTCATCGCTGACCTTAAGGCAGCTGAAGTTGCAATGAAAACGTCAAAGCTTACAATAGGATTCGATGCTACCACGCAGGAGGGTACTCAAATCAATAGTATTCACCTGACTACAAAGACAGAATGTGAAGTTATCACAATAGATGAGCTACCTGGAGGAACAGCAGATGACTATCATAACCATGTCATAGAATCTGTTGATAACTTGGCAAGAGTGTATGCAGACTTTCATGCTGAGGAGTACCAATACTGTCGTTCTGTCATGATTGGTAACATTTCAAATTCCATGACAGACAGGGTTGTTGTCAATCATGCTGCCATAAGAAAAATTAATGGGACATGGGGAAAAACTCTAAATGAACTGAATAGTCATCTCCATCCCCTTGACACAATTGCTTCCTCATGCCGATCTGCATTAAAAAGTCTCGAATTAAGCAAGGGTCAACTCTTTGGGAACGATTGTATGGCTGGCAATCTTGTGTTGCAGATTAACAAGTTTCGTTTCAAAGATGGGAAGGGTGATCCAAAGGGGTTCAAGGTTTTGCTATTAGTCCTGCAAATGTAATATTGGTACCATAGGAATAGTATTTTCAAGACCTTTCCAATGGTACCAATATTATTGGAATCTATTCACTTTGAAATTTTTACTTGCATACCTACAATATGCCTGCACAAATAACTCCAAATTCAATTAGGGATCAGCCCAGATTCTCCATTTTCATTTTATTATTCATCACGTGACCCTTTTGGCAGAGTTTGGAGAGTCCGAGTTCTCCTTTCTGTCGAGGTGGTGTGATTGCGAAGAGACCACGTGACAAAATGACGGATTGTTGCGATAATAAAATTGTTGTATCTACTATGCACAATGGTTCCAACCTTTACTTGTTTTTTTATTTTGTCTAAGAATAACAGGGCTTATATTCTATCAATAAGGCCTATGGTTGTTTTTGAAACGTAGAAAATTAAGTTTAAAGTCCAATTGTATGCACAATATGCATTGTGAGTAACATCGATCGTCTGCTAGCCTAGGCCTAAACCTCTTTGAATTTAATTTTTTACAAAAGGACACATTATCTCACATGTTTTCCTACAATAACTAACTGCTCGGTGTTGCTTAAATGTAAAATGGCGTTTTTTTGTCTAACCGGAAATGACATATGACAGAAAAACCCATTTTATGTTTATTACCTTTTTTACCTCTGTTTTTGAACCGATTTTGATAAAACTTTTTTTGTTTGTTTCATTATTCTAATGTCTACATAATAGCTTTCAACATAAATGCACTTTTAGACATTCTCTGCTGACTTTTTGGAGCACTTTTTTAACCGTTTTTTTAACTTTTGCAATTTTATTTCGATCTATTTGAAAACTTACAATTGTATAAACATTTTGATTTCTAACTAAATGGTATTTTCAAAATTTGTATATCACTTCCGGTTTTGACGTCATTCGCTTGTAAAGTTGAAATTTCAACTTCCGGAATAATTAAGATAATCAAAAAAATCTTTTTGAGATGTGCTAGAAATAACCATTGACTAAATATGAAATGAAAAAATCTGACCCAGATATTTCATATCAGTCGCCATCTTGAAATGACTGATTTTTCTTTAAATTGAAATTCAGAATCAGGGAATCATTCGATTTGAATAAAAATGATGTCTATGGAATCTACAGTCGATTGCTAACAAAACATGGGAAGCCGATTTTTGATTTTCAATTCAAGAAATTTTTTTATTTCCGGTTTAGAATTTTCGGAAATAGTCAAAACTTTTTAGGCTCATATCCTGTGACCTTGACCTTGAGTGACCTTGAGACTTAAACAAGAGTTGTTACCCTTGACGAGATTTATCCAATGGCATGAACATTTAAGATGCCCAATGTTCACTTCCGGTTTTATGGCCGTCAGAAAATTGCATTTTTTAACTTTAAACAGCTCTGTCACGTGACCTAATTTACATACGTCATAAATTTTGTTTCGGTGTTACTATGCTTGATCTACTCTATCCAATGATATATGACACAATGTATTTGAATCATAATTCCGCGTTCTAGAATTTGAAAATATTCTGCCAAATTCCATTGTAACTGTTCGTGTTTCGTTTGTCTGTCTGCTGGTATTCCCGCGTCCCTTTTAGTTAACCTGCTTGTATTCTGATAGCTGTGCGCCCCTTTTATTTGGTATGACTGCTTGTAGTTCTGCACCTCTTTTATTTAGTCTGTCTGCTGGTATTTCTGATTCCATTTTATCTGCCTTTATATACACCCACATGAAAATGTGGACGTATATTGCCGTCACCCCACCCCAGTCCATCCGTCGGTCCGTTCGTCCTTCAACAATTTCTTGTACACGCAATAGCGACTAGAGTTTTTATCCGATTTGAATGAAGCTTGGTATGTATAATAAATCGTGATACTATCTCGGATACGAAATTAGGGTCTGATTTTAATTAGACTGGGATCCTTTCATAATTGGAGCTATTCCACTCGTCGGTTTATGAGTTATTGCCTTTGACTTAGTGAAAACGTTAAAATTTACTTGTGTATGTGATAAAAGCTAGAGTTTTTATTCGATTTGAATGACCTAATTTACATACGACACAAATTATTTTTGATTCGTATTATGTTTTATCTACGCTTTCCAATGATATGACACTATGTATTTGAATCATAATTCCTCGTTTTAAAATTTGAAAATATTCTGCCAAATTCCATTGTAACTTTTCGTGTTTCGTTTGTCTGTCTGCTGGTATTCCCGAGTCCCTTTTAGTTAACCTGCTTGTATTCTGATAGCTGTGCGCCACTTTTATTTGGTATGACTGCTTGTAGTTCTGCACCTCTTTTATTTAGTCTGTCTGCTGGTATTTCTGATTCCATTTTATCTGCCTTTATACACCCACATGAAAATATGGACGTATATTGCCGTCAGCCCAGTCCATCCGTCGGTCCGTTCGTCATTCAACAATTTCTTGTACACGCAATAGCGACTAGAGTTTTTATCCGATTTGAATGAAGCTTGGTATGTATAATAAATCGTGATACTATCTCGGATACGAAATTAGGGTCTGATTTTAATTAGACTGGGATCCTTTCATAATTGGAGTTATTCCAGTCGTCGGTTTATGAGTTATTGCCTTTGACTTAGTGAAAACGTTAAAATTAACTTGTGTATGAGATAAAAGCTAGAGTTTTTATTCGATTTGAATGACCTAATTTACATACGACACAAATTATTTTTGATTCGTATTATGCTATCTACGCTTTCCAATGATATATGACACTATGTATTCGAATCATAATTCCACGTTTTAGAATTTGAAAATATTCTGCCAAATTCCATTGTAACTTTTCGTGTTTCGTTTGTCTGTCTGCTGGTGTTCCCACGTCCCTTTTAGTTAACCTGCCTGTATTCTGGTAGCCGTGCGCCCCTTTTATTTGGTATGACTGCTTGTAGTTCTGCACCCTTTTAATTAGTCTGTCTGCTGGTATTTCTGAATTCATTTTATCTGCCTTTTTATACACCCACATGAAAATATGGACGTATATTGCCGTCACCCTGTCTGTCCGTCGGTCCTTCCGTCAACAATTTCTTGTACACGCGATAGAGACTAGAGTTTTTGGCCGATTTGAATGAAGCTTGGTATATGTATTTATCTTGATAATATATCGGATGAGTTCGAGAAGCTAAAGTTCTCATAGTTAATCTTTCTGTTTACTTCTTGTAGTTTTACATTCATTTTATTATCCCTGCAAACATATCTTGCAGTGCACTTTCTACTGACACACAAAAGAGAGTGAGTAATTTGACAAGTACGCTTTTATTATTATGTAAAACTCTTATCATTGGTTGAAAATGTGACATTTCATCCATGTATCGGGTGGGTTGCGCACTGCTCGGTACCGTTTTCACGGTTCTAGTTTTAATTGTTTTTTATCAATTATACCGTCTAATGAAGGGATAATAGGATTCTGATTAAGTTATTTTAACAGTTCAAGATGTCGGGCAAAGGAATCTATCTATCAAATTATGTTTCTGTATGGATTACTAGTGCACTTATGTATGACCTATAAAGTCAACAATTGCGTATAATTTTTTCTTCGTGTCTACTTACTATACCTCCAAATCACTACAGAATAAAGGAAATGTTTCATGTGTGTATTGTTAGTGAATTCTATGTTGATACTCACATATTTTACTTCCTTATATTCACTACAAATTATCTTTATCACATCTATCAAATCATATTGGGGTTCTAAGCAGAGATGAAAATTTGCCTGAATTCCAATTTATTTAATCACATAATCATAATGTATATATTATTTAATCACATTGTATATAATCAAATTAGTTAATCACATTGTATATAATCAAATTATTTAATCAAATCATAATCATATCTGTAGTAATAAGGAAGATATGTTTTTTTTAGCATGAATTCTCAATCATTCATTAGAGAGATGTTTCCAATTTATGTAGTGATTTCATGTTACCCTTTTGTTAATTCTTCGAGACTTTCGAATATATTTTTTGCTCTGAGAATTGTCCTTAAAAGGGGTATACATGAAAAATGAAGGTATTGAAGCCCTATCTGTTTACTCTACAATATTTTGTAAGATTTACTACCAAAATGGGGGCATTAAATTCAATACCTAATTGGAGGGAATAGGACGAAGAAAAATATGGTTTTGTTGGCTTATAGGTTAACATAGGGTACTGAGCCATTCATCTCAGAAACATTTAATTTGGGGAGATGATTCCAATGTTTGATTATTTTGAACTATTGAATTTCTTTTTCAGTTATTCCCATGATTTCCTTCTACAGACAGAATAATTGATAAAAAAATAGCCCATTAAAATGGCTTTCTTGTTTGAGCATTGTTGAAAGGAAGGTAAGGTAGGTATGGTTAAGTATTTTAAGTATCCATCGACATGTGTAGCCAGTCCACACTTCATGTTTAGAAAAATTAATTGTGGTCTGAAATAATTTTTTTTCTAGTGAAGAGTTACCTTGCTTTAATAAAGGGAAGGAATAAAAAAAACCAGACCACATCTATTTAATAATTTTTTTTTTTGGTGGAATTAATATGTCTAGAAAGAAGGGTATTTTTAATATGCTTTTTTTAATGCAATGTAGGAAATTTAAGGTGTTTGTTGGTCTTGTAAGAGTTATATAAAAATGCAGGATGTTTTATGAAATGTAGGATGTTAAGGTCTGTTTTGTGTACTATCAGATAGGATGCGTTTTACCCATGGAATTAAAATGGAATGGGGAAAACGCGTCCTATCTGATAGTACTATAACTACTTGGCAAAAGCCTAGTTAGTAAGGCAAGTGTACAGCGGCCCTATAGTGAGCAAATTCTTACTTCTGAAGAGATGATTAAATTATGCGAAACCCCAATACCAGGGATTAAATTGTTCAACGTACCTCCAAAAGACGTCACATTAGCTGAGACTTAGAACAACAGTTTTCTCAGGCAAAAACAATTAAGGGCACTCTACAATTTCGTACCTTTACCTGTCTCAAAATCAAAGTTAAAAGTATACAAACTAAGTTCTCAGATAAATCCAACGAAAGAAGTCACAGGAAGAAAACAGAACCTTGATGAAGACGAAGATGCACCTATTTTTTTTCGCTGTGCACCTTCTTTTAAAAACGTAATGTTCTGTGCACCTAGATAAAATTGACTGACACACTGGTAAATTATAAGTCACTTGCCTTTATTTGGAATAAAACTGATTGAATTATACCTAAATGAGATCGTAAACAATCTGCTTTCTTCCATTATTACAATCTAATTAAAATTATATTACATTTCGTTTCGGTTATTTTTTGATTGTCGACTCCATGTAATCTAAAGACTTGTATAAGGAGGTCATCTTCAAGTGACGAAAAATTCAGCCAATCAAAAACTACCTTCAAGATCGCGGGTCTATGCATTGATATGCATTGTGGGAAAATTATGACGCAATACAAAATATTCAAATATAAACGGTGTTCTGATTGGCAGAGGGGTGGCACGTGCTATAAATAGCTTATTCGTAACCAGAAGATGACCTCCTTATACAAGTCTTTAGATTACATGGAGTTGACAATCAAAAAATAACCGAAACGAAATGTAATCTAATTTTAATTAGATTGCCATTATTATAGCCATCTGTCAAATCTGTATTTTCTCGGATTGGCCGATTTGTCTATTCGCCTGCAGCAAATGCAAAAGAGCTCTTTGATTGGATAATTTGTCTCGCTCAGTGCAGAAATTGGAACACATGATTTAGGACAGTATTTGACAAAATAATCTTTGAAATACTATACTTTAATTATACGAGTAAGATATGCATTCTTAATAGGACTAGGCTCCCATGCCAAGCGATTTTTAGAAAAAGTTAAACAGAATTAACTCTTACATATCAAACAATTTATCTTTCATTTTAAATTCACCTAACAATAAATCTTGTATAAGGCTACAGTTTAGGCTGAGTGCCTCTATAAAGATGTTACCAAATTAAACATGTCCCAATTCAGTAAAATACATAACATGTAGATCGATTAAGAACAAATAAGACATCAAAACAGCATTTGGGGATTGTGATGAACTTTAAATCAATAGTTAAGTCTGTTTTGGTCCAATCATAAAATCCAAGAAGGCTGACACGCCAAACAGGAATCTCAGAATGGTTAAATTAGCCTATTCTTTTAATTTCTGAATTTGTTATACAATATGCTATTTTTTTAATGTTATTTTTGCTTTTCAAAACATAATTTATTGATTGAGTTTGAAATAAAAAATATATAATATGTAGTGGAGTGAATATGACATAGTATTTTATATTAGATTATATAGGGTAAAGATATTGCTGGTTAATACTTTTAGTTCTTCCTGTTGTCAAAACATTGTAATATTATTATGTGTCTTTGATATATTTCATCATATCCAAATTTAGTATAGCAGGTGTTCAATGGGCATGCTTAGTAAGATTTTGGTCACGTGATTAGCTGATTCTTGTCAGTTGCAGACAGGGCACTGGAGAGACAACATGGTTGCAGCATTGCTGTGGTGTTGTTCTCTGGGCCTGGTGTCCTGTCGGGAGGTGGCAACTCGGGAATAGTCTGCATGTGTGATATGACAGAATTAAACAGACATTGAAGAGTATGGGTTTTAGGTCTACCAGCACTGCTGAGCCATTGTTCCCTAGTACTATTGCTTTGTTTCTTGATTTGCTCTGTACATGCTTACTGATTGTTTGTAATAAAGTGTATCTTAACTTTTCTTTTAATTCTTCATCAAATTTTTCCTCTGATGCTTTCCGGAGAGTTCGACTTCGGGAAGAGAGGAAACAAGTTAATTTCTCTTCTAAAAATGAAGAATATTACAATGAAAAGTTGACTATACAAGAACTGAGGTTTTCTCTTAACCAGGCCTATGACACAGCTACTGGGCCTGATGATATTCATTATCAAATCCCCAAACATCTTCCTTATCCTACATTAAAAAAATTATTATATATATTCAACCAGATTTGGGATGATGGCGTCTTTCCTCCTTCATGGATAATTGCAACCATCGTACCCATCCCGAAACCTGGTAAAGATCCTACGAATCCTACCAATTATCGTCCCATTGCATTGACCAGCTGCATTTCCAAAACCATGGAACGGATGATCAATCGAAGGCTCGTTTGGCACCTTGAGTCAAACAATCTTCTCACTAACCTCCAATGTGGATTTCGGTCCCAAAGGAGCACTTTTGATCATCTCGTTAGATTTGAATCGTTCGTCAGGAACGCCTTCATCCAAAATCACCATCTTTTTTTATTTGGAGAAGGCATATGATACCACTTGGAGATATGGCATTCTTCGTGATCTCTTCGACTTAGGTCTTAGAAGAAGATTGCCATCTTTTATCTCCAATTTCCTACATGATAGGACGTTTAAGGTACGACTCGGCTCCATTTTTTCAGATCCGTTTCTTCAGGATAATGGAGTTCCACAGGGTAGCATATTATCTGTTACCCTGTTTTCCATTAAAATTAATTCCATCACGTCGTGCTTTAGGCGGGGGGTTGATGGCTCTCTTTATGTTGATGACTTTCAGATGTGTTATGGTTCTACTAACATGCAGACGATCAAACGTCAGTTGCAGCTTTGCTTAAACAACTTACAGCAATGGGCAACTGACAATGGATTTCGGTTTTCGAAATCCAAGACCGTCTGCATGCATTTCTGTAAAAGAAGAGGATTACACCTCGATCGAAAGGTTTGAGAAAGTTTAGTTGTCTCCTGATTAAATGTTTTCCTTTTTCGACTTTTTCGTTAGGCGTATATGGCCGTGGTCCACTATCTTTCAATCTAAATTCCTTGAACTAAGGTCTAAATATGGGGAATACTCCCCTTTTTATACAGATGGATCTAAGGATGGCGATAAAGTAGCAGCTGCTACTGTTACTCCATCCGAAGTTCTATCTGTAGCTCTACCTCCGGCAGCCTCTATCTTTACAGCAGAACTCATTGCCATTTTACAGGCACTCGAGTTCTTTCAGTCCTCATCATCTTTAAAAAAATGTATAATATTTTCTGATTCTTTGTCCGCATTACAAGCTATTCATAACATCCAGCTTGTTCACCCAATAATCGGAGATATCTACAAGCTCTCCGGGCCGAAAAAGGACATTGTCCTTTGTTGGCTCCCCAGTCACATGGATATTCGGGGGAATGACAAGGTTGATGCGGCGGCTAAGGCTGCTTTGTCACGGCCTGTCTCCCCCTTTTCCTTACTTTTTTTTTTTTTTTTTTTTTTTTTTTAAATTTTTTCTATCATTATATGCATTGCTCCTGTAATTTTATCAGTACATATTCTTATACCATGTTACTTTTCTCTTTAGTACTATAGAGAACTAGTAAGATATTCTCTTATATTACATGTAACCTGCACTTTTATACTCATCATTTTTGTATATATATATATGTCAACATTTTTATACCATGTCACTATTGTCTTTGTATATATGTTATTTGTAGTTAGTAGATTCCAGGGAAGATTACCTTTGGTAACTGGATTTCTAATAAAGATTTTATTATTATTATTATTATTATACCCTACACTGACTTCAAGTCGGTTGTAAGGGTATTTATTCTTCAACGATGGCAGCAACGTTGGGATGCTGCAGACACTAACAAACTTCATGCCATCAAGCCTCTCTTGGGATACTGGCAGAGCTCCTATTGTGCTAACAGGAGGAATGAAGTTGTTTTGTGTCGCTCTCGACTTGGTCATACTCACCTTACTAACTGTTATTTGCTCAAGCGAGAGCCTCAACCAGTCTGTGAACACTGCCAGGTACGCCTGCTGACAGTGAAACACATTCTGATTGATTGCAGGCATCTCAAACCTTTGAGATCCCAGCACTACCGTGCTGGATCTCTTTTCTATTTGTTTGCACAGCCTTCTCTGTATGAGAAGGTTGTCGCTTTTTTGAAAGCAGCCAATTTGTATTTTAAGTTTTAAATGTTTTCATCATATTTTTTGTTTTAATTAATTTTTGGTTTTATTACCACTTTGTGGTGTTATACTGTGATATAGTTTTTAATTTTGTTCTTTCTGTGATATTATTTTAGTTATATCTATTTTGTTTTTGTTTTATTGTTTTAGTTTTGTTTTCTTGACATGTTTATTTTTATCGTGTTCTGGAGCTATAGACCGTTGGGTGCTGATGCTCCTTAATACATTTCATTTCATTTCAACGTAGAAAATTCATTGAATACGTTACTAGGATTTGATAAAAGAGTATACACCCAATCTACTCTAGCACCACATAAAGCTAATATCGAGAATGTTATCGATGTGATAAATATACATTACAATTTGATAAACGGTGGATTTTTCAATTAATACAAACGTCAAATTATTTACAGTCTTCCAACATTCACTGTACCGATAGGATATAGAATTATAGAGAAACCATTTCAAACCACATATTTACCACTTAATTCCTTTAAGATTAAAGATATAAATCTGGAAATCAAAGATGGCAAAAATAGGTTTATAGATTTTGGTAACGAGGAAATTGTTATTCAACTTCATTTAAAAAAAAAAAAAAAATAACTAGTTAGATAATCAAAATCTTCAAATTCGTAATTTTCATCCAAGGACATCTCCTCTTTATCATTGTAAGAATACATATGATTCCTTCATCGTCCGGTGCTTTTCTCTTTATGAGATTCAGATAACTTCTAAATTTTTTAGTTTGTTTCTCATTAGGAATAACTATTCCATCAGAAAAAATCTTCCGCTATGGTTTATCAAATTAATTCGTTACGTCATGTCCACTAGCTAATGGGGTCCACCTTCGTCATTAGTCGTTAGGTGGCGCGCGTGTACTAAGGGGTATAGTAAACAAATATGGCTGCTTATACAAACTGGTCTGTTGTTAAACTAAAAGAAGAACTTGTTCAGAGGTCAGCTGTAACGACTGGTCGGAAATTAGATCTTATTGAAAGGTAATAAATCATGGGCATTTCATTTCTCGAAAAGAACAAAAAGTTCTCTGTGCACTAGGCTAGGTCTGACAGCGCACTTGTGACAGTTTGACATTCGGCAGACGACAGCAGTAAATCAAAGCGAATTTTGTCGATGTTTTAAAGGTCAATTTGAATATCACTTGTCTTTTCTAAGAACAACACCGAGTTGATGAATATGTGCGTAATTTAGTATGGTTACGTTGAATATCAGAAACACACGGTCACTGAAAACCAAAAAGCCAATAAAGTGAAAGTAGATGAGTCTACTATATAACCACAATATTTTCTAAATTGAATTTTGACTATTATTTTTGTATGAATTGAAATATTAAGTAGTTCTGAGAATCTTAGATTGTGTTTGGGTTGATGAAAATGCCAACCATTAAAATAAAAATTATTTGAAAATATGATTTTACAGAGGAGAATTTTAAGTGCAAAAAAAAAGTAATTTTCATGCAAAATTTCCTGATTGAAAAGTGTTTAGGCTATTTCAAATGTAAAATCACCAAACCTCATATTTCCATGGACCCAAAGACATTCCAGGAGACAAAATGGCATACAATTGAAAATTTCATTTTGAATATTTGTGACAGAGAAAAAATTCAATTAGAAATCAATGTGGCCACAGAGTAAGCTAAAACCAAGGTAAAATGTCAGAATTGAATGGCGCATAAAACATCTTATGTTTTATCTGTCTCTAATCCAAGCAAGGAGTGGTTTATCCCTAATAAAATCCCAAAAGGCCGTCCGATCATATCTGACTGTGGTAGTGAGTCGTATGCAGTGTCAGAATACATTGATCATTTCTTACTACCATTAGCATGTCAACATCGGGCCTACCTTAAAGATACAAATGATTTTGTCAACCAAATCAAAAATCTTCGAGTTCCTTCGAATGCTATTCTGATTTCTATTGACGTGTCATCTATGTATACTAATATCGATAACACTACTGGTTTAATGGCAGTTCGTAAAGCTTTCAATAGAAACCCAGATCCAAATAGGCCCGACGATGCAATTCTACAACTTTTAGAGATTTGTCTCAGTCGCAACGACTTCACATTTAATAATAAAACGTATCTACAAACTTCAGGGACAGCTATGGGTAAACGATTCGCCCCTTCGTACGCAAACCTTTTTATGGCCGAGTGGGAACGAGAGGTATTACCCCTTTGTCCATTTGACCCACTTTTTTATAAACGATTTTTGGACGATATTTTCATTGTTTGGACTCATTCTATAGAACAGTTTTGGGAATTCTTTGGAATCCTCAACAACCACCATCCGTCCATCAAACTAACCGCCAACGTCAGTCACAAAAGCATAGATTTCCTCGATACCACTGTCTTCAAAGGAGATTCCATAGAAGAAACGAATAAACTAGATATTAAGGTGTATTTTAAAGAAACCGATACTCATCAACTCCTGCACAAGAGCTCATTTCATCCAAAACATACCTTCTCTGGTATAATTAAGTCACAAGTTCTACGATTCCACCGAATTTGCACAAGACCTTCAGATTTCAACCAAGCCTGTACGATTGTCTTCTCAAAACTGAAAGAGCGTGGATACTCTAAACGATTTTTACGAAACATAAAAAGTACCACTCTAGCTCAGATAGCAGCTAAAAATAGACTTTATGACGAAGCGCCAGCAGGCTTAAGGAGTGCCCCATGTTTTTCAAGTAGATGTAAAACATGTCCCTTTATATCAGAAACTCACTATTTTTTAAGTAACTTTACGAATAAAAGGTACCCGATCCAGGAGCATCTAACATGTCAAAACTCGAATGTAATATATTTAATCTCTTGTAAGAAATGCCCCAAACAATATGTAGGAGAAACTAAGAATAATTTACGCACTCGTTTTAATGGCCACAGATCAGATATCAAATTAAAGAAAGACAAGCCTGTATCTAATCATTTTAATCTTGACGACCATTCAATAGACGACCTCACCTTAACCCCAATTGAGCGCATAGAAATTGACTTGCCAGAAGATGAAACTACGAAATTCCGACAATCTAGGGAAGCCCATTGGATAGAGACATTGAATACAGCAAGACCTATAGGACTCAATATTCACCATAATGCAGGCATAGCCCCCTTTGTTGTCCCGTTCAATACAACCAGCAATCGAGTAAGCAAGATAGTTCATGCCCACTACAAGAGTCTTCAAGAGAAATTCCCTCATGTCTATAAGCAGAAAATGATAGTTGCGTATTCTAAAAATAAGAACTTTAATGACAATCTTGTTCATAGCAAACTAAAAACCATCGATACATAACAGGTACTATACTCCTCGCCCCTTGGGGCGAGTTATATTTTTCTAATTTCAGATCATAACAGAAGAAAAAACTCCAGAAGATCCAGACCATTTACTCCAATCTCTCAATAAAGTATTTGTTCCACCCTAGGCCTGTACATTTGGGAGAATCAATCCCTCCCTTCCCCGAACTCAAAACTGTCAGTAGGCCTAAATGCTACTTACTTGTGCCATTCGGAAATGATTTCTTACTAATTTCTTTCAGATTGGAAAGCTATGACAGAAACCAAAATTTTCAAGGGCCAGTCATATTATTACCAAAAGGAGGATGGATTGGTGTGGCCAACCACTGGATTTACGTCGCTAGTGGTGGATAACCGAGAAAACTTGCCGATAATAAAATTAGAGAAGATCGAAGGTTATTTACTTTACAGAATGGCCGGTATATAAGTTTTAATTGTTCTATTATATAAGACCTTCTTAATACCTAGTTTTATATGGGCTTTTTATACGCCCACACATTAATGTGGGCGTATATTGTAGTCGCCCCTGTCTGTCCGTCTGTCTGTCCGTCTGTCTGTCTGTCCACAATTGTTGTGGACACGATAGAGAGCTGGTTTCTTGATGGATTTTGATGAAACTTGCTGTTAGTGTTTGTTATCACCCAAGGATGAACCCTATTGAAAATCAGACGAATCGAAAAATATTTCATGGGTTATTGCCCTTGCTTTTGAAAATATGTTGTGGACACCATAGAGAGCTGGTTTCTTGATAGATTTTGATGAAACTTGGTATGAGTGTTTGTATTGACATTAGGATAAATCCTATTGAATATCAGAAACATCGAAAAAATATTTTATGAGTTATTGCCCTTGTTCTTTAAAACGCGTTAATTTTTCAGCCGTTACACTCTCGAAGTTGTGGACACGATAGAGAGCTGATTACTTGATGGATTTTGATGAAACTTGCTGTGAGTGTTCATAAACACCCAAGGATAAACCCTATTGAAAATCAGACTAATCGAAAAATATTTCATGGGTTATTGCCCTTGCTTTTGAAAATATGTTGTGGACACGATAGAGAGCTGGTTTCTTGATGGATTTTGATGAAACTTGGTATGAGTGATTGTATTGACCTTGGGTTAAACCCTATTGAAAATCAGAAACATCGAAAAATATTTGATGAGTTATTGCCCTTGTCTTTAAAACGTGTTAATTTTTCAGCCGTTAACAAAGTTGTGGACACGATAGAGAGCTGGTTTCTTGATGAATTTTGATGAAACTTGCTGTGAGTGTTCATAAACACCCAAGTATGAACCCTATTGAAAATCAGACTAATCAAAAAATATTTCATGGGTTATTGCCCTTGCTTTTAAAATATGTTGTGGACACCATAGAATGCTGGTTTCTTGATGGATTTTGATGAAACTTGGTATGAGTGTTTGTATTGACCTTGGGTTAAACCCTATTGAAAATCAGAAACATCGAAAAATATTTTTTATGAGTTATTGCCCTTGTTATTTAAAACGCGTTAATTTTTCAGCCGTTAACAAAGTTGTGGACACGATAGAGAGCTGGTTTCTTGATGGATATTGATGAAACTTGCTGTGAGTTTTCATAAACACCCAAGGATGAACCCTATTGAAAATCAGACTAATCGAAAAATATTTCATGGGTTATTGCCCTTGCTTTTGAAAAAATGTTGTGGACACGATAGAGAGCTGGATTCTTGATGGATATTGATGAAACTTGGTATGAGTGTTTGTATTGACCTTGGGATAAACCCTATTGAAAATCAGAAACATCGGAAAATATTTGACCCTTGTTCTTGTGATTAATCAAAAAATATTTCATGGGTTATTGCCCTTGCTAACTTGTAGTTGTAAACATTCAAAAATCGTTCAATTTTGTAAACATTCTTGATGGCACGGTTTTCGACAGATGTTTCATTTACTGATAGTTCTTGTCGACCTCCCAAACGACTTGGATGCCATTACAAAAGTGGGCGTATTACGATGGGGCATCGCTATTTTTAATTTGCTTAAATTCCATACTCTATAAAAAAAAAGTCATGAAACTTATGGCATTTCGATTATTTGATGCTTGAGGTCATCATACTCACTATTTTAGAGAACACTCATGTTCTAGCTTATTCCTATTTGTTTTCCTATGTCTCGTTACCATTTAATTCTATAACTACCACAAGACACCTTACTGGTAACTATGAACGTTTCTTCCCTTTATACCAATATACCGCATCCAGATGGGATCGACGCTATACGAGAAACTGTTCGAGATTCCCCGGATTTGCATTATTTAGGTGAGCTTGCTAAATTCGTTCTAACTCACAACTGTTTCACTTTTGATAATGATATTTTCCTACAGAAAAATGGAACCGCTATGGGAACTAAGATGGCCCCTCAATATGCTAACATCTTTATGGCTAATTTAGAACAATCATTTCTTGATACTCAGACTGCAAAACCTAAACTGTACCTCAGATTCATCGATGATATATTTTTGATTTGGACGCATGGGGAAGCCTCCCTGCAAAGATTTTTAGATGCATTCAACGCATTCCACCAAATTTACTAGTGAGTATTCCTCCGAAAAGGTCAACTTTTTAGACACCACAGTAAGACTAACTAATGGCCAGATCCAGATTTCTGTTTATAGAAAACCCACGGACTCCTTTAATTTTCTCCATGCTTCTTCGTACCACCTCCGAATACCACCAAATCTATTGTATATAGCCAAGCATTAAGATACCAGCGTATTTGTTCCGATTCAGAAGATCGAGATAGAAAACTAGAAACATTATCTGGAGCTTTCAAAGCCCTTCATTATGATAAATTTATGGTCAAGCAAGAGATTGCACGTGCCTGCAAAAAAACAAGGAGCACGCTTTTACAGTATAGAAATGAAGAAGAAACCCGCGATAACAGAGTCCCATTAGTCACTACCTACAACAACCGCAACCTGAGACTCCGAAAAATAATCAAAGACTTGCATCCTATTTTTGCCAATGATAACTACTTGAAAAATGTCTTCTGTACCATCCCAATGGTGGCTTTTCGACAACCTAAGAACCTAAAAAAACACTCTAGTTTCTAGTAGATTTGTAACCGATGAAGAGGGCGAAACTGGTACTACTCCTTGCGGAAGTAATCATTGTCATTCATGTAAAATAATCAATTCTTCAAAAACTCTTTAAGGCGCAAACGGTTATTCCTTCAATGTGAGGCAAAAGTTTTCATGTAGGTCATCAAACGTTATATATGGTTTATCTTGTAAATCAAATCTGTGTAGGTGAAACTCAACAAACTCTCCGAGGCCGAATGAACGGTCATCGAAGTGATATTCAGAACCATCGTCCAACTCCAGTGTCAGTTCATTTTAATTCGCCAGGTCACTCTATGCAAGACTGGCAGGTGATGGTCCTTGATCAGGTGGGCAAGCATTCAAAGTTCAATAGGCTAGTAAAGGAACAAAAATTCATCGATCGCTTTGACTCTGTTAGACAAGGCCTCAATAATGACTATAATTTTGTTTCTCATTATCGTTGATCTATTGTTTTGTCTCCACAACCATAGGAAAGTGCATCATTGCATTGTGAATATTGATAAATTTTGATGTTTTTATCATTGAATTATAAATGTATTGTTCATGCATGCAGTAGGGAATGTTTAGGATAACGTCGTTGGTAACCCGTAACGTCATTGGGCTATGATGTTTTAATGTCTGTTTTTACGTCGCTATTTTTCAAATCATTTCACCTGATGAAGTCGTTTCGACGACGACGAAAGCTCGTAAAATAAATTACTTTAAACGAGAACTAGTTAATTAATGAACCCAATTAGGGCCTACTTATAAAAATAACACATATCTAATGGGAATAACTTAACAGAAAAATATATTTGGCACTTATAAAATAAGTCAGTTGTTCCTTCATTTGTTTCAGGAAAGCCTAAACCAGTGGAGGAACTACCAACAAAACGAAAGTTTAGCTCTGATTTACCAGAAGACCCTCGTCCAGCGAAATATAGGCACATTCAAGGCTATACCGATTACATCAGGAATTGTGCCATCAACTTTTGCTATAACATGTCCATGGATCGGGGAATAAGGTACATAATCCCTGCTGCAAACATTCAGGTGAGAATTGCAACTGTTTTAATGTCACTTTTTATATAAAGAACCCCCCCCCCCCCCAAAAATATATTTTATAGATTATCATTTCAAGTTGTTTTTTATGGCATGTAATGTATTTCCAAGATATTTATAATGTTGAAACTTTAATATTCGTTTTGTTTTCAAAGACTCATGATTAGGATTCTTTTACATGCTTTTTTGGACTGAGTGCAAATTTCATTATGGCTCTTTAGTCTTAAGGTAACAAAGGTTTGTCAAATAAAAACTTGTTATAAATTTTAGGATTTAAGTGCTCCAAAATAAGGATTACAAATTTTTATTTTTAAAGATTGCCAGCTTAGATCATGATTACCTTAGTTTGCCATTCACAGAACATTTAGTTGATAGTGCTCTAAGGGTAAGAAAGGAAGGTTGTAGTGCTACATCCATTCTTTTTTTTTATAATAACACGTGTAAAAAATCTATGATATAAATGAATTGAAAAACTTGGTTACATTTTTATATTATTGTTCCTGTTAATAAGTGCCTGATTTTCTCCTCATAACATACATGTGCATTGCACAATTCAAAGTACATACATGTACTTAAACAATCAACTTTATTTTTAGGTGTACAACTAAACACAATATAAGCCCGGCTCATATAGTTTAAAATCCTTTATCTGAACTGATATTATTCAGCCTTTAAAGCCATCATAATTCTACCCTTTTTTCTGCTCCAATTTTACATGGTAAGAAGTAAAAAAAAGATGTTTTGTCAAAATTTGAAAATGTATTGTCCATTGCAACTTTTCTTTCAGGTTTTTTTATTTGCATAGAATATCCTTATTTAGGAGCAACTCCAGATGTAATTATTGATGAACACACTATTATTGAAATTAAATGTCCTTATAAAGGTAGAAATAAAATGGTGTCGCCTGGATCTGATTTTCCTTATTTGACAAAAGAAAACGGAAAAACCGTATTAAAT
Organism: Lottia scabra; assembly: GCA_029955415.1. Taxonomy (NCBI): domain Eukaryota; kingdom Metazoa; phylum Mollusca; class Gastropoda; family Lottiidae; genus Lottia; species Lottia scabra. The sequence continues at coordinate 23,385,078 of JARJEI010000003.1, read as the reverse complement.
CAAAACACCAAGAATTATGATCAAATCCAAGGACAACTTTTTATTTCAAAAAGAAGATATTGTTATTTTGTTGTATATACATTTTGTGATATTTTTATTCAAAATATTTCTATAAATGATGTAGATGTTCTTTGATACCGAAATTGGAATTATTTTATACTAAACATTATAGACCATTTATTGCTTCAAAACTGTGAATTATGTCTAAAGGGATTGTTCGGAGGTTTTCTAGCCTATTTATTTGGTTTGTTCCCACTTTCCCGGCAGATTATCGGGATTAAATTTGTCTAATCCGGATTAGCTGGGTTATAGGAATTCCACTAATGAGCTGATATAAACTATGTTCACCTAACTTAAAGTGAATATTAGTTCACTTGTCAAAATGGTGAATGAACTTGCAGAAAGTGAGTGAACACTATTTGCAAAGCATGTATATATCGACGAACATATTATACCACCATAATTGTGTCCTTTGCTTAACTGTTTTTTTTTTCTATTTGGATCTTACCTATATTTAACCTAGCTTTCAAATAGTATTGCAGTCATGTCAGTCTATACAGGAAAAGTCACCTTTACAGACCAAGGAATGATCAGGCAAAATACTTTTCGAAGATCAAATACAGTATCGATATGGGTTGCAGAAGAAACTTCTGAACGTATCAAATCAGTTTCAAATGATGTTTGTTTATCATGTATTTGTGTCTGCTTTCTTGTTCCATTTTTAAACGTTAAATTAAGTGAACTTCCGATAATGCTCTACGTACATCCTTAGGGTTTTGTACCATAGTGACTTGTACCTGTACTAAGAATGCCTCTTGTTTTGACTCCTTGTTCTTCTTGCCCCGATAAAAAAGAAAATTTGGTTTTTTTTTCAATAGAGATTTCTATGAAAAAATATGATACATATAGATTTTCTGTTAATGCTATTGGAAAATGTTTAAATTGTTGATTTTTATTAACATCAACAGAGAAGAAAAGATCATTATGAACAAAATATAGTTTCACATATTCAAAGTCTGTTGTTCGAAAAAACTCATAAATCTGTGTTTCTTCTTCTTGTGGTTTTAGATTTCTAATTATGCTTTCTGATGGTAGAGTTTCCGTTTCCAATATCATATCAAATAACTCAAATGTATAACGTTCACTTTTATCATCCGGCTCGATTGAGATTCTAAGGCTATCTACATAGAACTGATTTGACGAAATATTAAAAGGTAAAAATTCCTCCCAAAGTTTAAATTCTTTAGTATCTACGATGTTACCATTTTTGCTAAAGTGAACAAATAAAAGAGATTTACAATTAGTGAATCGATCATGGATTGGAAAATCGACTTTTACCTTCATAGGAAAAAATATTTCAATTATAGCATTCCCCCCAAAACGACTCAGATTATCTTGTTCGAAGAGAATTATTTATATATTTTTTCGTAAATACTGTAAACCCATATTTTTTAAAACTAGAAAAGAGTGTTCCATTGATGTCTTCCACCGTTTCTTCGTCTTTATCGTCTTTAGAAAATGGAAGAAAGAAATAATAGGGTTTAATATATTCTAGTTCATTGAGATTATTTTGTAATGTGGTTATATTTGTTTCCTGTTTTAGAACTTCATTATTAATAGTAGTTATCCGTTGTTGAGTCTCACTATAATCAATATTTTGTATTTGTTGTTGAATATAAGTTTTAATTTCACTCTCATCAATATTTTCTATCTGTTGTTGAATATAAGTTTTAATTTCACAATCATCAATAGTTTTTAGTTCGTTTTGTAATTCAGTTTTAAATTTAGTTTCCAGAGCAGTTAATTCTTGTTGTAATTTATCTTCACTTATGCCTGGATTAATGTTGGATATTAGTTGTTTAAAATCTACTTTTTGTTTTGATAGTTTATCATCTAAATTAGATATTAATGACCTTAAATTTTGTAATTGATTTTTATCTACTGTATTGACTAATTGTTGTTGAATAAAACTTTTTAAACTTGTTACTTCTTTTTGTAATTTACTATCATCAATATAATCTAATTCTTTCAATTTAGCTTCATTTATAAAATCTTTATTATTTATTTGTCGTTTGAAGAATCTTTTCACATCAGCTATTTTGTTTTTTAAATGGTCTTTATCTACTTCAATTAAATTTATTTGATCCATTAAATATTTCTTGTTAACAGCATCATTATCATTTTCTGCTAACTTTAAATTAGTTATACCAAAATTGTTCATATCAATATCACCCTGAAGAATGTCTCCGATTTGATCCACAAAATATGGTTTGATTTTATTGATTGAAAATGTAGTGTTTGGTTTTTTAGTATCTAAAGGTAAAGCACCTAAACCAAATTTATTTGCCATTTTTTATTGAGTTAAATTTATAACAATTTCTTCGAACTGTTTTCCTAAACTCAACTGATATAAAACCCAAAGTGAAAGCTGGCCACAAAACTTTTGGCCCGGCTTTTGTATTTGAAATGTAGAAGATTTAATTGGTTGATTAGTTAGATTCATTATCTCTTCAGTGGGCTCTAATCCAAAAGAGTCGAAAAAATAAAAGTTAGAGTCTTTGTACAAAGCAGAATGATGAACACCTTTTTGATCGGAAGTGTGTATATTTGTTATAGCGTAGAATTTACCTTTCTTACTTTTGAGATTATTTATTTCATCTCTCATACAATAATAAAACGGTGATATGTTTAACTCATTCGCCCATCTCATAAGTTGGAAGTTTGTGGTTGTATCGGTTCCATATTTATCGAGAAATTCATTCATTTTTAAAAGTCGGTTTTTTTAAGTTCATTTTGATAAAACCTACCTATAATTTGTTCTTTTTCTTGATCGATTAATTCATATGTTGGAGGAGATGTACTATTAACTTTATCTACGATAAATATTTCGTTTGTCCAATAACCAACATATCCTTTTTCGAATTTACTTTTATATTTGAAAATACGAACTCGATCTCCAACTTTAAATTTGGGTTTGACATTTAGATTCTTTATTTCATGTTCGTAGTTATGTTGCGCGTTAATTGACTTTATGATATCTGGATTCTTTGAGGCTTGTGTTGGTGTGACACCTATAGATGAATGAATTTTGTTATTGTATTCGTCTAGGAGTTCTGGTAATATTTTAAGCCACTTTTGAGATTTCAATTCCGTGAACTTTTTTAAAAGTTTATTTTTTAGAGTCCTGTTGAATCTTTCTATTACTACAGCTTTACCTTCGTTATGAGTACTGTAAATTTCAAACCCCAGAGAATTCATATTTTTGTTATAAAATTCACTCCCTTTATCTACCCACAGTTTTTCTGGATGTCGGTTAGATTGTTTCATTATGGTTTCAAATGAATGTTTGACTGATATTCCTGTTTTGTTTTTCAAAGGAATAACCCAAGCATATCTCGTATACAAATCTATAACTGTTAAGCAATATTTAAATCCTCTTTCGACTGGCATATGAATTAAATCGGCTGACCATATTTCATCTTTTTCAAACACTTTAACTTTTAAAAAGTTTTTAGTTTTTCTAAATTCTTTATGAATTTCATCCGCCAATCCCATGCCCAATTTCATCTTTGCTTTTAACAGTTTAATGATTAGCGCTCTTTGCATTCTCTCTTTGAATGTTGGATTTGGAATATTTTCAAGTTCGATTATCATTTGTTTGTCTGCTTCGTGTCTGAAGTTTATGTCTTTGTTTCTGTAAAGTATGTCGTGTTTAAGCGCAGCAGCGTCAACTCTATTGACTGGTTCTTCCCCTGGTTTGGGTTTATCGTTTTCGTCTAATCGCAGATCTAATCTAGTACCTGGACCGGTGTAATATTGGAAGATGTTTCTCGCCAGAGTATTTGGCCCATGGAAATCCAGGAAGATATCCTAATGATTTTTGAATATCGGAACCAAAATAGGTTTTTGGAGCGTGAGCGACTATCATTTTTATCCTATAACTTTAAACCCTTTTCCCTCTTTTACCTGCTGTTCTATTTTCCTGTTTCGCAGTTCTCTTATTTGCTTTAATTCTTTCAGTTCGTCGGATTTTTTCACGGCGTCGTTTATTCTAATTCCTGCTTTTGCCACGGACCCAAGTGCTTGAGCTCCGGAGGAAATTAGGGATTTGTTGTTTGAAACAAAGCCAGCTACTTTTGAAATTATTTTTGAACCTAGAGAAAATATAGATGAAAAGATACCGTCGCCTGAATGATCTTCGAATCTGTGTTGTTCATGTTTTAAAATTAAACTCATCCTATTTTTAATATGCTTTTTTGATGGAATGTAGGAAATTTATTGAAGGTGTTTGTTGTAAGAATTCCATGAAAAATGTAGGGTGTTTTATGAAATGTAGGATGTTAAGGTGTGTTTTGGGTACTCTTTTGGTTGCATTTTTCCTGAAAATGGAATGGGAAATTTGCGACCAAATTGAGCGTTCATATACTACTGACGTAAACTCCATTCATTTCACTTCATTTCTTTCATATGTATGATATTGCATATGTAAAATATTAATATATTCTTTAACTATTCTACTTCCAATGATGTATAAAAATGTACATAAATAAAAACAACAACTTTTTAATCAAATGACTTTTCTCTACCGATCATACGCTAGTTATTCCATTTTTCACCGAACGTCAACTGGTTATTCTACTTTTCACTCCCGAATAAAAACAATTTATATGTATGGATTGAAAATGACACTTTTCACCCATAGACGAAACCGGATGCGCACTGCCCAGTATCGTCTCACGATTCTAGTTTCTTTTTGCAATTTGTAGTTTAATTTTTTCAGACTAGAATTAGATTGTCTGAGAGAAATTAATTCAGATTGAATAAGCTTTGTGTCAGTTTTTAATTGACATTGCAAAGCGTTAACATTCCTAGAAAAGGAATTCATTTCAGACACAAGAGAATCTAAGTCTTTCTGTGCTGTTTTTTTGATCATTTTGACTTAAACTATATTTCGCTGCGCGAAGTGTAAGATCAAGTTTTTCATTTCGATATGAATTTTTCTGGTTGAATGAATCTAGGTGATTTAGCATCATTTTGATTGTATCATGAGCTTCTTCTTTTACAGATGCAATTGAAAATTGTAAAGCATATGTGTGATTATTAACAATTGCAGTGAATCATTTGAATAAAATAATATATATCAGATGAAGTGAAACAACAATTGTAATTTAATGTAAGTGCCAAGAATTATTAGCCGAGATCTATCCTAATCATTAGGTGCCAAGAATTATTATCCAAATCATTAAATGCTGAAGCAAATCAGTAACTTACTTTGAGTACTGGTACTGGCCTCAGCATTCATGTTGATTTTTGCAGTTTGGTCAGACATAAACTTATATCACTTGCAAAAGACAAGAGTATCTCTGAAAAATGAATGATACATAATCTTGCCTGTATTGCCATGTAGTTATCTTTAATTATTTCATTACTTTGATTATATCTATAAATTAAAAGGCTTCATACTACAATATTTGTTTTAAAAGGAATTGTGGGGGTGGTTTTATTTGTAATTTGACCTCTTGTACTGACAGGCGACTTCAATGACAAGTACAATACAGACAATAATCAGACTATGTCATTTCAGATTCAGATTTATTAGGTGTTAAGAACATGTCCCTGACATATTGTTTATACAACACATTATTTGTGATGAGTTGAACTATAAGTTGTTGAAGCATGAATGCCATAGCTAGAATTGTTAAGTTAAATCAAAACAAGATGTTGGGTGTATAGGCCTATAGGCTTATTAGAAACCAAACCAACAGTTTGTTAGAGGTAGATTTGTAAGTATTCCATTATTCCAAGATCGAGAGTGAGAAAAAACATGCTGTTGTAATTCTTATTTTTTAAAGTAAATTCAAAAAGTGCTGGCATCTTCTTGTCTTGCATTTAAAATAATTTCAGTAGGCCTAGGCCTAGGGTAGTAGTAGGCTACTTAGCTACTAGTTATAGGCCTAGGCCTAGTACCTCAACATATGTGATGTTTTTTTTTTAATATAATTAGAGTCTAAACAATATTAGAATTAGATCATCGTTCTGATGCTGGATTTTCAAGGAAAGGGTGGTTAAAAAACATAGAAAAATGTTCAAAATAAAGTGAAAGTAGGCCTCCTTCCTACCACTACCCGGCTCGAAACACATTCAGAGGGGCAATGGTAGAGTTTTCGTAATGAAAGAGGCCATTTTGTAAGAATTTCCGGGGGGGGGGGGGGAGGGGATCATTACATTTCTCCTGCTTATTACTGTTGTTGTAGAGTAGACTAATCTTGGAGTTGGAAAACGAAAATGACAGATAATAATTACAAAGCCAAAGCCTTGAACTTACCTGATATTTTTTGCTGTTGAAATAAGCTAGGCTATAATTATTCAAAAAGATTTGATGAGTATGTTGGCGTAGTCTAATGTCAATGATAGTAGTTCCAATCCAAATATAATGGTGTGTTCTACTGGCAGACGAAAGGTACTCTGAAGCTGATTGAAGAGTGTCATGAAAGGTGACAAGCTTTTTCCCGAGCATTTGTTTCCCATCTGAACTTTGATTAGCTTGTTAATGTAGAGTTGTCATCAGTATTTAATATTCACCCATAATTTAACTGATATTCACGAGAATTAAATATTACTGTATTAAATTTAAAATTGCCTCATTCATACCCCGGTATGAAAGAAACTTACCAAATAAAATTACCATAATGGCAAACGCGTGTGTTTTTGTGAGAATCTGTGTAAAAATGCCTCAAAGTTTAATTCTTTCGATCAGAGTTTTTCAAACGCTAAAAGAACAAGTTTTTTTACGATTGTGGGTCATCGACCGCCGAGAAGGACCGTCTATTCTTGTAAGACACGAAAAACTACTTTCACAAACAGCCGTGCTCGAGCCGAATGTTGCCACGGTGGCAGCAAGTCTGTACACCTTCGGAAATGCATCTCGCTTTTGGAAAAGTGCACCGAGGACCACTGCAGAATCATGTTCTGTTGTAGTTGGCACTGATTTCAGAAATTCTCGACACACTTCCAGCTCCGCGGCACCTGGAATTTCTATATTTAGCTTTGAAAGTGGTTGGAGGGCCTCTGGTTGAAGGAACTCTGGTGATTTTCGTGACATGGCTCTCAACGTCAAATATAGCCAACTGTTGTCACTAAAACGTGGGTTACCCGGTTAATAGTGACGGGTAATGGGTTGGATAGGTTGTTTTTTTTGGCAATTCTTTTGGGGGGGGGGGGGGGGGGCAATGCCCCCTTTGAAGCTCACCCCCCCCCCCCCCCCCCCCGTAGCTACGGACCTGATACATATTCCTAAAACGAAGATCAAAATCGAATTTGAGCTATTTTCGATCGTTAGAAGCAGAGTTATTGCCCTTGCCCCAAATCCGTCGGTCTGTTCATCAACACTTGTAAACGCACTAAAGGAATCAAATGAAATTTGATATGTGTACATATATTCATAAAACGCAGATCAAGTTCAAATTTGAGCTATTTTCGATCGTTACAAGCAGAGTTTAGTTTTCTCCTGATTAAAATTAAAGCTTTTTCAAGATGTAGGCCTCTTTCATCAGTTTTGAGGAGTTTTCGCCCTTTTAACCTCTATACAGTAAGTGCTTCTATCAACATCAATTGCTTGTAAACGCTGTAAAAACTATAATTTTTAATGGAATCTAATGAAATACGGTTTGTATATACATATTCAGAAAACAAAGATCAAGTTCGAATTTGAGCTTTTTTCGATCGTTAGTAGCAGAGTTATTGCCCTTGCACCAAAGTCTTGAATATGCTATTAAGCAGGTCGGAGGGGCTGACATGGAAAAGCGTCTAGTCGTTCGGATGGGACAATAAACCGAGGCCCCGTGTGCTATTGGCTGTGCACGTTAAAGATCCCTCGACAGTTGGAAATCGAAAATAAGAGCAGGCTAATGCCGCTGTCCTGGCAAAATTTCCCTCATTGCACACTGCATGGCGTTTGCCCGTCCTCAATTAGCCCATATAGGTGCAGAAAGTAGGACGTAAAACTCCATTCATTTCATTTCATTTTTTTTACTATCTTAAGTTTTCAACCAATTTTGTTGAAACTTAAAAAGGATGTTATTGGACCTAAATCGCAAGGTTTGAGAAAGGTTAGTTTTATCCTGATTAAATTTAAGATTTTTTCGTTAGGCGTATTTTGCCGTGGTCCACTATCTTTATATCAAACTATTCGTCCTATATAGCTTGTAATATGTCCTTTTCAAGGTTTTCAGGTTAGAGGAGTTCAATTTTCTCATTGAATTCGACATTCGGTAATCCAAGATGGCGGAAGTCCAAGATTGATAAGATACATTATATTTCAAAATATTAATCGGTTATGACTTGTAATATGACCTTGATATGGTTTAATACATTTTTAATATCAAAAACTCTGTAAATTATACTTCTGTATTTCTAAAATAGCCTTTTTTTATGTAACTTGAATTTGTTTTCAAAGGGTTAATAAAAACAGAGTGGTCAACTAATTTGTGTACAATCTTTTTCTCATAATGCAATTGGTTTTAAGCATGAAATGGGAAAGGGACGAAGTGAGAATATGGGGCTAAATCTGAAAGGGAAGAATTGGGACAGGGGCAAAATGGGAATGGGTTGAAATGGTAAAGGGTTATAACAGAAAAGTGGCGAATTGGGACTAAATGGAAAGGTCCAAGGTCCATACATTAGAAAAATTTTAAATTTCAAAAGCTTATATTACGAAAAAAAAAATATATATATATCGGGTGGGCCTAAAGTAATGTCCCAACTTTTTACCTTCACTATTTTCCAAAGCATCTATTTCGTACATACAAAATATTCATTGGGTGCCCGTGGTTCCTGTTATTCCAGAAAGAAAAACGGGAAGTGACGTCTGTGTCTTGAAATAAGTCAGACTGGATGATCAGGTACAGGGCAATAACCTCCTGAGTCCCAGCGTCCACATTTGTGGACAATCAAAATTTTGCAGAAAAAATATGATTTTTTTTTTATATTCATAGTCCCTTTTCAGTATTCGAATATCAATGGCCTAACTGTTTTCTAGTATCAATTAAATCAACTTCTGATAGTCACGTGATTGTCACATGACTTTTTCAAAATGGCAGCTCCCTTGAGATGTAATCCAGTGTCAAATGAAAAGATAATTTAATTTTTCATACAAATTTTAGTGTTTATATCAAGCTAACTTGATTTTATTTTAATAAATAACATATTAAGGAATCTTGCTATACAGATTTATGCAGTTTGGGACAATTTTTAATGTCAAAATTTGGTTTGGAAAAATTTATGTCCACATTTGTGGACATGGGTTTTCATTTTGTTAGAATGAATTTCATAATTTTTTCAAAAGTATAATTTTTAGTTGAAAAAAAATCATTTTTAACTGAAATATTGTGTATTGTATCATTACCATAACATGTTTAATCAAAATTGTAAAATAGACTGAGAAGTTCAATGAATTTTCATAACTTAAGCTCAAAGGTTCATTGAAACCGAGTCCCGACGTCCACATATGTGGACACTCCAAATAAGGACATAAATATAATGGGATTGTCAAGAAAATTTTTGGGGATGATTTTTGGATGCCATGTGTCTCAAAATCAAAAGGGCATTAATTTTAGCTCAGTGGTGCATGCATGGGTCTCAGGAGGTTATAAATACATGTTGTCACAACGCTATGACTTATATGATATCGCTGTAACAACATTTATCTAATAACGTCATATCGTTGTAACAACATGTATTTATAATGCCCTGTACCTGATCATCCAGTCCGATTTTTTCCAAGATTGTGACGTCACTTCCTGTTTTTCTTTCTGGAATAACAGGAACCACGGGCACCCAATGAATATTTTTTATGTACGAAATAGATGTTGGAAGTGTCCTTTGTCCACATAAAAAGGCTAGAAAACCTCTTTACAATCCCTTTAATAAAAATCCCGATCAGCACTACTGTAAACCATGTTGTTAGATAGGGGTAAAAATTCTTACTGGGCAGTTTATGTTTTAACATAATCTAGGCCCTCTGTCTAGACATTTTGGCACCTCAAACCCACGAACATCCTATATGAAACTTGATTGACAGGTAACACCATGGCACCATGCATATGCAAGGATAGTTTCAGAAGACTCCGGCATAGATTTTTTCGGCCTCTGATTTTGTTTTGTATGCCATTTAAAGGTTAATGATGCTATATCACTCAAATTAGCACCAAAGGTAGATAATATAATGAACTAATCATATGCAAAATTTCAGTCCATTTGAGTAAATGCTTTGGAAAATAGTGAAGGTCAAAAGTTGGGACATTACTTTAGGCCCACCCGATATATATTCTAAAAATTCTACAAAATCTTAAGTTGACTAAAAGTTGACCAATAAATTTTTCTGTAAAGAAACATTACTGTGAATGTCTACAAAACAAATTCAGATAAGAAATTGTATGCATTATTATGGATAGTGTATGTTTTGAACACTCAAAATTAATTCCCACATTAAACTTCAACTATATATTCCTAAATCCACGTGGAAACCACCCCAAGCCGCCATCCATCCTGAAATATTGAAAGTATTTGAAAGCATGAATAGCCAAACGTCAAGTATCTCCGTAACGCACGAAAAGCCTAATCTCACACGAGTAGAACGCGAAGCACTGAGATTACGTTGAAATCGGTCAATAGATGGTCGAAGATAATCAATGTTGGCTACCTTCGGTGTTGGAATAAACTTAAGTCCACGGTCTAAGATTGAGTGCTGAAGGGGTGTGAGAATTTTTTGGCTCAAGTTAACAACAGTTTGGCCTAGCGGCGGCCTCTCAGTGTTCTAATCCCCAGTAATTAGTTTAAAGACTTACTCGGTGCTTGAAGCTGGCGTATCCACAACAAATAAATATCGTTTGCTGTTTCTGGAGACCAATGCAGGTCATCAACTGGTTCGAATTCTTCTGCATAGGGTGGTAAGATTGTAGAGTCGTTGGTATTGGATTCAATCATCATATTGTTGAAGGTCTTGAGATTCTGTTGAGCTTTCTTCGAGATTCTACTGGATACGGGTATACACATGAGAATGATCTTGGAGTTGGGGAAGGTCAGTTTGGCTGTGGAAAGTAATTTCTGGGCTTGGTTGAATGAAGTCTTTGGTAAATTGTCGCGATTGTTGAGGCCTACATGAAGGATAACGGTATTTGGTACGAGATCATGCTCGAAGGATTCAAGGATGGACTGGATGTGATTGATCTGGGCACCAGGGTACGCATGTATTTCTGTGTCTGACGTAGTTTTGGTAATACGGTTCAGGTTAGAGGATCCAATAATTACGGTAGATTTCTTTACAGCAGGTAGATTCCATGATGACTTGTTATTGGTCTTGTGGTAGAAGGGTTTGGTAGTGGATACAATGGTAGTAGACGGGGAGATTGGTACTGGTTTTGTAGTTGTTAGGAATGCAGCATTGGGTGTGGACTGGGATCTTGTTCGGGGAGGAGATACACGGCTTGGTTTGGTTGAGGAATGCGGGGTGGTTTGTTGGTCTAAATAGGCACAGAAGAGAGAAAGATTGGCAGAACCTGAGTCACGTGGTGAAGATTCGGATGGTGTTGAGGACGATTTAGAGGAGGGAGATGAATCGGAAGAAGATGAATCTGAAAGAGAAAAAAGAAGAGGGGTGCCCTCTCTACGTGAGCGTTTACCTACGTCTGCCGGACTTGGAGTTGGTGAACTTCTGGCTCGTTTAGGTGTTTGGTTCGATAGGGTGGCGACTCGAGTTGGTACTGGTGTATCAATGTCCATTTCAGTGGGTAGGGATATGGTAACTTTGGCCTTGGTCTCGTTGATGGTTTGGTAGAATTTGGTAACAACAGCTTGAGTAAGACGTTTCCCATAGGAGCGACGGGCCCAGGAAAGGGCATGGGAAATGATGCGGTCGACGGCAGGTGGTGATAAGGACTTGGCACGGATGGTGGTGAGCTTCTCTTGAAGTGTGGTTTGGTAATGGTCGATGAGAACCTCCGTGACCTTAAAGAGCCATGTCCGGTTGAGGGATCTAATATTCGCGTCAACAGCTGAGGTTTTCATAGCTGGACGGATAAAACTATCCAACTCGGAGACTTTACGCTTGAAGGTAAACGCAGGTTGGCCTTCCTTCTGCAGAGCCAGTATTGCCAGGTGATGGAGACACTGCAAAACTTGGAAGAACACCTTAACAAAGGGTTCCTCCTCCTTTTGAGTGGGGACTGGTTGACGTCGATGCATTGGTGGTCTTTGTTGGTTAGGTCGGCGGTTATCTCTGGATTGGTAGGCGGGGTTATATGTAGGTCGGCGATGGGGTGGGACATAACTGGTTTGGTTGGTAGGTGGTCGGCGATTCATTGGTGGTGGAGGACGATGAAATACTGGGCCATTGTAGGGTACGTGATGTTGATTCGGTTGACGATTACTGTTACGATATCTTGCTTCTTGCCATTGGTTGTTGATATTGGGGAACATAATGCAAATGAATCGAGGATAGTCGGGGAATGTATAAAGATTGTAATAGTACGAAATTATATATGCTAGTAAAGAATGTGGGGATCAAGGTAAGCAGTAAAATGGGCTTGAGGAATAAAGTAAAAAATGAGAGTTCGGATGAAAGAAAATGCAAAAATATATATCTAGATAATGAATAACAATAAAGTAAAAAAATAAATAAAAAAAAAATAAATAAAAAAAAAATAAATAAAAAAACTTACAAAAAATGACAATGCTTTCCTCTATCGACATATTTTCCAAGGTAAGAATTAAATGACTGCCTGTAACACGAATGGCTATATGGTCTGAGTGTGCTGTCTATGTCAGATTACATTATATTATAGTAGTGAAGTATAATTCGATCAATATCTCCACAGCGACAAGTAATTAAGTTCTATCATTAGATTCTTTACTGAACGTTTAAAGAGACGATATGACCTTTCTTATAGAAAGCTTTTGGGGTATATATTGTTACGATTGTGCTGAAAAGTCCCATGTTCATAGTGTTGACATTTTAGCGATCTACTTTCGGTTTCGCGTTTCCCTTGCAAATTGTGTATATTTCTCATTAGGTTGTTGTCAAACTATTTCTCATATTGTAGTACATTTCAAATGTTTTACCTTTTCTAAATTCATCTTAAAAACTAATGACTTCACTCGCTAGTTGTTGTTTACAGGCCAAATACTATTACTTTAGATTTTCCTGCATGGGCGCCGCCATATTGTTTACGTTGTGACGTCATGACCTACAAAAGGTATAAATAGACCAAAGTCATGTCATTCTGACCGAACTGGAATTACGATCAGTTCTCTCAGGCTCAAATAACCTGAAATCTTAGGCTTTGGAAAAATAGCACTAAACGAATAATGGCAGCACCTATGGTGAGTCCTTTAGTTATATAGACAAATACATAAGGCTACAAGCTGAAACCTAAATAGGTCAGTGGATCAAGGCTAACGCCCACTCGTTGTCATTGAAAATAGTCAAGTTGACCTACTAGGCATAAAATGGCTGATAGGCACGAAGTGGCTAAATAGGCTTCAAGTGGCTGATCGGCACGAAGTGGCAGAATAGGCATCAAGTGACTGATAGGCATATATTGGCTAAAATAGGCACAGAGTGGCTAATTAAGCACCAAGTGGCTTCCAACCATTGAATTTGTCTCAACCTTATCAATATCAAAATCTTATTAAAACTAAATGATTCTTGGATAGTAATAATAATTTAAAAGACTTAACGCAAACAGTTAAGGGATTAGTCTAATGCTCAGAACCAAGAACTCCAGCCCAAGCCGATATTCTTTCCCGATCTAGCTTTTGATCATGCATTTGTCAAGGAAACAAAATCGTGCTTATCAGCCGATGTAAGTTCTGTCAACACACCCCTTGCACAGCCGGTCAAACTGCTAACGAGATACATAGACTTTTCATTGTAGTCCCATTTATTTAATTTAGCAATGGTAACTATATAAATAGTATTGAGCCAAGTGAATTTTGGTTCTCCTGATTGTTAAAATTTAACCCAAAACAATAAAGAACGTAAAGTTCACATTTAGACTTGAATACGGTATTGAATAATATTTTATAATATATATTAATAATAGGAATTAAGTTAATTCTTTAAAATAACTATACAAATAGTGTTGAGCCAAGTGATAACTTGAGCTGGATATAATAATAATTTATATTTTTAATATTGGAAAATATATATTTTCTTGATGAATGAGCTGATGTGAGGTGCTCAAAATAAAAGTAAAAATAGGTTATTGATAATAATAACTATTGAAATATATAATATAGATAAATCTTTAGTATAATTTATTAATTAAAAGATTATAATAATAATAATTAATGATACATTAAAATGGCGGAAATAGGTGATAGTGAGATAATAATAAATCTTGGAAATGATGTTGGGGTTGATGGTGATGACAGCCAAATCTCCATCGATTCACCTGAAACACATAATGAGAATAATATAAGTAATCAAACTATATTACCTGAAATACTTGATAAACTTGAGTCCCTATGCACAAGGTTACATTGCATAGAATCAAATATGGCATTGACTACTACTGAGCAACCAGAGAATGGCAGTGCCTCAACGACAAATCAAAACCAAAATTATTTGACTGCCCGTAGGAGTGATACAGGGCATCGTTTAAAAATAAAGCCTCATCCATTCAATGGTTCCAATGATGAAGACCTTGATGAATTCCTGAGTCAATTCGATACCATTGCTAAATTAAATAAATGGGACTACAATGAAAAGTCTATGTATCTCGTTAGCAGTTTGACCGGCTGTGCAAGGGATGTGTTGACAGAACTTACATCGGCTGATAAGCACGATTTTGTTTCCTTGACAAATGCATTGCAGCACCGCTTTAGCTCTTCTGCAAAATCAGAGGTTTACATAGCTAGACTCCAAAATAGGGTCCGAGGAAAACAAGAAACTCTTCCACAACTTGCACAAGCTATTCAAAAATTGACACGTCTGGCTTATCCTACTACGAGTTCACAAGTGAGAGCAATACTAGCATTGGATCACTTCATAGATGCCCTTTCTGATTCTGACATGAGACTCAGAATACGTGAGCTTCAACCAAGAGACATTCTTGAGGCAGAGACCCATGCAATTCGTCTTGAAGCTCATCGCCTCGCAGATACACAAAGGGGTAGAGGTGTTCATGGAATAGAAATTGATCATGTCAGCCATCAGGAGGCGTCTAATGTAAAATCACAACAAAGTCAACTTGAAACCTTGAATGGAGTCATACAATCTCTAGACAAGACTACTAAAGACTTAACCGACACAATAAAATCTTCTAGAAACTTCATGCCTAAGTCAAATAATAAAGGGAGAAACGTTTGGAATGGTCGTCCTGACTATGAATGTCATCAACAAGACACAAGCTTCAGGCACAATCGTCCAAATTTCGGTTTCAGGGGAGACAACTCCAATGACCATCAAAGGTGACCTGAAAGAAATACAGTTTCATGGTCTAAGGGAGGTAACTCCAATAACAATAAAAGTTTAGGGCATAACCGACCTTATCAAAACAGAGGTTATAACAGTCAGGGAAACTATTAAAGGCTGATCCTGGGGGTCTCAGGACAGCTGATGATTTGAATAAGAAAAGACCCATTAATTGTACAAGAGATATTCTAGCCAGAAGTATTAAGGAAACAAGAAAAGGGCTATTTGTTCATACCACTATTGAAGGCCTGCGCAACCTATCAATATTGGTAGATACAGGGGCAACAATTTCAGTTATCAGTGAAAACTTTTTCAAGAATCTAGGAAATAACATCCAATGTGAGCCAATAAAACTTAACTTAATCACAGCAAATGGAGGAGTTGAACCGATTCTTGGAAAATGTTTGCTTGACATCAAACTAGGCAGAAAGTTGCTAAAACATGAATTCCTAATAGCTAAAATAAATCATGATGGCATACTTGGAATAGACTTTCTGACTAAGCACTCAATTGATATTTCGTTAGTTCGAAACTGTTTGTTTCTGAAAGGAGAGGAAATACCTTTATATCGTTATCAAGATCCTTCTGAAGAGCAATTATGCAGTCGTATCTCTTTAGCGGATGATGTAATAATCCCAGCAAATTCTGAGATTATTGTACAGGGTAATATCTTAGATCCTATCCCTGCTGAACCTTCGGCCATATTGGAGCCAACTCCCAAATTTTCTGAAAAATATGAGCTATTATTAGCAAGTACAGTGGTGAATCCAGAATATGGAATAGTACCTGTACGTCTATTAAATGTTAAACATAATGAATCAAAGTTGTATAAAATACTATTGTGGCTACTTTAAACCCAATAATAGAATGTTATGACTGTGACAAATTTGAGCATTTACATGAAATCACTACAAAAGATACAAGTGATGATGGTCTACCTGAATTCCTAACTGAAATGCTTGAGGAATCTTCATCTGAACTACAGGAGACGGAAAAATTTAAATTAAGAAAACTATTAATAAAAATATAAAAACTCTTTTTCAAAATCCCCAGAGGATTTAGGGCTAACTAATTTAGTACAACATACAATCGATACTTAGGGGCATCCCCCAATAAGACAAGTTCCTCGAAGCATTCCTCAGTCAATGATTAAAGAGGTTGAAAAGGAGATCCAAGACATGGCCCAGAAAGGTGTAATAGAATCTTCGAATAGCCCTTGGCTCTCTCCGGTTTGCCTTGTACGCCGTAAAGATCAGAGTCTACGGTTCTGCATAGACTACCGTAAACTTAATTCAGTGACCAGGAAAGACTCTCACCCAATACCTTCAAGTGCAGCTTTGTTTGATGCATTGTCTGGGTGTCGCTTCCTGTCCACTTTGGATCTCCGGGCATCTTATTGGCAATGTCCAGTAGCTCCAGAAGATCGACCAAAAACTGCTTTTGCAATTCCAGGCGGTGGCCTGTGGCAATTTAAGACAATGTCATTTGGATTATGTAATGCCCCAGCTGTTTTCGAACGCCTAATCGAGAAGGTTTTGTCGAATTTAAACTGGGAAGTATGCCTTGTATACCTAGTAGGGTGCACATGGCGCCCTTATGATAAAAAATCAATTTCTTCCTATGACTAAGCTGTTCCAATTACTTAAATATAGTTTATTGCAAAAAATCAATTGAATCGGATAATGTTTACCGGGGCCACCGACGGGCCAAAGATTCTGAGCTTCGTAGAACACTTTTTCATTGAAAACACAGTAATAAGTAACTAAAACTGTACTCATAACTTGTATTTGTTTTTGAATCTATTCAGTGAAATTTCCTTTCCTTTAGTGATTAAGTTTGGCATTTGTCACCTTCCAAATTTCTACTGGTTAACCATTTTCTACTGATTTTTTGCTTATTCTTCCCCCAAAAGTTTTGAAAATACATGCACATCTGCATTTGATTATGGCAAGTAGGAGAAAGATTATTTTTGGACTTGGATCGGACATTACGGATGATGATGCAGTCATCACCGGTTCTAGACTGCCTACAAACGAGCAGGTATTGAGGTGCTTCATGCATAGCCTTGAAAAAGGACGACCTTTGAACAGAACGAAAATGCAGAATGCCCAATTGGTTCTAGAGGAAATACGCCCCTTCTATCATAAAGCTCACATACCAATGATTCAAGATATCAGCTGTTGTAAAAAAATAGTTAAATTATATGAGGAAAATGTAAAATTACGCCAAATCCCTGTCCCAAGACGCCAGCAGCCAGATGTATTGGAAAAAATACAAAAGTCAACAACTGATTTTGAGAAAACTTTCCCTTTATGGACACCAAATGCTAAAAATGAAATAACAATACCGGAAGATCTAAAGTTTCTTGAATCAATGCAATCAGATCGAAAATTTTGTTTAGGAGGATTTGACACGAAACTTGATGCCAAAGTCAAAAGGAAAGATGAACGATTGGCGGCTGAAAGTTCCAGGATAGAAAAGTCACAAAATGCAATTGATGAAATGTTTGAATATCTTCCGTCAACATCCAGTCAAGTCCAAGGGGGTGATGATGAAACCTCGGGTGATGCCAATACACAAACGGACGAGTATGTCCCGGGGATGAAAAGGCAGCATAAACGATCCGTAAAAATAGGCAGTCAAGCATTTGTACCGCCAGACATATTGAAGTCGCCCCGACTGGTAGCTTTAGCGACTAGGATGAAAATGTCTCCCTCTCAGATGTCCGCATTCAGCGAAACATTCATCGATGAAATAGGCGGCAATGCAAATGCAGTTCACACATCCTACTCATACGCCTCACAAACTCGTAGAGAAGTTGGTAAGACAATAGTTGAGGATATACGCAACAAATGGTCTCCACCACTACTAGCTTCACTTCATTGGGATGGTAAACAGATGAGCAGTCTGGATAACAAATATGTTAAGGAAGAGAGGCTAGCAGTAGCTGTTGGTGATAGTGACCAAATGAAAATACTTGGGATACCAAAGTATCCTCCTGGTACTGATAAAAAATCAGGAGATATAATATCTGACCTGACAGTTGATTTGTTGCAACATTGGAACTGTAAGGAAAGTATTGTGAACATGGTTTTTGATACAACCAGTTCGAATACTGGCCATGTTACTGCTGCCTGTATCACAATTCAAAGTAGACTTGGCCGTGCTCTACTATGGTCAGGCTGTAGGCACCATATCGGAGAACTGATTGTGTGTCATGTATTCACTGACCTTGCAATTGAGACATCTAAGGCTCCTGAAGTGCAGTTATTTCAGAGGCTTCAAAAAAATTGGGATACACTTCCCCATAGTAGGGACCCACCTTTGAATGGACTAGACCTAGATTCGTTCAGTGATGACGCACAGACCATGATCAGCAACTGGAGGGTTGATGTTCTCGCTCAAACTCATCAGACTGAGGCAGAGGGGTTGTGCAGAGATGACTACATGGAGTTTGTAAAACTGACTAGAAAATATCTGAACATTGAAAATAAAATAACCTTTCTGCGACCCGGAGCCATGCACAAAGCCCGCTGGATGTCGAAAATGCTGTACATGATCAAAATTTGCCTTTTCGAGACAGAGATCCAGAAGTTGCCAAAAGGAACTATAGTCACCAAAGAACAAATTCCCAAAATTCGCCGTTTCGTGAATTTTGTGACCTTAATTTACAGTTCATGGTGGATGAAATGTAGCCGAGCAGTAGATGCACCATGGAATGATCTGTGTCTGTACAAAAACATCCTATCCTATGCTTCAGTTGATGCATTTGTTGCTGCCAAGGCAAAGAAAGCATTTGACAGACATCTATGGTATCTATCAGGCGAACTAGTTCCTTTGACTTTGTTCAGTAACGTCGTACCAGATGATGATAGACGTCAAATAGCTGCTCGCTTGGTTGAAGTGAAGCCTTCAGATAAAATCACTGTCCCCAAAGATCGGTTCGGTACAGGATTTGGTAAACCTAAATTTCCACAGAACATAACATTAACTTCAAAATTGTCCGATTTCATAACTCCTGATTCCTGGTTTTTGTTTGACTCTTTGAAATTGGACTCTAGCTTCCTTGACTCAGACGTTAAGCATTGGGAAACAAACCCCTCATACAAAGCAGCTTCCAAAAACATCCGTGCCATCAATGTAATTAACGATTGTGCCGAACGTGGTGTTAAGTTAAGCTCAGACTTTCTCGACAAAGCGCGCTCTGAAGAACATTACCAAACTACTATACAGGTGGTTGAGGACAATAGGAATAAACTACCAAACCTGCGAAAACGGAAGTTGCGACAATGAATCAATTGTGTTATTATTATTGCTTTGGTTATTCTAGAGATTGTTTTGATTCAAAATAATCATGTTTGAGAACAAAATATATGTATTATTCATGATCAACTTGAGAGTCAAATCTCGTAATTTAACCAATATTTCGATATTTTCGAGCAGCCGGTGGCCCCCATAGCCATCATCCGATTTGGATAAAATTTTGCCTGTGAATTACTATTGGGTATTGTAACAAATCCATCATAGGAAGAAGTTTGTCCACTGCAAAAAAAAAAAATCATGGGGCACCATGTGCACCCTAATACCTAGATGACATAATAATTTACTCCAAGACATTCTCTGAACATTTGCATAACTTAGAACTTGTGTTCCAACGACTTGAAAAAGCTAACCTAAAAATGAACCCGAAGAAATGTTCTCTCTTTAAGAAGGAAGTTTCATTTCTGGGACACATAATTAGTGAAAAGGGTGTGGCCACTGATCCTGAGAAAGTTAGGTCGGTAACTAAATGGCCAGTCCCCAAATCAGTTAAGGATGTAAGACAAATATTAGGACTTTGCTCTTAGTATCGCCGTTTTGTGAGCAATTTTGCAGATATTGCCAGACCGCTCCATAAACTAACTGAAAAGAATAATAAATTTACCTGGACTGATGAGTGTCAAAAATCCTTCGACACTCTGAAGCAAAAATTAACCACTGTACCTGTACTGTCTCTTCCTAACGATGATGGCTTGTTCAAATTAGACACAGATGCCTGAGGTTTTGGAATTGGAGCGGTTCTCTCTTTCACCACTATCTATATGGTAGAAATTTTGAAGTAAGGACAGATCATAGAGCTTTAACATGGTTGATAAATCTTAAGAATCCTGAAGGGCAACTAGCCAGGTGGTTTGAATTCATGGCAAATTATCAATTCAAAATTGTCTTTCGAGCTGGCCGAGTCCACGGAAACTGTGACTCGCTATCCCGAAGACCTTGTGTTGAAGCCTGTCACCACTGCTCTTCAGCAGAAATGAGATATAATAAGAGTAACAAAATGGATAATAATCCTAATAGCATAAATAATGATGTACCTAATAATGACGAATTCTTAGATGCTCTGATGACCGATTCCCCTATTGATTTGTCTAGCCTCACAAATGAAAGCATAGCAAATCTTCAGCAGCAAGAACCAGAGCTTGCAATGTTAACTAGTTGGCTAAATGCTGGTAAAAGACCTGAATGGAAGGAAATATCCCATACCAATGAAGTTATCAAACATCACTGGATGAAATTCGATTCCTATAAAATGATAAAGGGTCTACTTACCTACACTTGGATTAACCCTTGGGGAGAGCAAAATCTACTTGTTTTACCACAAACACTAACTAAGTTTGCATTTGATCAGTTGCATAATTCGATAACAGGTGGTCATCTGGGAATAAAGAAAACAATATCTAAAATTAAACAAAGATATATTTGGTATAAGTTAAATGAAGATGTCTATCACTGGTGCAAGAATTGTGACATCTGTCAATCTAGAAAACCTCCTCAAAAGTTGCCAAAAGGTCCACTCCAGACAGTTTTAGCTGGAGCACCAATGGAGAGGTGGGGCATTGATGTTTTGGGTCCATTACCTGAGAGTGATAATGGGAACAGCTACTTACTTGTTGTGGCAGATTACTTCACAAAATGGGTAGATGCAATTCCAATGCCAGATCAGAAAGCATCCACTGTCGCCGACAAGTTCGTAGAAAGAGTTGTGTCCCTTTTCGGTGCTCCAATGCAATTGCACTCTGACCAAGGTTCAAACTTCGAATCAAGTCTTTTCCAAGAACTTTGCAAACTATTGGACATAGAAAAAACGAGAACTACCCCACATAGAGCAGCATCTAATGGTCTTGTAGAGCGAGCAAATAGAACAATAGCCAATATGATCTCTGCCTATGTGTCGAAAAATAAAAGGGATTGGGACAAGCATATATATTTATTACTTACTGCATATCGGTCTTCACGGCACGAATCCACTGGTATTTCACCAAGTGAGGCTGTTTTTGGCCGTGAAATTAAACTGCCTGTTGATATGGTACTAGGCACCATTCCGGATGACATATCTAGCAATGTAGTGGCTAAAACTGATTATCTACACAATATGTCTGAAAAATTAAAAATAATTCACGAAATAATAAGAAAAAAATTAAATATATCTGCCATTTCCATGAAACGGGATTATGACAGAAGTATTCAATTAAATCAATATAAAGAAGGAGATTTTGTTTGGTGGTTCAACTCAAATCGAAGTAAAGAAAAGGGTTCAAAGCTTGCCAGACCATGGGAAGGTCCCTACATGATAGTTGAACACTTAAATGATGTGTTGTATAGAATTCAAAAAGATAGACGTTCTAAACAAAAAGTTGTACATCACAACTTTCTAAAACCTTACCTTGGTGAACAAAAGCTTGACCTTGACAATATGCCATCCACCAGCAAGTCATAGAATGAAACACAACAAGAATAATAACAAACAAAAAGAACAAGAATAATAAGAAACAAAAAGAACAAGAATAATAACAAACAAAAAGAACAAGAATAATAACAAACAAAAAGAACAAGAATAATAACAAACAAAAAGAAAAAGAAAAAGTAAAAACAAAATATATCTAAAGGTAGTACACCTTTTGTATCTTTCAGATTGTACGATATTATTGCAATGTTTGTCCTCAAAGAAGGGAATGTGCTGAGATCCAGACTGTGGAGAGGCATCCCATTCTGGATTTGCATACCTGTGTACTGGCTGTAACAAACTTACCAGCCGAAAGCAGTATCATCCACAGTGTAATGGTGCTCCAGTCAACTTGGTTAAGAGAACAACCTTAACCTTCAATGATGCTGAAGCCAAGGAACACCGGGATTTCTTAAAAAAGAAGAGGTCAATGATTGGTACTTTGAAAAGGCCGGCAAATTCTCCAGATGAACTTAAGGAGAATAGAAAACAAAAGGCTGCCACTGAGAGGCTTGCCATATTGGACTCGTCCAAACGTCCTAGGGCTCCGTCCCCTGGTCTGAGAGCTGTACCAGTAAAAAAAACCAAACCTCTTCTGGAATTGAACAACTTCCCAGCTCCAATGGAACCATTTCCGGACGTCGATGTATTGTCCTTAAGTGCTGCATCTGATTTTGACCTGGAGTCCCTTTTTAATGATTCGGTGACCCCAGTAGCACCACAAGATGAACCTCCAATCCAGTACCAACCGACTAGTCTGACAGACCTAAAATTAAGGAAAATACAGACAAGCCAGGAGAGCCCAATAAACATTGTAGTAGGCGGCTTCAAATTTGCTACCAGCCTACCTACCTTGAAAGCTGAGGACTCTCTTCTGTGTAAAATGGTAAATTCGGATATGGTTAAACCAACAGTTGTAGAGGGTGTAAATACTTATACTCTTGATCGGAATCCTAAAGAATTCAACATCATATTGGATTACCTCCGTAACAAGGATAATGGTAGAGCCAGACATTATTTACCCTCATCAATAAAACAACTAGAGCATCTTCTTTAGGAAGCAACCTATTATGAAATAGAAGGACTGAAATTAATGATTGTGAATAAGATGGATGAAGCAAAGTGGTGGAAGTCATAACCTTCCACATTATCACTGAAATTGACAATGACATTCCTAATTGATTCGACATTTTTTTATCTATTGAATGTTTTTGTTATAAACATAAAACGTGTTCTACAAAATTTGGCAAGTGCGCATGCGCCTACATAATTTGGCTCTTGGCATTTTATTGTCAATCTATTTCAAATTGTTGATATTGTTCAATTTAATATTTAATGTATATATTCTTACTTTTCAGCTGTTATTGGTAGTCTTGGTTTGAACTGAAATTCGGGACGAATTATTCTGGGGAGGGGGTAATGTTACGATCGTGCTGAAAAGTCCCATGTTCATAGTGTTGACATTTTAGCGATCTACTTCCGGTTTCGCGTTTCCCCTTGCAAATTGTGTATATTTCTCATTAGGTTGTTGTCAAACTACTTCTCATATTGTAGTACATTTCAAATGTTTTACCTTTTCTAAATTCATCTTAAAAACTAATGACTTCACTCGGTAGTTGTTGTTTACAGGCCAAATACTATTACTTTAGATTTTCCTGCATGGGCGCCGCCATATTGTTTACTTTGTGACGTCATGACCCACAAAAGGTATAAATAGACCAGTCATGTCATTCTGACCGAACTGGAATTACGATCAGTTCTCTCAGGCACAAATAACCTGAAATCTTAGGCTTTGGAAAAATAGCACTAAACGAATAATGGCAGCACCTATGGTGAGTCCTTTAGTTATATAGACAAATACATAAGGCTACAAGCCACCTGAAACCTAAATAGGTCAGTGGATCAAGGCTAACGCCCACTCGTTGTCATTGAAAATAGTCAAGTTGACCTACTAGGCATAAAATGGCTGATAGGCACGAAGTGGCTAAATAGGCTTCAAGTGGCTGATCGGCACGAAGTGGCAGAATAGGCATCAAGTGACTGATAGGCATATATTGGCTAAAATAGGCACAGAGTGGCTAATTAAGCACCAAGTGGCTTCCAACCATTGAATTTGTCTCAACCTTATCAATATCAAAATCTTATTAAAACTAAATGATTCTTGGATAGTAATAATAATTTAAAAGACTTAAAGTAAAGTCAAGTATTTGGCCTCACCTGAGTTGACCATATTTAATCAAATGTTAAACAATCTTTCATCTAGAATTTCATATCATTGTTAATGAATTAATGTTGATTCATGTTTGTTATTATATAAGCTTACCTAATTTATGTGATGTATAATAATATGATATAATACATTATTTATTTTAAACTGTTGTTTGTTATTTTCTCCTCTGCCTATGCATAGCTAGATCGGGAAAGAATATCGGTTTGGGTTGGAGTTCTTGGTTCTGAGCATTAGACTAATCCCTTAACTGTTTGCGTTAACCCCGAGCGCGATCTACTTCCGGTTTCGCGTTTCCCCTTGCAAATTGTGTATATTTCTCATTAGGTTGTTGTCAAACTATTTCTCATATTGTAGTACATTTCAAATGTTTTACCTTTTCTAAATTCATCTTAAAAACTAATGACTTCACTCGCTAGTTGTTGTTTACAGGCCAAATACTATTACTTTAGATTTTCCTGCATGGGCGCCGCCATATTGTTTACGTTGTGACGTCATGACCCACAAAAGGTATAAATAGACCAAAGTCATGTCATTCTGACCGAACTGGAATTACGATCAGTTCTCTCAGGCTCAAATAACCTGAAATCTTAGGCTTTGGAAAAATAGCACTAAACGAATAATGGCAGCACCTATGGTGAGTCCTTTAGTTATATAGACAAATACATAAGGCTACAAGCCACCTGAAATCTAAATAGGTCAGTGGATCAAGGCTAATGCCCACTCGTTGTCATTGAAAATAGTCAAGTTGACCTACTAGGCATAAAATGGCTGATAGGCACGAAGTGGCTAAATAGGCTTCAAGTGGCTGACCATATTTAATCAAATGTTAAACAATCTTTCATCTAGAATTTCATGTCATTGTTAATGAATTAATGTTGATTCATGTTTGTTATTATATAAGCTTACCTAATTTATGTGATGTATAATAATATGATATAATACATTATTTATTTTAAACTGTTGTTTGTTATTTTCTCCTCTGCCTATGCATAGCTAGATCGGGAAAGAATATCGGTTTGGGTTGGAGTTCTTGGTTCTGAGCATTATACTAATCCCTTAACTGTTTGCGTTAACCCCGAGCGCAACAATATGTCTGCTTAAAATGAGAGATAAGGTGAAAACGGAACGTTTATGAGCAAAGCATGACCCCCAAAAGCTTTCTATAAGAAAGGTCATACACTACTAACAAATACGATGATGATTATGTGATGGCTAGTGATATAGAGGTTGAAAATCAAAACAATGAATACTGCAACATAGAGGAAGATATGTTAAAAATGATGATGAAATTGGAACTGTTGCCAGGCCTATAGTAGATAAAGTAGTGAATGAATGTCCTAATATTGGCCATGAGGTATCAAATTCACAATTGTATTTACCAAAACTGATCAAAAAGAGGTTAGACATAGGTTTTTTACAAGTTCAAATTGTTTTTCCACAAAAATTTCTTCAAAAATAGTATAACTTTTTGTTGTTTACACTCTGACTTTAAAGCATGCGATATTGATAGTCCAGACATTAGGTTATCGGTCACAATCAACTTATTTTTTCAAAAATTGTAAATTTCATTTCAGTTTCTTGCATAATTGTCTCTTTCTGTTTTACCTAATAAGATATGCTGGTTCTCAATTTTGGTCAATTGTACCAACAATTCAAAATATTTTTTATTTAAAACTTCAAAGCAAATTTTATACAAATTTAGAGATACTCTGCCAACTTGTATATAATGAATGTGTCCACATTAGACATAATTTAAAGTGTATCAAGTGTTGAAACTCTGCTATCCTTCATTGAATTAAACTGAAACTTGTTCAATATTTTGTGGACATAACTTATTCATATCGAGGGCTAACAACCAGAAGTGTACATCTCCCCAAAACGTCATTTTGAGAAAACGAGCTTTTAAGATTGGATCGTTCATATAAACTCAGGAGATAATCAATTAACTCAAAGTCATTTGGATATAATTCATACACAAAGTGAACATAAAATGCA
The DNA here is from genome assembly GCA_029955415.1 of Lottia scabra. Classification (NCBI taxonomy): domain Eukaryota; kingdom Metazoa; phylum Mollusca; class Gastropoda; family Lottiidae; genus Lottia; species Lottia scabra. The sequence continues at coordinate 23,358,618 of JARJEI010000003.1, read as the reverse complement.
TATGTATCACCATGGCAACGAGCTATTTCAACAGAAGAATAGATAAAGATAGCTTGCCAGGCAAGGTAATATACGCCCACTGGAGGCTTTGTTTCAAAATTAACATTTGACAGAAAACAGCAACCATCACAACCATGAAATATTCAACCAGTAGTCATAGGCCTACATTTCATACAGAACCTGAATTAAGTGTTGTCTAAATATTATTTTTTTTCTCGATTTCATCAAGGGTTCAGCATTCATCAGGTTTAGTCAAAATCCTTCTGCCTTGTAGAGTGTTTCTGAGCTTAAAACTGAATGTATTTCAAAGAAGAAGGGCAATAAGTCATATCAAATATTTTTTGATTATCAATAGGGATTATCGTGTGATAATAAACTATTTCAATAGGTTTCTTTCAAATCGATGTGCCTTCTAGAGTGTCAACGAGCTATATATCAAACGCGTTTTAAAGAACAAGGGCAATAATTCATATTTTATATTTTCAGATTTTTATTGATTTTAAATATTAGGGTTCATTCTTGGGTGATAATAAACAATTTCAGCAAGTTTCGTCAAAATCCGCAAAGAATTGTGACTTGTAGAGTGTTAACAAGCTAAAAATTGAACGCGTTTTAAAGAACAAGGGCAATAATTCATATTAAATATTTTCCGATTCTTTTGATTTTAAATAGAGTTCATCCTTGGGTGATAATAAACAATTTCAGCAAGTTTCGTCAAAATCTGCAAAGAATTGTGACTTGTAGAGTGTTAACAAGCTAAAAATTGAACGCGTTTTTAAGAACAAGGGCAATAATTCATATTAAATATTTTCCGATTCTTTTGATTTTAAATAGGGTTCATCCTTGGGTGATAATATACAATTTCAGAAAGTTTCGTCAAAATCCGTAAAGAATTGTGACTTGTAGAGTGTTAACAAGCTAAAAATTGAATGCGTTTTAAAGAACAAGGGCAATAATTCATATTAAATATTTTCCGATTCTTTTGATTTTAAATAGGGTTCATCCTTGGGTGATAATAAACAATTTCAGAAAGTTTCGTCAAAATCTGTAAAGAATTGTGACTTGTAGAGTGTTAACGAGCTAAAAATCGAACGCGTTTTAAAGAACAAGGGCAATAATTCATATTAAATATTTTCCGATTCTTTTGATTTTAAATAGGGTTCAACCTTTGGTGATAATATACAATTTCAGAAAGTTTCGTCCAAATCCGCAAAGAATTGTGACTTGTAGAGTGTTAAAAAGCTAAAAATTGAACTCGTTTTAAAGAACAAGGGCAATAATTCATATTAAATATTTTACGATTCTTTTGATTTTAAATAGGGTTCATCCTTGGGAGATAATATACAATTTCAGAAAGTTTCGTCAAAATCTGTAAAGAATTGTGACTTGTAGAGTGTTAACGAGCTAAAAATCGAACGCTTTTTAAAGAACAAGGGCAATAATTCATATCAAATATTTTCCGATTCTTTTGATTTTAAATAGGGTTCATCCTTGGGTGATAATAAACAATTTCAGCAAGTTGCGTCAAAATCCAAAAAGAATTGTGACTTGTAGAGTGTTAACAAGTTAAAAATTGAACGCGTTTTAAAGAACAGGGGCAATAATTCATATTAAATATTTTCCGATTCTTTTGATTTTAAATAGGGTTCATCTTTGGGTGATAATAAACAAATTCAGAAAGTTTCGTCAAAATCCGTAAAGAATTGTGACTTGTAGAGTGTTAACGAGCTAAAAATCGAACGCGTTTTAAAGAACAAGGGCAATAATTCATATTAAATATTTTCCGATTCTTTTGATTTTAAATAGGGTTCATCATTGGGTGATAATAAACAATTTCAGCAAGTTTCGTCAAAATCCGTAAATAATTGTGGCTTGTAGAGTGTTAACAAGCAATTGTGGACGGACGGACCGACGGACGGACGGACGGACCGACGGACCGACGGACATGGGTGACGGCAATATACGCTCCACATTTCATGTGGGCGTATAAAAAAGGGAGATATTCATTTCTGGAAGCAATGCATTTTGTGACATTTGTATTATAATCACTTCATGAAATATACTTAACTGGGTTTTAAATACAGACACAAACAAACTTTAGCTACATTTTATTAATTTCAAAAGAAATCTTAAACAAATTTAAAATTCAACAATTACAAATGTTAACAATTTCAAAAATTAGTTCATCTAAGGTTCAATTTTCATCTTCACGTATCTCATCATCTTCAGATGAATCAATAGCACGTTCTGGTGCTTTTTCCTATTAGATGTTGGGAGGGCTTTATACCAAGCATGTGCTTCTTCAGGGATGATAAACTGTGGGCAAAGTTTTAGTAAATCAGCTTTCTTGGCTTCACTTAAAGGAAGTTGATGATTGTAAGCATTTGGGATTGAGGTGGGAAAGAGGTTCGGACGACCGCGTCTACTGGTATTAATAGATTTAAATTCATCTGAGTAATTGTAACGATAAAAGATAACATTAGGATCTGATTTTCTGTATTGAAATGATTTTACAAGTAACCAATTCACAATGTTTCCATGTCAACTTCCATTTCGGAATGCCCACTTTCAAGAAAGTTCTGAGTAATAGATTCTAGATGGTTGTTGATGTAAAGCATATAGAAACATGGCAGCAATATTTTGATTGCGATTTTGCCCGGAACAAGTATCGGAATACAGTGAAACATTTTTAACAGTTGATGGGAGGTTAGAGAGCCACTTAAAAACGCATGTAGCTATTTCGTTACTGCCCCTATTGCCTTCTAATTCATTCCAACAATCATTGGGTACCTTCGCCACCCAAATACACAGATTGTAAATACAAATTTTCCTACTATAGTACATCAATGAAACATCATGAGGTATCTGCAAAACACTTTGCAGATCACAAGTTGCTGATGCAAATGATGGATCATGATTTGCTTTCTTTTTGTCAAATTCTTTGGATAATTTAGATTCCTTATTTCTTCTTAGATATGCTTGATGTGCTTCGTCTGATTCTTGATCCCCTGAATTTGACATTTTATATTTTGTGCATGACAGGCATTGGTCCTTTTTAGGTTTGAAAAATGACAAATGACAAATTGAATTCATCACAAAATATATTTCTGTAAACTCGTTGACTCACAGGCTGTATGGAGGGGTCACTTGCTTCACATTTCTGCTGATATAAGTCATTGTAATTGTTAGCTTCTGATTCAAGTACTTCCTTTGGGTATCTCTTCTAGTATAGTGAGATTCAACTTGAGGGAAACTTTTGATATGATTACGTACTGTATCTAATGATGCCTGTGCAGTTTTATTAGCAGGTGAATGTTTTCCTCGTCTGTCATCAAAGCTTTCACATCCGAAGAGAATTGATCAATAACCATTTTGAAAAAATGTAATTGATGACCTTGTTATGTTAATTGATGTCCTTGTTATGTTAATTGATATTTTGTTTTATATAATATATGCCTATATAAAATGGGGGGAGTCTATTGTCGTCACCAATGTCTGTCCGTCGATCCGTTCAGTTAAATTTTCGGGGGGGCTGTGGTTTCAACATTCTTTTAGATACAGACCTAATATTTGGGATTTCTACATATCTTTGGTTTAGGAGTTCTTGTGTATTTTTTCATCCTTTGCAACATTTTAATGGCATGTACCATCTTTATTTTTATTTTATTTTTGATGTTATGTTTGTTTTGTTAATAGTTAATAAAAAGTTTTGATGACTTAACTTAAATTAAATCTTAAAAAGTATTTGGGAAGACGAACATATAGAACACGAGAATGGTATAAACCAGAGTTTAGTTGCTGCAAATATTACAATATTGTTCGTGTACTGAATGCACCATAGATTATGTCTTGCTTAGGGGTTGTAGAATTAATTTATCAGTATGAAAAAGCTTTTTTTTTTAAACCAAAGTGATAATTGTTGATGTATAGCTTAATTTTTAGCATCATACTTGATTAGGTTCCATAGTTCTACGAATCTCCCATTGACATCAAAAAGCCAGATTATATTTACAAGCTCATTAACAAGATGCGAGGTTACAAAAACTAATGTTAAAAAAAATATGTCCCATCAACAGGATAATGAGGTTGACAGGATAACATAGCTTTGGCATGTTCCTAAATTCTGACATTGTTTTTTTTACGTTTGAACTTTCCCCTTGACCTCCATGTCAATTATTTTTTAACAAGTTTACAATGGAAATTTGAGAACAAATGCCTTAAAACCCCATTTAGACTAGCCCCCTGGAGTGACTAAATTTTGGCATACTTTAGTCATAGAATAGTCATTAGTCAGTCTTGAAGAATACCAGACTTTAGACCATGAAAATATTAAACACCGATAAAAATAATCATAGATTTAGTTTAACCCTTAGAACCCGAAATGTCGCAAAAGCGGCTTGACGTTATGGCGAATAGTCCCGAAATGCCGCTTTTGCGGCTTTCAGTCGGGTCGATTCGACTTAGTCTCTCATAGCAACAAACCAGCCAATCAAATCGACTCTCGTCGCTAGTCGTCTGTAAACAATTAATGGCGATGACCTGTCATTATTTTTGTCTTGAATTTTCACCTATATTTCGACGAAAATGACATCAAAACGACTATGTACAACGGAGGCACTTGCGATGATTATGAGCGATAGCGAGGAGGATATGGATGTATCGGATTACAGCAATGAAAGTGACTTTGAAAGCGAAAGTGACGGGGAAAATGTTGATTCAATAAATGTAAACATCGAAGAAAATGACAGAAATACTAATGAACAACATCCAGATATGGCGGGTGACAGGAATATAGGAAGAGGTCGGGGTATGTTTAGAGTGCAGAATATGAATATTCCACCTCCATGGAGATTGAATACGACTGGATTTGTTGCACAGCAATTTAGACCCAATGGACATACACGACCAAAGAATATTCCTGGTTATATAAATGTTGATAGTACCCCATCTTTTGGAATGATCAGTTATGGGAACTTTTGATGTGTGAAACAAACCGACAAGCTGCTAATGTAAAAGATACAAAGCCGAATAATTACATTGTTAGAAGTTGGACAGATACAACAGTGAGAGAGATGAAAGCCTTTTTTGGATGTAGGATTGCCATTGAATCCCTTATTCACAAGGATGGATATGAACAATATAGGAAAACAAAAGATAACTTTCTCACGGCTACTCCGGGATTTCCGAAAGTTATGACAAGGGATCGGTTTTTAGCTATATGGTCTATGTTGCATTGTGTGAATGAACTTGACCCAGCTTTGGATAAAACAGACAAAATTTACAAGTCTAGACCCATTTTTAATTTTCTTGTTGATAAATTTCAAAATCACTTTGTTCCAGGCTGTGAATTATCGTTGGATGAGGGCATGATCCCCACAAAAAACTCATTATCTATAAAACAATATATAAAAGATAAACCGATCAAGTGGGGGATACAAACTTTCTTATTGACAGACAGTGAACATAGATATATTATGAATGCCGAAGTTTATACTGGTAAAAGGGCAGATGCCTTGACGGTTGATAATTTAGGGGTTACAGGCAATTTAGTTGCAAGAATGACGCAGAATTTTCAAGACCAAAACTATGTTCTGTTTACTGATAGGTTTTATACGTCTGTTGAATTAGCAGAATATTTGTTATCAAAGGGGATTGGCTTGTGTGGGACAGCTATGACAAAAAGAAGAGAATTTCCAAAGTGTCTAAATGGAAAGGTGTCTACGATTGTCTGGATGGATTAAAGGCCTATTTATTTTGTTTCATCTGTTTACATCGACCAGCCACTTACTACAGTTCCAAGATATGATGCTACAGAACACAGAAAAATTCCAATTCAGTGTCCCATGGCTGTAAAGAGTTATAACAAGTTTATGGTAGGAACAGACAAGAATGATCAAATGACGCTCCTTCAAAAATGTAGACGACATTACAAATGGCCACGGCGACTGGTGATGAAATTTTTTATGTGGGCTGCGTATAATGCTTATGTCATTCAAGGATATTATAGAGAGCATGCACAATCTTCTCACAGATCTTTTACATTCCATTTATTCCTAGAGAAATTGTGCAACCAACTCATTGGTAGGGTTTGTACCCGGGATTCCCGTTCCCGGGAATTCCAGGGATTCCCGGAGTTTTTGGCGAGTACTCATTCCCGGGATTAGCCCCCCCGTTCCCGGGAATGAGAACATTGATTTGTTAACGTTTATTTCACCATTAATAGTGGAAAATCCTTTTATCTGGCGAGACAAATTCACCTGATTTTTCCCAGCCAGTCCCCCGAGTTCTTATCCGCCCCTGAAGTCGTGTTGCTGATCGGTTTCTATTTATAGAAAAATCCAAACTTTCTCCGCTTTCCACGAGGAGGCTGGTGTGTGTGCTGTCGCGTGTCTATGGAATGAATCCTGTATTCTTTTTCAAGCCAACAAAACGCCACTCTTCACATAATATACATCATGTCTCAAGCTTGGAAATATTTCGAGAAAATAAATGGCGATTATAGTAAATGCAAGGAATGCGGAGAAATGAAGAAGAGTAAAGGTGGTTCAACGAGTGGGCTGATAAAACATCTTCGCCTCATGCATGGAGTTCAGTGTGTTTCTGGACCATGCGAAAAAAGAAAGGGGGTGGTCGAATCATCTTCAACAAAGACGGATGAAACAGGGCCTAAAACCGCTAAACAAACAAAACTTGTATTTGGAATTCGTACAAAGAGATCTTTGGAAGAGCGAGTGGCGAGATTGGCCACCGTAGATGATTTTTCAATCCACGCTATCACGAAGAGTGAGTTCATACGCAATGCGTTCATGAGAGAGGGTCTATTGCTTCCAAAAGCAGAAACATCCGTCATGCTTATCATCAAAAACTATGCTGCCAAAATACGCGAGGAACTGAAAACGGAGCTTTCTGAAAAAATAGAAAATGGGGAACGCTTCTCTCTAACGGCGGATGAATGGACTAGTAACTCGAATAAAAGATTCCTCAATGTGAACTTGCACGGTCGTGATGGATATGAGGTTTGCCTAGGATTGGCCCTAATAAAGGGTACTTTTACGTCCGAGAGAACCTTGGAGGGAATTTCAGATTTTTTGGCAGATTTCGGAGTGGATATGAAAAATCATTGTGTTGGAAGCACGACAGACGGCGCCAGTGTAATGGTGAAATTCGGACGACTCTCTCCGAATGAGTTTCAGCTATGTTATAACCATGGAATTCATTTGGCAGTGTGTGATATTCTTTATGCGAAAGAAGTTGAAATTGAAGCTGAAGAGGAGCATGATGAAAACTCTGACAACGAGTCGGAGGATGAAACTGATCCGGATGAAGATTTACAGATGATGATGAATGATAATTTTGAAGTGATAGAGTCTCGTGCAGCGCCGTTCAATCCCAATATAAAACAAGTCATTCACAATGTAAGGAAAGACGTACAAAAATTCCGCAAATCATCAAAAGATAACGAAAAATTACAAGAACATATAAAACAAGACCATGGCAAAGAACTGCAACTAATCCTCGACATGAAGACGAGATGGAATAGTCTGGAAGACATGTTAACCAGGTATTCAAGACTACGCACGAGTATTAAAAAGACTTTTATTGATCTCAAATCCACATCGAATGTGAGCGACGACGATTTCGAGACAGTCCGACAATTATCTGAAACAGTGAAGATTACTAGTAATGGAATAGCTAGGAAGGATGCCACTATATTGACTGCAGAAGCCTCATTCAAGTTCCTTTTCCAGAAATTAAAACAGCTGGAGAATCCTTTCAGTCGAAAACTTCTGAAGTCACTGAAAGTCAGGGTCGATCAAAGACGAAATTCGAATGTCGCCAATCTTCTGCAATACTTGAACAACCCGGACTCTGTGGAAAGAACAGTGAAAACCAAAGTACAGAAATTCGCACTTGAAATATTCAATCGACTGCAGCTGCAATCCACAGAGGTGACTGATTCGGACGAGGACGCAGTGATGTTTGTGATACTCGAGACATCTACTGTTGAAATGTCTTTAGAAGAAGAACTTCAAAAAACTATCGACGACGAACTGAAACAATGTCAGAAAGGGAACATTACCACTTTTAGTGGGGAATTCAGGTCCTATGAGCATACAAAGACTAGGACACCGAATCTATAATTCATATTTAATGCTCTAAGGTCAATCAAGCCGTCATCAGTCGCGGCGGAACGAGCTTTTTCTGTTGCTGGCAATTTTGCGACGAAGATTAGATCTCGCCTTGGGGTGGAATCTCTGTGCGCGCTGGTCTTTTTGAAGCATTGGTTTCGGAAGATAGATTCGGGGGTAGCGTAATCCGCTTTCACTAAATACTAATACCTATTTGCAAAAAGACATTTGTTCCAAAGTTGTTCTGACATTGTAAATTATATGAAAATAAAATTTGATATGAAACTACATATATATCTTTAGTTATTATGTCCTATATTTTGGTAACTGTTGCTAGTTTGTGTAGCTCTTATACGTTGAAATTGATTCCCGGGAATCCCGGGAATGGCATGAATTTCATTCCCATTCCCGGGAATGAGATATCCGGGAATGCTTCAAACCCTACTCATTGGAGATGTGCGGAATACAACGCAAAAGGGTCGGCGTCGTTATGATGAGATCAGGAAGTTCGTCTCACTGACGTCGGTCTACATGAGTGTAGAAAGAAACAACTACAAGAAATAATAGGTGTGTTGTCTGTACCGAAAGGAATAGAAGAGCCAGATTCTGCAACCCTAATGCATTAGAGCTTGCCAACAAAATCAAGAACTGTATATTGGTGCAAATATTGTCGGGTTTTTTGTGTGCATCGGTCCACCTGGGTCAAATTGTTGGCATGATTTTCATTCCAAAGTTATGTATTGGAGATAAATTAAATGAAATTAAAACATTTATTAAATTAATAAAACTTTATTTTATGTCTTCACACAGTTGATAATACATTATAAGGAGATTATTAAAGCTTTGTTTGAACTCCAGTGAAAATGACGTCATTTTGACAATGACGTCCTGTAAAGTCAGGGAGGGGAGTGCATAACGTCAATTATTAAATGGCTAGAAAATCTCTCTCTTTTCATTGGTCGAGAGAGTGCATCACTTCCTTCGATAGAACATCATATTCACCGCGCAACTATGCCGGAGAGGTGAATAAATTTTATATTCACCTCCTTTGCCGAAAATTAGATCTGCGATTTTGATTGGATGCAGATTTAACCTTCCACCAATCAAAGCTGGTTTTGCAAACGTCAAAGATATGTAACGGCATACTTGAGATACGTCAGAGGACTACAGTAAACAAAAAAATGCAAATGGCGTCACTTAAAGATGAAGTGATTCGACATATTTTGCTAAATTTGACGATAGAGCGAATACGCCGATTGCCATTTAATAAAACAATTCATGACTTTTGATTTCAGTTGACATGGGATTTATCAACCCTCAGGGATGCAATATTCACCTCGGCCTTTGGCCTCGGTAAATATTACACCCTTCAGGTTGATAAATCCTCATGTCAACCTCACAAAAGTCATTAATTGTATATTATTCTCAGGGTTCTAAGGGTTAAGGGCCATTCTGCTTTTTTGAAAAAAAAGTGTTTATTAACAAAAACGTTGCAAATTTTACCTGAAAGTAATTCTATGACCTAGTTTTGGTGTTTACAATTAGACGTTTATTTTACTCAAATCCGTTCAGTAGTTTTTTTTAACAGCGTTCAAAAAGCATAACGAACTTAAAATCCTTACGTAATGTTTTTATACGCCCACATGAAAATGGGGGCAATTCCAGTCGTCGGTTTATGAGTTATTGCCCTTGATTTAGTGAAAAACATCAAAATTAACTTGTGTACGCGATAGAAGCTAGAGTTTTTATCCGATTTGAATGAAACTTGGTATGTCTAATGATCCTGATAATATCTCAGGTGAGTTCGAATATAGTGCGATTCCAGTCGTCGGTTTTCGAGTTATTGCCCTTGTTTTAGTGTAAAAACGTTCAAATTAACTTGTGTACGCGATATAAGCTAGAGTTTTTATCCGATTTGAATGAAACTTGGTATGTGTATTCATCTTGATAATATCTCGGATGAGTTCGAATGGCGCGATTCTAGTTAATGGTTTATGAGTTATTGCCCTTGACTTAATGAAAAAACGTTAAAATTGACTTGTGTACACGATAGAGACCAGAGTTTTCATTCGATTTGAATGAAACTTGGTATGTGTATTTATCTCGATAATATCTCGGATGAGTTTGAAAATGGCACGGTTCCAGTTGTTAGTTTATGAGTTATTGCCCTTGACATAGTGAAAGAACGTTTAAATTAACTTGTTTACGCCATAGAGGCTACAGTTTTCATCAACTTGGTATGTATCTTCATCTTGATAATAACTCGGATAAGTTCGAAAATTGCGCGATTCCAGTTGTTGGTTTATGAGTTATTGCCCTTGACTTAGTGAAAAAAAAAACGTTAAAATTAACTGTGTTTTCATCTTGATAGAATAATATTGTTACAATGTATATCAATTAGTTATACGTTATATATAGTTATACAAGTTGTGAGTTATAATAATATGCTTTATCTCACATCAACATCAAGTATTTCGCTCGACTGGGACGAGGATGAATTGGAGAATGCACAGAGGGAGACGGGTAATAAGGAGGTGGAAGAAGAGAAGGAAGCAGAGAGAAAGAAGATAGAGGTAGTTAGGAAGGACAAAGAAGAGAAAGGGGCAGCTAGGAAGGAAAGAGAGAAGAAGCAGAGAGAAAGAGAAGAGAGGAAAGTTATACTGAGCCGCGAAAGAAGAGATAAAAGAGAAAGTTAGAAGAGAAGGTCCGACAGAGAAGAAGGGAGAGGAGTGTATGGGCGACATGAATGGTGGTATAAGAGAGAGGGCGAATAGGCTTTTACGAGGCGGGGGGTTACCCCTCTTTCCAGCTGCCAGGAGAGAATGGGGAGCAGCGGGGGTGATTACTATCATGGATAAACCCCTAATCCTTTGGCCACCGAAAGGACGGAAGCAATTTGATGTTGCGGAGCGGTTTCGGCATCTTCAACATGTGGCGGCCGCCCTCGAGATCAAGTCCGGAGCAGGGGAGCTAGTAGACATATCTGAAGTCGCGACGAAATACAACTTTTTGTTATTGCAAGGAACCCGTTGCCACCAGAAGAAGGAAGATTGTGTAAAGGCCAAGGTTTACATCTACCGAACCCTTAGAAATATGGCATTGTCGGACAAGGGGGATTGATGGAGGCAGTCGTGTCTGAATCGTCATCATCCCAGGCAGTTGAGGATATCCTGGAGCAGATGGACCAAAAGGGGATTGATCTACGATTGTCGGACGATTAGCCTAGTGATCGCGGAGTAAGAAGAGCTGAGAGACAGTTAGGAGTGATAGAAGGGAGATAGAATAGCTGAGAGACAGATAGGTGTGATATAAAAGCTGAGAGACAGAGAAGTAGGGTGGAGGAAAAAATGATCCGGAGAGATGGAAGGGTATAAATTATTAGTGGGGGGAGGGGGTGTTGAAATTTAGCCTATGCATAGTTATGTGCATATTATAATGTGGGAATATTTAAATTATTGTTTTAGACAATGTTAAGTGTATATACCAGTACCAGGAAATCAGGAGAATTTCTTTTATAGGGGTGGGGGTGCTATATCAGTCAATGCAATGTGTTCCATTATTATAGTGTTCTATTTAGTAAAAGTAAGTCACGGTTTGTTACCGTTATAGGCCTTGTCGTTAGGAAAATGTGAGGGGCTTCAGTGACTGCAAATGTATGTTTTATTATTAAAATTTAGCTTTTTATTTATCTAATGCAAAATGTTATGGGTAAACAGTCTCTCTGTAAATGAAAAGGTTAGGGTTTAATTTGGGAGTGATTTTCTCATCACGGTTGCTAAGGCGAAGATCGTGAATGAAGTTGTAAACAGGGCGTAGTAATACTTATATTTAATTTTACTCATGAATAAGGTTTAATATTGCTAAATATAATTAATGTATTGTAAATTCTAACAAGAATAATATAAATGCTCATATTTTAATGGGAGTACAGTAGTCAATCATAGGAACTATATCGTCAAATCACCACAGGTCGTCATTCATAAACAAGTCAGGGCAAAGTAGTGCAAGGTCAAATATATCTACGCTTAGTTCGTCACAATAGGCACTAATGCTGCAAAGTTTATTTATTGTAAATGTTGTATTTAAATCATTATTGTCAATGCTTTTCGAATAGTAAACCAACGGACACGAACCGGACAAGTTGAGATTGTAAATTTAATGCTGTAGACTTCAGAGTAAACAGGGATTTCTTCTTGACCTCGCCATCTAACGTATGTCGTCATCCGCTTTAAGCACTTCTTAAGGGGGGGGGGGGGGGGGGGGAAGTCTTGTCCGTTTTCTGAAAATTTTAATTTATATGAATTTCATTATTCTAAATAAGCATAAAATATTAGACCGGACAAGGTCCGGACAAGCTGATCGTCATTCCATCTATGCGAACTCAATACTTGGTCGCGGAAGCATGAGTCGCGCTCCGCCTATAAATAGAGGCTCGTTACGCCAAAATGGTACATTCGCCAGTTACATGGTCGGTGAAATCAGGAGAATTTCTTTTATAGGGGTGGGGGTGCTATATCAGTCAATGCAATGTGTTCCATTATTATAGTGTTCTATTTAGTAAAAGTAAGTCACGGTTTGTTACCGTTATAGGCCTTGTCGTTAGGAAAATGTGAGGGGCTTCAGTGACTGCAAATGTATGTTTTATTATTAAAATTTAGCTTTTTATTTATCTAATGCAAAATGTTATGGGTAAACAGTCTCTCTGTAAATGAAAAGGTTAGGGTTTAATTTGGGAGTGATTTTCTCATCACGGTTGCTAAGGCGAAGATCGTGAATGAAGTTGTAAACAAGGCGTAGTAATACTTATATTTAATTTTACTCATGAATAAGGTTTAATATTGCTAAATATAATTAATGTATTGTAAATTCTAACAAGAATAATATAAATGCTCATAATATTTTAATGGGAGTACAGTAGTCAATCATAGGAACTATATCGTCAAATCACCACAGGTCGTCATTCATAAACAAGTCAGGGCAAAGTAGTGCAAGGTCAAATATATCTACGCTTAGTTCGTCACAATAGGCACTAATGCTGCAAAGTTTATTTATTGTAAATGTTGTATTTAAATCATTATTGTCAATGCTTTTCGAATAGTAAACCAACGGACACGAACCGGACAAGTTGAGATTGTAAATTTAATGCTGTAGACTTCAGAGTAAACAGGGATTTCTTCTTGACCTCGCCATCTAACGTATGTCGTCATCCGCTTTAAGCACTTCTTAAGGGGGGGGGGGGGGGGAAGTCTTGTCCGTTTTCTGAAAATTTTAATTTATATGAATTTCATTATTCTAAATAAGCATAAAATATTAGACCGGACAAGGTCCGGACAAGCTGTTCGTCATTCCATCTATGCGAACTCAATACTTGAGGCCTTTTTATTCAAGCAAATCGCATCAACTCGCTTTGACGGCCGAGTTTCATCACGTGGTACAAATCAACTCTCCTTAAATAAACGTAGTTCTATTTGTTTGGTCGAGTTCGTCTGCTATCGAGTTGTCTGCCCTTCCAAATAAACAGATTATTGAAAAGCTAACTGTTTATTTTTGGACTGAACACAGTTAAATTTGCCAATATGGAATAAATTCTAATACTGATGTTGTTCTTTGTTGTAATACAAATTCAAACGCTGGTTAAAAAATGACATTCTGTCCTCCATCCTATCCTATCAGAACAAATTCTAGAAATGTACATATTTGATAGCATTGTTTCCCACCATTTTGAATCTACATCGAATCGTACCAAAGCGCTGTGTTCAACGATTTGGTCGATTTGGGTACTCGCTTTGGCAAATCGCTAAAATAAGTGTGTATTGTACTCAAATCGTTGTAGGCGCTTCGTTTAAATAAACGCACACTTTGATAAGTGTCAAAGCGATTTGATTAAATAAAAACGCCTTTGGTCGCGGAAGCATGAGTCGCGCTCCGCCTATAAATAGAGGCTCGTTACGCCAAAATGGTACATTCGCCAGTTACATGGTCGGTGGCTAAGTAATCTCCGCAGTCATCACCGGAAACTTTTATCGTACAGATTAAACAGTTGAACCCTGGATTTCTGTTTTTCGTTAAACTGGGTGTACACCCTAAAGCTCAAGCTATAGGCTACCTAGGAACCAAGAAAGGATCTGATTGTGTCTTTCAACCTGGCCTTTCCCATTCCTGTCCCAAACGATCTAGGGCCTATATGGCATGGATAGATAGAGATGCCCGATCAATAAAAGACAAGGGAAAAGGGTCACCCTGCTAGATGATAGCACTAGGATCGTGAACGACAAGTGACTTTGCATTAAGGGGTATACGGGATTAAGGAAGACACAATCAGTTACAAACAAGGGCAACAGTGGATTCTTCTCGGACCACAGCTAATGCATTAGCTTGGAATATGGAGTTACCTCACATCAACTGTAAGGGGTTTTTTGGAGACAATAAGCCTGCAAGAGTTATCTCCCATATATTGTGCATCACATTGGAACGCCGCCTCAACACATCTCACACTCATCTCTCACGCATCCTGACAGATACTTCTGAGAGGGTTCCGACCAAACGGGCCCACGCTTGCAAATTTATTAAGCAGTGTCTCGACACAAACCAAAGGGTTGATATAGGAGACGAGTACTAGGAAACTCAATGCCTCCATTTGTGATGAGAGTAAGCTGGGGTTATGAAAAAATAATGTAAGAACTACAGACCAATTTTATTATTATCCATTCTTGGTAAAATTTTTGAAAAATGTATATATAAACATATTAATAATTTTCTCATAGAAAACAACATCCTTTTTAACCAGGATTTCGACACGGAGACTCTACTATCTATCAGCTTACATATTTCTACGATTTCATCTCTAAATCCCTTATGTAGGTAAAGAAGTTAAATCTGTATTCTGTGACATCACTAAGGAATTTGATAGGGTGTGGCATGATGGTCTGCTACATAAGTTACATCTAATTTGAATTAGAGGAAACCTGCTAGAACTCACTAAGAATTACTTATCCAATAGATATCAGTATCTGAAAGTACAAAACTCACTGCCCGCGTCTCTCTCTGTTTCTTCTGGAGTTCCACAAGGATCGTTTATTGGCCCCCTTCTATTCATTATTCATATAAATGACATTGTAAATGATATTCATTCTAATATTCAGTTATTTGCAGATGATACATCACTATTCCTAGTAATTGGAAATCCAGTTGCATGCAAGAAAAAAATGGACAGAGACTTATACGTTATTGGTCAGTGGGCAGAAAACTGGAAAGTAACATTTAATTTCTTTAAAACAAATTATATTATTTTAAGCAGGAAAAAAAGTTTCATCCTCCCTTCAATTAAATTTTCAAAACTCTTTTCTATCAGATCGTCAGCCTCATAACATAATTGCCTAACTCACTTTTTGGTCAATTTTAGTTATTAGAATCATATTAATCTAATTTCAAGTGCGCATGTTCTGTATTAATATTTAAGATATTGACCAATCAGAATAATAGATATCAGCAAAATGTATTTATGCCTAACTCATAGAGTTGACATAGGCAGTTTTCATAAAACACAAAATGGCAGACTCGACGTCAAGTCTAAGAAGAAAATTAAAAACAAATGATGCATCAAATGGAAGTGGTAAGTAAATAAACATCAGTTAGCATTTAAATCCCAAACAGTTCACATTAATATGTAATTGCGAAACTTGCTTAATAGAATTTTACATTTGACCTTCAAAGTCACTGTTAGCCTATTCAAGGATCAATGGGTGATGTCATTATAACCTGCACTCAATAACCCTATTTGAAAGACTGCACCTGGCAACCTCATTAATTTAAAGAGATGTCCTCTCATCTTAAATGTACTTGTAGCACGATATCAATGTACATTTATCACCGATGACGTCATAATGTGTACACTTTAAATATCTGACACGACCCGAATAGTCTGTTGACACTTTTATTTAATTTATTTTCTGTATATTGCATACAAATCATAATTATGTGCAGGCTATACTAATTCAATATTAAATCATTTCTAGATGATGATGGAGATACTCCTGACAGTGTTACAAATATAAAGATAGTGGACCACGGCCATATACGCCTAACGAAAAAGCCTTAAATTTAATCAGGATAAAACTAAACTTTCTCAAACCTTTCGATTTAGGTCCAATAACTTCCATTTTAAGTTTCAACAAAATCGATTGAAAACTAAGATAGTAATAGCATACTGAAGACTTCGGGGCAAGGGCAATAACTCTGCTACTAACGGTCGAAAATAGCTCAAATTGGAACTTGATCTTTGTTTCTGAATATGTATATACATACCGAATTTCATTTGATTCCATCAAAACTTATAGTTTTAGAGCAATTGATGTTGATAGAAGCACTTACTGTATAGGTGTATAGAGGTTAAAGGGCAATAACTCCTCAAAACTGATGAAAGAGGCCTAAATCTTTATAAAGCTTTAATTTTAATCAGGAGTAAACCAAATTTTATCAAGCCTTTCGTTTTAGGTCCAATAACATCCATTTTAAGTTTCATCAAAATCGGTTGAAAACTAAGAGAGTAATAGCATATTCAAGATTTGGGGCAAGGGCAATAACTCTGCTTTTAACGATCGAAAATAGCTCAAATTCGAACTTGATCTTCGTTTTATGAATAAGTATACACATCAAATTTCATTTGATTCTGTCAAAAACTTTTTAGAGCGTTTACGTGCAAATGTTGACGGACGGACGGACAGGGGTGCCGACAATATACGTCCTCATAGAGAGATGAGGGCGTATAATAAAATAAACATAAAAATATGTGGAATTTCCAAAAGCAACACTAACTTGACAAACACGATCTGTATCAGGTGAGAGTGAGCATGGCCTGTCTCGCTAGTTAGTTCACCCAGTTGTTTTCCCGTTACCACTGCTGTTGCTGTCAATTGTTACGGGTTATATTTCTGTGTACCGGAAATGAATACTACGAATATTTCTTACTATTTATTTTAATGCCAGGTAAAGGAATTGAAAAGGCATAAACGCCCTGCTGATAATACTTGGAAGATGAATGTACCAAAGCATAAACAGATGAGTGGTGAGATGTATACTAACAGAAAAGATGTAGATAAGCCAGCAAGGGTTATTGGCCCACCCTGCTCGTCAGGATATTGCTCAAAGTCAAAGTTTCGAGACTGTCAGATAATGAGTGAAGATGAGAGGCTTTGGGTTTTTAACAAATTTTGGTCCATGAATTCCTGGGAAGAACGAAAAATGTACGTTGAAACTTGAGTGACAAAGGTATACAAAATGATCTTAGCCATGTGAAGTCTCTGAGTGAAAGGAATGTCGAGTTGACAAACCCAGTCGCAGAATAGCACACTGAGTTTGCCTGCTCTCCCTTGAAATTATAGCGAAGCTCATATTCAATAGCGTTATTTCATGACTGTGTTCTACAAAAACTCTCTACACAACAATATTGTTGCACCCGAACTCTGTATAGGATAAACTCCGAAAACGCGCCAATAGTTTTGACCTATATGAAGTCGGAGGCCGATAGGCCGACAACTTTATATAGGTCAAAACTATTGGTGTGTTTGAGTTTATCCTACTTAAACCTAAATTTGATTATTGGCGCCCTATTTAGTTACAGTACATTGAGCACGTATCATACCTAGATGTAGATAGCTATATCACGTGCATTTTACTATTGCCGTCATATAAAAGTTCACATACGCGTTCGAATTTTAGTTGAGTGATAACAACGAAACCATTCTGATGTATTGTTCAGTTATATAAAAATCATGTTTCTAAGGTGAGTCCTGTTAATAGTTAATAACATTTTTAAAAATAAATGTGTAAATAAATTGAGAAATGAAATGAAATGTGGTTTTTATGTACCATGCGTACAATAAGAGAAATATTGCCAGAACAGCAGCATTATTTGATTATTGTCGATTTTCATCTGTCAATGGATCTAAACGTGCTCAACTTGTAGCACACGGTGCTTCGATTTATTGTCCCGTTACAACTATACACTAGACGCCTTTTCCATGTCCGCCCTCCGTCCTGCATTACCGACAGGGAACCGGTTGAATAGCGAGATTTTGCATCTGATTAAGTATATTTTTTTACTATGG
The DNA here is from genome assembly GCA_029955415.1 of Lottia scabra. Lineage (NCBI taxonomy): Eukaryota > Metazoa > Mollusca > Gastropoda > Lottiidae > Lottia > Lottia scabra. Next base: position 23,340,383 of record JARJEI010000003.1, on the reverse strand, counting down.
GTAAAAAAAAAAAAATCAGCTGTGCGCCAAAAAATAGGTTTGTAGATCAAGTTCCAGTCAATCTTTCGTTGTACAATACATGAACCATTTATGTTTATGATTTAATTAATTTTCAGACCGAAAACCTACAAAGCCCAATGAATTATTCTAAACAAGACGATCTCTCAGTGCCACTAGACAGTGTGATTATGGAATAGAGGGACAGTTTTCAGCCGAAAGAACAGGCCACAGATCGACTGCCATACCTTGGTAAATATTCTTTTGTTAAGGGGGGTGCACACATACATGTCGTTAGTCAAACAATTCCATAAACCTATCAAGCGTAAATCTCAAAATTGAATGAAAAAAAGGTTTTCTAAATTTTGTATGTGTATCGGGGACACTTTGAACAATTTCTATTCAGTCTGACGTTTGTGGTACCAGCAATTCCACTTGATTACGTCATCAAACGCTAATTGCTGGAACCAAAATTGGAATGGTGCAAACTGGTGCTATCAGTGTCAATATTGGTAACAAATGCCCTGGGATGTGTTCTTGTCACTTTAACAGCACTTGGTAATCGAAGAGTTCGGACAATTTATGTCTGAAAAACACGCCAAATTTTCTTTTTGTCCTAATATAATCCTACACACAAAATTTTATTCAAATCAAACCAAAACTGTAGTCTCTATTGCGTTCACAAGCCATTTTTAACACATTTTGGGTGTAAAACTCCGTGAATTTTTGTCGAATCGAACCCAAATTCGAACTTGTCCGAGATCTTATGAATATAATCCTACATACAAAATGTGATTCAAATCCAACCAAAATTGTGGTCTCTATCGCGTTCACAAGCCATTTTTAACATATTTTGGGTGTAAAACTCCGTGAATTTTAGTCGAATCAAACCCAAATTCGAACTTGTCCGAGATCTTATGAATATAATCCTACATACAAAATTTTATTCAAATCCAACCAAAACTGTGGACTCTATCGCGTTCACAAGCCATTTTTAACGTATTTTGGGTGTAAAACTCCGTGAATTTTTGTCGAATCGAACCCAAATTCGAACTTGTCAGAGATCTTTTGAATATAATCCTACACATAAAATTGTATTCAAATTCAAGCAAAACTGTGGTCTCTATTGCGTTCACAAGCCAATTGTGGACAGACGGACGGACGGACCGACGGACGGACAGGGGCGACGGCAATATACGACCACATTTCAATGTGGGCGTATAAAAAGTCAAATTGAAGATGGAACCAAATACATTGTATGCAAACGACTATTTTCGTCTTCACTTGGTATACCTGAGAACCATTTTCTTATGGGTAGATAACAATAGATCAAAAGAAAAAAAAGCAACAAAACCTCCCAAAACTGGTAGGTGGTTCATATACCGCTTCCCTCGAAATGCCAGTCATAAATTTCAATTTTTTGGAGTAGGATTGGACTACTAGTACGGATCTTGTTTCACCATATACGAGTGCTCCATGATGTCCCTTTCGTATTAATCAATAACACTACTAGTGTGTTATTTGGTAAAATCAACTCTTAAATATGTGTAGTAAAGGGGTCATTTCACCGAGTACGATCTGGAAAAATCGCACGCGACCTCGCGCGACTATGATCGCAGCTTGGTTTTCTCATAGTCGCGGGCAGAATCCGTGCGACCTGATCCTTTTTTTTATGTGTACGCTCTATGTTCGATGTTATCTCGTTCCACCCTCGATGTGTACGATTGAACTGCGTCCTATTTACGCTCTATACACGCTCTACTTGCGTCTATCCACTCGATCTGATGCGATATTAACACGACCAAGGCTCGCTTGTTTCGACCAATCTGCGACAGAGCGTCGATCTCTCGGCAATCTATCCTCGCTAGTGTGCGATCTCGGCCGATCAAGGCTCAATCTTGGCCGATCTAGCTACGTACGAGTTGCAACATACCCTCGATCAATACGATTAAGATACGATATAAACGATCTAGCCTCGCTCTTTAAGCTCAATTCTCAATCTTTTCTAGACTGACTCTCGCCTGAGCTACGCGCAAATTTGTCACAGTCGGCCGGATTTGCGTGCGACCCACTGCGATCGTATAAAAAGGCCTCGCGATCGATCGCCTACCAGCCTCAAAAGTGACAACATGGACCCAATCGCTTTGCATCATACTATGTTATTGCAGCACCATGCCCTGCAACTGCAGCAAGACTCTCTGCGTATGCTAACCATGCTGAAGATGAGGAGAAAAAAGTATACCAAGAAGAAATATTGGGTTGCGCCCTGGCTGCGTGAACGCCAGAGGGAACATTATGGTCAGTACTCCTCCCTCATGATGGAACTGAGACTGGGGGATGAAGCTTCCTACCGGACTTATCTCCGTATGGACCCGAAGATGTTTGACGAATTGTTGGCTAGGGTGGGCCCAAGAATTTTGAAGATGGACACTAACTATAGAAAAGCTATAGAACCTGGTGTGAAGTTGACTGCCACCCTGAGACACCTTGCAAGCGGCATAGACTATCCAAGCCTGTCCTATGACTTCAGAGTATCGCGCCATACGATAGCCGCCTTCCTTCCTCTGGTTTGTCAAGCAATTGTAGATGAATACAAGAATGAAGTCATTCCATGTCCATGTACAGCTGCGGAGTGGAAGGTAATTGCTGATGATTTTGAGAGAAGGTGGAATGTGCCACATGCAATTGGAGCTCTCGATGGTAAACATATATCCATCAGAAAACCAGCCAATTCAGGATCCTTGTACTACAATTACAAGAAGTTTTGCTCCATCGTCCTTCTTGCCCTGGTCGATGCGAACTGCAAATTCCTGTGGATCGATATCGGTGGTTTGGGACACCAATCTGACGCTCAGATATTCAATGGAAGTGAGCTGAAAGAATGCATCGCCGATGGTTCAGCTGACCTGCCAGGTGCTGAATCTATGACCAATGATGACGTGGATGTGCCATACTTTATCCTTGGCGATGATGCTTTTGGCTTGAAACCAAACCTTATGAAGCCCTACTCCAGGAGAGGTTTAACCAAGGAAGAGACTATCTTCAACTACAGAATTTCCAGAGGCCGGCGTGTGGTTGAAAATGCTTTTGGAATCCTGTCCTCGCGCTTCAGGTGTTTGTTGACAACTCTACAACAGAATCCTGACAATTGTAGAACAATTGTGGAAGCTTGTGTTTGCCTTCATAACATGATGAGAATGAAGTTCCCAGACCTCCAGAATGCAGACATGGACATAGAAGATTTAGACCACAACCTGATTCCTGGAGAGTGGAGAAACTCAGGGGAGATACAAGACTTGGCCGCTCATTTGGGTCGCAACAGGGACAACTCTGAAGGGAAGAAAGTCAGGGATTACATGAAGAACTACTTCAACGGTCCGGTTGGTTCTGTTCCATGGCAGGAGAGGATGGTGTCAGCCAAGTATAGAGTATTCTAAGTTTGATGTATATGTTTTATAAAACTTTAAATATGTAATGTAACTCCATTAAATATCTAAGACTAGTCTGCCTTATAATTTTATTAATTAACCAAAAAACAAACAATTTGAACATCTTTTCTGAAGCATTTAACCTATTTGCAAACACAAAATGGAAATATTAATATTCCATAGCATTCCATACTCTTAATTGTCTTTTAGAGACTGGTCATCTCTTGTAGTTGCTGTTGCAGCTGGTACGGCGGTGGACAATCCCAATGATCTCAAGAAAACTTCTGATGAATCCGGTGGGGATTTGGAGCATCTGTAGGCAGGATAGTGCTGCTGCACATACTCAGGATTCATTGAATTCCAGACAGATACTCCTGCAGTTGGCTGAGGGTTCCACTGATTAGGGGGAGGCTGCCACCCAGGGTCCGGCGGTTGAACCTGTTTCTGTTGTACCTGAGGCTGTTGCTGCTGGATAAGAAGCTGTTGTTGCTGCTGCTGGAGACCCCGAGCCTCAATCTTGGCAGATTTGGTTCGGTTAAAGACATCGTCGATCAGGCTGTCGTAAACCGACTCGGGCAGCTGTACAAGGACGTTAGTAAACCATTGGCCAAAGGAAATCCGTTCGTTGACCCCCGAAGGCCGCAAAGTCTTCATGATATCGTTGGACTGCTGGAGGAGATCGGTGGTCCGAATCGACTGGTCGTGGATTTTTAATAGCAGGTCATCCTGGGTGGGGCTAGCAGCGGTAGAAGTCTTCCTTCTAGACGTCCCTGGTGGTGGCCGGGAACTAACTGGTCTAGTAGGCTGTGATGAAAGACCAGGGACCGGGTCGTTGAGGTCAGGCAAGGGACCAAGGTAGTCATCATCTACGTGATCATCGAGGCCAAGAGGTGTCTCGATAGATTCCTCGATAGATGTCTGGCTGCTGGATAATTCAAGTGGTCTATTGGCTGTATCGGCTGGTTTCCTGGCTGCAATCTTCTCCTTCAGAGAAACAGCGTTGCGGCGGGAGACCTCGATTATGTGCGGACACAGGAAGTCAAAGACGCGGACAATCCATCTGAAACATACAATTGAAACATATTAAACCGTTAACAATTTCATTAGTATTGGTTTAAATTATAGTCATGATTATCTAACAATAATAACTTGATACACGTGTTAAAGACTCGATAACCGTTCATAATAAACTAGTAATAGCAATGTAAATAAAAGCCATGTGGAAATATATGTACATGTTAAAAAGATAAATAAAAAGACAAATTATACATTAACAGTCCTTCAACTTACCTATCTCTGTCTGTTAATTTGGGTGCTCCCTGCCCGGACTTTGTCTTTTTAAGGCGTCCAAATCTGGTCCTCATGGAGTGGAACCAGCTGCTGACGTTATCCACTGGAAGTCCCATCTTTATAGCTATCTCTTCCCATGTCTGACGTCGGACATCCTTGTTGAGCCACTGCTTGCTTGACTTGTCATACAGGTTTGTGTTCTCCCGTATGAGGCCAGCCAGTTGATCCTCCTGGTCATCAGTCAGCTTTACATGTAACCTCTGCTTTTTTCTGACGTTAGCAGATTCCTCCTGGGTGTCCTCCGGCATTTCATTGGGAATGTCCTCATTCTCAGCTTCAGATGGGGAGTCCTGTACAGTTGACGGATCTCGTAGTAGAGCGGCCTTCCTCTTTTTGGGGTTGGCTGCCTTGGTTTTTCCTTTTTTTGGCATTGTCGAAATATCTGGTTGATGTCGTAGAGAATTGTGATATGTGTCGTGTTCGAGGGCTAATTATTTGTATTTGGGATTTGTATAGACACTATATAAAACGCATGTTCATAAATACAACAACAACAACAACAACAACAAATGTTCTGAAAAGCATGCAGATGAGGTGGATTGTATATTAGTCTCTGACATCCAGATACTTTTACATTGCAAATGAATAATTATAGTCCGAAACCGTCCGATCTATTTTTCGGATTACACAATTCGATTGACAGTCGAAAGTAGGTCGCAACTAAAGCGAGGGACGGTCTGGGATAGGTTGCGCGGGGTGAGACTTGATCGCAATAGAGTGAAGCTAGATCGCACGGATCGAGTGAGTGTCGAGGACGGATCGAGCAGCACAACCATGCGCGCAATCAATTCTCGCTCAAGAAGACTGAGCCTCGCTTATCTCCGTTCTAGCCTCGATTGTCTCTCGACCAATGCGTTCTTTCCTCGACCTTGTTCGCTCTTTCGACGCTCTTTATGCGACTTTTAGGTCGAAGCTCAGTTTTTTGACATGTCAAAAAACCGAGCTACGATCTCTTCGTCGGGGAGACTATTCCTCGACCACGTGCGACCACGAAAGACCAAGGCGCGACCAACTCTCGGTCAACCGTCGACTGTGTACGACCTTCGGCGACCAAGTCACGATCTGAGATCGCAGCTCAGTCTTCAGGCACGATTTCTTGGTGAAATGACCCCATAACACAATGGGTGATTTCAAAGTTGGTGTTTTTGTTAGTGTTAGATGACAATGTTGATGTCTATCCAGAGCCCCAAACACCATGTGTTAACGCCGGTTGACAACACCGATGTATATACAACACCAGGTGTTTATGAGTGGTGTTCAACCAAAGGCAAAAACACCAAGTCCAGGTCAGTATCAGTGTTAACACCCGGTGTTGGGTTAACACCCAGTGTTAGTGTTACAGATATCACTAACAGATATCAGATAGCAATGCAATTCGCCACAGTTGACGTCATAAAACGCGTTAGTTTTAGTGGAATTGCAAGAATCACACAGGTCGGAATGAAAATTGGAATGGTGCAAATCGATGCTATCAATGTCCCCGATATACATAAACTTATTTACAATCACTTTCATGATAAAACTAGCTTAGATATCATGGAAGATATTGCCTCTATCATCCAGACCTACTTTATTTACGCCTGCTGTGACGAAAGTCTGGGTGTCGTCAACACCAATTTTGAAATCAATCTGGTGTTAAACCCTAGGGGTTGGGTGTTTAGACCTATAGAAAGTCGTGTAAATTTCAAGTGAAAAAACACCAGCTGCGATTAAGCTCAGAAACGGGTGTTAGTGTTGGGTTTAGTGTAAACACCTACATAAACTTATTTACAATCACTTTCATGATAAAACTAGCTTAGATATCATGGAAGATATTGCCTCTATCATCCAGACCTACTTTATTTACGCCTGCTGTGACGAAAGTCTGGGTGTCGTCAACACCAATTTTGAAATCAATCTGGTGTTAAACCCTAGGGGTTGGGTGTTTAGACCTATAGAAAGTCGTGTAAATTTCAAGTGAAAAAACACCAGCTGCGATTTAGCTCAGAAACGGGTGTTAGTGTTGGGTTTAGTGTAAACACCTACATAAACTTATTTACAATCACTTTCATGATAAAACTAGCTTAGATATCATGGAAGATATTGCCTCTATCATCCAGACCTACTTTATTTACGCCTGCTGTGACGAAAGTCTGGGTGTCGTCAACACCAATTTTGAAATCAATCTGGTGTTAAACCCTAGGGGTTGGGTGTTTAGACCTATAGAAAGTCGTGTAAATTTCAAGTGAAAAAACACCAGCTGCGATTTAGCTCAGAAACGGGTGTTAGTGTTGGGTTTAGCAGTCACTGTCCTTTGAAAATTCCAGGCGAGTGATAAAAAGCTCACCTTGGAGTTCTAGGAGAGCTTTTTATTCACGGGGTTTTCTGAGCTTAGATTCTGAAGTCAAGGACTCCATCCTTGCATACCTTTCCTAATTCCTCAATGTTCCTTTCATGTAAAGTCTGAGAAAAAGCTATGTGCTATATGACAGGTCACTGTCAGGATGACTGTAGTGTGATTTGTAGACTACAATACAAACAACTTGGTAGGCCCGTTCTCTGTTGGTTTTTTAGTTTTTCAGCCCCAGTGCATGAATGAAATACAGCACGACATGTAACTGTGAGAAGAGGAAAAGCTTCATCAAGACAAAGGGTGCAGTGAATAGATTGGGCAGGACTAAATAATCTCTGAAGAGAATGATTCTCAATAAAAAGGAAAAATTGAAATCCGGAAATACATGCATATTCATTCATCAGTATTTAATTATTCATTAAAACAACAAATACATGTATATTATGATAAAGCAGTTTCAGCTTTCAATTCTTGTTACTTGCTTAACTGTCTGGATGACCTGAGTGAAAGACATGCAGTCTGAGATGCATCATGATGAATGAGGTTGATCCTCTGGGTTGAAGCATCCTTGTCAAGTATGAAGTTAGGAGTTGTCCATGTGGTCACCAAGTTCATTGTCAATTTCTTTTCCTATTTCTTCAATAGCCAGGCTATTTAGGTGCCTTGCAACCGTCCACTTAGTGACAAAAGTTGTGCCTTCTGCATATTTTCTAACTTCTTTCTCTGCTGTGCCTTTAATACGATAGTCTGCTGCAATACCTTTATAATGGCAGGCACAAGTGGAGCAGTAGACCTGAAAAAAAAATAGACAGAAGATGTGACATGCAGTCAGTCAAAGGCAAGGTGTAGCATTATAACTAAGTTATAGATAGTGTGTGTTCGAGTACACACGTGAAATAAATGTATGTGTTCAACTCACATTGGTACACAAACAAATAAAAAACACGAACGAAGAAAGTGTCAAAAAAATTAACATTGCCAGCTAAATATTTTAATTTCCCTACTAGTGATTTTTAGTACAAAACATTACATCGCTACCCAGAAGGCACAAGTCAAATCTAGTTCAATAGTGATTGATTAATTGGTCAAATCATCGCTAAATTTCAATCAAAATCCTTCTAAAAATAGTAAACATAATGTCAAGTGCACAGCCACGTGATATCAGGGAATACAGAAATTCCATGTGACGTCATGAAGAGAAACCAATCACAGTGCGCGCACCATGGAAACAAGTAAACAACAGCGTTCTTCATACAATAGGAAACTCAGGGTTATTAAAATGGCGATTTCAACGTCTATCTATCAGAGTGAATTTTGAGTTGAGCCTTATCAAAAAAATCAAACAAAACTCAACAGTTTCGTCAAAGTTCTCCCACCTTCACGAAACTAAGTTTTGATAGGACAGAATCGACACAAATAGCGTAGGGCCTAGACGATGCACTCTCGTACTCATTCAAGCCAGTCTCTGTTCGTGACATTGTGGCAATCACAGTCAATATGACATTTTGCAACGCTCCACAAGCATCTATTAACATTGTGATCAAAATGATATTTCCTTACCTGCATCACCATTTGCTTCCCCTCGATTGTTTCCACACGGGCTTTTACTGCCCCGGATACTCCCCATTTCAAGAAAGTAGAATGCTGAACAGCGTGTCCTTTTATCGAAGCCATTGTTATTGAAAACAGCTCGGACAAAAGCTCACATCTGATTGGTCAGGTACCGAAGGAATTTCAGACATCGGCCAATCCAAACATCCAGCACTTCTGAGGTACTGCTATGGGTACGACAGTCTGACAAGGCAGTCATCGGTGTGGTTTTTCCGGGCGAACTTTATGAAAAGATTACGTCAATCAGGAGCGCGTTTTTAAAATGGTTTCAATTAGCAAGGTGCGTGAATTTTCGCTCGTCTCAGACGATTTTAGATGCGCTATGGCGCGCAAGCGCGATCGCGCACCTTTTAAGTCAGTGACTGGTTTAGTGTAAACACCTACATAAACTTATTTACAATCACTTTCATAATAAAACTAGCTTAGATATTATGGAAGATATTGCCTCTATCATCCAGACCTACTTTATTTACGCCTGCTGTGACGAAAGTCTGGGTGTCGTCAACACCAATTTTGAAATCAATCTGGTGTTAAACCCTAGGGGTTGGGTGTTTAGACCTATAGAAAGTCGTGTAAATTTCAAGTGAAAAAACACCAGCTGCGATTTAGCTCAGAAACGGGTGTTAGTGTTGGGTTTAGTGTAAACACCTACATAAACTTATTTACAATCACTTTAATGATAAAACCAGCTTAGATATCATGGAAGATATTGCCTCTATCATCCAGACCTACTTTATTTACGCCTGCTGTTACGAAAGTCTGGGTGTCGTCAACACCAATTTTGAAATCAATCTGGTGTTAAGCCCTAGCGGTTGGGTGTTTAGACCTATAGAAAGTCGTGTAAATTTCAAGTGAAAAAACACCAGCTGCGATTTAGCTCAGAAACGGGTGTTAGTGTTGGGTTTAGTGTAAACACCTGGTGTTAACACCAACTTTGAAATCACCCAATGAATACTTCCAACACCAAGGGTAAACTTGATGATTAGTCTGTGATATTTCTGTTCCAGGTCCGAAAACTCCTGTGTCGGACAGTGACTTTGTTAAAAGATGGTTGTCTGATCTTCCATATGTCCCATCCCACTACTGTAGAAATACATCTACTTATGAAAATAAGAAATTCCTTTATCCAGAAACATCTATTGCCAACCTTCATCGCGAGTACCATAAAGTAGCTGAATCGCACAGTATGAGAGTGATATCCATGACCATATTTAACGAAGTATTTCACAAAAAGAATTTCTCAGTTTTCATACCAATTAAAGATCAATGCAATGTTTGCATTAGCTATAACCATGGAAACCTTCTGAAAGATGTGTACGATGCCCATATTGAAGTTAAAAACCAAGCTAGGGCTGAGAAAAACAGCGATAAGGAGACTGCCAACGATAAAAAGTCTGTCTGGACAGTTTACTTGCTGGCGTAATGTTTTATAAAACAAAACTACAAGTTCATATATGATGTTTATACACCCTCCGACTATATAGTTCTCATGAAAATGGCAAGACAAAAGTCTTCGCAGTATCATGTTAAACAGATATTTCATAATGAGCTGTACAAATTGTCGGGCAGTTACTTGTCTAGCATCAGGCCCGGTAGACAGGTTGGAGATTCAACGGTTCATGACTTAAAGTGACAGTCTTAATTTTTTTTAAGGTCAACATTTTGTTTTTGCTCAAATTTGTGAAAACTATACACCAACTTTACCTATGTGTCCTTTAATGTATCTGAAAGTTTTAACTAAAAAAATCCAGCCGTTAATTTTAAACGCTAAAAACATGCTAAGATATTTAAAAACCTTACGTAAGATTTTTAAGTGTGTTATGGTTTTTGGACGCTGATAGAAAACTACTGAACGGATTTGAGTGAAATAAACGTCTAATTGTAGAGGAAATGTTGTGACTATTATATTGTAAGATTTCAGTAAGAAATATCGAGCCATTTAAAGGGCAAACACCAAACCTAGGTAAAATTGCTTAATTAACAATAAGTACTCCCTGTTTGTAATTAACCCTTTAAAAACAAATTTTGTTTGATCAAGAAGATGCATAGGTATAACGAGCGTACTTTACAAATACTCTCAGGTAATATTTGCGATGTATTTGATCATAGAAACTTTTTCAAAAAAGCAAAATGGCCCCTTAAGGGCTTTGAAATATGAACAAAATGCACGAGTTCATTACAAATTGAGTTTTGCACACACAACAAATTGGGAATCTCGACTTCCCATAACACTGAAAAAATTTACTGACTTGCAGTCAATGAAACATGTCCTACCCCTATCATCTTATCAATATTTCGACAATCTACCGCATTCCAAGACGTAATTATGTGACATGAGATATGCCTAACTTAAATGTAAAACTGCATAAGTCACAAACTTATTATCTTAGTTATGCCTATTTCACGTCTGTTTGCCCCTACCATGTTCTATGTTAAAATGATAATGCAATTGAAATATATAGATGTTAAATTGAATAAATGTTGAATAACATGAATAAACAATAATTTTAAAAATAAAATGGCAAAGTTTTTTTTGATTATCTCAAAACAGTAAAATTAAAAAATGATCAATTATGTTATGAGGCTGACGATATATTTTTCATCTAGTAGATAATTTTTTAAACACAATATCTGCTAATGAATTACTTTTGTAATCATCTGTATTTGTTACAGTTAATGAAAATGTTTACCATTGTAGAATCTTTGTTTCTTTAAGTTTAGGTGCATGATTATGATGTTAATTAAATTAATTTAACACGCTAAATCTCATTCAGGAAGATTTTCTGTATTCTTACACAATCATTATTCACAATTTCTTGTAATTGCAGAATTCAATTAAATAATTAAGTATATTTCTGTTTCACATAAGGACTGCAGAAGAAACTTTTACTCAAATGAAAAATTATATTATTTGTTATTCATAAACAAACAAAGGCTTGATGTATTGGTCCAAGGAAGATATGATAGAAACCGCCATATTACCTTATTATATTACCTTATATTAACTTATTGTCCTATTGTGTTTATTTTTAAATTTTAAACGCCCACACAGTAATATGGGCGTATATTGTAGTCGCCCCTGTCTGTCTTTCTACAATTGTTGTGACACGATACTGGTTTCTTCATGGATTTTTATGGGTTATTGCCCTTGTTCTTTAAAACACGTTAATTTTTCAGCCCGTTACACTCTCAAAGTTGTGGACACGATAGAGAACTGTTTACTTGGTGGATTTTATGATTTTTATAATCACCCAAGGATAAATCCTTTTGAAAATCAGACGAATTGAAAAATATTTCACGGGTTATTGCCCTAGCTTTGGAAAATATGTAGACACGATAGAGAGCTTGTTTCTTGATGAATTTTGAAGAAACTTGGTATGAGTGTTTGTATTGACCTTAGGGTAAACCTTATTGAAAATCAGAAACGTCGAAAAAATATTTTATGAGTTATTGCCCTTGTTCTGTAAAGCATATTGATTTTTCAGCCCGTTACGCTCTCTAAGTTGTTGACTCGATAGAGAGCTGGTTTCTTGATGAAACTTGTTGTGAGGAGGAAGATGAACCCTATTGAAAATCAGACAAATCGAAATATTATATTTGAACAATTGACGGTTGTTTTTTTTTTATGGATTTTGAGGTGTGACTGTGCTTAATCATTTTAGGATGAAACCTTATATTGACGTATTGCCCTTGTTGTATGCATATTTCAGTGACATATTTGTTTTTTCCAGGAAACTTGTTAAAGGGAAAATATCATTCTCAGAATCTTTCATTTCCTGTCAACCCCCCCCCCCCCCCCCCGGACGAAGTGGCTGCCATTACGATGTCCATCGCTATTTTTATGTAATATATCTGTAAACATTGAGCTTTGTCCAGTGAGGTAGAATCAAATAAGCATTAGGCTTCTTTCTGTATGACATATGTACATTGTACAAAAACACATTTATAAAATTCTGTTATTTTGTATATTTTTGTGGTCATGAATCGTTGGAGTTGAATTTAATGATCAGACCATGTGGCCACAATATTATCTTATGAACAGAATTCTCGGGTGTAGTAAAATAGTCTTCCTCTTAAAAAAAGCATATCGTATCATATCACGTGTTTGTAATATTGAAAAAATGTACAAGAAATCTAACCATATTATTTTTCTATTTTAGTTTATTTATCAATGACAGTATATTATTTTTCATTCTCATCCATCTGACATCTTCTTATTTTCCTTGTCCGCTAAAAAAAGCAAAATAACAGGAAATTATTAAATAGTAAATAGCTTAAAATAATCTGGAATTGAGTTAAATTTAATGAATTTCAGTTTTGAATATAATATATTAAATTATATAGCAAATTCCCCCCAAAAGGGGAAAGCAATTACATATGTATCTATGTGAGCTTCCATTGTTTTTGGAACATGTGTTTCATGCCAATGAAATAATCTTAGCACACAAGCCTTTTTTTGTTTAATGTAGAACACAATAATTAGACATTTTCAATGAAGATAAATCCACGACAAAATGACGCGGGCATGGCATATTTACATTTTGAGGTCGCGCATAACTCTTATGAATAAATTTATGCCAACAAAATCAATCGTAAAATAACATTATTCCTTTGACCAGTATATGGTAAAAATAAATCTATTACAGCTGTTCTTAAAGATAGTTTGCCAGGCAAGGTAATATACGCCCACTGGCAGCTTTGTTTTAAAAAGAACATTTGGCAGAAAAAAGCAACCATCACAACAATGAAATATTCATTGTAGTCAAAGGCCTACATTTCATTCAGAACTTAAATTAATATTTTTATTGTGTGATAATAAACTATTTCAATAGGTTTTATTAAAACCTATCAAGAATTGTGCCTTCTAGAGTGTTTACAACCTAAAAAATCAAACGCGTTTTAAAGAACAAGGGCAATGATTCATATTAATTTTAATAGGGTTCCTCAGCAATTTTCGTCAAAATCCGTAAAGAATTGTGACTTGTAGAGTGTTAACGAGCTAAAAAACGAACGCGTTTTAAAGAACAAGGGCAATAATTCATATCAAATATTTTTCGATTGTTTTGATTTTAAATAGGGTTCATCCTTGGGTGATAAACAATTTCAGTAAGTTTTGTCAAAATCCGTAAAGAATTGTGACTTGTAGAGTGTTAACGATATAAAAATCGAACGCGTTTTAAAGAACAAGGGCAATAATTCAAATCAAATATTTTTCGATTCTTTCGATTTTAAATAAGGTTCATTCTTAGGTGATAATAAACAATCTCAGCAAGTTTCGTCAAAATCCGTAAAGAATTGTGGCTTGTAGAGTGTTAAAGGGCTAAAAATCAAACGCGTTTTAAAGAACAAGGGCAATAATTCATATAAAATATTTTTCAATTCTTTCGATTTTAAATAGGGTTCATCCTTAGGTGATAATAAACAATCTCAGCAAGTTTCGTCAAAATCCGTAAAGAATTATGACTTGTAGAGTGTTAACGAGCTAAAAATCAAACGCGTTTTAAAGAACAGGGACAATAATTCATATCAAATATTTTTCGATTCTTTTGATTTTAAATAGGGTTCATCCTTGGGTGAACAATCTCAGCAAGTTTCGTCAAAATCCTTAAAGAATTGTTACTTGTTGAGTGTTAACAAGCAATTGTGGACCGACGGACATGGGTGACGGCAATATACGCTCCACATTTCATGTGGGCGTATAAAAATGAAAAGAACATGTTTTTTATTTCTTATATTTCGAATTTGACCTTTGTTGCCTTTAAACTCTTAAGAGATGACAGGTTTAAGATTTCAAGATACTTTCAAGTGCAATCAATGACTACGTCCGATTTATTGTTGCACACCTTTAAAAAGCAATTTTCGCCGTGCTGTCACATGACCAATTTTGCTCAAAGGGATGTTTTTTTTCTCGCAATTTTTCAAATTAGTCTAAAATGAACTTCACTTTTTGGTATTTCTTAAACTCGGCCAATACGTTAACCGTTTATTTTCTCCCTCTATGACTTTATATACAAATATTCTTGGTTTATTTGTGGTGTGTGTGGGTGGTCGAAATTTTCACTTGTCACAGGACTCCATACCTTGATAAATTATATCGTTTGTGTATTTTATCTAGATATATTTGACGAGAAACCTTACGTAATGATATTTTATCATTAAAATTAAAATTCATACTTACATTAAACAACAGTCTTTTCCGTTTTCACAAGTCAGATTTTCCAAAACAAACCCAAGACACCGTTGATTGGTACAATCAGCTGTTCCATGTGACAAACATGTAAATTCATCGGATACAGAAGTCACTCCATCTGATAAAGAAGCAATAATGTTTAAGATAATTAGCTCACATATTTTTAATATCAGCTAATCTCGAAACTACTACTATGCATCTCGAAGATTAATACAGGTATCAGCAAGCATTATAACAAACACAAATCGTGAGTATCGCTTGCTTACTATACAGACAATGTGCGCTTGCTTACTATACAGACAATGTGAATGTAATTTTTCATGTTTTAAATTTTTATTTCGAAAATTTATTCACTTGAAAATAAGACTATAACTAGAACCACACACATAGTGGGACTTTGCAAATGTGCAAATTGCTATGGGGAATCTAAAAAAAAAAACTTGACCCTGAACCTAAATCCCATGTACCAAAGAAGTCGACAACTTTTTTTTGATGACTTTATTAATAGTATTATAATAATGCCTTAATTGCCAAAATTTTACATATTTTGGTTAATGAGATATACTATCATCAAAGTCAAAATCTAAAATAGAAAATTTGGAAAAGCTGAAACATCTGAGATTTTGATATGATTGAAGTAATGAGGTAAGTGTGTACAAAAGCATTTTCCAAAGATTTTTTATTCTATATACATTTTTTCCAGACAACAAAATGTAAACAAAATTAAAATTTAACCCGGTCACGAGATACAAGCCTTCAAAAATTGAAATTGCAAAAAAGCAGAATGGAAATTAAAAAATCCACTTCCAACGTTTTTGTCGAATTTTTATGCTCTTTCATTTGACACCAAAATTTGGCTGAATTTTTGCTGAATAAAAATTGAAGAGTTTTAGGAAAATTAAAATGGCGGCCAAAATTGCACTCGCGGACTGAATTTTATTTTTAAATCGGCTTAGATACAACGATGGCTATTGATCAACCAAATCTTGTTGGAATTTTTAAAATACACCGGAAGTTATTCAAGCGTAAGATTAAAATAATTTTGCGCTTTAACCGGAAGTGATACACAAATTTTGAGCATGTCAGTTAGTTGACATTAGTGGCGTGTTTATCACATAAATTGCAAATTAATCCGACAAAAAATCAAGCAAAATCGGCTCAAAACAGTACCTTTCAAATTCTGAAAACCTGTTTTTATACGCCCTCATCTCTCTATGAGGACGTATATTGTAGTCACCCCTGTCCGTCCGTCGGTCCGTCCGTCCGTCAACATTTGCTCGTAAACGCTCTAAAAACTAGAGTTTTTGACGGAATCAAATGAAATTTGATATGTGTATACATATTCATAAAACGAAGATCAAGTTCGAATTTGAGCTATTTTCGATCGTAAGAAACGGAGTTATTGCCCTTGCCCCAAATCCGTCGGTCCGTCCATCAACATTTGCTTGTAAACGCTCTAAAAACTAGAGTTTTTGACGGAATCAAATGAAATTTGATATGTGTATACATATTCATAAAACGAAGATCAAGTTCGAATTTGAGCTATTTTCGATCGTTACAAGCAGAGTTATTGCCCTTGCCCCAAATCTTAAATATGTTATTACTCTCTTAGTTTTCAACCGATTTTGATGAAACTTAAAATGGATGTTATTGGACCTAAATCGAAAGGTTTGAGAAAGTTTAATTTTCTTCTGATTAAATTTTTTCCTTTTCGTTAGGCGTATATGGCCGTGGTCCACTATCTTTGCTCGTGTTGCAAAGTGCAACATGCATAATTTGCAAAAAATTTCCAATTATTTAACAAGTACCTCCCCGAAATGTAAGATGTACAGTTATTAACAGTTCACTGCAGCTGTTGCAGTTTAAGCTCTGTGCTCTGTACAAAAAACGAAGAAAAACAAACATTTTCAAAAAGTGAAAACTTAAACACAAAAAAAGTGTGCTACGAATATTCGAAATTTGATTTGTTTTTAAACTTTAGCTATATTGGATATTCGCTATAGAGATCGACCCAAAAATTTAGATTCTAGAGCCAATAATCTACTTTTTGCAAATTTTGCAATGCGCCTTTGCTATTTTTCAAAAAATTCATGCAATACCTCGCCTTAAACTAAGGTATACAAATGTTAAAGGTTCAGTGCAGCTGTTGCAGTTAAGCTGTGTGCCCTGTGTAAAAAACGAACAAAAAATTCAAATCATTTCGATAACAAACTGGTACTTTACAAAAATAGCGTTGGCCATATAATACGCCCACTTTAAAATGGTAGCCAATTCGTCCGGGGGGGTTAACAAGAGTTATCAGTAAATCAGTGTATCAACATGGTCTTATTAACCCGTATTAAACTAAGCCCACTACACTTCGTTTTATGGGCGTGGAAATGCGGTTGACGCAATTTATTCCATTGAACATTGTTGATTTTATGTTAGCCTCAAATCTTTACCGAAAATGTTACTCAATTCAGTATTGTCTATCTTCTTTAATTAAAACACACTGCTCGCAAACAGGGCATATAGAACGAGTGATTTGATTGGCTGAAATTTTGCTACCGATACAGGACAAATTTTGATTGGACAACATTGAGCTATGAGAGTGACAATGTTAGTAAATGAAAGATTCTGAGAGTGACAATTTCTTATTACAATAGTTTTGTTTACAGCGGTTTTCTTTACGATAATAATTTCATTAAAAATCTCTTATGTTTCTCTTGTACATATTCCTTGATATAAAATCATTGGTTTACGTTTTCTGGAATAAACAAATATGCATAAAACAAGGGCAATAACTCATGTATCAAATATCAATTATATAAAGGTTCCATCCTAAAATGACTCAGAACAGTCGCACCAAATTTTCTCAAAATCCATCAAAAAAGCCAACCGTCTATTGTGTCCACAACATATTTCCCAAAGGAAGGGCAATAAGCCATAATATATTTTAAGATTTGTCTGTAGGGTTCATTAGTGTTAATCTTTGGTTGATTATGACCATCACACTGACTTTCATCAAAATCCATCAAGAAAACAGCTCCTAGCTGAGCAAAATTTCATTCGTGTATTCCAGCTCAGATCGCAGCTTTCGCCAGTTTCCGCGCACACACGTGTCAGTCATAGTCGACTAAAAATAACTAGATCACGTGAGATTCTAACGTGACATACTCATAAACCGACGACTGGAATTGCGCCAATTTTAAACTGATCCGAGATAGTATCAAGATGAAGACACATACCAAGTTTCATTCAAATCGGATGAAAACTCTTAGCTTCTATCGCGTACACAAGTTAATTTTAACGGGGTTTTTTCTCACTAAGTCAAGGGCAATAACTCTTAAACCGACGACTGGAATCGCGACATTTTCGAAATCATCCGAGATATTATCAAGATAAATACACATACCAAGGTTCATTCAAATCGGATAAAAACTCTAGTCTCTATCGCGTGTACAAGAAATTGTTGACGGAAGGACGGACAGGGGTGACGGCAATATACGTCAATATTTTCATGTGGGTGTATAAAAAGGCAGATAAAATCGATTCAGAAATACCAGCAGACAGACTAAATAAAAGGGGTGCAGAACTACAAGCAGTCAGATCAAATAAAAGGGGCGCACAGCTACCAGTATACGGCAGGTTAACTAAAAGGGATGCGGGAACACCAGCAGACAGACCAACGAAACACGGACAGTTACAATGGAATTCGGCAGTATATTTTCAAATTCTTAAACGCGGAATTTTGATTCAAATACATAGTGTCATATATAATCGGATGAAAACTTTAGCTTCTATCGCGTACACAAGTTAATTTTAATGGTTTTTTCCACCAAGTCAAGGGCAATAACTCTTATACCGACGACTGAAATCGCGCAATTTTCGAACTCATCCAAGATATGATCAAGATAAATACACATACCAAGCTTCATTCAAATCGGATAAAAACTCTATCGCGTGTACAAGAAATTGTTAACGGACGGATCGACCGACAGACGGACAGGGGTGACGGCAATATACGTCCATATTTTCATGTGGGTGTATAAAAAGGCAGATACAATGGATTCAGAAATACCAGCAGACAGATATATAAAAGGGGTGCAGAACTACAAGCAGTCAGACCAAATAAAAGGGGCGCACGGCTACCAGTATACAGGCAGGTTACCTTAAAAGGGATGCGGGAATACCAGAAGAGAGACAAACGAAACACGGACAGTTAAAATGGAATTCGGCAGAATATTTTCAAATTCTAAAACGGGGTGTTAAACGCTCTGAGGATGGAAAATATTCTCAGTCTGCGTTAAGACACGAATGAAAACTGAAACACAGAAAATGTTCTAAAGCATGTGCTGTTTCCAAAAGGTGTGGTGAATTAAGCAAAGAAGATAGATTGTCAATTCTGAACAGTTTTTGGGAAGAGTTGACATGGAAACAGAAGAAAGTTTTTGTAGCAAATATGGTAGATCAGGTACAGATGGTGGAAAGAAAAAGGCGTGCTGAAGACAGTAGAAAGAAGAATTCTTATCGTTATCATTTGAAGAAAAATGATCAACGAATTATGGTTTGTCGTAACATGTTTCTGTCAACGCTCGATCTTCAAGATAAAACTGTGTATGAATGGATGAAACGTAGATGATGGTATTCCGAAAGAACCAGCGCCAAGAAAACCTCGCGAATCGACAACACAGTCTAATAAGCTTAACAAAGCTAAGCAGTTTTTACAGGATCTACCTAAACTGCCATCGCATTATTGTCGTTCGACATCAAAGAAGAGTTACATAGAACCACTCTTTACAACATTCTCTAAGCTGTTTAAAGTTTATATTGATGATTGCAAGCAAGACAGCAAGCCATATTTACGT
This sequence comes from Lottia scabra, assembly GCA_029955415.1. Classification (NCBI taxonomy): domain Eukaryota; kingdom Metazoa; phylum Mollusca; class Gastropoda; family Lottiidae; genus Lottia; species Lottia scabra. The sequence continues at coordinate 23,320,628 of JARJEI010000003.1, read as the reverse complement.
CGAAAGGCGTTCCGTTCTCTGTTTGATGCTATGAATCTTGCAATACATCGTCCCAAAAAAGATAAGTGTGATGTATGTTCTGGATTTGAAGTTGGTACCATTTCAGAAGAAGATTACAACATCCATATTGCTCGCAAGATAGATGCCCGAAACGAGAAGGCTCGCGATAAACTTCGAGCAGAAACAGATGGTTCGTTGAAGGTCATCACTTTAGATTTGCAGTCTCTGTTGCTGTGTCCATTACTCGATGTACTACAAGACCAAATTGGGGTGCCATAATTACACAATTTTTGATTTAGCAACTAAAGAAGCGATGCATTACTTTTGGCATGAAGGTGTTGGTGATCCTAATGGAAATACATTTGCATCTTGCTTAGCTGACTTTATTCTTGGATTAGATCCAGCTGTCCGTGAACTCACCATCTTCAGTGATGGACGTACTTATCAGAACAGGAACGCAATATTATCCAATATGTTACTGAAACTCGCTACAGAAAAGGGAATTACCATTACCCAAAAGTACCTTGAAAAGGGTCATACTCAGATGGAGTGCGACTCTGTCCACAGCACAATCGAGAGAAGGCTACGCGGAAAACCCATTTACATCCCCCAGAACTAGGTTGATTTAATCCGAACAGCTAGAGTAAATCCTCCCTATAAGTTGAAGTATCTGACATTTGATTTTTCAAAAACTATAATTTACTAGGAAATTACACATCAATACGACCAGGGATACGTGTTGGTGATCCTGTTGTAACAGATATTCGTGTGTTATCATATAAAGATGGCAATATCCAATACAAATTAAAGTTTGCTGACCAGTTTGAAGATCTTCCAAGAATAAATAAGAAGTGTTCTCCATCTGGTGATGATCTGTTGACTGTATACAATCTCTATGATAGACCTGTGAAAATCAAAGCAATGAAATTCAACCATCTTCAAGAACTAAAGAAAGTGATACCACCTGATTACCATCCATTCTATGACTATTTAGACGGCAACCGTGAAATATCGTTCCCCTGTTCATTTATTACAGATTGATACTTTTTTTAAGTAGTTTTCAAAACATTAACTCATTAATAACCGTCAGTGATAATGTAATTATCCTTTTTCCTTACCTGATCCGATTCTTGTTTATTGTTTAAATTATGTTCATTACTGTTTAAAGGTTTGTAGAGCGTCAATTAGGTGTTTTAAATTGTTTTGTTTTGTTTGTTAATATCATAGATTGTTACATTAAAGATTATACTGAAACTGTATTAAATTAAAGCATAATCATTTATCAAAATTTCGTATATCCCATTTCGGGACAAAATAAACCAAAAGTTTCATGTTAAAATTTCGTATAATGATTTATGACGTCATGGCTTATACGGTTACTGTTTTGGTAGCGTGAATCGAATCCAGACCAATTTTTTACTAATATACGAAAGTATTTAAACGGTACGATCTTTTATAAACAAAATTATGAAGTTTTTTGTGTTTCCTGTGCAATTTTACTTTCCTCGTATATGGTGATATACGACATTTTGAGAGCTCACCGACGATTAATAAACTGGATATAAATGGACTTCAAACAGATACAGTTACATAGTATCAATGTATGTATTCAATCATATATAATAATATGATAATCGCATACTGGATATGATAATAAACATACTTAATGATTACATAATAGCCTACAGTTACATTGATTATCTCATAATGAATACTGAGATGATGACGTACTGAATATTATAATCACATACTGAATAATATAATGATCGCATACTGAATAATATGTTAATCATATTATTTTTTTTAGGTTGCATAAATACATACATGATAAACTTAAGGTAAAGACATACTACTACCAGTCAATATGAAGTATTATATAATGTTTAAGTTTAATGTTTTCATGTCCACTGTCCAAAAAGAAAAGTGACAATGATAGTAGACTTAGGGTTAGTTGAAAGGTATTTTAATAACCATAAAAAGCTGTCAGGGTTCAGGGGGCATTATTAAAAGACAGAGGTCAAGGTGATTTCACTCGTTTAACTCAATGTATCTTATTGAGCGCAAGCCAACTTCAATGACTTTGCTTTGATATAAATGATTTGAAATGTTGATAAAAAAAAACCCATAAGAAATAGAGCTAGGTCACAGTTGCATCTTGTTCAGAATTGGATCGAGAGAAATCGAGCTAGTATAGCAACTAAAATTTGGTTTTTTAAACAGTAAAACAAGTGCCAACAACCACTATGGATTATTTACAAAAAAAGATTTATTAGGCTACAAAGTTTATATTTTATAAGTTAATGTTGAATTCATCAATGAATTTTACATGGATTAATTGTGTTCAAAATATCTTGAATGATACTGGTCTATCGTACATTTGGAGTTGCCAAGCTAATAACATTAATGGTAAATGGTTAAATATAAAGGAAACAATAAAACTAAGACTTAAAGACCAGTTCATGCACGAATGGACAAACACAATTAATCACAGTACTAAATGTATAATTTATCGCATAATTATAACAGAATTTAAACCTGAGGATTATTTAGTCTTTTTACCTACTAAATTAAAAGTAGCCTTGTGTAAATTTAGATGTAGGAGTCATAGACTGCCTATCGAGAGTGGAATTTTCATTGATGTCTCAAAAGAACAGCGCATATATGTTATCTATGTGATCTAGCTGAAGTTGGGGACCTTTTCAATTGTACATATTTTATAAATGAGAGAAAAGGACAAATCAACACATATTATTATAAATATTATCCTTCTTGCATTAAAATGTCAAATTTATTCACATGTAATGGAGCTAGAACATCTCTGTAAATTTGTTAATATTATTTTGAATCAATTTAAAGGTTATTAATATTAGATTTGATGTATATAAATCCTTATTGTCTATTTTGTCATTATTTAATTATTGTTTGTTAAATTGTTCTCATTGTCTCATTGTAAGATCTTGAATAAAGTTATTATTATTATTATCATTGGGTGAATATGAACACTCATAGCAAGTTTCATAAATATCAATCAAGAATTGTGCCTTCTAGAGTGTTTGCGAGCTAATTATTGAACGCGTTTTCAACAACAAGGGCAGTAAATATTTTTCAATTATGCTGGTTTTCAATAGGATTCATCCTTCACAAGAATTGTGCCTTTAACAGTGTTTACCAGCTAAATATTGAACGCATTTTCACAAACAGGGGCAATAATTCATAGTAAACATTTTCCAATTTTGCTAATTTTGAAAAGGGATTATCCTTAGATGATTACGAAAAATCACACAAAGTGAAATTCTGTTGAGAATTGTGGCCTGTAGAGTGTGGACCGACGAACAGACGGACGGACATAATTTGATCATGTTCAGTTGTACAAAGACGAAATTAAGTCAACTTTGAAGTAAAATTCTAAATGAAATTTTTATTACCATACCTGAAGGTTCACATAGTGGTTTTTGGTATTTCCACACTCCATCTTCGCATTTAACTACTTGTTTCATCGTGAATCCTGCATTGCACTTTATTGTGATATCGCCACAATTGTCATCCTTATTAAAAGTGGCGTTTAGGACCTCTGGATGAGTCAAGCAGTCTGAAATGAAAAAAAATATATTTATCGTTCTTATTGTGCATGAAAGAGATATAAAAAATGTAACCCTCGGTGGTGGCATAAACTAACTAAAAACTGGGATGGGGAGGGGTCGCTTTGGATTCCGAGTGAAGGGCCAAAAGGGCAGGGCGGGGCGGGGGGGGGGGGGGTCAAACCAAGGTTCATGAATAAATTGATATTGTACTAAACCAACAAAAAATATTCTTCAACAAAATAATTTCATATATATTATATAATTGTAATATAATTTTATATGAGAATAAACAAGTCCGTTAATCAAAAGTAATCTTAGAGTCATTAAATCAATCCTCTTAGTATCATATCATTCTATATATTATATTATAATTTTGTATATCATATTATATTCATCAGTAGAGCTACCTGACAAAAATAAACATCAAACCCTGAAAAAAATTGTGTTGGTAAGTATATAGTTCAGTGTATTAAAAAAAACTACCTTACAATGAGCTCGAAAATTTAATTCTTAAACTAGACCATTAAGAGTATATTGTATTCATTAGTGCATTTTCCTGTGTCATAATTCTATAACATAATCCTTGGATGGTCCAAGAAATTCATTTAACTATTAAATAATGACTTAAAAACGGTTAATAATTTTAAGCCTTATTCAATTACTTTTTTCAAATATTTTTTTTACTTTTGGGGATACATTGAGAGATCATGGCGTATAGTTATGGTATCAGCAAAGAGATAGTATTTCTTTTATAACCTTTCTGGGTTGCAGGCAAACATGGGTACAATACAATTTATTAAAACATAAACATCTGATAAAAAAACAATTAAGTAAAATTGTAAAGATATAAATACGTGTCACAATCTAAAAATTGAAATCTTCTTAAACAAAAATGTCTTAAGATGGGATTTAAAAATTTGTAAAGAAGTGCAACATCTAATATCAAAAGGTAAAATATTCCACAGTTTGGGTGCTTGGATGGTAAAAGAACGCTCACCGAAAGTAATAAAACTTAAAGAAATTATCAAGAGAACAATATTCTTATAAATGTTAATACATACCGGCATCAACAAGGATCAATGTTACCGCCATCGACAAGACAGAACACAAAAGTTTATCCATGACTTTTAATAAAGTTAAATATGAAAATCGTGAAAACACTGTCGACTGCTAGATTTTAAACAGATACTGAAACTTTATTCTTAAAGACTGAGCAGATGTTACATAAAAATTGTCAATCAATACTCTTGGTTGTTCACAACAGTAATTCTCTGCGACACTTGCTGGTTAGTATTATTAGTGCTAAAATATTTAACTGGAAATGTATTTGTGAAAAGAGAGATAATTGTATGAAGTCACTTTTAAATATTGTGATGGTCTCACACCAGATAGTTCATCATGAAATGTCATGACAATAGCACCGCACGTGCCATACAGCACCTGATCACGATTAAAACACTTAATATACTTTAATACACTTTTTTATTAATAGCTTAAGACTTGGTTATTTTAAAAAAAAATATGTATTTTTCGCTATAATAATTTAAATATTTACTTTTCTCTGGTCCTGTTATTCGGGTTAGGAATTCAAGGTTATTTTTGACTCATTTTCTCGTATTCCTAGTACTTATATATTTTGCAAAGTATTCAAATCAAATCGCCTAAAATTCTTATTAGTCCCCTTTAACTTAATTCATAAAGGAGTATCACTAAAGCTAGGTTCACACTATAGATTTTTGTCTGAAGACCTAAAATCTGAAAGTCGTTCTCACTGTAGATTAAAATCTATAGACACTGTCATCTTTGCTGCATATTGGCGTCGCTATCTTTATTAGAAATGTCACGTGATCGCACGAGCCAATCAGAGTTGACTGTTCTTTCTACATTCAGACAAAGTTGAAGTCATACACAAAAATCGCATCAGAAAATAGTCTATAGATTTTAGTGTTCTCACGTTAGATTTTTGTCTGTTTGCAGACAACTTCAACAATATATAAACAAAAACCTATAGTGTGAACACATCTTTACACATTGTTTTGTCAAATGCTCGAGATACATAAAAACAGTATTGATTGATTCAACAGTCATCAATTGTAGAACACTAGACATATTAGTGACTGTATGTCAAATGATTTTATCAATATGTGACAAGTAACGTGATCGAGATTTAATATGAAAGTCAACTTCAAACATACTTGAATATTCCCAATATAAATAAACCCATCTAAAGAAATGATGTGGTCGGTGCACATCCAGAATTAATACTATAGAATATGTTTTTATTTTGGGTGGGAGGGGGGTAATGTATACTAGACACACTTACCTCATTGCTTTAGCTCAGATGTTTCAGGTTTGTGGTTCAAAAAAGGACGGTTATAGATAATTAGGTTTTTTTTTAGACCTTGACTTTTGCTGACATTGGTGTTTGTATATCTCATCATATATTAAAGCAACTAAGCTTGAGACGAAAAAAAATAAATAAATACACGCTAATATGATGATAAAATGAAAGAGTAATGTATAATTTAAAGATTAGCGCTTTTATAATTTCAAAACAACCACCGATGGCTTGGATTAAATCGGATTTGTTTTCGATGATGTCAACAAGCTAACTCGATTAAATTTACGTTGTGGTGATGACGTCAACCGGAAATGACCGGAAAAGACCATAGAAGACGCCCTGACGACTGTGACTATATTTACATCACGTGATACTGTCATGGCGGACCTTCAGCTTGATGGTTCTTGTTTGGAGAAATAGAACGCCGTAAAGAAGGAAAACAAGCTGCAAACAAACACATAAATGGCCATGTTTTTATTAGACTGGTGTCAAGAAAAACGGGAAGTGACGTCTGTGTCTTGAAATAAGTCAGACTGGATGATCAGGTACAGGGCATTATAAATACATGTTGTCACAACGCTATGACTTATATGATATCGCTGTAACAACATTTATCTAATAACGTCATATCGTTGTAACAACATGTATTTTTAAGCCGAATTAATCCTGGGTTAATCTGATTCGATTTGGTGTAAAAACCATTTATCCTGTATCAAATCAAATTTGATTATGGTAATCAGAGCATTTATTGTAGCAGCTAATCGAATCGATATACCTTAATCGAGTAAATCAACTCTGGAGCATAATTACTTTTTTAACTTCCGCTTTAGTAATGGCGTCTAAAATGTTTATTACGTTTCTAAGATGGGAATAAATGGTTTAACACCCTTATATTGTATTATTTTGACGTGTCATCTATACACAATATCACTAAATGTCATTCCGACACATTTCAGGAGGGATGATATCCAAAAAAGCATTTAGACTCTCTCTAGGGGCATAAAATAGTAATGTTTATTATTTCTGTTTGGGGTGGGGTGGGGCAGCTAGTAAACCGCCATCTTGGAAAATATTCAATTTACATTTATCCTGTCGACAAATTCTGATTCGTTTTGTGACGTCACATTGATTAAGGTAATCGAATCAGATTTAAGTGCGTAAAAATGCCTATAATGCCATGTACCTGATCATCCAGTCACACTTATTTCAAGACACTGACGTCACTTCCCGTTTTTCTTTCTGGAATAACAGGAACCACAGGCACCCAATGAGATGTTAGAAGTGTCTTTCATACACACAAAAAGGCTAGAAAACTTAAATAATTAAAACTAAAATATTAAAATATTTAATTATATGTACAATTAAATTTATACCAATTGGTTATACTGCAATTTATTAAGAAATAACAGTTTTTATGGATATAGACTTCTATTTATTATTGAACACAACGTTTCATTACACATACAGGTAACGTTATCAAGTGATTATGAACCATGCAGATAAGCAAACTATATATACCAGCCAAAAACCCAACAACTCAAAAGATACAAAACAAACAACCAGTTACAACAGATAGACCACATCAACTCAGACAACTAAAAAAATTTCCAACTGGACCGCATGCACCCAAATTATTGTAAAAACAATGCAAACCCTAATTTATTTCATTGTTACATCCTAATAAATCTATTTCAATGTTAAATTTAGTGTGATTTCTGGATCTGTTTCTGTAATCATAATCATTTCCGCGATCCTTAAATCAAGCTCATTATCATTTCCGCGAGTGACAATTTTATCAAAGAGTGTAATACAGAACATTTGTAGTGTAACAAACCATCATACTTCTAAGGTCATTAGTTGTCACCTAATCATAGTAAGAAAAGAAAAATCGAATATTGCTTTTAGTATCGTAATTATAATAGTTATTTCTATCAACTTTATTTTTCGTTGTAAAAATTTCAACTCTTACCGAGTGTAATGCAACGGGTAAATATTACCAACAGCTGTCAAGATTCTTAAAATGTGTGCACCGTCAATGATAATCAGTTGGAAATGTGTTATGGGGAATTTGTTTCAAAATCATGATAAAATTCCTCTTATTTATATGAATCGCGGAAATGACAAATATTCCGAATGCCAGAAGTGATAATTGAATTTCTTTGAGTCAAACAACAAATCTTATTTAAAAAGTTGACTTGAACACGTTTTTAATAATATATTTTTTATCTAGATATCATAGTATGTACAACAAAAAAGAGTGGCAGATGGAGTGTCATACCGTACAAAAAACCAAAACAATACCATCATATTCCAGAACTAATGAAAAGTGTCATTGAAATGCGTTTGAATGACAAACAAAGCATGTCAAGGAAAAAAGAAATAACAGATATTACAGCTTTTCAACAGCACTTGTCTCCTGATCCACCACAATCAACATCATCATTGGTAGCACAACAGATCAGTAGGCTAAACTAACCTTGAAGGTAAGAAACCAATATATTGACCAAATCTATCTGGATATTTATCCCTTATTTTCCAGATACAGCAACTTGGTATAACAATTCTGACACCTTGTCCAAGATAGCCATAGTACCATAGAATATACTGCTTGTAAGCAGTATATCGGTTTGCCTTGTTCAGATCCTCATCTTCAGGCAAAACAAGAACATCTCTGTACATTAGTCTTGCAAGTCCTAACACACCTTCGTCTAACACCAGCATTTGCATGTCCTGAAAACAATAAAAGAACTAGAACTGTACAGTTAACAGTACTGGTGCAGGGCGGGTTACGACATACAGTTACGACGATGCGGCAATATTCGAAAGCGCATGCACTGTACTGATAATTCAATGCGCGAGATCAACAGGGTAATGCAATTGAGACTATGATTATAGACATACATACCACGTTTAAACATATTTCAACAAGAAAAAATTAAAGTTGGCAATGCGCATGTGCACTGCACATATACTCTATTTCCATCAAATCCCGAATCAGTCTATACATATGCAGACCAAATTTCATGCAATTCGGTTGAGAAATAAGGAAGTTGTCACTGCGCATGCTCACTACACAAATTTATTTAGTCCATGAAATTTCAAATCTGATTATACACAAACATGCTAATTTTGAAGAAATTCTGGTAAGAAATAAGTAAGTTGGCGATGCGCATGCGCATTACATGAATTTAATAGTCCATGATATTTCGAATCTTATTATACACATGCATGTCAATTTTGAATGAATTTGGTTCAGAAATAAGAAAGTTAGCAATGCGCATGCGCAAAACACAAATTCAATATTTCCATCATATTTGGAATCGGAATATACTTATGCATACCAAGTTTCATGAAATTCGGATAAGAAATAAAAAAGTTGGCGACGCGCATGCGCACTTCACAAATTCAAAATGTCCATGATATTTCTAATTTAATTATACACATACATACCGATTTTGAAGAAATTTGAATAAGAAATAAGGAAGTTGATATTGCGCATGCGCAGAACTAAATTTAACAATTCCATTAAGTTTTTAATCCGATTATACATGTACATACCAAATTTCGTAAAAATCGGATAACAAACTAAAAGGTTAGCATTGCGCATGCGCACATCACACATTTTTTATTTTTCTTTAAATCACTCTTCGAACATTAAGGTATGTGCAAATTTTGAAGACAATCGGTTCATAAATAACAAAGTGGGTCAATTAAGCAGTGGGCGTGCCAAAGGGTGCTTCAGTAAGTTAAATTTTCAGCATGCCGTGGTTTAGTCCATCCTAAACCCCCCTTTAATGCGTAAACTGAATATAATTCATATCTAACAAAAATTGAGGTAGAGCCCCTTTAACTTTAACATGTCAAACTTACTGACTCTATTAATAGTGACACTGTTTATACAGTCAATTAACTGACATACCTATTAATGCCCCAGGTTAAAGTATGGGATATGGAAATATGCAAGTTACATAGAAGTGTTGCATATTTTTGGAAACCTGAGGAACTCAGCATTACGGATCCGAAAAAAATATTGCTTTATCTATATTAGGGCCCTCGTAAAAACGCTTTAAAGATGCAAAATCACCTTTGAGTCACACCTCTAAAACAGAAAGCACGTGTCGGACATGAAAAATGAATACATCATGTTAAAGCTCTCTTAAATCTTTATGAGATCTGTAAATATCAAGATGATCTGAGGTCAAGTTCTCGAGATAGAAGCCTTTAAAGTTTGATCAAAATCGCAACATTTTCTTAAATTGAATTTTGACATCGCCAAATCTGATCTTATTTGAAACCTTTTAAAGAGTACATTAAAAATCAGCAAACATTAGGGTGTTATTCCAGTTAGGTTTTGCGCTACAGCATTGGCAATATGCTAAAAAAGCCATGTTTGGAGCCCTATAAAATAAGTTTAAGTGATCTGACCCCAAAGGTCAAAAGGTCATCAGAAGGTCAAGGTCGCAAGGTATCATTGTGAGTAATATGAAGGTCATCCAAGGTCAAGGTCATGTGATATAAGCATCTAAACTTTGGAAAAAAACATTCAGTTATACAAAAAAGGCAAAATCGAAAATCGAAAATCGGCTTCCCATATGTTGTAGAGACCGTTTTAATCTTTCGTTTACCATCAAAATTGTTAAAGTCGGATAACAAATGGATTCAAAATAGCAATTTTCGCAAAATGACCAAAACCAATATTGCGGCTTATTTATAACTTCCGGTAAATATTTTTTTGATCTGAACAGTTTGTAATAAAAACATGAACATTATGCATACCTTATTTTTATCATAAATCAGTTTGACCAGAAATCACACAACCGGAAGTGAAAAAACATGATATCATTGAAACCGGAAGTGATGCAAAAAATTTGATTGTGCAGAATTATTTGCAATTGCCGACAGTATACATCATAGAAATTTCAACTTGATCCGTTGAAAATCAAACAAAAAATCAAATTTCGATTAATTACGGCAAGAAAAAGTGACGAACGAATTTGATATAATCGAATATTTTAAAGTTATATTATATGTCCTTTGTTACAAGAAATACGATGAAGGTAATCCGAGCAAAATCGGTTGATAAATACGGTCTCTAGAGGCCATTTTATGTTTGTTGCTCATGTCGCTTTCTGTTGCTCAGATCAATTTCGTTTTACATTTAAACTGCAATTAGCCACAAGTCAGAAAACGTCATGTAATCCGTTTTTCTGTATATGGTACCAATTCCGAGAAATAGGCCCTGCCGTAGACGAAAAAAAAAAAAACTAGAACTGTACAGTTAACAGTACTGGTGCAGGGCGGGTTACGACATACAGGTACGACAGTGCGGCAATATTCGATTGCGCATGCACTGTACTAATAATTCAATTCGCGAGAAATAAATTTCAACAGGGTGATGTCACTGAGACTATGATTATAGACATACATACCAAGTTTAAACATATTTCAACAAGAAATTTGGCAATGCGGTAGTGCACTACACAAATTCTCTCATTCCATGAAATCCCGAATCAGTTTATACGTATGCATACCAAGTTTCGTGCAATTCGGTTGAGAAATAAGACTGTTGTTACTGCGCATGCTCACAACACAAATTCATTATGTCCATGAAATTTCGAATCTGATTATACACATACATGCTAATTTTGAAGTAAGAAATAAGTAAGTTGGTGATGCGCTTGCGCACTACATAAATTTGATATTTCCATGATATTTAGAATCTTATTATACACATGCATGCCAATTTTGAATGAATTTGGTTCAGAAATAAGAAAGTTAGCAATGCGCATGCGCAAAACACAAATTCAATATCTCAACTATATTTCGAATCGGAATATACATATACATACCAAGTTCCATGAAATTCGGATAAGAAATAGGAAAGTTAGCGACGCGCATGCGCACTTCACAAATCAAAATGTCCATGATATTTCTAATCTAATAATACATATACATACCGATTTTGATGAAATTTAGATAAGAAATAAGGAAGTTGATATTGCGCATGCGCAGAACTAAATTTAACATTTCTCCTAAGTTTTGAATCCGATTATGCGTGTACATGCCAAGTTTCGTTAAAATCGGATAACAAACAAAACAGTTAGCATCGCGCATGCGCACAACTCATATTTTGTATTTGTCTTTAAATCATTATTCGAACATGAAGGTATATGCAAATTTTGAAGGAAATTGGTTCATAAATAAGAAAGTGGGTCAATTAAGCAGTGGGTGCCTACAGGGTGCCTCAGTAAGTTAAATTTTCAGCATGACTTAGTTTAGTCCGTCTTAGACCTCCCTTTAATGCGTAAATTGAATATAATTCATATCTAACAAAAATCAAGGTAAGGCCCCTTTAACTTTACATGTCAAACTTACTGACACTATTAATAGTGACACTGTTTATACAGTCAATTAACCGACATACCTATTATTGCCCCAGGTTAAAGTATGGGATATGGAAATATGCAAGTTACATAGAAGTGTTGCATATTTTTGGAAACCTGAGGAACTCAGCATTACGGATCCGAAAAAAATATTGCTTTATCTATCTTGGGGCCCTCGTAAATACGCTTTAAAGATGCAAAATCACCTTTGAGTCACACCTCTAAAACAGAAAGCACGTGTCGGACATGAAAAATGAATACATCACGTGAAAGCCCTCTTAAATAGTTATAAGATCTGTAAATATCAACTTGATCTGAGGTCAAGTTCTTGAGATAGGAGCTTCAAAATTTCAACAAAATCGCAACATTTTGTTAAATTGAATTCTGACGTCGCCAAATCTTATATAAATTGAAACCCTTTAAAGAGTACATTAAAAATCAGCAAACATTGGGGTGTTATTCCAGTTAGGTTTTAAGTTACAGCACTGGCAATATGCAAAAAAAGCCATGTTTGGAGCCCTATAAAATAGGTTTAAGATGTCTGACCTTAAAGGTCACAAGGTCATCAGGAGGTCAAGATCACAAGGTATCATTATGTGCAATATGAAGGTCATTCAAGGTAAAGGTCATGTGATACAGGCCTCTAAACTTTGGAAAAAAACATTCCGTTATACAAAAAAGGCAAAATCGAAAATCGAAATTCGGCTTCCCATTTGTTATAGACAAAGTTTCAATCTTTCGATTAACATCAAAATTGTGAAAGTCGGATAACAAATAGATTCTGAATAGCAATTTTGGCAAAATGACCAAAATCAATATGGCTGCCAAATTATCACTTCCGGTAAATATTTTTTTTCTTACAAATGTTTGTAAAAACAACATTAATATTATGTATACCTTATTTCTAACATAACTCAGTTTTACCGGAAGCGATGTAACCGGAAGTGATATCATTGAAACCGGAAGTGATGCAAAAATTTTGAGGGTGAAGAATTTTTTGCACTTGCCATAGGTCTACATCATATAAGTTTCATATTGATCCGTTAAAAATCAAACAAAAAATCATACTTCGATTAATTACGGCATGAAAAAGTGACGAACGATTTTCATATAATCGAATTTTTTCAAGTTCCATTGTTTGTCCTTTGTTACAAGGAATACGATGAAGGTACTTTGACCAAAATCGGTTGACAAATACGTTCTCTACAGTTCATTTTATGTTTGTTGCTCATGTCGCTTCATGTTGCGCATATCAATTTTGTTTTACATTTAACAGTTGATTAGCCACGAGTTAGAAAACGTCATGAAATCCGTTTTTTCATACATTTTACCATTTCCGAGAAATAGGCCGGGCCGGGGACGAAAAAAAAAAAAAAAAAAAATAATCAATACGAAAACAAAGCAGGGCGTACGAAGTACGCCCTGCAACTAGAACTGTACAGTTAACAGTACTGGTGCAGGGCGGGTTACGACATACAGTTACGACGGTGCGGCAATATTCGATTGCGCATGCACTGTACTGACAATTCAATGCGCGAGATCAACAGGGTAATGCAATTGAGACTATGATTATAGACCTACATACCACGTTTAAAAATATTTCAACAAGAAAAAATAAGTTGGCAATGCGCATGTGCACTGCACAAATCCTCTATTTCCATGAAATCCCAAATCAGTCTATACATATGCATACCAAGTTTCATGCAATTCGGTTGAGAAATAAGAAAGTTGTTACTGCGCATGCTCACTACACAAATTCATTATGTCCATGAACTTTCAAATCTGATTATACATATAAATGCTAATTTTGAAGAAATTCTGAAAAGAAATAAGTAAGTTGGCGATGCGCATGCGCACTACATAAATTTAATATGTCCATGATATTTCGAATCTTATTATACACATGCATGTCAATTTTGAATGAATTTGGTTCAGAAATAAGAAAGTTAGCAATGCGCATGCGCAAAACACAAATTCAATATCTCCATCATATTTCGAATCGGAATATACTTATGCATACCAAGTTTCATGAAATTCGAATAAGAAATAAGAAAGTTGGCGACGCGCATGCGCACTTCACAAATTCAAAATTTCCATGATATTTCTAATCTAATTATACGCATACATACCGATTTTGAAGAAATTTGGATAAGAAATAAAGAAGTTGATATTGCGCATGCGCAGAACTAAATTTAACATTTCCCCTAAGTTTTGAATCCGATTATACATGTACATACCAAATTTCGTAAAAATCGGATAACAAACAAAAAAGTTAGCATTGCGCATGCGCACATCACAAATTTTGTATTTTTTTTTAAATCACTAATCGAACATAAAGGTATGTGCAAATTTTGAAGAAAATCGGTTCATAAATAAGAAAGTGGGTCAATTAAGCAGTGGGCGTGCCTACAGGGTGCTTCAGTAAGTTAAATTTTCAGCATGCCGTAGTTTAGTCCATCCTAGACCTCCCTTTAATGCGTAAACTGAATATAATTCATATCTAACAAAAAATCGAGGTAGAGCCCCTTTAACTTAAACATGTCAAACTTACTGACTCTATTAATAGTGACAGTGTTTATACAGTCAATTAACTGACATACCTATTATTACCCCAGGTTAAAGTATGGGATATGGAAATATGCAAGTTACATAGAAGTGTTGCATATTTTTGGAAACCTGAGAAACTCAGCATTACGGATCCGAAAAAAATATTGCTCTATCTATATTAGGGCCCTCGTAAAAACGCTTTAAAGATGCAAAATCACCCTTGAGTCACACCTCTAAAACAGAAAGCACGTGTCGGACATGAAAAATGAATACATCAAGTTAAAGCTCTCATAAATCTTTATGAGATCTGTAAATATCAAAGTGATCTGAGGTCAAGTTCTCGAGATAGAAGCCTTTAAAGTTTGATCAAAATCGCAACATTTTCTTAAATTGAATTTTGACATCGCCAAATCTGATATTATTTGAAACTTTTTAAAGAGTACATTAAAAATCAGCGAACATTAGGGTGTTATTCCAGTTAAGTTTTGCGCTACAGCACTGGCAATATGCTAAAAAAGCCATGTTTGGAGCCCTATAAAATAGGTTATAATTATCTGACCCCAAAGGTCAAAGGGTCATCAGAAGGTCAAGGTCGCAAGGTATCATTGTGTGTCATATTAAGGTCATCCAAGGTCAAGGTCATGTGATACGAGCCTCTAAACTTTGGAAAAAAACATTACGTTATACAAAAAAGTTAAAATCGAAAATCGAAATTCGGCTCTCAAGAAACTGTCCAAAAATCTTTAATGCTCCGATTGACATCAAAATCATAAATGTCTAGATACAAAATTATTCTGAATAAAAATTTTGGAAAAATGACTCTAACCAATATGGCGGCCAAACTATAACTTCCGGTAAATATTTTTTTGGTCATAACAGTTTGTAATAATAACATTAAGATTATGCATATCCTAATTTTATCATAAATAAGTTTTACCGGAAGTGATGTAACCGGAAGTGATATCATCAAAACCGGAAGTGATGCAAAAATTTTGAGTGTGGGGAATTATTTGCACTTGCCGTAGGTCTACATCATAGAAGTTTCATATTGATCCGTTAAAAATCAAACAAAAAATCATACTTCGATTAATTACGGCAAGAAAAAGTGACGAACGATTTTCATGTAATCGAATATTTTAAAGTTCTATTATGTGTCCTTTGTTACAAGAAATACGATGAAAGTAATTTGAGCAAAATCGGTTGATAAATACGGTCTCTAGAGGCCATTTTATGTTTGTTGCTCTTGTCGCATTCTGTTGCTCTGATCAATTTCGTTTTACATTCACTAGTTTTTGGGAAGCGAGTTAGAAAACGTCATGAAATCTGTTTTTCCATACATATTACCATTTCCGAGTAATAGGCCGGGCCGTGGACGAAAAAAAAAAAAAAAAAAAATAATCAATACGAAAACAAAGCAGGGCGTACGAAGTACGCCCTGCAACTAGAACTGTACAGTTAACAGTACTGGTGCAGGGCGGGTTACGACATACAGGTAGTACGGTGCGGCAATATTCGATTGCGCATGTACTGTACTGATAATTCAATGCGTGAGATCAACAGGGTAATGCAATTGAGACTATGATTATAGACATACATATCAAGTTTAAAAAATATTTCAACAAGAATAAATAAAGTAGGCAATACGCATGTGCACTGCACAAATGCTCTATTCCCATGAAATCCCAAATCAGTCTATACGTATGCATACCAAGTTTCATGCAATTCGGTTGAGAAATAAGGAAGTTGTTACTGCGCATGCTCACTACACAAATTCATTATGTCCATGAAATTTCAAATCTGATTTTACACAAACATGCTAATTTTGAAGATATTCTGATAAGAAATAAGTAAGTTGGCAATGCGCATGCGCACTACATAAATTTGATATTTCCATAACATTTCGAATCTTATTATACACATGCATGCCAATTTTGAATGAATTTGGTTCAGAAATAAGAAAGTTAGCAATGCGCATGCGCAAAACACAAATTCAATATCTCCATCATATTTCGATTCGGAATATACATATGCATACCAAGTTTCATGAAATTTGGATAAGAAATAAGAAAGTTAGCTACGCGCATGCGCACTTCACAAATTCAAAATGTCCATCATATTTCTAATTTAAATATATACATACATACGGATTTTGATGAAATTTGGATAAGAAATAAAGAATTTGATATTGCGCATGCGCAGAACTAAATTTAACAATTCCCCTGAGTTTTGAATCCGATTATGCGTGTACATGCCAAGTTTCGTTAAAATCGGATAACAAACAAAAAAGTTAGCATCGCGCATGCGCACAACCCATATTTTGTATTTTCCTTTTAATCACTATTTGAACATGAAGGTATATGCAAATTTTGAAGAAAATCGGTTCATAAATAAGAAAGTGGGTCAATTAAGCAGTGGGCGTGCCTACAGGGTGCTTCAGTAAGTTAAATTTTCAGCATGCCGTAGTTTAGTCCATCTTAGACCTCCCTTTAATGCGTAAACTGAATATAATCCATATCTAACAAAAATCGAGGTAGATCCCCTTTAACTTTAACATGTCAAACTTACTGACTATTAATAGTGACACTGTTTATATACAGTCAATTAACCGACATACCTATTATTGCCCCATGTTAAGGTATGGGATATGGAAATATGCAAGTTACATAGAAGTGTTGCATATTTTTGGAAACCTGAAGAACTCAGCATTACGGATCCGAAAAAATTATTTCTTTATCTATATTAGGGCCCTCGTAAAAACGCTTAAAAGATGCAAAATCACCTTTGAATCACACCTCTAAAACAGAAAGCACGTGTCGGACATGAAAAATGAATACATCATGTTAAAGCTCTCATAAATCTGTATAAGATCTGTAAATATCAAGATCATCTGAGGTCAAGTTCTCGAGATAGAAGCCTTTAAAGTTTGATCAAAATCGCAACATTTTTTTAAATTGAATTTTGACATCGCCAAATCTGATATTATTTGAAACTTTTTAAAGAGTACATTAAAAATCAGCAAACATTAGGGTGTTATTCCAGTTAGGTTTTGTGCTACAGCACTGGCAATATGCTAAAAAAGCCATGTTTGGAGCCCTATAAAATAGGTTATAGTGGTCTGACCCCAAAGATCAAAAGGTCATCAGAAGGTCAAGGTTGCAAGGTATCAGTATGTTCAATATGAAGGTCATTCAAGGTCAAGGTCATGTGATACAAGCCTCTAAACTTTGGAAAAAAACATTCACTTATACAAAAAAGGCAAAATCGAAAATCAAAATTCGGCTTCCCATAAGTTGTAGAGAAAGTCTTAATCTTTCGTTTAACATCAAAATTGTGAAAGTCGGATAATAAATGGATTCAAAATAGCAATTTTAGCAAAATGACCAAAACCAATATGGCGGCTTATTTATAACTTCCGGTAAATCTTTTTTTTATCTGAACAGTTTGTAATAAGAGCATGAACATTATGCATACCTTATTTTTATCATAACTCAGTTTTATGAGAAATCACACAACCGGAAGTAAAAAAACGTGATATCATTGAAACCGGAAGTGATGAAAAAAATTTGATTGTGCAGAATTATTTGCAATTGCCGACAGTATACATCATAGAAATTTCAAATTGATCCGTTTTAAATCAAACAAAAAATCATACTTCGATTAATTACGGCAAGAAAAAGTGACGAACGATTTTCATATAATTGAATTTTTTCAAGTTCCATTATTTGTCCCTTCTAACAAGAAACACGATGAAGGTAATTCGAGCAAAATCGGTTGATAAATACGTTCTCTGGAGTCCATTTTATGTTTGTTGCTAATGTCGCTTAATGTTGCTCAGAAAAATTTCGTTTTACATTCATTTTTTATTGAGTCACGAGTTAGAAAACGTCATGAAATCCGTTTTTACGTACATGTTACCATTTCCAAAAAATAGGCCCAACATTCGACGAAAAAAAAAAAAAAAAATAATCAATACGAAAACAAAGCAGGGCGTACGAAGTACGCCCTGCAATAATCAATACGAAAACAAAGCAGGGCGTACGAAGTACGCCCTGCAATAAAAGTATTATGTTTATATATAAACTTTTAGCATCACACAATCTTTCTTCTTTTACTTGCATACTTTGGAAGATGTGTCAATTAAACATGATTATGATTTTACAGCAATCACACATAAAATGGAAATGGGAAGCGGAATATTTGATAAATGCAATTTTTGACTCCCAATATCGATGTCTCAAATATGTCTTATCAAACTACAGGAATCTATAAAACTGAATGACATGCATTCAATGATACACTGTATATTAGTCCTATATTGTCAATAATCTGTATTGTCTTATTTTGTGAAGAATCACTCGATTTCAATTTCAACTTACAGGAAGAAGAGAAATACAACTTTCAGGTGTTTTTCCACAACACACTCGCTCTTGTAATGTGGGCATCTCTCTACAGTGTGTACATGAACACCAATCTGGAGTGGTTGAAGACGAAGGTGGATGATAACCTTGACCAACAGATGACTGGTTCTCCAAGAGATGGCAGATCAAACCAGGCTGATTTTCAATAACTTTAACCAGTACAGACTTCGCTTCCTCAATCGATAATGCATTCACCTTCTCCTATAATAGAAATTATTCCCATTCATTACACTAAGATGCCTTTTGACTGAAATACTTGTGCTATCCAAATATGGTTAAAGGGGCACATGCTTTATTTTCATGGGTTGATTTGGTTATGTCTCAGAACAGGGATTTTTTAGCTCAACAATTTAGTACTGGTTATAACAACTCACCGTTGAAATTTGAGCCTTCAAATCAATGTGTATCGGGAACACTTCCAACTTATATTTGAGACATTCAAACTTTCCGCCCGATTCCTGTAGTTCCTGTAATTCCAGAAAAACAAAACCGGATATGGCGCACAGAAAAGTCCGTTTGAGATTAGGATGATCGAGCACAAGGCGTTACACATAATGGTTGTTACAACGCTATGAGGTTATTAAAAAAATGTTTTGACTGTTCCTTTTCAAGCCTTATCTCATCTGTAGAATCAGTCGAAACGTTTCCAGTGTAAACTATTGTAATGTTTAGGATTGACTAGCATGAGCCTAAAGAAAGACATTGTTGCCAATATACCATGACTCTATTAATGAAAATGCCAATCGTATCAGAGTCAGACCATTTTCACCATATAGTATATAGATAATCTCACCCTCGTGTCTTTAGATATCAGATATATCAACACAAGTTGATAAAAGTGGAAGTGGAGTTTTTCCACTTTTATCAACTCTTATTGATATTCGATATCAAAAGACACAAGGGTGAGATTTTATTTATCATCTAATATTCTATATCATATAAGGATATCATATCAATATCATATCAGGAGCATGTATGTAAATTAAATTAAACCTCACCTTTAGTCGGTCTTTCTTTTAATCAATTAAAGATTGTACTGTCTCAGATGATCCAATGGGAATGTATGCACCTCTGCCACGCCCACGTGCCCTGCCACGCCCTCCTGCCCTAACTCGGCCTCTCGCACTACTTCGGCCACCGGAAACACTCGCTTCCCCTGCTACGTCTGTAAGATTCGGGTATATAGTCAACCATCTTTGTTTACATATTTATTTATAACTTACTTTACATTTAGGGGAAATAACTTGTTTAATTTAAACCACAAAGTAAGTATCTATTATAGTCCGAAACACATATCAATTATATAACTGTCAAGTATATCACATCCCTCTTCATAAGCTCAAAAAAACTTTACTATTGTTTGAAATACTTTTAAACTAAACTTTTAAAACTATTTGTTTTTGATTTAACAGTTCACATCATATTACTAATACTGAGAGTCACTGTATCTAATTGGTACTTTCACTGCTCTTCCTGATCTAGTATGGTAAGTATTGGATACATTTACAGGTTGAGATGTTTTAGTGGACTGTTCAGGTAAGTTTGTAGTAGGAATTTCAAATCTATTATCATCTCTAAAGTCTATTTCAGGATCCGGAATTCTTGGTTTGAACTTACCTTTGGTTTGTTTTAGTTGCCTCCTGTTTCTTCTCAGCCTGGAACCTTCTTGTGATTCAACTATGTATGATCTAGGAGAAGTATGAGTTTGTATAACTTTTCCTGGAATTAATTCTTTGTTATGCTCAATCACAACAGGATCATCTGGTTTTAAGTTTGACAAACATTTTACTCCAGCTTTGTTGTAGTTAAACTCTTGTTTTCTCTGTTTGTCTCGTAGGATATCTTTAATCATACTACCATCATATTTGTCTGGTTGCAATAATATTGATGTAGTTGGTAGACTTGATTAGAAACTTCTACCAATGTGTAATATTGTGATAAATAGAAGCATTAGATTGTTAATTTTACTTTACTAATATTATAGGAAATATGCTAGTAATAAGTAAAATATGCTAGTAATAAGTAAAATTAACAATCTAATGCTTCTATTTATCATTATAGGAAATATGCTAGTAATAAGTAAAATTAACAATCTAATGCTTCTATTTATCACAATATTATGGAAATATGCTAGTAATAAGTAAAATTAACAATCTAATGCTTCTATTTTAATTTATCACAATATTATGGAAATATGCTAGTAACAAGTAAAATTAACAATATAATGCTACTATGTATCACAATATTATGGAAATATGCTAGTAATAAGTAAAATTAACAATATAATGCTACTATTTATCACAATATTATAGGAAATATGCTAGTAATAAGTAAAATTAACAATCTAATCCTTCTATTTATCACAATATTATAGGAAATATGCTAGTAATAAGTAAAATTAACAATCTAATGCTACTATTTATCACAATATTATGGAAATATGCTAGTAATAAGTAAAATTAGCAATCTAATGCTTCTATTTATCACAATATTATAGGAAATATGCTAGTAATAAGTAAAATTAACAATCTAATGCTACTATTTATCACAATATTATGGAAATATGCTAGTAATAAGTAAAATTAACAATCTAATGCTTCTATTTATCACAATATTATAGGAAATATGCTAGTAATAAGTAAAATTAACAATCTAATGCTACTATTTATCACAATATTATGGAAATATGCTAGTAATAAGTAAAATTAACAATCTAATGCTTCTATTTATCACAATATTATAGGAAATATGCTAGTAATAAGTAAAATTAACAATCTAATGCTACTATTTATCACAATATTATGGAAATATGCTAGTAATAAGTAAAATTAACAATCTAATGCTTCTATTTATCACAATATTATAGGAAATTTGCAAGTTACAAGTAAAAATTAACAATTATTGTAGAATGCTACTATTTATCACATTATTAGAGGAATTATACAATATACCGTTAATTTTACTTGTAACTTGCATAATTCCTACAATTATTTGATGTTAATTTGACAAGATAGTTAATTTGATTCACTATGTACTTTTTGTTGAATAATTCAATTACTTAAAAAAAAAAAACCCCCAAAAAACAGCGATAATTTCTGCAAATTTCCAACAAATGTGTTTTATTAATTTGTTACCATGGCAACCATCTTCGATATGTCTATCCTTTATCAACAAATTAAGGATGTATTACTAGTTGCAATATTTGCTAAACAAGTATGCAATACTGTCAAACACAGTAAGTAATTCCACTTTTTTATGCTTAAGAGATGCTATAAGTCCCATTTCGTTACCATGGCAACGACCATTATCCCCAAAAAGTCTGAAATTGTTTTGAAGCATTTTAGATATTCCCATGTGCCCTTAGTTAAAAAATTGAGGACCTTATCTTCAATGTAATGCATTGGTTGCTATGGAATTGTAGTGATATAAGATGAAAAACTTTGAATGCCATTTTCTCAAGAAGTTCATTTTTAAACAATTACTGCGAATGCCATAAACAATTAGGCATATATTCTAAACAAATTGTGCTATAAATGTGATTATGGTATCAAAATGGAGATAATTTCATAGTGATTACAGAAATGTAAATATCCCATGTCTTTCAAAATGAGACTGTATCCACGTCAAACGAGTCAAAACTGGGCACAGTGTTTTCTGTTGAAACATCGACCTACATAGAAAAGAAAATAGAATTTCAAAGGTCTACAGTTAAAGGGATTATAATGAGAGTTTCTAAACTTGTCACATTGATAGCATCGATTTATAGTATTCCGATCTCGGCGAATCTCTCCATTCCACTAGCACTAACAACATAGTACTGTAATTTGTAAATGAAAATGATAAAGTAATTAGTGATTGGAGTTGGAATGTCTCTGAAATACACAAAAAATATATACAGTCAAACTGTCTATGGTTTATCCCACTTTTTATTGCCATTGTAACATATTTGTAAAAATATTACCAGTTCTATCATTAGCAGTGGTTTCAGGGGTATGGACAGTTTCGCTTCGCCGACCTTGGTCAGCTTTTAATTCTAAATTTTAGTTTCTAAACTTGTCACATTGATAGCATCGATATATAGCATTCCGATCTCTGCGATTCTCTCCATTCCACCAACACTAAAGGTGCGAATACACGAGGCACGTTTTCCGTATACGGCGTCCGGTGTCCGGTGCGGTGCGGGATAATCGATACAGGTGAAAACTGAAGAACCGAATACACGGTGTCCGGGTCCAGACACGGTGCGGACACGGCGAAAAGTGACATGTTGGCAGTTTTTTCGTCCGGAATCCGCACAGAAGCGAATAGACGACGTCTGGTGTCCGGTACTGTGTACGGTGCGGGATTATCGGTACAGTGCAAAATAGAAGAAGCGAATATACGATGTACGGCGTCCGGACACGATGCGGAAAAATCGCTCCTTGATCGATTTTCCCGGACGCCGTACTTACTTAATTTTCACCCAAAAAGTTTACAATACATCTTTTTGTACAATTAACCATACAAATTGAGCTAAACTGAATACACCACGTAAGATAAATGAAAGTCCAGTTCAACCCTGTTGAAAATCCGCGAACATTTTTTATTTGAAGATATTGCCCTGGCTCTTGACAATTTGTTAATTTTTTTGCTCAAAACACTCTAGAAAACATAATTTTGAACTGATTTTGACTAAACTATAAAAGACGAAATTGTTTATTAACAACCAAGGATGAAATCAGTAAAATAGAAAAATATTTGATAGTAATTATTGCCTTTGTAAATATCGATCGAAATATCGAAAATATGCTATTATTTTTTTAAAACCCTTTTGCAGTTGTTCCTGAAAGGGATTTTATAAAGAAAAGGGTAGTAACCTCCATATTCTAGAACATAATATGTTGACATTATAATAACTTGAGGATAACTTTACACCTCGTGTGAATGATAGACATTTATTCATTGTGAGCGTGAGGTCGTCTGCAATCATATATACTAAGTTGTGCTTCTGGCCTTAATAAATGGAATTGGAGGCACATATTTCGGGGGTAAGCTGTAAACACTAATTACTGATTAGCTTAGCAAATTATCTTGCATTTTGGCAGACCATGCTCACTCTTTTTCGAAACAACTGATGGTGCTTCTCGTATGGGAGGTACATTACAAGGCTATATAATTATTGCACCCGATTTTTTTTTTGATTGGAGGAATTACTTTGCTTGTAGGCCTACGGATTCTTATTATTCTAAACAGCCGTCTATTTTTAAAAGTCACGAACTTTTACGAAGCTGTCTCTAAAGTCCCTTACTCGTACCAACTTCGGAACTAGACTAGTGGCTTAACCTCGTATACTATACGATACTCGCCATATTGAATAAATTATAGATCAGCCAATCAAAATCATTCTTTAGAGAGATTCGTTTTCTTTCGCTGTAAAATCAGCCAATCACATTCATTTTCCAAACAAGAGTTGTTTTTTCCTGTTCATTTACTGGCAAGATGGCAGAGTTTCGAACGAAATGACAAATGTTGAGCCGAATGTCAATTTCTAACAAACCGTACGACCCCATATACGTTGACGGACCTCGTGAAATCGCTTTCCCGGACGGAAAAGGGCCCGGACCGATCTCCGGTCCGGACACCGGACCGGGCCCCGACTTCGTCTATTCGCGCCTTAACGCTTCTTTTAATCTTTAAGTGGATTTGCAAGAACCAGTCATGGTGTCGATTGGAATGGTGCAAATTGATGCTATCAGTGAACCCGATACACATATGAATAACCCTGTGGTAAAGTTACTTACTTCATTTCTATGATTGCCATACGCATGTATTAAACAGTGCTGAACAAAAATGATAGAAAAGATTTTTTTTAAATGACCGAAAAGTTTAAAAGGGACTGAAAAACACACGTATCATAAATAGCCTTTTCATTCATATTTGAAGTGGTTGGTCCAATACTCACCGTAGGCCTACATACTTCGTCAGGATCAGCCGTATCTAACCCATCAACAATCCCGGTAATCCGGGCCTCTCCGAGAAGGCCAACGATTCTTCTCTCCTGTTGGTTTAATTCAGATCGTATCTTTTTTCCGCCGCCAGTTTTTTGCGTCTTCACGATTCAGCTCAGCTGATTTTTTCTTAGTTCGTGTTTTGAGATCCTCCCACTTCTTTCTTATCTCATCTACTGTTCGGAGACAGGGAGCACAAGCGTTCACCTTTTGTGTAATGGTAGACCATGTGGAATTTTTTTTCTTACTAGTCACAGAGGCAGAAAACTTTGAGCTTAAGATGTTATTTTGTTTTTCCACGTTGTCAATGAGCACGGAGACTTCTAGCTCTGTAAAACGTGGCTTTCTTTTTGTGGTATTTGCAGCTGGAACATCCTTTTTGTTGTGTTTTTACTGTTGTAAAATGGCCAATTACGTCAGTTTGCGTGGTCGCTAATACTAGCAATAGCGTGGAATTAGCGTGAAGTTTGCTAAATTTTAATCCGTTTCAGATACAGGAATGGAACAGGGGATGGACCACCACACAGGTAACCTATATTTAATTAGATCTGAGGGATTTTATCAATGATTCATTAAGTGGAATCATTGGTTTCGGATGGTACTGGATTTGATCATTAGTAGTTGTTGTAGTCCCTTGTCATAATGCATTTGCTTGTTGTGACTCAGTAAACATATGTTAAAATGAGCTAGTGAACAGGGTAGAGTACAGTTTTCATCTTATTTTTTTTTGCATAATATGTAGATTGATAAAATCTCAGCTGAGTCTGTTATTGTGAGGTTTTTGCCCTTTTCACCATCATGTCAATCTCTTTTCAGAATACGTTTATGAATGAACATTGAAGCTATATATCGGGTGGACCTAAAGTATTGTCCCAACTTTTGACCTTCACTATTTTCCAAAGCATTTACTCAAATGGACTGAAATTTTGCATATGATTAGTTTATTATATTATCTACCTTTGGTAGACAGGTGGCACCATGGCACCATGCATATGCAAGGATAATTTCAGAAGACTCAGGCATTGAATTTGTAGGCCTCTGATTATGTGTTGTATGCCATTTAAAGCTTAATGATGCTATATCACTCAAACTCACACCAAAGGTAGATAATATAATAAACTAATCATATGCAAAATTTCAGTCCATTTGTGTAAATGCTTTGGAAAATAGTGAAGGTCAAAAGTTTGGACATTACTTTAGGCCCACCCGATATATATGCAGTTGTCAAGAAAAATTTTATTAGTGTAAATTTTCAATAACTCGTCTAGCTTCCAGTCTGTCATGTCTTTTCCCTACATTATTATTAACATGGTAAACCTCATCCACCACAACTTCCATCTCCGTTTTTCGCAAATCAATACACATGTTATGTAATACTACTGTACATCTAAGGGCAATCTGGCTGACCGGGGCGAAATTCAGACAACCTACCGACCGGTTAATACACATGAAACAAGACTTCAACAAGTTAACAAGTAGCAATTCCAAGACTCCGATCTCAAGCCTGTCTCCTTGGCAGCTTTAAAAGCAAGTTTTTCGGGCAAGGAAAAAACTATTATCAAATTGAATATTTTTTTTTTACATTTTTGTGAAGAGTCTTTATTGTATTTGATAACAAATCCCCACACGAATATTCTGATATTGTACATTTCTAATTGATGTTTTTTCAAAAATTGAAATCATTGCATGCATTTTTATTTCCAATAACAATATCTTACATATTCGCCATTTATGCGAATTAACACGTGAAAATTCTGCGTTCATCAACCAATGCACGCACAAAATATGCATTCAACCCTCAATTATCATAAAGTTAGGAGTGGTCTTGGACAATCATATATATGTATGATTCTATGACGTCATGATTTTTCCGGCAACGCCATTATCCTAAGTTTTGATACTTAGGATAAAAGTTAGGATAATCCTGACTTAGGGTCGTTCTGGCAACGGGCCTCTGGTCTGCTGTCTTGTATTTGGGATGATACCGTAATAGATGTAAAGAGAGCAGCATTTGGTGCTATGCAAAAGAAACATCTAGGACTTCTGGAGGTGGCAGCTCCGCTATACCATTAACTTGAACAGATATAACATCCTTCATCTGCTCAAATATTTATGTTACAGTGGCTGGTTTGACCTGTCAAATTATATAAATATAATTTATATACAGAGATACTTTTCACCATCGGATACATAGGACAACCTTTTTATTTACATGTAATTGTTTTCATCAACACTAATCAAGTTCTATGAATATATACCCCGGCGGTAGAAAATTTTGAGAAATCTGTTCTGTGGAGAGTGCAACTTCAGATATATGATTCACGAACCGAACCACATGAACGAAAACCCATACGAATACCGTGTTTATGAATGCATGTTCTAGACTAACTGTACAAAACTTTTTAGATGTTGACCTGTACGTCTCAAGTTTAGTTTAAGTGTGGCTAGTATAATTTTAGTCACTGTAGGACATTTTAAATACTGAAGCAGGGGCATATCTTGTCTTTGTTCATATAACCTTAATAAAGAATAAATTGTGGCAACTTCCGTGAATAGTGGAATTATCGAGATCATTTCAGACTGATGCAAGACTTGGATGACATCTGCTGCAGTGCTCAGTTTTAAATCAGGGTTATCTTTTTGAATATGTCGAAAAGTTTCTTTTCAGCCTCCAGAATTGCCCTATCAAGAGAACAGAAATTGGCTACAAGGTCAAGATTCTTTGTAGAGGCACCATATATTACTACCTTCGGTAAGACATACAGTACATCACCCAGAGCACAAAGAATGTCTTGGTCATTTCATTCGAATCTTGATTCCAATTTATACCTTCATTTTCAATGGAATAAGCATCATGTTTTCGAAACGAGTAAGCACAATGTTTTCAAAACAACACAACACCCCTTTCTTGAAACACACGAAAGAAATCTGAAAATCCGCTTGAGGAATACAAATTATTTGTATGGTTTCTCACCAGTATGTTTATTGTAACAGAAGACTCTTTTCACTATAGCACGGATGCTGAGCTGATGCACTAGCTAGTCCCCGTCTAAACTCCTAGCCAAATATGATTTAATGAGTAAGACGCTACCTGCTGTGCCCTCTGCCGGTGTGTGTGTAGTCTGGTGCACGTACCTGAGACGCCAGCCATGTGTTGCGCGTGCTTCGATAGAGACTAACTATTGTTGAAATGTATAACGTGCTGTTGTGTATATCGATGTCGACAGAGAATATGGAATAAGCATGGACAGAATAAATGTAGATTATTGCTTCGCCATGCCCGACAACGAAATATATATGCCCGACAAGTCGACCCCCACCCCAACCCCTAATTCCCAAAACTTGTCGCCATCTGCCTGATCACCTCATTTCCGAACGATTTTGTTTTTTTTAACTTCCTTCAGGAAAATCATTGCGGAGGGGGGGGGGGGGGGGGAGGGGGCATTGACCCCCCCCCCCCCTGCCCGTACGCCTATGGTAGCAGCACTAAAACAGTTGGCAAATAAAAAAATGTGCATTATTATATTTCATGTTATTGCTTAAAGTAATCTGTTATCTGAAAAAAAAGGGCATTTAAGTATCTACTTCGACATATTCAGTAAGGAAATTTGCATCAAAAAACATTCTAACCAGTACATGCACATAAATATTATTTAATTTTAAATATTTTTTTAAAAAACATATATATCCCCTACTTACCCTGCCATGCAAGTACTATGGGCACAATAAACTGAACCAATGGCTTTGTGTAAGTAGACCCATGGTTGGTGAGGTTTGTCATTTGCTCTCTAGGATGGTGTCACCTTGGCTTTTAGTGCAATAAAAGGTGATTCTTCAGAAATCTGATGAGACAAGACAACCTGTACATGCCCATTCACAACACACAACTATAAAAAAAATAATTGAACAAATATTTGACAAGCATTTATTTGTTTAACATGGGAAAATTATTAATATATTTCATAGATTTTATTTAACATATTTTCTGTCCACTGTTCATGCTCATGTACAGGTACAATCATGGCTCATAGTCAAAGAGATTTGTAGGCTTTCATCGACACCTTCGTGAAAATTGATGGTGTGTCTTTCAGGTAGAAACGTCAAATCTGGCCATGTGTCGGGTTTCGGGGAAGGGAGGGTTTGAATCTGCCAAATGTACAGGCCTAGGGTGGAACAAATACTTTATTGAGAAAATGGGATTAAGGGTTTGGAGTCAAGCTTTTCTTCTACGTCTGGTCACGCTATTTCGGTATAAAGGACACATGCCACATATTATCTCAGATAATTTCCACTATGCCTAACTGCACGGTATTAGATGAATATTAAAGCCACAGAAGCCCAGACTTGGACATTGACAAAAAGTCTTCTCATGTTTTTTTTTTAAAGTTAGCACTTAGAAATGAATATTGAACTAAAAAAAAATCGATTCCCTTTCGTGGTTCCAATTCTACAGCCATTTGAAGGAAATTTTGATTGTTTACATTTCAAGACCGAGTTGATTGAGGGAGACGTCAATAACTCACAAGCTCCGCCCACTACTAGCACGTGCTACTGGAGATTGGAGTGTGACGTCATTTAACTAACACGCCCCCCCGCTTGACCTCATTAGCATTTTATTTATGGAAATCATTTTATTAGATCCCGATTTTAAATCCAGCTGCATAGAAGCCATCTGAGTACCCAAAGCCCTGAATTTTAGTTTTTTTGACTTAATTAAACATCAGAGATTAAGCTAGAATACCTTTTGTCCCGAAATCCCATAAATTTCATTTTGTAAACAAACGAATCCCGCAATGTGCCTTTAAATGATGCATTTTCATCCAACAGGAAATGACGTATGGCAAATAAGCCCAATTTAATGTTTTTACCATTTTCACCTCTGATTTTCAACCGATTTTGATGATTTTTTTTTGTTTTATTTTATTATTCGATTGTCTTCAAATTGGGGGTTTAAAAACATGCATTTTTAAAACTTTGTCGCTGACTTTTTGAAGTACTTTTTTGACAATTTTTTCAACTTATACAATTTTATTTTGATCAATATGAAAACTTACATATGCATAGACATTTTGATGACAAACAAAATGATCTTTTCAAAAAATGTATATCACTTCCGGTTTTGACGTCATTCGCTTGTAAAGTTGAAATTTCAACTTCCGGAATAATGAAGATATTCTAAAAAAAATGTTTTTGCAATGTGCTAGTAATCATCATTGACAAAATATGAAATAATAAAATCTGACCCAGATGTTTCATATCGGCCGCCATCTTGAACTGACTGATTTTACTTTAAATCGAAATTCAGAATCAGGGAATCATCCGATTTAAATAAAAATGATGTGTGTGGAATCTACAGTCGATTGCTAACAAACATGGGAAACCGATTTTTGAATTTCGATTCATTCATTGTCGTTGGCCCAGTCGTCATTTTCATTAATATTCATATGAACGGAAGTTTTGTATTTGTAATTTCTTAGCGTCAATTGTACAGAGTGTAAGACAGATTGTTCTAAGACTAACAGTAGCATTGTCAGCTGATATTTCAATTCTCATAAAAAAAAATGCACAAATTCATAAAACTTTTTAACTTGCACAGACAGTAGATTGTCGTTGGGTTGTTCAAATGACAACTGTAAAAAAATATGTACATGTATTTGGAAACCTGAATTAACAGATGTCTTTTTAAATTGTGTGGCGCCGGCGAAAATTTTTGGGACTTCGATGGTCATGGATGCCAAATTGAACCTATTTTGTGTACATTACAATATACCCTCTACTCAACCAAGTTGAGTACACAGGGTATCATGTTCCCCTCAGGTTTTCTGATGAAGAGGACATGTTTTCCTGTCGCCCCTGTGATCTGTGCCCATGATTGATGTATAAAAGTTTGATAAATACATGTACGCTTGTAGGAATTTGTGTACAATCTAGTATATACGGCATATATATATTTTTTTTCCAGAAGAAATGGCTGAAGAAGGAAGCAGTAAGAAGAAAGCAAAGATTGGGGATGACGAATAAATAGATGTGACTGGATAAATCTAGTGTCAGATATAAAAAAATAAGTGTAGTTCAAACGGAAAATGAAATATTGAACTTGGTTTGTCTTGCTGCAGATAAATTCAAAATTTTTAAGAAAGCGGAAAGAGAAGATATAGGTGTATTTATTAAAAAAAAATGTGAGGTATGTAATGCATGATTGTGACCTATTAGGGGCTAAAGTTATGAAGGCTTGACCCCAATCTAATGAAAATTAGATTACATTTTGTTTCGGTTATTTTTTGATTGTCGACTCCATGTAATCTAACCATTTATATAAGGCAAGCATCTTCTGGTGACGAATAAGCTATTTATAGCACGTGCCACCCCTCCGCCAATCAGAACAACGTTTATATTTGAATGTTTTGTATTACGTCATAATTTGGACTGCTGTGTCGCTTTACTTTCTGATTCGTCTTCCCACAATGCATATCAATGCATAGACCCGCGACCTTAAAGGTAGTTTTTGATTGGCTGAAATATTCGTCACCAGAAGATGCTCGCCTTATAAAAGTGGTTAGATTACATGGAGTCGACACTCAAAAAATAACCGAAACGAAATGTAATCTAATTTTAATTAGATTGGCTTGACCCTTGCACATGCGTTGTCATACTTTAAAATGAAATTGTTTAATGTTAGATAGGTTTGCTTTAAGTTTTTCAAGAGTTTTTGTTCAAATGCAGGTGGTGTTCAAATGAAGGTGATCACAATTGTTGGTTATTGTTTTGTATAAGAAAATGAAGAAGCATTAAATATAACAAATAATAAACATTTGTATTTTAATGAATTAGATGCCATCTGGAAAATAGGAGGAAAAAATTGTTCCTCAATTATGTTGGATTGGTAGATAATTGTGTGGAAAAGTTAACATTTGAGAAGAGAGAGAAACTTAAAGATGAAGAAGAATTGGGAGATATTGAAATGTGGAAAGACTTTCTTTTATTCTGACTGTTTTTGTTCGAAGTATTTCTATTTCCACTTGATAAAGGCCATGGGGCCGAAAATTTGTGGTTCAAAGGAGTTGTATGTTATTTTATATAAGAAGAATTCCCTGCAGGAATAAATTAGAGTACGGATATTGAAATAGTTGATTTCGCAACAAAACCCGTAGATGTTTGTGCTTATGTGAGTATTTTATCAAGAATGTTATGTTTTATACACCCCTACATTAATGAGAACGTATATTGTTGTCGTTCCTTTCTGTCCTACAGTTGTTGTGGACAGGATTGAGGGCTGTTTTTTTGATGAAATTTGGTAATAGTTTTGATATAAATAATATATATACATGTATAATAATGAACGCTATTGAAAATCAGACAAATCAAAAAATGTTTCATGGGTTATTGCCTTTGTTTTTATACGCCCTCATATATCTATGAGGACGTATATTGTCGGCACCCCTGTCCGTCCGTCAACATTTGCTCGTAAACGCTCTAAAAACTAGAGTTTTTGACGGAATCAAATAAAATTTGATATATGTATACATATTCATAACACGAAGATTAAGTTCGAATTTGAGCTATTTTCGATCGTTAGAAGCAGAGTTATTGCCCTTGCCCCAAATCTTGAATATGCTATTACTCTCTTAGTTTTCAACCGATTTTGATGAAACTTAAAATGAATGTTATTGGACCTAAATCGAAAGGTTTGAGAAAATTTTGTTTACTCCTGATTAAAATTAAATCTTTTTCAAGATTTAGGCCTCTTTCATCAGTTTTGAGTAGTTATCGCCCTGTAACCTCTATACAGTAAGTGCTTCTATCAACATCAATTGCTTGTAAACGCTCTGAAAACTAGAGTTTTTGACAGAATCAAATGAAATTGGTATTTATATACATATTCAGAAAACAAAGATCAAGCTCAAATTTGAGCTATTTTCGATCGTCAGAAGCAGAGTTATTGCCCTTGCTTCAAAGTCTTGAATACTGTATGCTATTACTATCTTAGTTTTCAACCAATTTTGTTGAAACTTAAAATGGATGTTATTGGACCTAAATCGAAAGGTTTTTGAAAGTTTAGTTTGATCCTGATTTCAATTTAAGGCTTTTTCGTTAGGCGTATATATGGCCGTGGTCCACTATCTTTAGAATATGTTGTGGACACTATAGAGAGCTGGTTTCTTGATGGATTTTGATGAATCGTGGTGTGCGTGTTTGTATTGACTATGGGATAAACCCTATTGAACATCAGAAACGTCGAAAAATATTTTATGTGTTAATGCCCTTGATAAAACTTGTTATTGACAAATATTTGATGGGTTAGGCCCTATTAATTGCCCTGGCTTTGATCATATTTTGTGGACACAATGGAGGCGGTTTCTTGAAGAATTTGGATATGAAACTGGGTGAGATTATAATGACCTTGGGATAGATTTTTGGATGAAAATCAGAATGAAAGATAATGTCACTCTCAGAATTGTTCTTTTATTAAAAACTCTTGTCAACCCATGGACGAATAGGCTGCCATTATAAAAGTGGGCGTATTATGTTGGCCATCGCTTTTTTTGTGGTTCTGTGCTAACTTATCAATGTGTGTAAAACAAGGGCAAAGTTGTTTAGTTCTACGCAAGTGAGCAGTTTATTATACTAAATAAATTTAAGAATATTGAAAAAAAAATATGTTAAAGGAATTTCAGTCTCTATTAATTTTAGTGGTATTTTCAATAGTAGTATGAAACACATAGTTTATATATATATATGGAAAAAGAAAGCATAAAATTGTTTTTTTCTTTTTTTGCAGTATTCAATAAGGGGAAAAGTTATTCATGTTGGCAAAACAATAGTGGTCACAATTTATGGTAATAGATCACAGAATGTGGTTGTTATCGATGGAAATCATAAGTTTAACGTTTCTGTTTACGGTGATTTAGTTGACAGAATGCAGGTAGGAAAGTCTTACAGATTGAAAAATGTGAGTTTGAGAAATGTGAAGAAAATCAGTGCAAGAAAACAAACAACTGGAAGAAATTGAGTACAATTTAATTGGTTCAATATAATTATGATATTGGTAAAAATGACACTGATGAAGAAGTAATCGAATTAGACATAATAGGTGTGAAATGTGAACTGAAGATAAAGTGTCCAATATGTGGGAATGCATATGGTCAGGGATCTATCAAGCATTGTAATACGGTACGCTGTATTAAATGCGATATGCTAACAAAAAGACAAAAATTATCTGCTTGCATGACATCAAGAATTGATGGAACTGATGAGAATGGCAGAAGTCACAAGCTGACTGTGTCATGCAAGAAAGGTTAACAAAAGAGAATAGATCTAAATTGTTAACAGATTGTAAAGGTTTAGAGGAGTTAAAGTGTTGTTGATGGTGTAGGAGGTTCTATAAAACGTATAATAACAGAAAAATCATTGGCAGAAAATATTGATTTGAATGATTCTCCTGAATTTGCTTCATATCTAAAGTCGATGTTGAAAACCTAATGCCAAAGCTGGATGCAATATGGGCTCCTAACTCTAAAGATATATTGACTATTCCAGAAACACGTAATTGTCATTTTTTCAAAGCTGTTAGTCCGTATAATCTTCCTTATGGGGATCATTCAAAGGCCCTTGAAAGCTCATTAAAGACCTTTTCTTTCCTGGGTGAATCAAGTTATGAATATCTTGCAGTTGACAAAAAATTAGCTGATTTTAATATTGGCCGTGTTATATGAAGGACAAGCCTATCAGGGACTAATACTTGATGTGAAAAATGGCAAATTTGATAAAATTCGATGTTTAGAAAAGGTATCAATTGGCCGTTACAAGTTCGAACTTAAGCGAAATGCAGTATGGTATAGACAGGCAGTTATTCTTTCTAAAATTAATTCAGTACCATCTCCTATTAATGCATGGCGCATTTATCAATTACCATAGTTGAAAGATAATTTTGTCTTGTGATGTTAACTATTTAAGATTGTATTACTGTGTTAGACAATTTAAAGTTTAGAGGCTTTTTGGCAAGTTTTAAGCTTACAAACCTCTATAAAAATTAATTGAAAATATTCTAAATAAAAGTATTTTATGATTTAAATTTTTTTTTTTTTTGGAGTGTTAATCAAATTAATTTGTTTGTTTTGACATTGTTATTAAAATGTCACATAATTTGTTGTCCCCTCCGTCACAGCAACTTTTGCCTTTATGTATATGATAACTACATTTAAAATCAATGAATTTTCAACTGAGGTATCTTAAAAATATCCTTGAGGCTGACAAGTAATACATTTCAGATAACACATGAATTGAGATGGCTTGAACCTTTCCAACAAAAATCCTGAAATGTCACATCCGTTACATCAACTAAAAACTTTACTAAAAAATTTTCAGGAATTTTTTTTTACTTCCAATTGCTATTAATTCTAAGACAGATAAAAGTACTTGTACAAAACACTGATAAATTTAAAAATTTTGGAACAGAATATTTATTGCAGTGGGTTCTAGCGAACGCACTGCTTTGTTTTCATAATGACTTTTGTCTACTTCTGGTCACGCTAATTTGGTATGAAGGGAGCATGCCACACATTATCTCGCATGTTTTCCTACGATAACTAACTGCTCGGTTTTGCGTGAATGTAAAATGACGGTTATTTGTCTAACCGGAAATGACATATGACAGAAAAACTCATATTATGTTTTTTACCATTTTTATACGCCCTCATCTCTCTATGAGGACGTATATTGTCGGCACACCTGTCCGTCCGTCCGTCAACATTTGCTCGTAAACGCTCTAAAAACTAGAGTTTTTGACGGAATCAAATGAAATTTGATATGTGTATACATATTCATAAAACGAAGATCAAGTTCGAATTTGAGCTATTTTCGATTGTTAGAAGCAGAGTTATTGCCCTTGCCCCAAATCTGTCGGTCTGTCAATCAACATTTCCTTGTAAATGCTCTAAAAACTAGAGTTTTTGACGGAATCAAATTAAATTTGATATGTGTATACATATTCATAAAACGAAGATAAAGTTCGAATTTGAGCTATTTTCGATCGTTAGAAGCAGAGTTATTTCCCTTGCCCCAAATCTTAAATATGCTACATGTATTACACTCTTAGTTTTCAACCGATTTTGATAAAACTTTAAATGGATGTTATTGGACCTAAATCGCAAGGTTTGAGAAAGTTTAGTTTACTCCTAATTAAATTTAAGACTTTTTCGTTAGGCGTATTTGGCCGTGGTCCACTATCTTTACCTCTGTTTTTCAACCGATTTTGATGGTACTTTTTTGTTTATTTCATTATTCTAATGTCTACATAATAGCTTTCAACATAAATGGACTTATAGACATTCGTTGCTGACTTTTTGGAGCAATTTATGCAGTTCGCTAGCGAACGCACTGTTTTGTTTTCATAATGACTTTTTTTTTTATCTACTTCTGGTCACGCTAATTCGGTATGAAGAGAATATGCCACACAATATCTCACATGTTTTCCTACGATAACTAACTGCTCGGTGTTGCGTGAATGTAAAATGACGGTACCGGAAATGACATATGACAGAAAAACCCATATTATGTTTTTTACCATTTTTACCTCTGTTTTTCAACCCATTTTGATTGAACTTTTTTTTGTTTATTTCATTATTCTAATGTGTACATAATAGCTTTCAACATAAATGCACTTTTAGACATTCGTTGCTGACTTTTTGGAGCACTTTTTTTAACCGTTTTTTTAACTTTTGCAATTTTATTTCGATAAATTTGAAAACTTACAGATGTATAAACATTTTGATTTCTAACTTTAAATTTCAACTTCCGGAATAATTAAGATATTCGAAAAAGTATTTTTGCAATGTGCTAGAAATAACCATTGCCTAATTATGAAATGGTAATATCTGACACAGATATTTCATATCAGCCGCCATCTTGAAATGAGTAATTTTTCTTTAAATCGAAATTCAGGATTGTTTCTGCTAACCACTCAGGAACTTTTGTGAGCTATTTTCTGGAAAGAGGGGCGGATGGTAATTTAAGGAATAATGAAGGACTAACACCACTCATTATGGTTGCTACTGATAATAATATTCGGGCATACGACAGACGAACTGCTTTACAATTCTGAGAACCGTATTCTGACTATAGACCTTCAAGCACAAGTTATTTTGATTGTTTGAAACTATTTCTGAAAAATGGTGATTCTCGTTCTCTTGATTTTAAGGATCTAAACGGGTTAACGCCTTTTAATATGTTCTTGATACAAAACGTCTGTCGTTTATGTGGTACCTTATCACTCAAAATTGTTCGTATAGCTTATTACCTTATTCAAGCGATGGCAGTATTCTCCAATTTGTGTGTACATACCACAACAAACTCCTCAAATTGGCAAAACTATTTTATCACTGTGGTGCGACAAGAAAACGGATCCTGGACACTTTTAGAATTATGAATTGTGTTGAAAAAGGTAAATTTAACAGTTTTTGCGGAAAACTTTTCAGTTTGACAGAATTATGTCGTCGACAAATCAGAATTAGTATTGGCCCAGGAATTAAATAAAAACTTCAAAATTTAATTATTGCTCCCATATTAATCCGGTTTATTACCGTAGCTGTGTATGACTACCAGGAGGGCACCGATGATGATGAAGATGATTATGATGATTATAAAGATAAAGATAAAGATGACGAGTGAAAACAATCTAACCCCTAATTCCAAAAACTTCTCGCCATCTGCCTGATCAGATGATTTCTGAACGATTTTATTTTTTAAAATTTCCTTCATGAAAATCACTAGGGGTGTGGGGGCATGTACCCCAGTTCGTACCCCTATGCTAGTAGTATGAAACACATAGATATATATGGAAAGTATACAATTGTTTTTTTTTTCTTTTTTTGCAGTATTCGATAAGGGTAAAAGTTATTCATGTTGGCAAAACAATAGAGGTCACAATTTATGGTAATAGAAAAAAATCACAGAATGTGGTTGTTACCGATGGAAATCATAAGTTTAACGTTTCCGTGTACGGTGATTTAGTTGACAGAATGCAGGTAGGAAAGTCTTACAGATTGAAAAATGTGAGTTTGAGAAATGTGAATAATGTGAAGAAAATCAGTGCAAGAAAACAAACTGGAAAAAATTGAATACAATTTAATTGGTTCAATATAATTATGATGTTGGTAAAAATGGCACTGATGAATAAGTAATAGAATTAGACATAATAGATGTGAAATGTGAACTGAAGATAAAGTGTCCAATATGTGGAAATGCATATGGTCAGGGATCTATCAAGCATTGTAATACGGTACGCTGTCTTAAATGCGATATGCTAACAAAAAGACAAAAATTATCTTCTTGCATGACATCAAGAATTGATGGAACTGATGAGAATGGCAGAAGTCACAAGCTGACTGTGTCATGCAAGAAAGGTTAACAAAAGGGAATAGATCTAAATTGTTAACAGATTGTAAAGGTTTAGAGGAGTTAAAGTGTTGTTGATGGTGTAGGAGGTTGTATAAAACGTATAAAAATATTGATTTGAATGATTCTCCTGAATTTGCTTCATATCTAAAGTCGATGTTGAAAGCCTAATGCCAAAGCTGGATTCAATATGGGCTCCTAACTCTAAAGATATATTGACTATTCCAGGAACACGTAATTGTCATTTTTTCAAAGCTGTTAGTCCGTATAATCTTCCTTATGGGGATCATTCAAAGGCCCTTGAAAGCTCATTAAAGACCTTTTCTTTCCTGGGTGAATCAAGTTATGAATATCTTGCAGTTGACCAAAAATTAGCTGATTTTAAAATGTGCCGTGTTATATGAAGGACAAGCCTATCAGGGACTAATACTTGATGTGAAAAATTTGATCAAATTCGATGTTTAGAAAAGGTATCAATTGGCCGTTACAAGTTCGAAGTTAAGCGAAATGCAGTATGGTATAGACAGGCAGTTATTCTTTCTAAAATGAATTCAGTACCATCTCTTATTAATGCATGGCGCATTTATCAATTACCATAGTTGAAAGATAATTTTGTCTTGTGATGTTAACTATTTAAGATTTTATTACTTTGTTAGACAATTTAAAGTTTAGAGGCTTTTTGGCAAGTTTTAAGCTTACAAATCTTACCAAAAATTAATTGAAAATATTCTAAATAAAAGTATTTTATGATTTAAATTTTTTTTTTTGGAGTGTTAATCAAATTAATTTGTTTTTAAGCTTTTAAAATGTCACATAATTTGTTTTCCCCTCCGTCACAGCAACTTTTGCCTTTATGTATATGATAACTACATTTAAAATCAATGAATTTTCAACTGAGGTATCTTAAAAATATCCTTGAGGCTGACAAGTAATACATTTCAGATAACACATGAATTGAGATGGCTTGAGCCTTTCCAACAAAAATCCTGAAATGTAATTTGTATCACATCAACTAAAAACTAAAAAATGACATATGACAGAAAAACTCATATTATGTTTTTTACCTCTGTTTTTCAACCGATTTTGATGGTACTTTTTTGTTTATTTCATTATTCTAATGTGTACATAATAGCTTTCAACATAAATGCACTTTTAGACATTCGTTGCCGACTTTTTGGAGCACTTTTTTTAACCGTTTTTTTAACTTTTGCAATTTTATTTCGATAAATTTGAAAACTTACAGATGTATAAACATTTTGAATTCTAACTAAATGGTATTTTCAAAATTTTTATATCACTTCCGGTTTGTAAAGGTTAAATTTCAACTTCCGGAATAATTAAGATATTCGAAAAAGTATTTTTGCAATGTGCTAGAAATAACCATTGTCTAATTATGAAATGGTAATATCTGACACAGATATTTCATATTAGCCACCATCATGAAATGAGTAATTTTTCTTTAAATCGAAATTCAGGATTGTTTCTGCTAACCACTCGGAAATTTTTGTGAGCTATTTTCTGGAAAGATGGTAATTTAAGGAATAATGAAGGACTAACACCACTCATGATGGTTGCTACTGATAATAATATTCGGGCATACGACAGACGAACTGCTTTACAATTCTGAGAACCGTATTCTGATTATAGACCTTCAAGCACAAGTTATTTTGATTGTTTGAAACTATTTCTGAAAAATGGTGATTCTCGTTCTCTTGATTTTAAGGATCTAAACGGGTTAACGCCTCTTTATTATGTTCTTGATACAAAACGTCTGTCGTTTATGTGGTACCTTATCACTCAAAATTGTTCGTATAGCTTATTACCTTATTCAAGCGATGGCAGTATTCTCCAATTTGTGTGTAATAATAATAATAATTTATTTTAATAATACCACAACAAACTCCTCAAATTGGCAAAAATATTTTATCACTGTGGTGCGACAAGAAAACGGATCCTGGACACTTTTAGAATTATGAATTGTGTTGAAAAAGGTAAATTTAACAGTTTTTGCTGAAAACTTTTCAGTTTGACAGAATTATGTCGTCGACAAATCAGAATTAGTATTTGCCCAGGAATTAAATAAAAACTTCAAAATTTAATTATTGCTCCCATATTAATCCTGTGTATTTGTCTGGAGGATTTGATACCTTCAAAACGGTCCTATATTAGTACCGTAGCTGTGTATGACTACCAGGAGGGCACCGATGATGATGAAGATGATTATGATGATTATAAAGATAAAGATAAAGATGACGAGTGAAAACAATCTAAGATTTGTTAAACAATAAAATGTACATTGAATGTGTTGAAATTGAAATATCACTGTGTATTTACATGTACAGGACTGGTGTAAGACTTGTCTAAAAAAAACAATGTGTGTTGCATAACTCTTTCTCGAAAACGAAATTCAAAATTGAACTTATTAAAGAGCGAGCAATCCCCCAGCCAGTAATGGCGCCATATACTAGTACTATTTTTTATACTACGTTTTAATACATTTCACACAACAAATCATTTTAACATGTATTTCTAAATATCTTTTAAAATATTCAGAATATCAATCTCCTTTGATTTATTCCCCCCAGTGGACCGGGGTTTAGAATAGGTCCACCGTCCCCCATTGCGTGTCGTAAGAGGCGACCGAATTGGGGCGCCTTGTATTGCCGTGAGGTGCGACCTGTGTCGGTTTTGAATGGACTCCTGGGCCCAGTTGTTCAACTCATGGTAAAAGTAACCAATGGTTAAAACATAACCCATCGTTAAATTTCTTAACCTGTGGTTTCTTAACCACTGGTTATATTTCTGTTGTTCGTAAAAATTTAACCATTTGGTTAAGTAACCACAGGTTAAGATTTAACAAGTGGTTAAATTTTACCCACAATGCCCTCAACACCCTCCCCATCTCCAATGTAAACAAATATGGCGTCGTCTGCTCCTGCTTCAATTCTTGATTTGGAAAAGAAAAGAGTAAAAAAACCAAACTTTAGTGTAGAAGAAGATAATTTAATACAGGAAGAAGTAGAAAACAATTATGGCTTGTTAACATCAAAACATAGTAATTCAATTACGAATAAGAAGAAAAATAATGTTTGGGAGTCAATCGCAAACAAAACATCTCGTCGCTGTGGTTGCAAAAGGTCGTATCTCGGTTGAGAGGCGAAAAACACTTTTTCGTATGTATGGAATCGGCATTTCAAGGCGCGAAATTTCATCTAATACTCGTATCTCTATGCCAATTAAAAAATGGTTTATAGTCATGTGACGAAATCTCGGATATCAATTTGTTAATTTTTTGGTTATGCAAAAAGTCGTATCTCAGAAATAAAAGTTGACTTCACATCATTGACTACTTAAATGGTAAATAATCTAATTTGAGGTTTGTAATGTACTATTCAACCATTGTCATTGTCATTTTAGTACTTATGTCGTTTATAAAGTTGATAATTACTGGTCTTTTACCTAATTTATTCTCTGTTGCCAATGTTTACCACAAGTCACATGTTATTGAAGTCTGGGTTAGTCTGCAACATCCTATTGGCATAAAAATGTGTTTAAACATCCTATTGGCATAAAAATGTGTTTAAATCGTTTCTCAATGCACAAGTTAAGTAGTAACCGTTGTTTCTTTTAAAAGAAGCCTCCCAATGTACCTTGTAAATTTTTTGTCGAGATACGACATTTTGAGTGAAAAAAAAATCACTAAAATAGAAATCAATATTTATGTGAAAGATGGCTGTTAACCCTTCTTTTGACGCGTGGAAAACGGATGTTACAATTGGCATTGATTTCAAGTACCCGTGTGGATTTACCGGAAGAAACCTGTTCTCAAGTAGGCCCTAGCCACAGCCCAGCAGCAGATGCAATTGGTAGATACACACATGATAATCAGGAATTAAACAAATCAACAGACAGTGAAGAGCTCTCTGATGACTCTACAAGAGATCCAGAGTATACTCCTACGAAAAGGGAGAAACGAGCTGCTGAGAATAGTTCAGATGATACAGATGATGATAATATAATAATGAGACATCAGAAACGAA
This sequence comes from Lottia scabra, assembly GCA_029955415.1. Classification (NCBI taxonomy): domain Eukaryota; kingdom Metazoa; phylum Mollusca; class Gastropoda; family Lottiidae; genus Lottia; species Lottia scabra. The sequence continues at coordinate 23,277,939 of JARJEI010000003.1, read as the reverse complement.
AATTTTGTACTCGACAGATACATGTTTCGCCAATAAAATCAGAAACTGACACGAACGAATACACATAACTTTCGAATACTTGGTGTTGTAATTGAAAACGCACATGGGCAATTATCTGAGGCTAGGAATTTCGATGACGAAATCAATTCAACAACTGATGACAGAAGTTTAGATGGTATCCTGGCTAATTGTGAAGACGGGAGCGGAGATCAGTTGTCAATCAAAATGATCAAATGAATATTGAAATGAATGCTGCTAATTTGCCAAACAATAGTACCAACTTATTAAGTGTTGTAGATCACGAAGAGATCACCGAGAATCCACCGGCAATTTCTAAAAAGGCTAAAAGACGACTTTCAAACCCAGAAGAATGGGCAAGATCATCAAATAAAATTTCTAGAATGGAGGGTAAAGCCTACCAGTCTCAAATTAAAGGTGCTGATGGGAAGTATCGATCTGTCCATAAAGGTGGGAGAAATCTTCAGCCCAGACCCTGCTTAAATGGTTGTGCCAAATCTCTAGCCAGACAGTGTAGTGAACTGTCAGAAGAGGATCGTCTTAAGATACATGAATCTTTTAGGCAACTAACATGGCCTGAGAAAAAAACATTTGTGTCTAGTATGGTAGACACTGGTGCAGTCGGCGAAAGAAGGGTTACCCCACAACCTGATCAAAACTATCGAAAACAAAAATCATACCACTACCATCTAAAGTTAAATGGGAAACGTGTTCCTGTCAACACTTAATTTGGGCGAAAAGAGTGTGTACCACTGGATTGACAAAATTTCAAATCACGATTCTACAGTTCGTAGAAAATCAAGACGTGAACCAGTCGACAGAACTGGGGAACTGTACTTAAATGCTGTTGCATTCCTTGAGTCTTTGGCAAAAATGCCATCCCATTACTGCAGAAAAACCTCGTCAAAGATTTATTTAGAACCTATTTTCACTACTTTTAAGAGTTTATACAGACTGTATGGCGAACGTTGTAATGAGAGCAATATTCCGATAATGAACAGAAAATCTTTTACATTCGTCTTCAACGATATGAATTTGTCTATATTTAAACCGAAGAAGGACCAGTGCGATACATGCTGCTCTTTTCAAACTGGAAACATCACAGAAATTGAATATAATGACCACATTTCCAGGAAGGAAGCTGCTAGGTCAGAAAAGGCCAAGGATAAGGATGAATCTCTTTTGGACGACAGTATGGTTGTTGTTACACTTGATCTACAGGCAGTTTTGCTGTGCCCCCTTTTAAAAGCCAGTGCTATGTGTACTATAAAACTTAACTTTCATGCCACAATTATACTATCTATGATCTAAAATCAAAAAAGGTAGTAAACTATTTTTGGCACGAAGGAGAAGGGGATTTGTGTGCCGATTCCTTCGCAACCTGTTTATCTGATTTTATTGCCAATCTTGGCCATGGTGTTAGGAGAGATATTATTTATAGCGATGGATGTACCTACCAAAACCGAAATGTTACAGTATCCAATGCACTTATTATGCTGGCTGTTCAAAAAGGGATCATAATTGAACATAAATATCTTGAAAAGGGTCACACTCAAATGGAGTGTGACTCCGTTCACAGCTCAATAGAAAGATCTTTGCGCAATAAACCTATATATTGTCCACAAAATTATGTAGATTATATTAAATCTGCACGTACAATAACTCCATATGAGGTGAAATATATTAGTCACGATTTCTTCAGGAAATACAGCAGTCTCAAATATTACTCCTCTATCCGTCCAGGACATAAGACAGGCGATGCTCGAGTAACTGATTTACGTGCCATGAAGTATACACCTGATGGTACAATTCAATACAAATTGTCATTTACAGATGAATACCAATCCTTATTACGTAGATCCAAATTAGGTTGAATTAATTTAAATGATACCATTGATAAAGTTCATACAGGACCATTACGTATAAAAACCACCAAATATAACCATTTACAAGAACTTAAGAAAGTTATTCCTAGGGATTTTCATCCTTTTTATGACCATCTCTTACATGGTTAAAGCTGTGTTTTGTTTACATGCGAAACACATTATCATGATGTAAACCTAGTTTATTGTTACTCCATAATACTCTGCTCAAAGATATGAGCCCTTCACTATTAAGTTCAATGTTATCAAAATATTAAAATAAACTATTCTATGTAATGTTTTAGATTTTTTGCTGACGAGACTTTGCATTTCACCATAACTAATATTACCTTGATGTCGTACATCGCTCAAAAATATTCTTATTTCTGATATTCAAGGGTTGTATCTCCGGCTGTCAAACCATTTTTCCATGTCAAAATATCGTCGTCGACGTCGCTGTGGTTGCAAAAGGTCGTATCTCAGTTTTAGATAACTTTTCAGGAGAGCAAAAAAACTTCGTAAACTTTTCAAAATTCTACATATGAAGCTAAAATTTTGTATGTAATAAATGAAGCAGTTACGCGTTTTATACGACTAGTCGGTTCACTTGTATTCCCCTTGTATCTCTCATTAGAAGAGTTACGATATTTTGACATGGAAAAATGGTTTGACAGCCGGAGATACAACCCTTGAATATCAGAAATAAGAATATTTTTGAGCGATGTACGACATTAAGGTAATATTTTTATTTTTTTATCTTGTAAAAATTTATTCAGCATAAATCATATAATACAATAACAATACAATACTATTAAATACTAATAGAAATCAAAATATAATTCATAAATATCACAGATTTAGTCGTTATGATGATTTAAAAAGGTAAAATATGTATATTATGTATGAATGGGATCAACAATGTATTAAAAATTATCTCTTTATAAAAGTTAAAAAATCAAAATACGAGATATATATCAAATAATTAATTAAATAATAATGTAAGGCTTCAAATGGTGAACACTAGCTAAGATAAGTTCCTATCAGAGTAAACGATATTTTAAAAATGAAATATTGAAATTTGTTTAAAAAAAAAAAAGTTACAGGCTGTACATAATTTTGAAGATAAATAAATGAGCTTTATTGTTATAAAAACGAGAAAAGATCATGATATATGAAATGTTTTTAATAAAAGTATAATATGTAGATTAATAGAACTGATATAGGACTTTGAGATCAAGACTAATTGAAAAGGAAAGAGACTGGATATTCAAGAATATGGTATATTGAAACAATTTAACTTAATCTTATATCATTTTATGGCTTAAAATTTATTCTGATAGGCAGAAATATCCCTAATAATGGAACTTTACAAGTAAAATCGAAAGGAGTAAAGATCCATAGGGATGTTTCTTAAAAATTAATGAAAAATCAGATTAAAAGACTGACCTAGTAAAAACTAGGTCAACGTCGTCGTCTGCTAGTGTTAACACAACATATAAAGGAATGTATAAACGTATTGTTTTAAGCTATAGGGCAATAGAGACTAGTCCATACTGATGAATTATGGTAAATATAAATCATAAAAACATGATCAAAGATAAATGGTAAATCATGTACATAATATTAAAATTCTATAAAAATTCAATATCAATTGAATTGTCAAGAGTAATATTAATGAAACAAGAAGGTAAAATAAATTTTTGAATAAAACTATGCTTGGGGTAGAACTGTTTAAGATATATTAATGCATTTGCTAAAATATTTTTATATAAAATTATAATATCTATTTGACATCGGGGATTATCTATGTGCAGGTTCCTTCTTATATATGTAGTTTGTCTTGCACAGGATAAAATTATGTTTAAAAGCTCATTAGGAATGGATTTATTTGATTGTAAACCAAATAAAATAAAACATTTAAAATCAAGGTTATTAAAATTGCAAGGTAAAATATCATGCAACATCTGTTAAAGTAAAAACATAAAGATAGTGGATCACGGCCATATACGCCTAACGAAAAAGTCGAAAAAGGAAAAAATTTAATCAGGAGAAAACAAAACTTTCTCAAACCTTTTGATTTAGGTCCAATAACATCCATTTTAAGTTTCATCAAAATCGGTTGAAAACTAAGAGAGTAATAGCATATTTAAGATTTGGGGCAAGGGCAATAACTCTGCTTGTAACAATCGAAAATAGCTCAAATTCGAACTTGATCTTCGTTTTCTGATTATATATACACATATCAAATTTCATTTGATTCCGTCAAAAACTCTAGTTTTTAGAGCGTTTACAAGCAAATGTTGATGGTCGGACCGACGGATTTGGAGCAAGGGCAATAACTCTGCTTCTAACGATCGAAAATAGCTCAAATTCGAACTTGATCTTCGTTTTATGAATATGTATACACATATTAAATTTCATTTGATTCCGTCAAAAACTCTAGTTTTTGAGCGTTTACGAGCAAATGTTGACGGACGGACCGACGGACGGACGGACGGACAGGGGTGACTACAATATACGTCCTCATAGAGAGATGAGGGCGTATAAAAAGGCTGAGGTCTAAACAGTCGACGAAGAGATGCTCTGTGGATTCTGGCTCGTCATTACACACTGGGCACATCTCTCCGTCAACTTTCCCTATTCTATGAAGTTTGACCATATTCCATAGAACATTATGAGCAATTTTAAAGTCAAGATTTATCATCTTAGGTGTCTTATAATTCTTAAAAACATAATTCCATGTAACTGGCCAATTAACTTCAAAATTCTGCTTTTCCCAGTGTTTGACTCCTGTTGGAATAACATCTTTTAGATTGATTAGTGCTTTATAACAGAATTTGGAAGTTAATTGGTCATATGAAACAGTATTGCCATCAATATTGAATATATTTTCACCAGTATGGACTTCAAATGAGCAAGAGTTGATAATATCTAGCCATTTTTGGGGTACTGACCGTTTTATATGTTTATAAGTCTCTATCACCCTATTTTTATTGATATATGGAATCTTTTCTTTTAAAATAGCCACAATAGAGTGATCTGATAAAAATCCTGGAATGACATAATATAATAAGTCATAAAAGGTTAAAATCTCACATTTTATAAAATAATTAAAAGCTATAACTCTGTTATTAAAATTCAGTAAAATATTGTTAAAAATAGGTTGCACAGCAATTTCATTTAAAATAGTGGGCTCAGGTCTTGAACCTTTGTTCAAGTTGTCCCATGCTAAAAGGAGATCATGATAAAAAGGTGGTAAAACATGTAACAGTTTGAAATTAAAATGTATTTTAAAAATATCTTTATCAAGGCCAAAAGAGCCATATAAATTTAAAAAATAAGACATTGTATACTTCCATATATTAAAATTTTCAGGGTTAAAATATGGCTTTAGCCATTTTAAAAGCAGTGATTGTCCTTTTAATTTAATATCAACTAGCCCCATGCCTCCGCAGGATTTATGTAAGGTCATGACATCATATTTAATTAAAGGAGGTTTACCGCTCCATAAAAATTTTAGAATAATTGTTTTCAAATGCTTTTGGATATGGTCAGGCATGGGGATAATAGACATTGTATAGAAAAATTTAGACATAATTAAAGTGTTAATAACAGTTACCTTACCTAATAAAGTTAAGTTTCTCTTATGCCATAAATTAAGTATAGTTTGCACTTTGGTTAACTTTATTTCCCAATTATTCTTAATACATTCCTTTATATTGTTGCCAAATTAAACACCCAGAATCAAAATTATGTCAAATGCAATTTTAAGTGGTAAATCTATGTTTATTGTTTTATTAACGGCAGAGCCAAATGGCATAATTGTTGATTTCTGGATGTTTATTTTGGCACCTGAAGCCTTACAGTATATGTCCATACAATCAAAAACAATATTAACAGATCTAAGGTCAGCAAGCGTCAGGGTTGTATCGTCTGCATGCTGATATATTAATGACTGAGCCTCACTGTCTTTTATTCTTATTCCTCTCGCAGGTGATTGTTTTATAATTTGCTTCAGAGGCTCAGCACATAATACATACAGCAATGCAGACAATGGACACCCCTGGCGCACTGACCTTAGGATAGGAAAGTAGGGTGACAGATGCCCATTTACCTTAACTGTACTCATTATATCTTTATATAGAATCCTTATCCATTTCCTAAAGTTTGGGCCAAATCCGAAGCATTTTAGAACATGCTGCAGGTATTCAAACGAGGTTCTGTCGAAGGCTTTTTCGGCATCGATTTGGCAGAGCCACATATCCTCTTTTTCCTTTTCTACATAATCGATGACGTCACGAATACTTGCAACATTCTCTAAAATGCTTCGCCCTGGTACAGAACAAGATTGCTCGGGTGAGATGATCTGTTGTAATACTGTCTTTAATCTATTAGCTAATATTTTGGATAGAAGTTTCACATCTGCATTTAGAAGTGAGATTGGCCTGAAGTTCTTTAAAAGTTTTTTATCCCCTTTATCCTTAAAAACTAGTACAATAACACCTCTTCTCATTGATCTTGATAACAGTTCATTATTAAAAATAGTATTTAAAACATTATAATATATAGGAATTAAAACATCATTAAAACACATAAAAAACTCGGCTGTCAAACCGTCAAGCCCTGGGCTTTTACCCCTTGACATTGAGTTTAAAGCTTTTACAATTTCTTCCATTAAAATAGGGGATTCTAAAAATTCTTGATCTATATTAGATAAGGACGTATTTACATGATTGCACAATTCATTTATATAGTTAAAATCATCATCTTTTTCTTTAGTATATAGTTGGGAATAAAAATTTGAACATTCATATAAAATATCCTGTGTATTGTTTAAAATATTGCCTTCACTGTCTTCTAGTTCTTTGATCAAATTGCTATTTTGTCTCTGTTTCTCTAGGCTTACAAAATAGGAAGTACATCTGTCACCCTCTGTGGAATATTTAAATTTACTTCTTAAGATGGCCCCTTGACACGTAACATTTTCTATCTCTTGTAATTTTATCTCAAGTTCTTTTATCAGTGTCAAGTCAGGGTCCATTTGTTGGGAAAGTCTCTTGTATTCTCTTGAGATCCTCTTTCTCTTTCTTTTTCTTTTTCTTTGAGTATTTTTGGGAAAAACTTTTTATTTTGTATTTTAATTGTCCCACCAAACCAGGAGCTCAGTGGAATACAAAGGACTTTCCTTTTCTTTGTTAATTAAATCCTTAATATATTGCACATAGTAACTATCTTTAAGTAATAAATTATTAAAAATATATACACCCGGACCTCTTTCACATTCATTAAAATCAATTAAAATAGAAACTGTATTATGATCGGATAAAGTTGTATGCGTGATAAAAACATTAAAAACATGATGGATAAAATTGCGAGGTATAAAAATATAGTCTAATCGACTTGCCTTTAAAATGTTATTTAAAAAATTAGTCCGGGTGTACTGAACTTTATCTGGGTTTCTATGTCTAAAAATGTCACATAAATTATTGCACAATATAAAATCATTAAAAGCGGAGACACTTCGTTTACTTGAGGACATGCCCTTGGCCCGATCCATGAAAGGATCTAAAACGTCATTAAAGTCACCACATAAAATCGATCCAGGGCTTAAAAACTTTAATATAGAGCTATAAAAATCCATCCTTTCTATTTCCTTGTTAGGAGCGTATACATTAAGAATATTAAAATTAAAGTCATCAATAATAAAATCAACACGCACAATTCGTCCATTTGTGTCTTTAAAATCATTAACAATGAAGTTTTTAAAATTATTTGAACATAAAATAGCCACACCCCGTCTGTTATTGTCACTGTTACTCACATAAATAGGTCCGTCCCATAGCGCTCTGGCTCTTTCCGCACAATCCTCATCCCAGAAAGTTTCTTGTAAAGCTACAATATCACATTTAGTATCTTTCAGACTTGCAAAGACGGTTTCCATCTTTTTAAAATCACGGAGTCCGTTAGTATTAAAAGTAATTATTTTCGGCATTGTTAAAATATGTAATGAAATATATAAAGTTAAAATAACACTTGGTATAATAATTATATTTTGATTTGACACAAACATTTTCATTTCTGCGGGGGTTTTATCTTAGGCATGGGTGTTGAACTCGTTGGATAGTCTTTCCTCGTTTTTACATTCTTAAGCTTGCTTGGAGACGATTTGGGGGTTTGGGTCGGTCTCGTTTTGCCTTTATTGTCTAAAGTCATTTTAAGTTTTTCAAGGGGTTCGTTGTCACTGGATTGGGGTTCGCTGTCTTCGTCGGACTCGTCCTTCTCGATAGATTGTTCACTTATGTCACTTTCGGGGTTTTCCGTAGTTGTTATCGTTCGGTATAGGGGTAAGGGGGGGGGGATTTTCTTTCGAGAATGTAGCGTCGTTAGGTCCTGATGAGTTCTGTTCATTTGTTAATTGTTTTCTATGTTTTTTCTCTTGTTGTGTTTCATCGGGGGATAAACTTAACTCACGTTTCTTATCACTGTTAACATTTCTTATTTCACTTATCTCACCTTCATTCGTATCATAAAAATTGTCCTCACATTCGCACTTATATTTCAAACAATTGTCACACTTATTTAAAAGCCATATGTCCAAACTCCCTGCATTTCCTACATTGTATCATCGGACACTCTTTTTTCTCATGATCGGGAGACAGACATTTAAAACACACTTTTTCTGATTGTTATGGGCCACTTTAAACGATTGTGGGCCCTCGGGTGTATCAAAAATCATTGCCCAGGGAAGCGAAAGGAAGTTAGGAGGAAATTTGCATTTTACATGTCTGGTTCCGTCTGCTACATTTGGGCGTGTCTTATAATAGTGTCTTACAACATTGTCTACAGTTTCAATCTTATATTGTGCCAATTTTTTAACAATAACATCGTCGTCACAATGCGAAGGGAGATTAAAAACAGATACTACCGTGAATTGGGAGAAACTTAGTTCTACGGCAAAGTTTGAACCGCACACATTTATACCATCACACAGGAGGGTTGCATTCTCGACCGAATCAACGGTAATCTCAATAATATTTTCAAGGCGTGGTACACACGCATAACATGATCCAATACCTGTAATTTATTCAACTGCATCAATTACATCTTCTAATTTTATCTTTTTAAAATCAATATTCTTTACCTTTACGGAATGTTCCCTGGAGTAGCGTCTGGTAATGGACGCCATCCTTTCCTTATTATCAAGCCAACACTAATCCAATGTGTGGCGAAGAAATTCACGTAAAATATCACAGAGCAAAAATATCACAGTCTAAATATCACAGGATAATAAAATATCACAGTAGAAGGGGCCAAAAGGCCCCTAAAGAGTTCTATATACAGTTATTTACACTAAAAAGTTAATTATTTACAAACAAACTATTATGATACAAATAAACTATAAACACTTTTAACTCGTCACACTTGGTTACACTTCAGAGCTCGGATATACGTCCTCACGCTATGAAATCTCAAGCAAGACTGGCAAAGTCTCGTCAGCAAAAAATCTAAAACATTACATAGAATAGTTTATTTTAATATTTTGATAACATTGAACTTATTAGTGAAGGGCTCATATCTTTGAGCAGAGTATTATGGAGTAACAATAAACTAGGTTTACATAATGATAATGTGTTTCGCATGTAAACAAAACACAGCTTTAACCATGTAAGAGATTGTCATAAAAAGGATGAAAATCCCTAGGAATAACTTTCTTAAGTTCTTGTAAATGGTTATATTTGGTGGTTTTTATACGTAATGGTCCTGTATGAACTTTATCAATGGTATCATTTAAATTAATTCCACCTAATTTGGATCTACGTGGTAAGGATTGGTATTCATCTGTAAATGACAATTTGTATTGAATTGTACCATCAGGTGTATACTTCATGGCACGTAAATCAGTTACTCGAGCATCGCCTGTCTTATGTCCTGGACGGATAGAGGAGTAATATTTGAGACTGCTGTATTTCCTGAAGAAATCGTGACTAATATATTTCACCTCATATGGAGTTATTGTACGTGCAGATTTAATATAATCTACATAATTTTGTGGACAATATATAGGTTTATTGCGCAAAGATCTTTCTATTGAGCTGTGAACGGAGTCACACTCCATTTGAGTGTGACCCTTTTCAAGATATTTATGTTCAATTATGATCCCTTTTTGAACAGCCAGCATAATAAGTGCATTGGATACTGTAACATTTCGGTTTTCGTAGGTACATCCATCGCTATAAATAATAACTCTCCTAACACCATGGCCAATATTGGCAATAAAATCAGATAAACAGGTTGCGAAGGAATCGGCACACAAATCCCCTTCTCCTTCGTGCCAAAAATAGTTTACTACCTTTTATTATTTTAGATCATAGATAGTATAATTGGGGCATGAAAGTTAAGTTTTATAGTACATAGCACTGGCTTTTAAAAGGGGGCACAGCAAAACTGCCTGTAGATCAAGTGTAACAACAACCATACTGTCGTCCAAAAGAGATTCATCCTTATCCTTGGCCTTTTCTGACCTAGCAGCTTCCTTCCTGGAAATGTGGTCATTATATTCAATTTCTGTGATGTTTCCAGTTTGAAAAGAGCAGCATGTATCGCACTGGTCCTTCTTCGGTTTAAATATAGACAAATTCATATAGTTGAAGACGAATGTAAAAGATTTTCTGTTCATTATCGGAATATTGCTCTCATTACAACGTTCGCCATACAGTCTGTATAAACTCATAAAAGTAGTGAAAATAGGTTCTAAATAAATCTTTGACGAGGTTTTTCTGCAGTAATGGGATGGCATTTTTGCCAAAGACTCAAGGAATGCAACAGCATTTAAGTACAGTTCCCCAGTTCTGTCGACTGGTTCACGTCTTGATTTTCTACGAACTGTAGAATCGTGATTTGAAATTTTGTCAATCCAGTGGTACACACTCTTTTCGCCCAAATTAAGTGTTGACAGGAACATTTTTTTACAAACAGGGATACGTTTCCCATTTAACTTTAGATGGTAGTGGTATGATTTTTGTTTTCGATAGTTTTGATCAGGTTGTGGGGTAACCCTTCTTTCGCCGACTGCACCAGTGTCTACCATACTAGACACAAATGTTTTTTTCCCAGGCCATGTTAGTTGCCAAAAAGATTCATGTATCTTAAGACGATCCTCTTCTGACAGTTCACTACACTGTCTGGCTAGAGATTTGGCACAACCATTTAAGCAGGGTCTGGGCTGACGATTTCTCCCACATTTATGGACAGATCGATACTTCCCATCAGCACCTTTAATTTGAGACTGGTAGGCTTTACCCTCCATTCTAGAAATTTTATTTGATGATCTTGCCCATTCTTCTGGGTTTGAAAGTCGTCTTTTAGCCTTTTTAGAAATTGCCGGTGGATACTCGGTGATCTCTTCGTGATCTACAACACTTAATAAGTTGGTACTATTGTTTGGCAAATTAGCAGCATTCATTTCAATATTCATTTGATCATTTTGATTGACAACTGTATCTCCGCTCCCGTCTTCACAATTAGCCAGGATACCATCTAAACTTCTGTCATCAGTTGTTGAATTGATTTCGTCATCGAAATTCCTAGCCTCAGATAATTGCCCATGTGCGTTTTCAATTACAACACCAAGTATTCGAAAGTTATGTGTATTCGTTCGTGTCAGTTTCTGATTTTATTGGCGAAACATGTATCTGTCGAGTACAAAATTTTCGTTTCTGATGTCTCATTATTATATTATCATCATCTGTATCATCTGAACTATTCTCAGCAGCTCGTTTCTCCCTTTTCGTAGGAGTATACTCTGGATCTCTTGTAGAGTCATCAGAGAGCTCTTCACTGTCTGTTGATTTGTTTAATTCCTGATTATCATGTGTGTATCTACCAATTGCATCTGCTGCTGGGCTGTGGCTAGGGCCTACTTGAGAACAGGTTTCTTCAGGTAAATCCACACGGGTACTTGAAATCAATGCCAATTGTAACATCCGTTTTCCACGCGTCAAAAGAAGGGTTAACAGCCATCTTTCACATAAATATTGATTTCTATTTTAGTGATTTTTTTTTCACTCAAAATGTCGTATCTCGACAAAAAATTTACAAGGTACCTTGGGAGGCTTCTTTTAAAAGAAACAACGGTTACTACTTAACTTGTGCATTGAGAAACGATTTTAACACATTTTTATGCCAATAGGATGTTGCAGACTAACCCAGACTTCAATAACATGTGACTTGTGGTAAACATTGGCAACAGAGAATAAATTAGGTAAAAGACCAGTAATTATCAACTTTATAAACGACATAAGTACTAAAATGACAATGACAATGGTTGAATAGTACATTACAAACCTCAAATTAGATTATTTACTATTTAAGTAGTCAATGATGTGAAGTCAACTTTTATTTCTGAGATACGACTTTTTGCATAACCAAAAAATTAACAAATTGATATCCGAGATTTCGTCACATGACTATAAAACAATTTTTAATTGGCATAGAGATACGAGTATTAGATGAAATTTCGCGCCTTGAAATGCCGATTCCATACATACGAAAAAGTGTTTTTCGCCTCTCAACCGAGATACGACCTTTTGCAACCACAGCGACGATAATATTAGTATTTTATTTCCAGTCTGCAAGTCTGGATCAACTGTATCTTTTTTTATTATGAAGAAGTGGTATGTAAACTAATATGGCGTACATGGGTCAACCCGATATGACGGTAGATGAACTCATTCAAAGGTAAATAATAGGTCTTTTTTCTCAACGATATTTCTGTATATGTAAAATCCAAGCACAAACGATACTTACCGTAAAACGAAATCAAGTAAAATTATGTGTGAATCAAAACTTCATAGAAGATTTAGCCAATGCTGATTGTATGAACAATGGTTTAATTATTAAGGGTGTATTGAAATTCAAGCAAATAATATATGTATATGTGCAAAAGCAAAAAAAGAATGTTTAACTAACATCATATCCTATGTTGTTTATAGATTAGATGAAGCTATGGAAAGTGATGATCAGAAATCTATAAAAAGAGTCAAGAATATTGTAACAGAAGAGTATACATATACTTAATACAGGAGACAGGGAAACGTTTTATGAGGCAAGAAGGATTCAGTGTTTAAAGGGGACCAGTCTTCATTTTTATTGGTTGATTTGGGTCTTGAATATATTTAAGTATCCTTCAGAAGCACTAGAGATGTATGAAAATTGCATATTTCCTTCAAATATATCTTAAATTAGACATTTCTCCTTCTATTTCTATAGATGACTATTCTATATATTGCATTGTATCGCTAATGTGTAGTAGGGCATTATAACTTTCAAATGCTAATAATTATGGATGCACATGGATTTGAAGACTCAAATTTCAATGGTGAGTTGTGATAACCAGTACTAAATTGCTGAGCTAAAAAAATCCCCGTTTCTGAGACTTGGAAAAATCGACCCACGAAAATGAAGCCTGTGCCACTTTAAAAGCAATACCAAAACGATCATTACCGTTGTTACGGGTTCTCTCATCTAAACACCGTATGGTCGTGAAAAATGAATTTTACTTTAAGGAATGTACAGAATTTATGTGTTGTGCAATCCAAGTGGATTTTCTTGAAGGAGTAAATTTTTTAGTAGATATGAGATTAAAATTGGAATCAGAATCCGACGAGGAATGGATTGCTTTATTAGAAGCTGTAGACAAGACAATGGTGCCGACTTGACATCTTACGATTCAAATAAAAACACAGCTCTGCACTACCTCTGTCAAAATCCCGAGACGAAAGATTCTCTTGATTGTATTATGCAATTTGTTGAACAAATTAAAAATACGAAAAGTTTGCATATTCTTGATACAAAAAATGTTTACAATGAGACGTCATTTTATTTTGCTGTGATATCAGACAACGTCCAGATTGTAGACATTCTGGTTGAGGCCGGCTGTAACTTAAGTGCCCTAAAAAGGACGAAACCATGCTGTCTGTGGCTATGAAATCGAGAGCAACTCGAAATCCTACCAGTGATATCGTCTTAAAGCTTATCACTGCTGGTAGTAAAGTCAACGTTTCAGATAAATACGGTACGACACCATTGATGGTAGCAGCGTGTTTTAAAGACTTGGATTCGGTTAAATTGCTTATACAACATGGTGCAGATATTAACCTTAAAGATCTTACTGGAAAAATCTAATAGACCATTGTTTCCAGTATCCAAACAAGGCTAAATCAGCAAAGGATGTCCTAGAGTTCTTCCATACTAAATGTTCTCAAATCAAAATGGCGGACATCACTGAAGATCACTATTTGAGAATACTAGATAATGATGATATTGATACCTGGTATCGAACGGACTTAAAAACAATCGTAATATTCTTCATCTTCTGGCCCAAGATCTTCGACAAAATCAAGCACTATTGCAACGAGGCTGATATCAATCAGAAAGATTCTGATGGTGATACACCTTTGATGGTTTCTGCTAACCAATCGGTCGCTTTTGTGAGCTATTTTCTGGAAAGATGGGCGGATGTTAATTTAAGGAATAGAAAAGGACAAACACCGCTTATGAAGGTCGCTACCGATAATAATAAAGCTTTACTTCGACGGTTAATTGAAGCTGGGGCCGACGTCAATATTCGAGCCCAAGATGGATGAACTGCTTTGCAATTCATGGAACCATATTTTGATCGAATTTATCAATGGATGTTTTGATGGTTATAATGCTACTGTATTGCATGTTGCATTTTCAGGAACACTATTATTGTATTTTTAGCTTGTTACATACAAAATTTTTTACTGGTACAATTTTTAGTAGATCTAAATAGGTGGATACATAGCACAACACATTAATAAACAGATAAACAGAATTATGTCGTCGACAAATCAGAGTTAGTATTGGCCCAGGAATTCAAGAAAAAACTTCAAAATTTAAATATTGTTCCCAAATTAATCCGGTTTATTTGTCTGGAGGATTTGATACCTTTAAAACGTTTCGATATTAATAACGTAGTTCTGTATGACTTCGAGGAGGACACCGATGATCTTGATTTAGATGATGACAACGACGACGATGATGATGATGATGATGAAAATGCACAATAAAACTACTAAGTTTGAGGAAGATCTATGTCATACAATTGCTTCTAATACAATTATACAAAATGTAAATCTCGATGTGTGAATAAAATAAAAAGAAAGAAATCGGGTCTGTTATATTTTTGAATAGGGTAGAAAAGATATTCAGTCACGTGTGGTTCCCAGCCTGGCGGCCTTGGACCCCTCGTTACAAGCAAGTGGTAAAGCGTCAAAGTAAAGAGTCTCGCAAATGAAGACACAACGAAAATCATCATTCATTACTGAGACAGATTATGGTTTACGGAAACTGCCGAGAATTGCCGATGGAAAGATGATAAATCTTTTACTTATGATCATGTTTATAATACAGTGACTGATCAGGAATTTATTTATGATAGCTGTATAAGACATCTCATTGATGGATGTTTTGATGGTTATAAGGCTACTGTTTTTGCCTATGGACAGGTATGTTGCATTTTCAGAAACACTATTATTGTATTTTTAGCTTGTTACATACAAAAATTTTTACTGGTACAATTTTTAGTACAGTACTGTAGATCTAAATAGGTGGATACATAGCACAACACATTAATAAACAGATACTGGAAAAAAAAAGGCTTACTTAGTGAAAAACAACTTATGTGTGTACGAGAATGTAAGTGTGTGAGAATAAAGGTGGTGCTGTGTTGTGAACATGTAATGTATGTGTGTCAGTGTGTGGATGTTACAGCAGTGTTTAAGTTGAATGCTGTGCACTGTGTGAAAGTAGTACTCGAGCGTCAGTTAGAGTGAATGATCCCAGTGTGAAAGTAGATCTGTGAGAGAAAGTGTTATTCTGACTCTATACTACTGTTATCTTCATACTTACCATTGTTATTCTGACTCTATACTACTGTTATCTTCATGCTTACAATTGTTATCCTGACTCTATATTACAGTTATCTCCATATTTACAATGTAAAACATTATACGTAATCTAGCTAAAACATTGTTTAAATCACCTCTAGTTCTTAACTGCACACGATGGGTCACACACATTCATTTATCTTTTTTCTCATTTTAAGTGACATCATTCGAACCACGGTACCACACACTTATCTTTTTCTAGATCTCTCTGTCCACATCCCTTTTATAGCACTCTCTTTATAATGTTACCATGTTAATTATTAATTTAAGACTTCAATATTCTAAACTGATTGCCCTATTTTGTTTTTTATTAATTTGATTTTCATGTAATATGTTATTTTCTCTACGTCCAGCGAGGCAGATTCAAATAAGCATTATGCTTCTTTCTGTATCGTTTATATGTACATTGTAAAATTTATTTGTAAATAAAGAAATACTGTTTAAAAAAAAAACTGTGGTTAAGACGAGCAGCTGGACTAGCTCTGCTGACCATTCCCTTTATCCAGAACGCATGGATACAAGCTATGGAATCAACGCCCGATGTGCCTAGATCTATAGAATTTAACGATTATATTGTGAAAACTTGGGTTGATGATGACTCATGATTCCCTATAAGCATGTGGAACCATTTTGATACTGATGGACCCAGAACCAACAACAATCTTGAGGGCTTTCACAGCCGATTGAACTTTCTACTGCCACATATTCATCCTAATATTTATCGATTTATTGAAGTCATCCAAAAAGGTGAATTCAGTGATAGAACGTAAAGTACTACCAGACTCTTTGGTTTTAAAGCTGGTTTAGGTACTAGAGATGCCGTATTTGTACTTCAAAATATTGTTTGTAAAATTTTGAAATCCAAGTCGAGATTATATGCCTGCTTTTTAGACTATTCTAAGGCATTTGACAATATCTGTCACGTCAGACTCTGGAGCAAATTGATTAACGTTGGAGTAGATGGTAAATTCCTCAAAACCATCATGTCGATGTATTCGAAATTAAAATCATGTGTAAAATATAAAGGTGAACTGTCGGAATATTTTTCATGTACCTCTGGACTAATGCAAGGCGAGTCACTATCACCTGTCCTATATTCTTTTTACGTACATGATACAGAGTTAGAACTCTTGTAAATTTATTAAACTTAATGACATTAATCTCTTCCACATCATGTATGCCGATGATACTGTACTTTTAAGTGAAAGCCCCGAAAACCTGCAAGACACGCTGAATGCTATTAGTATATACTGCCACATCAACCTTTTAAATATTAATGTCAGCAAAACAAAAATTGTCATCTTCAGAAACGGTGGCAAATACAGGCAAAATGAACAATGAACGTGCAATAAAAACTCTTTCAACTATCTCCGAGTGGTTTTTAACTATAACGGTAAATTTGACCTCGCACAAAAGACGATCGCAGCAGCCCAAGGACAGAAGGCTCTTTTTTGGTCTCCAAAGTATTATACGCGAAAATAACTTTAATATTGTTACTTGTATATCATTATTTGACACATATGTTAGCACTGTATTAAACTATGGTTCCGAAATATGGGGAACGCATACTGCAAATGAAATAGAGAGGGTCCAAACAAAATTTTATAAAAATATATTAGATATTAGAAATTCAACCTGTAATGTAGACTGGATATATCCAGTCTTCTCCACAAGAAAAAAAAACGTAATATCTAGAGACCGGGCAAATAGAGCTTTAATCTCATCTTGTTCAATCTGCATTATGTATGTAGGTCGTGTGACGTGATCAAACATCAGCGACTTTCCAGAACCACATGACGCGCACAAAAAAAATCTTTCTTCTGTAGATACGCAGTTATTATTGACCTTTGATACTCCTTTGGATCCTTATAACCAAGAGCCGGTAAAACATTTGTAATCGCCTCCTCAATTATTGCTAATTCGGACAAGATTACAATGGCGTGTAGTGTGAAACCACGATAATCGAGACTTTATTTGATTACAACGGCGTGTAGTGTGAAACCGCAATAATCGAGACTTTATTCAAATTCATGTCACGTGACGTGTTTGACTGTCAATCATTCCAAATAAGGTAGGACGAAAAACATGGCAAGAACGCCCATTTTATTGTGAAGCTCGCAAATGGTCCAGTCTCTGGTTCTGGACGGTTTTGGTCTACTAAAAATTCATACTTTTTATGAAACAAAACGAAAGTAAATCTAAGAGACTGGGCCAGTCTACCTGTAATGATCCTTTAGACCATACCTCCTTTGATCTTAGTCGTGGTATAACCAACCAAAATGTTGATTAGACCACGGGGACGGGACTACTTTTTTTTCATATTTTAGACAAAAACAACATAAAACAATACTTTTTTTTATTACAAATTAAAATAAAGAGTAATTCCATTATTTCTTCGTAAGATTCGGTTTCTTCATATTCGACTAATTGGCGTCTAGGTGCAGATGGCATATTCGTCGGAATCACTTTATTATTGTATCGTGTATCGTGTATCGTATCTGTTCCGTTTATACTGACGAATGGCGTAATTTCAGTGACATGTAGTCTTTGCGATCAAAACCGAAATAACCGTGTTGCATATGTAGCTTGGAGAGAATGGTTGGTGTAGAAACCTAAACATAAAAATTGCAACATTGTTATTTCTTTAAATTTTAGACAGTTTAAAGGTTTTCTTTCTTTATAGATTTTCTTCCTTTTTGTGTGTTAAGGCTCATAAAACTATATGCACTGATACTGAACCACACACATGACAGTTCTGACACCATTGCTAGATTTGGCAAAATATCTCCATAATATTAGAGGTTATTCATAAAGTCTAATCCACGGGTCAGAAAACTAAGATGGCAATCAGTTTTACAAGCTTGCATTTTGGAGTTTCAACATTTCCGCCAAAACTCGAAAAAACTGCAAGCCCATTTTACGTTTGGTCGCTGGAGATATGTATTTCTTACTGAGCTTTGTTATTACCTCATCGTCCGATGGTTAGCGTTCGCCAGTTTCAACGTCACAAATATCACTAAAATGCTGGCTGGTTTCACATAGGCTACTACGAATTCTGCAGTTTCTTTTCAAATATCCAGAACTGTGTCTGAGATAAAAATTCAAAATCTGGACCATCATTTTCAAAATGCAGGGTTACAAACACTTTAAGATGATGAAAGCAAATCGTCATCACTAACCATAATAATAATAATAATAACTAGAGCTGTGAACAGCACTGAGCGTGGCCCGTGATAATTTGCCTGATAGCTGTAAGACTTTTTGAACTTCAAACCCCTAAAGTCTGGTATCCGAAATGGTCCCTGATAAATGGTCAAAATGGTCCTCAAAAAGGTCAAAATGGTCCTTCCAAAAAGTCAAAATGGTCTCAAGATAATATTTTTATTTATGATGTTACAAATTAACAAAACATAAAGCGCTACATAATATATTTTTTGTATAATCTTTTTGAGAACTGGAACTTCAAATTATATTGTAAGTCTTAGAATGTCTTTGACTTTTATTTTTTTGGCCATTCTAACCAATGAATTGGTTGAAATCAAAGAGGAAATTCAGAGGCCATTTTGACCAAAATAGGGTCCATGGTGACTGGCCATTTTGACCAAATTTAACTTTTATGGCCATTTTGCCTCTGGCAAGATTAAACATTTACTTTTTATTGCAACGGATTAGCGCAGACGCTAATGGCCCCTCGTTTGGTCAAAATGGTCCCTGATAAATGGTCAAAATGGTCCCTGATAAATGGTGAAAATAGTCATCAAAAAAGGTTAAAAATGGTCTTTCCAAAAAGACAAATGGTCTCAAAATAATATTTATATTACATAATACACAATAAATTTTTTGTATAATCTTTTTGAGAACTGGAACTGGAACTTCAAATTAAAATTGTAAGTCTTAGAATGTCTTTGCTTTGATGAAAATATAAATAGGAACACAATTTATGTCTTCAAAATTTGTTGTTACTGTTGTTACAGACTACAAGTGACCTTTTTTAGGGTTAAAATAGCTTCCAATTATTCCTTTGATTATCATCATATAAGCTAAAATTTATCAAAAAATCAGGGACCATTTTGACTTTTATTTTTTTGGCCATTTTGCCCTCAAAAAATGTCATTTTGACCAAAGAATTGGTTGAAATCAAAGCATAAATACAGAGTCCATTTTGACCAAAATATGGGCCATGGTGACCGGTCCATTTTGACCAAAATAGGGGCCACGGTGAATGGCCATTTTGACCAAATTTAACTGTTATGGCCATTTTGACTAGGGGCCATTTTGTATAGGGGATATACCCCCTTCCCCAACATTCGATCTGTGTAAACGTCAATATTTCCCTTTAAGGCTGAGTTGAAATACTGTCTTTTGTTTCAATGGATTGGAGCAGTCAGTAGCCAGTTGAATTGATGTGAATTAAGTGCCGTGGGTAAGAATCACCCTCAAAATAAGAAAAAATCTGATATTATATCAAATATAGCAAACACTCGAAAAAACATGTTAATTTTTATAAAGTTAAAACAATGTGTAATGAGATTAATTTATTTTTGACCTATAATAATCTTAGCAGACGATAAAAAACAATTTGAACACTTACTTTTTATTGCAACGGATTAGCGCAGACGCGTAAACAGTTTTAATTGCTGTCTGCTAGAGTCCAGCCCTAGAGTTAAAAGATTATGTAGTCTGACTAATTTGTTTATGACAAAAAGAAAATTGGTGTGTATCTTGTAGAAAGAGTTCTGTCAATGGTAGAGAAAAAATTCGAACAGGTTAATGTATCAAAAATTCACTGCTCTAAATGATTGTATGTAAAATTAATATAAGTGAAAATTTTGCAAAAAAAATGAATAAATTTTTTATACTTTTTAGAGTGTTAAAAGATTACATAATCAGATTAATCTGTTTATGACCTAAAGTACTTCACACCTCCATGTGAAAAGTTCATGCCGATAGTTTTATTACTATATTATATAACCTGCTATAACCCTGTCAATCATTTTAATCCTCTCTAACTCTCTCTCTCTCTCTTCTCAGAAAAGGGGTATTCTATGCCTATTTTCACTTTAATGGATTTTGTATTAAACTGGTCATGTCATATGTCGTTGAAAAGAGAAAATTTAGTACATACTGACTATACACACCATATTGCTATCAGATAATTGCATTGTAAGTTAGAACCCTCAGTCGAAAAAAACGCAATATTTTGAAAACATATTTTAATGGGTCATTGTCATATATCGTTTAAAAGATAATCAAATCGGCATTACAAAATTGAAAAATTTAATTCTCTGTGTTGATTAGAGAATGCGATATAGATGTCCAAAGTTGACAAAAATGTCAATTTTCAAATGTTCATAAAACCAGAAGTTAATATTTTTCAATTAATATCAGCATACCTATGGATAGCTGAGGTCAAGGACATCCTTCATTTGAATTTTCAAGGTCATCAAAGGTCAAGGTCACATAATTTGGCCTTTTGAATTTTCAAAAAATTCAAACGAACATAACAAAATTTCAAATTCGAAATTCAAAATTCTGTTCCAACAAACTGTAGACAAGGTTACAAGGTTTTGATAGACACCAAAATCATAAAAATCGGATAACAAATAGAGGACTTATTGATTTTTTGCTGAAATGTGTCAGTCTGTGACGGCAGCTTATGCATCACTAATTATGACTGACAGACAATATATATAGTTTTTGTCAATATCTGAAATTTATACCGGAAGTGAGGCTGCTAGGCGTGATTTTGAAAAACCGGAAGTTCTCACGTCAAAACCGGAAGTGATGAAAAAATTTTGATTAATTAATTTTATTTCTATGGACATTCTGTACATGTCCTATGAATTTCAGGTCAATCGGATAATTTGCGGCTGAGTTAGAAATTTTGAGCTTTTTTGAAAATTTTGGTTTCAAATTTTTTGGACAAAAATATTTAAAAATTTAAATTTGTGTAGACCCACCTGATACTTCTTTTTACAATGAAGATATTAAGCCAAATCGGTCCATAAATAAACCCTACAGGCTAAGTGCAAAATAATTGCATATTATGCAATAGCCCACTCCTGGTTCAGCAAAAATTGAGTTTCAGATATTCATTTTTGATTCCAGGTCATTTAATAATGTTTGGTGGATACAATTATGCTACACCATTTTCGATTTTCTCTAAAAAGTTTCCCAAAAAAAAAAAAAAAAAAAAAAAAAATAAACATAACGAAAACAAAGCGTGACAAATCGAAAGATTTGCCACGCAATAAACTCTTTATTTTACATGGGTCAGAATTAGGCCCAATACCAGGAGTGATAACGGTCCTGTCTCACACCCAGCCCATGGGGACAAACATAAATACAATATACAACATATGAACACCCAAAAAATTAATGTACAGAGTTTGATGATTTAGAGGTCAAGTACATGACCACAGGCTACTGGATATTTTTTTAAGATATACAATATAGCAATATACACAAGTACATGTGTATTAAATGGACATATTATCGTCAAGTGATTAAGTACATTGCATTTTTTTTTTATTATTAAATTTGTGGAGCCAAAGGTCAGTGCAAGTGCTGCGAGCGGGCTACCCAACCCTACTCCATTAATGTTCTTATTCTAAATTGGAGGGGGAGGTAGGATTTATCCATGCTCAAGACCAGCTTGAAGGATGTTTACTCATCCCCTGACAGAATGTTATGAATTTAGATTTGCCAAAAGTGTGAATTGTTTGCCAAAAATGATAATGCCAAATAGAAAACCTGGAAGGGAAAAAATTAAATTATGTTATGTCAAACTGCAGTAATATATATGTAAGAGATGGAACAGCCAAATTACAATTGCAAGAGACAGGAGTATAAGTAAGTACTTCGTCCAGACATCTATTGCACCTCCACTATAACTGCAAGAAGAAAGTTAACCGTTAGTTAGTATTTTAGTTCCGATATCCTCTGCAACTCTGAGTAGAACTACTTCAACTGTTAAAGGCAAGATAACTCTTATTAAATATTATTGACTATGAGAAGTCTTCAGCAGTATAAAAAGTAAAGACACCACAACTGCAAGAGACAGGTAAACCATTAGTAAGTATTTATGAGCAGATATTCCATGCAACGCTATGAATAGAACTACTTAAATTGAAAGCAAGAGGCAAGATAACTATTATTAAATATTGTTGATGAAAAGTCTACAGCAATCTAAAAGTAAAGATACCAGAACAGAAGAAGCACTACACTGCTTCAACTAGACATCCACTGTAGCTCTGAGAGTAAAGAAAACTATTAATAAATATTTTCGTTGAGATCTGTACTTGAATTCAAAAGTAGAGTCAGCACAACTGTAAGAAGAAAATTTACAAATACAACTGTAAACAAGATCAATAAAACCACGGCTGTAAAATCTAATTTTAAAGGGCATAGAACCAGGTCTGAAAGATACGGCTCAAAGGCACAGCATCTACAAACCCATTACTGAAATCAGAGAAACGATCAAGTTAGCCACGACAGTAAATTCTAATTTAAATGAAATGAAATGTATTAAGGAGCACCAGCACCTAATGGGCTATATAGCTCCAGAACACGATAAAAAATAAACATTTCAAAATGAAACTAAAACAATAAAACAAACATAAAATACATAAACAAAAAACAATATCACAGAACGAACAAAATTAAAACCATATCACAGACCAACAGCACAAAGTGGTATTAAAACCAAAAAATATATATTAAAACAAAACAATGACAATGAAATTAAAATTTAAAATAGAGATTTGCAGTTTTTAGAAATGCAACAACCTTCTCATACAGAGAAGGTTGCGCAAACAAATGATGGAGCGATACAGCACGATAGTGCTGTGATCGCAAAGGTTTGAGATGCCTGCACTCAATCAGAATGTGCTTCACTGTCAGGCGGACCTGGCAGTGTTCACAGACTGGTTGAGGCTCTCCCTTGAGCAAATAACAGTTAGTGAGGTGAGTATGACCAAGTCGAGAGCGACACAAAACAACTTCATTCCTCCTGTTGCTACAGTAGGAGTTAGGCCAGTCTCCTAAGAGAGGCTTGATGGCATGAAGTTTATTCGTTGAAATTCTAATTTAAAGAGTTTAGTATAGAAAGTAAATGGTACAGTGTAGCGAAGAAAGCCCTCACCTCCTGATCATAAACATTCATTTTAATAACGGCATTAAATTCTAATGTATATAATGAGAGTAGTATAGAAAGTAAATGGTACAGTGTAGCGAAGAAAGCCCTCACCTCCTGATCATAAACAATCAATTTAACAACGCCAGTAAATTCAACGAGTTTAGTATGGAAAGTAAAGGATACAGTGTAGCGAAGAAAGCCCTCACCTCCTGATCATAAACAATCAAATTAACCACGACCCAAAGACAAGGCATCTACAACTAGTAAGTTAAATCATAGAAACAGTCAAATTAACCACGGCAGTTTTCGAATTTGAGAGGGTAGTGTAGCGAAGAAAGCCCTCATCTCCTGAACAGAAACAATCAAATTAACCACGGCAGCAAGTTCCATGGGGCACAGAATCAGGGTATAAAGAAACGACCCAAAGGCAAGGCATCTACAAACTAGTAAGTTAAATCAGAGAAACAGTCAACTTAACCACAGCAGTTTTCTAATTTTAGAGGGTATACAAGCATGTCTGATAGATACTACTCAAGGCACACCATCGACAAATTCAAACTCAGAAGTTAAATCAGGGAAACTATCAAGTTAACAACGGCAATAAATCTTAATTTAGAGGGGGATTAAATAGAATACTAAAATCCTCTGAAGTTAAGTCTTCGAGGATGATGATCCTGCAGGTCTGAAAGAGACCGCTCAAAGGGCACAGCATCTACAAACTAATAAGTTCAATCAGAGAACAATCAGATTATTAACGGCAGTAAAATCTTATTTTAGAAGGGGATTTAATCAGGAGTCTCACTCTCGAAAACCTTACCCAGATAAATTTAGAATTTTAAGATTTACGGCAATATGATTTGATAATAGAACTCAATATAATATCAATTTTAGTGATTAACCAATCAGAAGACATAGGCCCGTATGCACCAAATAATATCAAATTAAGAAGAATAGAATTATTTTAAACCTTAAATAGATTTAGTTAATTGTAATTAAAGATAATTCTACATTTTGTATGCACCAACTGACAATTAACTAAATATATTTATCTCTATCGTAATTGAAATTCAATTTTCCATTCGAACCACACACTATACAAAATCTATATATGACAAAAGACTCTAAAGGTTGGTCACTAAGACATATTTCTTTTCTAACTTTTTGATCACTCTATGTAGTGTTTTGTAGTCTGAAACTCTATTGACTCTCATCTGTTTGTTTGTGGCAGTTTTCAGGAAATATAAGATGAACAATCTATTTGATTTTTTCTATTCTCCGCAGGTGCAAATGAACGTCAGGCTAAATTTATAATGGAATCCATGTCATGTTTCAATTTTGCAAAATATATGTGACAGTGGAATTTGTCACAATTGGTGATTCAACAACGTTTGTTTTTTCTATCTAAACTATATACTCATCTGAAAACCAAGTAAAAGGGATTCAGGCGATCCCTGACATTTGTATTTATAGGAATTACACAGTCATTTTCACCAAGTTCAATAAAATTGACTAAATAATCGATCAATTTGAAACATCCAAGAGCCACAAAAGGCATTTTAACTGATTTACAAATTTTAAGTTTGGCATTAAATTAGCCAATTTTTAAATACATTTAAGATAATTCTATGTGGTGCATACAAAATATAGAATTAAATTAAAAGTTAATGTTATTCGGGCAGAATAGAATTAAATTAGGCCTAATATTGTGTTTGGTGCATACGGGCCATAGAATACTAAAATCATCTTAAGTTAAGCCTTCGAGGATAAAGATCCAGGTCTGAAAGACACGGCTCAAAGGCACAGCATCTACTCATAAGATAAAACAGAGAAACAATCAAATTAATAACGGCAGCAGAATCTCATTTTAGAGAGGGATTTATTCAGGAGTTTCATTCTCGAAAACTTAACCGAAATTAATTCAGAATTTTAAGATGTACGCCAATCTGCTTTGATAACAGAACTCAATATAGCATCGATTTTGGTGATTAACCAGTCAGAAGATATAGAATACTAAAATCAACTTAAGTTAAGTCTTCGAGGATAAGGATCCAGGTCTGAAAGACACGGCTCAAAGGCACAGCATCTACTCATAAGATAAAACAGAGAAACAATCAAATTAATAACGACAGTAAAATCTTATTTTAGAGGGGTGTTTAAATTAGGAGTCTCATTCTCGAAAACTGAATCCAGATGAATTCAGAATTTTAAGATGCACGGCAGTCTGATTGTATAATAGTTGAAATTATCCGTAATAAAAGTATCCTAAATGAAAGAAACAATAATCGTCGTCCTAAGCACAGTAACTACAACAAACTTCTGGTGATTATCAACGGGACGAAGTAAATGCATTATGCATGTATTTCCACACAAGAAAAAGAGCCGATAACGTGTAGAACATTTATCATCAAAATACTCGTCTGAAGTGAACTTGACTTCGTGATAATAATAACCACGTGACGTGAGTACAACTTGCACGTATAATACTAACCCAACGATTTTCAGTCTCTTTCCGCAGAAAAAAGAAGTTCCATATTAAAACCATTTAATTTCAGAGTAATTTAATATTTTATGCAAATATAAATTCGTTATATACCGGTTATGGTCTAAATAGGTTAAACCACTCGGATCGAGTGGCCTATTAGACCACAGATCCTCGTGATTTTATTATTGACATTTTGGCTGTCATCGATCTTGTTTACATTTTCAGGGTCACTGAGTTGCAAGACATTTTCACCGATGTTTTGAGCTGTCAAAACAAAGTCATCAATTGGCACAAAGATTTTTTACGGCCTTTCACCACTTCGTTTTCTCTTTCCAAAATTTTGGCTATTGCATGAAAATATCGATTTTTTGTTTTGGTGATTTTTAACAAGTTTAATGTCTTCTCTTATCAAAATCAATCCGTTTTTCGTCGTAAAATTATTTATTTTGTGTGAAAATTGCAATTTTCAAAACGTACTAGGTAATTTTTGTCAATTTTTTTTCTTTGAAACGGCGAGAAAAATTTGACAAAAATTACCTAGTACGTTTTGAAAATTGCAATTTTCACACAAAATAAATAATTTTACGACGAAAAACGGATTGATTTTGATAAGAGTAAATGGTAATTGCTACCTTCTTTTGGACACCTTCAACTGTGTCTTGGGAAGGAGATAGTTCATTTTCACGTCGTCTGCAGATGAAATTCAATGTTTCCTTCCTCATTCTCAAGTTTTCTAGCCAGTCTGTTTCTTCGAAGTGCTGCAGGACTACCTTGTCAAACCACTCCTTCGCCCGAACTTTTCTTCTTAATTCTCTAATATTTGAGCAACCCAGAGTTAGAGCTACACCCAGGAAATAGGGAAGCATTCTGCGCTTGCGGAAACTTTCTAGTCTGATCCTTTCCATGGCTATGCCAGAAATGGACAATTTGCTCCATATTTACCTATAAGAGACGTATACGTCGTATGAATGCACAGCACAGCGTGTATACTTTTACACACGTGTGCAAATTTGCATATATGCAAATCCTCGCCGTATAAACAAGGCCTTAGTGAAAAAAAAAACGTTAAAATTTACTTGTGTACACGATAGAGGCTAAAGTTTTCATTCGATTTGATTCATTTCAAAATTCTCAGATAAATGCATGATGGTGCAATCAACTAAAAATATTCAAATTTGCTGAAGAGGGCTTATTTTTCCTTGCCTGGCAAGCTATCTTTGTATATTTATAGTATAATAATTTCATATTTTTTTAGGCTCTGACCGATCTTTGATACAGCAGTCTTGAAGTAATGAGTCATTAAGTCATTCTGGTGGTAAGTTCTCAATTTCTAATCTTTAAAAAATAAAACAGAGATGGGCGTCTAGTATTCTAACTAGTGCGTTTGTTTACTCTCTAGATATACAAGACCTAACCAGGGCTGTGGAGCGAGTTTTTGTGTGGGGCTGGAGGTGAACTCTCTTCTACCTCCAGGAATGCTTTTCGGCTCCTGCTAATTGACCCTGTAGTTAAAACAAACAGTATGTTTAAAATTCTCAGGGCAGACTTTAGTGAGTGAACGAAAAATTGTGAGCTATAAGAAAAATTACAAGCAGAGTTATTTTGAGCTTTTAAGATTGAGTATGTAAAATAATATCCATCGGTGTCTATGACCTTTAGGATTCAGGAAAATGTGTGTAGAAATAATGTTGTATTCTTTTTCAGATCAGACAGAGACTTTGGAAAAGAAACAGAAACTGCTCTACTTGAGCAAAAGGTTAACGCACTAATATCTTTGTGTATCTATTTTTTTTTCAATAGAGCGTTATATAATTAAACAGTCAATAAAGCCTAATTTCCTTTTTATTTGAGAATTTCTACGACTTCCCTCCCTATCGCTGACCTGAAAAAATAAAACCTTCAATCAGGCACTTCTGGGCCTTCAATGCTACACATTAAAGGACCAGAGATGCTTGATAGAAAACGATAGAGAAAATCCTCAATTAAAGCTTGAATAGGCTCTCTCAGCCATTTTATTATATAATTTCATGAATTGAAATGAAGTTGAAAGTCCCAATTTTGGCACCATATATTAGGCCGACTTAAGATTGCACCTCAATCTTCTCAATTTTAACTGCTACGTGCTCTCCCATTAAACGCTCATTACCATACATTTAACCATATTGCAGAGTGATTGACCCTGACAACTCGCCAAGGGTCAGGAATTTAAAACAGGTGGTTGAAGAATTAACATCAGACGTAAAGGTCTTAAAAAAAGAAATTTAAAAGTTTTGATAAACATGGAACAAGTTCAAGTTCGAGGTCCTCAGATGATAATACCACACTCACATCATGGCCACTTAGTCCAGTGGCACCAAGTCAAAGATTATCTTCCTGTAACTCACCTGGTACTGTAGCAGATTCTCAGCAAGGGCAGCTAAATTCTTTTTTCAGAACATGATCTGGAAGGGATGGTCCTTCACTTTGGACAGGATTCAATTTCCCAAGTACTGTAATTAATATCCTCTCTCACAATGTATTCACATCCCAGGAGTTAAAAACAAGTTCCATTACGGGAAAGCGCTCCATTAAATCTGGTGAAATCAGAAGTCCACCATTAAATCAGATTAAATTAAAAACACTCGAGACTATCGCTAGAAAAATATGTCCTCTAATTACGAACAAGCAATTTGTGGAATGCCTACAGAACGTGCAAAAAGTATTGCGAAAAAAAAAGCTATGAAAGAAAGTCTATAAAGTAAGCAATTTGGATGTGAAATTTAGATTTGAGGTTGAACTGTAAAAAATATTTGTGTTTCAGATTAAAACAATCAGTTGAGGTTGAACTGTAAAAAACTATTTATGTTTCAGATTAAAACAATCTGTTGAGGTTGAACTGTAAAAAACTATTTATGTTTCAGATTAAAACAATCAGTTGAGGTTGAACTGTACAAAACTATTTATGCTGTGTTTCAGATTAAAACAATCAGTAAAAAACTATTTATGTTTCAGATTAAAACAATCAGTTGAGGTTGAACTGTAAAAAACTATGTGTTTCAGATTAAAACAATCAGTTGAGGTTGAACTGTAAAAAACTATTTATGTTTCAGATTAAAACAATCTGTTGAGGTTGAACTGTAAAAAACTATTTATGTTTCAGATTAAAACAATCAGTTGAGGTTGAACTGTACAAAACTATTTATGCTGTGTTTCAGATTAAAACAATCAGTAAAAAACTATTTATGTTTCAGATTAAAACAATCAGTTGAGGTTGAACTGTAAAAAACTATGTGTTTCAGATTAAAACAATCAGTTGAGGTTGAACTGTAAAAAACTATTTGTGTTTCAGATTAAATCAATCAGTTGTGTTTAATGATATTAAAATAATTTCAGTAAATATGTGTATTTTCTTAATTTATGAACATGGTTTTTAATGATTAGTTCATGAATGCTATGTGTATAATATTCTTGAATGTCTCTTCCATAGTAACATGAATGACTCATGATCATTAAACAGGACACAAAATTGAATTTGGATTCATGATCCAATGAATTTTTCATTGGGAAAACAACATAGGAAATGCAAATGTTTGTGAACAAGTAGTATTATCCATTATGCCCTGTACATTTGTGGTCTAAGGGGGATAATTGCGACATGGGTCGATTTTGTATCTTGTGAGATGATTTTGTCTTTTTTATACGCCCACATGAAACGTGGAGCGTATATTGCCGTCACCCATGTCCGTCGGTCCGTCGGTCTGTCCGTCGACAATTGCTTGTTAACACTCTACAAGTCACAATTCTTAACGGATTTTGACGAAACTTGCTGAAATTGTTTATTATCACCCAAGGATGAACCTTATTGAAAATCAAAAGAATCGAAAAATATTTAATATGAATTATTGCCCTTGTTCTTTAAAACGCGTTCGATTTTTAGCTTGTTAACACTCTACAAGTCACAATTCTTTATGGATTTTGACAAAACTTGCTGAAATTGTTCATTATCACCCAAAGATGAACCCTATTGAAAATCAAAAGAATCAAAAAATATCTAATATGAATTATTGCCCTTGTTCTTTAAAACGCGTTCGATTTTTAGCTTGTTAACACTCTACAAGTCACAATTCTTTACGGATTTTGATGAAACTTGCTGAAATTGTTTATTATCACCCAAGGATGAACCCTATTGAAAATCAAAAGAATCGAAAAATATTTAATATGAATTATTGCCCTTGTTCATTAAAACGCGTTCGATTTTTAGCTTGTTAACACTCTACAAGTCACAATTCTTTACAGATTTTGATGAAACTTACTGAAATTGCTTATTATGACCCAAGGATGAACCCTATTGAAAATCAAAAGAATCGAAAAATATTTAATATGAATTACTGCCCTTGTTTTAAACGCGTTCGATTTTTAGCTTGTTAACACTCTACAAGTCACAATTCTTTACGGATTTTGACAAAACTTACTGAAATTGTTGATTATCACCCAAGAATGAACCCTATCGAAAATTAAAAGAATTATTGCCCTTGTTCTTTAAAACACGTTGATTTTTAGGTTGTAAATACTCTAGAAGGCACAATTCTTTTCTATTGAAATAGTTTATTATCACATGATAAACCCTATTGAAAATAAAAAAATATTTGATATGACTTATTGCCGTTCTTGTTCAAAATAGGTTTTAGTTTGAAGCTCATAAACAGAATTTTGACTAAACTTGATGAATGCTTAACCCTTGATGAAATCGAGAAAAAAAATGTTTGGAAGATTCTTAATTCAAGTTCTGAATGAAATGTAGGCCTATGACTACAGGTTGAATATTTGATGGTTGCTGTTTTCTGCCAAATGTTCTTTTTCAAACAAAGCTCCCAGTGGGCGTATATTACCTTGCCTGGCAAGCTATCTTATATCAAAGGATCAATGTTAGAGTGGGGTGGGGAAAGTTCAGGAGCTTCTCGATTCTCAAGTCCCTGTAGCCCTGCCCCTGGGTCAATCTGCTTGCCAGTTACACGGGTAATAGAATTGTATCTAATGAAGTGATTTTGTCTGTTTTATGGAAGGAACGTTACACGGGTAGTAGAATTGTATCTTATGAAATGATTTTGTCTGTTTTTATAATGGAACGTTACACGGGTAGTAGAATTGTATGGAAGGCCATTCAAGACAAAAGTCTTCGTTTGTTATTAGTATCTAGAGGCGTCAATTTCTGATTTTTAATTCGTTAATAGTTGCTGGGTCTGTCAATTTCTGATTTTCGATTCGTAACTTTCTCTGTCATTGCTTCGTTTCTCATGAACTTGTCGATTAGTAACTGTCTTCTTCCATTTCTCGTGACATCGTTATTAATCGCCGGTTAATGAGTTATTTGAACATGCGTTATTTAGTAGCTATCTCCGCCATTTCTGATTAGTAGCTGGACGTGTTCTCAGAAATTAGTACTGGTACGTTCGGGACTATATGCAAATTTTATGACGTCATCGAGGCGGGGTCAGATACGAAACGAAAAAGATAAAAATGTATTTTGTTAGATTACTTCTAAAATGTTTCACTAAATTTTATAATCTGATTTTATTTTTAGATGAAACCTTAGATAATATAATTGAAGACGAAGTACTCAAAGACAGAGATAACCTACTGCAGTTATTGTAAAATAAAGTGTAAGCTGTTTTGCTCAACATGTTTTGGTACAACATAAGTCGGAAAAAGATGTGCATCTCATCAATAAGGAAATAGATAAAAAAAACTAGGAAACATATGATCACTTTGTTAAGGAGTAAATTTAATCATCTTAAGAACATGTAAACTTTACAGAAGAAAAAAGGTGAAATAGTTTTGGTTAAAAAACCAGGCAGAATATGGCCCAAGTCATAAATGCCTGCAATGGGTGTCAAAAACTTTAATGTGGAAACATCACAAGATCTGGTAATGACAGAAAGCTTGCTCAAACAGCCAGTGAAATCATAACTCAATCTGACACTATTTCAAAACGAATAGAGCCTATTGCTTCAAAAAAAGTAATATCAGAGGTATTTTCAACCATGCAACGGGATGAAGTGGGATTGATTGCAAGAGAAAATACGTTGATAATACTGCTAGGAAATCAAACTTTTGAATTCTATTTCATAAAACATTAACTGGCATATATTACATATGAATTAAATCAGATTCCCAAAAATACTTAGGTGGTGGGTAATTAGTGTTTTAATTGGATTATTTTACATACTAAAAAAAAAAGAATTTAAATATCAAAAACACTAACCTTTCGAAAAACTCGCCGGGCATCTCTATGGCTCTTGCCACTAACAAAA
This sequence comes from Lottia scabra, assembly GCA_029955415.1. Taxonomy (NCBI): domain Eukaryota; kingdom Metazoa; phylum Mollusca; class Gastropoda; family Lottiidae; genus Lottia; species Lottia scabra. The sequence continues at coordinate 23,245,180 of JARJEI010000003.1, read as the reverse complement.
GTAGAAAAACGAAGAAGCTTCCTTCTCCAAAGACAAACCCTTATATACAAATTGATTAAATAATTTATACCCAAATTAAAAACCAACACCATAAACAAACCACATTTTAAAACCGTAACCCCTCATTTTTTGCATCCTGCAAATAGAATTTAACAAAAGTTGACGATTGTGTCCAATCAGCCGTCTCCATGATGGAGCGCATAGAAGCTCCCTTGAAAAGAAACCATGATGCACCAACTTTTCTGGTTGAATGGCCTTTAACAGACAGAACTTTATCCGCATATGCCATATGAATTGTCTTAACAATCCATCGAGATGGTCTGAGCCAACACTGTATTATGAGGATTATTTAAACCCAAAAATACTTTAGTTGATCTGTATCATTTTGCCTTCCGAAGTCTCCGTAGACTTCAAATAGTAACAGAAAGCTCTTTTAAGATCAAGTAATTTATCTGCAAAAGAAGCAATATGAATTTGTGGGCTGACATGCGAGGCCCTGTCCTGTTTTGACAGACCTTGTATGACAAAGGTCAACCCCCTGTAAAGTACATTTATATTACCCTCTCCCAGTCTTAGGAACTGCAAATCACTGCTGCAATGCCAAAAAGAAACTACAGCAAACAGAAAAACTGTCTTATATGTAACATGTTTCAAACTAGCCTTTTTCATTGGCTCAAAAGGAGTACGTTTTCTACCGGTAATAGAACCGTTGATAACATAGACCTATATATCCCGATATAGTTCGGTACGAAAGCCCACCATCATAAAGCCAGGCCAAAAAATCAGAGCACTGGTCTAGAGATGCAACATAGGGATCGATATCCCGTTCAGCGCATCAAGTGACAAATTTTCTGAACTTGGAATCATAATCCTTTCTTGAGCCCCCTGATGCCGACATGAGCTCTCTAGTTTTCTGAGAAAACTCCTTTGCTTCGAAACGTTTGTTGACAATCGCCATGCAGTCAATCTGAGACTTCCTGGATCTGCAAACATATTATCCCATGGGATCGACAGTGCATCCACTGCAAATGCTTGTGGATGATTTTGCCAAGAGCAGAATACTCGGGTCTGTTGTGAGCTGTTGCAAAAAGATCTATTACCGTTTGACCCCAAACGGAGAAGATTTTGTTCACAACCAGTCGATTGAGCACCCATTCCGATGACAGAATGTTGCTGCGACTCAATCTTGTCCACTTCCTTTATGTATGCTACTTGAATTGCAATCTTGTTCTGGAGAATCATCTGCCAAATATCCATGTCTCCTGACACAACAATATCGACTGGGTCCAGCCTTGTTTTTTCAGGTATTGCACTACGGTGGAATTGTCGGTTCTTAATAAAACCATCTTCCCTCTCAGCTCTTGTAAAAAAATGCTGAATTGCCAGATGGACAGCCTTCAACTCTAGCCAATTTATGTGGTGGTGTCTCCAATTTGCTGGACAAGCCCCCTGCATTACGTGATCCTCCAAATGAGCACCCCAACCCTGGAGTGATGCATCTGTTGCTAGGGTCAGAGTAGGCACCAGTGAGACCATAGACCGGCCTTTTGCTAAATTATCAATTTTTGTCCACCACAACAAATGCGTCTTTAGACTCTCGACTATAGGCATATGGATACTCATACTCTGCATGCTTGGATTCTGCAATAAATGACACTGGATCGGTTTCATGAAAAGGCGAGCATTGGGTATCAGTTCTAGACAAGATGCTATCATTCCAAGCAAACAAAGATAATCCCTTGCCGTATTCTGTCCCTGTAAAATTTGAAAAGCCGTTCGACTTAGATTCTTCCTTCTCTCCGAGGAAGGCAAAACCATTCCTTGCCTGAATTCCCGGAGAGCCCCCAGATATTATATTTCTTGAAATGGGATCAGGTGAGACTTCTTTAGATTTTCTATGAAACCGAGGTGAGTGAAAGTTGTCAGGACCTTTTCCCGATCCACAATCAGCCTCGATTTCGTCCCACTTACTGTTAAAATGTAGTGTAGATAAATAGCCATGTGGACATTTTGTCGTCTCAGATGACCTGCCACAACCGTTAAAAGCTTTGTGAACACTCTCGGAGCCGAGGTAGGGCCGAAGCAAAGAGCCTTGAATTGATACACCACCTTCTCCACACAAAAACGGAGATACTTCCGATGCTCTAATGGCTGCTGCCCACGATAAGCAATCTTTTCTACCATTTTATACGGTTGCCCGAAAAGTACCCGACCTGATATAGAGAAAGACGCCTTCTTTCCGTGTTTTTGAATCAAACAAGACTCAATAATATCGTCCAAAGGAGGTACAGTAAGAAAAGACTTGGTCTCTTCACTAGTAGAAAACAGTCCAACACACTCCTCTGCAAAGGCCGATACTGAATTAGGAGTTTTCGATCTCCAACTCTGCTCTAATATATTTCGCTGTGAAAGATCCAAACCAATGCCCTTACCCGACTCTTCACCAAGATTAAGGTCATCCTTCCCGAAAATATCGAAAAGGCTCTTGTCTGTGACATTAACATTAGCATTAGGTTCTTCGGTAGAAGGCACAACTTCCTTTTCTAAAACAGGCATATAGTTATTCTCATCAGATTGAGCATAGTCTGAAGAAAAACAATTAATTTCGATCTGCCCTGGCTGTAATGACAACACATCATCATCCTCACTAGAGGAAATAATAGATTTATAATTCCTGAATTTGGCCCTTTTTGCTGCAGCCTCATCTTGTTAAGCATTGTCATCGTTGTCCTATCTTTGAGATTTATCAATAATAGTTTGTTCAAATCTTTGTGATTTGTCACGAATAGGCCTAGTCTGATCAAATCTTTGTGAATTGTCAATTTTCCGATGCTTCTCGAGAGCCGCCTCAAAAAGTGGGGGCAATAAAAGATCTTTGGTCAAAAACCTCAATAAATTTATCCAATTTGGATTATAAATTAGAGATACGATCACGCGTTCTCACCTTATTATTTGTCGTTTTAGAAGCTTTGTGCTTCGGACATTTCTGAGTTGCATTCAATTTATTCTCACTTCCGGTTTCGGCCACAACATTATCATCACGGACAATTTCCGAATTGTCATTTCTTATCATCAAAGAACTTCGAAGAGAGTCGTCAGAAGACATCTCTTTCCAAAATAAACACTGAGTAAATAAAGCTAAACTAAAACACGTGCGAACACACGCGCCGAGCAATGAAAACTGATTTGGGTAGTGTTTACCCATGCGTAGTACACGTTTTCTCTATTTCCGGTTAACACCGATTTGAACCGGAAGTAGGGCGAGTTTAAAGCTATCATGAAGTAATGAAATTCATAATTATGTAATATATGTCATGTAATGTATTATGAAATATAATTGGCTATAGGCATGTAGGGGGCGCCTCGTAAATTTTTCAGTAAATGGCATACATCAAAAAACAAATAAATATAAGTCGAACTATTGCTTTGGTGAACAAATTTAGATGTTATATTGGATGGATCCAATGATCAGCCTAATAAGGATGTCATCCGCTAGTTTGTGGTATGGCCATCCATTACCAAAGCAACGACAGTTAAATTGCATTTATACAAAGAGTTAATGGTGGTAATAATCAACTGCTCCTGAATATCTGCAGTTATACCATGTACAAGGAAATAACCAACTGGCACTTTCCAATAACTCTGAAGTCCAACAGCCATGATGACAATTACCTCTGTGGCTTCTTCGCTATTTTCAACACTTCCAGTCCCAATATCGACAAAACCCATCATCTCTTTATATTTCAGGTCCCTTTCCAAATGTTTCCTGATTGACATACCAACCTACAATGTCCATATCTATTAGCATCTAATGAAACTTTTTCTTATTAAACATCTGGGGCCTTATTCTCGAAAACTTAACTAAGATAAAATCCAGATTTTAAGAAATACAGTAATCTGATTGGATAATAAAGCTGTATTTAAAATTAATTTTAGTGATTGATCAATCAGATAACTGGAACACTAAAATCATTTTTAGTTAAGTTTTTGAGAATAAGGCCCCTGTTCGGAATAACCAGGTCTTGCGGAGATATTGCTGAGCCATCTGCAAAACACATACATAATATAATGATTTATACATAAATAAAGACAATTCTTATGGATTACAAATACTGGGTTTAATATAGGGATGTTTCGACTTATGTTCCTGGGTCTTTATCAAATAATAGAATTAAGCTTATTTTCTGCCTTTGCTTTGGAATTAACTGGATATAGATACTGACTATAAATCATAATTCTCAAAATAATCTTGTTGGTCACTCTTTACTAGTTATCAGATCATTATTAAAGTTTAAAACTAAAAAATGAACAAAAGTACCTGACAAAAAAGGTTGTCTTGAAAACTTTGAATTGACAATCAAAACAATAAATACAATTTTCACATCCATATTTAATAACTGAAATAAACATGAACAGAAAAGTAACAGTGACATGATTAACTAAGAAATCAAGCATGCTTTCAAATTAAAAAATTAAAAGTTTTTAACTTCGACAATTCGAAATTGGTATTCAGTCAATTCTTTTACGTACCCGAGAAGCTGCTGCTAAATATCTTCTTAGAAGAGTGGATCGGATGCTATTAGGATTCTTTAAACCAGGACATAGTGTGACCACTGTAGCTTTTCGAGCAGGGGGGGAGTTTGGGTCTATAGCCTATGTTACAAGCCCCGCTGACTGCCCTATTTATCCTCGGAGGTCGCTACAAATAAATATTTGGGATCGTGGTGAAAAGACAATAAATAAGAATTAAATGTAGGAATAACGTAAAGATTTATTAAAGAATTACAATTCGGGTCCCGCGACGGAGGAATTTAGCTTCTGTATAATATTGGTTCCACCATTTACCAGTTTCCATCAGTCAGCTGACAACGTACGGCAACCTCCGGCGGTATCTTCAAACACAACTAATAAGAACACAAAGAATTATATAATAGGTTATGACTCCAGGAACATATATCTACAAATTGTACATTAGGTGTAAAGGTGCAAACTCTATAAACTATTGGTTAGGTATACGGTGCTGAATACTAGGTGCAAACTTTATTAACTATTGGTTAGGTATACGGTGCTAAATACTGGATGCAAACTTTATTAACTATTGGTTAGGTGCAAACTTTATTAACTATTGGTTAGGTGCACGGTGCTAAATACTAGGTGCAAACTTTATTAACTATTGGTTAGGTATACGGTGCTAAATACTGGGTGCAAACTTTATAAACTATTGGTAAGGTGCATGGTGCTAAATACTAGGTGCAAACTTTATTAACTATGGGTTAGGTATACGGTGCTAAATACTGGGTGCAAACTTTATTAACTATTGGTTAGGTATACGGTGCTAAATACTAGGTGCAAACTTTATTAACTATGGGTTAGGTATACGGTGCTAAATACTAGGTGCAAACTTTATTAACTATTGGTTAGGTATACGGTGCTAAATACTGGGTGCAAACTTTATTAACTATTGGTAAGGTGCACGGTGCTAAATACTAGGTGCAAACTTTATTAACTATGGGTTAGGTATACGGTGCTAAATACTGGGTGCAAACTTTATTAACTATTGGTTAGGTATACGGTGCTAAATACTAGGTGCAAACTTTATTAACTATTGGTTAGGTATACGGTGCTAAATACTGGGTGCAAACTTTATTAACTATTGGTAAGGTGCACGATGCTAAATACTAGGTGCAAATTTTATTAACTATGGGTTAGGTATACGGTGCTAAATACTGGGTGCAAACTTTATTAACTATTGGTTAGGTATACGGTGCTAAATACTAGGTGCAAACTTTATTAACTATGGGTTAGGTATACGGTGCTAAATACTAGGTGCAAACTTTATTAACTATTGGTTAGGTATACGGTGCTAAATACTGGGTGCAAACTTTATTAACTATTGGTAAGGTGCACGGTGCTAAATACTAGGTGCAAACTTTATTAACTATGGGTTAGGTATACGGTGCTAAATACTGGGTGCAAACTTTATTAACTATTGGTTAGGTATACGGTGCTAAATACTAGGTGCAAACTTTATTAACTATTGGTTAGGTATACGGTGCTAAATACTGGGTGCAAACTTTATTAACTATTGGTAAGGTGCACGGTGCTAAATACTAGGTGCAAACTTTATTAACTATGGGTTAGGTATACGGTGCTAAATACTGGGTGCAAACTTTATTAACTATTGGTAAGGTGCACGGTGCTAAATACTAGGTGCAAACTTTATTAACTATGGGTTAGGTATGCGGTGCTAAATACTAGGTGCAAACTATATAAACTATTGGTAAGGTGCACGGTGCTAAATACTGGGTGCAAACTTTATATACTATTGGTAAGGTGCACGGTGCTAAATACTGGGTGCAAACTTTATATACTATTGGTAAGGTGCACGGTGCTAAATACTAGGTGCAAACTTTATTAACTATGGGTTAGGTATGCGGTGCTAAATACTGGGTGCAAACTCTATAAACAATTGGTTAGGTGCACGGTGCTAAATACTAGGTGCAAACTTTATTAACTATTGGTTAGGTGCACGGTGCTAAATACTAGGTGCAAACTTTATTAACCATTGGAAGTGCTAGATCTATGGTGCTTGGTACATTCGGGTAATTAAAAGAAAAGTTATTCAATTTCAAATCTACATACAAATACACATTTTCTTAACCAATGCTACGTTTCTGGAGTTCCATTTGCTATGTACAAACTGCTTTTTACTGGGAGAAGCTCAAATGGAAAGGTTTTCCCAGGGTCAGAAAAACGACACATAATGCGATCATATCTGATAACTCTTAGGGTGCTCGGATACAAAGAAAACATGAAAGATTGCACTAAAACAAACCTTACGTTGAAACAATCCTTAAAAATATCCTGTGAGCTGCTGTCCCTCGTCCTGTTGGTTTGAATGCTCTGAAGTTTCTGACGCCGAATCTAGATCCGCAAACCTGAGCTTAGCGTGTGATTTACTTTGACCAAGCGCAAGGCTCCCAGTTCCCGCCAAAGTGATGTCACTGTGACGTTACAGTAAAAGCGCGAATCATAGGGCTCTAATTTTCCCGCCTAATAAACGTCACACTTACGTCAAAGTGGCGCGAAAGCAATTTGACCTTTGGCCTATGTCCGCCATTAACTAACGATCTACCTGCAGGATGGAGATTTGTTACACTGCCCTCCCCCTACAATGGAATTTGTCTCAAATTGGTTTGAAAAGTAGGAAACCAAAAAACAAACAAACAAACTTATATCTGATACTTCTTTACTTATCTAGAATTAGTCATCTAAAGAATTCCAATGATCCTTTAACTTCCTTATGTTTATGTTCATGCTGAGTCCCGGCATTATTTCCACTACCCTGACATGGCTGGTATTTAAAGGTGGAACTGTGGTTTGAGCTTCGACTGCTGGTGTACTCTTCATTTCAGGTGTTCTGGATATTGACGGTGATCTGGACTTGGACCTGGACCTGGAACTGCCTGAACTCATGGAAGTCGATAACGACGGTTCCCTCAATCTTATTCTGAGTAGACTCTGCTTACGGCGCTTGACCGGGGTTGATTGTTTGGCTTCTCTTGGCCTTTTATCTCCCCTCAGCTTCTCCGGCATTATTTTATCATCTAGGGTATCTATGTACTTCTCAAAGTCTCGTTCAACTTCATGACCAGTCCCTCCGGTACTCCTCTCAATGATAGACATTTTAAACGTGGAGGCTCTTGGACATTTTGGGTGATTTTCTTTCCTCGGAAAGAGATAGGAACACCCACTGCACTGGTAGCAGTACCCGGAGTGCTGTTCCATAATATGCCTTTTAACCAGAAACTTCCTCTCAAAACGAATCGAGGTTTTGCACACTGCACACTTGTATTTCCTCTCAGACATCCTGGAAGAAAACAATAATACTATTTCTAATGAAACATAATTGAACAATCATGAACAAACCATATAAAGTACTAAGCACCAAGATCTACACTAAAGTAAAACCTATGTTGTTCGTTGGGGGGGGGGGGGGAGGAGCACTATTGAGGTTAAAAGACTTTCAGTATTAGCTGAAAACCACTTCGGCGGATTTATCCCTTTGTATAACCTTAATTTGTCATGGTGTACAACTTTACTAGCACTGTTTTGTTTTAACTTAATTCGATACAAAAGATCTCTTAATTTTTCTATGATTACATAAGGACCACCCAAGGGAGCTGTTAATTTCCGACTCAAACCCTTCTTTTTATTTGGACACTTGTACCAAACTGAGTCTCCAACAGAGAAAGTGTGCAGACCTGCCGTGACATCATACATTTGTCAGCAGGCTCAAAAGGTGTAGACAATTGATGGAGTTTCCATGACTCACAGGTTCCGTCGTTCAAATAGATTTGGCAATAACAAGAAGTTTCTCTTGTATATAGCTTGTGCGTGTCAAAACCAACCACAGCATGGTATTTCATGGTACCTTTTACTGGTCTGAGCTTAAGTTGAGAAATCAAGTTCTGCTTTTCCTGACACTGAACTTTGGCAAGCCATAAGAAATCAATTTCCTTGGTTGTTGAATTGGCGGCCGAAACGAAAAAGTCAGACGCATCCTGAATGACAGCAGCACCCATCCTCATAGCTTCATCTGGGGCCCGTTGCCAGAACGATCCTAAGTCAGGATTATCCTAACTTATCCTAAGTGTCAAAACTAAGGATAAAGCACATTTTGCCGGAAAAATCCTAACTTTATGATTATCCCAAATTTAAAATCATGACGTCATACAATCATAAATATTTATGATTGCCCAAGACCACTCCTAACTTTATGATAAGTAAGGATTGAATGCATATTTTGTACGTGCATTGGTTGATGAACGAAGAATTTTCACGTGTTAATTGGTATAAATGGCGAATATGTAAGATATTTTTATTGGAAATGAAAATTCGTGCAATGATTTCAATTTTTGAAAAACATAAATTAGAAATGTACGATATTAGAATATTTGGGTGGGGATTTGTAGTCAAATACTATAAAGGTTCTTCACAAATATACATTGATTTATTTCTTTGCACATAAACATTTTGTGCTAGTAATAAGACATTTATGCATATATTCGGATCTCATCATGATATAACGTCAAACTAGTACTATAGAATGAAACATTATCATCTCAAATTATCACTACATGCATTTTCCCTGAAGTCGGCCACTGTGTCAGTACCGGTCGTACAAAATAGAATAGTATAGTTGAAAAATATATTTTATAAGTATAATAGTATTTATCCATTTCGCAAGAAAACACTGTATATTGAAATATGAATGTTTAATTTAGCAAAATATATGATATTTACGTTACAATATGTAACGTAAATATCATGGTCATTTTCTTTGACACCATAGCATATATACGTTTGACCTTGTTATCATCAAATTGGTCACCAATTACCCTAGCTAGAATAAGCTGATCACTCTTATAAATAACTGTAAACGTATCTTTCAACGATGATATGTCTGGGTCCCGTCGTATTTGTATTCGTTTCTTACTGGGGTTGATGTTTTGATTATGCAGTCAGGTTGTTTATACTTCAAGATCATTTCCAAGGCTAATCTAGGCCTAACCATGTGCTTTGAACATAGGAAATAACTCTAATTAAGGGTCTCGGTAACGTAAATATTGGTAACGTAAACATCATTCGAAGCTATTGAAGATCCATACTTTATAATTTGTTTAAATATATCATTCTTTGTCATTTAATGTGTCGTGTATATTGTGTTTATAATGTACAAATTTCAGATGTTAGATTTAGGAATGTTTTCTGTCAAATTATGTGGTAACGTAAATACTCTTCAAAATTTGTTCATTTTCAATAGTTTGTTACAAAATGTAAAATAACAAATAACTTAACACATATTTCGTAAAACTGTTTTACTCTATTCTGTTTAACATGTTTTGAATCATCCGCAGAAAACAAATATTATGTATTCATTTAAACAATATGAAGAACTTGTCTTGGCAAACATGCAATCAGCCCATAATTGCGAATTTTTCGAATTGGCGACAATTTTTACATTCATATTCTCATCACACAGTGGGCAAAACATAGTCACATTTATCATTTTTATTTACACAAATGGTTCATCCTGCTACTAAATAACTTTTAATCATGCATTATGTACAATGTTAAACGTTTGTATGGGTATTTTTTAACGAAAATTGTTAAAGCGACAGTAACGTAAGTATCGTTTTCGAGAATTAAAGCACATATAAAACAATGTCATCGGATTTTGAGATGTCTTGGTGATATTAATCTATGCGAGTTAAGTCTAACCTAAATCACTGAGCATAAAAATACCTTTTTTGCCGTTTTTATTATATCAAATCATCCTGTTTGTATTAGAGACATGCAATTGTTAACTTTTTTTGAGAATGGGCCAACTATTATCTTCCCTTTTATAACCATCTTGATGTATGATGGACAATGAGGTTGGAAGGAATCCATTTTTGTTGATCCTCCCTCGATTCCGCCTCCTCCCCACCACCACACCTGTTATGCTTAGCTTGACCCCGGAGCATCTAGCATGTGTTGAAATTTTTTGTTCTAGGTGGGGCATGAGAAGACGTACTCCGACAGCAAGTGTCCCATTTTCATATTTCCTCTTTTATAAGAAACGAAACTGATATATTCCTTATATATTTTAATATAAAAATAAAATATAATATATAAAAAAACAAGTAACAATATGCAAAATAAGCGTGGCAGTGATAACAACGATAGTAATCAATAACTACGACTATAAAAAATCAAAACAAAATGCACAATACAAAACAGGGGCGTGTGCAAGAAGGGTTCAAAAATACCGATTTTTCCCACCGTGAAGACAATTCCTGGACATGCACTTGATGAAATATAAAATACAAATTCAGTTCCTACACTTGAACCAGCAGGCAGCAATAGACGAATATTCCCGCCAAAAATTATCATTGGTGGAGAACACAAACCAACGTAGTTTATCGGTCAAATTGGTGAATGACGTTGAAGGCGAAAATGGCATTATTTGTGCACTTCAATCGCATATGGTGTTTAATATTGGAACACTGGATAGCTCGGATCACTTTACACTTGATATGGCATTAATTCAGATTGACCTCCTTTTCATTAATGCGTAATTGGAATGATATAAGTTTAAAGGAAATACATACCAAATATGGACGAATTGATGGTAAACAAACATTAGATAACAATAACATAACATTATAGCATAATTTCTATTATGAAAAAGTATTGGTGCTTAGGCCCTACAGAACTTTTTGTCTTAATAAACGTGCAGCCTAGCATTAATGACCACATCACAAAAGTGTAATAACTTGCTCTGTCAACGGTGCTTCATTCTAAACATATTTCAAGATATCGCGCAATTTCTTGCGTTTAGAACCAAACGGTCTCGTTGAAAGTTACGTTCCCACTCTTCAATATATTATGGTTAACGGAAACCAAGATTGCCGATTGATATAACAGTATATAATTGAACAAACAAATCCGTGAATATGCCTTTAGAAATCATTAATTGTAACATTATTAGGACGTTTTTAGAAAGTTTGAAAATTCGGGACCATTTAGTAAAATATATGCAATCATAATCAAATATACCCCACTTATTCAATAACAATCACTTGTTTAAAGGAATAAAAATCTTTCAGATAAACCTCTGAACCCAAACAATATATCTGGAATACATAGAGTACGTTCATTTTGAATGCGAAATGAAATGAGGTCACTTCGGTAGTTGGTTTCGATTTGGTAATATTTCAGTTAATCAACGACACGTTCTGAAGTTTACCATCCGTACGAATTTGGTCCAAATCTGTACACAAACTTTTTTTCAATCACAGGCTCCAAGATCTTACGATGGTAGTAATACCTACAAATAAAAAGTAGGAGAAGTTAATTGCAGATTATAGCAGGCTGCCCGGCGACACTAACATTTATAAAAATTCCTACATTTTTTTTTTGGTTTGGCTAAAAATCCTTAAAAAAACTCAAGGGGATTTTAGAATTCAAGTGGAAATCCTAAAAAAAAAACTTATTTTTCACATAAAGTGCTATTTCTTTTTATATTTGTACTCTTTCAATTTTGAAAAACACAGTCGACCAGTGGATTAATGAGACAATAGAACCTTGGGAGACGCCCTTCCTGTACTTAAAATAGTTTATTGTCAAATTTGCAAAGGTACGTCCATTTAAATGTCTAAAACGACAGAATTTAACTATAAAATTTGTTAATTATAGTCCTAAATTTGTGTGAAACAGTGCTGGAAGCCGTTATAGTTGTTATTATGTTCCCTTGGATACCTTACCAATTGATTCAAACATGACGATGATGATGATGATTTTACAGATCAGAATATAGTGAACTTACGCAATTAACGACAAATAGGCGTTCATTGATGGCTGCTGAAGTAGAAAGATAAGAAAAGGAAAGTGGAAAAAATAGTAGAAGCTTACCTCATTGCTCGACTTAACTTCTCATAAGTCATATTATCATTATTTTTCTTGCTTCCCCAAAGTTGTGCCACGGCTTTTGATTGGTTAAATCTGAACAACCCCTGACATCGGTCTACCCATTCAGCGTATGATGGGTTGAATTTTGGATTTAATAATAACCCTCGAATGAACTCCCATAACCTTTCTGACCTTTGACCTGAAATGTTCAAATTGTTTTATAAGATACTTGTATAAAATGATCTATCAAGGGTTGCATCGGAAAAAATATCTGAGGCACAAATGAGAATGGTTGCTATTATGCAAATACCTAAATTGTAACATATTATGCTAGATGACAAACCAACAGAAAGTACGTTATGACAAGAGCGCTATTACGATTTCAACACAATTACGTACTAAATTTTAATGGATCTCGAAAAACGAAATGTTGTAACGGATGTGAATAAAGATGCGGATGAAAGAAAGGTGGCAATCATTTACCTTTTTTATGTTCATAATGAGGGATATGTCTTCTAACTGGAGGTGTAACCTGATGTTCGGACGTCTCTTCTGAATAACGATCCCCTAAAAAAGACACCAAAAGGAATTTAGAGCACCACTCTTCTGCACGGTCCACAACCATAAAGTTGAGGTAAGAATGCTTACATTTTACAAACAATATTTTCGCGAATTAAAACCAACAATATTGTGAGCAATTATATTTGATTCTTACGATTGACATAAAATATCTATTAAAGTGTGCACGTACCTCTTGTGAGCCTTGGTTTAGATCCATTGTTTTTTTCAGTGTACTAGTCAATACAGGCATAGGCCTACAGTTTGTTTTCAATGACACGCGAGAGACCTGTCAGAATCTTTCCCCCTATGACGTCACAGCGGTAAGCCGCCATCTTTACTGGAAGCGTGTATAGGCCTACGTTAGCAGCAATGGCGGATTTGATAGCCATACAGCGTATGATTACTTTTCTAAACACCTGATACCAGTTTTCATTTTGAAATATTTACTCATTTATTGATATACTTACTCATATGAAGTTCATTAGCTGTTACCAATATATTGTCAATATGTATGTTTACACGGATTTTGAGATTCGTTTTTCGTTCTGATCGATCATACTTGGGATCTAAAATTTCATGTCTTGTTCCTTAGTGATTGAGATAGAGATTGAAATAGTAAATAAACACTACATCCCCTCACCTGTATGATTGTCTGTGTAACAATTCTGTTGGTAAAAACCCTCCAAACCTGTGTCACTATAACGCATTGTTTCATTGGCAACACCTGAGCAATCTACAATAAATGACATGGATTTATTCTTCCAGGGGCCAAAATGCAAAGAACTGTCTCCGAAACTCACTTGTTCACAATCATTTCGACACTTTGTATAAACAAAGGTGTACACTAGATAAAGGAATAACAATTGGCATGGTTGTGAAAATTATTGTGACAACTTATGTGACAATCTCGCCTCCAGGTGAGGTAGGCCTACTAAGTGGGAATAACTAATACACACCAGGGCCCCGTTCCCCTTTGCGATAAGGATTGGTTGTAAGTGTTGTATTGTACAATATATCCCAATAATTAAATTATATCACACATTCCCAAAAAGGGGAAAATAATTAACACTATATTATTGTCCTGTTATATGACGTTTCGGATTATCGCCTTCTTCAGAAACAATCAAAATAGACCTCGATCACATCTTATTCCTTTATTTTACTAATTATTTAAAGTTTACAATATTACTAAATAAATCGCGTTTTTATGATATCGGGATAAGGGGTACCAGAGCCTCATTCCTCAAGACATCTACTAGTATCCTAGATTGGAAATGGAAACCGTGATTTCAAATTAGAAATATCACTTACCATCTGAGAAGAAGGATGTGGTGGAAGACGTCGATGACGAAGGAGTCGATTCACCACCAGATGGATATTTAAGGTAATAATCTGTAAAACATTCTATGCTGTCGAAGTGGGTGGATGTGGACGAAGTGGACATGTTCGGTGATAATAAAGACCTTTCTGAAAATATCATAACAAGAAGTGAGGTGAATCCTCAGAAGATGACGTGGAATGAGTTGAGTTGAAGCCTTTAAAAATCTAAATTAAGATTCTAAAAGGAAGGTTGAGGCTTGGTAAAAGCTATGCTGCACCTTCGAAAAAGATAGATGCATGGACTCCAATTTGAATAAACCACCGCTATAATAAAAGGTTAAACGTCAATATAAGATAAACGGAGAAAAATATATAGGTCCATTGTAAGAGCAAGCCTAACAAAATCTCAAGCATTAGGAGGAAATAAATGAAACATCAAACGTCATCTTTTAAAAAAAAAATAAGCGTTATCTAAATTAAGACCACCTCACTTACCGTTGTTGATATCATCAATAATTTGTTGGACGGCGGAGTTACAGGAATATTCACTAGTCGGCGACAACATATTGTTTTCATTGAATTTATTTGTTATATCTTCGCTTTCTGGTGATGGAGACATTTGACTTGATTCTGAATAAATAAATAAATAAATAAAAAATAAACAAACGAATAAACAAATAAAAAATAAACAAATGAATAAACAAATAAAAAATAAATAGATACAAAATAAATAAGTAAAAAAATAAGTAAATGAATAAATAAATAAATAAATAAAATGTATTTCTTAATTAATACAGAATAAGGTATAAGTTTAAAAAAACATAAGATATTTTCTGAAATTTTTAACATAGGCTATGTCAACGTATTTGTCTACGTACTGTATGAATAAATCAAATCTAAATGTACAAGTAATTTTCTAGAACCAAATGATATATTTCAGTTTTGATGCCTACCTGCCGGCGTTTTCAGTTCATGATACGACAACATAGGGACGTCATTTCCAGACATTTTAACCATAAATATTTATTAATCTATTAATAATGAATAACGATAATCAAACAATGAAAAATGAAAATAACTTAAAATTTGCAGGTTGTTCACACCTTATTTTATATCGAATATGATTATTAAGTATAATAATAATAATAATAAACTCTTTATTTTACAATGGTCAGAATTAGGCTCAATACCACGAGTGATACGGTCCTGTCTCACACTCAGCCAATGGGGACAAACATAGATACAATATACAACATATAGACAAAAAAAAAAGTAAACCAAGAATAATCTAAGAGATTCCTCCAATGAAGACATCATCAAATTAAAAAAAAATTCTTAGTATTCGGGCTTTATTTTTTTTATAATAACTCCAGGTTGCGTTTCAATAATTGTAATGAATCGTCACGTTGCAGAGGAATTATAAATTATTATAATAAATATCAATGCATAAACAAAAGTTTCATAGCGTTTTTCTTTTTTTTAAAAAGAAGAGAAAATTAAATCAAAGCTGGCTAGTATAATACAAATTTAACTATCAAAATGTCAGTCACATAATATACTACTTGCAATGTCAACGAATTTTGTTCGGATTCCAGCATTCATAGGTTTAATCTGGTCAGAATGTCTAATTCCAAAACAATAAGAAAGAAAAATGTACATAAGCATTTATTTTGACATTGTAAGTCCTGGAAAGATTTAAGAGTAACAAATATAACATACCTAACGGAAATACTGCAGCGCGCCAAATTATCTGTACGAAGTAGGCTCATCTCGTTTTAAAGGGCACGCGACGACGTCAATTGAGGAAGTTGATTATATCATGACCTGTGAGCAGGAAAATATTTTTTTTCCCCAAAATTTACTAGAAATTCTGGGTGATTCCCCTGCACTCTGGTACTGAACAGTTATCGTCAATAATTAAAGTTTATTTTATATAGAAATAAATCTTTAGAAAAGAACTTTAGATTTTAAATAGTAACTAATTTTTAATTCTTGATGGGCGTCGTTTACCTTTTTTTCTGCATAACAAGAATAGGAATTAGATAGAAGCGATGTTATTGTCCGCTGTTTTATTATGTTCGTGGGTTTTAAATGGGAAATTATTTTCTAATCATATTTTTTAATAGATAATTTATTCAAAAGACCGCTTTTATTAGAAAAGCTGAACAATTTTGCTTGATTGATCAGATTTTTTATTTATGTTAGAAAAATAATCTCATTTAGGACTTTCACAAAAGCGCCGTATAAGATAGAATGAGCAAGAAAGTAGAAAATTCATCTGTATGTGGCAAAAAGCTCCCCCAATCATTCTTAGTGCATGGCATAAATCAACAATAATCTTTGTAAATAAATTGAAATTTCGAGTGGAAAAGACCTTCCTTTCGGACTGAAATTTAACCTCTGTAATAATCACATTTCCGAATAATTATTATTTGAACAGTTGTCATTTTCATCAACTCAAAGACTATCTTAGACTATTAAAGCTTACTTTAGGTTGATATTTCCATTCATACAAATTTAATATAGTCAGCAAAAGGGCTATTCTGAACTCAATGTGGATGAGTGTAGGTCAATTGCACCAAACCAACATGATCTTGATTTTTTTTAATGCAGATTTCAATACATGCATATATTGATATCTAAAGAACAATAAAATCCTTTTTATACGCCCTCATATCTCTATGAGGACGTATATTGTAGTCACCCCTGTCCGTCCGTCCGTCTTCGACTTTTTCGTTAGGCGTATATGGCCGTGGTCCACTATCTTTATAACTAAAAATTAGATTGAAATCAGATCCACTTAATTGAAAGAAAATTATAAACACACTACATAGCTTAAATAAAACGTTTCGCATCAGTCTAGAAACGCTACACTTTTTCTGATCATAAAAGTAGGGGAAGGTCGGCCAGTTTCGAATCTAATCTGATAGCCATCGTTTATTTAAAATTTAACCTAAAATGAAATGTCAAAATAGAAGGACGAAAACAAAGAACAGAGAAAGAAAACTAGAAAAACAAGTTTCTAATCGCACTTACTTAATGTACTCATATTAATTACGCATTTAGTGAAATGCATCGGAGCATCATATTTTTCTGCATTGGATTGTTTTCCCCCTGTAATAAAAATACGTTTAAGCAAAACAATTCCGTTAATAAAAAATCTCGTCCAAAATCATGGCAAAATCGAGAGAAATAGTTCTATAGTAGAGGACTACTCCAAAGAGAAGTACCACCAGGTGTAAATGATGCAGGTCGGAGGGACTGACATGGAAAAAGCGTCTTGTCATTTGGATGGGATAATAAATTGAGGCCCCGTGTGCTACAGGCTGTGCACGTTAAAGATCCCTCGACAGATGGAAATAGGAAATAAGAGCAGGCTAATGCCACTGTCCTGGCAAAATATCCTTCATTGCACACTGCATGGCGTTAGCCCGTCCTCAATTAGCCCATATAGGTGCAAAAAAGCAAGACGTTAAACTGCATTCATTTCATTTCATTTCATTGGATTGTGCACAAGATGCAGTGTTCCATTTATCATTTTATCAGAAAATTTCATAAAACAGACGAAGGATCAGGATGAAATAGATACCAGAGAAAACAATCCTAGAAGTATAGTTGCCAAGGATTCGAGTTATTTTCTAGAAATTCGGTCTCCATTTTATTCATATAAGTTCCTACCTGCGAATTTTTCATGAGAGAGAGAGAGTTCATTTATATATGATTACATGGTACATTGGGGTTTAAGAAAAGTATAGTTTCGGTTTGAGGACTGTGTAAGGATTCCATGTGACTCCTCCAGTCCACGGCTCCAAAGATATTGTTTGAGTTCGGAAATAAAATTAAACAGTATCCAGAGGTAGCCCACTACATCCAGAAATACTACAGTATGGCACAATAATTAATCTGAATTTTGGTATTTCATGAATTTTGTTGTTAAATCCTAAAGAAAACTAAATAACTGTGTAAAACACTTTATCCGTAGGCCTAATCCTGAAAATCTAATATTTGTACTTCTTATTTCACAATTTTCGGAATTTAATAATGAATTTGATTCTGTAATACAACTTGAATTATATTTCATAGCACAAGGATTAAACAATTTTTGCATTCCATGAGAAGTTCTGAAAAGTTGTATTCTCTTCTCATACTTTTGATGAGCTCCTTTAATGAAATCCTTCACTTTTTTATATTACATAATTTCCAAAGTTTCAAAATCAGAAGCTTATGTTTATAGAACCATGTTCGTTTTTAATTTGGCTTTTTGGATTCCTTGGATTCCAAGGGTTTACACTTTTACTCTTTACTTTTTCACAAAACAAAACTTATTATGGAAATGGAGTAACAGTTCGAAATGGCCAGTCTATATGGAATATTCCGTGTGGAAAATTAGAATTTTATCCAAGGTCTGGTTCATTATTCCAATCCAATTTTTTTACTATATGACACAGTTTCAAAAATCAGATACTCCAAATATTTAGGAACCTTTTCACGTTTATTCTGGGCTATATTCTCAATATTACTAGTTTTGAAATGTGTTCCTAAATCCGAATAAAAAACACATTTTTTGTCTGATTTATTTTTTGTGATTTTCGTTATTTGGAAAATGGACATACCAAACGAACTGATCGGTGTGGAAAATTAGTTGGCTTTGTTAATCCAATTCAATTCTTACCATAGCAGTGATGGAGAGTCACTGAAATTTCATTATTTAAAGTCTCAGTGCAGGAACCAAGGAAATTCATTAAGGATAAATTAATTCTTGAGGAAAATTTGCTACCGAATTGAAGAAAACTGGTAAGGAATAGAGGAAAGAAAGAAAGTTATCATTAGATTTATGTTTTTTTCCTTATTATTAGCGTTTGATTCGAACGCAGTAATTTGTAACAAAGGTGTATTGAGACTGATGGCATAATATCATTCTTAGTAGTATTAATTTAATTTGACCCGAAATGTCATATAGCTACTACTAGTATACTACTTTTAATTTTATTGGATTTTCTTTCTTAAAGCGTACCTGTACAAAGCAATGTTATAGATTTTACAATTATTATAAATTTTACAGTCAAAATCTGTACGAAGCAATATTATAAATTTTACAGTCAAAATCTGTACAGAGGAATATTATACATTTTACAGTTAAAATCTGTATGGAGGAATATTATAAAAATTACAGTTAAATTCTTTACGGAGCAATATTATAAATTTTTCAGTTAAAATCTATACGGAGCAATATTATAATTTTTACAGTTAAAATCTATACGGAGGGATATTTTAAATTTTACAGTTAAATTCTGTACGAAACGGTATTATATATTTTATAGTAATGGAATCCGAAATTTCGACTTGTGCAAAATATTTTAAGAAAAAGTAAAATTATATATATTTTTGTTAAAATGCTTTTGTCAAAATATTTTCATTTTGACAATTATGCACCCTATCTTGAATAAGGAGAGTTGTAATTAATGTTATAATTCGAAGAGAGCCAAATCATAAATATTACAAGCAAAATTCGCTTGAAAATTCATTTTAAGAATTTGGCGATAAAATCCATTAATTGCAATAAGAGTAAATTGGTATAGCACAGTGGAATATTACAAAATTACAGTCAAATAAAAATACGTGACCAATTACGTATCTTAATTGTATCTTATTGGCTAAACGACTGCGAGATTAGTCTACCTCGTGAATATTCATATATCCAGACCCAGTCAACATTAAGGTAAACTTTAAAAATATTAAATATCCTTATAAACACTGAGGAAATGTAAGGGTACTTCTGTATTATAATCACTACTAAACTACTTAAAATAACATTAAATTAGACCATGATCAATGTTGTAATTTGATTTTATTACAAGGAAAATTGTGGTTTGACACCAATCTTCACAAAAGATAATTAGCTTAAACTACGAAAGTCTTAATTTAATACTTCCTTTTATAATATGGGTCGTCTGAATTAGCCATACGACTTGCTGACAACTTGTAACTAATACCCCGTACGATTTTTTGAGAAACTGGCAAATAAACTTATTCGGTTATAAACAGAAGTTAACCAGATAGAAAAATCGTCCGGATCCGATCCAGATAAGTTGCATTGCGAAAGCAAACAAGAAGTTGTCCTGATAAGTCTATCACGTGGGGTTTCACGGTATAAACACTTCAAAATGGCGTTTCTTGACGAAAAGTGTGTAATTAACTAGATAGGTTAATACAAGTTTGTCACTCGGAATATTCCTATACGTGCATGGCCAAAAACTCAACATAATGTCGTTTTGAAGACAGATGAAGGAAAGTTGGCATGTTATTTCATGCGGAAATATGTGAAGGGAATGTGCTGGCGTTTCAATGAAAAAGTGGTTTTAACAACAACGAAATGCTATTGCTAATATGGGAAAATTTACTAACAGTTCCTGGTTCAAACTTTCTAGAAAGTAGAGCTTGAGCGTCTGTCGACCTATTCCATTTCCAATGATTACAAAATCTGACGATTAATAAATTTGTAAGTTTTTAAATAAAAAGATAGATAAGGTTCTTTTAAAAATTCGTTTTATTACTTTTTTTATGGGAAATTTTAAGATTTATTAAATCTATAATATTGTCAATGAATCTCAAATTAATAACTTCTGAATATTGGCATTGTAGATATTTAGATGGTACAAATCAATAAAATTAATGGCGATGTTTGAATTTATTCAATTTTATTTGAGGTGAATCGGTCCAGATCGGTTCAGATATTACGAAGGCTATTTTATTATATAAACAGTATCTATTAACCCATATATAGCCAGCTTTTTAAAAATTTTGGAAACCTCTTTAGAAGTGTTCTACAGCACAAATATAGGTAGAAATGACACTTAAGAGTAATTTTATTTGTAAATTTGAGTTCGTATACCTGTTTTTTGTAAGTTTCCCATAAATGGGCCATTGGCTACGACTGGTCACAGGTATTTTGATTATCCGAAAACATACAGATGGTGAGAAAATCAAACGCTGTATCAAGTTAAACTTATTTAATTCATTTTAATTTGAAATCAATTCATTTAATTACATTAATATTAAATGTATAATCAAATTTGAATATCTAGCGATGAAACAGAAGACTACAGTTTAGATGAAGTGGCACGTTACATTTACAGCATATCATCATAGTCTTCTTTCCACATTCAGCACTTCGTCTTCTTGATTCACCAGAAGCTATGTGATGGTTCATTCCATCTGTTCGTATTACGGCAGGAACTTTTTTGTCAGTTCTTCTGGAATGTGATGTAAGTGGTCTACCAATATTACGTGCATATTTATAACGTCTAGTGTAAACATCAACTATTTCCCGCTTGAACGCAAGTTAGTCGATACCAGGTTGATTTTTGCGACAAATGAGCCAAGCATTTTGTGCCATAACATCTAACAGGTAAGCAAATAGGGGCCACCACCTCCCATTGTTGCATTATAAACCCTGATAGGATGAGGCTGATCAACCTGAATGTGAGATTTTTCCTTAGAAGAAAAACGTTTAGCCTTTTCTATAGGTAAAACACCTGTTGAATTTGAACATCGGGTAACGACACTGTTATCATTCCAACTAACGTCAAGTATGTTGTGAATATGGCCAAATCGATAATCATAAGCCCCTCTGGGCAATTTACCAAGATCTTTAGAATTCATGATTGGACATTTCTGTAGACGATTAGAGCGAATAGTTCCTACCGCACCTATCCCAGCTACAGCCAAATCAGCCAATAATTTAAAAGATGTGAAAAAGTTATCGAAAGTAACTCTAACAGGTAAGTTTTCAGGTAAACAGCTAATCAAATTAGTAACTACAGAATAACCTAACCCATTGGATTTGTCATATTTTGCGCAAGCTCCTTGATAAGGATCTAATTGGACAACATATCCGGTAGTTGTAGCTAAAGACCATGTTTTGAAACCAAAGCGTATAGGTTTATTCCTATTGCACTGTTTTGCGCCGTGCCTTCCAAAGTAAGGAACCATGCTTTCGTCAACTGATAAGTTTTGCTCCATAGGGAAATACCGTACACATCTTTCATTGACGAGGTCAAATAATTTTCGGACTTTGGCAAATTTATCATTAGGGGGCAAAGCATTATTATCAGCTAAGTGTAGGTATTTCATTATGTTGTTGAACTGATTTCTAGACATTGCTTCACTGACAGCTTCATTGTGAACATCAGGTTTTAGTTCCCAATACATATTCCTTCGTGGTAGTGTTGCATATCCAGACAAATATAATATTGCGACAAATAAATGAATTTCATCAGGTGTAGTTTTGAAATTATGATCTCCCTTTTCACTTGCATATTTATTGGTTTCTGTAACTATCAAACTGACAATATCTTCATCAAAAAAACATTCAAATATAGTTGAAGGTTAATAAACTTCAAGCAGAAATTCTGGTGTTGGCTCTCCCCACAATCTCTGACATCCTAAATTCTTTGGTATGTCGACTTTCCGCCATTGTGCTGGGGCACTTGGTATGATTTACAAAAACGGCTAATCGGAGTATTATTTGATTCGCATCTGATTCAGATACACCAGGGGTTAGATCATCATCCAGAATCTGAAAAATATAATTATATAAATATGTATATGTGTACAAAAGTATGGAATAAACGAAGATGACATATACCTACAACAGAAAGACAACAATTTAAGTATGTAAAACAACTGATGATACATCAACAAACATCCCAGATTCATGTTTTAAATTCAATGACCACTCACTGTTAAAATGCTCTCATCTTCAGGAATGTTTTCATCTGATCTAATAGTCACAGCTTCTCCAGAGATTAATTCAATATCAACATCCGCATCAGCTAACAATTGTTGTCTAGACTGGTTGTCAATGTCACCATTGTAGTCTTCATCTCCGCTACCTTCGTCCAAATTGGTTCCATCTCCAGGAGGTTGAATGAAAATGTCTGCACTTCGAATGTTATAGGTGTCATCTTCGATAAGAGCAACAGCTTCATGAACGTTTAAAGTTCTAGAACATAGGCTTGCGGCAAGTCTCGCAAGCGTATACGCCCACCAGCAGCTTGATAAAGAGGTAAATGTGAACACCAAAACAAACGCGATAGTAGAGTTTTATGCGATAAAAATTATCGCATCGTCATTAAATTCAATAGTGCACATATTCATAATGATATTGAAACACATACAAAATATCTAAAGGATCCATGGAGAATTGTAGCCTGTAGAGTGAGCACGAGAAAAAAAAAACGCGATATCTCGAAAGAAAATCATCGAATCATCACCAAATTCAATAGTGCACATCTTCATAATAATATTGACACACATACTAATTATCAAAAGGATCCATGAAAAATTCTAGCCTGTAGAGTGAGCACGAGAAAAAAAACCGAACGCGATATCAGAGTTTTACGCGATATCTCGGAATAAAATCATTGATTCATCACCAAATTCAATAGTGCACATCTTCATAATAATATTGACACACATACAAAATATCAAAAGGATCCATGTAGAATTCTAGCCTGTAGAGTGAGCACGAGCAAAAAAACGAACGCGATATCAGAGTTGTACGCGATATCTCAGAAGAAAATCATCGAATCATCACCAAATTCAATAGTGCACATCTTCATAATAATATTGACACACATACAAAATATCAAAAGGATCCATAAAGAATTGTTGCCTGTAGAGTGAGCACGAGCAAAAAAACAAACGCGATATCAGAGTTTTACGCGATATCTCGGAAGAAAATCATCGAATCATCACCAAATTCAATAGTGCACATCTTCATAATAATATTGACACACATACAAAATATCAAAAGGATCCATAAAGAATTGTTGCCTGTAGAGTGAGCACGAGCAAAAAAACAAACGCGATATCAGAGTTTTACGCGATATCTCGGAAGAAAATCATCGAATCATCACCAAATTCAATAGTGCACATCTTCATAATAATATTGACACACATACAAAATATCAAAAGGATCCATGAAGAATTGTAGTCTGTAGAGTGAGCACGAGGTAAATGTGAACGGACGGACGGACCGACGGACGGACGGCATGACCGACGGACGGACGGACGGACCGACAGGGGTAACCACAATATACGCCCATACTATCGTGTGGGCGTATAAAAATGACGACAATTTAATTTCTCTTCCATCACTGCTTCGATAATCTACATAAAACATATACTTATTACTTTTCAATCGTAATTAATAAATCATATCAACCAATGCTATTAATAATATCACAAGCATAAAAATACACTTTAACCAAACTTTACAAAAAAAATCAGCGACCTAACACGACTGGCGAGTTCGACCTGAATGACTTATTCATGAACATGAACACTGATTACTTAACTAACAAAGAGCGGAAATAAGTAAATCGATTTAAATGACAATTGAAATAAACCACAGTATGTCAGTATGAAAAAAACCCAATTTGCAGCCATTGGGTCATTATGGGACATTTTATAATTTGCTCGTAACTTCAACAGAAACGCTTGAAATGTGTCAATTGTTTGTCATAACTAATCACTTTGTAACATTTCATAGTATTTCTAGAGTTTTTTTCATGAATACAGAGCTTAAAATGTGAAAATTACTAACCTTTTTCTGCTTGACATTATTGTTGACATTTTTAAGGCTGTGGTGGGTTCAAGGGAGGTAACTCAATACAACTGCTAAAAGTAGACTTGATCGGACTAGTCGTAAACAAACTAGATTTTTTGATTTATAATATCATATCATATGTCCAGGGATGGGCTTGAACCAATATTTTTATGTTGTATTGATATTAAGTAAGGTGTCCCATTAATGGGACAATGGCTATAAATGGGTTAAGCAACTTCGGTTTCTCTTCCTCTCAATGATGCAGGTTGGGACTTGTTTTGACATAGACAAAAACATCTATTATTTCGGAAGTGTAAATCCTCTGACAAAACTGTCCTCATTGCACAGTACCCGAAATGGGGACGTACAAACCCTTAATAATCCCTGTAATCTTATTGACATATTCATTGAAATAGGGAGGAAGTTATGGTTACACAAATTAACGCATCGTTGAGCTAATTTTCGTCTGAATAGGGCGAATGATTCAAGCCTTTAAATGTTATTGCAGATTTTTAAGATGTCAATGTTAAAATATCATTGAAATAAAGTGTTTGTCATCAGTAATCACCTCAGATTTTATTTCTATTCTTGTTTTTTTCCCCATGGTTCAGTTTGCACGTGCATGTGATTTTTGTCATTTGAAAGATTATTATTAGCGTTATCAGATACATTGAAGGGTATTTAAAGATTAAACTGTTATGAGATAAGAAATTTCTAATAAAAGCTTTGAACTATTACCATAATATTGAAAATAAAGATGGTATAAGGTTTAACCAATTAAAACACGTCATAAAAAATTATCAACATAAGGGGGAATTCCCTAATATGAAATGTGCGTGCTCTAAGAACTGATAAATCATATCTAATAATTTAAATAATCGTGTTTTGTTTATCACTGTATAAGGAAAGTGAAACTTTACCATAGAAAAAAGAATGATAAAAAAAATATACTAGAACCACACGTGGCACAGAGTGGGACTTTGCAAATGTGCAAATTTGCTAAAGGGAATTTGAAAAAAACCTCGGAACCTGAACGAAAATCCCATGTGCAAAAGAAGTCGACAACTTTGAAAATTAGTGTTTTTTAAATGGTGTTAAAACCGGAAGTAATCAGCAGATCTGACATACGAACGTACCAGCTAAAACCCTATGTCAAGGACCTTCAACTTACTGAAGGTCACGGTCGCTTAAGGTCAAAATCACAAGATACAAGTCTTTGATATTTATAAACTTTGAAAATACATACAGTAACAACACCGGAAGTTGAAGGTAGACATCAAATATGAAAGTATATATGAATAGCCAAAGTCAATGGCAAAATATTTTTTTTAACCCTGTTCCCTTTTTTTTAACTACAAAGCTGAAATCAATGAGCCTTTAACATAAGCTAAATAAAGCAATGCTGTAACTGTAAGCAAGGTCATTTTTTTGAAAAACTTTAACTTTTTTTTGATAAACAAAATTTTGACAAAAACAAAATTTTACCCGGATGTGCCACGCCCACGTCAGATTTTTTGATGTGACTTTATTCATATTAATATTACCTAACTATGGCTAAATTATCAAGCCTTTACATCTATTGGTTAACCAGATATACAATCATAAATGTCAAAAAAGGTCAAAATCTATTATCGGAAATTTTGAAATTCTTAAACCTTGTTCCCTTTTTTGAACTATATAGCCGAAACATCTGAGATTTTGATATAATTAAGCTAAAGTAATGAGGTAAGTGTGTGCAGAAGCATTTTTCAAAAAAATGTATTCTATGTATATTTTTTTCCAGACAACAAAATGTAAGCAAAGTTAAAATTTTCCCGGATGTGCCACGCCCACCTCAATTTATTTTTGATGGATACATTTATATGGGGTATGTTTAATTATATTTCAATTTTGAAGCTTCTACATCTTATAGATCACGAGATATACATATATTAATGTCAAAAAATGAGAAAAATCGGGTAAAGGTTTCCCAAATTGCAAAATATAAAAAATTCAAATTTCAGATTACAATCCATTGTGATATATCGTTCGATAGAGCTCGTAAAGCACATTCAGAATCTGAAAAAAATAACTCTCTATGTGAATTAGGTAACGTGCTAGAGCAGTCCAAAGTTGTCAATTTTGCTGTTTTTGGACAGCTATAAAACCGGAAGTTGATATCGGAGGTCAAATATTAAAGTATCATCTGGTAGCTAAGGTCGATGACCTTTGACCTATTGAAGGTCAAGGTCATCAAAGGTCAAGGTCACGAGATATGAGCCTTAAAAATTGAAAAAATTCAACCGGAAATTGTAAAAAAGCAAATTCGAAATTCAAAAATCCACTTCCAAGAATTTTCTTCAATTTTTATGTTCTTTCATTTGACACCAAAATTATGAAATTCGGTTCAGCCAAATTGGCTGAATAAAAATCGAAATGTTTGAGGAAAATCAAAATGGCGGCCAAAGTTCCACTTGCGGGTGAAATTTTATTTTAAAATCGGCTGTAGAATTACGATGGCTACCGATCAGCATAATTTCGTTGAAATATTTAAATTTCACCGGAAGTTATTCAACCGGAACTTTAAATCGATTTTTCATTTGGACCGGAAGTGAAGTGAATATTTTGACTGTGTCACTTGATTAACATTTGTAGTCAAACTTTTATATCAAAATATCAGATCAATCTGACAAAGACTCAAAAAAAGTTAAAAAAAATCGAAATTCGATGAAGAAATGTTTGGTACGAATTTTCGATATTTGAAATTTTTTAACTCATATCACATCGGAATTTAGTCACAGATTCCAAAAATGAAAACCCGAGCAAAATCGGCCCAATAATGTGGCTTCCAGGGTAAAAAAAAACGTTTTTGCTCAGGTTGCAAAGTGCAATTTGCACATTTGCAAAAATGTTCCAATTTACATTTAAGCAGTAATTCCCCCAAATGTAAGAAATATTGTTGTTAACAGTTCATTGCAGCTGTTGCAGTTTAAGCTCTGTGCTCAGTAAAAAATATGAAGAAAAACAAACATTTTCAAAAAGTTAAAACTTCGACACAAAAAAGTGTGCAACGAAAATTCGAAATTTGAATTATTTTAACTCCAGTCATATTGGATATTCGCTAGAGATACGAACAATGAAAACCCGAGCAAAATCGACCTAAAAATGTAGATTTTAGAGCCAATAGTCTATTTTTTGCAAATTTTGCAATGCGCATTTGCTATTTTGCAAAATCGATCCAATGTATCTTTATGCAATACCTCGCCTAAAACTGAGATATATAGAAGTTAAAAGTTCACTGCAGCTGTCGCAGTTTAAGCTGTGTGCTCTTTGTAAAAAACGAAAAAAAAAAATCATTTCGATAATAAACTGGGACTTTGCGGAAGCAAAGTCCCATAAAAATGATATCTTTCGCGTGGTGATAATGTGTGCTGAACGTGATCGGCGTGTTTGTTTACTAATACATGGCAACAGAAATTGAAATGGTATGAAATGGTCTTTTTCTTACCACTTTTTGCACCATTTTGGGCTTTTGAGAACGGGCAAACACTATGCATTGAGCTATGGGGGTAATCTTGCCAGGGTCTTTAAAATACAGAGCCTGGCGCACACAGGGCTTGAGTTTATCGTCCTATCCATACTAGAAGCTTTTTTTTGCATATCAGCCCCTCCGGCCTACATCAATGAGAGAGGACGTGTCGTCAGCATACAGGCGAATATTGGCGTTGATATTATTAACAATGTCATTGATGTATATGAGTAACATGAGGGGACCGAGGACTGAACCTTGAGGAACACCATTTTGGATGACTTTTAGGTCGGAATGCTGACCATTTGTAACAACAGACTGGTTTCGGTTGCCGAGGTAACTGCTGAGGAGCGAATGAAACTGGCCTCTAATACCAAGTTGGTACATTTTATATAGAAGTCCTTTATTGCCAGACGCGATCAAAGGCCCTGCTGATATCGCAAAATATTGCCTTGACCTCAGTTCCATTGTCAAGATTTCTCAGGATCTAGTCACTGATGTCAATCAGTTGATAAATGGTAGAGTCGCTAGGTCTGAAACCGGATTGGAACGATGTTAAGATGTTGTTTTCATGTAAGAATTTGTAGATGTACTTACACATGCATTTCTCAAAAAATTGGTCTGTAGTTGGAACATAATGAAGTGTCTCCCTTTTTATGAATTGGTACGACATTGGCATTTTTCCATTCGTCCGGGTAGATAGATGAAGAATGTAAGATATTAAATAGTCTCGAGAGTGGTTCTGACAGACATTCAGAGCAGAGTTTTAGGATTTGGTTGCTAATGTGATCGGGTCCATTTGCTTTTTTGTTTTCCAGTGTATTTAGAATGTTTTCTACTTCTTGTTTTGTGTATTCTGGTTGTTCAATTTCATTGGAATTAAAGGGTAAGGGTGGGGGGATGTCGTTAGGATTGTCAAGATTAGACTGGTTGATGAAATAGTTATTAAGAAGATTAGCTTTTTCTTGGTCACCAAAGAACAGCTCATCTGATGATTGCAGGGGTGGAAGTGTTGAATGGGCATTTCCACGATTTAGTGCATGGGATTTAAGAAGTCTCCACCAATCTTTTTCCCCAAAGCAGTTGTTGTTGATGTTTGAATCGAGCTTTTCACTGTATAGAAGTTTAGCCTTTCTTACCTCAGATGTCACATGGTTTCGGAAGGATGTAAAAGCTTGCCAGTCTGCTGATGCTCGTGATATCTTGTATTTTTTATATTTTCTGTTTCTTTGACGTATTAATTTGCGGAGATGTCCGTTGAACCACAGGGGGTCTTTTGGACGAATTGTAACTACTTTGTTGGGTACATGCGTGCT
Organism: Lottia scabra; assembly: GCA_029955415.1. Lineage (NCBI taxonomy): Eukaryota > Metazoa > Mollusca > Gastropoda > Lottiidae > Lottia > Lottia scabra. Next base: position 23,215,407 of record JARJEI010000003.1, on the reverse strand, counting down.
GATTCCTTTCATTATAATATTTGTAATTTCATTTGCTATGGTTGCAGGGCCGTGTGAAATGAATATAGAGTCCCAATCAAAAGTTTGATAGAAGTTTATCAGATTTGCAGCGTTAACTTCAGAGTATTTCCAGATACGCCTTTGGTAGGATCTGTCTGTCGTTGTTTTAAACTTGACAGTTGCATGAACTGCTGAATGATCACTGATTCCATGATCGTTAACCTCGACTGATTCGATAAAGTCTGGACAACTGACGATGATAAGATTTAGACAGGTGGAAGATTGATCTGTGATTCTTGTAGGTTTTGCTATAAGTTGTGTTAGGTTTAAGTGACTAATGATGTTATGTAATTTGCTGTTATGGATAGATAAAAAGTTGACATTAAAATCGCCGAGGATGATTATATGCTTGTTTAAGTCCTTAGCTTTTGAAAAACTGTCCTCAATCTTTGCCCAGTACTCAGGTGTGTCCAATGTCTGATAAAAGGAGCCAACAAGACAGTTGTGGCTTCTGTTCTTAATTTCGATCCATGCTGCTTCCAAGCCGGGTAATTGAAGTTCGGGGCGGTGTTCAAAGAAAAGACGTTTGTGAACATAGATTGCAACTCCTCCACCCTGGGCATTAGATCTGTTACAAAGGATGGGAAGATGGAAGTGTTTTAAAGGAACTTGTTCACTTTTAGTGTTCGAATTCAGCCATGTTTCGGACAAAGTCACGATATCTCTGAATATGTTAGTTTAGATAATTTTATAGTTTCACTTAAATCAACATGGATAAAACGTCTCATCCTATCAGAGAGTAAATGGGGCAAACTATTTGAATATAGCACAGGTATAAAATGCGATTTTATATCTCAATTTGACTATTCCTATCTCGAAAATAAACTAGACAATATTAATAATACCTTTTGGAAAAATGTTATCACCTCATGGATCCGAGTAAGGAAATACATTAGCGCTAAGTGTAAAGCGGACTTATGGAAAACAGTTATATGGCACAATTCTTCAATTAAAGTGCTCGATAAGCCACTATTTTACCCAAGATATTTTAAACAGAATATTATTTATATCTCAGATTTGTGGAATGATAGTGGGGATCTCCTTAATTATAACGATTTTTTAAAACTGTACCCAAGCTTAAAGACAAATTTCCTTGAATATACTACCTTAACTAAAATTATTACGCTATGTACAAACGAAATATTTGAAGAAAAAGCAAATGAACCTCTCGTTCTAATACGTCCTTTTATTCCATTTCACATTCAACTGTTGTTCAATCAATGTAAAGGCAGTAGGCATATTTATGATGCTTTAACAGAAAATATTTCGATTAAGTCACAAACCAAATTTGAGGTACTAGAATACAAAGTGAATGATTGGAGCCTTAATTACATTTTACATTTTAATATTACAAAAAATTCAAAGATTAATTGGTTTCAATACCGCATTTTACATCGCATTTTACCAACAAATACTTTTCTCCATAAAATTAAAATAGTCGAAACTGAATTATGCACCTTTTGCCAAAATAGTCCGGAATCTTTAGAACATCTCTTCTATGACTGTCTTTATGTAAAATCCTTATGGAATAAGCTGAAAATTCACCTTTCTGAAACTGTCTTGTCATTAGAAACGATTGTTTTCGGCTCTAACTTACTAGGTATACCCTTAAATTGGCTTATTCTTCATACTAAATTTTTCATTTATCGTTCAAGGATTAATAAAAAAAAAACCTAACTTAATAGCATTAATAAACTATCTCCTAGATAATATCAAAGTAGAACTATACTTATGTAAACACAAAAACGACATGTTTTTAAATGCACAATGGGATAATCTTTTAGAAATACTGACAAATTTTGATCATTAACTGAACAGACGCAATTATAAGGTAATGACGGTACGTACTCTTTCCTTTCATCTTTCCTATACTGTACACTTGTTTCTGTTTCCATTTCTTTAACTCTCACAAACTCTATTCAATATATGGCTCAGACTATACAACTATAAAACTATAGATATTGTAAAATTACAATGAATATTAATGTGCTACTTATATTGTATATGTTACAGATATATGAATTGTATTGTATATGTTTTTAAAAGTCACGATATCTATATCATGAAAGGCTCCCTCAATCAGAACGAGACATACACACGATGAGTCAGTGAAATCATTTACCTTGAATGTGAAATAATGACCTACGCCTATCAGATGAACCATTGGTACACATGGTGAGAGAAAAGTAAGTCTGTTTTGGGAGAAAAGAACTTAGTAGCGGAAAATGTGTTGGCTGTAAAGAAAGATAGGTAGACAGAATATGATATACTGAAAGAATGTTTGAAAATAATAAAAAGAGGCTATATGTACAAAGGAGCAAACATATATACATGATGCTTAACGCATTATAGTTCAATATAATGCGTGAAGGTTACTAGGGAACCAGAGCCGGTTTATTCATTTGTCTGATGTTAAATTGATAATTAAATGATGTCAATCGGAGAAGAGTCACATTATTATCTTAGTAATAAATAATATAAATTGTTTAAATTATGTTAAAGAATGTTATAAAAGACTTATTCATTGTATAAACTGGTATATTATAGTTGAAAGGTTGAACTTGATTGAAACATTATTTAATGTGTAAGAATAAGTTCTGTTTCAGTTATAATTTAAACAAAGTTCCAGTTGTTAAAAACCTATCAACAATTTAACACTGGACTAATACATTTCAATTCAACAAACATTGAAATAAGTTATTTGAAATAACTAGATGGTAAGTATTAATTTAGTTCCAGTAATAAAACCTATCAACAATTTAACACTGGACTAAAACATTTCAATTCAACAAACATTGAAATAAGTTATTTGAAATAACTAGATGGTAAGTATTAATTTAGTTCCAGTAATAAAACCTATCAACAATTTAACACTGGACTAATACATTTCAATTCAACAAACATTGAAATAAGTTGTTTGAAATATCTAGAAGGTAAGTATTAATTTAGTTCCAGTAATAAAAACCTATCAACAATTTAACACTGGACTAATACATTTCAATTCAACAAACATTGAAATAAGTTGTTTGAAATATCTAGAAGGTAAGTATTAATTTAGTTCCAGTAATAAAAACCTATCAACAATTTAACACTGGACTAATACATTTCAATTCAACACACATTGAAATAAGTTATTTGAAATAACTAGATGGTAAGTATTAATTTAGTTCCAGTAATAAAACCTATCAACAATTTAACACTGGACTAATACATTTCAATTCAACAAACATTGAAATAAGTTATTTGAAATAACTAGATGGTAAGTATTAATTTAGTTCCAGTAATAAAACCTATCATCAATTTAACACTGGACTAATACATTTCAATTCAACAAACATTGAAATAAGTTGTTTGAAATATCTAGAAGGTAAGTATTAGTTTAGTTCCAGTAATAAAACCTATCAACAATTTAACACTGGACTGATACATTTCAATTCAACAAACATTGAAATAAGTTATTTGAAATAACTAGATGGTAAGTATTAATTTAGTTCCAGTAATAAAACCTATCAACAATTTAACACTGGACTAATACATTTCAATTCAACAAACATTGAAATAAGTTGTTTGAAATATCTAGAAGGTAAGTATTAGTTTAGTTCCAGTTGTTAAAAAACCTATCAACAATTTAACACTGGACTAATACATTTCAATTCAACAAACATTGAAATAAGTTATTTGAAATATCTAGAAGGTAAGTATTAATTTAGTTCCAGTAATAAAAACCTATCAACAATTTAACACTGGACTAATACATTTCAATTCAACAAACATTGAAATAAGTTGTTTGAAATAACTAAAAGGTAAGTATTAATTTAGTTCCAGCTGTTAAAAACCTATCAACAATTTAACACTGGACTAATACATTTCAATTCAACAAACATTGAAATAAGTTATTTGAAATATCTAGAAGGAAGGTATTAATTTAGTTCCAGCTGTTAAGAACCTATCAACAATTTAACACTGGACTAATACGTTTCAATTCAACAAACATTGAAATAAGTAATAGAAATATCTAGAAGGTAGGTGTTAATTTAGTTCCAGTTGTTTAAAACCTATCAACAATTTAACACTGGACTAAAACATTTCAATTCAACAAACATTGAAATAAGTTGTTTGAAATATCTAGAAGGTAAGTATTAGTTTAGTTCCAGTTGTTAAAAAACCTATCAACAATTTAACACTGGACTAATACATTTCAATTCAACAAACATTGAAATAAGTTGTTTGAAATATCTAGAAGGTAGGTATTAATATATTTCCATTTCTTTGGGTCAGAGTTTAGAAATCAGCACTGATATTAATAAAAGTCTGTACTATTATTCCATTTCTTCAATAGCATCCATATTTTCATTTGAGAGGGGCACTTTAACAGTTGGATACAGTCCTGTACTTATTTTTATCACCAAGCTCAGAGCCTTAAGGAGGTTTTGAAAGTCATTTTCTGTTTTGATAAGGTGAACTTTACCAGATTTAAGTTTGGCGAAAATTATGCCATCCATTGACCAGTTCCCTTCGAGTTTACGTTCTTTGAACAACTTTCTTACTTTAGAATCCAATTCAGCTCGTTTTTTAGTTAGATCATCATTTATGTATATTGGGTGTGACTTAAGGCAAGCTGGGGTTTCATGGGAGGTTTTGCAGTTTTTCAAATTTTTGCGTTTTTTCATGAATTTACGGTTATGGAAGTAGCCCTTGATACGAACAATAATTGGTCTGATTTTATTGTTTAGTTTATAGTCGTTGGGACTACCAACCCTATGGCTTCGGTTGATATCACTTACACTAAGTCAATATCCTCACAGACTCTTTTACGATCTTGAAAACTGGAATCTGAATAAAGGCGACGTTTTATATTGTCAACGAGACTTGCCATTTAGACGATAACTCTTAAAGTCTAAAGAACGCAGGTAGAATTTGTAGATCTGGACAGCACGAAAAAAAATAGGTCAACACGCAGGTGAAAGAAATGAGACGTGATTTCATATAACGAGAATTTAAGTCTTTGTACGGCTAAATTAGAAAATATCCGCAAAAGTTTTACCTCATATCAAACGTTTATTTAACACCACACTGATATTCACATATTAGTCATAAAAATTCAACTCCTGACCCTGGTAATTTTAGATTTTACTTCACATCAAATAAACACACCTGTAATCAGCCGCCATCTTACTTTTTTGTATAGAGGTTTAAAAAAAAAACAGTTTCACATTAGGGTCCTCCTTATACTGAAGGTCCTAGATTTTGCGTTTTCCTCAAAATTGCCTGAGTATAATGAAAAACATCCTTTGATCACTGCGTCTGGAAATTCCGTCTCGATCGCGTTTAACTGCTTGTTCGAAGTCAATCTGTATCTTGGAAGGTGCCAGGGGTCTGTTGAGTTGATCTTGAACTACTACCTTCAGCTGACGAAAAAGGCCGCCATAAGTAGTTGCTTGTCGGTCTGGTAAAAGGGTAAACACTACAGGGAAGGTGTTGGAACCAACTCTCGCATGAATGATGTAAACTTGATCCCATAAACCTGGACATGCTGCGAAAGTGCCATCCATGTAAAGGGTGTCAGCTTCTTGAAACAGTAAGCTACTCATGCTTATTGAAATTTTGCAGAGATCATGGTAATATAGGATAATTAAACGAAATTGTAACATATATATTCACTCAATTTTGAGTTCCTATTCCTACTCAGTAACTTAATCTAATTAGGACTAATCCATTACACTTGTAGGTACATGTATATTCAATCCATGCTTAATTAACCATGTCTAACAATTGAGATGTCTAACTAATGAGATGTCTAACCAATGGGGCACAACCTCCCCACACACATTCAGTAGTGCAACATGTATAACTTCATTGACTTCATTTATTTCTAAAGCTAAACCATGATAGAGACTCTTTCATTCTTGAACTAATGGACCTAATATCTTATCTATTCCATATTGATCAATTAACTTCCGATAAGTAACAGCCAAAAGTTTAATTGAACTCAATTTAGACCTATAACACAAAGGATAATTTAAAAAGGAATAGTAAAACATGCTGATTTTATGAGACTTAGTACCAAGAGGATTACAAACTTCAAAATCATCATAGTACAATGTTAAAAATAAAGAAGTTTTACAATTTGATAAAATATGTTGTTTGTATACGGTTCCATTAAAGACATCATGTAGAAAATCTTTGTTATTAAGTCTTTCTTTAAACAACAAATTGTGAATCTTATCATTGCCCAATGTTTGCTGTATAGTCTTACTAATTACTTACTTACTATAGTCTTCTGGGCCTCATCAGTGCAGTGCTGATACTGGAGTTGAGGTTTAGGTATATAGCCACCTCAGATGATCCCACATTATGTGATACCATCGTACCATGCCAGTGGGCTACACTTAACGCTAACGGCAATGGTACACTCCAAATAGAGTGCTCAACAAGGTATACACCAAGGAGCTTATCTAACTGCAAACAGTACTGTGTCGGCCTTCTGGGCCTCATCAGTGCAGTGCTGATACTGGAGTTGAGGTTTGGGTATATAGCCACCTCAGATGATCCCACATTATGTGATACCATCGTACCATGCCAGAGTGCTCAAACTGGCAAGCTAGTGGGCTACACTTAACGCTAACGGCAATGGTACACTCCAAATAGAGTGCTCAACAAGGTATACACCAAGGAGCTTATCTAACTGCAAACAGTACTGTTTCGGCCTTCTGGGCCTCATCGGTGCAGTGCTGATACTGGAGTTGAGGTTTGGGTATATAGCCACCTCAGATGATCCCACATTATGTGATACCATCGTACCATGCCAGAGTGCTCAAATTAGCAAGCTAGTGGGTTACGCTTAACGCTAACGGCAATGGTACACTCCAGATAGAGTGCTCAACAAGGTATATATATCTCACACCAAGTTTCATTTACGGTACATCAGAAAACAAAGTCTCTATTGCTTAAAACCTGTAGTCTCTTTAGTGCTCACAAGAAATGCGGACAGACTTGTTCATGTCGGTTCAAAATATGAGTTATTTTTTTTTAAAATAGCCTACACGATACATTTTTTTTTTTAATTCATTTATGCCCGTTTCAATTAGTCTGTGACAGGGTTGATCCCTGACACAGCTTTACACAATCATTTCTTAAAAATATATAAAACAATCAAAATATTTTACACAAATATTTGACAAATATATATACATACTGTTACACACACAAATCATTAACTTTTAGAATGGATTTACATACATAATACATTATCTGCTATAAAATATAATATTATATATATTTATACATCAAGTTATAAATTCAATTATTAGTAAGGATATGCACTATGTTATATTTACAGATTTAATAAACATGATATACTTGATCTAATATGTGAATTAAATATTGAATATTTACTCAGTCAAACTTTCGATAATACTATATTTGTCATTAAAGTCTTGTATCATATCATAAATGTATAGAATAGTAAACAGAATAATAATAGACGATACACTTAATCTAAACTTACAATCTGTAAACATTAGCTTCAGTGCTGTGGCTCTCATATATGTGTTTCAACATTTCTCGTAAAGTAATTGTCAGTACCAGCAAACACAGAGAGCATCTACATGCTCTTCCAAACATTTTAGCAACAAGTAAACAGTAAAAACTGAAATAGAAAAGGAAATGCCCAATAAATAATACCTAACCTAATTTTTAATAAAATTATAATATTTTTTCTTAATTTAAAAAAAAAAAAAAATTTTTTCATTTTATATTAATTTCTAAATTTTTTTAAAATTTTATCTAAATTTTATTTTATTTTTATTTAATAATTTTGTATAATATAATAATTATATTATAGTCCTGTTGTTTTAACGTTTCGGATTACACCCGTTATTCGCTCCAGTCCCCCACAACACCCACCCAACCCCTGGTTTCTAAAACACGACTACGCCACTGTTAACCGATAAAGAATGTTTAAAACGTGTGTTTCTTCAGACTGTAGGCCTTCACACATGCATATTTATATAACTCCAAAATTTGCTCAAGTTCTGTATCTGTGCACATCTTTTTGGGGTTTTGGTTAATTTGTGTTTTTTGCAAAAGGAGATTTCCAGTCCGAAACTGGTGATATCCACGGAGTCACCAAATCTCCAGTTTCACGGTCGATATCAGCCGTTTGCAATTCCATTTGTTACAATATGGACAGTATTTCATTTCCAAAAAATACAGAAGAACTGAGAAGAATCAAGGATGAATTCTATGACATGGCACAACTACCAAATGTTGTAGGTGCCATTGATGGCACTCTAATTCCTATTCAAGGAATGTCATCTGATGATGAACACGTGTACGTTTGCAGGAAGGGATTCCATTCCTTGAACATCCAAGCTATAGTGGATGCTCAAATGAGGTAATGATAAGCGAATTCAAATTCAGTTGCCATGGCTTATCCAAACTTTTGATTTTGTCAGGGGCGTAAAATTTGACAATGTTGAAAATATGGTATATTTTATTATTTACCTGGTAATAGGGTTGGGACAATAATGCTCTTTTTCATATGCAAGTTTTCAGCAGGGGTATTTCTGTGGCGAAATTGACTGACTAATCCAAACATGGGCATTTGTTTGGTCTCCATCGGATTTTTATACCCGAACCTGGCATTTTTTCAAAATGGCCGCCAAAATATGCCAAAAAATTATTTTGTGCTCGAAGAACTTTAGTTATGGCCATTTATTTTCTTGAAATTGGGTTATACATGAAAGAAAGCTATATATTTGATAATAGGAATGAATATAATAATAAAATGGCTACCAAAATCCAAGATGGCGATCAAAATCCAAGATGGCGACCAAAATCCAAGATGGCTTCCATACGTGTTACAGAGTTTTTCAATATTTCTCTAGAAGAACGATAAAAATGTCATGTTATATACCATTTAATACGTTTCAAGATACGCTATGTCCATATAAAACAATATTTTCAAATATCAGCTTAACTTTATCATATAAAAGACAAATGTTTGTCAAAACAGATCGTTAGAAATTTTCTTTGAATACATGACTAATTATGACCCAAAATCATATTGTACATTATGATTATTGTTATAATTATATAAACAGTACATAGTCATTTTCAATATCAATATGCAAAATAGATTACATTAATGTACACATTATCTGCAGGTCAATGCCAATTTTAATAATGGTTCAATGTCACAAATGTGTTGATATTCTGGGTGAACAATTGATTTGATCGAATTTCTAAGTTCTTCAAGTGTGAAGTTTTGGAACCGGAACCTTCCATTGTCTGATTTCACACGCCGTTTCTGTCGAATATCGGGTGCTGCAGTCAATCGCAAATATCCTATTTCCAAAAGCAGTTGCTTCTCATTCAGATCTTTTAGGTTGCTGACAGACGATACAGTCACTGGTCCCCCATGTAGTTTACATGAATCCAATATTTTTCCCATCCTTGCAAACTTTTGTTGTTTGACCTTTTCTTTTTGCTTCAATGCCATTTGTTTGCTGATTTTGACTGTTTCGAGGAAGTCAGCTTCCAATTTCTTCACCCGCTTTACTTCGTCACTACTTCGTGCCCATTTCCATTTATTTCTACGATCTTCTTCAGTCATTTCTGTAAACGCAGTATCTGATAGTAACCCATTTGTTGCAATAATACATTTCTTTGAGTGTGTTTCCACTTTTGTCATTCCTCCTGCAATTTTCATCTGATTATCTAACCTAGCAAAGCTAGATTCGCAACCCATGTTAGTAATTGGTGCATATTTCAATTTGTTTTCATCAATCTCAACAGCGTTCTCGTCATTGATAGCGAAAAAGTCCATTTGTGATAACTGTCGCTTCAGAACATCTATGGTCTCTGCGATAATTGTTCCTATTAATTGCCCCTTTCCGGTAGACGTTTCACCAAATCTGACACGTAACTTCATCAATTTATCTAGTTTATCACAGAAGAAATCTTTCACGTTATCCCATTTGTGGCCTGACTCGCATTTTCGACCATCTATTCCAAATAAATCCATCATGGAAATATTACCCTTTCTCCAATAAGTGAATACACTTCACAGGCACACTGAAACCAGTCATTTGAGTTGAATGTTGATACAGCTAATGCAAGCTTATTAGAATTGACATCGACAATCGCTTCAAAAAAGTCTCTAATCTGATCTTTTTTCTTGAGATATAACTTTGCAACGGTTATAAGTAAAACCCTTGAATCCTTTAGATTCCAAATTGTTGTTCTGTAGCCAGTGGATGAACTCATTATATAATGAAACTGAGTGAGCAGCATGACTGGGCGAGAGCAATTTAGTTATCGCAATGAGTCCAATCGTTAAAATACTGGAAGATGGGGAACGAAGAATACTTGAACAGTCAATTAACTTCTCAATGCCAATTCTTTGTTCAGTTTCTTTGAGAATTTTCTCAATTCCATGGTCGACTCCTAAGATGAGATGTGCACAGCACTTAAGGATTTTGTCACTGGTAACTTCGAGATGCTGTAACATGGTGGTACAATCTCCATCACGGTCAGTGATCCAGAAATCTATATGCTCTTTAATCCCATCAGAAGAACAATCAGCAAGAATGGCCAAGCTTTGCAGTTTCAAATCATACGCTTTAGCCGCATCTTCTCCAGAATGAGAAAGATTTTCAACATATCCAGTTGTGAATGTCTTCTTGTCAGTGGTTGGGCCTGCTACTGTTATGTGATCTGTTTTTATGTTGAAAAGTCTATGACCAGCCGATTTTGTGGTATCATCTACTCCGACTGTTATAGTGGTAGTGTCTGATTTTTCAGCCAACTGTTTGGCCACCATTTCTAGGTTCAAATACGATGCATCATTTAGATAATTACGTATCGACTTTCTACTCGGCATGATATAAATGCGATCATCACATCTTCGTCGTTTTTGGTATTTCTCCTGATATTTCTTCGTAATCATCAATATCGTCTTCTTCCTGGTCTTCACAATCATTCAGCTTCCAACTCTGTCCAAAAACTCCATTAGCCAAATCAACACATATGCCCAATAAGTCGTTGGTAGTAATTTTGTATGTCGATGCACTCTGTACCAAACAGCGAATCAACGGCTCGTTGAATGTTTTGTAGCCATTTCTTACTCTGATAGAAGGGAATTGTGAGTTGACATGTAGATTTGGTGTAGATTTTAAAACCCTCGACGTTTGAGCGGAGTGGGACATATCATAGTTTTCAGGACCGTAACAAGGATCAAAGTCTATTGTGTCTGGTATATCTTCAATAGCAGCTTTAATTTCACTCAAATTGATTGCTATTTGATTCTGTTTTTCAGTGTTAATTTTCTCTTGTTGTTGTTCTATTGAAATCCGACGTTCATTCGTTCTTCTTTTCTGTTTGATCCAGTTTCGTGGGACCGTTGTTGTGCAACTTGCTATGTACTTGCCATGACAATTGTCTTCATAGAAAGCAATGTCTTCTTTCGTCATTGTCACTCCGAATAGCAATTCTAATTGTTTCTCATAAGATGGATCAGTAGCTCTGCCTTGATAGTCATTCTTTCATTGAAATCTGAGACCCTATACAGCCAATTATCCGATTTGAATTTGTCGCGTTTATCAATTTTAACCATCTTCATTAAAGTTTCATGCTCATCCCGGAGTCGTTTCACTACAGTTCGCTCGCTCAGTGGATATACATTTTTACTAATCCAATCTTGCCTTACCTCATCAGCCACTATTTCATAAGCTTCTTCTCTGCTTATTGCTTTAAAATTATGTCCTTTTGTAGCACTTTTACACAAAGAAATGATTCTTCCCAATAAATATTTTCCATTGGCCAACTTTGAAGTCCTGACATACTCTAGTTGTTCGGTGTAAATAACACTGGACAATTCCTTCTTTACATCCGAGCTACGAAATTCCATCCTGAGCACCGTACAATAAAAGGCAACACAGTATAATATAAACGACAGCACAACTTCCGTTATAAAAGCAATAATAATCTGAAATTTCTAGAACAAAACGCAGCTTGTGCAATGTTGTTTCCAATGAAAAAAGCTGACATTCACTATGACATCATTCATTATGACATCATTCACTATGACATCATTATATCGTTGATACCCCTCTCTTTACACATATAAAATAATGTTCATCATTATTCTGAGAAATACTGATATACCGAGTATCGTAAGGCCGCTATCTTGGATTTTGGCCGCCATCTTGGATTTTGGTCGCCATCTTGGATTCAGTATGTCATCCTTTCCAATATTATAATATAATTTCCCCCCAATTTGAACTTATTTCTGCCAAAAAAATTGCCATAATTGAAGTTTATTGCTAAAAAGCTAATTTTTGGGCAAATTTTGGCGGCCATTTTGAAAAACGCCAGGTTCGGGTATAAAAATCGACTGGAGACGAAATATTTGACCATTTTTGGATTTATCAGTCAATTTCGCCTCGGAAACACCCCTGCAGAAAAAATATTTACGATTGTCCCAACCCTACTGGTAAAGCTCTTATACATGTATAAGTTTTTGAAGAGGAATCTGCGTCGGACAATAATTTAGTCAGCACTTTTGTGGTCAGGAAGAATACAATCAAAAGTGCTCAGGAAGAATACAATCAATTATGAGTTACTTCACTCAAATAATTTTGCACCTTGATATACATTCGTCATCAATTAATTAATCTTCCTTGATATTTTATATGTTTTTAGATTTTTGAACATCAACTGTTTCCTGCATCCACACATGATGCTTTCAATTTACAAAGTTCCAATGTTCCAGAAGCTGTGATGAATCTTCCTGAAGGTGGAATGCTCTTAGGAGACTCAGATTACCCCCTGAAGACATGGTTGATGACGCCGTTATTGCACTCAGCTACTCCTCAAAAAGTGAGATATAATAAAGCCCACTGCAAAACCAGACCTGTTGTGGAAAGGGCTTTTGGTGTCCTCAAATCAAGATTTTAAGCAAAGAAAGATCGGGGAAAGAAGAGAAGAAGCAAGGAAATAAGGGGCAAGAAGGGATTGACGGAGAGAAGAAGAACAACCAGGAGCAGGGGAGGGGAGAAGAGAGGTTAGGAGAGGGGAGGCAGCATCGAGAGTAGAGAGAGAATATCGAGGAAATGAAGAAGACGGAGAGGAGAATGATGTTGTGAAAAGTATTATGGAAGAGACGAGAAGACAGAGGGACAGAATAGAGAAAGAATTGGTAGATGCAGAGAAGAACATAGCCGGAAAGAGAAAGAACAGCGAAGAAGACACGAGAGTCATCATGTGTGGATCTGGACTTGGGAGCCAGGGCAGTCAACCTTGTAAGATATGGTGGAATGCCTTTATTCTCAGCGGCACCCAGGAAGTGGGAAGAAGACGAAGTGGTAATACTTCTACCAAATATCAAATGGCCTCCAAAAGAATGGAAAAAGATGAGCACCGAGGAAAAGCATAGGTGGACGTATTTTACATGCACCGCACTTAAGTTATCTAGAGGGAAATGTCAACCGATACCCAGTGAAGATCAGCTTCTTCTGAAGTACAACTTTCTGACACTTGCCGGCAGCACCCGATCAAGCAAGCAAGATCATGACACATCCTACAGCAGATATCACTCCTTCTCTGTAATAAGGAAGATAGCAAATAGCCATGAAGTAGCAGATGCTAACAAAATCATCGAAATGTGGGAGGCAGGCGTTGCAGGACGGGTCAGAAGTATGGATGACCTCATCGATGCCATGGAAGGTTTAGAAATTGGACTACGCTTATCAGTAAATTGAAGTAAAATCTAAGAATTAAAATGCAGGGGTATTTTCGGCTAGGGTGCGAGGAGTGTAATATATGGGGTGTTGTTATCATAATTAAGCTATGTATGGGGGGGGGGGGTGGATGTATACATGGAAATGGCAGGAAATTTATCAATCGATGCTGTAAAATGGATGTAGAAGACTTAATGGACACATCAAGTAATTCCTGGACAGACTCTAATGGTGAGGGAATCGAATGACTTCACATTTGACTGGCAAGGCAGACCTTAGTTCAACCATTGAAGATTATGTACACCATTGATCAGCAAATGCAGCACCAATGGTATAGAAAGGATTCAAGAATAAAGACTGATATGATGACAGAAATATTTAATCACAAATACAAATTTACACAAGTAATAATCCATTGTAACGCGTGAAAGTTAGGCCTAGCTTACTGACATCTAGACTCAGGTCAGTTTTTTTAGACTTTAGTTCGTTCAATGTAGACCATCTTTTCACTTCCTTATTTAAGTTATTCCACTAAATCACAGCATTGCTGTAAAATACATTTCACTGTCACATCAGGATCAATGTAGATCGATTCGGAGTCCACTTCACTATACTACCTAGTACACTACAGCATGTAGTAGATTTAGGCCTGAGCTAGCTGGAAAACCGGGTCACAGAGTTGTTTAAAGGATGCCATTCTCACTTAAAATTATCCAACAATTACAAATATTATCCTTAATCAATGTTCCTTCCTTTTGATTGATTCTAATGATTGTTGATGATTGTTTTTGTTTATTTATTCATTTTGTTGTTGTAAGGCTTGGTCTTAGGCAAGGTCGCGAGCTACGTAATTTGGGTCAGAAAGGCGCAATCATTCATTGGTTAATAACGTCACGTGGTAAAAAAGCGCAATTATTGCTCATTGGCTACTACCGGTTATAAATAGGACTGAGATCGTCCATGATGGCAGTTTTACGTTTAGACGTTGATTCGTTAACGTTGTCTCGACACTTACACTTAGAAATATAAGCTTATTATTATCGCAGATAAATATAATTCTTACGGCTAAGGTATGATTATGCAAGAAAGGAAGCCCATTATGAGATCATTGAAGCTAGAGGATGCTTCAGGGCACCTTTCTTAGCAAGGCTATCTTTGTGCTCCTAAATTTCGTGATTTTGTTTTTCTTTGTATATTGACATCCCTCCTGCCATAGGAAGCAAAGATGGTTTTTATCGTGGACAAGTTTGTATAGGCTTCAAGGATTCAGTCTTGCAGCCATCATTTGTATTGCGTCATGCAACAGAACTAACCGAGATACTTAGATCACAAGGCGGTAAGTTTCATTAAACTTTATTAAAGGTTAATTAATTTAAAGTATGAAAGAAAGAAATGTGTGTATATATCTCTTGCCTCACTCTACAGGCTACAACTCTTCATAGATTATGTTGATTTTCCATGTGTGTCAATATTATAAAGGTGTGCATTATAGAATTTGGTGTTTATGGATAAATCTCCTCGGATATATCGATAATGTCATCCGATAACTTGTCCGACTTGGCTATCACGCTGGATTGTCTGTTTACGTTTGGCCCGTGTCACGCTACAGGATATAATTCTTTATATTTCCACTCACACTGTATTTGTCTTAATTGAACCCTGCGACAAAAATCGTGTTCAAATTCGCGTAAACTACAGTGGCTCACGAGGTCTCATTCTAGAGCGCGTAGAAGTACTAAGTTAAATTTTCAATTTTATCTTGTTAGAATTAATTATAATGCCTTGTTGTTGCAATGATTAGGTTACCGTTAAAAGCCTTTTCGCTCTGTATTGACGCCATGTTGTTGCTGTTGCTAGGCGCCATTTTGATTCATCATCGACGACTTTTTTTCCCACGGTCACATGACAAAACTTGTTGGTTTTTTTTACAATTTGTGGAATGGTGTGAAGATTTCTTTATTAATATTTTGAATAATCAAAAGTTAAAAAAAATTGAGACGGAATGTTTGGGACTATTTTCTTACAGCGTATACTTATGACTTCTATTATGCTTGTGGAAATAAGCCAATTTGTATATATTGTGTTCGATATTTGGAAAAGGAAGTGGTTGGGGATGCTGAATTCTTCCCTCAGTGGGAGGATTGCTCCTCTCCGCGAATCAGAAAGCGCTAATAAAACATGTTTCTGTTCAAAGTGTATTGTGCATTCTTATATAAGAGCACACCATGCACAAAGACAGTGAAGTACGAGCTGGGAGCACTAATCACCTGCAAAATTTCGGCACCTAATGAAATTGGTACCGGGTATATGTAGCTCAGGGACACCGCTTGTGTTTTTAAAGGACGCATCTATAAAATGCTGATCGGCATATATTTTTTTAGCACCAACCACTGTCCCCCACACCCTAACTCCGCCCCCTGTAGAAACATTGTGCCTGCAAGCCACACAAAAATAATGAATAATGAAAAAAAGCCTCATCAGTTTTCAGGTGACACTAAACTGTTACCTTAGTTTCGTAGGTCTAAGATCTCAGTCAAGTTCGAATTTGCATATTTTCGATGAACGGTTTTATAGTTATTGCCCCCGGCATATATTTTTTGAGCACCAATCACTGTCCCCCCCTGTAGAAAACAACGCAACGCAAGCCACACAAAAATAATGTATTACTTAAAAAAAGCCTCATCAGTTTTCAGGTGACACTAAACTGTTACCTTAGTTTCGTAGGCCTCAGATCTCAGTCAAAATCGAATTTGCATATTTTCGATGAACGTTTTTTTTAGTTATTGCCCCTGACTTTGTAAAAACGCATCAAATTTGGTTCGTGAGCACTCTAGAGACTACATTTTTCATTTGATTTTGTTGAAACTTGCTATGCTCCTTTAGATTGATAAAATCTCAGTCAAGTTTGACATTTCGATGAACGATTGTTGAGTTATTGCCCTTGACTTTCTACAAATGCATCACAATTTGTTTGTGAGCACAAAAAATTTTTTTTTTAAACTTAGTGTGGTCACTGGAATTTAGTGAACATATTTTGAGTTATTACCCTCTATTGTTTATGCTTTTGATATAATAAAATTTGCATTATCGTGTTTTAAAATATTATCATTTCTGACAGCTGCCAATGGGCGTATAATACCTTACCTTGCCTGGCAAGCCGTGTTTGACTTAACCGAGTAAAATAATAATCTCAACTGGGAATAATCCTGAGAATGGTTTGTGGCTCCCATCCCACCACATCAAAACCAGTCTGAAGTCTCAGAAAAAAATACTGGAGATAGTTATATATTCTTTTAGGGCTTGAAATAAGCTTTAAAATGATATAAGAACCACACATGTGCCATGTTTTAGTCAAAAGTCATGAAAATTTCAGTATGAGCTATCGGTGTGAAAATGGCTCAAAGAGTTCTGAGATAATTGCCATAGCAACCAATTATGTCTTTCAAGCAAGCCCCGCATATCATATATCATTTTAAAAAGCAGAATTAGGTCTTTCTGATGCAATCAAAATAATTGGAATAGCTTAAAGGGTTGAAAGCATAAACCATTATGACTATAGCTCACTTTAACTAAAACCAGAAAAAAAACAATCTTGATGTTAAAATGATGTTTATACAGATATGTTATTCATTGTAATTACCATTATATTACACAATACACATTAAAACATCAAAACAGATGCAAACTATTCAAATACAACAGTGTCAATTATTAGGTATTGGAAATGAAATGAAATGGAGTTTTACGTCCTACTCTTCTGCACCTAATCGGGGAGCTGGGCAAACAATGTCTCTCACATCCTCACGAACAAATGGTCTGGTTTTTTTGGTGCAGATATTGTTTCCGTGTCTGATCAAGATCAGACATGATTGTGGCACTTGGACGTTCAGCTGGTGGAAGAATATTTTCATTCTTCAGAATACAATAGGGGAGGTATGGGTAAGTTGAGCCAATATTTGCAAAAGAGACGTTCCTGATATATGGTAGCCTCTAGGAGGTAAATGCAACTTATCATATTAAACACTATACTGTATGTGACAATCATGCCTTAGTTGAAAACTCTAAATTCATAAGAAATTTTTTTGGACATTTTTTAATATTTTGACTGAGATGGCACAACTTGCACTTACATCAGAATAAGTTGTGTCATCTCATAGATTAAGTTGAGCCATCATCAAAATTAGAACACTTTTATTATTATATAACTAAAATGGTGAACAAAAATTAAAAACAATAAAATTTACAACAAAGTAAATACAAGACCGACAACAACTCGTCAGAGACTTCAATCGTCTGAATGATTTCTATTTTAACTCAAATTTACTCAAATTCATTTTTGGAAAAGTAAATTGATTAGACAGCCTGGATGTTCCACCGACTATATTTGGCTTGGGAAGCTTAAAAATCACATCTTCCCTTTCAAAAGACGCCTCATCATCGCTGTTTATGATGAATGCTGGAACTTCATTACTTCGTGCATTAACCCTTTTCAAGAAAACGCCAGAGAGAATGTCATCTTCAACCAAATCTACTCTTGCAATGTATTGAAAACCTCTAACTTTTCCCATGACCTTCACTATAACAAAGTCGCCCTCCATAATTTCATCATCTGGATCATCTTCGGTCTCAGAATCCATATATTGTACTTTGGTATCAGTCTCAGAGTCAGAACTGCTGACTATTTCTTGTTTTTTCTTCTTCTTCTGTGGTGCTGCTTTCTCTTGCAGGACTTTCCTTACAACACCCTTTTTACTATTTCGTTCTTCTCTCAGTTTTAAAGTTGTGGCTATTTCATTACGAACTGGAGTATTTGTTAGTATCTTAGTTGATCCTCTTCTTCTTGTTGTTTGATTATTTGTTTTTCTCGGACCTGCTTTTGGTAGGGGTAAGATTTCAGATGGAGGAATATATGAAGTTGATGCAACTTGATTATTGTGAATGGTTGTGCTATTGTTTAAATTGTTAGTGCTTACAACCTGTTGTGTTGGTGAACCTTGCTGCGCAGTGTCTACCTCAGCATCTGCACTTGAATGGACTGCATTAACAGCAGATATCGAGATGTTATCAGAAACCAATGGTCTATCGGTTACCTCTGCTGGAGCAAAATCATCGTCTGAATAGATGTTGTTGTTGAAGGGATAGATACCTGTTTTACGAAAACCAGAAGTTATATTTCTCGGTGTCATGGCAGATAGATGAGCCTCATTAACAAAGGCTGGTATGTCATAGATTGATATATTAGTATCTGGATATGTGCGCATAAAGTGATCCAAAACTTTATTATATGCATTCTTGAAAGAGTAGAAAACACCTACATCAAGTGGTTGGAGACGGTGAGAGGTGTGGGGTGGTATTGTTAGCATAACTATCCCATTTTCCTTTGCCTTATCAATTGCTTGTAGTGTGATATGAGACTCGTGATTATCTAAAATCAGCAAAATTTTGTTGTCATTAGAACACTTTGAAAATTCAATAATGTGTTCTAAATATCTCACGAACTGCTCTTCGTTTATCCAACCAGTTCTGGTACAAACTCCAACTGAACCAGGAGGAGCACCACGTATAAAGTAATCTTTATAATTCACCCGTGGGAAAATCAGCATTGGCGGTAAAGCCACTCCATCAGCACGCACTGTGTACACAGCTGTCACAAGTTCTCCCCTCTCCCCTGAGGTAATGGAGCCTAATTGTTTTACACCTTGTTGAGCTACTACTTTTTTAGGTTTCTGAACGGTAGTGCAACCAGTTTCATCAGTATTATATATATGACTAGGATTGAAGTTGTGGGTTTCCATGACTTCTTGTAAATTACTGTAAAACTGGTTAGCATTATGCTTGTTAAATGCAGATGCACGTCCCCTTGATGTTGCTTCAGGTGTCCGGATAGATAACTGGTGTCTGTGTT
Organism: Lottia scabra; assembly: GCA_029955415.1. NCBI lineage: Eukaryota > Metazoa > Mollusca > Gastropoda > Lottiidae > Lottia > Lottia scabra. Next base: position 23,195,700 of record JARJEI010000003.1, on the reverse strand, counting down.
TGAATTGGAGCCACCAATCTTGTCCAGCTTCTTGGTTTTTATCCCAACTTTCTGGTCGCTTTACATTATTGGACTTTGCAAACTCGAAGGCCAGTTTAAGACATTTACTCTTGCTGAGTCCATGGAATTGCCTTGCAAGATTTTTAATATGGTTAGCTAGGTCTGTTTCTAACTCTGCACTGAATACCTTCTTGCTTTCTATCAGCTTTTCATAATTTATATCAGGCATGGGATTATAAGACAATTTGTAAATATAGCGTTGAAGAGTCATGCGATTTATGCCAAAAGTTCTTGCTGCTGAACGTAATGACATTCCTTCCTTGACAGCAGCAGAAGCATTTTGGAATGTAATTCTTGGGGTTTTTCCACGATTAGTTTTTCTTAGATAGGGTTTTGGCATCATAAACTCTGAAAAGGAACACAATAACAGTTAGTCAAAACATGCTGCTTCTGTTTATATTTCGGGATAACTTGACTTTTGTTGATGGCACAACTTCTACCATTTTGACATTTGAACTTTATGACCTCAGTGCATCCACAGTAACAATGGCGGATCAAACATTTGTCTCAGGAAACATAACATGGTAGTTTAGCTGATCTATGCATAATTTTGAAAGATTTTAGATTATAATAAAGAAGCCTATTGAGACTGGGTTAGTCAATTGCAAAAAATTACTTTATCGTGCTAAAAAAGCTTTTTGTAGCAAAACTTACCAGATTGTCTGCACAAGGCTCTTTTAAGTTGACTTTGTCTATGTCACATGACTAGTTGTTAAGCACATGGTAGGAAAAGAGAGTTACCTCCCTTATTTTAGGAGTTGATGAAGGTGGCTCAACTTAAACCATGGCTCAACTTACCGGCACCTCCCCTATTGCTTCTCCTCACAGTCAGAATGTGGTTTAAAAAACACAATGCCTGGGTGATCTGTCGATAGCCTAAAATGCTGATAAGACTTTATTCCAGGCAGAACTCTGAAATATGGATTAAGGAATGTCTGCCAATCCCGCGTCGGAACAAATTGTTCTCCGGCCTCATCACCAATAAGTTGCGGAATATTGACTCCTGTCAGCGTGCTTTTCTCGACAACTTCTGCGATGTCATTTAGGCATGATACGGGTGTTTTTCTGTATTTCTGCTTCAGAAGGCCAAAACACCAGTCTGGTGCAAACTTAGTATGTCCAGCTATCAAAAAATGCATGCCAATATTATTGTGCTTTTTATGAAGAATTCGCCAGCACAAATACCAAAGCATAAAGTTATTTTTGTTCTGACCAGAACAGTTGTCCGCATGCAAATGTACATTCATCTCACCGAGGCCATAGTTTAGGAAGAAGTAATCCAAGTAGCTCACTACGCTATTCGACCCTTTACCTACACTGGAACCTTCGTCGATAAGGAAATTCACCTGCTTTGGAAGTCCCTCACAGCACACACCGAATATAGCACACTTTCTAGGAACCAAGAAATATATGGGTCCTGGCTGGAGTGGATCATTAGGGTAAAACACCTGCTGAGCGAAATCGAAACTATAGTGTGCTGTAAAATTCTTTGAATTTTCATCGCAAGTAGATAAGTCCAGCTTGTTCGCTGTCACAACATTCTTACAATCCTCTACTAGGGAACGATAATATGAACGTTCAAGTCTGACAACCCGAAGATGCTCCTCTTGGTCTTTCAGTGTTGCTGATTTTTGTTCTTCTGAAAGGTTGGCAGATCGGTAAATTTTTGTATTGTTGTCCTGGCATTTCCAGCATAGATCAGACATGGGTCTTGTGACAACTATGAATGGCAGTAACTGACGACACAGCGACCGGAATCCAGACAGCTTCACAGCACGTTTACCTGAAAATAAATGGGTAAGCTTACATGTACATAGCCAACTGATAAACATGATACAACACCAAATATGAAGATAGTGGCCCACAGCCATATAAGCCCAACAAAAAGGCCTTAAATTTAATCAGAAGTAAACTAAACTTTCTCAAACTTTTCGATTTAGGTCCAATAACATCTATTTTAAGTTTCATCAAAATCGGCTGAAAACTAAGAGAGTAATAACATATTCAGGATTTGGGGCAAGGGCCATAACTCTGCTTCTAATGATCGAAAACAATTCAAATTCGAACTTGACCTTCGTTTTATGAATATTAAGCATATAAAATTTCATTTGATTCCATGAAAAACTCTAGTTTTAAGAGCGTTTACGAGCAAATGTTGACGGACGGACGGACGAACCAACAGACGGACAGGGGTGCCGACAATACATCCTCATAGAGAGATGAGGGCGTATAAAAAGGGTTCAGTAAATTAAGTTACAGCTTGACAATTATTAGGTCTAATTCCTTAAGTGCTGGCACGATATTATATAGTTGAATCGATGTATCGTAATACGACATACCATGATACATGTATAGTATTCCAAGGTCGTATATAATATCGATATTTGACTTGTACCATAAAAATGATAGAATTATTTATAATTTGACGAATGGAATCTAAAATTATTGGCTCTATAAGCTTAAATAACTATTTATTAGGCGTTGGACATGAACCACTTCTATGACAATTACATTGCCAAATATCACAGTAATAAAGCTGTAAATTAATAAATATTGAAACTTTTGAAAGAAAAAGTGTTTAATTTTATCCCATTACTCCACATCGCGATATAAATTGTATCGTGACCTTTGTATCACGCTTCGTATCGTATCATGGCTTGCTTGGCGATACCCAGCACTAGTTCCTTATCAGACATAACCAGGGCTTGCCACTGGCAGCTGTCGGAAATGATCATGTTTTAATTAACGATAATACAAATTTTATTATAAAAGTCAAAAGCAAAACTCAAAATCTGTTCATCGAAAATGCATCAAGTTAGAACTTGTTTAGGATCTTATCAATTGCAATGATTACACCAAGTTTCATCAGAATCAGTTCAAAATTGTAGCTTCAATCCTGCTCACAAACTATTTTTGACGCATTTTGACAAAGTCAGGTGCAATACCTCAAAATCCATTCATTAAAATTGTGTCAAGTTAGAACTTGTCTGAGATCTTATCAATTCCAATGATCACAACAATTTTTAATAAAAACTGAAGCTTCTATTGTGTTAACGAACAATTTTTTACATGTTTTATGAAAGTCAAGGGCAATAACTCAAAATCTGTTCATGAAAACTACGTCAAATTCGAACTTGACCGAGATCTTATCAATCCAAAGGATCATAGCAAGTTTCATCAAAATCAGATGAAAACTGTAGTCTCTAGAGTGCTCACAAACAAAATTTGACGCATTTTTGCAAAGTCAAGAGCAATAACTCAAAAACTGTTCATCGAAAATACGTCAAGTTAGAACTTGTCTGAGATCTTATCAATTCCAATGATCACAACAATTTTTAATGAAAACTGAAGCTTCTATTGTGTTAACGAACAATTTTTTACATGTTTTATGAAAGTCAAGGGCAATAACTCAAAATCTGTTCATGAAAACTACGTCAAATTCGAACTTGACCGAGATCGAAAATGTGTCAAGTTAGAACTTGTCTGAGATCTTATCAATTCCAATGATCACAACAATTTTTAATGAAAACTGAAGCTTCTATTGTGTTAACGAACAATTTTTTACATGTTTTATGAAAGTCAAGGGCAATAACTCAAAATCTGTTCATGAAAACTACGTCAAATTCGAACTTGACCGAGATCTTATCAATCCAAAGGATCATAGCAAGTTTCATCAAAATCAGATGAAAACTGTAGTCTCTAGAGTGCTCACAAACAAAATTTGACGCATTTTTGCAAAGTCAAGAGCAATAACTCAAAAACTGTTCATCGAAAATACGTCAAATTCAAACTTGACCGAGATCTTATCAATCCAAAGGATCAGAGCAAGTTTCATCAAAATCAGATGAAAACTGTAGTCTGTAGAGTGCTCACAAACAAAATTTGACGCATTTTTCCAAAGTCAAGGACAATAACTCAAAAACCGTTCATCGGAATTACGTCAAATTCGAACTTGACCGAGATCTTATCAATCCAAAGGATCATAGCAAGTTTCATCAAAATCAGATAAAAACTGTAGTCTCTAGAGTGCTCACAACAAAATTTGACGCATTTTTGCAAAGTCAAGGGCAATAACTCAAAAATCGTTCATCGAAAATACGTCAAATTCAAACTTGACCAAGATCTTATCAATCCAAAGGATCATAGCAAGTTTCATCAAAATGAGATGAAAACTGTAGTCTCTAAAGTGCTCACAAACAAAATTTGACGCATTTTTGCAAAGTCAAGGGCAATAACTCAAAAACCGTTCATCGAAAATATGTCAAATTCGAACTTGATCGAGATCTTATCAATCCAAAGGATCATAGCAAGTTTCATCAAAATCGGTGAAAACTGTAGTGTCTATTGTGCTCACAAGAAATGTTGACGGACGGACGGACCGACGGACAGGGGCGACGACAATATACGACCACATATTCATGTGGGCGTATAAAAAAGAAAATATACAAATTCAAGCATCAATTGGTATGCACCACACAACAAATAATACATACCAAGCCCTTTTGATGTCTCTCGATATTTTCTCCATATAGATGCTTTGGTTTCACAGGATGGCAGCAGTTTGATGTCCGTTCTCTTAAAGCCAGTCACATCCTCTAATTACAATGCCCTTCCTTTAATCCGGCCACCTGATTTACATTTCTTTGCAACAAGACCATTTTCCTTGTACCACTTGATCAACCCTGTCAATTTGTCCTGACTGATGCTGAAAAATTAATAATTTGAAAAGATGAAAATTTGTAAATACCTAGACTGGTACACATCGGTATTATCATCAATTAATCACATGTTCGAATAATATTACTAGCTCGTCTGTACAAAGTGTTCTACATTCATGCATTAATTGGAGGTTCTATAGCACTGTGGTTAGCGCGTCGTTCTTTACAAACATGACGTCATTTGCTTGGATACGAGGAAATGGTGGTCGTTATGTTTGTGAGTTCGGTTCCTGGCTAGGGTGTGAAAGTCCGATGACCTTGAATAAGTCATCTTCACTCATAATTCCAGTCCACCCAGCTGTAAATGGGTACGGATAATCCGGGAAAGATAAATGCCAAGAGGTTTGGCCAAGGACCAGCTGGAAGATAGAATCCGCACGGAACCTAAGTTGTTATCCTTGTAAAATATAGATGTTTCTTTCTTTTTTTTCTTAAAATGTAATTCAATAATGACATAAATAATCATGATTAGGTACTAAATTCATCAGCTGTTCATTCTAACTATTTTCTCATATATAAATTTTTATGTGAATACGCACACCACCATAAATTATTATTATAATTATCCAGTGTAGTTACCTGTGAAAAAACTTGAACATATCCCGGCATATCTCCTTCCCTTCATGAAAGTACAGCACCCGTGTCATCTTTCGTAATTTCTGGGATTTCCTCCGTGAGCATTAAGTATTAGCGTCACATTGAATGTGGGCAGCAATCTGGGCGAGTATAATCAAGTCCTTTTCCTCTCTGGCCAATTCGAACATTTGGAATCTATATTCCTGTATGTCTTTGTGTGTGAATAAACTAAAGCATGGGAGACCATTGTTATACTTGCACGAGCATGAGAATGTCCTTATTTTCTCTGCCTCCGCTACATTATCTTCACATACAAGATTCAATCCGGCCCTTCTTAAAATGGACTCAGCCCCGTCAACCGTTAAAATAGGTTGTTCACTTTGGTTATCATTGGAATGGTCACTGTTAGAAACATGAAGAGTTGGCTTAGTTGTTTTTATAGTGCAGTGTGTGTCAACAACATTGGCATTCTCAGTTTCACCTACATCACTGTGACTGACACTGTCACTGAATTCTGAGTCAGAACTGCTTTCACTTTCACTACAATTAGAATTTTTCCCATCAAAAGCGAAGTAATCCGTCATCAAATCGCTCCATTCGGTACTTGAGGCGATCGTTTGTAAGTTTGATGCTGTCACAGAATCATTAAGACGTTTTGCGATTGATTCAGAAGTAGAAGTCAATTCCATCATTCGTTCACAATGTCAACAAACAGTTTCAAACACACGAAAAATCCAAAACGTTCACACATAACGGACAACTAGGCCTATTGTAGTGTTCAGTGTATATTCCGATAATTCTAATAATGTGTAGAAAATTTCTTTTAAACGTTGGTAATATAAGTTTTACAAACTGGATCGTTTATTTCGCGTTGAAACAAAAAAAAAATGTAGTTTTCTTCGTTTTGACGTCACGTGACTCGATTCGACCAATGAAACGCGCGCATTCGACTACATAGTAACAGTGAATACAGAAGAATACAACTAGCGGAAAATCCGAAATTTGATATTTTCACGGTACTTCGCCATTTAGATGCAATTATCTCTGTTTACTAAATTGCGACTTCCGACTGGTTTTGATATGGCGGGTGCGTATTTTCTCAACAGTAAATTTTCAGGATATAAGAACAAAATTATTCTTAAGTTGAGAAAGTTTTGTGGCCCTTGGGCCTGGTTTCGGTTGGTTCCTAAATTTTATTAGGACACATTTAGTTCATTGAAAGATCAAGGATCATTAAGTTTTATTAAATCTATCATGTTAACATCTAAACTGTGATATTTACTGATACAGTATGTACATACTGCTATTAACACTTCTTAGGAGATAATTTAAAGGAACAAATTAAGATTAAAGAACCACTGACATTTTTTAAAGCACTAACTAATAATTATTTCTAAACAAATTTCCTGTTAAAATTTAGTATTGTACACATGTAGCCCAATTTGAATGTATGTCTGTTCTTGTGTAGAAATAAGTTATAAATAATACTTACATGGCATGGTCATCAAAAGAATGTTTATTTATCCATTTTGCCTTGGTTGATTTTGGAATTGGATAAGATGGATCACTATCATGTCATTTATACGGTCCACGTCTACGATGGCGCCATGTCTTTGGTTGGCCTGACAAATTCATTCCTTGAATGACTACATGGACTCACTCCGCTAATTCATTTGCCATGTTAAATCACTAAAACATGAAAGAAATGACAATTACAGACATCAATTGAAATCTTGACAAAATATAGGCATGCAAAAGCGAAAGGGAATGTCGAAAAATACTACGGACTACTCTATTGATACAAGTATTAGTGGTCCAATAATCGAATATACAGTTTATGTAACAGATTGACCCCTGGGTCCAAGGCTTTTCTGACGGACAATCTCTGTGGATGAGGAATATAAACAACGATTTGTACTCGACATATTTATGTGCTCTTTGTATATTCTGTCTCTCTTCTCTTTCAATACATGGACATCATTATAACAATGTTTATAATACGACCAAATAATTAAGTGAATGGTGGGAGATAGTCTTTGGTAATTTACATATTCATTTACAGTCTTTGGTAATTTACATATTCATTTACAGTCTTTGGTAATTTACATATTCGTTTACAGGAATCAGTGAGATTTTAGTTGTATCAAGCTAATTTGTCAGGATGCAGCTAATAGTTAAGAGTTAGGTCTTACTCAGTTGCCTGTTAAGAGCTATCTGCCATTACTAGGTTGGTTGGTAGATGACAAGTTAACGTTCGCTTCCAGCGTCAGCTGATATCGCAAACTAGGTAGTTGTTGGTAGTGGTGGTAGTTGGTAGTTGATTGGTTCAATAGGATGGTACTGTGCTGTTGGTTTGGTAAGTGGAGAATTCGTAAGATCTGGTCGGGTCGAATGACATGGCAGTGAAACTCGGCCCTGGGTGGTGTGGCGTGAGTTACTCGATCTTCTTCATTCTTCCAAACTCGTTGTGATCGTGGTTATTCTTCTTGATGCTGGTAGTTGAATGGTAGTTGTTGGTTTGGTTTGGTTAGATTATCTGATGGATGTTGGAAAACTGGAAGACCTGAAAAGAAAGGAAGAGGAGAATGTGAGAAAGGAGAAGAAAAGAAGGAAAAGGGGGGAAAAAGCTTTCAACGAAAAAAAGGGGGAAAAAATGTTCTCTTTGTTTCTGCAATGAAACTTATTATGCCATTACTAAGTGCTCTCTGCCTTATATAGCGTCGAGAACAGCCGATTAGCCAATCGGAAGCCTTAATTTTTCCTGACAAGTACTACCTTTTCATGACAAGCGAAATATTCCTGACAAGTAAAACTTAAAATTACAAATACAATGGAAACATTTTAAATTTTGTCATTAAGGGTTTCCTCAAACTATTACGATGTACAATGATTCATTATTATAATAATTACCTAGCGTAAAAGCTTAGAATTAATTGATAATAGACTAAGTGATTTAGGCTTTGAGGTTACTCCTAGGTCAACGTAAAGTCAGAATGTACAAATCCCAACGCCTTCAAGATATAGTGCGTACCTTAAATACAAAAAAGTACGTTACCTAAGAGTTTATCTATTATTTACAATGTACTATGTGGAGGAACCATACTAATTTTTACTACTAGATAATCATTAACAGTACTAAAACAATAATCCACACCCCCCCACCCCCACCCCATTGAACAAATGTTAACAAGAAATTCATAAGCACACGTCACACGACAACAAGCATGGCTGCCGCCTTGGTCAGTTCTAAATTTAAGTTATGTTATAATCAAAATACATGGCAAAGGGACTTATAAGTGTAGGATAATGCATGGTTTCGAGATTATCCGACATAAAAACCGATTCCTAATTCAATAATTGGTAAATATGTTGAAAAATCAATCAATACATTTAACATCACATGGGAGGTAATCCATGTCGTGTGAAAAAATGTTCCAGAATTTTCAGAAATATTTAGTTTTTAATATTAAATATCTAATTTTACATTAAAAAATTCTAAAATGTAGTATTGAAAGATATAAATCCCTCGAAAATTAATTACGCTCTAAAAATCTAGTTTTTAAATTTTTAAAACCGTTTTTAAAAAATAAGATGACCAGTAAAAAACATTACAAGAAATGCGAGGGTATATATTATTGTATCAACCTTTATTGTATCATAGGAAGCAAGCAACCTTACAGATCACTGGGTTGTGACTTGATATTGTCTGATAAGATTGCATACTTTGTCACTGAGTAGTGACTAGTTACGATTCATCAGCTTGATTTTGAAACTTCAATATTAAGTTTGAAAGAAAAAAAATCTTTAAGACGTAGAGTTGATTGCTCAAATGTAATGGTGTTAGATTAAAGTATATTCTCTCGAATGTACTTCGGTAGAGGGGATATTATCTCTAATGTACCTGTCCACGGGGATATTATCTCGAATATCCCTGGGTTGAGGGATATTCTCTCGAATGTCCCTGGGTTGAGGGATATTAGCAAAAAGAAAGACCTGCCATAACAATGGGATGACGTCACAAGAGGTTTTTATATCAACTTATTAACTGTAAGCTGAGGTCTTCATAGTAGTACAGGGATGCGTAACTAGTAAACAATAACTTGTAAACAATGGCTATCAGTTAAAGCTACATCATGGTATTTGGGTCATTCTTAGGTATTGGTTCAAAATGGTGTCTCCGACCTGTAATTGTATATTAAAGAAATGGTAACAACAAAAAATCCTACAATATTCATTTCAATTCTGATTTGAAATAAGTTATTTAATATTAGTCAATAGTCAATTTCATTAATGTGTAGAGTGTATGGAATTTTTCAAAACTCTTAACATGAGTTTTGAAGAATTTGGGACTGATTAACATTTCCTTAATGTACTCCAGATTACAAAATATGATAAGTCAAGAATATATGTAACGTAACGTGAATAAAAATGAATCGTTTGTTGTCTTATAATGAATTGTCTGCCCTTATAATATGCTCTTCTGTGATGAAGGTAGAAAAGATATAATTTGGAGGAGGGAAGGTCATTTCTGTGCCTAGATAAAATAATTGTAAGAAAAGTGTAAGTATTAAATTTTTATCCTAAAATATGTTTATTTAGTGTCATAACCGAACAACTTACATCTTCTGGTTTTTAGTAGTCTTCACATGAATTAGTTTTATTAAATGTTCATAAACAGGTCTTTTTGAATTTCCAAATTTCAAAACATATCTAGTCACATTAAGCCTAGCGCACACAGCCAACTTTTGCTGGAAAACAATGTTTTCAACAAATGGTGGATGTGTGCGGTGAATAAAAACTCAAAAACAATGTTCGCCAACAATGTTTTTGAGATCAAACATGTTTGATTTCAAAAACATTGTTGGCGAATCCTACAACAAAAGTTGGCCGTGTGCGGTGTTCGGAAAAAAAATATCGAAACAATTTGCAACGTCAACCAATAAGCGTTCACGCTGCTGTCATGTGATAGGCCTTACAAAATGGCGACCCCCGTCGAAGAAGCCACGACAGAATGGAGCATTGAAAGTGAAGCAAGTTTAACAGAACTATGGGAAAATCATCCTTGTCTATACGCTATCACATCGACAAAGTATAGGAACATTATTATAAATTACGAAAAACACCTTGCTTCTCCCTTCCCTGAATCCAAGAACGCGTCTATACTTGACGATTAACACGCCGACGACGTCTAATCCGAAGAAGAAGTAAAATCGCCAGAGTGATTCTTCGTTTACGCATAGACGCTGCCATTTTGTCATCATGTGACTTGACTTGACTCGCCTATGGTGGCGCTGTCAGTCGTATCTGACGCAGCAATAGTTGGTCGTGTGCTCTTTCAGACAGCTGTGTGCGGTTCCCAGAAACATTTACTCGAAACATTGTTTTTTTCTGAAAGTCAGCGAAAGTTGGCTGTGTGCGCTAGGCTTAAGCATTCAAGGAAAATTCAATACTGCTTGAGGTCAGTCATATGGAGCCGCTGCGGCTCAGTGAGTTCGACGCTTGCTCGCTAACCTGAAGGTCCAGGGTTCAATCCCGGCATGGGTCGAGATGATACCTTCGTATTTTTCAACCCGGTTTCCCCCTGTCAGTGAAGCAGGTCGGAGGGGATAACATGGAAAAGCGTCTAGTCGTTCGGATGGGACAATAAACTGAGGCCCCGTGTGCTATTGGCTGTACTCGACAGTTGGAAATCGAAAATAAGAGCAGACTAATGCCGCTGTCCTGGCAAATTTCCCTCATTGCATACCTTCCACGTTTGCCCGTCCGTAATTAGCTCACATATGTGCAGAAAAGTAGGATGTAAAACTCCATTCATTTCATTTTTTTATGACCGTCACATTATAGCAATATTGTGGTGTGATGGTGATGACACAGCGTGACGGTTATGACTTTGATTATCAACAAAAAAAGGTTATTTCATTTACTCATATTTTTTCTTTGCAGATAAAATATGACATTAACTGCTGCTGAGCGTGCTAGAAAATGCAGAGAAAACAGAACCCTCTGAAATATGAACAATATCTGCTAAAAGAGAGAGATAGATCAAAGAGTAAATACATACCCATCAGTGAACACAAAGAAAGAGCTCAACGCAGACAGAGAAAATCTTGGAAATTATCTCAGAGAAACCATATAATTAATGTTAAAGACAGGGTCCAGCGCAAAACGATATGGTACCACAATGATGTGTTTACCTATCAATAACTTAACAAAAAACAAATTAGGTGAATCGGTTGAACCATTCTCCTGTTATTAGCAAATAACTCCAAAACTCACCTTTATCAATTCATCAAAAAGTCAGAAATTTGACCTTTGACGTCAGTTGTGTGAGACGTAACACTGCAGTAACTACATGAAGCTGACAAATTCACTGTCGATAAGACAATGAAAACATGACCATAAATCGGTATCAAAGGCGTGAATGTTGCCATAAATTAAATTTAAGTGAAGTGGGTATGCATTTCACTAAATATAAACTTATTTACTAGCATTATAATTGCGATTTTATTCGATTGGAGTCTAGATGGTCTAAAACTAAAGTCAAAGTAAAATTTACCATCACGTATTTTAAAACTCCTACTTTTAATCCAAACATTCTCATTAAAGCATGTTATTGATCATAAAAGGAGAAATGAATCAGCTATTTAGAGATATTCTCAAATATTTTTTTAATCTGAACCGAACGCATTGCCGAGATTTTTCAGTTTGAAGTTGACATGTCGCTTGCCGCGGATCGTTCCATTGTTCTCTTTCGTCTTCGAAATTTCCCGTTGCCCGCTGATTGATATACCGAAGTCGAACTGTAAAATCAAAATTCCAATCCTAAAGAATTTTGCTGGATACATATTGCACTAAACCTACGGATCTTTCATGTGAAATTTGTTAAAATAGCGCGGAATAACGACCTTCCCGCTTCGGTAATTTAGGCGGCCTACATTGAATTTAATTGAAACTAGAACCGTGATAACGGTACTGAGCAGTGCGCAATTTAAACATCCTTGAACGGTTGCATTTTAGTCCTGCATATAAATTAGGTCATGTGACAGAGCTGTTTATAGTTAAAAATCTCAATTTTCAATCGGCTATTAAATCGGAAGTAAACATCGGAAAACACAAAGTAAAACATCATTTGATAGATTTTATCGAGGGCAATAGCTATGGTTCAGATCAAAAGGTCATCAAACGTCAAGGTCACGAGTTTTGAGCTTTGAAAATGTTTGCTATTGCTGAATTATTGCGGAAATAGACAAAACTTTTAATCGAAATTAGGAAATCGGCTGTCACCATTTTGTTAGTAATATATTGAAGATGACATAGACATCAATATTATGTAAATCGGATGATATCCTGATCACTTATATCGATTTAAAGAAAAGTTGGTCATTTCAAGATGGTGGTCTACTAGTTACTTCCGGGTCCAATTTTATCCTTTTTTTTTCTATGAATGTTATGTCATTTTATATCTTCATAAGAATGTGTCGACTCTCTTTAAAAATCCACAATTTAGGAACCACGTGTTTTTTCGCGCCAAAAAAGCCACGCAGTTACTTTAGAACAATGAACAAAATTTCCAAATTAAAAAAAAAGCAAAATGATTAAAATATCTACTATTATATATCAAGAGGAGATAAAGTATAATTAGAAAAGACGATTTTTTGTGACGTACGTTAATTAGGTTCAAACTGACAATTTTCAAATGGCTATAAAACAAGAAGTAAATATTGGACAACAAAAATGAATTCACCATTGAATAGATCTCATTTCGGGCAATAATAACTTTTGTTCGGATCATAAGGTCAACAAATGGCAAGGTCACAAGTTATGAGCTTTAAAAGTGTTACAATAATTTCTGAATATCTTATACCGGAAATAGACAAACACCATAATCGAAATTAGCAATTCAGCTGCCCTCATTTTGTTGGCAATAGATTGAAAATGCCATAAACATCAAAATTATATAAATCGGATGTCGATTTAAAGAAAACATGTTCATTTGAAGATGGTGGCCAACGTGTTACTTCCGGTTACGATTTTGTCATATTTTTTGCTTTGTTAGTCATTTTATATATCTATGTATATATCACTGGAAAGAGGAGATAAAGCGTAATAAGAAAAGAAGATATTTTGTGACGTCACGTCACGTGACAGAGCTGTTCAAAGTTCAAACTAACAATTTTTAAATGGCTATAAAACCGGAAGTAAATATTGGACAACAAAAATGAATACACCGTTGGGTAGATCTCATCATGGGCGATAACTTTTGTTCCAGTCATAAGGTCACCCAAATCCAAGGTAACGTGTAATATGCTTTGAAAATTTTGGCCATTTCTGAATATTTTTTACCGGAAATAGGCAAACATCATAATCGAAATTAGCAAATTGGCTGTCATCATTTTGTTGGTCATAGATTGAAAATGCCTTAGACATCAATACAAATCAGATGATACCCTGTTCACTTCTCTCGATTTAAAGAAAACATGTTCATTTCAAGATGGTGGCCAGCGTGTTACTTCCGGTTACGATTTTATCATGTTTTTTTCTTTGTCAGTCATGTTCTTCCATATCTAAAGAAGAAATTGTTACCTATCTTATGAAATCCGTAATTCAGATAACACGTGTTTTTTTCCCGCCAAAAAAAACACGCAGAGTTACTATAGAACAAAGAACAAAATTCCAAAAATCAATTTTGATCAAAATATCTAGTGTTATACATTTTTGGAAACAGGAGATAAAGCGTGATAATAATAGAAGATAATTTGTGACGTACATGAATTAGGTCACGTGACAGCGCTGTTTAAAGTCAAAAATTGCAATTTTCTGACGGCCATAAAACCGGAAGTAAACATTGGGCATCTAAAATGATTATGCCATTGGATAGATCTCGTCAAGGGCAACAACTTTTGTTCAGGTCACAAGGTCACTCAAGGTCAAGGTCACAAGATATGAGCCTTAAAAGTTTTGACTATTTCCGAAAATTCTAAACCGGAAATAAAAAAAATTCTGAATCGAAATTTAAAAATCGGCTCGCCATGTTTTGTTAGCAATCGACTAAAGATTCCCTAGACATCATTTTTATTCCAATCGGATGATTCCCTGATTCTGAATTTCGATTTAAAGAAAAATTACTCATTTCAAGATGGCGGCTGATATGAACAATCTGGGTCAAATTTTATCATTTCATATTTTGTCAAGGATTATTTCTAGCACATTGCAAAAAGATTTTTTTGAATATTTTCATTATTCCGGAAGTTAAAATTTCAACTTTGCAAGCGAATGACGTCAAAACCGGAAGTGATATATTTTTTTTGATAATGTCATTTTGTTCGCCATCAAAATATCTATGTACCTGTAAGTTTTCATATTGATACAAATAAAATTGCAAAAGTTGAACAAATGGTCAAAAAAGTGCTTCAAAAAGTCAGTAACAAAGTTCTCAAAATGCATATTTTTAAAGTCTTACCTTGTAGACAAACGTTTAAGGAAATAAACAAAAAAGGTTCCATAAAAATCGGTTGAAAAACAGAGGTAACAATGGTAAAAATCCTAATATGGATTTTTCCGTCATATGTCATTTCCGGTTAGACAAAAAACCGTCATTTTACATTCACGCAACACCGAGCAGTTATTTATCGTAGGAATACATGCGAGATAATGTGTGGCATGCTCCCTTCATACCGAATTAGCGTGACCAGAAGTAGACAAAAAAAAAAAAAAACAGTCATTATGAAAACAAAGCAGTGCGTTCGTAGAACGCACTGCAAAAAAAGTCATTATGAAAACAAAGCAGTGCGTTCGCTAGAACGCACTGCAATTAAAAACGGTCATCTTGAAATAGTAAAATATATTTCATTGTTTTTCTATTGACTTTAGAATCAGTTTCAAAATGCTATGCTTTTTTTCAACTCGTGTTCCTCAAACCTCCCTAGTACATGTACCTCCGGTGGTTGCACTTGTTTGTTTGTTCCAGTCCACCCAGCTGTAAATGGGTACGGATAATCCGGGAAAGATCAATGTCAAGAGGTTTGGCCAAGGACCAGCTGAGAGAAAGAATCCGCACGGAAACTAAGTTGTTATCCTTGTAAAATATATATATATGTGTCTTTCTTTCTTTCTTTCTTTCTTTTTCTTTGCACTTTTTAGTCAGACCCAGTATTTCTAATCGGGATCGAACCCTAGATATTTAGGTTACCAAGGCTACCCACGCTCCAAGAGTCATCCTAAAGAGAGGAATATCATTATATATAATAGGGGGGGGGGGGCGATTATCACTAGACATGCTTATAGTCAGCAAGTTTGATCTAATAGTAGGGTGAAGGGGTTTGAGGGCTACCAGTAGATTTATATGGACCAAAAGATATAATGGATAGGGAGGGGTCATCATTAATACAACAAAGACTTGGTCTGAAGGTTTATTTATCAATACATTATTTGTTTGCTGATGGACAGTTTATCTCCAGCGTTGTGCAGCCTGGAAGAAGAGTAGGCCTATACGTTCTTAAATCATCAATATCATTTGTGTTAGTCAGATAGCAAAATCCTCCAGTAGGGTTGTACGATAAGACCTTACATTCATCATTCTCGTTACAGGCAGCGATACAATCGTCAAGGGTTGGTAGAAATGAGACACCGATGATTGGTAAGAAATATCGAAAACAGACAGTCTTATCAAAACGGGTAATGCATGTAGGATCGTTAGCACAAACTGCATTGCAATCTGCTGGTTCCTCTTTTATTGAAGCGTCAGCATCAAATCTTATGGAGGTCTCATTCAAGGCAATACACTCTGAAAATAAAATAAATACATGTATAAACAATTACAAGGGAGGTATAGATATACTGTTAGTAGACATAATGAAAGTAAAACATGAATATCGTCAAAAGGTAGGAATAATATTTCTATATAATCGATCAGAAAGTTTTAAAATTGAAGGCCAATTTTGAAGTTACAGCTTAGGAAAGCAACTTTTGCTATAGTTTTAGTCTATATTGAAGTGGTTGATGTCGTGCGCTTGCTCTTTTCGACACACCTGAAGGTACTTCTCTATGGAGTAGTCCACTACTGTACAATCTAATTAAAATTTCGTTTACTGTACTATGGGACTATGTTCGAATTTTTGGTTTTTGGATGCGATTTTGATTAACGGATTGTTTTTGTTTTTATGTATTTTTATTTATACTTTGAATTGAACCAAACCCTTTTATAATAGAGTGCATCAACATTATTATTAAGCTACAGGGAGAAAATGGGTTTCAACTTTTTATTGATTGATTTATTTAACACTTACCTGTACATTGAACGTCATCAACATTCCATTTTCCAGATTCGTCACATACTACTTTTCCCATTCCATCCCGAAATCCAGGGTCGCAGGTAAAATTATATTCAGCACCAGGTTGTCTGGAAGTGATATCACCATCTAGTGAGCTATTGGCAGCTATAACTGGTTCACTATTACATAATATTTCTGTCAAATAAAACGGAAGTGGTTTAATACAATTGAAGATGAATTTGTATATTATGTTTAACATTATTATTCAGGGAGAAAATGGTTTTAATTTTTTTATTAATTGATCAACAATATTGGCAACGTTTTACCTCCATAGTATACAGGGAGAAAATGATTTTAATTTTTATACTGAATTATTTGACAATTACCTGTACATTCAACTTCATCAACATTCCATTTTCCAGATTCGTCACAGACCACTTTTCCCATTCCTTTAAATCCAGGATCACAGGTAAAATTATATTCAGCACCAGGTTGTCTGGAAGTGATATCACCATCTAATAAACTATTGGCAGCTATAACTGGTTCACCATTACATAATATTTCTGTCAAATAAAACAGAAGTGGTTTAATACAATAGAAGATGAATTTATATATTATGTTTAACATTATTATTCAGGGAGAAAATGATTTTAATTTTTATACTGAATTATTTGACAGTTACCTGTACATTGAACTTCATCAACATTCCATTTTCCAGATTCGTCACATACTACTTTTCCCATTCCTTTTAATCCAGGATCACAGGTAAAATTATATTCAGCACCAGGTTGTCTGGAAGTGATATCACCATCTAATAAACTATTGGCAGCTATAACTGGTTCACCTTCACATAATATTTCTGTCAAATAAAACAGAAGTGGTTTAATACAATAGAAGATACTTCCAAATATATAATATAGAGGTTCAATGTTTCGGGGTGTAAATGAAAACCTGTATAGAAATTGATTATCTTCCAATCCAATGCCTCTAGCTTTAATATTTTTGCATTAAAATATAACTATGAGAATTTTAAAGCGATACCTCCACTTATTAAAATGAACAAAAAATCTAAGTTCTCAAATTTGGCTAGGTCAATAAAAGTGTATATTCTTCAAAGGGGTCTACAGTATACAAACAGAATCAAATAAACCATAAAACTAGATAATTTTCAATAAAATTACAGTTTATTATTGAAAAACGCTTAATTAAACTTGTAGTAATTATAATAAAGTAAAGGCAGTTAGCTGGATTTATCAGATTAAACAGTATAGTTATGACATCAGACAAGTTGCCTAGTGAATAAAAACTCTTATTCACAATATAGCTTTTTTATCCAATCAGATTACTGTATTTCGAATAAGGCCCCTGGTTTGGGAGTTTTAATTTTTTGATTATTCTAAGAGGTTGTATTGATTTTAGTTGGCGAATCTAGTTAAAATTACAAATACCAGCTCGAAGAATCGACCAATTTGATATTATTCTAAACAAGTTAATGCTTGCTATATTGAATATGATTCAAAATTTATTTACCTTCGCATGTGACGCTCGGAGTCCAAGATTTACCACGTTGGCAGGTAGCCGTTACTGCTAACTTGTAGCCAGGGTTACATTCATAGTCAATTGTATTCAATCCATTTCTAGTTACCTGTCCTTTTGAGGGACTTGGTAAATTTCGACATCTACGCCATCCTGTACAGCAATAAAACCAAAATACATGTAAAAAGTCTACAGAAGTACTAGAACTGCACAAAAATCACACAATCCCTTCCCTTATACCCCTTAACCTTTATCTTTCATTTTCGGTATACGCGATTTTTACATAAGGCTTAGTCTCAATGAAATACGACTCATATTTTTAACTTTCAAACGCGGATTTATGGGTACACGGTGATTTGAAGACTGAGAATTAAAGGTAGAGAACGTTATGGTGAAGATTAGCAAAAAAGCATCCTGGTATTGAGACTAAAATTTTACTGGTCGAACAGATGGTGAATATATTTCTTTAGTAGAAGAAAACTGTCTGAAGATCTGAAAAGTCTGTGAAACTTGTGAAACTATTGCCATCCAAATGTATTTCCATTTCACAATCTTGAAACCCGCACAATAAAGTGCAAAACTATACGGCGTCTGATAGGGTAGTAGTAGAAACTTACTGTTAGAGTTAGAACTGGAACTGCTGGTTGATATTTCAGAGATAGCTAGGAAAGCTAGAACTATCAGTAAAAGTTGTCGTGGTGCCATCATAGTTAACTTGTCTATTGGTGAATAGAATCAGCAAAGATGATGAATAAATCTGATGAAATTCGACGAGTTTATATACTTTCTAAACAAATTTTAATTAAAAATATCAATAATTAATTTACAATACAATTATAAGGAACTTGATTTCATAGAATTCAGTTGAGCAGTAAACAAGTTGTTGCCAAATATGTGGGTTAAGTTTGTTGGTAAGTTCACTCGAACCTTCAAGGACAAGAGAAACGATTTTGTAAATTGCATTAAATTGAGCTTTTTAAAAAGTAAAATCATTCATTTATCATTTATCTATCGATTGCAACCAATTAAAATTAAAAAGAAATATTCTAAAATAGTAAAAAAAAACTTTTAAAAATGCTCTCCAAAATATGCAAAAAGATCGGTAGTTTCCGTCACTATTCGGAACACTATATATTGATATATATTGATATTATATATTATATATATTGATATTGTTTACATTATCCGCAAAATTTTGCCTAAGCCTATGATATGACAAAAATTGAAACCGAGTGAAGTAAACGATTTCTAAAATTAGTTTGGCCCCAACAACCCACATCAAAAATACTTTTTTCCAGAACCCGATGGGACAGTTACAGAAATTAAACAAGAAAATGCTGAAAAAGACTTAGGCGTTATATTCCAGAACAATTTAAAGTTTGAGCAACACATTGCAGAGAAATGCAAAAAAACAAATCGCATGATAGGGCTGTTGAACATATTTAGAAAAAGAAACCTTCCTTCCATTATACAAATCTCTTATCAGACCAATCATGGAATATGCAGTGGTAGTTTGGCATCCATACTTGAAAAAAGACATCCAACTCACAGAAAACGTCCAAAGAAGAGCAACAAAGATCATCCCCACAATAAAACAACTACCATACCCTGAACGACTGAAATACTTGGGACTACTAACATTGGAATATAGAAGAAAAAGAAATGATGTTATTCAATTATATTGGATCATCAACGGAATAGATTCGAGTGAACGTGAAATGTTAAGGTTCGAGTGAACTTGAAATAGTTAGGTTCGAGTGAACTTGAATGTTGCTTTTGATTCCGAGACACGACGGTTTGAAGTCACATATTTCGGCAGTTGGCCAGTCTAATTAAAATCAGACCCTAATTTCGTTCGTTCGTTTTTGTTTAAATCCGGTTTTTTAACCACTACATTAGGGTCTGAGAACCAGGCGCGGCAACAGCCGTTCACGTTAACTTTGTGCTTTTTATAACTTTGAACTCAAGGCTGTTCACATTAAAGGTAGTGACAATACGATAGCTGATGCTGCATCGCGTTTACATGAACCTGATCAACTTGAGCGCTTATTTGATATTTTGTCTAGCTATAATTATTACTTTAGTAGTGCTGAGTTACTTAATCACATGCCGTTAAATTTTTATATTCGTAGGTGGTGAAGCTATCTCCTCCCTGGAACAAACGGTATCCAGACTACGAAACAAGGGGTGGACTAAATCCACCATCGGTACATATAGGACGCACTTCAAGTGTTTCACGGATTTTTGTAAGCGAATTTGACATGAATGATTCCAGTAACTCAGCATACTATTGAACTTTATATTGCATTTCTAGTCGATGTTAAAAGATTTGCTTATAGTTCGATAATTTCATATTTGAATGTTATTTCTGTAATTCATAAGTTAAATGGGTTTAGTGACCCATTGATAGAGTGGCCCATTTAGTTTTTGCTAAAAGGTGTAAAACGCGATTTGGGAAAAGCCCAGTCATGCAAACTGCCCCTTACTCCTGATATTTTGGTTCGTATCAAGAATATGTCATACCTTTACGTCTACACTTCAGACCTTAGGCTATTGGTCAAGTTCTTGCTTTGAACGGTACGTTGACTTTGATACCCCTAGCCGCTTGGGTGCTCTTTATACCTTTACGTCTACACTTCCCACATAAAACCTTGTAACAACTTCCACTTTTGGGGTTTGGGAGTTTTCATATTTGTACTATATGTTGATTCTATAATGTTTATGTATTACTTAGTATTACTTTGTTGTACTTTGTATTGTTAATTAAAATTAGTGCCAATTTCATAATGCCAACCATTTACCCTTGCTCCAGATCGTCAGGTAAATGATATTATGTTGTTTTTTTTTGGGGGGGGGGGGGGGGTTGTAATAACTAAGATATTGGTATTTATCAATGTGTATAGGTTTATTGTCTTGTCCTTAATTTGACAGTAAACCCACATCCTCCATTCGATTAAAAATCCATCTGTTACAAAAATTATATTTCACTACGTATTGGGAAATTTCAATTTTCAAACATCATTGCCTACTTTATAATAATTAATTGTTATAGTTAGTATTTCGGTCGAACGGTTAGTAAACATATCCGTTTAAAAATTATTCTAGTGAATAAAATAAAAATGGTCCAAGTTAGTCAGATAAAACCTGTCGTTGAGCGGGTCCAAGTTTGTCTAGATTGACCTCAAAAAGTGTGTTTTGAAATGTGGTCCGAGTTTGTTATGGTAGACTATTGTGTCATGAAAAAGTGTCCGAATGTGTCATAAAGATAGTGGACCACGGCCATATACGCCTAATGAAAAATTAATCGGGATAGAATTAAACATTCTCAAACCTTTCGATTTAGGTCAAATAACATCCATTTTAAGTTTCAACAAAATTGGTTGAAAACTAAGATAGTAATAGCATATTCAAGACTTTGGGGCAAGGGCAATAACTCTGCTTCTAACAATCGAAAATAGGTCAAATTCGAACTTCATCTTCGTTTCATAAATATGTATACACAGATCAAATTTCAATTGATTCCGTCAAAAACTCTAGGTTTTAGAGCGTTTACTAGCAAATGTTGACGGACGGACCAACGAATTTGGGGCAAGGACAATAACTCTGCTTCTAATGATTGAAAATAGCTCAAATTCGAACTTTGTTTTATGAATATATATACACAATCAAATTTCATTTGATTCTGTCAAAAACTCTAGTTTTTAGAGCGTTTACGAGAAAATGTTGACGGACGGACGGACCGACGGACCGACCGACGGACGGACGGACGGGGGTGCCGACAATATACGTCCTCATAGAGAGACGAGGGCGTATAATAAAATAAAAGTGGTCCGAATTTGTTTTGGTGCGAGTTGTCTTGTAATCAAACCGGAAGTTATGGATTCTGGAGAAAATAAAAGGATATCTTTCCTGGTGAAAGATACGAAAATGGCGATAATTTGTGGATATTAACTAAATGATATGGCAGATGTATAGCAGAAGACAAAATCATCTGAGAAGGCCCGGTGTAGGGATTACAGGATTCATACAACCTTGAACACCACATAAAATCCATCTCTTGAAAAGTCCTTGAATTTTGAGTTGAGTGAATTTGTCTACCGTATGTTTTAAGCAGACATTTTTGTAAGATTTATCAACAGAACAGCCGTAACCGAAAATCATAAACGTTGAACGTGCAATGTTAAGATTCGAGTGAACTTGAAATGTTAAGGCTCGAGCAAACTTGAAATGTTATGGTTCGAGTGAACTTGAAATGTTTAGGTTCGAGTGAACTTGAAATGTTAAGATTGGAGTGAACTTTCGAGTGAACTTGAAATGTTAAGGTTCGAATGAATGTGTAATGTTAAGGTTCGAGTGAACGTGAAATGTTAAGGTTCGAGTGAACTTGAAATGTTAAGGCTCGAGTGAACGTGAAATGTTAAGATTCGAGTGAACTTGAAATGTTAAGGTTCGAGTGAACGTGAAATGTTAAGATTCGAGTGAACGTGAAATGTTAAGGCTCGAGTGAACTTGAAATATTAAGGTTCGAGTGAACGTGAAATGTTAAGATTCGAATGAACGTGAAATGTTAAGGTTCGAGTGAACGTGAAATGTTAAGGTTCGAGTGAACGTGAAATGTTAAGGTTCGAGTGAACTTGAAATGTTAAGGTTCGAGTGAACGTGAAATGTTAAGATTCGAATGAACGTGAAATGTTAAGGTTCGAGTGAACGTGAAATGTTAAGGCTCGAGTGAACTCGAAATGTTAAGGTTCGAGTGAACGTGAAATGTTAAGGTTCGAGTGAACGTGAAATGTTAAGGCTCGAGTGAACTTGAATGTTAAGATTCGAGTGAACGTGAAATGTTAAGATTCGAGTGAACGTGAAATGTTAAGATTCGAGTGAACGTGAAATGTTAAGGTTCGAGTGAACTTGAAATGTTAAGGTTCCAGTGAACGTAAAATGTTAAGATTCGAATGAACGTGAAATGTTAAGGTTCGAGTGAACGTGAAATGTTAAGGCTCGAGTGAACTTGAAATGTTAAGGTTCGAGTGAACGTGAAATGTTAAGGTTCGAGTGAACGTAAAATGTTAAGGTTCGAGTGAACGTGAAATGTTAAAACTCGAGTGAACTTGAATGTTAAGATTCGAGTGAACGTGAAATGTTAAGATTCGAATGAACGTGAAATGTTAAGGTTCGAGTGAACGTTAAATGTTAAGGCTCGAGTGAACTTGAATGTTAAGATTCGAGTGAACGTGAAATGTTAAGATTCGAGTGAACGTGAAATGTTAAGGTTCGAGTGAACTTGAAATGTTAAGATTCGAGTGAACGTGAAATGTTAAGATTCGAGTGAACGTGAAATGTTAAGGTTCGAGTGAACGTGAAATGTTAAGGTTCGAGTTAACGTGAAATGTTAAGGCCCGAGTGAACTTGAAATGTTAAGGTTCGAGTGAACGTGAAATGTTAAGATTCGAATGAACGTGAAATGTTAAGGTTCGAGTGAACGTGAAATGTTAAGGCTCGAGTGAACTTGAAATGTTAAGGTTCGAGTGAACGTGAAATGTTAAGGTTCGAGTGAACGTGAAATGTTAAGGCTCGAGTGAACTTGAATGTTAAGATTCGAGTGAACGTGAAATGTTAAGATTCGAGTGAACGTGAAATGTTAAGATTCGAGTGAACGTGAAATGTTAAGATTCGAATGAACGTGAAATGTTAAGGTTCGAGTGAACGTGAAATGTTAAGGTTCGAGTGAATGTGAAATGCTAAGGTTCGAGTGAACTTGAAATGTTAAGATTCGAGTGAACGTGAAATGTTAAGATTCGAGTGAACGTGAAATGTTTAGGTTCGAGTGAACTTGAAATGTTGAGGTTTGAGTGAACGTGAAATGTTAAGGTGTGAAGGTTCGAGTGAACTTGAATGTTAAGATTCGAGTGAACTTGAAATGTTAAGATTCGAGTGAACGTGAAATGTTTAGGTTCGAGTGAACTTGAAATGTTGAGGTTCGAGTGAACGTGAAATGTTAAGGTGTGAAGGTTCGAGTGAACGTGAAATGTTAAGGTTCGAATGAACGTACAATGTTAAGGTTCGAATGAACGTGAAATGTAATGGTTCGAATGAACGTGAAATGTTAAGTTTCGAATGAACTTGAAATGTAATTGTTCGAGTGAACGTGAAATGTAATGGTTCGAGTGAACGTGAAATGTTAAGGTTCGAGTGAACTTGAATGTTGCTTTTGATTCCGAGACACGGCGGTTAGAAGTCACATTTTTCTAGTCTCTATCGCGTGTACAAGAAATTGTTGACGGACGGACCGACGGACAGACAGGGTGACGGCAATATACGTCCATATTTTCATGTGGGTGTGTAAAAAGGCAGATAAAATGAATTCAGACAGACAGGCAGACTAATTAAAAGGGTGCAGAACTACAAGCAGTCAGACCAAATAAAAGGGGCGCACGGTTACCAGTATACAGGCAGGGTTAACTAAAAGGGATGCGGGAATACCAGCAGACAGACAAACGAAACACGTACAGTTACAATGGAATTTGGCATATTACTTTCAAATTCTGAAACGCGATATTATGATTCAAATACATAGTGTCATATAAATAATATGTAAATTGTAAAAAATATTATTAATTTGTTTTTAAAGAATTTTGAAGAAGCTTCATTCAAATCGGATAAAAACTCTAGTCTCTATCGCGTGTCAAGAAATTGTTGACGGACGGACCGACGAACAATATACATCCATATTTTAATGTGGGCGTATAAAAAGGCAGATAAAATGGATTCAGAAATACCAGCAAACAAAAAGAAGTGCAGAACTACAAGCAGTCATACCAAATAAAAGGGGAGCACAGCTATCAGAATACAAGCAGGTTAACTAAAAGGGACGCGGGAATACCAGCAGACAGTCAAACGAAACACGAAAAGTTACAATGGAATTTGGCAGAATATTTTCAAATTTTAAAACGCGGAATTATGATTCAAATACATAGTGTCATATATCATTGGAAAGCGTAGATATAGCATAATACGAATCAAAAATAATTTGTGTCGTATGTAAATTAGGTCATTCAAATCGAATAAAAACTCTAGCTTTTATCTCATACACAAGTTAATTTTAACGTTTTAAACCGACGACTGGAATAGCTCCAATTATGAAAGGATCCGAGATAGTATCACGATAATTATACATACCAAGCTTCATTCAAATCGGATAAAAACTCTAGTCGCTATTGCGTGTACAAGAAATTGTTATACTGGGGTGACGGCAATATACGTCCATATTTTCATGTGGGTGTATATATAAAGCAGATAAAATGGAATCAGAAATACCAGCAGACAGACTTAATAAAAGAGGTGCAGAACTACAAGCAGTCATACCAAATAAAAGGGGCGTACAGCTATCAGAATACAAGCAGGTTAACTAAAAGGGACGCGGGAATACCAGCAGACAAACGAAACACGAACAGTTACAATGGAATTTGGCAGAATATTTTCAAATTCTAGAACGCGGAATTATGATTCAAATGCATTGTGTCATATATCATTGGATAGAGTAGATCAAGCATAGTAACACCGAAACAAAATTTATGACGTATGTAAATTAGGTCACGTGACAGAGCTGTTTAAAGTTAAAAAATGCAATTTTCTGACGGCCATAAAACCGGAAGTAAACATTGTGCATCTAAAATGCTCATGCCATTGGATAAATCTCGTCAAGGGTAACAACTTTTGTTTAAGTCTCAAGGTCACTCAAGGTCAAGGTCACAAGATATGAGCCTAAAAAGTTTTGACTATTTCCGAAAATTCTAAACCGGAAATAAAAATAATTCTGAATCGAAATTCAAAAATCGGCTTCCCATGTTTTGTTAGCAATCGACTGTGGATATGTTTTGTTAGCAATCGACTAAAGATTCCCTAGACATCATTTTTATTCCAATCGGATGATTCCCTGATTCTGAATTTCGATTTAAAGAAAAATTACTCATTTCAAGATGGCGGCTGATATGAACAATCTGGGTCAAATTTTATCATTTCATATTTTGTCAAGGATTATTTCTAGCACATTGCAAAAAGATTTTTTTGAATATTTTCATTATTCCGGAAGTTAAAATTTCAACTTTGCAAGCGAATGACGTCAAAACCGGAAGTGATATATTTTTTTTGATAATGTCATTTTGTTCGCCATCAAAATATCTATGTACCTGTAAGTTTTCATATTGATACAAATAAAATTGCAAAAGTTGAACAAATGGTCAAAAAAGTGCTTCAAAAAGTCAGTAACAAAGTTCTCAAAATGCATATTTTTAAAGTCTTACCTTGTAGACAAACGTTTAAGGAAATAAACAAAAAAGGTTCCATAAAAATCGGTTGAAAAACAGAGGTAACAATGGTAAAAATCCTAATATGGATTTTTCCGTCATATGTCATTTCCGGTTAGACAAAAAACCGTCATTTTACATTCACGCAACACCGAGCAGTTATTTATCGTAGGAATACATGCGAGATAATGTGTGGCATGCTCCCTTCATACCGAATTAGCGTGACCAGAAGTAGACAAAAAAAAAAAAAAACAGTCATTATGAAAACAAAGCAGTGCGTTCGTAGAACGCACTGCAAAAAAAGTCATTATGAAAACAAAGCAGTGCGTTCGCTAGAACGCACTGCAATTAAAAACGGTCATCTTGAAATAGTAAAATATATTTCATTGTTTTTCTATTGACTTTAGAATCAGTTTCAAAATGCTATGCTTTTTTTCAACTCGTGTTCCTCAAACCTCCCTAGTACATGTACCTCCGGTGGTTGCACTTGTTTGTTTGTTCCAGTCCACCCAGCTGTAAATGGGTACGGATAATCCGGGAAAGATCAATGTCAAGAGGTTTGGCCAAGGACCAGCTGAGAGAAAGAATCCGCACGGAAACTAAGTTGTTATCCTTGTAAAATATATATATATGTGTCTTTCTTTCTTTCTTTCTTTCTTTTTCTTTGCACTTTTTAGTCAGACCCAGTATTTCTAATCGGGATCGAACCCTAGATATTTAGGTTACCAAGGCTACCCACGCTCCAAGAGTCATCCTAAAGAGAGGAATATCATTATATATAATAGGGGGGGGGGGCGATTATCACTAGACATGCTTATAGTCAGCAAGTTTGATCTAATAGTAGGGTGAAGGGGTTTGAGGGCTACCAGTAGATTTATATGGACCAAAAGATATAATGGATAGGGAGGGGTCATCATTAATACAACAAAGACTTGGTCTGAAGGTTTATTTATCAATACATTATTTGTTTGCTGATGGACAGTTTATCTCCAGCGTTGTGCAGCCTGGAAGAAGAGTAGGCCTATACGTTCTTAAATCATCAATATCATTTGTGTTAGTCAGATAGCAAAATCCTCCAGTAGGGTTGTACGATAAGACCTTACATTCATCATTCTCGTTACAGGCAGCGATACAATCGTCAAGGGTTGGTAGAAATGAGACACCGATGATTGGTAAGAAATATCGAAAACAGACAGTCTTATCAAAACGGGTAATGCATGTAGGATCGTTAGCACAAACTGCATTGCAATCTGCTGGTTCCTCTTTTATTGAAGCGTCAGCATCAAATCTTATGGAGGTCTCATTCAAGGCAATACACTCTGAAAATAAAATAAATACATGTATAAACAATTACAAGGGAGGTATAGATATACTGTTAGTAGACATAATGAAAGTAAAACATGAATATCGTCAAAAGGTAGGAATAATATTTCTATATAATCGATCAGAAAGTTTTAAAATTGAAGGCCAATTTTGAAGTTACAGCTTAGGAAAGCAACTTTTGCTATAGTTTTAGTCTATATTGAAGTGGTTGATGTCGTGCGCTTGCTCTTTTCGACACACCTGAAGGTACTTCTCTATGGAGTAGTCCACTACTGTACAATCTAATTAAAATTTCGTTTACTGTACTATGGGACTATGTTCGAATTTTTGGTTTTTGGATGCGATTTTGATTAACGGATTGTTTTTGTTTTTATGTATTTTTATTTATACTTTGAATTGAACCAAACCCTTTTATAATAGAGTGCATCAACATTATTATTAAGCTACAGGGAGAAAATGGGTTTCAACTTTTTATTGATTGATTTATTTAACACTTACCTGTACATTGAACGTCATCAACATTCCATTTTCCAGATTCGTCACATACTACTTTTCCCATTCCATCCCGAAATCCAGGGTCGCAGGTAAAATTATATTCAGCACCAGGTTGTCTGGAAGTGATATCACCATCTAGTGAGCTATTGGCAGCTATAACTGGTTCACTATTACATAATATTTCTGTCAAATAAAACGGAAGTGGTTTAATACAATTGAAGATGAATTTGTATATTATGTTTAACATTATTATTCAGGGAGAAAATGGTTTTAATTTTTTTATTAATTGATCAACAATATTGGCAACGTTTTACCTCCATAGTATACAGGGAGAAAATGATTTTAATTTTTATACTGAATTATTTGACAATTACCTGTACATTCAACTTCATCAACATTCCATTTTCCAGATTCGTCACAGACCACTTTTCCCATTCCTTTAAATCCAGGATCACAGGTAAAATTATATTCAGCACCAGGTTGTCTGGAAGTGATATCACCATCTAATAAACTATTGGCAGCTATAACTGGTTCACCATTACATAATATTTCTGTCAAATAAAACAGAAGTGGTTTAATACAATAGAAGATGAATTTATATATTATGTTTAACATTATTATTCAGGGAGAAAATGATTTTAATTTTTATACTGAATTATTTGACAGTTACCTGTACATTGAACTTCATCAACATTCCATTTTCCAGATTCGTCACATACTACTTTTCCCATTCCTTTTAATCCAGGATCACAGGTAAAATTATATTCAGCACCAGGTTGTCTGGAAGTGATATCACCATCTAATAAACTATTGGCAGCTATAACTGGTTCACCTTCACATAATATTTCTGTCAAATAAAACAGAAGTGGTTTAATACAATAGAAGATACTTCCAAATATATAATATAGAGGTTCAATGTTTCGGGGTGTAAATGAAAACCTGTATAGAAATTGATTATCTTCCAATCCAATGCCTCTAGCTTTAATATTTTTGCATTAAAATATAACTATGAGAATTTTAAAGCGATACCTCCACTTATTAAAATGAACAAAAAATCTAAGTTCTCAAATTTGGCTAGGTCAATAAAAGTGTATATTCTTCAAAGGGGTCTACAGTATACAAACAGAATCAAATAAACCATAAAACTAGATAATTTTCAATAAAATTACAGTTTATTATTGAAAAACGCTTAATTAAACTTGTAGTAATTATAATAAAGTAAAGGCAGTTAGCTGGATTTATCAGATTAAACAGTATAGTTATGACATCAGACAAGTTGCCTAGTGAATAAAAACTCTTATTCACAATATAGCTTTTTTATCCAATCAGATTACTGTATTTCGAATAAGGCCCCTGGTTTGGGAGTTTTAATTTTTTGATTATTCTAAGAGGTTGTATTGATTTTAGTTGGCGAATCTAGTTAAAATTACAAATACCAGCTCGAAGAATCGACCAATTTGATATTATTCTAAACAAGTTAATGCTTGCTATATTGAATATGATTCAAAATTTATTTACCTTCGCATGTGACGCTCGGAGTCCAAGATTTACCACGTTGGCAGGTAGCCGTTACTGCTAACTTGTAGCCAGGGTTACATTCATAGTCAATTGTATTCAATCCATTTCTAGTTACCTGTCCTTTTGAGGGACTTGGTAAATTTCGACATCTACGCCATCCTGTACAGCAATAAAACCAAAATACATGTAAAAAGTCTACAGAAGTACTAGAACTGCACAAAAATCACACAATCCCTTCCCTTATACCCCTTAACCTTTATCTTTCATTTTCGGTATACGCGATTTTTACATAAGGCTTAGTCTCAATGAAATACGACTCATATTTTTAACTTTCAAACGCGGATTTATGGGTACACGGTGATTTGAAGACTGAGAATTAAAGGTAGAGAACGTTATGGTGAAGATTAGCAAAAAAGCATCCTGGTATTGAGACTAAAATTTTACTGGTCGAACAGATGGTGAATATATTTCTTTAGTAGAAGAAAACTGTCTGAAGATCTGAAAAGTCTGTGAAACTTGTGAAACTATTGCCATCCAAATGTATTTCCATTTCACAATCTTGAAACCCGCACAATAAAGTGCAAAACTATACGGCGTCTGATAGGGTAGTAGTAGAAACTTACTGTTAGAGTTAGAACTGGAACTGCTGGTTGATATTTCAGAGATAGCTAGGAAAGCTAGAACTATCAGTAAAAGTTGTCGTGGTGCCATCATAGTTAACTTGTCTATTGGTGAATAGAATCAGCAAAGATGATGAATAAATCTGATGAAATTCGACGAGTTTATATACTTTCTAAACAAATTTTAATTAAAAATATCAATAATTAATTTACAATACAATTATAAGGAACTTGATTTCATAGAATTCAGTTGAGCAGTAAACAAGTTGTTGCCAAATATGTGGGTTAAGTTTGTTGGTAAGTTCACTCGAACCTTCAAGGACAAGAGAAACGATTTTGTAAATTGCATTAAATTGAGCTTTTTAAAAAGTAAAATCATTCATTTATCATTTATCTATCGATTGCAACCAATTAAAATTAAAAAGAAATATTCTAAAATAGTAAAAAAAAACTTTTAAAAATGCTCTCCAAAATATGCAAAAAGATCGGTAGTTTCCGTCACTATTCGGAACACTATATATTGATATATATTGATATTATATATTATATATATTGATATTGTTTACATTATCCGCAAAATTTTGCCTAAGCCTATGATATGACAAAAATTGAAACCGAGTGAAGTAAACGATTTCTAAAATTAGTTTGGCCCCAACAACCCACATCAAAAATACTTTTTTCCAGAACCCGATGGGACAGTTACAGAAATTAAACAAGAAAATGCTGAAAAAGACTTAGGCGTTATATTCCAGAACAATTTAAAGTTTGAGCAACACATTGCAGAGAAATGCAAAAAAACAAATCGCATGATAGGGCTGTTGAACATATTTAGAAAAAGAAACCTTCCTTCCATTATACAAATCTCTTATCAGACCAATCATGGAATATGCAGTGGTAGTTTGGCATCCATACTTGAAAAAAGACATCCAACTCACAGAAAACGTCCAAAGAAGAGCAACAAAGATCATCCCCACAATAAAACAACTACCATACCCTGAACGACTGAAATACTTGGGACTACTAACATTGGAATATAGAAGAAAAAGAAATGATGTTATTCAATTATATTGGATCATCAACGGAATAGATTCGAGTGAACGTGAAATGTTAAGGTTCGAGTGAACTTGAAATAGTTAGGTTCGAGTGAACTTGAATGTTGCTTTTGATTCCGAGACACGACGGTTTGAAGTCACATATTTCGGCAGTTGGCCAGTCTAATTAAAATCAGACCCTAATTTCGTTCGTTCGTTTTTGTTTAAATCCGGTTTTTTAACCACTACATTAGGGTCTGAGAACCAGGCGCGGCAACAGCCGTTCACGTTAACTTTGTGCTTTTTATAACTTTGAACTCAAGGCTGTTCACATTAAAGGTAGTGACAATACGATAGCTGATGCTGCATCGCGTTTACATGAACCTGATCAACTTGAGCGCTTATTTGATATTTTGTCTAGCTATAATTATTACTTTAGTAGTGCTGAGTTACTTAATCACATGCCGTTAAATTTTTATATTCGTAGGTGGTGAAGCTATCTCCTCCCTGGAACAAACGGTATCCAGACTACGAAACAAGGGGTGGACTAAATCCACCATCGGTACATATAGGACGCACTTCAAGTGTTTCACGGATTTTTGTAAGCGAATTTGACATGAATGATTCCAGTAACTCAGCATACTATTGAACTTTATATTGCATTTCTAGTCGATGTTAAAAGATTTGCTTATAGTTCGATAATTTCATATTTGAATGTTATTTCTGTAATTCATAAGTTAAATGGGTTTAGTGACCCATTGATAGAGTGGCCCATTTAGTTTTTGCTAAAAGGTGTAAAACGCGATTTGGGAAAAGCCCAGTCATGCAAACTGCCCCTTACTCCTGATATTTTGGTTCGTATCAAGAATATGTCATACCTTTACGTCTACACTTCAGACCTTAGGCTATTGGTCAAGTTCTTGCTTTGAACGGTACGTTGACTTTGATACCCCTAGCCGCTTGGGTGCTCTTTATACCTTTACGTCTACACTTCCCACATAAAACCTTGTAACAACTTCCACTTTTGGGGTTTGGGAGTTTTCATATTTGTACTATATGTTGATTCTATAATGTTTATGTATTACTTAGTATTACTTTGTTGTACTTTGTATTGTTAATTAAAATTAGTGCCAATTTCATAATGCCAACCATTTACCCTTGCTCCAGATCGTCAGGTAAATGATATTATGTTGTTTTTTTTTGGGGGGGGGGGGGGGGGTTGTAATAACTAAGATATTGGTATTTATCAATGTGTATAGGTTTATTGTCTTGTCCTTAATTTGACAGTAAACCCACATCCTCCATTCGATTAAAAATCCATCTGTTACAAAAATTATATTTCACTACGTATTGGGAAATTTCAATTTTCAAACATCATTGCCTACTTTATAATAATTAATTGTTATAGTTAGTATTTCGGTCGAACGGTTAGTAAACATATCCGTTTAAAAATTATTCTAGTGAATAAAATAAAAATGGTCCAAGTTAGTCAGATAAAACCTGTCGTTGAGCGGGTCCAAGTTTGTCTAGATTGACCTCAAAAAGTGTGTTTTGAAATGTGGTCCGAGTTTGTTATGGTAGACTATTGTGTCATGAAAAAGTGTCCGAATGTGTCATAAAGATAGTGGACCACGGCCATATACGCCTAATGAAAAATTAATCGGGAT
Source organism: Lottia scabra (assembly GCA_029955415.1). Lineage (NCBI taxonomy): Eukaryota > Metazoa > Mollusca > Gastropoda > Lottiidae > Lottia > Lottia scabra. The sequence goes on along the minus strand of JARJEI010000003.1, from coordinate 23,162,583 downwards.
AGAATTAAACATTCTCAAACCTTTCGATTTAGGTCAAATAACATCCATTTTAAGTTTCAACAAAATTGGTTGAAAACTAAGATAGTAATAGCATATTCAAGACTTTGGGGCAAGGGCAATAACTCTGCTTCTAACAATCGAAAATAGGTCAAATTCGAACTTCATCTTCGTTTCATAAATATGTATACACAGATCAAATTTCAATTGATTCCGTCAAAAACTCTAGGTTTTAGAGCGTTTACTAGCAAATGTTGACGGACGGACCAACGAATTTGGGGCAAGGACAATAACTCTGCTTCTAATGATTGAAAATAGCTCAAATTCGAACTTTGTTTTATGAATATATATACACAATCAAATTTCATTTGATTCTGTCAAAAACTCTAGTTTTTAGAGCGTTTACGAGAAAATGTTGACGGACGGACGGACCGACGGACCGACCGACGGACGGACGGACGGGGGTGCCGACAATATACGTCCTCATAGAGAGACGAGGGCGTATAATAAAATAAAAGTGGTCCGAATTTGTTTTGGTGCGAGTTGTCTTGTAATCAAACCGGAAGTTATGGATTCTGGAGAAAATAAAAGGATATCTTTCCTGGTGAAAGATACGAAAATGGCGATAATTTGTGGATATTAACTAAATGATATGGCAGATGTATAGCAGAAGACAAAATCATCTGAGAAGGCCCGGTGTAGGGATTACAGGATTCATACAACCTTGAACACCACATAAAATCCATCTCTTGAAAAGTCCTTGAATTTTGAGTTGAGTGAATTTGTCTACCGTATGTTTTAAGCAGACATTTTTGTAAGATTTATCAACAGAACAGCCGTAACCGAAAATCATAAACGTTGAACGTGCAATGTTAAGATTCGAGTGAACTTGAAATGTTAAGGCTCGAGCAAACTTGAAATGTTATGGTTCGAGTGAACTTGAAATGTTTAGGTTCGAGTGAACTTGAAATGTTAAGATTGGAGTGAACTTTCGAGTGAACTTGAAATGTTAAGGTTCGAATGAATGTGTAATGTTAAGGTTCGAGTGAACGTGAAATGTTAAGGTTCGAGTGAACTTGAAATGTTAAGGCTCGAGTGAACGTGAAATGTTAAGATTCGAGTGAACTTGAAATGTTAAGGTTCGAGTGAACGTGAAATGTTAAGATTCGAGTGAACGTGAAATGTTAAGGCTCGAGTGAACTTGAAATATTAAGGTTCGAGTGAACGTGAAATGTTAAGATTCGAATGAACGTGAAATGTTAAGGTTCGAGTGAACGTGAAATGTTAAGGTTCGAGTGAACGTGAAATGTTAAGGTTCGAGTGAACTTGAAATGTTAAGGTTCGAGTGAACGTGAAATGTTAAGATTCGAATGAACGTGAAATGTTAAGGTTCGAGTGAACGTGAAATGTTAAGGCTCGAGTGAACTCGAAATGTTAAGGTTCGAGTGAACGTGAAATGTTAAGGTTCGAGTGAACGTGAAATGTTAAGGCTCGAGTGAACTTGAATGTTAAGATTCGAGTGAACGTGAAATGTTAAGATTCGAGTGAACGTGAAATGTTAAGATTCGAGTGAACGTGAAATGTTAAGGTTCGAGTGAACTTGAAATGTTAAGGTTCCAGTGAACGTAAAATGTTAAGATTCGAATGAACGTGAAATGTTAAGGTTCGAGTGAACGTGAAATGTTAAGGCTCGAGTGAACTTGAAATGTTAAGGTTCGAGTGAACGTGAAATGTTAAGGTTCGAGTGAACGTAAAATGTTAAGGTTCGAGTGAACGTGAAATGTTAAAACTCGAGTGAACTTGAATGTTAAGATTCGAGTGAACGTGAAATGTTAAGATTCGAATGAACGTGAAATGTTAAGGTTCGAGTGAACGTTAAATGTTAAGGCTCGAGTGAACTTGAATGTTAAGATTCGAGTGAACGTGAAATGTTAAGATTCGAGTGAACGTGAAATGTTAAGGTTCGAGTGAACTTGAAATGTTAAGATTCGAGTGAACGTGAAATGTTAAGATTCGAGTGAACGTGAAATGTTAAGGTTCGAGTGAACGTGAAATGTTAAGGTTCGAGTTAACGTGAAATGTTAAGGCCCGAGTGAACTTGAAATGTTAAGGTTCGAGTGAACGTGAAATGTTAAGATTCGAATGAACGTGAAATGTTAAGGTTCGAGTGAACGTGAAATGTTAAGGCTCGAGTGAACTTGAAATGTTAAGGTTCGAGTGAACGTGAAATGTTAAGGTTCGAGTGAACGTGAAATGTTAAGGCTCGAGTGAACTTGAATGTTAAGATTCGAGTGAACGTGAAATGTTAAGATTCGAGTGAACGTGAAATGTTAAGATTCGAGTGAACGTGAAATGTTAAGATTCGAATGAACGTGAAATGTTAAGGTTCGAGTGAACGTGAAATGTTAAGGTTCGAGTGAATGTGAAATGCTAAGGTTCGAGTGAACTTGAAATGTTAAGATTCGAGTGAACGTGAAATGTTAAGATTCGAGTGAACGTGAAATGTTTAGGTTCGAGTGAACTTGAAATGTTGAGGTTTGAGTGAACGTGAAATGTTAAGGTGTGAAGGTTCGAGTGAACTTGAATGTTAAGATTCGAGTGAACTTGAAATGTTAAGATTCGAGTGAACGTGAAATGTTTAGGTTCGAGTGAACTTGAAATGTTGAGGTTCGAGTGAACGTGAAATGTTAAGGTGTGAAGGTTCGAGTGAACGTGAAATGTTAAGGTTCGAATGAACGTACAATGTTAAGGTTCGAATGAACGTGAAATGTAATGGTTCGAATGAACGTGAAATGTTAAGTTTCGAATGAACTTGAAATGTAATTGTTCGAGTGAACGTGAAATGTAATGGTTCGAGTGAACGTGAAATGTTAAGGTTCGAGTGAACTTGAATGTTGCTTTTGATTCCGAGACACGGCGGTTAGAAGTCACATTTTTCTAGTCTCTATCGCGTGTACAAGAAATTGTTGACGGACGGACCGACGGACAGACAGGGTGACGGCAATATACGTCCATATTTTCATGTGGGTGTGTAAAAAGGCAGATAAAATGAATTCAGACAGACAGGCAGACTAATTAAAAGGGTGCAGAACTACAAGCAGTCAGACCAAATAAAAGGGGCGCACGGTTACCAGTATACAGGCAGGGTTAACTAAAAGGGATGCGGGAATACCAGCAGACAGACAAACGAAACACGTACAGTTACAATGGAATTTGGCATATTACTTTCAAATTCTGAAACGCGATATTATGATTCAAATACATAGTGTCATATAAATAATATGTAAATTGTAAAAAATATTATTAATTTGTTTTTAAAGAATTTTGAAGAAGCTTCATTCAAATCGGATAAAAACTCTAGTCTCTATCGCGTGTCAAGAAATTGTTGACGGACGGACCGACGAACAATATACATCCATATTTTAATGTGGGCGTATAAAAAGGCAGATAAAATGGATTCAGAAATACCAGCAAACAAAAAGAAGTGCAGAACTACAAGCAGTCATACCAAATAAAAGGGGAGCACAGCTATCAGAATACAAGCAGGTTAACTAAAAGGGACGCGGGAATACCAGCAGACAGTCAAACGAAACACGAAAAGTTACAATGGAATTTGGCAGAATATTTTCAAATTTTAAAACGCGGAATTATGATTCAAATACATAGTGTCATATATCATTGGAAAGCGTAGATATAGCATAATACGAATCAAAAATAATTTGTGTCGTATGTAAATTAGGTCATTCAAATCGAATAAAAACTCTAGCTTTTATCTCATACACAAGTTAATTTTAACGTTTTAAACCGACGACTGGAATAGCTCCAATTATGAAAGGATCCGAGATAGTATCACGATAATTATACATACCAAGCTTCATTCAAATCGGATAAAAACTCTAGTCGCTATTGCGTGTACAAGAAATTGTTATACTGGGGTGACGGCAATATACGTCCATATTTTCATGTGGGTGTATATATAAAGCAGATAAAATGGAATCAGAAATACCAGCAGACAGACTTAATAAAAGAGGTGCAGAACTACAAGCAGTCATACCAAATAAAAGGGGCGTACAGCTATCAGAATACAAGCAGGTTAACTAAAAGGGACGCGGGAATACCAGCAGACAAACGAAACACGAACAGTTACAATGGAATTTGGCAGAATATTTTCAAATTCTAGAACGCGGAATTATGATTCAAATGCATTGTGTCATATATCATTGGATAGAGTAGATCAAGCATAGTAACACCGAAACAAAATTTATGACGTATGTAAATTAGGTCACGTGACAGAGCTGTTTAAAGTTAAAAAATGCAATTTTCTGACGGCCATAAAACCGGAAGTAAACATTGTGCATCTAAAATGCTCATGCCATTGGATAAATCTCGTCAAGGGTAACAACTTTTGTTTAAGTCTCAAGGTCACTCAAGGTCAAGGTCACAAGATATGAGCCTAAAAAGTTTTGACTATTTCCGAAAATTCTAAACCGGAAATAAAAATAATTCTGAATCGAAATTCAAAAATCGGCTTCCCATGTTTTGTTAGCAATCGACTGTGGATTCCATAGACATCATTTTTATTCAAATCGAATGATTCCCCGATTCTGAATTTCGATTTAAAGAAAAATCAGTCATTTCAAGATGGCGACTGATATGAAATATCTGGGTCAGATTTTTTCATTTCATATTTAGTCAATGGTTATTTCTAGCACATCTCAAAAAGATTTTTTTGGATATCTTAATTATTCCGGAAGTTGAAATTTCAACTTTACAAGCGAATGACGTCAAAACCGGAAGTGATATACAAATTTTGAAAATACCATTTAGTTAGAAATCAAAATGTTTATACACCTGTAAGTTTTCAAATAGATCGAAATAAAATTGCAAAAGTTAAAAAACCGTTAAAAAAAGTGCTCCAAAAAGTCAGCAGAGAATGTCTAAAAGTGCAATTATGTTGAAAGCTATTATGTAGACATTAGAATAATGAAATAAACAAAAAAAGTTTTATCAAAATCGGTTCAAAAACAGAGGTAAAAAAGGTAAAAAACATAAAAAGGCGTTTTTCTGTCATATGTCATTTCCGGTTAGAGAAAAAAACGCCATTTTACATTTAAGCAACACCGAGCAGTTAGTTATTGTAGGAAAACATGTGAGATAATGTGAGGCATGCTCCCTTCATACCGAATTAGCGTGACCAGAAGTAGACAAAAAAAAAACAAAAAAAACTAGAACTGTACAGTTAACAGTACTGGTGCAGGGCGGGTTACGACATACAGCTACGACGGTGCGGCAATATTCGATTGCGCATGCACTGTACTAATAATTCAATTCGCGAGAAATAAATTTCAACAGGGTGATGCAACCGAGACTATGATTTTAGACATACATACCAAGTGTAAAAATATTTCAACACGAAATTTGGCAATACGGTATTGCACTGCACAAATTCTCTCTTTCCATGAAATCCCGAATCAGTTTATACGTATGCATACCAAGTTTCATGCAATTCGGTTGAGAAATAATAAAGTTTTTACTGCGCATGCTCACAACACAAATTCATTATGTCCATGAAATTTTGAATCTGATTATACACATACATGCTAATTTTGAAGAAATTCTGAGAAGAAATAAGTAAGTTGTCGATGCGCATGTGCACTACATTAATTTAATATGTCCATGATATTTCAAATCTTATTATACACATGCATGCCAATTTTGAATGAATTTGGTTCAGAAATAAGAAAGTTAGCGATGCGCATGCGCAAAACACAAATTCAATATCTCCATGATATTTCGAATCGGAATATACATATGCATACTAACTTTCATGAAATTCGGATAAGAAATAGGAAAGTTGGCGTCGCGCATGCGCACTACACAAATTTTATATGTCCATGATATTTCGAATCTGATTATACGCACACATGCAAATTTTGAAACAAATTGGATAAGAAATAAGAAAGATGATAATGCGCATGCGCAGTACTCAAATTTAACATTTCCCCTAGATTCTGAATCTGATTATACATGAACATACCAAATTTCGTAAAAATCGGATAACAAACAAAAAAGTTAGCATCGCGCATGCGCACAATACAAATTTTACGTTTCCTTTAAATCACTATTCCAACATGGAGGTATATGTTAAGTTTGAAGAAAATCGGATCATAAATAAGAAAGTGGATCAATAAAGCAGTGGGCGTGGCTACAGGGTGCTTCAGTAAGTTAAATTTTCAGCATGCTGTAGTTTAGTCCATCCTAGACCTCCCTTTAATGCGTTAACCTAAGATAATTCATATCTAACAAAAATTGAGGTAGAGCCCCTTTAACTTTAACATGTCAAACTTACTGACTCTATTAATATTGACATTGTTTATAAACAGTCAATTAACCGACATACCTATTATTGCCCTATGTTCAAGTATACGATATGGAAATATGCAAGTTACATAGAAGTGTTGCACATTTTTGGAAACCTCTGAATCTCAGCATTATGGATCCGAAAAAAATATTGCTATATCTATATCAGGGCCCTTGTAAAAACGCTTTAAAGATGCAAAATCACCTTTGAGTCACACCTCTAAAACAGAAAGCACGTGTCGGACATGAAAAATGAATACATCACGTGAAAGACCTCTTAAATAGGTCTAAGATCTGTAAATACCAACTTGATCTGAGGTCAAGTTCTTGAGATAGGAGCCTTCAAAATTTCAACAAAATCGCAACATTTTGTTAAATTGAATTCTGACATCGCCAAATCTTATATTAATTGAAACCCTTTAAAGGGTACATTAAAAATCAGCAAACATTGGGGTGTTATTCCAGTTAGGTTTTGCGTTACAGCACTGGCAATATGCAAAAAAAGCCATGTTTGGAGTCCTATAAAATAGGTTTAAGTTGTCTGACCCTAAAGGTCACAAGGTCATCAGAAGGTCAAAGTCCCAAGGTATCATTATGTGCAATATGAAGGTCATCCAAGGTCAAGGTCATGTGATACAGGCCTCTAAACTTTAGAAAAAAACATTCCGTTATACAAAAAAGGCAAAATCGAAAATCGAAATTCGGCTTCCCATTTGTTGAAGACAAAGTTTCAATCATTCGATTAACATCAAAATTGTGAAACTCAGATAATAAATAGATTCAGAATAGGAATTTTCGCAAAATGACTAAAAACAATATGGCGGCCAAATTATAACTTCCGGTAAATATTTGTTGGGTCAAAACAGTTTGTAATAATTGCACTAACATTATTCATGCCTTATTTTTCTCATAACTCAGTTTTACCGGAAGCAATGTAACCGGAAGTGATATCATTGAAACCGGAAGTGATGCAAAAATTTTGAGTTTGAAGAATTATTTGCACTTGCCATAGGTCTACATCATATAAGTTTCATAATGATCCGTTAAAAATCAAACAAAAAATCATACTTCGATTAATTACGGCATGAAAAAGTGACGAACGATTTTCATATAATCGAATTTTTTCAAGTTCCATTGTTTGTCCTTTGTTACAAGGAATACGATGAAGGTACTTTGACCAAAATCGGTTGATAAATACGTTCTCTACAGTTCATTTTATGTTTGTTGCTCATGTCGCTTCATGTTGCGCATATCAATTTTGTTTTACATTTAACAGTTGATTAGCCACGAGTTAGAAAACATCATGAAATCCGTTTTTTCATACATTTTACCATTTCCGAGAAATAGGCCGGGCCGGGGACGAAAAAAAAAAAAAAAAAAAATAATCAATACGAAAACAAAGCAGGGCGTACGAAGTACGCCCTGCAACTAGAACCGTGGACGGTACCGAGCAGTGTGTATCCGATATCGACCATGGGTGAAAAGTTACATCTTTCGACCCAAGTTGGGAGATTTACAGCAGAAATCTATATTTTTATTCGTTAATTTAAGATAGTGGACCACGGCCATATACGCCTAACGAAAAAGTCGAAAAAGGAAAAAATTTAATCTAAACTTTCTCAAACCTTTCGATTTAGGTCCAATAACATCCATTTTAAGTTTCATCAAAATCGGTTGAAAACTAACTAGCAAAACATGTGGGCCCCATATGGGTTTTTGATGGGCTAGATGGGGCCCATGTGTCCCACTAAAAACCCACGTGGGGCCCATGTGGGCTATCTGGGCATAGTGATGATACGGCTATGTGGGCTTTTCTATATGGGGCCCATATGGGCTACATGGGCTTCTAATGGGCTGTTCTTATTCATCAGGTTTGTTGAAAATATTTACATAAAACCGACTAAAAAGTAAAATGAAATACTTTTATATTTTAATTTAACCTTAACACAGATAAAAGCAGTATTTTAAGAAATACGGCAATCTGATTGGATAAGTGTAATCTAATTAAAATCAGATTACATTTCGTTTCGGTTATTTTTTATTTTAAACTTATAGTACAATGAGTCGAAAATTAAAAAAAATAACCAAAACGAAATGTTATCTGATTAGATTGGGATAGATGTAGCAAACGATCCAAAAAATAATAAATTTCTGAACAGTTTTGATCGCGCCGTGATTTAGAGATAGATGACGTCATCGATCCATGACGTAATAACTTGTGTCGTCATACCAATGTGCGTCACGTACGGTTAACGGTACTGTGAAAACCCAGCCGTTTGAAAACCATCCCTGGTGGTTGAATTTCGTCATTCCGTGGAATAATTTTACCGTATTTCCCGTAAAGCTTGCAGGTAGGTTAAACTATTTTATTCTATATTTCTATAACTATCTATACAAACCTAATAACACATAGAATCAACCCGACGTCACGGAAATGTTGCACATCCAAAAAAGAGGGAAATTTTTGACATAGCTTCATCAGTTCATTGATGTTATAAATTATAAACTAGGCCTTATGAACTAGGCCTAATAGGCTTAATATGAATGAAGGCATTGTCGTGAATGAGAGCGCAGGTTATTACTTCGATCACGCATTCACGGATCTTCACAAACTCGGACCACTTTTCTTCAGAGTCGGACCAAGTTTTAACGTGAAAGTGAAACTTTATTCTTTGGTCAGTTGGTGATCATCACAAATTCAGACCACCTGTCCAGTTTTAGTGATAAGCTTACCGTACTCAAATAATGTCGGCCGCTACATTCATTGATCCCTTGGACAACAGGGGCCTTTTTCTAAAAAAAAACTTACGATAAATTGTGTCGTAAGTTCTGCATTTTGCAATGAATACTTCCACACTTTTACTTTTACGACAAATTGTAATTGTTTTTTTTACATCTATTTACAAAGAGACTTTTAGAGAAACAGGCCCCAGGTGTTTATAGTATTTTTTGATCTCATGTATCTCTGTTTAGAATGTACCGGTCCTCATAAAAAACAGTGGTGTGACATATTACGCAGTGGATATTATGCCGTCAGACGGTTTTTTACTTTTTCTACTATTTTGCCGTCCCGTCAGTTGGACATGCGCAGTTGCCGAATTTCGAAAGGAAGTGCAAAAGGCCGCCATTCTTGACGTTGAAGATGCCTATCGAAATAGGTGCAGAATTCAATTCTTTTCAGGCGGTTGAAACCGCTATGAAAAGCTTTGAAATTGAACAGTGCATCACGTTTTGGCGGCGTGATACTCGTTCTTTGGACGGAGCTAGAAAAAAATTCAAGAAATTCGAAAAACTTGAGGTCAATCCGCAACGTGACGAGAGGCTACAGTACTTCTCGCTAAAGTACACATGTATTAAAGGCGGCCGTCAATACAAATCTAAAGCCACAGGAGAAAGACCAAACCAGAAGTAAGTAGGCCTAGCCATAGTCATAGTCAGATAAAACCTGCCGTTGAGCGGGTCAACAGCCATAGTCATAGATATCTGACGATTCTATCCTTGTTGTTAAGTTGTTAAATAGGTTTCGAAAGAGATGACCCGTATCACCGGGCTGAAGTTATCACACAGATTCAATTAGCATACAGATTCGGTCGATTCGTCTCAGCATACAGATTCGGGTCAAATCGACCCAATATATAAAGTTCATTATTTTAACTTAAATATCGCTAAAATAACTTGAATTTTTTATGGGAAAAGCTGACATTAATGTTCTTTCAGTTACGCAAATACCTATAGCGCTATCTCATCTACTCTGTGTACGGTGGCCCATATAAGTCACATAATCTTTTTTTATCATATATAATGTCTTTAATGAGCCACCCGTACATAAAGTAAGCAAGACAGCAACTAGGTGATTGGTAATTAAAGTAAAGGGAACATAACACTGCGTTTTCAGATTGTTTTTTGTTTTGTTCGAGTCACCCACAATGCATTTTCAATCATTGGGTTGATTTGAAGCAATATAAAATGCTTTGAGTGATAATACAAAAAAATCAGACCACAATTATTTAATCACCAGTCGAGTTACGTCCCTTTTTACTTTTATTTTTACCGTTAGGCCTATCGGTAAAAATTTTCGAATTGATCAATTTCGAAACCTAATTAACAAGGAAGGAATCGCCAGCTTAGCTTGTAATTTTCAATGAACATTCAGGAGACATGTCAGTTACACTCTGCCAAGTTTCAAAACAATATCTATGATGGTAACTGCACCAGTGCCACCTTTGCCTATCCCACACAAGAAGTAGCTCAGTAGCCAGTCTACTAGGCCTAGGCTGCTATATCCATGCCTTAGGCCAAGGTCTACTATGTACATATTTATTGTGAATGGTAGTAGGCCTAGCTCAAAGGTCGATGCTAGGGAAGAATGTATGCTGTCGTCAGCCCACGTCTCCATATGTTACCTACCACCATACCATACCATGTAGGCCCCTACTTATTCTCATCTTGGTTTTGTTACAGAACATTCAGAGATAACTGTGAGGCATATGTGCAATTTCGTGCTACGGAAGATTTAGAAAAACTGAAAGTTACTGACATGAAGATCGAACACAATCATCCAGTGATGAAGGTACGTCTACAAATACCAGAATTGAAACAAAGTAAAAGAAAAAGCAGTGCCCATATTTTGTCATCTATAGCTTGGCCATAATTTTTCTCTTTCGGCATTTTATTCCAGGAGACCTTTCAGTTCCTACCAAAGTCAAGGCGACTAAATGACGATGAACGTTTGGAGGTGGAGAAGCTCCTGCTTACCAGGCCAAATAAGAAGGTCCTTCAGGACCACATCGTAAGAACTACTGGTAAGAGGGTGACCCTGAGAGATATATCAAACCATGCCTACAGGCTCATACCAAAACCGAAGAATCTTGAAGAGATACTTACCAAGGTGCAAAATTCAGGTAAGTTTATATTTTTTGCTGAATTTCATCAGCTTGCCTGCTCTCATTCATCACTTTGGTTTCCACTTTATATAAGTATAACTTGTATTAAGCAGCCAGTCAAGGGAATGCTTAAAAGTGGCTGCTTACTAAGGGGTGGTGCTTAATAGAGGTACATGTATGGCAATCCTAGTTTAGAATGATAAGTTTGTAATTTGTAACTATATGTACCATGCACTAAAGAAAAACAGCAATAGCAATTTAAATAGCATTAGCGATGTCCTATATAAAAATATTATTTTAGACAAGTCTCTTATACACTTTTGAATATTTCATTACTTATTTTAATAATTATTTACAACATTAGGCCTCATTATATCAGTGTATGAGTAAAATTCAAGGATTATAGACAAAGTTTAATCTGTTTGGCAGTAATTAACTGTTAGTTTAATTAACGGGATTTACAAGGATTAAGGAAAATGACCGCTGATTGCAGGGTGACACATGTTCACTGTCAAGAAAAGGGTGACCGCTGGCCGCGTCAAGAGGGTGGTGTTGAATAGAGGTAAATTTGGTTGAAAATTGCATGGGATGTAATTTGGGTGGCCTTTCATTAAAGGGTGGTGCTTAATACAGGTGACCGTTGAACCAAGTACTTAGAAAACACTTCAATGCACCAGGTTAACTGAAATATGTTTTATTTGTATGTTTCCTGTAGGAAATGGTGATAAAACGATCAGAGTTCTTACTAAAGATGACACCTTGGAAGCCATCTATTATCAAGATGAAACCATGAAAAAGAAATACGAGAGCTTCCCCGAGCTGTTGCTGGTAGATGCCACCTATAAACTCAATGACCTTCGAATGCCTGTATTTCTTCAACTTGTTGTTGATGGCAATGGCGAAAGTGAAATTGTGTGTGTGTACGTTGTTGTTTCGGAAGTTGCTGAAACCATGACAAAACTTGTGGGGATATTCAAAGAACTGAACACTTCATGGGAACGGACAAAGACTATTTTGACTGATAAGGATTTCATGGAAAGAGCCGTCTATGGAGAACAGTTCCCAGATGCACAGTTACAGCTATGCTTGTTTCATGTTTTGCGTACGATCAAGCGAGAAATAAATGTGGAGAAAATGAACATTCGCCTCGAGCAAAAAGACCACTGTCTAGAGATAATCCAGAAATTGACATACTCAAATTGTGAGGAGGAGTACCAACGCAACTTCAACAATCTGAAGGACACTGGTGTACAGCCAGTCATTGATTATATGACAAGGTCTTGGCATCCAATTCGGAACCAGTGGGTTGTTGGTTTAAAAGATTCGTGCCATTACAGTAATCAAACTAACAACAGATTAGAAAGTATCAACCAGAAGTTGAAACAGGTCATCACGAAATTCTCAAATTTGCAACAGTTTTTCGAAGATCTTGAGTTGGTGATTCGATGCTTGCGTCAGGAAAGGGACAGTCGAATCAGTAATGTTCTACTGAAGCGCCCAGCCCTTGGATTTGCTCCAGAATCTGCAGAGGCACGCTACTCCAGGTTGTTGACACCACACGCTTACACTGTCCTTGCTAATCAAATGAAATGTGCAAATGCGATAACAGTTACTGATATTGAAGATGGTTCTGATAAGTTTATTGTGCAAACGTCATCTGGGGAGATAGAAGTTGACAGTACCTCGTGCACTTGCAAGTTCAGTGTGATAAATGAGCTTCCCTGTCGTCATGTTCTGGCAGTCCGGATGAAACTTGGTCTGAGTGTTTTCTTTGAAGATGGGATAGCTGAACGTTGGAAGGTGGATTTTTACAGAGAGACATGCTCCATAATGCAGGCACACAAGCGAAACCGTGATGGTGCAGTTGAAGATGTTAATAGTCATCCGATAGATGTTGAAGCTCTGCCGACTGCCGAGCAAAGCACCCTGTCACAGTCGCAGAAATACAGGTGTGCATTTTTGGTGGCACAGAAACTTGCAACTCTTGCTAGTGAGGTTTCCATGCAAAAGTATCGACAACGACTCACAGTCCTTCGCAATCTCACTACACATTGGGAGCAAGATGAAGAAGCTGCTGTAGTTGGCTTAATTTCAGAAGAGGTGAGATTACTCGTCTTCTGGTACATGTTTGTATGAGTGATGTCCCCCACTTATTTCAACCTAATGTGTTTAATTTTGCATACCAATCGGCAATCCTTGGCAGTTTCCGTAAACCATAATCTGTCTCGGTAATGAAAGGTGTTTTTCGTTGTGTTTTCATGCGCGAGACTCCTTACTTTGACGCTTTACCAATTGCTTGTAATGTCGCGACATAGATATAGTTCATAGCAATAGAATCTGTCGAGGAATTATCTGACACCTGCTCGTGCATTTAATGCTACGTAGTGACTAACTGTTCACCATTTACGCATTTTATCATCATTTTAAATACATGTCTGTTTGTTTTCGTGTTATTTGTTTACAAATACTTGTAGCCTCGAATGACCCGTCTCTGTTGTTTGAACTACCAGAATCACGAGATTACGTGATAACATTGATGTAGTCCGGTCAAATGGCCGCCGTTCATTACCGTGATATGTTGCAGAGCGCCAGCGTAACTTTCACGGAGACCGTTTGTTTGCATACATTACATCCATCAATATGCTGTGAATTTTCTTCTTCAGGTTGTTGATCTTGGTACTTTGCTGACAGCAGAAACAGTACAAGAAGAAAATACCCCAGATGATGTACCACCATCTGCCCGACCCCAGGCAGTTCTCGAAGTGATGGAGGTGAACTCATCAGATCAAACCTCAAACTCATCAGATCAAACCTCAACGATGAAACGATTTAAAGAGCTTCAGAAGCGTGCAGTGTAGGTATACTGACCCTCTTTGGTGCTTTATGTTGAGCTCACCCACCCCACCTCATTCTCCCCTACCTCATACCCCACACCACCTACCTAATAGATTTGAAATTGGTATTCATAACAATGAAATTGCTCAATTTTATTATACGCACAGTGGACGTATATTGTCGTCGCCCCCTCCGTCCGGACGTCCATCTGTCAACAATTGCTTGTGAACGCGATAGAGGCCAGAGTTTTTATCCGATTTTGAAGAAACTTGGTATGTGTAGGTAGAGACAATTTTTTTTTATCCAATTTGATTGAAACTGGTTATGCTTCTGTATAGGGTCAAATCAAAAATAGGCCTACATGTTACGGACGGAAATCACACACAAAATGTCAAATTAAAACTGTTCTAATTAACTTAAAAAACAAAATTGTGTACTAGTTTATTAAGAATACCTTATTTCATAAGACAAAAGGGTGGAATGTCATTTAATGGGTTTATTTTCAGAGTCATTTGGTTTTTTGTCAGTGTTACGGACGGAATCACACGAATTTACTCAATTGACAGCACAACAACTTTGGCGAAAGTCTGTGAAGTCTTTTACCAAATTTAAAATATTTCACCACTTTTTAATAATCTAGTAAATAAACTTTTATGTGATGTAAACAGAAGTTTAAAAATTTTAATATTTTGTGTGCCATTTGTTGACAAAGTTGTCTGTTACGGATGGAATTGCATTTGTTACGGACGGAGGGTTTTGTCCATTTTATCTTAAGTTCTGTATTTAGCCAATTATTCATTATATTTAAAATCAGTTCCTTCATCTTCATGCATCTGACAAAAGAACATTTAATTCAAGAAATTTTTAAAGAAGTTATGATGTTTTGAAAGCATATGTTACGGACGGAATATCTTGAAATGTTTCCAAAATATTTTGGATTTTAAGCATTTCTTTAATTAAACTGATTAGTACTGTAAACAGGGAAAGTGATTGTTTAAACTGTTGTGTATTCATTCATACATTAATTCATTCAGAATGAATTTGTACAAAGAATATGAAATCAAATTAAAAAAAAGCTTGATAATATTTAATATATTTATTTCATTTATCATTAAAAATCTTTCATGTAAATTTAATTCATAAACCTATGCGATCTAAAAAAACAAACATTGTGTAATCAAACTAACTACAAACTAACTAACAATTGTAACTAACAATAAGAGCATTAACTCATCACTTAGTTAACCCTAAAAACTTATTTGTTATGCATTGTACAACCTCAGATGTAATACCAAACTTTCGACTTGAAACAGGAAGTATCGGAGAAGTCAACTGTCCTAAAACAGATTTGATTGGAACCCAACAGGTATCTTCAGGAGAGGGCCAAAAAAAGGTTGTTGATGGGCCCTTTGGATGAAGAAAAGAAACATTTACATCTTCATTCTCACTGGAAATTTCAACAACTTTTGCAAGCCACCATTCATTTTCATAAATAACAGCTATATTATTTGAGCATGCAGACAAATTACAAATATCTTTTACTGGCAATAACAATTCAGTGACTTGATTAACATTATCAATTATATAATTTATTACTTTAAATGGTTTTTCCTTTAGATTACCATATTGGCTGTTTCGAAAAAAATCTATTTTAACATTATCATTGGATACTAAGCGGTTTACATGATGGACTTGTAAAGTTCCTATCACTTCGGTGCTTAAGTCAACATCGATATTTTCAATATCAGTTTTGCCTAAGAACATAACATTAATATTTTCCAAAATACTATTGGCATATCTAGCAAAATGCTCAGCATCATTTATAACAACTTTGCCTCCTTTAACATCTCTATAAACACGAGTTTTTACCTGACCACCAACCCCATCGACAGGACCTTTACCATGGTGTGATTCAAAATAATTCCATTTAATGGATAAATTGTGTGGGTATTTGGTAAGCAAATAAAAACAATATTTACTTTTAAATTGCTTACCACAACCATCTGACCAAAAATGTACAGTTTTCAACTTAGGAATTTTTTTTTTCATGCAATTGATTAAAATTATGTTGGCAGACAAGACTAAAAACTTTGAATGATCAAGTTGATCACTTACAAGAACAAAACTGTCACAACTTAAATTATCACCTTCTCTGTACCATACACATGCTGTGTACAAGGCAAAACTCTGATATCCAAAATAAGAACTTTGTATAGCGTTTTGTTGTGTGTTTTGATAATTTTCAGAGAAGTCAACTTGTATAATAATTTCATCGCTTTCAAGAATAGATTTGAGATATTTTAGTTCTTTATGCTGACGTGTAAAATTATAATAATGACGTTTATATTTTGTTATCTGCCTGTCCAATTCTGTTACCGCATCTCTTCCTGAAACAAGATGATTCCTTTTTTCGGGATATTTTTCCCCTGGACACCATTTCAAGAACTGAATTTCCGGAACAGCTTCTAT
Source organism: Lottia scabra (assembly GCA_029955415.1). Taxonomy (NCBI): domain Eukaryota; kingdom Metazoa; phylum Mollusca; class Gastropoda; family Lottiidae; genus Lottia; species Lottia scabra. The sequence continues at coordinate 23,146,039 of JARJEI010000003.1, read as the reverse complement.
AAAACTATATATTCTGTCAGTTGCTTCTTCGCCAGGACAGCAAATGCACTCGCCATCAATACATTTAGGTGATTCTATGCAACAAACAAGGGACCTGAGCAGGTTTAATGGTCCATCTAATAATTCCTTCAAGTTATTATCATCTTTAAGTGCTAGGCGAATGCCATTGAGAAGCAAGGTTAAGTTTTCGCAAATATCGCAGGTACATGTTTCTTCAGGTATTTCTTTTACATATTTGATGTGTTTGAGGCCATGTATCACCTTCCATAGTGTACCAAATGATACTGAATCTGTTTCATTATCAACAGAATATAACTCTTCATTTATCAGAGGAAGGAGATCTTTGATTGTCCAAAGTAAATAATGTTTGGTTTTGTAAATTTTGTTTCCATCGGAATCTTTACCACAGTATAGCTGGTCTTTTCTACCTGGACATGTGTACGAAATATCTGGTCTCTCAAGGAATTCAACGATTAACTGTCTAACATGTGTAGAAAGTTTAGGTTTTCTTCCAACAGGTGCTTTAACAGGTTGTTTAAGTACTGATGCCTTACTGTAAGGACTCAAGTCTGATACTAATTTTGATAAGACTGCTAATTTCTTTTTTGGGCTATGTGGTAATGCACACAAAGCACGCTTTACGCCTTTTCCAAAAGATTGTTTGCTCTTATATGGTGTGGACGATGGAGCTGGTACAGGTGTAGTTGATGATGATGCTGGTACAGGTGTAGTTGATGATGATGATGCTGGTACAGGTGTAGTTGATGATGATGATGCTGGTACAGGTGTAGTTGATGATGATGCTGGTACAGGTGTAGTTGATGATGATGCTGGTACAGGTGTAGTTGATGATGATGCTGGTACAGGTGTAGTTGATGATGATGCTGGTACAGGTGTAGTTGATGATGATGATGCTGGTACAGGTGTAGTTGATGATGATGATGATGCTGGTACAGGTGTAGTTGATGATGATGCTGGTACAGGTGTAGTTGATGATGATGTTGGTACAGAGGTGAAAATTGAAACTGGTACAGAGGTGAAAATTGAAACTGGTACATAGGTAGAAATTGGAACTACACTAGGTGATGACTGCAGACAATTAGAAGCATCATTAGTTTTGGACCTCTTTTTTGTTTGTTTTCGTTTTCTATCTTTTTCTAAATATTTTGTATACTTGTCTTCGTCTTCCTTTAATGTGGCTCTTTTCTCTGCTTTCCTTTCTTTTTCTTTTTTGTAATAGCCTCTTTCATTATTTCTTTTCTGCTTTTCTCTCCACTTTCTCTGTCTTTCTGAATTTGTAGAAGGCATTGTGTTTGTCCTCTGATTGACCTTTAAGGGAGACAACTGAAATTCCTAGCCTAAGACACCATTATCCAGTGAAAATTTTACATTTTCCGTCCGTAACAACTATTTTCCATCCGTAACACTAGACAAAAAAAAACTTGTACGCTATATAATATTGAGTTATTACATGTTTGATTCATTTTTTTAACTTCAGTCTATTAGTACAATAATAAATTAGAGGTTATCACAATTTAAGTCTTTTTAGTGAAATATTATGTGTATGAGATAAATGTAAAAATCTGAGTTTGTTACGGCCGGAAATTAAATTTTGATATTTGTATTTAAAAATGTAATTTTTTTTTTTTAAGTTCTAAAAAGTATCTACATCAAAATTAAGTGTGATATACACTCTAAAATTAGGAAAAAGTTTCAATTTTTTTAAATTGTTCTTTGGAAATTTCATAAATTACTGAATTCCGTCCGTAACAAAAAAAAAAATGGGTAGGTAATCAAAATCTCAAAAAATTTTGTGATTATATGCAATTTTATCTTCAAAATTTGTGTTTTTTGTAGCCTAATAGTATATATTATTTGTGGAAAAGATTATATTAATGTAGATTTAATTTCATAATTCCATGCTCAGGTTGACCAATTGCTGATTTGACCCTATATTGAAAACATCAGCGCACCCTCTTATGAGGTTGGGTGGGGGGGATTTCACAGGATTTCAAGATAGCTGATGTGGGGGCGTATAACCTTGTGGGCGTCAGCTCGTTCTAATTTCTGTGTAATTGCGTTCAACTTCAGATTTCACAGCCACATGCAGCAGCACCTTCCACAAGTGGGTTGGCTTCCGTAAAGATGCCACCCAAAATAAAAAAAGAAGGGTAGACCAAAAGGTGTATACCAGCAGACAGCAGTTGGGTTGACCAAAAAGAGAAAAAGTACCGAAAACAAACCAGTGCCATTTTGGAAGAAGCAGCCAAAAGACAAAGATAGATGTAGGTTTTCAATGCCCGAATAATAAGGGATTAAAACTTGTACTGTACAGTGTCTTATATATGGAAGGGTAATGAAAATCCGAGTTAGCTAACTCGAAAATCCGACTTACTAACTCAAAATTCCGACTTACTCGAAATTCCGACTTACTAACTCGAAAATCCGACTTACTAAATCGAAAATCCGACTTACTAACTCGAAAATCCGAGGTAGCAACTTGAAAATCCGACTTAATAACTCGAAAATCCGACTTACTAACTCGTAAATTCGACTTTACTAACTCGATGTTACTAAGTCGGATATTCGAGTTATTAAATCGAATTTTTGAGTTACCAACTCGGATTTTCGTCTAACTAACTCGGATTTTCGAGTTATTAAGGATTTTCGAGTTATTAAGTCGGATTTGAAAAAAAAAAAATATGTTGCACTATGTCTATTACGCTTCCATACCTACACTTCTTGCCACCATTCACAATAATGGAATTGTTCCTTTTTGATTTTTTCAGTTATGCTTCAATGGTTTGTGGAAAACCATTCTGCTGAAATGGCACTTATTGGCACAATGCTGACAGAAGGTCATGTTAAAAGACCTGACGAAATATCAAGTGCATTCAGGGACAGTAATGTTGATGTGCACCGCATCAAAAAGTACTTCTCCCCATCAGGATGGAAGCTGGTGCTTGAGGCGATGGAGCAACGAAAAGAGATGGATTGGTGCTGTCATGTCTGCGACAAAGACCTAGATGATTGCCAGATCGGGTGTGATGGTTGCCTACACTGGTTTCACCAGTCATGTGTTGGACTAAATAAACCCCCAAAGGCAAAGCATTGGTTTTGCATTAGGTGCTATAGTAATATCTAGGTGATGTCTGAATGTTGCAAGTGCCTAGGTGTAAGTGCCTAGTGTCCTGTTTTCTGGGGTTCCCCTTTGATGAGGACTTGGAACTTGCCAATATTGCCAAATATTTGTTTGCTATTGAATTAAAATATATAATTTTTCACATATTTGAATTTTTTCCCTAATGTTCTTCAGTGTCAGGTGTAGGCCTACTACTGCTGCTGCGACATAACAGATATGGTGATAACTCACGTAGCTAGACCCCAATGTGACGATTTGCATAAAATGCTTATATGTCGTGAGGTGCGTATTTTTATGGCTTTAAATCTTCAGAACTGCAATTGAAATATAATCCTTTTGAAGTTCAACCCATTCTTTGTTTCTTATTTGACGTTGATTGATCTCAACGGAGTCAGGGGAGACGCCTAATGGTCCATGGGTTACAATAAAATGTTTGCTAGATTACAGACCCGTAGGAACCCCCCCCCCCCCCCCCCAAATTATTTTATTTGCATTAATGGCTGAAGCAATAAAAACAAGAAAATACTGGTATGTTGTTAGGGCCAGTAAAATCAAACTTGCTTTATATAGGCACAACCACCCTTGAGAATGAGTAGAAACAGTAGAAACCGCGACACACCCTGAGACATACTAAAAAATGATGTCGCAGTATGCACCCGTGTACCTTGATGAGCCACCGTACCATGTCGAAACCTGATATCGATGAAAATTTCAAGGTAAAAGCTGTGCTAAGTGGACGGTTGTATAGCCTCCAGCATACATTTGCCGTCGGACGGTTAAATATCCAACTGCGTTCAAAAGCCGTCACACACCGCAGATGGTAGAAACGAAAAATGCAAAGTCCAGAAATCCGGCAACTGCGCATGTCCAACTGACGGGACGGCAAAATAGTAGAAAAAGTAAAGAACCGTCTGACGGCATAATATCCACTGGGGACATATTATGGCTAGCTGATCACCTGATTTTTTAATACAAGTTTATTTTAGTACCGTACCCTATCTTTTGTTTGAACAATGAACCATGTACAAAACTGTCTTCGATTCTGTGATTAGAACAAATTTTCCTGCTATTTTTCAGGTGCCTGTAGATTTCTCAATGTAAAGTAACTTAGGTTCTGACTGTCAGGACCAAAACACGCATCCTACAGATAAAGTTCAAAATGTTTATTCAATGTCATAGTTTTCGATTAACAGCTTCAATATCATACACATCAAACAACATCTAAGCTTACAGTTTACATTATCATTTCTGGAACAATACGAAAAAAACATCCTGGCTCATATTATCTAAGACCAACAACCTTACTGGAGTCGAAGGGAAGGAAGTTATTTGGCCAGAGCAACATCTTATTGAGGACCATTATTAGTAAGTATATAAGTTGTATATTAAACTATTTTCTACTCCAGCTGGATCCCATTTCTCAAAAATTTGATAGTTAATGTATAAGCTTATGTGAAAAATTAACAATTTCATAACGTTTTCGTTTATATTCATATCTTACTAAGAGGTCTAACGTATTCGACGAAAGACCATGCGTATTCTTCAAACGTTGTCATACACTGTGCTATTGTGTGACATAAACTGGTATATCATAACGGTTTGTATACGTATAAGTTAACGAAAAGTTCTCCTATAACTTTATGGCCCTAATTCGTTATAAAATCCAGTACGCTATTCACACCCGAAATTAACTAACTATATCATACTTTTTGTTATCGTTTTAAAGAAAGTGAGATAGCCGTATAACACTGACAAGGCCTTAAAATGAAATTTTATAAACTATTATCCTGAGATATTATCCATTATATTATTGCCCTTGCCCCAAAATCTTGAATATGCTATAGGCCTAACTATCTTAGTTTTAACCCAATTTTGATGAAACTTAAAATGAAAGGCTTGAGAAAGTTAAGTTTACTCCTGATTAAATTTAAGACTTTTTCGTTGGGCGTATATGGCTGTAGTCCATTATGCCCATTTTATGTCAATGTGTTTCTGCACCTTTCAATGATTAAGTTACTGTCATGTTTGATATTAATTGTTGCACTATGATAAAAACTTTAAAGCATCTGATAATCATTTTTTCAGGGAGCATCCGGCGAAACAAAAACCACAAAAATGGAAACAGAAGATAATATCAAAGACAAAAACCGAAAGTTGTTTACCAATTCAAGGGACAATAAGGGGAACAGAAAAATTTGCATGCAAGAGGCTACAGCGAGTGTTTTAAATGTTGTGTAAATAATGCCATTGATGATGCGAAAACTAACATTTATTAAGGGAAAAGGGAGGAGGTCGGGTGTTTTTTATTACATACGTTAATTTAGAACAATTTCTGCCTTTCATTTCTATATTGCTCTACAAATACTGCATTGAGCACTATTTCATTTCTATATCGCTATACAATAACTGTAAATTTATTATAAATGTAAGAAGCACTTTTTATTTGTAAATATTTTGTTATTCTACTATATTTTGTTTTGTTCTTTTTGTAAACCTTTATACTGGGTATAATTGTATGCTGTCCACATAATATATGCAATAAATCTTGTCTTATCTTTCAATGTAGTTAAAACAATAATAAAGTAAAAACCGAACATTATGTGCGTTACTCAGAGAAAAGGTAAATTCTGATGTCTTTGAAAATTGCAATATTTCTGTGATTTGAGGATTTGAAAACTAAGATCAGTTTATGTTGTTGAATGTGGAACACTGCTGCAAGATTTTATTGCCTTTTTAACTTTATTTAAGCATGTTACATGTTTGAATTCAGGGCTTCTGAGCTGTTTAATGTCTTTAACATTACAGAAAAATGTTACAACTTGATGGAAAATCACATTTTATGACGTCTTTGAATGCATAATGGATAAGGATTTTCAGTAAAGGAAAAACCCAATTTGCCCACTTGGCCCACATGGGGCCCATATTATCCCCACGTGTAGCCCAGATAGCCCTTATGGGTACCATCCGGGTAGCCCATATAAAACCCATTATATAGCCCACTTGGCCCACTTGGGACCCACATGGGTGCCATGGTGCAAATGCATAATGGGGCCCATGTGGGCTATCTGGGCCCCATGTGTAGCCCAGTTAACCCACACGGGTACCATATGGGGAGCCCATGTGGGACCCATGTTGCAGCCCACTTGGCCCATTTAGGGCCCACATGGGTCCCACATATTTTGTTAGCTGGGGATCGAGAGTAATAGCATATTTAAGATTTGGGGCAAGGGCAATAACTCTGCTTGTAACGATCGAAAATAGCTCAAATTTGAACTTGATCTTCGTTTCTGAATATATATACATGTATACGTATCAAATTCTATTTGATCCCGTCAAAAAACTCTAGTTTTTAGAGCGTTTACAAGTAAATGTTGATGGACAGACCGAGGGATTTGGGGCAAGGGCAATAACTCTGCTTCTAACGATCGAAAATAGCTCAAATTCGAACTTGATCTTCGTTTTATGAATATGTATACACATATCAAATTTCATTTGATTCCGTCAAAAACTCTAGTTTTTAGAGCGTTTACGAGCAAACTGTTGACGGACGGACGGACCGACGGACGGACAGGGGTGACTACAATATACGTCCTCATAGAGAGATGAGGGCATATAAAAAGTAGAAATAGTTAATGTTAAGGATTGAAAATTAAATGGAATAAATAAAAATTCCAAATAATAGCACATACGATTTGAATGTAGGACATTCTTCATGGTCCAAACAAATTTACTTCACAGTCTGCAATTACTGCTGCTCATACTCTAATCAAAAGTTTGTCGTTAAAAGAATACATCATACTCTTATGTTTCTTTAAAAAACTTTTCTTTGTGAACAGTTTTATACAATGTATATAAAACTAAATTTTTAATACTATTTCAATAAATCACAAAGATAGATTTTGAAAAATATGATTTCTTCTTAAAGGGATTGTAAAGAGGTTTTCTAGCTTTTTTAGGTGGACGAAGGACACTTCCAACATCTATTTCGTACATACAAAACATTCATTGGGTGCCCGTGGGTCCTGTTATTTCAGAAAGAAATTATTTTCACTTATTTTAAGTTCAATTAAATCGTCTTAGAAATAATCGTTAAATTTCAAACATCCAAGAGCCACAAAAGGCATTTTTACTAATTTACAAATAGAATTAAAAGTTAAAACTGGTCTCGACCAATTTTAAGTTTAGATTAAATTAACCAGTTTTTAAATATATTTAAGATAATTCTATGTGGTGCAAACAAAATATAGAATTAAATTATAAGTTAATGTTATTCGGGCAGAATAGAATTAAATTAGGCCTAATTTCTAAATACTAAAAAACGTAAAACAATTGACGTGAACATGTGGGAAAATTAATACTTATATGGGGTTGAACAGATTCGGATTATTCATAATTTCTTGCGAAAAGCTTATTTGTTGAAAATATGACAAATTAATGAATCTAAAAAAGTTTAAAGACTAACCAAAGGCACGAACCTAACATATTTTACACAATTATGAACAAATATAATACCTTTTTCCCCGATGAATGGAGCTTTATAACAAAACTACTAAATTCTCTAAATCGGGACCATGCGGATATGTACTTGTTTCTGCTTTAATGAAGTACTTTATTACTTAAATCAGAGCCTCCAAAAAAATTGAAATGACATTGGGGCATTATGCATCAGGGGAGGTAATCTAATTATTAACTGTGGGTTTGAACAAACATAGTACACTGTCAACAGTATGTGTAAAACTTCTTGTAAATTACGGAAGTTGAAAATCTTAATTGAAAAGCGAATGACGTTAAAACCGAAAGTGATATCAAATTGATAAAAACTTTTTTGTTCGCAATCAAAGTGTCTATCCAACTGTAGGTAGGTTTTCAGATTGATCAAAATGAATTTGAAAAAGTCGGACAAAATACGTACAGTTTAAATGGCAGAAGGAACAAATCTTCTAAATTCCGAAAGGCGGAATTTTAATTAAAAAATCTTGTATTATATCCCTGGAAAGAGTAGATAAAGCATTTATGGATTGAGAAATGATTTTTGACGTATGTAAATTAGGTCACGTGACAGGGCTTTTTAAAGTTGCAATTTTCAAAGGGCTATAAAACCGGAAGTAAGCGTTTTGTCTCTGAAAATATTATGCCATTAAATGCTTCTCATCGAGGACATTAATTTTTGTAGAGGTCACTCAGTCACGAAAGGTCAAGGTCACGAAATATTTACCCTGAAAGTTTTGACAATTACTGATTTATTTCAACCGGTAATTAAAAAAAATCAGAATTGAAATTCAAAAATCGGCTTCCCATGTTTTGGTAGCAATCAACTGTAGATTCCATAATCATCAATATTATGCAAATTCCATAACACTCTGAGGCCCCATTTTGCGTTTTATAGAAATATACCATTTCAAGATGGCGACTGATCCGTTACATCCGGTTCACATTTTAACACTTGTATACTTCTGTGTCTACAAAACAAATATACTGCAAAAAGTATTTTTCGAATATCTTCAAAATTCCGGAAGTTGAAAATTCAACTTTAACAGCGAATGACGTCGAAACCGGAAGTAATAATAAAATTTTGGAAATAGATTATTGTACCCAATCAAAATATCTATCTATTTATTATTTGTCAGATAGATCAAAGGTCAAGGTCAAAAGATACAGGCCTTCAAAATATTGACAAAATTTGACCGGAAATTGCAGGAAAACCAAATCGAAAGTCAAAAATCGGCTTCCCGACATTTTTTAGAATTGTTATGTTCTTTTATTTGACACCAGATTCGTCAAAATCGGATAAACTGTTTTTTCTGAATAAAATTTGGGCACTTTTTACAAAAATCAAAATGGCGGCCAAACTATAAATATTTTCTTCCCGTTTTTTCTTCTCATTTTTTGAGTCATAACGATATCTATCAATTAGTATCAGTTTTTTTGACAACCATGTGATTTTCGTGGAGTGGGTCAACCGGAAGTGAGAAGTTTGATAGCATGAAAACCGGAAGTGATAAAAAAAGTTTAACCGAGGAAATTTGTTCTCTAATGTGATCTGCTTGAGCATCAGAATTTTTGATAAAATCGGACGAATAGCACAGAAAATAGAAATTTTGGCCAAAAACAGCAAAATTCGACTCAAAAAAGTGTGCTATGAATTTTCAAATTTCGATTTTTTTTCACTACTATCCCATAAGATATTTGCACGAGATTCAAAAAACGCGACTCCGAGAAAAATCGGATCAAAAATGTGCTTTCTAAGGCCAATAAACCATTTTTTGCACAGTTTTTAATATTGCACTTCCGGTTGTGCAAAAATGTATCAATTTACATTCATGCAGTAATAGACCATATACAGTGAAGTAATGCATTGCAAATATTGCTGTAATTATCACAGTTTCTTCAGAGTACTCGGTACAAAATTAATTTTTTAAAAAATTATGAAAACAAAGCAGTGTGTTCGCGAGAACACACTGCAAAAAAGTCATTATGAAAACAAAGCAGTGCGTTCGCTAGAACGCACTGCAATGAAACTTTGGCCTAGTTCGCTAAATATTTCCATATTTCAAGGCACTATAAAATATTGTTGCACTGAAATTATAATCCTGGTATAATAGCAGAATTGACCTTTAATTTTTAAATACATTCTTTGAGCCATATCGCGAGAAAAATTGATATGAAAAAAACTGTTCCCGTAAAAAAGTGAACGAACTCGAGGTGCCATCTTGTTTATGTAATGTGTTTCTTGATCAACATGACGTAAGTCAATAAGCCGACAATGATGATAGATGTCTGGATGTTTCTGTCTACGCACTCTGACATCGGTGATGAAATGACCGGCTACCGAAAATTCAACTTCAAATTGCTGTTTCTCGGAAACATACGCCTTTAAAAATTATTCATCGATATCGGTAAAAGGCTGATTTAATTCCGCTTTTAACGATGTATGACATGTGTTGATGTGAATTTTATGGATTCTGGTATGAGCTGTTATAGACGTGAAGGTTGAGAGGCCGGCCTATCGTCATACTCTCTATGACATGACTATGTAATGTAGGTCAATCAACACTACGACTTTCCATGTGATTTTCTCCTGAATCGGGGCCTAAATTAAATAAGTATGATGTTGGTATGGTTAAATTCCTCTATCTATGATCTTCCACATCTCAATATACGTTAAAAAAATAATACATGGCCTATTGAGAATGAATTTATGTCAATACGAAAACAGCCTTCTTACCGCTTCAATATAGATGTCATTGGCGATGTGTTCCACAAGTGACGTCACACGTGGATTTTAACTAAAACCGGATGTTAGGCTTTTCACTGATTAGTTTTTCTCAGGCAGGTGAAAATGGACACTTTGAGGAACGATTTCTCAAAAACTGCTGGATGGATTTTCATGAAATTTTTTTATTGTCTTCTAAATTGTCCAATGCTTTACAGTTTAAAAAATCGTTGAGCGCTGGACCCTGTCTTTAAAACTATCCAAGATGCACTAGCTTCTTCCACCTCAGAATCATAATATATCCAAATGCCTTCTCGAAGTCAGCATGAGGAAAGAGGGCGGATACTTGTTCGTCGTGACAGGTCTAAATGTTATCGAAAATTTGAAGGTCAAAATGAAATTTCAAGAACAAAAAGTACAACGTTTATAAAAAGATATCAAAGAGCCGGAGACAAATTGACACAGCTAAGAGATAAAACAAATCCAGATTCCCCTTTTACTAAACAGCTTCAATGTTAAATGTAATAAGTCTGTAAAAAGAAGTCTTTTATTTCATAATGTAGTCAGCAAAAAGATTCTGAAGAAATATAGAATGATGAAATATGCCAAAGATACTTTGTTTTTTTCATGTAAACAAATTTGCCCAAACAAACCCATTCATATTATGAAAAGAAAATTACGATCTGATTCTATTCCTGAAAATATAAAGTCTCTTGTAATAAATTTCTTTGAGCGTGACGATGTGTCACTTGGCATAGCTCCTTCCTCCCTGGTTTCTTCTGTTGCAACTACCACTTCAGGGCTCAGGCTGTTTGTACCAGGGACAGCACTTGGCCTAATTCCTTCCGACACGACATCGCTGGTGGCTGTAGAGGTCGAAGACTTCTTAACGGAGGTGAAGGCCACGGAATACCCTCGTTTCACTTGGAGAAGGAAATGAGACGAAATTCCGGTCAACCATCCTCTTCTCTAACCCAGCCTCTACAAAGGCTAATGACACCATTCTTGAAGGGCAGCAGCAAAATCCAGGTGGTGGTGGTATAGGCATTTTCCTGAATAGTGAAGCCATGCCTCTTGGGTCTGATGTAAGGTCTGCGGATACAGCGGCAGTATACCATAATGTGCGCTCTAGGTCCAAAAAGGTATCCCAGTCCTTGGTTGTTCGACTTGGTTCCTTCAGGGTCTTGTTCGTCTATTCAGGTGTCGAAAACCCCTTAGGACCCAATATAATTTCTTGTTTTGGTTGTATTAATTTCAATCATCCCTCTAGTAAATAATCGGAAATCTCCTATCTGCGGGTAAGCTTCCCGCGTACAGGAACTTACAATTGAAAACCTTTCACTGCCACCGGCAGCTACAAACTAAAGGTAACCGCAACGTATTAGTGAGCTACAAACGAAGCTTCTGCTCTGTAAAATGGCAGATAAAAATTTTGAGAATTCTGGTTCCCCTTACTTACTGTCCCACGATTATTCACATTTGATATATTGTTGTATCCAGTTAGGTACTTCTCTTCCATTATATGGCACCATTTTGTCGATGTGGTATACTCTAGGTTGTTGAGCCTCACTTCTTTTAACTCGATATGTTAGATTAGCAATTCTCTTTGTTATTACAAACGGGCCTTTCCATGGCGAAGTGAGTTCATGCAGAGCTTGTCCAACAGCTAGGTATCTACACCTAGCTTTCAAATCATAACGCCTCTTTTGGTACCCAGTCTTTTGTTTTAGATATTTCCTCGCAGAGTCGTGGCTTTGCTTCAATTTTAATCCTTGGTCACGAACATAATCTTAAAAATCTTGAAAACGTTGTTCTTCTAGCGGCATACCAATAACGTCTTGGATAGGCAACACTATTCCCTTCCCAGAGTCATATTGTTTGGAGTTTGGTTGGTAGATGCCTGTACTGCAGATCTGTATTGATTCGCTTCGCAATATATGGTCAACTAGTGTTCTTTGGAACCTTTCTACATTAGATTGTGGTCTCAAGGCAGTTGTCCTTGTTTTGTCAATCTGGAGGACATCACACATCTTCTGAAAGACTTTCGATCCTAAATTACTACCGCTGTCGGAATGTAACTGCAACGGTTTCCCAAATATGCATACAAAATTGTCTACGAATGCATTGCTAACTGTAACAGCTTCTTGATTTTGTCGGTAGCCGCGGTGGCTCAGTGAGTTAGTACAATCTTTAGCATAAAAGTGTCCAGTAAAGTATTGATAATGATTTTAAATCAGTGTGGAAAGATTAAGTATGGTAACCTTAATCTAGGTCATGATATTTTTATACGCCCTCATCTCTCTATGAGGACGTATATTGTCGGCACCCCCGTCCGTCCGTCAACATTTGCTCGTAAACGCCCTAAATACTAGAGTTTTTGACAGAATTAAATGAAATTTGATATGTGTATACATATTTATAAAACGAAGATCAAGTTCGAATTTGAGCTATTTTCGATCATTAGAAGCAGAGTTATTGCCCTTGCCCCAAATCTGTCGGTCTGTCCATCAACATTTGCTTGTAAACAATCTAAAAACTATAGTTTTTGACGGAATCAAATGAAATTTGATATGTGTATATATACATTCATAAAACGAAGATCAAGTTCGAATTTGAGCTATTTTCGATCGTTACAAGCAGAGTTATTGCCCTTACCCCAAATCTTAAATATGCTATTACTGTCTTAGTTTTCAACCGATTTTGATGAAACTTAAAATGGATGTTATTGGATCTAAATCGAAAGGTTTGAGAAAGTTTGGTTTTCTCTTGATTAAAATTAAAGCTTTTTTAAGATTTAGGCCTCTTTCATCAGTTTTGAGGAGTTTTCGCCCTTTAACCTCTATACAGTAAGTGCTTCTATCAACATCAATTGCTTGTAAACACTCTAAAAACTAGAATTTTTGATGGAATCTAATGAAATTCGGTTTGTATATACATATTCAGAAAACAAAGATTAAGTTCGAATTTGAGCTTTTTTCGACCGTTAGTAGCAGAGTTATTGCCCTTGCCCCAAAGTCTTGAATATGCTATTACTATCTATGTTTTCAACCAATTTTGTTGAAACTTAAAAAGGATGTTATTGGATCGAAAGGTTTGAGAAAGTTTAGTTGTATCCTGATTAAATTTAAGACTTTTTCGTTAGGCGTATATGGCCGTGGTCCACTATCATTAAGATTCGTTTTCACCATAAGTTTTTAATAAAGCTACCCAATTTTTATCAACATATACTTAGATCAGGGGATTTGTTAAATCAGAATTCAAGGCCTAATCCAATTACTATAAATGATGTACCTGTGGAACCTATTTTTCATAATCCACTTGTACGATATAATAGCAAAATGTAAACAAATGAAATTTTTGAAAGCAGTAATATTGTTAAAATAGAAGATATAATATATTATGTAATCCATGTTTTTTTAAAAGCACACTCTATTGTAGATATGTGTCAGGAATGTTATCCAGATATAAATGCTGATACAGTCATAAAGTACTTTAATGTTATCAAACTTTCAATTCCCAAAGATTGGCATAAAATAATTAATACTCAGCAATATAGTGGCAAAATTTCGAATAAATACTTCACCATTAATGATAAAATTTATATTGATCAGTTCAATAGTAAGTGGATATATTCTATGTTTTTGAGTTTATTTTGTATAGAACCGAAATGTATTGTTTACTTGGAACGATTTAATTATAATGCTAATGGGATATTGTATGGAAAGATGTTTCTGATAATTTCCCAAAATTAAAGAGTTAGACTATATTCTACATAATATTCTTTGGACAAAGATTAAATTATTTAAAATTGGTAAAGTTAGTAATGATATTTGTCCTGTATGTTTAGAGGAATCAAAAACATTCTTTGGTTAATAGTTAAACTAGAAGTTTATGTGATAATTATGGGTGCTGTCTACTTTTCTCCCCCGAACTCATCCACCTATTCAGATGAACCTCTTTTTAATATTTTAGACGACGAATGTTCTCGACTACGAAATATGTATCCTAACTGTCATCATAAATGTTATCATTCAAGGTGACCTTAACGCACGTACAGGTGACATACAAAACGACGACCCTCAATACTTACCGATCGATGACGATCTTGAATACGCTACAGAAGGTGAAATCACAAGATAACATCATTGACAATCGTGGTAAACAATTGTTGGAATTCTGTAAAATAAATCCATTCTGACAAAGATTTGGGGAAAATGACTTGCTTCGCAAGTAATGGTCCGAGTGTTGTCGACTACGTATTATGTGGACAGGAAACTATGTAACTTTTTTGTCAATTTGATATCTTACCAGAGATTACAGAGCTTAGTATTGGGATGGAACGGGAATCGAACTTAAGTAAATTCTTCAATTCTCACAAATATTTGGGGAATATCAGCACAGTAGCTACATTTCAGAACAATCAATGGACTTTTGATACCAACACAATAGTATAATGAGTAGTATAATGAGTTGCCACCATGTTAACAACTTCATACACACTGCTTATTGATAAAAGTTAAAATATGATGGTCACTTACCTTCAATAGCAATGAATGAACAATTGTCAACTAACATATCAGCAACTACACCTGTAAGAGATTTGTGAAAGTTTTATTGATTAATTTATTGCATTGTTTTAGTGTCCCTTTTTAATAACTTTGGTCTTATTAGTTTCAACATTCATTTTATCAAGGAAATAGGGCTTCAAAAATGGGATTTGGATATACTGCAAGTAATCATACTTATACTGAGGTATTACTTGCCATCAACTAAGGAACTGTCTAAAAAAATCTACCACATTCATTTCATCTGTATCGATTACCTCTCTACTTCACATTGTTTTCTGATTAGCTTTCTTTTAATAAATTCACCAACATAATCTTTATTGGTACATTTATGAATGTCATCTGCTCTGCAAGGTTTACAAAAACAGGACAATTGACGGACAAGTAACTCATATGGTGTTGATGGATCATTCCTCGCTTGGTGGATCTTCCTGCAGCCATACAGAGTTTTTACATCAGTGTAGGGTCTATCTCTGTTTATATCAGCTGTAGACACAAAAGCAAATGACATCAACTGCTCATTGACCACCAGGTTTCCCCGACACCAGTTAAACAGCTCCTTGAATAACAATTTGACGTCCAATAATAGCTCTATCAACCATACGGTTGAAGACACCCTGTCTCACCGTCCGCCTCACCTTTCCCATGTTCACTTCCATAAAAATTACGATCAATGGTACAAGTTGAAATACTCAAGACAGCAAAAGACTTACTGCCCTTGTATTGGGCACTACACCCGTCACTGAAGATCACCTGTTTCATGACATTTACACCATGTTTCTTTAAATGAGATTCTGCTTCCACCAAAAACCTTTTAACAGCATGGTGGTCATGATTACGGTCTTCAGATATAATTATAAGTACACCTCTAACCAGTTCACAAAGATCTTTGTCCTTGTAATACATAACAATAGGATGAATTGTGATTTGTGCTTGACCAAAGAATGCTTCTTTTATTTCATCTTGATAAAAGACAGAGCGGTTTTTCGCAAAATAAACAACAGTTAAAACCCACCCCTCAGGCGAGTTTTTTTTTATGTTTTCATATTGTTTATATTGCCATTGAGTATTAAATATGTGGCGGACATAGGTTGTAGATATAATTGGTTTGCACACATCATCTATGAATTCTTCAATTAGAGTTGTAAGGGGTTGAGTTTTAGTGATCAGTTGACGTCTAACAACAGTTGAACCATCAGGTCTAACAACAGTTGAACCATCAGGTCTAACAACAGTTGAACCATCAGGTCTAACAACAGTTGAACCATCAGGCCTTTTAAGCGGTTATCTTTCCCAGTGATTCAAGGATACCAGCTTATCAAAATCTTTATCGACAATTGGTTGATAATAGTTCCTTGTAGTCTTAGCATAGTCTTTACATGACATGCATTCCTGAAAAAGGTTTAAAATATCTCGCCCCATCACTTTTTGGACAAAAGAACATCTCAATTAAAGAATTTTCATCAAGAATGTGCATACCAGTATTACTTGGAACTATACGATTCAAACAAAGCAGTTTGTACTTGATATTCACACAATAGATGCGTAAACAATATTCTTTTTGACTAGCAGATATTAAACGTACATTCTTTGGTCGTAACATGGTGAATTTGGTAAATCCAATTTTGGTTCTTGGAAAATCAGCAACAAATAAGTTATAGGCCGCCTTCAAACACACCTGCATGGCAAATCCTGGGCCAGCTTTGGTGGCAAATCTCTTACTTGGGAGTTGCCTCGATATATCTGGCCTTTTATAAAAACTGCTTACACGATCCTGTAATTTCTTACGATTTATTTCACCCTTTTTAATGGAGTTTCTTTGTAATGCCCTTTTAATTGTTTTACGATTTAGTCCTAAAGTCTTTGACAATTGTCTTTGACTAGTGTATTTACTCAAAATTTTGGCAGCTGCCTTTTTAACACGCATATCCATTTCGCGAATTTTACCTCCCAATACACAGTTTAAGTTTATTTTTTTAGATGAAGGTGAATTTGGTGTTACAACATGGTCTTGCCAAGCTGCACTTAAACTGCTTTTATGTTCCAATGATGCAGACCTCTTCCGCCTCTTACTCTTCTACGTTTTTGTGGCCCTAAATTTTCTCTGTATATTGCCTTAGATATTCGCCATTTTGGTCCTTCAGGCTGTGACACCCTTTCTTGTATTTGATGATGAGAAGGGCATTTTAACCTTGAGGGCACCACCACTATTCCCTAAGTTTGAAGTAGTGTCAGACATGGCACCAGAAGCTCTCTTAATGCAACCAGAATCTTTTTGTTTTTCACTGATTTTTAGTGTTTTTGCTCTGTGTTTCTTTACCCTTACATTTGTTTGCTCTCTTATTTTGATTAATTTTTCTACAGCCCCTTTTTTCTTTTCTGATGCCTGTTTCTTTAATTTCAACCTTGATTCCCTAGCTCTTTCATGTTTTTTTTTTCTTGAATTCCTCATATTTTTCAGGGTTATTCTTTTTTAGTTTCTCTGCATACCTGACCATTGTTAATCTAAAATTGGAAATAATGAAATTGATTAATATTAAATAAATAATTAATGGTTTAAGCTTAAATAACTTTCTATTGTCTAGAAAAAAAATTTGAGGAATATCAGCCACAGTAAAATATGCTTGTATTTTCATCCTAGACAACCCATGCCATGGACATGGTCATAGATAGTCCTACTATTTTCAGGCTGTCTGTCTGAAATATTTGAAACGTATGCAAAAAATTGTTCATACATATAACAGTCCGTCTTTAATGTGAAACGTTTGTCATTAATCTGTCTTTTTTGTAACGTGAACTGAAATTTCCCTCTTATTCATTAACGTACGTCTATATTGTCCGTCTGATATTGAAACGTAGGCAACATAAAAATTAACCTCGAAAGAAAAATCGCCCTTTCACGTACAGAAGGTACGATTTGAAGATATATGGACTGATTCCATATTATTTGTTGCTGATAAAACTTGCTTTTGTGTTGCGAAGCCTAAAATACGTTCCTTATCCCAATAATCCCTAGTAGACAAATTTGTTTTTTTATGAACAGCTGAATTTATTGTGCTTTGATGATATTCATTGTTTGATTTCCTTTCAAATACTTGCCATTGCGCAAGGTCATTGCTTTTTAAGACTAATTTTATTTGCGATTGGCATTTGAAATGACTATAATGGATTTTTGATCTCTTATTTGACATTTTAGATTGTAAATTTACTGGATGTTTTTCATTTCTGTCTTTAAAGTAACGGTAACATGCTACACAATGTACCTCATTGTCTATTTTATGCTATTCTGGGCTTGTTATTGCTTTGCAATAATTACACAAAGATTTAACGCAATGACATTCGGAATTGCAACCTGGACATATAACAGAATCACCGTTTAAGTTGGTCTCAAAATCTTTAAGTAATATATTTTTGCACTCTGATCTACATATAGGAGATGTAGAGGAACACTTAATTAAGATTTCCACTGCTGTGAAATTAGGTGCAGGATGAAAGTATTTCTCTAATTCATATGTTTCATCTACACGATGAGTTTTACCCCAATTTTCATTTTCTGTAACAGATGCCTTAAGTGTGGAATTATTTGTTAAATATTTTGAAAGTACACCTTTTTTTATAAAAAATTGCTTAGTTATATCAAATGGAAGCTTATCGACATAATGTTTGGTCGCCTGACCCACAGCAACATGATCTATTAAGATCCATGTGTTTAATTTTTCATTTAACCATGAAAGGGCTTCCGGACATAATAAAAACTGTTGAATATCTTTAATAGTTTTTGAATCTTTTAAACCAGATGGAGAGCAATGAAATTTTTTAGAAATTTCTTTACCATTTTCCAGATTTTTGCTCTTTTCTTTTGAAATGGTTGAAAGTTTTGAAGTATTACTATTAGAATGCTACTTATCTTTTTTAACTTGACTTTTCTTGTTATATTTAGATTGCATAATATTATCGTATGAAGTATTTACAAAATCATCATCATCAGAATCGAAAATTTTAGTTAAATTTGAATTATATTTGGATGTAATTAATAATTCTGGGTTGGTCCTTACTAAGTCATCATAGGCTTTGGAAATCATTAAATCATCACCAGAATCAAAATATTCAGTCAAATCTGGTCTTGCTATTATATTATTAGGATTTATGGTGTCATTTACAATCCAAGACATTATGATAAATCGCATAAATTTAGAGTGAGGAGAAAAACTGGGTAAAAAGTGTGCCACTGGCTTTAAGGTTTCATTTTGTCTTGCTTTAAAATGACTATATTTAGTCGAAATAAGGTGGTGAAAGATATTTGGGAAAAAAAATAAATTGCTATTCCAAAAATGACAGCTGGTTCACAAACAGATGCACAAGTCTGAGTGGGGTATATACTGCATAAATTTGGGGAACATTTGTGGGTTGCCGTCGACATAAAATGATGCGAACTATGAATAGTACTAGAACCCAAATTCTGTAACAATTCAGTATTATAAAATGAAATAAATTCAGTTAAATGAAGCAAAAGACTATCTGGTCTTGGATTACCTAAAGTGTCAATATAATTAATTTGTTTGGTTATGGAATTAAATACGCAAAATGTTAAGTGGTTACCTGTAATTATTTCCTTTGATTTATCATCCCTATCTTTACCAGCTATATAATTATGTCTTTTGACTGCCGTCTTTACAATTTAAAGTTTTTTTTACACAAAATGCAAATACAAAATTAGTTATGTGGGGAGGATCTCTTTTTAGACTGTTACATACTGATTTAAGTCACAGGTGCTATTGAAATATGTAACAAAGTTGGTAGATTGATCAATTTGATTTTTAAGCAATTCTATAAACTTTATTATAATAGCATCTGAAATCCACCTATCACAAGCGAGTGTCCCTAATTCTTTGAAACTTATATTAAAAAGGCCAGGAAGATCACAATAGGTAGATTAGAATTATTTTTCATTATGGTATGGATTTTTTTATGTCATTCTTATCAATTGAGTCTTTTGGAATGAATGTGTTCGGAAAATTTGTCAAATATTTATGTTCATTTTGCAATTTATAATTCATATTATTTGCTGTAATTAATGATAGTTTGTGAAATTTATTTTTGAATGAGAGGGATATGTTTTTTTCCATAGTTTCTGAAATGATAATAATATGATTATTATGTATGTCATACCTGTTATAATAAATTTTCATATCCAATTATTTATGATATATATTGGCACACCACTTTCAATTAATGGACACTAACTTGATGCTACAGTTCTGTAGCTAGAGTGACACAGGCACCAGATTCTGGTAAAAAAAAAATAGTTATAGTTATTTTACTGATAAAGTACTGTATTGAATAATACACACACACCGTAAATATATTTATGAATAAAACTAAAGATAATTCAATAATTACAACATGAAAAGAAGATTGACAGTGACACATACATAAAACATGACTAGCAGTGTAAGCATACAGAAAAATAAGCACGAGTACATATATGTACTTTTTATACGCCCACATGAAATGTGGAGCGTATATTGCCGTCACCCATGTCCGTCGGTCCGTCCGTCCACAATTGCTTGTTAACACTCTAAAAGTCACAATTCTTTACGGATTTTGACGAAACTTGCTGAAATTGTTTATTATCACCCAAGGATGAACCCTATTTAAAATCAAAAGAATCGGAAAATATTTAATATGAATTATTGCCCTTGTTCTTTAAAACGCGTTCGATTTTTAGCTTGTTAACACTCTACAAGTCACAATTAATTACGGATTCTGTTGAAACTTGCTGAACTTGTTTATTATCACCCAAGGATGAACCCTATTTAAAATCACAAGAATCGAAAAATATTTAAGATGAATTATTGCCCTTGTTCTTTAAAACACGTTAGATTTTTAGCTTGTTAACATTCTACAAGTCACAATTCTTTATGGATTTTGACGAAACTTAGTAAAATTGTTTATTATTACCCAATGATGAACCCTATTTAAAATCAAAAGAATCGAAAAATATTTAATTTGAATTATTGCCCTTGTTCTTTAAAACGCTTTTGATTTTTAGCTCGTTAACACTCTACAAGTCACAATTCTTTACGGATTTTGACGAAACTTTCTGAAATTGTTCATTATCACCCAAGGATGAACCCTATTTAAAATCAAAAGAATCGAAAAATATTTAATATGAATTATTGCCCTTGTTCTTTAAAACGCGTTCGATTTATAGCTCGTTAACACTCTACAAGTCACAATTCTTTACGGATTTTGACAAAACTTGTTAAAATTGTTTATTATTACCCAAGGATGAACCCTATTTAAAATCGAAAAATATTTAATATGAATTATTGCCCTTGTTCTTTAAAACGCGTTTGATTTTTAGCTCGTTAACACTCTACAAGTCACAATTCTTTACGGATTTTGACGAAACTTGCTGAAATTGTTCATTATCACCCAAGGATGAACCCTATTTAAAATCAAAAGAATCGAAAAATATTTGATATGAATTATTGCCCTTGTTCTTTATAACGCGTTCGATTTTTAGCTTGTTAACACTCTACAAGTCACAATTCTTTAGGGATTTTGACGAAACTTACTGAAATTGTTTATTTTCACCCAAGGATGAACCCTATTTAAAATCGAAAAATATTTAATATGAATTATTGCCCTTGTTCTTTAAAACACGTTCAATTTTTAGCTTGTTAACACTCTACAAGTCACAATTCACAATTCCTTACGGATTTTGACGAAACTTACTGAAATTGTTTATTTTCACCCAAGGATGAATCCTATTGAAAATCAAAAGAATCTAAAAATATTTGATATGAATTATTGTCCTTCTTCCAAATACGTTCATTTTTTAGCTAAAAGAAACACTCTACAAGGCTAAACTTGATGGATGAGGTCTGAATGAAATGTATGTTTATGACTACAGGTTGAATATTTCATGGTTGTGATGGTTGCTGTTTTTTGCCAAATATACATTTTCAAACAAAGATGCCAGTGGGCGTATATCACCTTGCCTGGCAAGCTATCTTTTAATTCACCTTAACACCGCCCAGGCGAAAAGTCATGGTCACTGTACATGGTCGACCATGGTTAACCATGTTCAAACATGGTCTGGGGACAATGGTTAACCATGCGGTCAATCATGGTTGACCACCTTCCGTTAATTTGCACCATGGTCAGCAGCAATGGTTGACCATGTCCATCATTGACCATGGTAAATGGTGGTCAACCACGGCCATTGACCATGGTAATGGTGGTCGACCACGGCCATTGACCATGGTCAATGATGAACATGGTCAACCATTGCTGCTGACCATAGTGCCAATTAACGGAAGGTGGTCAACCATGATTGACCATGTTCAAACATGGTCCCCTGTGTTATAGAGGCGAGAATCGAACTGTGATTTAGGTTTCAGCTTGGAATTGCCACTTTTCCCTGAAACACTGTGCGTAAGAATATATTCCTTATATTAGGGAAGAGTGGAAGCATAATAGAGTTAACAGCATCATAGAGTTTATCAATTTGTGAAATATAATCTTCAATTTTCTTGAGACTTAATCCATTGAACAAGCTGTCACTGTCAGTGCCGTCAGCAGACTCTTCTTCGTCTACGTTCCAGTTTTTTCTTTTTTCTTTTAACCGTTTTATGTCTTCGTTGTGTTCTTTCCTGGTGACATATCTGTAACCATTATAATAAAATAAGTTTTTGATCATTTATTTTACACAATCCAATAATATAAGGTATATAAGAGTTCCAACTATCTGCCCATTTACATTTGGAATGCACAATTTGCACAATATAGCTAATTGAGTAAAACGCCAGGCGCAATAATTCGGTGAAAAATTATTGGATCATCACGAATATCGATAGGGATTAACTGTTTAACAGTGCGAGTTGAAAGGAGTGTTTGGTAGATTTTTTTACATTTTGTCAAATTTATAAGGTCTAATTTTTGTTCTTTTTGAATTTTGAGAAGAATTTTGAATTTTGATGGATGGTATAGTGTATGTGAATCAGATAAATTACAGCCAATGGTGTTTTTAAGAGGAATTTTAATCTGGACATGATAATTGCTTGTCGTTGTGCTCCTTGTCAGAGCTGGATGAACACAGCCGAGCGTGTAATGTCTGTTTTGAACATTTCCCTACAAAATTGTGCTCTAACACATGAGAAATGCAACCCTGAAGTAGAGGAACAAATTAAAAAATGCAAAAACATGAACGCCATTCGAGAAAAAGCTGATGCAAGGCCAGACTTTCATGCAGAGTGGTCCAACTCTATCGGTCTGCAGCCGCTTTGAGAGAATGTCCATAAAGAATGAACAAATTAAAACATTAAGTCCAGTGGCAGCAGAGGAAATTGCTGAACTCCAAAGCCACTTGATCAAAATGTTCCCAGGCCTAAAAGTGGATCAACTCACAAAAAAAGCCTTTGGCAAGTCTCACTTCCTACCACGACTGGCTAAACAAGCATTGTAGACTGTGCTATAATACTCGTTTTAGATGAGAAAATGTGATGACATAGAATGCTGCAGTCCTCCAAATGTTGCACTCGAAAAGTTTAAGTGGCTACCCGAGCCAGTTTTGAGCCAAGAGCACTTCAAGAAATATATGGCACAGATACAAAGGAGACGCCCCCCCCCCCCCCAAAAAAAAAACAGCATTTCAGTCCAAAACAAGTTTTCTTACTGGACCTGCTTTATCACCGATATAACAGAGGGGGGGGGGGGGTCCTCAGGCTTCACTGCTCAGAATGCTCGTTATATGGTTACATACATTGACTGCAGAAAGCCAAGATTGTTATACTCCACTAATATGCTTACTGAGCGACAGTCTGTTCAAGTTGCAATGGCGTTGTCAGAGTATGACTATACTTGTGGGTCGCCTGTTTTTCTACCTAACAGTCCATTAAAAAACAAACTGCATGTGCGTGAACATATATCATGTGAAGATATCATTGAAATACCATATTACACTGCTAATCTCAACAGAGTAGACCTTTGCTGTTATTGTGCTGTTGAGGGTTGCATGAAGGATGCCACACTTTTAAATCTGTTTAAAACTGCCAGAAGGCAGAAAAATCCATTATTTGTCGCAGGCCATACGGCAATATCTACAAAAACAGATTTTACCTTTTGTTATTACTTTGACTATTGGCAGATGATTTTCAAAATAAAAATTTCCTAATTTCAATATTTAAAAAAATTTGTTCTATAAACTAGTTTAAATTGTTGTGAGGTTGATGGATATCCAGTCTCAGATTTACTCTTCAAAATCAGAATTTCCTAACTTCCTTATTAAAAAAAATTGTTCTGTTGACTGGATGTCAATATCACAATTTCATTTATATGAAGAGTATCCTGATCATTCTGGATTGTTCTTTGCCCTGTATATTTAGGTATTGGGACATAGTGCGCTAACACTTAATAAAGGATACAGAGCAAAGAACCAAGTTAACATTTTTTTTTTTTTTTTTTTTTTTTTAATACCGTGTTTGTTAACTCCTCACCTGACCATCAATGAAACTTCTACTCCCCCCTCTCCAGAGATTGGTGTTGCTTGCTGCTGAAAACCACTGGCCAAGTGACGAGTCGCGTGTAGGATTAGCTTATATACAGTGCAAAGGGACACAATCCCAGGATGAACAGTATCCTGATCATTCTGGATTGTTCTTTGCCCTGTATATTTAGGTATTGGGACATAGTGCGCTAACACACAGATTTCTCCATCTAAAGAACAACACCAGACTATAAATGCATCATATTTTATCCCAACACATACTTAACCCAAAACACAAACATGCACCCAAAACCTAACAAAAGAATGGATGCAAATATGTTAAACGTTATGATGTCTGAGATCACCTTGGCCAAGTGATATATTAAGGACCTACAAAAATGCTCGAATGTCCTCTATAAACATCGCTACCCCTTTCTCATTTAAATGTAAACCATCCTTCAAGCATGTTTTATCCATCTTATGCTGTAACCACTTAACATCTAAGTCTTTACAAAAAATTCAAAATGTTGATTTAAATTCATAATCCTTCCAGATAACTTATTTTTACTCGTTTTCAGAACCTGAGACACTATAAAAGTAATCCCATGAGACATCTTAAATGACTTAACTACATTTCGTAAAATTTCAATATCCTTAAAAGCTTGATTTAATACTCTGTCTGCAGGGAGGTAGAGCTTATTAACGTCATTCGTACCTACATGGATTAAAACAAATAGGGGGTTTTGTTCCGGAATGAACTCCTTTAAAATGTGCACAATATCAAGAATTTTACCACCACTTCTAGAAATAACCTGCCATTGCACTTTTCCATTTAAAGGGCGAATAATTGAATCACCAACTATGACCTTCGGAGTCCTCACGAATTTAGGTGTTAGACTACCCACCGGATTATTCAATGACAGCAATGCCGGCTGAATAAAAAATAACATCACGTCCCACGGTAGCCCGTGTTTATCGTGTCGAAAACCTTTCGTTGATGGATACAATAAGGTGTCCTTATCCCCCTTAATACTCAATGTAACATAACCAACACTTAATGCAATTATTTTCGGCCACCATGATTGCTTTATATCAAAATTCGGGACAATAACTGTGCACGTTAAATTTAGTTCCGAAATGAAAGACAACAACGACTCTATGCATCTAAAAGGAGGAAACACATAACAAATAGCATCTTTCTCTACATTTTGAGCAAACAAATCAACCCCTGCAGACAACGGAGAGGGGAAAGGAGTAAAATGTTTAAGAACTGTACCGTCTCGTCCCTTTTTTGCATTTGAATCTAGAGCCATTAAATCGACGGTGTGCCCTAAACCCCCCTTCAACTGTTGGACGCGTTCCCACGCCAAATTTGAGAGCATGGAATCCTCTTTAGAGAGACTTCTAGACATCGGGTCCGCAGTATTCTCTCGAGAGGCTACAAAGTAAAACTTGAGATAAATTCGGAGATCTCGTATCAAGAAAAACAACTTCTTCAATTCAACAGTCAAGGCTGGGGATCTAGAACCTTGCTTGTTCCACGCTTCAATAAATGATTTGCAATCGCATTTCACGTCT
Source organism: Lottia scabra (assembly GCA_029955415.1). Taxonomy (NCBI): domain Eukaryota; kingdom Metazoa; phylum Mollusca; class Gastropoda; family Lottiidae; genus Lottia; species Lottia scabra. The sequence goes on along the minus strand of JARJEI010000003.1, from coordinate 23,120,048 downwards.
AACCGCGAGTCGACTATGTATTCCTTTATGGCCTCAAGAGACAATACTACAGCCCGTGCTTCTTTCACAACTATAGGAATGTCCATGCAGTCTAAGGGCCAATAATCCCCAAATTCAAGATCAGCGCCATTTTCCTTAAATTAACCTGCCCATTTGTAGTCTGACGAGTCAGTAGTCAAGTTTACAACTTTGTGTTTCTCCGGTTTCCATGGCAAGTACCCTTCCCAATTATCTAGGAAACGCCAAAATGATAACTCTTCAATTAAAGACTCATCCATGGGAATCGAAGAAACACCAGAAATACCACTTTCTGAAATAGCAAAGCACAAATTTGTAATAAATAATCTAGCGCCTGGCACTGCTAACATGAATGAGATGCATTTACCCATAAACTTTTGTAAAGTCCTTATATGAACAGAATCACTATGTAAAATTTCCTCTCTTAATTGTTTAAACTTAAATAATTTTTCCTGAGGAACATGAAAACATTGTCTCTCAGTATCAATAATCAAACCCAAAAATAATATTGATTTGGCTGGATTAAAAACGGATTTATTTATACCAATAAAATATCCTAAACGTACTACAACCTGGCATGTGGCATATAAGGCGACACATGCCTTTCTCAATGGATCTCCTTTGAAATTAGTGACCTCTCTGATAAGGCGATCATCAATATACACCAAATTGCTCACCGAGAGCTGCCTCAAATAGGACGCTATAGTTAAATTTAGACTGTGGTATACAAAAGCCGAGTTTTTCCAGCCAAAAGGTAAAGTGTTACATACATAATACATACCGTCCCAACTAAACCCAACCAATTTCCTAGATTCAACAGATACAAGCACATGGTCATAACCTGACTTATCATCAAGTTTGGAAAGATACGAATTTTTGTCTACCATTCTCGGTACAGAATTAAGTGTGTCTAATGAAAATGGGGTGTCTCTCATCCATAAATTTAAGAATCTAAGATCTAGGCAAAGCCTGGGTTTATTTGGTTCTACAGTCAAAGGAGATATAAGGTAAGGTTTATTTGCGTTATCCACAACTGAAATAGCTCCAGTTTTAAGTCGATTCTTTATTTCCGAATTTATAAAATCACGGAATTCAACGCAATTGCGAGAATTCTTAAAGAATTTAGAAGGGGGAAAATCACTCGAATATCTAATACCATTGAAAATGCCATGAAACGGGTGGATATAGTCGCAAATATTTACTCTATTTTTTATAATATCCAAAATGTCTATGTTTTCCAAGGTGTTACCTTGGACAATCGTCTCCCATTCAGATGGAAAATTGTGTAAATTGCCCGCTTTAAACTCATCAGTATTTCTAAATGGTATAAGGTCCAAATTAGGATGCAAACCTTCCCTTATCACTTCCTCAGCGGACGGGTGATTAGCAAATAACATTGGCATTCCATTAAATGACATATATGAAACATCTTTGGTCTACAATTAAACAAATTAATACATTTAATATACAACTTCAAACTTATTTTTTGCTTGGACAAAACCTCGCAATATGACCATTTTGGTTGCAATTATAACATCTTACTCCGGGACCTCGTCTCTGACCATTATCATACCATGGAGGTGATGGACCAAAATAACCCGACTCGGACTTAACTCCCGAGAACGAGCGAACGAATTCGTGTTCTTTTTTAAGAATTTTTGCCTCCCTGGCAGAGGATAACATGGCGACGGTTAAACTTCCCACCATAGGGTGATGTTTGTTATGATTGTAACGTTGTAAAACAAAAGAGTATGTTTCCGCGTCGGGATGATTAGCCTTTCTACCACGTTGCTCTAGAGTTATCAACCTTTGCAAAAACACATCAGTGTTGAAATCATAGGTTCTACTGCCGTATTCCTTTACCTGGCGTAGAGCGCTATCAACTGAGTCATCATCTATCGCTTTCTGTTGTTTCTCCAAAGTCTTTTTCATCTCCTCCAACTGCTTCTCAATACTACTCTTTTCATTTTCTGTGTCTAATTTTCTTTTCTTTGATTTATTTTCTGATTCAGTATCTTCATTTTCTTCGTTCGCTACGATGATTGCTGCCGCAGAAAGATTAACCAGATTTTCTCTTGAAACCTCCACACCCAAAATTTGGCAAGCGTCCACCAAGTTAAAATCAAGACTTTCTAAGCTTTTTTTTAACTGTTGCAAAGACAAAGTTTCAATATTTTTTCCCTCCTGAAAGTTAGCAAGTGACTTCGGAGGAGTCCCATTCTGTCTAAACATTTTAAGTACAGACATCAAAGATGGCTTCTTGTTGCCTTTCCACACTACCCGCTCCATTTTGATGTTGTTTATCTGAAAACCACTGGCCAAGTGACGAGTCACGTGTAGGATTAGCTTATATACAGTGCAAAGGGACACAATCCCAGGATGAACAGTAAATCTGAGACTGGATATCCATCAACCTCACAACAATTTAAACTAGTTTATAGAACAAATTTTTTTAAATATTGAAATTAGGAAATTTTTATTTTGAAAATCATCTACCAATAGTCAAAGTAATAACAAAAGGTCAAATCAGTTTTTGTAGATATTCCTTACTTTTAGAGTTATTTGCCATTTCTGTAGAGCCAGTTTGGAAACAAACTTTGTTATATAATCAAAATATTTTTCATTTGATCTTTGGTATTTGTTTTGAATTATTTGAAATAAAACAGTATATAGTATATACAAGTGTACATGCTTCTTTTTCTCATTCTTACTCATGTCAGACTCCCCTGTAATTTAACTACCTCCATCCTCAAATGATTCAAGCAGTGCAACAGGTAAGTATGCAAGAATTAAACTTCAGTATTCATAAATTCGTATATTTTAAAGTGGAACAATCTGTATTTAGCCAATGATCTAGATCACATTAGAACTGCCTAAATACATGCTAATAGTGATATTGCATGCAAGTCTATGAATCACACCGTTTATGCGACAACCTAAACTTACTGATGAACATCTGCCAAGAAATCGTAAAAAAAATGATTCCATATGAATGATACACAATTGTTTTGCATCGCTTTCCTGAAACCTTTTTTTGATTTTTGCCAGAAAAAAGAGTACAAGAGCTGATAACCAAATTGAAGGACAAACATAAATATAAACAAAGATTTAGCAGTGCTAAAATAATTAAGGTGAATATTTAAGAGAGGTTGATGTCTTACAATGTCTCCAGAAACACTCACGAAAGCAGAGAATAGGAGGACGAGACCTGCCACAGAGAGACAGTTAAAAAGTGAGGTGAAGTCAGTGAAACCTCGATTATCATCACCGGGCTTAAGAGCGGTGCCAACAAAAAGGGCGAGGACTGAGCGTCCATTGATTTATATAAATACTTACCCAGCACCAATGGAATTATGCCTCATCAGATTTCGATTTTGAACGAAGGAAATCACATAACATTACCTGCAATAACCAACATCATTGAACCATTAAATTCTGAACCATCAGAACCTGTTATGTACCAATCTACAAGTATTACACCCATGAAATTGCCGAAAATTCAAGAATGCCAAGAACATCCTGATCCTAGATATCTAATCGTGGGAGGGTTTAAGTTTGTTACCAGTTTACCAACCATTTCAGCCTCAGAATCATTTCTGTCAAACATGGTCAAGTAGACGATCGTCATTCCTGAAATGGTAGAAAACATTCCCACGTATACGTTTGACAGGAATCCAAAAGAATTTTCTGTGATCATGGATTATCTGAGAAACAAAGAGAATGGTAGATGTTGCCACCTATCATGAGTAGGAGGGATTAAAAACAATCATCAAAACAAAGCTTGAAGAACCGAAATGGTGGAACTAACTTACCGATACTCATGCCACTTCCACTACGTAACATTCCTGTAGAATTGAAAGAAGTGCCGTATCACTCTGTGTAGTTGTATGATAAAAGAAGGAAGATGACACCTTTTAAGAGTGACTTCTTTTATCATATATTATTCCTGTAGTAAGAACTGTTGTTTTTATTAATTATTGTTTGTTAATGATAATATAATTGTTATATTTAAACTCAAGCCTACAGAGTTACGATATGTATTATGATGTTTGACGTTGACTTAAATTTTAAGTTTAGTTTATGTAAAACTAATCCTATTGTGCATTATTTAATTTTTAATTCAGTCATCAAATTATTATAATAGTTTAGTCACTTACCTTATTAATTGTAAATATTGTCATTATATCAAGTTAGCATTCAGGACGAATACTTTTTGGGGAGAGGGTGTGCATTTTTATCTTCCTTGTTTACGTTTAACGTCGTTGCTTACCTATAACGAAACACTTCCCGTTTCGCGCTTTAAGAGTGAAATCGGGTGATTTCCCATATTAACATTTAAGTTAAGCTATTTTTCATATCATATTTAGGTTCAGAATGTTCTTTTCACCCAGATTTAATGTATACAAAATGTGTCAATCTAATACTTGCATTTTACAGGCCAAATCCTTTCATTTCCATACAACGTAAATCTACGGACATGGGCGCCGCTGTAAAAGTGTACAATGTCCGCCAGTGGACATTTTTAACTAGTGATTAATGTCCATAGCTAAATAAAGGACAGTTCTATCTAGCTTATTATGTCCAACCCGGACCTAAATACCCCCGGACATTATTTTCGCTTACACCGCCATGTTATATATAGAAAACACAAATACAGAAAATTAAATATTAATGTTTAGGTAATGGTTCAATTGAAGGGATTGATTGATTTTTGGGCAGTTCTAATGATTCTGAAGGCTAATTGCATATATTCATGGCCCAAATCGATCCCCGAACATCCCCATCGAACATGTTTCTGGTGAACATTGGACAAGCCATTCTGCCAAGCATAATCCACTTTAAATAAAACAGCAGCAATGTGGTTGTGTACTTTCTTCCAAAAGGAGGGTGGCATTTGGTCTTTTTCCAACCCACAGGCCTACTACGCCTTAGCCTATTGAAGATAATTCACGTTAGGCCTTCTTGAAAAACCATAGACCAAGTGCCGCCACCATAACAATGTTCTTGGTGCTTTTATGTACCCTTAGACGCTTAATCATCCTCTGTAAAATGCTTACTGGCTTAGTAACATATTACAAGATGAGCGTTATCTATATTCCTTGAGTGTGCTTTTGGCTCTTCCGCTTACTAACTTCACCCTAATTGGAACTTTCTGTTGTGGGCATTTCTGTATTCATGTGCATAATCCTATTAGCATGTCTAGAAACTATTAGATACCCCTTTTTATACTTATATTCTGATGATGGTTTTATGTCAACGTAGGCTATAGCACTCACTACTTGTCGATGTTGCCTCTCACAAGTTTATCTTCAACCCCCACCCCACAAAAAAAAACCACGATTAAGAGCCATCAGTATGTTCGGAATACGTATGCGTCTTTAACTGAGCAACTCCAGTAGAGGAGACTCGGGGGTTCCAGTAAGAAAGTAATATTAGTAGTATAAAAATATTTTAATTAAACTTCAAATAGCATTCATCCATCCATTTATTCACCCACCTAGGAAAAGAAAAGAAACTGAAAGAAAACGAAATCAATAAATAAATCAATAATGATTATCCCATCACTCACCATTCAACCAACGCGAAAGACATATGTACAATATAGAAGGAAACTGAAAATGGTAAATAAATAGATAAACTCATTCAGCCACTATAAAGAACGAAATGTAAACCTACAAACAAAAAAATATAAAAATAAATAAATTTATTCATCCATCTCATTATCACATCACTTTCACACGAACATAATTTTCTTGGGGAAATTTAACAAAGATTTTACAACCATATTATTAAGTCGTTTAAAAACCATAAAATTGAATATTTGGCAACTCAAACAGAAAAAGAATAATTATTAGGCCTACAAAATATTCTGGTCGATTGACAGCAAATCTAATGCCTACACTAATAAAACTTGTGCCTCACTGAAAAGCTATCCATCATAAATGCCACTAATAGCACACGTCTTTCAACAAACGTTCCGAACTAGTTTCGAAGTGAAAACACGAAAATAAAATTTTGCGGGATAAAATTGATCAGTTTATCGCACATAGTGTGAAACTCGGAGCAACAACATGATGTTTCAGGTCCTTTAATTTTAAATACATTGGACTCTGTAATCCGACATCCATCGGAACCGAGATACAATTTCGGATTACTCTTATTTTATATAGGCCTACTTGATAAAGAAGGAATGGGACTTAAAGAGGGATACCTCAAATAACGTCATTTATATCCGGATTCCTACCTCCCCAAATGTTCCAATGCACCACAAAAAAATGAATCTATAATATTTAAAACAAAGTTTGACACATAAACAATGAATTAGAAAAACCAATGAGGAAATCAATCTTTAGCAATAACGACGGTTCAGACAAAATTTTCACTTTTTACAAGTCACATTTTAGATTTCATGAAGGTAGCTTGCCAGGCAAAGTAACATACACCCACTGATAGCTTTGATTGTAAGAACAAGTCTTTGTTTGCTTCCCATTCACACGGTGAGCACGGGTTGCACAATAATATAGCTAATTGAGTAAAACGTCAAAGTCAGACACGATCATTTCGGTGAATAATTATTGTCCGATCATCACGAAAAGCGATAGAGATCATCTTCATAATGACATTGACACACAAAATCAAAATCAAAAGAATCTGTAAAGAACTGTAGCCTGTAGAGTGAGCACGAGTGAGTACAATATAGCTAATAGAGTAAAACATAAAGTCAGACACAATATTTCAGTGAAAAATTATCCGATCATCACAAAAATCAATAGGGATCGTCTTCATAATGACATCAACACACAAAATCAAAAAGAATCTGTAAAGAAAATGTAGCCTGTAGAGTGAGCACGAACTAAACATCCTGACTATTTATCACCTCAACCCAGTCTTCCACCCTCCCTCGAGACCCCTTTACCCTGTTTTTACAAACTGTCCAAGATCCGGACATGGAACCCTTCAGCCATCGTAAAGAAATACTATCGTTGTCAATGGCCAAAACTTCCCCAATCTGTGTATTTCTGGACATCAGTTGCCACATTGGCGCCAACACAAATCTTCTTTGGCTTCGGTTGCCTTTTACCTATGATCACCTACAAAAAAGCGGAATGAAATTAATTAAAGGTTTGTGTATACGGAATACGAAATCAAACTTGATTTGTCAATTCATGCCTGTGGACAAAGAACGACGTTTTTCGGTTCCGTGTGAAATAACAGCAAATGAAATACAAGTTCTATTCCCAATGTATTCATCTCACTGTAACTGCAGTGGGTCCACCATTCATTGCTTTATGCAGAGTGTATACACTGGTAACATTGGTATCCAATAGCATCCACTTGTTTTGTGTCATGATGTTTCCTGAAATGTTACCAGTGCAGTATACTATGCTTAAATGAAACACAAGTTCTCGCGGTACGTAAATCCGAATCATTGCGGCTGTATCTGGATAAATCTCTATTCTATTCGCGCATCTCAGTTTATTTACTTACATCTTTCACCGACTTGTCATCATCAGACAAATCAATGTCTTCTGGTACCGCTGCGTCTTCTTGGGCAGACTGGACTTTCTTTTTCAACAATTCGCTAACAATACAAATATCATCCTCATCTCTTTCTTCAATTTCTGTTTAAAAAAAGATAATAAATGGTTTTGAAAAATAGTCCAGCAGCAAGTGTGGACCCGTGGGACTTCCAGGCTGCAAGCATTCCAACCATCAATATGTGTGTAACAGTAGATACCAGTATAAGGGGGGGGGGGGCGGCACATCTTTAAATCAGAGATATGTAGCCTAATGTCCCCTGGGAATTTCAGGCTGCAAGCATTTCAACCATCTGTAATATGTGTGCATGGTTGAAATGTTTACAGCCTGAAATTCCCACCGGACTTAAAATTGTGACACATGCTGCTGGACTATAATGAGAAGGTAAATTAAAGTCACAAAACATTGCCAGTACAGTTTACATGCATAGAGGGCAATAAATCAAAGTCGTAGGACATCGACAGTTAAAGTCATTGGGATACGTCATGATATACCAATCAATACTATTGTTTTAAGACTACTATGCATTATTCTGATTGGCATGCCTCTGATAATTCCTTATTGTACAAAACCATTGAATATGACTTTGTTTTTAGAAATAAGCGTTTAAGTAAATAAACAAGTTTCAGGTTTCAATTATTATAACATAGGGAGTTATTTTAATAACACGCACCCTCCATACCATCCAAAAATCTCCTCCACCATTCAAACTTTGTAGATGGCATAAAATGCTGTATTTTGTTCATGTCCTCTTTAATTCTTGTAATATCGATATCATCTGTCGTTGGCTGGAGTTCTTGTACATTCGAATTGAAGTCTAAAAGCAATGGTTCTTCCGTTGGTGTCCATTCCTATTTTTAAGGGGGAAAATATAATTAATGAATTAGGGGTGACGATGTTCAAATCTTAAGGGTGGGGTGGGGGGCTGAGGTGGCTTAGTGTGTAAGTCGCTTGCTCGCTAACGTAGGGGTCGACGGTGCTGACATGAAAAAGAGTCTGTCGTTTGGCTGAGACAATAAACCGATGTCCCGTGTGCTACCGGCTGTGCACGTTTAAGATCCCTCGACAGTTGGAAATCGACAATAAGAGAAGGCAAATGCCACTGTCCTGCGGCAAAATTTCCCTCATTGCACTCTGCATGGCGTTGCCCGTCTCCAATGGGGTGTTAAACTCCATTTCATTTCATTCTTTTTTGCATTTATATCGATTGGTGAATCATAGCTGAAGTTGCAGAAAATGCACTCTTCACAGAACAGATTTCTCAAAATTTTCTGCCTCCCCCGACAAGAAAACACGGGCCAACGGGCACACCAGTAGGCCTACGACCCTTCTACTTAATGCGTATACCCTCGCTCGAAAATTCACTTTGTCGGGAAAAATGCGTTTGCCCCCTTGCTTATTTTCAATTTTAAAAATGTCAACACATGTCCAATTGCAAAATTTAATACATTAATCATCCAAAATATACACCTAGCCACCCATCCAAGAGAATTTTGAAAATTCGGAGAGGACAGGATTATTTACTCGTATATTTGGATTTGCCTCCCTTTAAATTGTCAAAGGTCTTTATATAGCTCAGTGTCAAAGGTGACATCTACATGGATTATCTCCCCAACAGGAAGTCAATAGGGGCCTACCACGTTTTCAATTACCAAGGTCTGCGCCCCATCAAGCGAACCCATCAAGCGCCAGACACAGACAAGGGCAAACAAGGCGAACATGTGGCTGTAAGTAGAATTTTGTTTATTCATTAGTAATTTTGTTGATAGTATAGTATATTTTCTAGCTATCAGACAAATATTATAGCAGTCCTTCCGCATTTTAGCAAAGAAAAATGTTTCCCGCCGAACTAGGCCTAGCTTAGCTAGGCATGGTAGGATTGATTCAAATATGGGTTGGGTCGCAGTAATTTCTAAAAATTTAAAGACGACGGATTTGTTTACACTGCAATTCAATGGAGTTTGTAGAAGGTCAGGTCGATCTTGCTACCCAGGATTCATGTCGGCGAAAAGTCGGTAATCGTTTATTCTGGAAATTTTATAAAAAATTTTAAGGCAATCAAAGGACAAGTTCAAAATAGGCATTATGCTGGAGTTATTATATTCATTTAACCTATCTGGAAACCATAGGTAATAAATTCTTTTTTACTTAGGATAGGACACTTTTTTTTTTGACTGAAATTTTTCGTGTTGAATTTCCAGTTTAGGTTAGGCCTAGGCCTTGGTCTCTTATTGTATTTTGTATTGATTCAAAATAAATCCTAGTAGGCCTAATGGTGTTAATAACAAATGTGTCTACAAATATGTAGATCCTGATTTGTAAACAGTAGTGATTTGATTGAAATTTGGTGTGCTTGGGTATATTGGTATCATCTCAATACCCGCTAATGCCTGTCGGTTAAATCAAACGCGTTCCGAGTTATTGCCCTTGACTTAGCAAAAATTTGTATTGAAATTGAGTTATAATTCTATTTTTTTTTCTGATTTGATTGATACCTAGTATACCTGTGTATATTGACTACATTGAAGTAGTGATGCTATTTAAAAGGTGAAAGCGGCCACGAACTTTGCTGGTGGGCAGGTGTCTGCTCCTAATTGCCAGAAGAACTTATTCTTACCTTATCCGTAGACCATTTTTTTAAATATATCATTGCTTTCCCATTTTCTTTCAGAATTTTAAAACTATGTGGCTTCGAGTGGTTACAAATGGTGTTAAGTTTTAGTGAAGATGGGAAATCATTATCCCTGGAAATACATTAGATTAGCAATGAAAATGAGAAGCAACAAATGAAAGCTCCTAGTCTCTGTGATCCTGCTTCTTCTTCGTATAAAGTTTTAAAGACTAATGAACCTGAGCCAGAGAACAATGTACTTGTACCGATGATAACAAATTTTACTCCCACCCGTTTGAGTGATGGATTGTATGCGGTACAGACAAAGTTTGTAGGCAAGTTTTTCATGAATATTATTTTATTAGCTGAGGTGGAAAATTCACTTAAAACAGGCAACCCCTTGTTATTAACGCCACAGTCGTTTCAAGTCTTGGATACTACATGTAAGAAGAGGGGCAGTTGTTGCCTTGCCCGAATACTCGAAATAGCTTTGAAACCTACTTGATTAAGCTTATAAACTTCTGATATTAATCGTTTTACTTCTTTTATACCTTGGCATAGATAAGCCAGGAGAGGGGGGGGGGGGGGCTGTGTACCGTGGCGTGCGTATATTGTCCTGGTTCAATACCTTTTAACATAGGCTTAACTAAAGCTATCAGATCAGACGAATAATTGACTTGTATTCATGTGTATTAAAATTTCTCTTCGTACTTTCTGTTTAATAGGCCAGTTTACAGTGGATGTGAAACAATTACATCATCCACCCGAAAATTACAGGTAATAAGTGATTTATTTGACGGAAAACAGTTACAAATAACATAAGACAATACAACATAAAGGATATCCAACCATAAAGTGGCGCGAACTGTGCTGTGGGCAATGGGCATCCATGTAGCTAGCCGGGATTTTCAGGGAGGGGAAGTGGTAGATTAGTTTTAAGGTAGTCTTAAGTAGGCTAAATAGCGAGACTGTATGTAAGCTTATACATAATATATATAACCTTAAAGGTGGGCGGGGGGGGGGGGGGCTCTAGCTACGGACCTGGTGTGTGTGTATGAGGGGGGGGGGGGCAAATATATATTTTTAAATTTTGATAGACGTTGCAATTTTTAGGTAGCTTAAACAATATGAGAGCTATCTTATTATTTCATGGTTTACTTAACTATTCCTTTTAGATGTAGAGGTATTAATATAGAGTGGGTGAAGACCATTGTTACCGGCATGAGGAAGGCACCAGGGGGAGCCATAACAATTTTCCCCGCCTTGGTCAACCCTGACTTTGTAAGTATCCTTTTCTAAAAATTATTATACTGGCTAATACACTGAAAGATCCCAAGAATGTCCTGACGATGGCTAACATGTACTGAGAGTTTATCAACCGACAATTTAATGGTTTCATCTCATTTTCATCTACAGTAGAATACAATGCTTCCTAAAGATTTTGTTCAGACGGACTGGATATATATCCGCCAAGGTCACAGCTTCGCCTGTTATCTTTGCCACATTTGATCGTTTATTTTTCTATTTTTTACAGATTGACGATCCATCACAGTTCCGGGAGCATCAGATAAACGACCAGCCCCTGTTCCTTCTGGGGGGGAACCACGTTGTGGAAGCTATAACATCCTTGCTTCACAACGAACCTCAAAACGAGGGTTTCGATAATTATCGGTAAATCCTTTTATTACACTATCGTGTCTCTTAAAATCTATGCATTTGTATTAAACTTAGACGTTTAGGGCCATATTCTCGAAGGCTGTCTAAATTAGTCTAAGATTAGAGTTAATCATGGATTAGTCAGTCTGTGATTAAGGGTTCATTTAAACCATATTCTTGAAACACGGATTGGCTAATACTTGATTAAAAAAAATGATAAATCACAGATTAAATATGATATTAATCTCCCTACTCAGAAGTACGAAAAAGTCAAATCAGTGATTACAAAATCATAGATTTAATAATTTGCTGAACAATGGGCCTCTCTCTAGAGAAAAAAAGCAATAAAACACTTTGGTTTAGAGATTATTTATAATAAAAACAAAAATGTCTTTTCTATTAATATTAATATGTGATAGTTCTGGCAGGTAAAACATTGAATATTGTAGCAAGGTGGCCAGGAAGTGCTCACGATAGTCAAATATTAATGAAAGCAACATAAGGTAACGCTTTGTTAACAGAGAGATTTCTGGAATATTGGGTCAAAAGAATCGAAAAATATTTAACATGAATTATTGCCCTTGTTCTTTAAAACGCGTTTGTTTTTATACGCCCACACATTAATGTGAGCGTATATTGTAGTCGCCCCTGTCTGTCCGTCTGTCTGTCCACAATTGTTGTGGACACGATAGAGAGCTGGTTTCTTGGTGGATTTTTATGAAACTTGCTGTGAGTGTTTGTAATCACCCAAGAATGAACCCTATTGAAAATCAGACGAATCGAAATATATTTCCTGGGTTATTGCCCTTGCTTTTGAAAATATGTTGTGGACACCATAGAGAGCTGGTTTCTTGATGGATTTTGATGAAACTTGGTGTTTGTACTGACATTAGGATAAACCCTATTAAATAATAGAAACATCGAAAAATATTCAATATTAATTATTGCTCTTGTTCTTTAAAACGCGTTCGATTTTTAGCTTCTTAACACTCTACAAGTCACAATTTTTTACAAATTTTGACGAAAATTGCTGAAATTGTTTATTATCACCCAAGGATGAACCCTATTGAAAATTAAAAGAATAAGAAAATATTTAGTATGAATTATTGCTCTTGTTCTTTAAAACGCGTTGATTTTTAGGTTGTAAATACTCTAGAAGGCACAATTCTTTTTCAATTAGATTTTAATGAAACCTATTGAAATAGTTTATCACACAATAAACCCTATCGAAAATCAAAAAATATTTGATATGACTTATTGCCCTTTTCGTTCAAAATAGGTTTTAGTTTTAGCTCATAAACAGAGAAAAAATTTGACTAAACTTGATGAATGCTTAACCCTTGATTAAATCGAGAGAGAAAAATTTTTTGGACGACACTTAATTTAAGTTCTGAACGAAATGTAGGCCTATGACGACAGGTTGAATATTTGATGTTTTCTGTTTTCTACCAAATGTTCTTTTTCAAACAAAGCTGTCTGTGGCCGTATATTACCTTGCAAGCTATCTTATGGTTAGCAGTTACTGTTCACATACATATATATATAATGTGATATTTCTCCTAGATTTCAATAATATAGTTACAATTCCAATTGTTAAGTCATCAGAAGTGATGACAGCACTAGGCCATAGGCTTTATCCAGGATAGGCGTTGCTATATTACTGAATGTCATCAATGGTGTTTCTAACATTTTTTTTTACGATGGGTGGGTTTTGAAGCTAATTATAAACTCTTATCAATTCAAATCTGATTGAAAAATGTGAACTTTCCCATTAACACTAGTTTGATGAAAATGTTATTTGACAGTGACATGATAATGTGTTGGTATTGCTTCAGCCAAAATTTCTCTGTTATTTTTTACATTTGTTTAAATATTTGATAGATTGCAGAAATTCCTGCCTTGTCTATACTTAAGGTTGACCTATAATATTTTGTTACAGTTTCTTTTGAAAAGTATAAACCATTGTTAAAAGACAGTGTCTATAACTTCGCCTGACTGAGGTCTTCTGAATTTCACTCCTGTAAATAGAAGTAGGATTGTCTAATTGAGTCAGAGCATGTCTGTCTCTCTACGTTTAGATTATACCCACCATGGACATATTTTGTGGTTGTGTGTTTAGGGCATATCAAAGAGGAGTTCTATTGATTTTCGTGATGATTGGACAATTATTAATCGAAATATAGCATTTAACTCAATTCGTTACATATTTTTTTTTATTGAGTATCTGGTTTAATCACACTTTAAACTACCCCCCTGGAGTGACTAAATTTTAGCATAGTTTAGACAAGGATTAAAATCTAGTCAACGTTTGAGAATACCAAAATTTAAACTACCAAGATTAAATAAATCATTGATTTGGGATAATCATTGATTTTAATTTAGTCGGCGTTCCAGAATATGAAATTTTTCCATATTATCGAACGCAGATTATTTCCCTGATTACAGAAATCCTAGATTATATTTAGACTCTGATTAAAGTTAATTTGCGTTTGAAAATATGGACTAAAGAAAATCTCTGATTAAATCACTGATTATTCTAAATCATCCTTTGAGAATATGGCCCTTAGTATCTGAATTTCTAGAGGAACATCTTGTTCATAGTATGATCTGACTTCAACTTCCTGAAGTGTCTTTTGTTTTCCAGACAGGTGTTAGTTAATGTATATGTTGGCTTGACAACCGAAGAGGCCCTGATGGTTGGCAACCTGCACAACCATAGGGCCGAAACGTTCAAACTAAGCTTTCAGGTATGACATACTTACAATATAAATTGAACACGAGCCTTGCAATAAGTAAATGCCCAAACGCAGCATCCAAAATGGGAACTTCTTGTGTGGCACCAAATGGAAAAGCAAGTATAAGCGCAGGTGCGGATCCAGAGCTTTGGAATCAATGATATACACGAAAAAAACGCCCACCTGACCCAGGTCGGTGCAATTTTGTATGGCATTTTCATATTTTAGTTATATGTCCATTAACTGTTCCTGTCAACATCAATATATTGCTGATAATTGCATTTGTTACAGAACAAAGTTCGACAGGCCAGAAGAGTGTTTCTAGCAGGAGAGGAGAGGTGGAAGGCCAGAGTAATGACAATGCTTTCAGAAAAAAGAGTAAGATATTACACAAGTCTTTTGCTCTCGTCTTTTTCAATATCGAAATGGCTGAAAATGCCACTGCTGATTTCTAATATCTTTTTCCCGAATCTAAAGAATGGATGATTTAAAATTTTGAGTGTTGCATTATTCCAGGATATAAGTACAGATGCAAATTCAACTTTGTGGAGCGTGAGCTCATACTCCACCGAGGAGTATGGTGAGGTTGAACGACTCTTCCACCTCTTTGAGTCGGAAAATCCGACCAAGGATTTCCCACAAAAGGTGATTTTCCATATATACTACCCACTCCGCCAGCACACTCACTGTCACTACACCACTACACTCTCTGTCACTACCAACTACACTCACTGACACTACCCACTCACTGCCACTACAATCACTGCCACTACCCATTCTGTCATCGGGTTCAATTCTCAACGTTTTTATGTCATGCTACCCCCTGCTATACCTATATGCGCCCATTTGATATTATATGCTCTGCTCAAATTGCAATGTTTTAAGTTTGACTTCACAAAGCCTTTATCAATTTAATTCAAGCCCCGGTCATTAAGGTCATAATTGATTACGAACACTTATACCAGTCGAAAGTATGAGTGTTCTAATGGTAGAAAAGATATCAGATATTCTCAAGACTCCACAAATTACGAACGTGTTGTGAATTTTGTTTGTGATTATTTCAGTTATTCAAGGCACTTCAAGGGGTTAGTAATAAGGCTGAATACCTAAAAAAAATAAAAACTTGTTCTCAGTTAGATACAACATGTCGAGAGATCGTTGAGAATAAAAAGCTAAACCTTCTTAAAAAAAAGGTTCATTGAAATTGTAGGCTGCGATGACGAAGTGGATCTTCGTTATCCAGACCTACTGGAAGAACTTATAAAGTTCAAGGGTATGTATTAATTTTTGTTTTGTTTTTCAGCTCTAAATATTTTGGATCTCATATCAACATTCCTTCTATGTATTACCCTAGGTTTGTATGCAGCGTTTGTACTTTACCGAAACTTTGATTAAAGTTAAGATTGGCTCGAAAGTTTGGTCTTAAGAAACCATCAAACTACATTTTTCCATCTAAGAATCACATTTTGATCAGTTAGAAATTAAAATAAATACAATGATATACGGTGGTCAGTGTATGACTTCGAGATTAGAAAAAAACAGAGATATACATAAATCATAAATCTAAAGTTTCCTCCTGTTTAGTGACCAACTTTGGTACCGTTCAAACTTTGAAAATCTAGGAGCCCACTGGGACCAAGAAAGGAACTCCATTATTGACATCAAGTTGGGTGAAACGGGCAATCGGTTAAATGGATCGTCGGCGGTGATTCCGGGCAGATTGCACCAATACTTCCTAAGTTTCAAATAGTGTCTTTTGGGAGAACCCACGCATCGAATAGGAGAACAATTCCACACACCCAACTCACACTCAATTTTCTGCATGGTCAATATATTCTGTCGATTTATCATTAGCAAGCCCCTTTACTTTCAACAACCTGGATAGGCTACTGCACGACTGAGTCAAAAACATGTGATTCTTCGATTATACGCAGAATATATGCGATGCACATTGAAATAACCCTGATTGAATTTCTGAGAGCAATGCTAAAAGTATCTATATGGTACCGCCACTGGTTGATAAAAGGGAGGGGGTTATGTCTGCAAGGACCTACAAATGAAATTTGTTGACATTTAGCACAATGTGATAGTGTATTTGGTGGGAGGTCTCATGCTGTCGGTGAGCGTATATGGCTGTGGTCCACTATCTTTCCTTTTTAATTTTATCATCTTTCTTTCACAGACTTAGATTTTCGACACGGCACGCCAGAGATATTTAAGGATTTTTGCATCAATTATAATCAGGATGGCACGACAGATTTGAATATAGAGGTTGTGTTAAAAATTAAAGTGAATGGGAAAAGGGTCAGGGAGGTGGATGAGATTTTGCAAAAATATAAAAAGAAAATTGCAAGGGATATAATAGGTCATTTGGGTAAAAATGTAGAAGAATAATTGATCAAATGGGAGGAGGGTGGCTTTTGTTTTGTTGCTTGTTGAATGTTGAATTATTGAGGGTGGATGAATAAATTTATTTATTTTTATATTTTTTTGTTTGTAGGTTTACGCCTACATTTCGTTCTTTATAGTGGCTGAATGAGTTTATCTATTTATTTACCATTTTCAGTTCCCTTCTATATTGTACATATGTCTTTCGCGTTGGTTGAATGGTGAGTGATGGGATAATCATTATTGATTTATTTATTGATTTCGTTTTCTTTCAGTTTCTTTTCTTTTCCTAGGTGGGTGAATAAATGGATGGATGAATGCTATTTGAAGTTTTATTAAAATATTTTTATACTACTAATATTACTTTCTTACTGGAACCCCCGAGTCTCCTCTACTGGAGTTGCTCAGTTAAAGACGCATACGTATTCCGAACATACTGATGGCTCTTAATCGTGGTTTTTTTTTTGTGGGGTGAGGGGTAGGGGTTGAAGATAAACTTGTGAGAGGCAACATCGACAAGTAGTGAGTGCTATAGCCTACGTTGACATAAAACCATCACCAGAATATAAGTATAAAAAGGGGTATCTAATAGTTTCTAGACATGCTAATAGGATTATGCACATGAATACAGAAATGCCCACAACAGAAAGTTCCAATTAGGGTGAAGTTAGTAAGCGGAAGAGCCAAAGGCACACTCAAGGAATATAGATAACGCTCATCTTGTAATATGTTACTAATAGTGGAGCAGATTAAGTCAATTTTTTGGCAAAATCGTTCAGTTTGTGATACAAGCACCAAATTTTGCATGGATACCCTCCTTAGAATACTTGTTTGAAAAAAGCCGTTAGCCACCCAATTTTTTCAAAATGGCGGCCATTTTCAAAGATGGCCGCCAATTCCAATGAAAAAAAACCCATATTCTTTAAACAAAGTTGATTAAATAATTCCATCTTTCTGATTTTATTGTCAAATAGTACATTTGCTTTTATGGAGAAGTCATATATCTATAATTCAAACTG
This sequence comes from Lottia scabra, assembly GCA_029955415.1. NCBI lineage: Eukaryota > Metazoa > Mollusca > Gastropoda > Lottiidae > Lottia > Lottia scabra. The sequence continues at coordinate 23,102,082 of JARJEI010000003.1, read as the reverse complement.
TTTTGAAGCTCTAATTATCATTTATGGGAGAGGACCCCCTCCCCTTTTTACAGTTTTTTAATGGCATTGGTACTCTCTACATTTGACATTTTGTATGCAGCTATCTGTTGGAATTCTTGAAGAGCAGCTTCATGGGGCCTTTATACAGATGGAAAAATATTCCATTATTACCCAACATTCCATTTTTAATGATATTATCTGCCCCTACCCAACACCGCCATGTCCTTTCATAATTTCTGTCTCTACCCCACAACCCTTTCCAGGGATAGTCTAAAAATATGTTTTACCTGCTGTTCCAATCCCATCCTTTCTGTTTTTTTTCTTTTTTTAATTGATATACATGTATTGTGTAACTTGTTCGACTTGTCGTCAAGAATCAACAATCAGTCATTTACGAGAGAAAAGAAGTGAGTATCAAATGAAACTCAGTATGGGGTTCATTGTCAGCTTAAAATTTACTTTAGTATACTTTAGTGTCTCCAATGCTTTCTAACAAGCCCCATACACATATACCTGTAGTTTTGTTAAATGCAGGACCAGTAAGATAGTCGCACCCGAATTGACAAGAATTGACAAGAAGTACCACCGCGGGAGAACTTAGCCAAGGATAACGGGGCATACGTTATCCAGATGGTGTACAGATCGCACATGACGTCAATGACACATGACAGTTTATGCTCGAATCTGGTTGTTTCTCATATTTGAATGTGCTCTATATTATATAGTTAAGGTGGTAAAATGACAATCCCTCGACCTTAAACCTGTGAGAAGATTTATAGAAAATTATTGTGGAGATAAATATTATCAGAATGTCAAGTGCTCTCCTATTTAAATCCAATTCTCAAACTGATAGGAACAAAATATGGTGAAGATCTTACATCTCCACCAACCCACTATTCATGCAGAAAGTAAAGCAAAGTTATGGCTACTATATGATCGTAACAAACATTCCCCTCTTTCAAGCAATCAATCAATTTCCTTTTATTTTAGATCCTATTAGATTAGATGAAGGTGATGGTATTGAACCAAACAATGCTGGTCAAGGAGGGGGAATCCTATCAAACGAACATTATTGTTTCTGAGCAAACATATCAAATCTGGTCTCATCAACACTAGCTACATGACTAGATCTATCATAGGCGAAAACAACCTACTCTTCGATAATCTTGTATGCGGTAACTGACTAACAGAAAACTGCTAGGTGGATTCCTATAAACGTTGTTAGTGGTGGCATCACTCTGGAAAAGTCTTGAGGGATTTTCTTTTTCCATACTTTTTCTCGGTTGCTAATATGTTAGGCTTAAAGAGCAAAGGAAGGAGGTCTTCATGGTAAAGTTAGAATGTCTTGCCTGATGATTTAATGTCTTCAGAAAGTTAAGTAGATATCCTCCAGTACTAGATGATGAGGTAGAAAAAAGTAGAATACTCATGTAGCTACTGTTGATAAGACAGATTTCATTTGTTTGCTCGGAAACAACATCCGTTTGATGCTATCCCCCTAACAGAGCAGCATTGGTTAAACATTACTAAGACGACTTCTTACAAAGCCGGTTGCATTTGGACCCTGGCCTAATAATATAATAATATAACCTGGGTTCTATTCTATTCACAGTGTGATTAACCTCAATCTCCTCAATCTTTCTTCACTGACCTCCCAATGTCAAGTCTTTTTTCAAAGAGTCATCCAAACTCAAGGCAATACAAAATTATATATATAACTTGAAACCTTTCGCATGTATTTCGAGTTGTTATAATTATATGAGTACCTTTGAGTAACATAACTTTTGAAGAGTGCCGTATCAAACACAGTGGACAACACTCTGCTCGATCTCAATTCAAATAAATTCACCTTGTGTACACTGTCCAAGCTAGGAAAAGCCATTCTTATACAGTAGAACTTTCATAAAGGGTGTTAACCCCATGAGAAGCCCCTATAAACCCTCATGGAGTTAACTAATCCCACTTTTAGAACTCAGGCTATAATTCGAGGGAATTCAGCTTTTTCCGCCATTTTGAAAGAGAAAATGGCCGCTTATCGTCTAATACTGATGCCTGATGTGATTTTATGATGAAAATGGTATTTAAAATTTTTTTATACCAACTTTTGATACATTAATATGAAAAAGTTCAGTTCATAACCGCCATCTTGAAAAATGGCCGCCATTTTGAAAAATTCACGTGGCTAACGGGCTTTTCCTTACAAGTAGGCTAAAGGGAGTCTTCATGTAAATTTTGGTGCTTGTATCACAAAGTGAACGATTTTTTCACTAATCTGCTCCACTATAAGCCAGTAAGCATTTTACAGAGGATGATTAAGCGTCTAAGGGTACATAAAAGCACCAAGAACATTGTTATGGTGGTGGCACTTGGTCTATGGTTTTTCAAGAAGGCCTAACGTGAATTATCTTCAATAGGCTAAGGCGTAGTAGGCCTGTGGGTTGGAAAAAGACCAAATGCCACCCTCCTTTTGATTACAGAGGGATGTTAAACACAACATACAAACATCTATATAGGCTACATTATACGTCTAAATACTTCAATATAGGTTGATGGACAAGATTAGAAGGCCAAAGCTACTTTGGTAAGAAATAAGAAGAAGACATGCAAAAATTTAGACATTAAAAAAAAGCTTAGTGACATGCGAATTATGTGCAGTAAACTATAAACAACATCAACTTGTCTACAGGATTCGTGATACAAAAATTCAAAAAAAAAGAAAAAAAAAAAAGGGCAAATATTAAGCAAAACAGTAAATCTATCCATCGGGAAAACTTTAAGCACCATTTTATCATTGAAGGATCAATGACGTCATTCTACACATTACGTCACAGGATCGATTTTACTTACCCCGAGATAGAACAAATAAATACACGACAATATTAAAATGTACCTTTGAATTGAACAATCAACGAAATACCGATATGTAAGGAAACGATCTGACCATACGGCCCACTGTGATTACAGATTTTTACGGAAGTAGCCGAGCGGTAACCGCATGCGACCCGACGACACACAATTCACGGACTACGATAGCATATCTAGGCCTAGGCCTTCAACATGTAAAATAAAAATGTAAAGAAGATGAGACTTACCTCATGATGAAAACATACTGTAAATGAAAGCGCAAGACGCCGTTAATAGCCCGTGAGTAAACGGGCCGCAACTATTAGAACTCTGTCTTGTCCCCCTAATAAAGTTGGGTAAAAACGTGTCTGGGATTTCACTCCAACCATTTCGCAATTTTCTGCATCGGCGCGTGGAATTGAAAGATTCTTGCCGATGTACGTGCACGACAAACTCCGTGTTGTTACTAAAAATTCTCACGTGTAGGCCTACCTATAAAAGCTGTGCGCGCACAACTAACCCTACGTTATAGCTAAATTTCATCTCAGTTCATGAACTAACCATTAGCCGTGCGCGCACGACTAACCCTACGTTATAGCTAAATTTCATCTCATATTATGAACTAACCATTAGCCGTGCGCGCACGACTAACCTTTAGACTGAGAGTTATATCAAATGAAAGTTTTTAAGTGTCCAAGTTATTTTAAGAAAGTCCATGAATGTTTGATATCGTGTTGCTGGACATTTTGCACTAGTGAAACATGTCCAATGGACATTTTTAACTAGTGATTAATGTCCATAGCTAAATAAAGGACAGTTCTATCTAGCTTATTATGTCCAACCCGGACCTAAATACCCCCGGACATTATTTTCGCTTACACCGCCATGTTATATATAGAAAACACAAATACAGAAAATTAAATATTAATGTTTAGGTAATGGTTCAATTGAAGGGATTGATTGATTTTTGGGCAGTTCTAATGATTCTGAAGGCTAATTGCATATATTCATGGCCCAAATCGATCCCCGAACATCCCCATCGAACATTCCCCTTTTAATACACCACTGAGTATAGACCTAGGCCTACTTTTAAATCTAGGGAATAATTAGACCTCGATCTAGGTCTAGTGTTTTAGACTTATTTTCCACAAATATCTCGCCATACTGTCATATTTGTTTCATATGTTATGAACGGTAAAAACTTTTCTTTTATTAGTCGGAAAGTATTAGGAACTGATTGACACAGTACTGCCATTTCCCTCTCTTCCCATTTCGGCTTCCTTGTTTTTTGTCCTCGATTACGACAGTGATAAAATGATAACATTAAGTCAAAGATACACAAAATAGCCGTACTAGAGTTTCCGGATGATGATCCAGAATACAACATCGAGTATGTGAAGATTGATCATCGGTTTGAAGGACATTTCCATAGGATAAAATGGGCCGAAGGGGGGAAAGTTATGGTGAACTGGTTAAACAGGGAATATATGATGCTAAAGTTTTAGAATTGGGCTGTAAGTTTATCTTTGATATCCATCTGAATGCTTACAGTTTGCCTCATAAAGAAAATGTTTACCGCTATGTTTTTTAGTTTTAAGATCCGTAGGCATCGCTTTCGTGTAAAAAAGGTAGTCCAGCATGGTTTTGATTACATACAATTTTTATTTAATAAGGCTACAAGGTAAACCGATGGCCGTATGGCCAGTAGACTAGTGTAAAGGGCAGATTTTCAGCAGAATCAAGCGTGCCAAAAGTGTTCAATGGCATCGATGCTAAGGCCCTCTTCATAGGTGCTGAAAAATATGCATGCCTTTTGCTATGCTCTTTTTTTTTTTTGCCATTTTCGCTCACAGTGGATACAATAATGTTGACAAGATGTAACAAACCAATCGATCGGGCATGACGTTTAGCCAGTCAACTCAATAAATGAGTCGATCGACAATTTACCTTTCACTTTTATTTTTCCAGCAAGCAAGCCAGAGTTGAAGCCTTTTATGGACCAGCTGTTGAACGGCGAGTGCCTGCTAGGACGTGACAAGAGAGATGAGAAAAATAATTCCAGACTTTATTCTTCAGATGACAATGACTAAAATGCAAGTGAGTGTTTAGCCACAGGCTCTTGACGTGCTGTCAATAATAATAAAATAGTGCCGATGTTGAAAAATAGTGTCTATAGTATAATAGTATCGTATATATAATCATTGTATATAAAAAGATAGCTTGCCTGGCAATTACTCATAAATCGACGACTGGAATCGCGCTTATTTCAAACTCATCCGAGATATTATCAAGATGAATACACATACCAAATTCCATTCAAATTGTATGAAAACTCTAGCTTCTATCGCGTACACAAGTTAATTTTAAAGTTTTTTCACCTAGTCAAGGGCAATAACTCATAAACTGACGACTGGAATCGCGCCATTTTCGAACTCATCCGAGATATTATCAAGATAAATACACATACCAAGTTTCATTCAAATCGAATAAAAACCCTGGTCTCTATCGAGTACACGAGAAATTGTTGACGGACGGACAGGGGTGACGGCAAAATACGTCCACATTTGGGCGTATAAAAAGGTTTCTAACGACATACAGGGCACAGATTGTATTAAACAATGTCGTTTATTTCTTTTAATTACGGTTTTATTGGACGAGAACAGCTTGCATATGCCTCCAGTGTACTTTTCACTACATATTAATTAACGAGGCGACACCAATAGCTACTTTTGTCAACCCCCCCCTCGTCATATTTTCTAGATAAGAAAACTTTATGCTATACTGATGCGGATTATTTGTCCAGAGGCTGACTTGCCCTAGCAGAGATGTTAAACAACTTGCAGACATTCATTTTGTTTGTTTTTGCCACAATAATGCCACACTATTTCAGTGATAAAGTGCTGCAAAACGCCGCAAAACAAAGACACTTGCTAAAAATGGCATGAAAAAGGCCCAACAAAATTTATTCAATGACATCATGGTGAAGAACAAAGATGGTACTGATACATCCAGTGATGAAAGTGAGGTGGATTTGACAAACACTGCAATGAGGGATCGCATTTCAGTACTCACTGCAGAAAACAGGCAGTTACGTGCAAAAACAATCAATTGTCGAGATAACTTAGGGCTTCAAAGAGCAATACAGAAGTTACTAGACCAGATGTCTTTACACCATCTTCCACTTGTGTACTAGTTCCAATCACCCCAACGACAACCATTATATCCGTTACCAAAACCCTTCTATCATCGAACAACTGACAAAGCATCACGGATTCTGCCTGCTCTACAGGATGATCTCCATTATCTCCCTTCTATTCAGGAACAGGATCATACAGACAGGATTGTGAAAAGAAAGTTGGTTATGGAAGAACCAGTGGAACAAAATGGAACTAAAGAAGAAGAAATATTGATAAAGAAAAAGAAAGTTAGAAATGGGAGAGCTGATCCAAAATCATGGAAACAAAATGTTAATAAACAAATGAGAGAAAAGGGCAAACAATATCGAGGAAAGAAAAAGAATAATGGGGATGTTGATCTAGAAGCATCAAGACTCGGTGCAATTGTAAAATTACAGATAAAAGATCATGCGGAGAGTTCTCTGAAGGTGACAGAAATGAGATATTTAATGATGTATGGGAACATATGAATTAGCAACAGAGAAAAGTATATGTTGATTTGTTAGTCGATGTTATTCAACCCAAACAAAAAGTTCAATCAGCAGAATAAATGTTTACGTCAACCACTGACCTTCTTGTCAATTAAAGCTTGGTGTGACAATCCAACAAAGATTACAGAAAAAGCAAGATCACCATACCACTCCTGGGTAGACGATGCCAAGGAATTTGCTAAATTTGCTAAAATTGCTAAATCAACCAAACTGTACCTTGAACCTGACATCAGATCTTTATCTCACCTCTGTAACCCCAATTTTGACCTCTGCGGGGAACACGAAAAACCAATATTAAGTAAGAAACTGTTCGTTGAAGAACTTAAATCTGTCAGCCCAAAAAAAAATCAATGTGACACTTGTGTTGCAGACGAGACTGGAAATATATCTGTAGATCTCTGGTCTGTTCACATTGTCCGAAAGGAAGTCTCGAGCTGGAAAAAGCAAAAGATAAAGCGCTGAGTATAAATCCAGACGGCGAAAGAATCATGACCTGGCGATGGACCTGCAGGCCGGCCTTTTATCCCCTCGTTTAAAGGCATCCGCCCTTTACTATAAAACCAAACTTTCGGTACACAACTTTACCATATACAATCTGGCTACCAAGGGTGTCAGATGCTATGTATGACATGAAGGTGAGGGTGGGCTCACAGCCAGTGAATTTGCTTCATGCCTCTGGGATTTTCTTTATGAGGCCAGAGATCAATATTACACAGTCATCATATATTATAGCGGTTGCACATATCAAACTATAAATGCTGTTTTAGCAAATGCTCTACAAACGTTTGTAAACAAATATAATAAGATTATCATACAAAAAATCTTGGAAAGGGAAACTTATTTTGTTCCCTTGGTACCCAAGATGACAACAAAGTCACATTTCTATCTAACTGCAATCGCTTGCAAATTAGACTTTTTGCTACCAGTTTTCAAAATTCTATTAACATTTTGATTGTCAGAAACCACGTTAACCTTTGAATCTTGTAGTAACGAAAATGAACTACTCAATACCCTGTTGACACCCTCCAATTCTCTCCAGGTTGAACTTTCCTGACTCTCAAAACGAATCCAAATATATCTGTTACGTACCCCCCAAAGCCCACATTTGAGGCGTCACAAAATAAATCATTACAAAATGTGTCTGATTCCAATACCTGGTTTATACAAGTACCCAAATTGTGCAAATATGCAAGATTTTCTTTCCAAAAACAAACTTCAACAAAAGCAGTGTTACTCAATTTAACAACTCCATTTCAACTGGCACGTGCATAAACACACGCATTCAAATAACGAGAAAATAACCGTACAATATCACCAAACACCGTTTGAGTAGAAATTAGTTTACCAATATAACTTGCAAGATATTTTGCTTTAACAATAAAATGACCTCTAGTCACTTGTTCAAAAATTGAATTGGTCTGCAACAGTATTTTATCGTACCTTTCTTCGCTAAAATAAACGTTACCATTTAAAGTGTTCCAAATTAAACCAAGTCATTGAATCATTTGACAAGGCTTTCACAAACATTTTTCATGTGCCATTAAAAACCCTAAATTAATGAGTAAATTTTCAACGAAATTACTAACTACTAAAGCAGATTCATAATATTTAGCTCCTCCCACACCATCATCTAGAAACATTATTAATTCATTTCCTTTATTCCTACAATACTTAACTACTTCTCTTAAAACTTTCGTAAATATAAAACCAGCAGTTGAAATTCCAAACGGAAGTACGTTGAATACAAAATATCTCTCAATACCATCTATTTCAAATGAAAAACCTAAATAAGTTCTATGTTCAACAAATATTTCGATATGATGATAAGCAGACTTCAAATCAAACGAAAATAAAAATCCCCCCTTGGTTAACCATATTTTTAGCAACCTTGCTGTCTTCATAACGAAATTTGAATTTATACAAATGAGGATTAATGTGCCGACAATCCAAATCCAATCTAGGTTTGTTCACTTTATTATAAGCGACAGTTAACAGATTAATGACTAATGGATTACTAAATAATTCCGTTATGCATCCTTTAGACAACAAACTTAATTTCCGAAACAAAAAAACTTACATTTTGCAATGCCGACCTATTATTTGGAATGAAAACATTTGAAGGTTCAGTCTTGAACGGAATTTTGTAGCCTCTATTTACTACATCTAAAATATATTCATTAGCTGTAATCGATGACCAATACACATGGCTAGCTTGATACTTAGTATTACGTTTTCATCGTTAATTTGGTTTGGTAATTCATTTTCGTCTGGTTCAGATTCACAACCTAACAGCAGCCATTTTCTTCAAGTGAAAAATGCCTAAGTCACATCTTTTACTAAGGCACATTACAAATCTATTAATAACTTGCGATTTAATTGGTTAATGAGTCTGAATGTTTGGCAATGGTTACAAAGGACCTTTATTCAACCTTTGAACTTAAAAGGTCAAAATTGATAAAAAGAACACTTTTTTTTTTTTGTGCATTCTAAGACGTAGTATCGCTTTAACAACCGCTACCATCTACCAAAGTCCTCATAGTCTGGACCCATTTTCAAATAAGACTTGTTAAGGCATTTTTGGCAACAAGTCTTTTTAAGGTAATCTGGACGTGCTGAATCAAAAATTGCTGTTGCCAAGCTGAAATATGACTTTTTGACCTGCAAATCAGGAAAAAACAAAATGGCCGCCAAAATAATACAAAAATACAACAATTTCCTTGTCAGTTGACACAAAAAGTCTTGTAATATATGGATTTTAGGGTAGTTTGACCCTAGGAATTCATTTCTGCCACTTTCAAATCCAAAATGGCTTCCATATATCGTACATATTTACAATCTTATATATTTTTTTATTCTTTTCAAATTTTCTTAGAACCTAATGCCTTAATTATAATTTGAACTACAACTTGATATACATAAATACAGCTATCTCTATTATATATCTATATTAATATCCATATGACAATGTCCTTTTTCGGCCCGGAGAGCTTATAGATATCTCCGATTATTGGGTGCACAAGCTGGATGTTATTAATAGCTTGTAATGTGGATTTCTCAGAAAGAGAGAGGGTATCATCTGATATTCTCCAACTATATACAGACAGTGCAGGCTCTCAAGAGTTGGGAGCTGCTGCCTATTTCAACTCGCAATGGGTGTTTTTTGAATGGCCCTCACACTGGAAGTTTCCCGATATTATGAGAGATATTACATTTTTAGAATTAGTGCCCATTGGTTTGGCTGTTGCAATTTGGGGAGACCAATTAGCTAACAGAAAAGTTAAGTTTTACACAGATAACATTAGGTAAGGTCAAATCTCGTGTTAGCGTTCTGTGTTATTGTTCACATGAATTTAACATTTGAACAATTTTCCGTGTTAGTATAGTACTTTATGGGAGTGAACACGTGAAACTAGTATATCTTTTACATAATTAAGTTTTTCAATATCAATCAAATAAGGTAATATTTGCATGTGACCCAGTCCAAATTCTGTACACACGGAATTTGACCTCACCCATTGCACTTGTATCAATCATAAATACATGCACACACAAATCATCCAAATCGAAACGAGTTATAAAAATCACATTTAAAGGTGTCCATATTAAAGGTACTGATCACATAAAATTGATGATTATATTTCCCGAAAGGAATGGTCCAAATTTAGAGAAGTAGCTCCAACTGCGGACAACAAACCACAACCAATACCATAACCTATGTTACAAAATGTCCAATCTGAAGTAACAAGACCGTCGAGTTTAAGTCTTGCACAGAATACAAAAACAACATACAATACAGAGGGAGGAGGGAGGCATCTGATCCCTCCAGTGTTTATAGAATCTCAACCAAACTTTAACTTTAACCAAGGTAAGTCTCGTTTGGTTTTTGGATTCCATTTCATAAGACTTCCGGAATCATATGAGACTTTAAAGCTTCCAGAATTTTTTTCCCCTTGAACCCAAACTTCTTAAAACAAAATAAGAATTACCATTATTGTTGAGTTGTTAATACTGCAGATGAAAAAATCTCATCTACATCCGATACAATATCTTTCTTATAGCAAGTTGCAAAAGTTTTTTTCATTTGTCCAACCTACTTTCTATAATATGTCCTCCACTGGAACAGATAGGCTGGCTTTAGAAACAGATCTAACACTATGAGCTGCAAAGTTGTTGATATCAATTCCTGATAACGTTAACACTGTCTATATCCAACGTGCTACAGGATCTCTAGATACTCTTTTGTTTGGTTTTACATAACTAATAAACAAAAATCAGTTGACCCTTTCAAGATATTCATTTTCAAACGTAAACATCGTGTGTGTAGTTATTTCCACACATTTCGCAGGAACAAGTTTGAAAGCAATATTAATCAGCTTACTTTGAAAAAACTGCCTAAAATCTGATGACCGATAATACAGAAGTTCGAGACATTGAGATATCCAAAGTCCCATCTAAGTTTAAATCAAAAGCTTGGGAAGTATTCGGTTTCCCGGTCTTTTACAAAGACGAAGTTCGCAAAATAGACCAAAATAATACCGTCTGCAAATTGTGTTATGCGAAGATTCGTTATACAGGAAACACCACAAATATGATGACCCATATTCAACGACATCACCCAGTCTCAATCCCTTAAACCTTGCCGTCAAGAAGACAGATACCATCAAGAAAGAGTCAAATACCGCCAAGCACTAGCAGAGGGCCTAATATTAATAATGATGGGAATACTGGAGTCGGAGAATTAGAAATGACATTTGTAGGCCAGATGCCTGCTGGTAAAAATTGAGCCATCAACACCGAACAAGCACCATTGGTTGGTCAACTACGTATGCAGCCATTTCTGGTGCCTCTTCCTCCAAATCATAGGCTATCACTGAATCCATAGGCACATTCATTGTAGCAGATATGAGACCATACAGTGTAGTTCAAAATTATGGCTTCCGACACATGATGAAGGCATTAGAACCAAGGTATAAAATCCCTTCCTGGACACATTTGTCTAATAATGTGATACCAAGAATATATTCGAAAACAATGTGGTTGAGAAACTAAATAAAGCCTCATCAATAGCCATTACCATAGATGGATGGACATCAAGAAATACCACAAGTTTTATCACAGTTACTGATGACGGACACTAGAGAATCCTGTTCTGCAAACCAGAAGTTTTGATGAGAGCCATACTAGTTCTAATTTAGCAACAGTGTTAAATACAGATTTTGTAATAAAATTCTGATCTCAACTGATAATGCTCAAAATATAGTTAACGCTGTAAGGTATTCTCCTTTACTTGGTCCAAATGTGAAATGTTTTGCACACACTATCAACTTGGCAAGCCAAAAAGCCCTTGATGTGACCGCTGTAGACCGCCTTCTTGGCAAAGTAAGGAAATTGGTTGCTTATTTCCATTACAGTTCAACACGAACTAATACTTTACAATCCATACAAAAACTACTTGACTTGTCAGAGCACAGGCTTATTGGAGATGTCCCAACACGTTGGAATTCTAGTTATGAAATGCTTGAACGTTATCAGGAGCAACATTAAGCTGTATTTTTAACTTCAATAGAAACAAGAAAGAAAAACAAAGAATTGGTAACCAATGAAGACATGATAAACATAGCTGCAATTATTCAAATTTTAAGAGTTTTGAAAATGTTACCATTTTTCTTTGTACAGAAACCAACCCAACTATTTCACTTATACTAACAATGAAGGCTAAAATCACAAGTTCTATGAAAGAAGATGAAGCAGATACCAAAAGTTTGTCAATGAAGTAAAAGTCCAAGAGGTACTTGATAGTTGAGCTTAAAATAATATTTTTAAAAAAACAAACAAGATATTTGGCACAGGATAACCAAATGTCTAGAATTACAACTAAAATTGTGGTTAAAACATCTAAACTAGATTGTATTTTCCCATGATTAACCTTCAAGCGGTCGAAAAGTTAGTCTTGGAAATAAACAGATATGCAACAGAAAAAGTGAGTGATGTTTTGAAGCCACGTTCCAGGTTGCGGGAATGGAGAGACACAAGTTGTACTGAACTTTATTTATTTTTTGGAATTATTATGAATATGGGCATTGTTCGTTTACCATCCATACAGTCATACTGATTGGATTTCTTCTGTTCCATTTTTCAAATCTACAATGAATAGAGACATATTTTTACTTCTATATCATACCATGCTGCATGTTTGTCAAACAGATCCGGACAACAGACAACGTGGGGATAAAATACAACCACTTATTGATGACGTAGTGAAGAATTTTCAACATTATTTTACTCCATATCAGAATATTGCAGCTGATGAAAGCATGATCGGTTTCAAGGTGTAATTTTTAGACAGTATATTCCTAAAAAAAACAACTAAGTGGGGTATTCTAGCCCGAACCTTGGCGGATAGTGTTACGGGTTATATGATGAATATAAAACTGTATTATGGTAAAACTGATAGTGAACCGAATCCGAATGACAATTTATCTAAGACAGCTAGATCTATTTTAACCATTTGTGAACCTTATTTAGATAAAGGTTATCATATTTATGCTGTATAACTCCTTAGATTTAACAAACATTTTATTTTCTCATAATACTTACCTTACAGGTACACTCATGACTAATAGAAAGGGGGTTCCAGTTGAAATTAAGTCAAAGAAAGGTATGAAAAGGGTGATATAAAAGCATTACGATCAGACAATATCATGATTTTAAATTGGATGGACAAGCGCTTAGTAACTATGATTTCCTCTTTTCACAAAGGAAATGAAACTATAGAGCACGTAAAGAAAGGTGTTCAGCCTTTAGTCATTGTGCAATATAATAAATATATGGGTGGGGTGGATAAATCAGACCAGTTAAATCAGTATTACTCTTTCACTAGAAAAACTGTAAAATGGTACAAGAAAACATTCTTTTGGTTATTTGAAGTATGTATTGTTAACAGTTTAATTTTATATAAATTAACCAGAGGTTTAGAAAGTGTACACCAGAAAACAACCTTATTGCAATACCGAAAAAATCTTATTTCTGGCTTAGCATCACAGGAAATAGTAGGTGAAGGGCCTACACCCAGTAAAAGAGGCAGACCCTCCTTTAGCAAGACTTGATAGACTTCTTCATGTTATGGACAAACTTGAGGATTCAAAGAGGAAAAAATGTGTAGTTTGTAAGGCCAAAGGTGTAAGATCAGAAACTGTGTATGTTTGTAAGACCTGTATATCACATCCCCCATTACACCCTGCACCATGTTTTGAATTATACCATACTAAGAAAGATTTTTCATAATTTTGTTGTTATGTAGGCCTACTAGAATTACTGTTAGTTGATGGGATTGTAAGGAGGTGCTCGAAACTTTTTAAGTTTATTGTTGATACTGATAATTCTGTTGTTATGTCAAATGAAAAATTATAACTATATAGTATATACAAGAACGATTTGGGGGGGGGGGGTTGTTTCTTGAATATTTGAAATTGTTATCTGTGTAAAGTTAGTCTTTGCAATGTATTACGTTATCTGTGTAAAGTTAGTCTTTGCAATGTATTACAAGTTGACATATTGTATATTCTTACACTTATTGCTTGCTTAATTGTAACTGTTTGGATAATGAACTAGTTATTGATTCCCTGTGATATTATATTTTCTGTTATAACTATGATAGTAATAAGATATTATTGAGAAACATGGAAGTTGAAATTTACAATGTACATTATGTTAATATTCAGTTTTGTTTCTGGACTGTTTAATATTGTTATCTGACTGTGTTATAAGCTTGTTTGGATAAGATTGATGGATTGGCTTGTTTACTTTGACTTGTTGCATTGTTGTTACTTTTTGGAGAATTTTTTAGTCATGATTCTCTTTTGATATAATATTTTCTGTGATAACTATGACTATAGTAAAAAGTTATAGGCCTAGTTGTGATACATGTATGCCTGTTAAAAATATACATTATGTTATCTGATCATTGTTTTATTTTTGTTCTTACCCTTCCACTAAAATGAGTGCTGTGCTTTGATGTGATTTTGACACAGCTAAGAGTGCATATTTATTATTGTCCGCCATTGAAATTATCACAATAAGATTTCACACTCATTTATCTTTATTTGCATACCAAAAATACTTACCTGGGACCTCTAGAAGCTAAAATATAGCAATTTCACGTTTTGGTGTAGTAGAAGAAAAAAATATAAATTGACTTGACGTCATAAATTTAAAATTTATCCTGTGACGTTATGATCACATTACCAATGTATATGTGTACCCATTTCCAATAAATGCCTCATATCCGGATGTCAATTGATTCCCCCTAAACATATCTTCAATTTGATACCACATTCAACCCCATTGAAGCTATATATAGGAAGTTATAGCTATATAATGTGATGAAATTTGGCGTGATTTTAACGTTATTTCTAAATTAACGTCTTAGAAAGCATATAAAAAGTTGTCTGTCATTGTTCAAATTATCACTAAAAGATTCTACATTCATTTACCTTTATTTGCATACCAAATGTATTTACCTAGAACCTTTATAAGCAAGGTAAAATTGATTTGACGTCATGTTACAGAAATGGCAATAATTAATTCCGCACAGAACGTTGACGTCACGTCATAATATTACGCATGGAAAGGGTTAAAACCAAATTCAGTTTGATCCAAAAGATATAGAGATACAATAAGCATACTTAAAAATACTCTCAGGTAGCATTTGCGATTTTTTTGATAATGGAAACTTTTTTCAAAAAAGCAGAATGGCCCTTTAAATAATAACTACCTAAATGGCATTTGAAATAAACTAAATAGAAATGTATTTTATGTTTTTTAGGACAATGAGGATGTAGTTGAATTAGATAATGAGCAAGATAATAATGTACCGCTTGCAAAGAAATCAAGATCTGCTATTGAAGAACTTCTTGAAGACTTTTTCACTGAGGATAACACTGCAATTTCTGACAAAAACAAAGTTTGTACAAATACTGTTGCTGAAGAAATCCGCTTGTATCGATCTGGTGATAATATTTCTTTAAATGAAAATTCCTTGGATTGGCGGAAGCTCTGAAACCCTAGATGCTCGGAAATGGCATTTCAGCTATTTTGAGGCCACTTGACCTATAGAATCTTTCCTCATCATTTCAGAAATCATGCTCTAAAAAATCATTACAAAAACGAACAATTCAATCAAAATTATGTTTTTTTTCTTGCATAATTACTACTAATAATTATTTATACATAAAGACAAATTTAGATTCTTTAATGATATTGTTACAAACTACAAATTTTAAATAACAATTCACCACTTGCAATGTAAAGATCAAACAGTGTATAGTAGGACTGAAAATATTCTTAACAGAATTAACTAAATACCTTGCGTCGGGAGTCTGGGCATTTCTGGATAAAATCTTCGGCGATCAGTTGATAAATGAGTGCCCTCAGCCTATCCCTGTGAATGTGACACACCATGACGTGATTTAGACGCTTCTGTGTCATGCTGCACCGAAGCCACGTTTTTATCCGACGCAAGGCACTGAATGACCTATCAGCCTCACACGAGCTGGCAAGAGACACCAGAAGAAGACGGAGCAGCCGCTCCACTTATGGAAACATGCACCTTATAGAAGGATTCATTGCCTTGAATATGAGCCTGTGTCCCTCCAACGCAGATGACGCATTGTATTTCTTATAGAAAGGCAGTTCAGTTTTGAAGCTTTCTGTCAATTCTGGATATTCTCCTATTATATCATCTTCATGCCCTACGGTGTCGCTTAAAAGCAAAGCACTCAGTTCCTGATATTTAATGAGGTCTGTTGAAACAAAGTAATCCTTCAGATTGTTTATTGCTGTGTCTATAACCACGAAGAACTGAATGCGGTACATTTGCTCGGCGGAATCCGTCGTAAACGCGTCTGCATTTCCTTCCTGGAATCTTCTTGGGCATTTTCTATGTCGAGGGCGTACCAGTGGGCTGAGATCGAGTCCAGCGATCTTTCCCTCGGCTGTTGGGAAATTCGAGAAAACTTTTCGACAGAATTTTAAGCTCCTCACTCACGATTTTGACTGACTCCAGCATCCCTGAGACGTTAACATCAGATCCTTGAAGAGACTTGTTCAACTTTTCCAAGCAAGTTATGATCGGCAGGGATGAGAGCTAACCTAGAATACACTTCCCTGTTGCCATACACGTGTAAATTCCGTTTGTTCCAAATTCAGTAGATGCTTGCTGCAAGGAATCGAGCACATCTCCATAATTGTGCAAGGCAGCGGCCACGGCCGAAGCACGTGTCAACCATCGAGTGGGGCAAATTGGCTTCAAACTTGTAGGCGAGTCCTTTTCTGTGTCATCATCATTCAGATGTTTGTAGAGATGTTTGTATTTACCAGATCCATCATACAACTTGCCAAGCTCATGTACGTGATCAAGCGCATCCCTGATGAATGGGGCAGTCCTGATTGCTTTTGACGTCACAAGATGGCTTACATGTGCACCGCAGTGGACATACTTAGCCAAAGGCTGTATTTTTCTTATTTCCGCTTGGCACCCAGCGTATTTCCCGGACATATTACTAGCGCCGTCATATGTTTGGGCACGCAGCTGCTTAACAGGGAGCTGTAGCCTGATCATTTAATCAATGAGCATTCTGCTTATTGAATGGCCTGTCGTCGACGAGACGTTGTAAAGGCCAAGGAAGTCTTGTCTAATTTCAAAGGTATCAGTCACATAGCGTTCGCATATGGATTCCTGTTCAAGTCCTTGTACATCTTGAGTGCCATCGACTAAGATTCCGAACTGACTTGACATGGTTCGAACATCCTTACACACTTCTCTCAGTATGGTGTGACTCATTATTTGAAGCATTTCATTTTGAATTTTCACACTCGTGAAGTTTTGCTTTCGGTCAAGCCAAGTCTTCAGAAGCGAAACGTCTTCCGCACGTCGTTCAAGAAGCTTCTTGTAATTGCCATTGGAGGATTCTTTTCCGCGGATTGAAAGCTCTTGTTCCGCCAGAAATCAAAGTGGAGATTATTTTCAGCAATGCTATACGTGCATTACTTTGATCAGAGAGAACACCACTACTGATCAGAGCATTCACAGGCTGCGGTGTCTTCTTGTGCCTGACGTTCTCCAGTGATGAGCGATGACAACGTGATTTCTCATGTGCACCGAATTTATCAATGGCCCTTTTCCAGTTCGTGAAACCTTTGGTAACAAAAGCCTCTTCTCCACATTTGGTAAACTCAGACAGTTTCTTCTGTTTTGCTGTAGCACAAACATGGCACAAAACACCTCCATTTTTTGTTGTTGAAGTGTAACCACGGGTATGTGGAGAACCAGCGTTGTTGAAACTTCAGCTTTTTGTTGGTGAGTTTCTGTACTGGTATTTGGCTGACATCTGGGTGGAAAGGTTCATCTAGGATGATTTCCTCGTCTTCGAACATAAATGCCACTGATCTTGCTCCAGAAGTCCCCTCCTGCAAATCAGAGTCATCGGATATGCCTGCAATTGCTGGTATTGGAGACAACCTCCAGGTCTACAAGTTTATATTTTCTTCAATAAAGCCCAACGCAGACGAGGAACATTTCTGTCGACGAACAGAAACATCGGACAAATATTTTTGTTTTCCGTTATCCGCAGACGACGAACATAACCCCGCAGACGAACGAACTTTTAGCTCGAACAATACGCCAGCGCCACGGAAAATCACATGACCTCAAAATTGTTCCGTCCATTTTGAGTGTCATGTGATCTGGCTTCGATCGCTGATTGGACTTTCGTCGATTAATGTTCGGTGCTAATGTTCGTCGTTAACGCAGACGGCGAACAATGAATTGTTCGGGAGACGAACAATTTTAAAAAATCAAACATGTTTGATTTCACGAACAATTCTCGCGAACATTTTTGTTCGTGTTTCTGTAATCCGCAGACGACGAAAAAAATGATCGAAACAATTTTTTTACGATTGTTCGTCTAAAATGTTCGTCGTCTGCGTTGGGCTTAAGATGCAATGTGAATGTTACATGCACATGGGTTTACATAGGTTGAAAGCTGAAAAATAAATAAAAGAGATGGGATGATTTTAAACGTCTCAGGTGGGTATGTGAGGAAAGAAACAACGCAAGACAAAACGCAACGCAAAACATTTTTAGATAATGGGTTGTGTGAGATTTGGGTCTTTGTACATTTTAGGAACTTTTCTTAGGTTACAAATTTGTTTGTACTTTTTATATAATAGTCAAGATTAAAACTAAAGGCAACAACAGTGTGTCTTGATGTTCGAGTCTATTATTATCAATATGACGTAATAAGAATACAGTTCTCTTTTATTCAATGCAAAGCTGTTTTCCTTTTCATTGATGAATATGTCGCGACATCTCCCACATAGGTATAAATAATACATTTTAATTTGTGGAAAAAAAACATCCAAGTTAAATAATAAAACAACGAATTTGCACAGGCAAAAAGTGTGGGGGGGGGGGGGGACATTAGATATTCTGTCCCCCCTATCACAATATGTTTATTGGATCAGAAAATGTAGACATGTTAGTGTTTCTAATGAAGAATATTGAAAAATATCTCATTTAAGGATAAACCAATATCAACTTTCATGTGAGGATTTGAAATGGTCAAATTGCAAAGTGCCAAAATTAGCAATAAACACATTTTATTTCATTAAACATTCCGTCCAAAGGAGCATTCCTTTAGTAAAAAGAACTAACACTGAAATAGTGTTCACAACATATTTATATTGTGTTATCGTGATATATTTTCTATGTTTCGTTCTGTTCTATTAAGTTTGCCTATATTTTATTAAAACAAAGTTCAGAACTTTATGTCGATTTTTCGTGATACTATGAATCGTATCGTTGCATTCAACTTGATCTCTTAATTTCCGAGATTCATTACCAGCTTGTACATTGAGCTTTCCAGGTAAATAACTTGCAATCAAAAAAATACACCTAAACCAAATCTGTTTAGCAATTTCATTACATTTGTTTGATTTAGTACCACCTTTATTATTTATATAACACATTGCTGTCAAATAAAACTTTGATATATCTACCCTTCAAATATTTGAAAAATGATTTTAGGGCATAAAAAACTGCGAACATTTCTAAATAATTAAAATGATTAGTCAATTCTTCAATAGTCCATCTACCACCGGTCTTAATAGTTCCGTAAACAGCACCCCATCCCATGGATAAGGCATCAGTACAAAAAACAACATCTGGATTCATGTTCGAAATGTTACATTTTTGATGGGAAACATTATCAACCCACCACTTAAATTCAACTTTTGACCTTTGAGATATTAGCCATGAAATCACCAAAATCACCTTTAGACTTTTGCAAAGCCAGTATTTTATCCTTTTCTATATCCCTATATGTAATTGGCCATGCCCTACAGCAAGAAATGTTGATATAATCAGACCAAGTACCCTAGCAACAGATATAATTGATGAAACTTTCTTTTTACACAACGCAGAGCATTCTTGCTCTATACAACGTGTTTTATCATCAGTCAATGTATTAGTCATATCATATCAAATCCCAAAAACACTAATGTATGAGAAGGTTGCAAAACAGATTTCTTTTTGTGCACAATGAATCCTAACTTTTCAACTAATTAGCTACATTTTTGTCACATTCAACATACGTTTTCCCTAAAATCTACCATATAAATCGTATGTCATGAAAAAAAAAACGGCAATTTCAAGGACCTTGCCGCAATAAAAAAAAACCAGTAATGATGTAGTCTAAGTAACTACAAATACCAGTCTTGAACGTAAAAAATATAGATTCATCATTTAAAAGCTATTTATAAGTGTCATAATAATACTTACTCATGTATGGGTTTTTGATGTACCGAAGGCATATGAACCAAATTAATGACATAAATGGCATACCCGCTCATTGGAAATGCCTCGCTAAAAGCGGCTAAATCCATACCCAATAGCAAACATGGCAGGACATCTTTAGAAAAGAAACAAACCCCAAAGAAACACACTAGTGCTAAAATACCTGCAAATGATATTCGTTATGATGATATCAGTCATTGGCAGCAAATGCCATGCAATGCAAATTCGTATTTTTTTTTTATACTAAAATTGTATTATAAATTAAAAATTAAAAATATTGATTGCAATTGATTGCAGTACGAGTTTACTTTAAAAAAAAATATTTTTTTTATTTATTTTCTCTTGTTCTTTAATGAGTTGGCAAAAATGGTTTATTAAAGAGTAGACTTCCGCAAATTACAGTAATCTAACAGATATAGCACAATCACCAAATGAACAACTTATTGTTAATGATAATCATAAGATACCAAATAATTCCATTCTACTGGAACCTATAAAAGAAGACATTAGTA
Organism: Lottia scabra; assembly: GCA_029955415.1. Taxonomy (NCBI): domain Eukaryota; kingdom Metazoa; phylum Mollusca; class Gastropoda; family Lottiidae; genus Lottia; species Lottia scabra. Next base: position 23,081,207 of record JARJEI010000003.1, on the reverse strand, counting down.
TTTACCCATCCATATTTGAATTCGATATCAATTGCTCTGACTTATACTGACGGTCAAATTCTTCAGGAATGGATAGGTATGGGACAAAAAGCTTTTGTAATTTACTTGAGTTAAAAAGCAAGGAACTACAATCCCTGTGTTCTGAAGTTTAGAAAATCCACTTGCAAGAACCGTTAAGGAAACTTAACATTAGACGGGAGTTTTGTAAATTTTGTAAAATACAGCTAAAGCAAGCTTGGAAAATTGTTCTCTTGCCACAGGCGTATTAAGTGGCATAACTTAACTTGGATAAAAAATAATGATTATCCAAGTAAAAACCTTGCCTTATGCTTTGTCATCTCATTTTGGAAAACGATATTCGAATTTAGTTGTAGAAATCCGAATCTACTAAATGCCATGTTGACCGTTATTGTCTGGAATTTGTTCATATGTTCAAAACCAATCTAAAATAACTGAATCCAATTGTTACATGGAAAATTGGTTCCACCAAGTAAAAAAAAAGACTTGTGTTAAGAGTTCTAGACGACTTTCTGCAAGCAAATTTGTTCGATACTGCTTACAAAAATCACTAACACGGGAAAAAGATTGAAAAAACTAAACGCAATCCTATTAGTGATCAACGCACAAGTTATTAAGTATGACAGTTTGTAAGAGACTATATCTCTATGTATTTATTTGTGAATATAATTTTACAATATAAAAAAAACAAACGTACAAGCCATGTTGATGAGACCTGGAAAAAGTGTGCCAAAAGTTCGAAGAATACTTATTACGATAAAATTATAAAAAAATTTTCCTTTGAAAATGTATTCCCGTGTAAGTCCACACCAAAACCAAATTCGGGAAATTCAATTTTCTAAGAATCTTGAAGCTTCGACTACTGTATTGCAGCCACCGAAATCCCGCATCGATTCTATAGCCACGTGTCTAACATATAATTACAACTATCATTTGAGATGATTCTTATTCCGATGTTTTTCTACCTAGATCACCATCACCGTTTGTTTTTGTTTTTAAAAATTAATAGGTGGTTATGCAGTATCGAATTACGATTTAAGTTTGTTGAAACCAGGAACATGGCTAAATGATGCTGTTATAATGGCCTTTAATCACTAAAATAATTCATTATATTATTCTCCAATCTAACTACGCCAGAATTGCAGTTATTCCACCTTATCTCGTTATTTGACTTTAATTAGAATGTTGACAATTGGTGTGCCAGTTTTAAACCGCTCCAGAACGATTTACTTCTCTTACCAATTGATTTTAACCGAAATCATTAGATCCTAATTGTGGTTAACAAACAAATAGATATATCCTTTACTTGGATTCCCAAGGTGTATTAAATAAACCTGTATTAAATAGAACATAAACTTTTATTGAAAATAGAATTTTAGAGGAGCGTGGATTTATAGGGTCGGTAAAAGAATGACATATTTATGTTCCATCTGATGTGGCAAGCAAAAAAAAAAAAAAAAAAAAATTCGTCCGGGAGGTTGAGGAGGAGGGTTGTCAGTAAATAAGAGATTCTGAGAGTGACATTTTCATTTCATTTTATAGTAGTTTTGTTACAGTTTATTATAAATAAACACAAGGAGTGAAATGGGTCACGGGAACAAAATCCAACCACCTCTGATAAAAGAATCGTCAAAATTAGTTCCGCACTTTGACTTGTTATCTCGAATCGTTTTTCAAACAATAATAACCTAATCTTCATACATAACAACACAAACCTACCGAAATCTGCATCCAACTATCTATATTCCTCGCGTACTTTGGAAAAAGTCAGTTTTCGCGGCCATTATTGATTCCTCCGGAAGCCATGGCGTGACTTCACATGTTTGGTCGTTCCGCACAGAATGAAAAAGGATTCAATATTTATTTTATACAGGAGAAAAAATACGAGGTCATGATAAATTGATTGTATTTAATATATGTAAAACAACTGCATAACACATGCATAGTTTAATTCTTGAAGACAAATTCGCGTCACTTCCGGTTCCGCTTCGATTGAGGATTTTAGCGTGAGTGACAACGACAACTTCCGGTCCATGCCTCCATTGTTATTTTGATTATCAATACAATGAGTTATCAATATTATGACCAATTACAAGGCGAAGCTAAGTCGAGATATTCCAGAAAATTAGAATTGGTTGCATTAGAGTCTTGCCCGTACCAATTTCCAGCTGACAAATGGAGTGATAATCCGAAGGAGTGGCCCCCAATTGAATATCCACATGTCTACAATTATTTGATCAAAACTCCCAGTAAGTTTAACTATATCAATTGAATATGATGCTATTTTGTAAAAAAAAACATTTCTGTATGGAAAAGGTTGAATCTATGCTAGTCCAGTGATTTACTCAATTATTATGATTACATACGATTTTTATTCCATCTCATTGTATACGAGTAGACTAGAATCTTTGTCTACTCAAGTGACAAGTTATAGGACCCTGCTGAGCTGACATCATTGAATTTGAATACAATAATGATATTAACATCCATTTTGTCTAATTTATGAGCAGCAGGCCTATTGATATAATAGGAAAATACAAGTTCAAATAAATAAACTATTTTTTACACTTCATTGACCAGTTATGATATTTCATGACATTTTATTTTCTAGGAATATTTTCATCTGAAGCCATGGAAAACTACAAAAGCCTTCAGGCATACAATTTTTTCATATCAGGATGGGTGCAAACTGTGTGGGTGCAAACTGTGTATAACATGCACACTACCCCACTTAGTCAAATTTTGAAGGCAGATGTCACGCCTTCCTACAGAACTTAAGAAACGCCACATCATCCTTGGGTAGCCGTAGAGAAGTCTGGCATGGTTCTAGCTGGTCATTGTGACTGCATGGCTGGGTATGTATATTATTATTGTTGTCTCCTTATTTCATTTATGTTATATATCCAGTACTGCTTGCAGATGAATACTTGAAAGTCTGACTAAAGTTGAAAAGATTTTGTATGCCAATTGTTTTTACAGGTTTTTGCTATGAGCAATTTAAGAGTTATGATCTTGTCTTTTTATAAACTTGCATCTATGTTGCAGCATTACTATTTAAAGTAGAAGCGGCAAATCGCCTTGGTGTGACCAAATCTGCATGTACAGATGTTCCTTGCATTTGGAATCAGTGTTTCACCAAGAAATTTGAACCGTCCAAAATTTGTGACATTGAGTTTTATGGTAAGAAAGCTAAAGCAGCATGCAAGAAAAACAAAAGAGTATTAGATTATGTCATCTTCAACAGAACAAGAACAAATTTTACAAGCTTTAAATTCTGTGAATCCGAAAGCCGTTTGCTTATCTGCCTTTAGTAGTTACAACAAAAACTGTGTTACAAAGGTTCATATCCCCACAAATGAAAGATGTATGAAGAAGGCAACTCTTTTATAGATCCTGATCAGCTCAAAGACATTTGTACTAATAAATTTGATTCAGTTATACTAACAGATGGTGAAGTTAAATATGTGGAAGAAGTTACTCGTGCTCAATGTTTATGTCAATCTTGGTATAATATTCGATTAGGCCGCATCACAGCATCAGTTGCACATGACTTTTTGCACACAAATAAAGAGTTTCCTGTACAGTCCTTGATTAAAAAGCTAACTATGCCCTCTAAGCCTTTAAAAGGAATAGCTGCTCTTGACTATGGACGAACTCACGAGTCGGATGGTTATCAGTTATATTCATTTTTAATGGATTTGACAGAATCTGAAAATCTAGAAGTCAACCCAAAAGGGAACATTTATTCCATCAACAACGGTAAACACGTAAATTTTAAATTACAAAAATGTGGATTAATTCTAAACAAAGAATATCCTTTCCTTGGTGCATCTCCAGATGGACTGATATCTTGTGCATGTTATGGGTCTGGAGTGCTTGAAATCAAATGCCCATTGAAATATGAAAGTATCGACTTAAACACTCTATTTGGCACCAAGGGATTTCCGATTGAGAAAATTTTTTCAATAGATAAGACCCATCGTTATTTTTCTCAAATCCAGTTACAAATTGTAATGTGTCAATCATGGTGATTTGATATTGTCACCAATGCTTGTGTGCAAATAAGAGTGCCTCGAGACAATATTTTCATTAAAAAAATGTTAGAAAAATTAACTATCATTTGGAAAAGTGCAATTTTGCCTGAACTTCTTACACGACGTCTTGGAAAATTCAGTTAACATTAATATGGTGCCAAGTGAAATGCGAAATGACAATAATAAAACCTTCTCTGTGTGTAAAACATCTACTAATCTTGATGAAATGGTTGGGTGACAGCATTAATATGGTATTGTTTCAAATGCCGTAAAGTGAAAAAGAGGGGTGAATGAATTATATAGTTTATATACGATATCTATGTTTTGTTAATGCCATACCATAAATAGAGGATCTTAAACGAGTGCTTATGTCATATCAAATTTATGAAATGAGTTGCCGGTTTTAATATTCCCCGAGCCTTGGCGAGGGAAATATTTAATTCGGCAACGAATTTCATAAATTTTATATGACATAAGCACGAGTTTCAGATTCTATTTATCACACAACTATCGATACACGCATGTTTTCCTAAAATTCAATGCATTTTTCGCCAATTTTCAGTTTAATCTTTTTGTAAACGCTATCACGTCATTCTTTTCTGACGTCATAGAGCTAGTAACTAGGTTAGGCGCGTTCACGTATGCTTAAATGTCCTTGCGCTAACAAATAACATCAAGAAAAATACTTTCATGTGCTAACTAAATTAATTTTTTTAATCAAAGTAATGTTTTTCGGAACAATTTTAATGAAAATTACATGCCCCGCATTGTTAATTTTAACGGAGTCGCCAACTTCAAAGGTTCTGTGTAACTGGCGCATGAATACATGACCTAAATTCTACCTAATTTGCATAGTTATTAACCTGTCTACTGTGTAATATCTCTAATATTAACTCGTGTTATGAACCCGATAACAGTACTGTTGTGTGATAATACGATTTATCACATAAATGACCCGTTTAACTATGTCATATGGCCATAATCACGTGTAATAAAACCTAAACGTGCCCTGATTGGTCAAAAGGTTTTGAGCTATATAGAGCCAGCTGATAATGCAAGAGAAATAGTTGTTTGAAGTGATTGTTATGTGATAAATAGAAGATCTTAGTCAAGTGTTTATGTCATATACAATTTATGAAATGAGTTGCTGGATTTTATATTTCCCGAGCCTTTTATAGGATGTGGTTGCTTGATTTTTTGGAAATTTTAGAAATTTTGATATTACACAATATAATTTTTTTTTTTTTTTTTTGATTTTTGGAAATTTTGATTAAATATAATACTAGTTTATAAAGAAAAAAAATTCTACTGTGTAATATCAAAATTTCTACTGTGTAATATCTCTAATACTAAGTCGTGATACTAACTCCATAACAGTACTGTTGTGTGATAAATAGAATCTAACACTCGTGGCCATGTCATATTGAATTCACCAACCAATTAAAATAAAATAAAATAAAATAAAGGCTCGTGCCATATCAAATTATTAAACTCGTTTAATAAATTCAATATGACATAGACACTCATGGTAAATCCTCTATTTAAGGGATTGTAAAGAGGTTTTCTAAACTTATGTGTATTAATATATGAATAAAAATAATTTTTTGGTTTAATATATCTTTATATGTATCTGTATATACAATACTTGTTCCCACATTGACCAATGCTGCACACACATGCACAATCTTGTCAACACTGGATAGGCCACTGCAATTGGCTTCATCTGAAAGTCTTTGTACTGATCTTATTGGTATTATTCCCTTTAAAATTGTATAACGATTTTTAAGGAGTCAAATAACACGTTCTATGTGGATTCGCACAAAGGAAATTTTGCGAGATTTCTCCACTTCATATGCGGATAGCTGTTTTTTACCTTTGGTAAATGCAGGTGGTATCAATTCTGCTCCAATCAAAGCAAAGTCCTCTTGTAGAGTAAAGCCTCGATCAGCTAATATTTGATCTTGGGGATGGTGGTACTTTTTGTCAATGAATCCACTTTCACGCACAATGTGTATATCGAATGCTTTTCCACCCCAAGCTTCTGAAATAAAACTAATACTCCCTATGGAAGTGCATGCAATAAATATTTCCACAGTGCAGTGCTTCTTGTATGAACTGTAACATTGAGATCTAGCTTTCAGGTTTCTAGGAGCTTCTATGAAAGTTTCAAAACAGTCTATAATTGACTTTACATGTGAAAATTTTTCCTTGAAATTTCCTGGAATATTTTGAAACAAATTTTCTCTGTCAGGCCATTTAATAAGAAACTTTAGCTTGGCATACATTAAATCTACCCACTTCCAAAATATGTTAATAATAGTACTTTTTGGGCGACCAATTGTGAAGGCTAAAAATTCAAATGTAACATTTTGACGCAGTTTTACTAATGTTAAAAAAAAACTGTTCAATAAGAGGAATACTGTCTGCACGTGATTTTGAAACAAACTTTGCCAGAATATCAAACAAACACATAAAACTGTTCCAGGATATGCCAGTCATGGTAATAGATTTTTCATCATCGTCCCTTATGCAGTTCGTGCTTAATCCATTATAAGCATTTGAAGCACATTTTTCTGCTATATCACCACGTTCTCGTCTTAAATTATTTATTTCTTCATACAAGCGGTCGGTTAGAGTTTGGGCTTCAATTTCATTTGAAAAGTGTAGGCGTTTCCTTACTACAGGTACCGGTATGTCTTCAGACTCATCCTCTTCCACATGCAGAGGCTTTTTTGTAACAGGTTGCTTTTTGTCACCAGGATCTGTAAAGATAAATGATATCTACCTAGGCATGTACATACTAAATTTTATGGATTTTTTTATATAATCTATGACTACCAGTTTACATTTCAGGGTGGGACAAATGTTTTTTTTTTTAGGTTGAAAAAAAAAAAAAATAAAAGCCAAATTTACCTGTTTTTAATAATTGCCGTTGATGTACCCTATTGTATCTATCTACACTCTTTAATTTATCTTTATCATTACAACTATTCAACTTAGCAGGAAATAATGATGGAATATAGTCAGGATGATCTATCTTATTAGATTTCTTTCCTGCAAATATAAATTATAAAAGTGATTCTAAATAGCCTACAATTAGGACAATTAGAAACAACATTACTTACACTGTCAACAGTTTCAAATGGAAATTCAGTTACAAATTACACCATACATCCTTGCCATTGCCCCTCCAGATCTATTTAAATTACAGTCAAAATAGCTCTAGACATAACAAAACAAGCTTTTAATTTTACCAGTAGTAAAGTGCTCTTGGCATACATATGTGTAATTGGATTTTGGGGACCAAGATTTGTTTTTGTCGACAGTGCCCTGCCTATGGCATGCAACCATTTATTTCTTCTTCCTCTTTTTAGAGGTATAATACTGAAAGTTATTCCAGGTTTATTATTTGATTTGTTGGTGCATAGCGGTATACAAACTCTTGGGCATGATTCCACTGTTTGTTGACGTTAACGGTCTAGGCTTTCCGCCATTTTGTATCAACCACGCTATCGGTTGCTACCTACCGACCTTGACCGCTACACCGGAAGTTGACTTCGAGAATGAGTTACAATAAATATTGGTAGTCTCAAATAGCAATAGTAGACTTGTAAACAAAGGGGAAGTAACTCTACCTGTCATAGACTAGTTACCGTTGCGGGTATTTTAAAAGACAAGAAAAAACTATGTGAAAAAAAATCACTATGTCACACTTTTTCGATATTGCAGTTTGGTAGGCAGTCTTTTAATGATTTTATAGTCATCTTTTACATATATACATGATTATCTATTAGGCAAACGTCAAGGATATTTTTTAACCTGGAAAGAGTTACCTCCTATTTTTTTTTTACACTGTTAGGCTGTTTTGTCTCCAGCAGGATATCAGTGCTTTTTTTAAGGAAGCACTATTGAGATATATTTATACAGATTAAAATAAATCATAACATATTATAGGTAATCTGGAAAGCCTCCACTGATTAAGGCTGTTTTGTCTCCAGCGGGATATCAGTGCTTTTTTTTGAATATTGAGATATGGCTATTTGCATAGTAAAGGCTCCATTAACTCCCAAAGGGTATTTAAAATTAAAAGTGAATAGAGCTTAAAACTTTCTTCATCCATCTGGAGACATCGTTCAATAAAGCAGAAATGAATTGTTTATCACCACACAAACGGTTAGTGTTTATACTGCACCACATAAATTTGAAAAATAGCGATGGCCATCGTAATACGCCCACTTTTATAATGGCAGCCAATTCGTTCAAGGGGTTGACAAGAGTTGTCAGTAAATGAAAGATTCTGAGAATGACATGTTCTCTAAATTCAAGAGCAATAACCTTATTATGTTAAATATTTTTTTGATCGGTCTGAATTTCAAAAGGGTTTATCCATGGATGATTACAAACATTCACACCAAGTTTAATCGAAATCCACCAAAAAACCCACTCCCTATTGAGTCCACAACATATTTTCAAAAGCAAGAAAAACCCATGAAATATTTTTTGATTAATCTGATTTTCAATAGGGTTCATTCTTAGGTGATTATGAACACTCATACCAAGTTTCATCAAAATCCATCAAGAAACCAGCTCTCTATCGTGTCCACAACATATTTTCAAAAGCAAGGGCAATAACCCATCAAATATTTTTCGATTAGTCTGATTTTCAAAAGGGTTCATCCTTGGGTGGTTATAAACACTCACAGCAAGTTTCATCAAAATCCATCAAGAAACCAGCCCTCTATCGTGTCCACAACTTTGTTTAAAGCTGAAAAATTAATGCGTTTTAAAGAACAAGGGCAATAACTCATCAAATATTTTTCGATGTTTCTGATTTTCAATAGGGTTTATCCCAAGGTCACTACAAACACTCATACCAAGTTTCATCAAAATCCATCAAGAAACCAGCTCTCTATGGTGTCCACAACATATTTTCAAAAGCAAGGGCAATAACCCATGAAATATTTTTCGATTGGTCTGATTTTCAATAGGGTTCATACTTGGGTGTTTTTGAACACTCACAGCAAGTTTCATCAAAATCCATTAAGAAACCAGCTCTCTATCGTGTCCACAACTTTGTTAACGGCTGAAAAATTAACGTGTTTTAAAGAACAAGGGCAATAACTCATCAAATATATTGCGATGTTTCTGATTTTCAATAGGGTTTAACCCAAGGTCATTACAAACACTCATACCAAGTTTCATCAAAATCCATCAAGAAAACAGATCTCAATCGTGTCCACAACATATTTTCAAAAGCAAGGGCAATAACTCATGAAATATTTTTCGATTTATCTGATTTTCAATAGGGTTCATCCTTGGGTGTTTATGAACACTCACAGCAAGTTTCATCAAACTCCATCAAGAAACCAGCTCTCTATCGTGTTCAAAACTTTGTTAACGGCTGAAAAATTAACGCGTTTTAATGAACAAGGGCAATAACTCATCAAATATTTTTCGATGTTTCTGATTTTCATTAGGGTTTATCCTAATGTCAATACAAACACTCATACCAAGTTTCATCAAAATCCATCAAGAAACCAGCTCTATATGGTGTCCACAACATATTTTCAAAAGCAAGGGCAATAACCCATGAAATATTTTTCGATTCGTCTGATTTTCAATAGGGTTCTTCCTTGGGTGATAACAAACACTCACAGCAAGTTTCATCAAAATCCATCAAGAAACCAGCTCTCTATCGTGTCCACAACAATTGTGGACAGCCAGGCGGACAGGCGGACAGACGGACAGACAGACAGGGGCGACTACAATATACGCCCACATTAATGTGTGGGCGTATAATGATAAAACAAGTAGATCCTAACCCACCCATTATATTATTAAGTTTCTACAAGTTATATCTAGTTTAAGGCAATAATATGATACTCTGCTTAATATTTTCACATATATATTTAATATTTTTCAAGTGGTTTGATCACTTTACATTAAACGTAACGTACCATCTCCCACCCACAATATCAAGCATCAATCCAGGATTCATTAACTCTGACATTGTGGTGAATATGTTCTGTCAACAGCGAGGGGTCAGGAATGGGCGCAATACAAATCCCACACTTGCCCAATATGGACCATCACACACAGCCATAACACTGGGGCAGACAACTATTTCGTCTAAATGTAACTCTGGCAACAGTGCATTGTATTTTAAAGCTACAACACCGTGTCCGCTGAATCCATCACAAAACAAGAGTGCCAAACAAACAAAACACAATTTTATTTGAGTGTAAATTAAACTAAACATCACCTGTTTCTCAATTAACATGACTACAATACGAATGTTCAGGATATGTTTTGTAATCACCATTTGCAGCTTTAAAACCCAGTTAAGATTGAATGATCTTGTTGTACAATAATTAGCTAATTTGATTTTCGGACATTGCTATTAATATTTACAGGGATTGTCAAGAGGTTTTCTAAAATTTTTATCAATGTGCACCATTCCAACGACTGTGGTTCTTTCAATTCCACTAATATGATTTATAACATCACCAGATGGGAGCTACTGAAAGCTATTATTGATATCTATGCCATTACCATCATCTAGTGACGTTCATATTGCAAGAACCACAAACTCCGGAATGCAAATTGGAATCCCTTTAATGCATGTTATCAAGACTCTAGTACATGGTGGCAGTGACCAAACTATTGTTGTTAGATAATCACAACTACAATCAATTTAAACTAATGGAATCCCCATAAAGCAAGGACAGCATATGAAATAAAATACAAACTTGGACCACTCTCACGAAAAACTCCGACCACTTTTTAAAAATTCTGCCCAATGAAAAGGAAAACTCGGACCTCTTTTTGATCATATTTTTTTTTTTTGTAAACAAAGTAAAGTGAAAGTAGAATGACGACAACTCGATTCACTTTTTATGACTCAGACAGCTATCAAAATATTAAAAGACAAAACACAAAAACCCACGAAACTATGTAAATTTCCATATAATAACAGGTTATAATTGATAAATGCCTTAAATTGGATAAAGGGGTTTATCAATTATTGTATATAAACATAGTTTTCTGGATTTATCAGATTTTTTAAGTAATCTATGCAACTAGGCAAGTCCCTTGATGAATATAAACTCTTATTGACCAAGTTTGAAAATTTAAATTTTTGTTCATTCTAAGAGGTTGTATTCCTTTAAGATAGCCTATCTAGATGGGGTGTCCAGATCGGTAGATCATCACACTGTCCCCCTATCCCCTACCATTTTCTTTTCTGAAACATTGATTTATGTGTACTAACTTTATATACTTACTTCAACAAATATTATGTTTTCCCAGTACCACAATGCTCGGTGACAATTGCATTGTGTCCGGAAATCGCAGTGCGTAATCCGGTCGGCATAATAAGACGGGAGTCCATAAGAGTTTCAGCCTCCCTCTGTTCATAGCACTGCTATGCTCTGTCTTCTGCTACAAGTGGTTGACCTACTTTTTCATTCTGTGCGGAACTGCCAAACAAAGTACGCGAGGAATATAGATAGTTGGATGCAGATTTCGGTAGGTTTGTGTTGTTACGTATGAAGATTAGGTTATTATCGTTTGAAAAACGATTCGAGATAACAAGTCAAAGCATGGAACTAATTTTGACGATGATTTTATCAGAGGTGGTTGGATTTTGTTCCCGTGACCCATTTCACTCCTTGTGTTTATTTATAATAGTAAAGGCCTACGGGGTATTTTTTAAATATTTTATTAATTAAACGTCAGACTCCTATGGAGAATGTATAACGTGCTAAAGATTAACGCGATTTAAAGAACAAGGGCAACTCATATAATATCTTTCTAGGGTTCTGATTTTCAATATGGTTTATCTCAATGTAAATACAAACACTCATACCAAGTTTCGTCAAAACCCATTAAGAAACCAGCTCTCTATCGTGTTCACAACATATTATCAAAAACAAGGCCATTACCCATCAAATATTTTTCGATTTTTCTGATTTTCAATAGAATTCAACCATCGCTGATTCCGGACACTCACAACAAATTTTTATCAAAATCCATCAAGAAACCAGCCTTCTATCGTGTTCACAACTTTGACAGTATTACGAATATATGATATTTTTCGATGGTTCTGATTTTCAGTAGGGTTAATCCCAAGGTCATGAATAACTCTCACAACCAGTTTCATCCAAATCCATCAAGAAACAAGTTCTCTTTGGTGTTTTCAACATATTTTCAAAAAACAAGGGCAATAATCTATCAAATATTGTCGTACTTGTGGTTAATAATATATATATCCCATATTAATCTAAATCGAAATATGATGCCTAGAATTAGTCACTCCTGTAGGACTTGTGACGATATTTCTAAATGCCAATGCAGCATTATTTGTTAACCCTCCTTCTAGTACTTCATCTGTTAAACAATTTGAAAAAATAGTTATAAACATTCTACGAAAAGTCACCAAGCCTGAATAGACTACATTTCATTTTCTTCAATCAATTGTAGACAACTTATTTGAGGTCAATGTGTGTTAAAGTCTTTATGCAAGCACCACAAACCGGAAAATATTTCTTATGTAATGACTGATATTATGAGTGTAAGGGATTTCAGAAAGAAAAGAACGATAACAGATTACTATGCGTTGAATGTGTACCTTTTCAATTATAACTCATAGCTTAATATGTTATAGAATTAAAGTAATTTTTATTTATTCAGGACTTGTTTTGTGATAGAATTGGATCCCTTCTTTATTGAGAACATGGTTTGTGGTTAATATAATTGGATCATTTCCTTACTCAGAACATGTTTTGTGGTAATATAATTAGATTTTCAGTTAAATATTTACTTTATTCCGAGTACTTATGGATTACGGTTGGTGTCTTCGATAGACCACTATACAAAAGATAATGGACCACAGCCATATACGCCCAACGAATAAGCCTTAAATTTAATCAGGAGTAAACTAAGCTTTCTCCAACATTTCAATTCAGGTCGAATGACATCCATTTAAGTTTCATCAAAATTGGTTGAAAACTAAGATAGTAATAGCATATCCAATCCAAAACTCTGGGGCAAGGGCAATAACTCTGCTTCTAACGGTCGAAAATAGCTCAAATTCTAACTTGATCTTCATTTTCTGAATATGTATACACATACCGAGTTTTATTTGATTCCATCAAAAATTCTAGTTTTTAGAGCGTTAATAGGCAATTGATGTTGATAGAGGCACTAACTGTATAGAGGTTAAGGGGCGATAACTCCTCAAAACTGGTGAAAGAGGCCTAAATCTTGAAAAAGGCTTAATTTTAATCCGGAATGAACTAAACTTTCTCAACCTTTCGATTTAGGTCCAATAACATCCATATTAAGTTTCATAAAAATTGGTTGAAAACTAAGATAGTAATAGCATATTCAAAACTTTGGGGCAAGGGCAATAACTAATGGTCGAAAATAGCTCAAATTCGAACTTGATTTTCGTTTTATGAATAGGTATACACATACCAAATTTCATTTGGTTCCATCAAAAACCGTTTATGAGCAAATGTTGACGGACGAACAGGGGTGCCGACAATATACGTCCCCATAGAGAGATGAGGGCGTATAAAAATAACCGAGGTGGCACTTCGATTTTTTCGAATTTCGAATCGAGACTAGTGTGAGATACTATGATTGAAATTTGAATGCGTTTCTATGACGGCTAAGCATTGAAATTTTCGGCTAAAAAATTATTTTCTTCTGAGTTTTTACGCATTACGGAGGATGTCTTCGATACAAAAAAGTAATCGAGGTGAAATTTCGAATGTAGACTAGTGTAAAATACTATAATTGATATTTGAATAAGTTTCGTCTTAGAAAGGTCAATGTCAACACCGGTCAAGGTCAAAACCGGAAAAATTAGAATTTCTTACCCCTGTACCTTTTTCTAACAACAAAGCCGAAATCAACGGGCTTCAAATATGAGCTGACTAAAGCAATGCTGAAATTGTAAATAACGTCATTTTTTGGAGAAAAAAATATATACTATACTTTTTTTGGATAAACAAATTTTTAACATAAACCGAATTTTACTCGGATGTGCCACGGCCACGTCAGACTTTATAATAATGCCTAAATTTTCAAGTCTTTTCATCTATTGGTTAACGAGATATGCAATCATAAATGTCAACAAAGGTCAAAATCTAAAATAGAAAATTTCAAAACCAGTTCCCTTTTTTGAACTATACAGCCGAAACATCTGAGATTTTGACATAATTGAGCTAAAGTAAATGTGTACAGAAGCATTTTCCCCAAAATTGTAATGTATATACATTTTTTCCAGACAACAAAATGTAAACAAAATGAAAATTTAAATGGATGTGCCACGCCTACGTCAATTTTTTTTAATAGTTACATTAATATGGGGTATGTTTGATTATGTTTTAATTCAGAAGCCTCTAAACTTAATAGATCATTAGATATGCATATATTAATGTCAAAATATTCCCAAAAATCGGGTAAAGGTTTCCTAAATTGCAAAATATATGAAATCCAGAATTTGCATTTCAATCTATTGTGATATATTGTTTGAAAGGGCCCGCTGGTAGCCTAGGGGTCAAGGTCATCAGAGGTCAAGGTCACGAGATACAAGCCTTCACAAATTGAAAAAAATCAACCGGAAATTGCAAATAAGCAAAAGTCAAATTCTAAAATTCACTTGCAACATTTTTGTGGCCATCAATTTTAAATTTTAAGTAAGCACCAATATTAAAATTTTACAAATCCATTATGTCCTGAAGCCCCATTTTGAGTTTTATGAAAAAGTGTCAAATCAACATGGCGGCCAAAGTATTTTAAAATCGGCTGTAGAATTACGATAAATAATGATAACAATTATTTCGTTGAAATATTTCATATCGATTTTCTATTTAAACCGGAAGTGATGTAAAAAAATTAACTGTGTCTCGTGGTTCACATTTATAGTCACATTTTTTTCTTATATATAAAAATAGCAGATCAATCTGACAAAATCTAAAAAAAATTTAAAAAATCGAAATTCAATGAAAAAATGTGTGGTACGAATTTACGGTATTTGAAATGTTTTAACTCGTATCACATCGGAATTTAGTCACAAATTACAAAAATGAAAACCCGAGCAAAATCGGCCCAAAAATGTAGCTTTATGCTCATGTTTTGCAAAAATGTTCCAATTTATATTTAAGCAATACCCTTTCACAAATGGACCTCAGAAGTTGTAAAAAGGTTGCTTCAGCTGTTGCAGTTTGTGTGTGCCCTGTGTAAAAAAGGAAACATTTAACAAAATAAAATCTTTATTAGAAATCCAGTTTACAAAGGTAATCTTCCCTAGAATCTACCGACTACAAATAACATCAAAGAGAACAGTTTGCATAGTATAAAAATGTTGACATAAATTAGTAAGAGGAAACCAAAACTGATAATTAAAGCAAATGCTTTAGATATTAAGTCTAACTGGCTACAACATGAACTATCAAAAAAGCAAATATTTATGTTAATTACGTCAGCCCAAAAGAGAAGATTTTTTAGGTAATTTATCAATAGAGCTTAATAATCAGTTAATTGCGCAAGTTGACAATATTAAACTTAAATACATTAATCCCTGCCGACTGGGGACTTATAAAAGGGGTAAAATGTCTAAGGCCACTCCCACCAGCAGATTTCACACAATTTGAATCCAAAGCCATGAGATCCACAGTAAATGGACCAAACGCAGACTCTACTTCTTCCCATGCCAACGAACCTAAACACGAATCCTTTAAACTGATACTCCTTGAAGGAAAGTCCGCAATATTTTCCTTAGAACTAACATATTGTAGCTGTAAATAAATATTATTGCCATAACATTTCTGAAATATTTTCTTCATTATGACATGCAAAGAAGAATCCCTTGCCCCTTGATTATTCCGTGTCAAAATAACTGCCATATTATCAATCAGAACATCCAAACGAGCCTCTTTCAAATGTATAGGTCTGTCATCTAGAGAATCCCAAAAAATCACCAAATGTTACACCCTTACTTCTCCCATTCATCACAGTCACATCATATTTATATGATGACGCAGCAATAAACAACCAAGTCTCAATCTCCTTCAACAAATCCTGGATAAAAATCAACTTACTACTCTTCATACCCCTGGATACAGCCAAATTCACCTCTCTACAATACAATCTCGCACCTGGAATCACTAAAGACATGGACACATATTTTCCAGAAAAAACGTTGCAAAGTTCGAACATCCACTATAGATGAAGATAAAATATAGACACCTTCTTTTCATCAGGCAATAAAAACGCCTGCTTTTCCGAATCAACAATAAAACCCAAATACCTGAAGGCAGTTGTAGGGAATGTTTGACACTTCTTTAACGCAAGGGTATAACCAAGTTTTGTTAAAAGCCTAACTAAAGTATGTAAAATTTCATACGAATTCAAGGCAGTCTGAATCGAAGAAAATGCCAATCTGTCATCTATATACTGAAAATTTACAATACCCAAATCTCTTAAATGAGACGTCACTACAGAGCCTAGTGTTTGATATGCAAATGGGGATGATTTCCATCCAAATGGAATTGTAGTATAATTCTGTGCATTTCTCAGGTACATTTTCGGTGGTCTATGCATTGATATCAACACCCTCCCGTATCCAAGACAGTACCATTTTCGACTTGTCTCCGTTTACCACCTTCTCCCACTCAGAATATTCCCCGTGGATTCTCAGACACAAAGTTGCCCGGGTCTCGGACATATAATGACAAAATAAAATAAGGCACATCGTGAACTGCAGGAAAATTGATTTTCTGTTGCAATGTCAACCAACAAGGATGTTTCCGTACTTGCACTTGATCAGGCCGAAAACCAATTCCCTCCCCCGTGGTATATCCAACATTACTTTCTGAAATCATACAGCAACATCCACGTTAATGGCAACAGAAAATCTAATTTTCCTATAGTACACGTACACAATACCCCTTATGTCACATTTCAATCAAGGCATCTATTTACCCTTATGTTTTTTCATCTTTTCACAATCGCGCACTACATCCCCACTAGTGTCACAAAAATAACACACAGTCTTCTGTTTCCAACTGTTATACCTGGGCCCAGCCGAGCGGTCATATCTAGGCGTCCAGCCAGTATTTGGCACAGCAGACCTATATTGAGTCCTGCGAACGACCCTGGATTTAGAAACTGCGCATACATATTAGAAAGTAGGGATTGCTGCATAACCGGTTGCTCATCAGATTTCTTGTCAATTTTCTTATCTTTCATGTACTTGGCCATAGCTTTGACAACAACATCCGTCGCTTTTCCACCTAAAAAAGGGTAGCAATATCTATAGTACCCTGATGACGAAAGGCTTGTCTGTATAGCTCATCATAGACATCTGTGTCAGCATGGCTATATTTCCTGGCCTTTCTAATTCATTTAAAGTTACTATTATGAGAGGCTCATTGTGTTCATTCTGAAGCGCCATACTGCGTACCTTATCCTTTAGGTCAGAAACCACCTCTGAGACAGAATCCAATTCTTCATCAGTCTTCTTTCGCTTTTTCTTTGGTTGTTCAGCTTCTTGTGGTTGACCATAACCATCCTAAAACATCAACAGTTTAACAATCAACTAACATCATACATCAGTAAAGCAATACAAGAA
Source organism: Lottia scabra (assembly GCA_029955415.1). NCBI lineage: Eukaryota > Metazoa > Mollusca > Gastropoda > Lottiidae > Lottia > Lottia scabra. The sequence goes on along the minus strand of JARJEI010000003.1, from coordinate 23,063,513 downwards.
ACATACCTTTATGAGCTCCTGTCCAGGAGACTGTCCAATCTCATTTGCTAACAAAATGGAACAGTGAAGCAGTAGTTGTAAATTTTCAACATTATATTCTTTCCCCGTCAACGCCATAATCTCCTTATCATCTTCACCAGTTAATTAGTTGAACTGTGCCGATAGCGCCCGAACATCATCAATCTCTTCAGTTGGGGAATTGATCCTCATCCTGGCATAGTTTTGTACAGGAAAACGCTGTTCCACTTTCCCGATAGAAGTGCAAAAAGCACGTCCGCTCAGGTTGAAAACATAAACCAACGTGAGGTCATGGTATTATTCTCGCTAGGTGACACTTGGGATATAAAAGTGTAATTTTGATGAACTAAAACGTGAACTATTCCATTTTTGGATATACATGTATTGATCAATTAAACCAAAATTGCTCTCCAATAGTATGAGTGCGTGGTCATATTTTAGACGCCAATAGTTTAATTAGCACTCCAATAGTTACATTTGGACGCCAATAGTACAATTAGGACTCCAATATTGTAATTAAGACTCCAATAGTGCAACACAACTCTGTACTAAACAACACTTTTATTCTCAAAACAATAATATATATAATATATAAAACCGTTATGTTACAGTTAACATCATCAGAGTTACCTTTCTTGGGTACAGGTACAATTATTGCATTTCCTCCACGAGGAGGGGTATAAGGAAATGTCAAATATTACATTAAATATGTGGCATAGATATAAGCAAATATCATTATTGAAATTCTTTAGAACTTCAGGGGGAATATCATCTTGTCCTGCATTTTTACCAGACTTGAGATTAGAGATTGCTTTGCAGACCTCTGATACGGTTATTTCACCATCTCTGGATGGTATATATTGGTTAACAGGGCTCTGAATCGTCAAAAGGACGATAGTTATTACTAAAAACACCTTTAAAATGGTTATAGAAAACAATATTAGAAATGGATGATGAGGAATTCGACTGGGGTTTTGATTTATAGAATCCTTAGGATTATCTTTTGCTTTCTAACACAATAGAGTGCCTTCGTTATACATTTGGAATTTTTTAACATTAATAAATTCAGTTCTGGCAACAACGAATTTAGTCCTGTTTTTTCTGTTGATTTCCAATACATTTAAAACATTCATCGAATAATAAAGAACAGAAACTTTTTACAGAATAATCGACTTCGTCTTGATTGTATGATTCCTTTGTGGGAAAGGGGTTTAGGTTACTGATAATTTATTTTACATCATTGATTTTATTCTGATTACATTTTAGTGTGCGAATAAAAGTGGGATTATGGCTAGGGGTCACCTCCACGATTTATTTCTTAATTATTATTTAAAAAATAAAAACAGTGTATGAGTAATATTCATGGATTAAAGGCAAAGGTTAATCTGTTTGGCAGTAATAAACTGTTAGTTTAATTAATGGGATTAAGAAGGATTTTCGGAAAATGACACAATTGCTGGGTTACGCATGTTCACTGTCGAGAATTAATTCAAAGATATCTGTCGTTCGGTGGCAAATTATTCTGACTTTTTGTTGACCTGAAAAAAGCGTTTGATTTTTTACCAAGAGCAAATCTATGGCACAAGTTAATTAAAAGTAATATAAGAGGCAAAATATTTAATGTAATTTATAATATGTATTCCGATACTAAAAGTTGTGTAAAAAATGGTAATGATATCTCAAATTATTTTCCGTGTATGGCAGGTGTACGTCAAGGTGAGAATTTTCTCTGTTTCTATTTGCAATTTATATGAATGATCTGGAATCATTTTTTTGACGAAAATGATGTAAAATGTCTTGAAGGTATAGGTAATTTATCAGTTTATAATCTAAAGCTTTATATAAAACTATTCTTGTTACTTTATGCAGATTGGTGTATACCAAAGGTAGATGGTGTAGAGTGGTGTATATTAATTGTAGATGATGTAGAGTGGTGTATATTAATGGTAGATGGCGTATATTGGTATATATTTATGATGTATACCAAAGGTAGATGGTGTAGAGTGGTGTATATTAATTGTAGATGATGTAGAGTGGTGTATATTAATGGTAGATGGCGTATATTGGTTTATATTTATGGTAGATGGTGTAGATTGGTGTATACCAAAGGTAGATGGTGTAGATTGGTGTATAATAATAGTAGATGACGGTGTAGATTGGTGTATATTACTGATAAATGGTGTAGAGTTCTAATGGAGCGTGGCCCATTTTCGATTTACTAAGTCGGATAATAATATTCGAGTTAGTAAGTCGGATTTTCGAGTTAGTAAGTCCGATTTTCGAGTAAGAAAGACGGATTTTCAAGTTATTATGTCGGATTTTTTTGAAGAAAAAAAAAAAGTGTGGCACTATTACGCTTCCGTATTAAAGCCTTAGCCGTCCTATAAATCATTAATTCAATGGTCTTTTTTTACAGCAATACTTACATCCAATGTTGGAAACATAGCTGGTACACTCCAACTTAATAAAATATTTAACCATTCACAACCATTCATAATTAAGTGATTTCTTTGTTTCAATGTAGCAATGGCTTGAGACGAATGATTACCTGCTACTTAATAGCACAACTGACAGTATAACACCAGTGCAATCAAAATAAGATAAAATGGATTCAGAAATACCAGCAAACAAAAAGAGGTGCAGAACTACAAGCAGTCATACAAAATAAAAGGGGCGCACGGCTATCAGAATACAAGCAGGTTAACTAAAAGTGACGCGGGAATACCAGCACACAGACAAACGAAACACGAAAAGTTACAATGGAATTTGGCAGAATATTTTCAAATTTTAAAACGAGGAATTATGATTCAAATACATAGTGTCATATATCATTGGAAAGCGTAGATAAAGCATAATACGAATCAAAAATAATTTGTGTCGTATGTAAATTAGGTCATTCAAATCGAATAAAAACTCTAGCTTTTATCACATGTACACAAGTTAATTTTAACGTTTTCACTAAGTCAAAGGCAATAACTCATAAACCGACGACTGGAATAGCTCCAATTATGAAAGGATCCGAGATAGTATCACGATAATTGTACATACCAAGCTTCATTGAAATCGGATAAAAACTCTAGTCGCTATTGTGTGTACAAGAAATTGTTGAATGACGAACGGACCGACGGATGGACTCGGGTGACGGCAATATACGTCCATATTTTCATGTGGGTGTATATAAAGGCAGATAAAATGAAATCAGAAATACCAGCAGACAGACTAAATAAAAGAGGTGCAGAACTACAAGCAGTCATACCAAATAAAAGGGGCGCACAGCTATCAGAATACAAGCAGGTTAACTAAAAGGGACGCGGGAATACCAGCAGACAGACAAACGAAACACGAAAAGTTACAATGGAATTTGGCAGAATATTTTCAAATTTTAAAACGAGGAATTATGATTCAAATACATAGTGTCATATATCATTGGAAAGCGTAGATAAAGCATAATACGAATCAAAAATAATTTGTGTCGTATGTAAATTAGGTCATTCAAATCGAATAAAAACTCTAGCTTTTATCACATACACAAGTTAATTTTAACGTTTTCACTAAGTCAAAGGCAATAACTCATAAACCGACGACTGGAATAGCTCCAATTATGAATGATCCGAGATAGTATCACGATAATTATACATACCAAGCTTCATTCAAATCGGATAAAAACTCTAGTCGCTATTGCGTGTACAAGAAATTGTTGAAGGACGAACGGACCGACGGATGGACTGGGGTGACGGCAATATACGTCCATATTTTCATGTGGGTGTATATAAAGGCAGATAAAATGGAATCAGAAATACCAGCAGACAGACTAAATAAAAGAGGTGCAGAACTACAAGCAGTCATACCAAATAAAAGGGGCGCACAGCTATCAGAATACAAGCAGGTTAACTAAAAGGGACGCGGGAATACCAGCAGACAGACAAACGAAACACGAACAGTTACAATGGAATTTGGCAGAATATTTCAAATTCTAGAACGCGGAATTATGATTCAAATACATTGTGTCATATATCATTGGATAGAGTAGATCAAGCATAGTAACACCGGAACAAAATTTATGACGTATGTAAATTAGGTCACGTGACAGAGCTGTTTAAAGTTAAAAAATGAAATTTTCTGACGGCCATAAAACCGGAAGTAAACATTGGGCATCTAAAATGTTCATTCCATTGGATAAATCTCGTCAAGGGTAACAAATTTTGTTCAAGTCTCAAGGTCAAGGTCACCCAAGGAGCCTAAAAAGTTTTGACTATTTCCGAAAATTCTAAACCGGAAATAAAAAAAATTCTGAATCGAAATTCAAAAATCGGCTTCCCATGTTTTGTTAGCAATCGACTGTACATTCCATAGACATCATTTTTATTCAAATCGAATGATTCCCTGATTCTGAATTTCGATTTAAAGAAAAATCAGTCATTTCAAGATGGCGACTGATATGAAATATCTGGGTCAGATTTTTTCATTTCATATTTAGTCAATGGTTATTTCTAGCACATCTCAAAAAGATTTTTTTGAATATCTTAATTATTCCGGAAGTTGAAATTTCAACTTTACAAGCGAATGACGTCAAAACCGGAAGTGATATACAAATTTTGAAAATACCATTTAGTTAGAAATCAAAATGTTTATACACCTGTAAGTTTTCAAATAGATCGAAATAAAATTGCAAAAGTTAAAAAAAAACGGTTAAAAAAGTGCTCCAAAAAGTCAGCAGAGAATGTCTAAAAGTGCATTTATGTTGAAAGCTATTATGTAGACATTAGAATAATGAAACAAACAAAAAAAGTTTTATCAAAATCGGTTAAAAAACTGAGGTAAAAAAGGGAAAAAACATAAAATGGGTTTTTCTGTCATATGTCATTTCCGGTTAAACAAAAAAACGCCATTTTACATTTAAGCAACACCGAGCAGTTAGTTATTGTAGGAAAACATGAGAGATAATGTGTGGCATGCTCCCTTCATACCGAATTAGCGTGACCAGAAGTAGACAAAAAAAAAAAAGTCATTATGAAAACAAAGCAGTGCGTTCGCTAGAACGCACTGCAATTAATCATTTAGGTCTTTCTGACGATCGTGGTGTTGCAGATCTAGATGTTGCCGATCGTGGTGTCCCTGCCGACCGCGGTGATGCTGCCGATCGTGGTGTTCCTGCTGCCGAGCGTGGTGATTCTGCCGAGCGTGGAGTCCCTGTCGATCGTGGTGATGCTGCCGATCGTGGTGTTCCTACTGCCGAGCGTGGTGATGTTGCCGATCGTGGTGTTCCTACTGTCGAGCGTGGTGATGTTGCCGACCGCGGTGTTCCTGCCGATTGTGGAGTTCCTGCCGATCGTGGTGATGCCGCTGATCGTGGTGTTCCTGCTGCCGAGCGTGGTGTGGCCGTTCTGGGTGTCATGCTAAATAAAGGTGTCTTGCCAGAATGGGGTGACTTGCCAGATCGTATTACAGTCGAATTTGTCCTATCACACGGCAAGTTTGGCAAAATGGAAGTTTTTAATCCCAAACCTAGAAGCCCGCGAAGAGTGGGTAGAGACTGTACCTTCCAATGCCGTTGTTGATCCGACAATTTTTGGCAGTGTTACAGGTTTGTCGGTGGCCTTGACTTGTTGGTTGGGGGGCCTTGTCCTTCCAGTAGAAGGCCTCATTGTGGGTGTAGGTCTTCCAATTTTAGTTACGTGTGCTTTCTCTACTGGAGGATTTCTTGCATCAGAAACTGACGATCTTGGAACCTTTTTAATTGCATTTCTTGAATTGGAAACTGGCGATCTTGGAACCTTTTCAATTGCATTTCTTGAATTGGAAACTGACGATCTTGGAACATTTTCAATTGCATTTCTTGCATTGGAAACTGGCGGTATTCTTGTAACCATTTTAACTCGAGCATTTCTTGCATTGGAAACTTGTGGTATTCTTGAAGCAGTTCCAACTGGTCCTTTGCTTGCATTGAAAACTGGCGGCATTCTTTGAACCTTTTCAATTGTATTTCTTGAATTGGAAACTGGCGGTATTCTTAAAGCCCTTTCAACTGGAGCATTTCTTGCATTGGAAAACTGGTGGTATTCTTGAAGCCCTCTTAACTGTGCTAGTGGCATTTGGAACCGGCATTCTTTGAGCCTTTCGAACTGTTTGTCTTTGGGCCAGATCATTCTTAAGGCTACGCTGTGTATAATGATTGCCCACAAGACTGTCAGATGGTTGATTAACATTGCTGGTACTAATCTTAGGCTTAGGCCTCATCTGCTCCGCTAGCTGCTGTACATTTGATAAAGCATTATCCGGCAACTTTTCATCAGACTTTCGCCCGGATCTCACTTTTGATTGGAACGGGTGTGAGGTTGGGAGATGGGGACCGATCTTTCTCCTCTTTCCATTCTGGCTTCTCCTCTGGTTGCGCTGTAGAGGATAAATCCATACTCCCCAAGAAAACCAACTGGGTATTAGAGTTAACTAAGTCTAAACTCTTTTTGATAAGATTTTTTGGGTGGTTTTATTGGTCTTGCTTCTCTTGCATCAGCAAAGGGGTTCTGCGCTGGTAAATGTACCCCTGAGGACTTCACACGCTCTTTTGCATCTTGTTTGGCATCCACGGGTTTGGTTTGAGCAAACTTGGCTTTTACTTTGTCCTTTATTTTGGCCACATCACATGTTTTTTGGTTGCTGATGCATGTTTTTTCAGGAGCAGCTTTCTTGTCGGCTTTGCAGACATCTCCTGAGGGATCATTGCAGCTTCATCTTGCTCTTCCTCATCCATGGAAACTGGAGATCCGGAATCAAACCTCTACACGGATATCTCTCGCCCATCAGCACCAGAAAACAGCTTTAAGACGTGTCAACTTTCCAACCGGCAATGGCAGCCCGTTCTCCTCATAAGACTATGAAATTGCCAGGAACCATGTGCCGGTTCTTTTCCGGAGGCTGCAGATGTACGACAGACTGACCAGGCTCGAGTAACTCCGTTAGAGAAGGATTGATGTCGTCCAAGTTGAGAATATCAGCATCTGACTGCTGTATCTTCTCGATTTCATTCAGATACACTTCATTCATATACACCAGTTCCGTACTCTCAACCTCGGGCCGAGAAATCCTCCGCCTGTTCATCAATACATTGATCATCAAATTCACTCCAGGATCTTTTCTCTCTATTTTCTCTTCTCTCAAAACGCTGGGAAACAACAGAAACGCTTACTTGTTAGCCTCAATCAAATAAAAAATAAGAAACATCTAATATATATATATATATATATATTTGAATAGCCAAAGTCAATGACCTTTCATCCTAGAAAGGTCAATGTAAACAAAGGTCAAGGTCAAAAACGGAAAAAACTATTTTTTGTTACCCTGTATCCTTTTTTTGAACTATAAAGCCGAAATAAATGAGCCTTTAACATAAGCTGAATTAAGCAATGCTGTAACTCCAGGCAAGGTCATTTTTTGAATAAATTTTAAACTACACATTTTTCTTAAACAAAATTTTAACAAAAATAAAATTTACCCGGATTCGCCACGCCCAAGTCAGACTTTTTATTGTGACTTAATTCAAAATAATTATATCTAATAATGCCTAAATTTTCAAGTCTTTGCATCCATTGGTTAACCAGATATACAATCATACATGTCAACAAAGGTCAAAATTAAAAATTTTGAAATTCTAAAACTCGTTCCCTTTTTCGAACTATACAGCCGAAACATCTGAGATTTCGATATAATTGGCCTAAAGTAACGAGGTAAGTGTGTGCAAAAGCGTTTTCCAAAAAATTGTATTCTATATATTTTTTTTTTCAGACAACAAAATGTAAACAAAATGAAAATTTAACCCGGATGTGCCACGCTCACATTTTTTGATGGATACATTTATATGGGGTATGTTTAATTATGTACCAAATCTAAAGCCTCCGAACTTAAAAGATCATGAGATGTGCATTTATTAATGTCAATATATTCAAAAAATCGGGTAAAGGTTTCCAAAATTGCAAAATTTAAAAAAAAATCAAATTTTGCATTAGAATACATTGTGATATATCGTTCGAAAGAGCTCATAAAGCCCATTAAGAATATGCAAAAATGAACTCTCTAGGTTAATTAGGTCACCTGTAGGGGCAGTACAAAGTTGTGAATTTGGCTATTTTCGGACAGCTATAAAACCGGAAGTAGATGTAAATTTCAAAGTATCATCTGATAGCCAAGGTCAATGACCTTTGACTTACTAAAGATCAAGGTCACGAGATACACGCCTTCAAAAATTGAAAAAATTAGACAATCCATTCACAGCTTTTTTGTCGCCATCGACTAAAGTATACTCCAACAAAAAAATTTGACCAATCAAATTCTACCCCGAAGCCCCATTTTGAGTTTCATGAAAAAGTGTCAAATCAAGATGGCGGCCAAAGTATTTTTTTCGGACTAAATTTTATTTTAAAATAGGCTGTAGAATTACGATTAATAACGATAAGCATAATTTCGATGAAATATTTCAATTACACTGCAAGTTATTCAACCGGAAGTGAACAATTTTGAATATGGCAAATTGTTAACATTAGTGACATGCATCTTTTCCTTAAATTTCAGATCAATCCGAAAAAAAATTAAATATAGTTCAAAAATTCGAAATTCGACCAAAAAATGTTGGCTGCCGTTTGGGACTTTCTGGCGAGAATTTATCTACTTTTCAAATTTGTAAAATCATCTTTGACTATGCTGAGACTTAAAAAAACCTGTAATCGATCTCAAAGATTGAAATTGACGTTTACTCCAAAAGAGTGTCCCTCTTTACACAACATTATACATGTAACTTAAAGGAAAAACGCTTTCTTAGACACGATGAAAATTAAACGAAGTAAATCTGTAGTCTCTAATAGTTAATTATTAAACGATTGTCAAGACTAGGTCTTTTTGAATGCGATCCGAAAATTGAAAGCACGTAAAGCATGTGGTGGTGACCGTTTATTAAATGAACTTTTAAAAAATTGTAGCAGCGAACATTTACCTTCTTTAAATTTATTACTTAACAATATTTTAAATTCTGGTTGTTTTCCCTCAGCATGGTGTGAAGGAGATATAGTCCCAGTTTTTAAGAAAAAAGGTGACCCTTACGTTGCAGAAAATTACAGAGGTATAACCCTATTAAGTTGTTTAGGCAAGTTGTTCACACAGATTTTAAACAATAGATTACATAATTTCGATAAATCACATAACAAAATTTCACCAAGTCAATTTGGATTTAGAAAAAACCTATCTACAGCCGATGCCATTTTCATTTTACAAGCTTTAATTAACAGAACCTTTAAAATCAGAAAAAGATTATATTGTTGTTTTGTTGATTACAAAACTGCTTTTGATTCAATACATCGGTGCAGCTTATGGTACAAATTAATCAATGATGGAATAGATGGCAAAATTTTAAAACGTATTCGCTCGTTATATGATAAAGTTAAATGGTGATTTGTCGGAGTTTAATTGTAATACTGGATTATTCCAGGGCGAAATATTATCTCCCATACTTTTTTCACTATATATAAATGATGTAGAATCGCATTTCTTTTCTGATAATTGTCCTTCAGTTTCATTGTTCTATTTGAATATTTTTCTTTTAATGTATGCTGATGATAAGGTTTTAATCGCAGAAACGCCAGATGGTCTCCAAAATTTACTGAATTCATTAGAAAAGTATACTTCCACATGGAAATTAACTGTAAATATACCAAAAACTAAAATACTTGTTTTTCGAAATGGTGGCAAACTGAAAGGTAATGAAACCTGGACATATAAAAATCATACATTGGAAATCGTTAACGAATTTGTATATCTTGGCATTTTATTCAACTTTAATGGAAAATTTTCTAAAACTCAAAAAAACATTTCGGAGAAGGGGAAAAAAGCGTTATACTCTGTTTTTAAAGTATGCAATGATAATTATTTTAATATAGAGACCAAGCTTGCTGTTTTTGATACCTATATTAGCAGTATTCTGAATTATGGGGCTGAAATTTGGGGATTTCATAAAGCGACTAATATTGAAGTGATTCATTCTAATTTTTGTAAAAAACTCTTAAATGTCAGACAAACCACAAATAATGATATGATGTATTATGAATTAGGTAGATATCCAATGTATATATTACGTAGAATTAGAATTTTTAAGTATTTTTTTAAACTACGATCAACTGATAATGTTTTACTTAGATCTTGCCTGTATGAAATGATTAATTTTAATGATATCTGGGTCCAAAATGTTAAAAAGGAGTTAAATGATATTGGTTTGGGGTATTTATGGGAGGGGAATTGCTGTGATAAATATACTTTTTTGATAACTAAACAAAGTATTCTTGACGTTTTTAAACAATCATGTTTTGAAAATATATGTACTGCTGTATCAACACCTTATTTCAAATTTCAATCTCCAATTTTATCTAAATGAACCTATTAAGTACAAATACATTCAACATATAGCTAAATTAAGATAATCAGCACATAATTTAAATATTGAAACTGGAAGATTCAAAAATATTGAAAGAAACGAGAGAAAATGCACCCTTTGCAACCTGTCAGAAATAGAAAACGAATACCATCATACATTAATCTGTCCATTTTTTAAAGACATTCGAATTATATACCTTAAAAAATATTACTATGTTAACCCAAGTTTTTTAAAATTGATACAACTATTGTCTGTAAATAATGTAAAAGAGTTATCGAAACTGGGTCTGTTCTTATTTTTATGTAACCAAAGAAGAAATGAGACTTCACTTAACTAATTAAATTTTGATTAGTTGAGTGAACATTTTCATTTCTTCTTTGAAACAAATTAGGGTTATCTCTCTCAAGCTGTAATTGTGTAAATATCTGTATATATTTGTATATGTCATTATGTATTATGTATTCTGTACCTTGTGTCTGATGAGCATATTAGCTCAAAGAAATAAAGAATTGAATTGTCTATACAATACTCATGAATCCGTCTTAGATTCCTCTAAACTAATTATCGTTGATTGGGTCTTATAACATTCAAGGTATGCTGTAATAATGGTTGCTTATCGTTGATCATGGCACAAGCCTAGGCCTACATCTACCTTAAACACCCAATAGATGCTGGGTTTTCAACTGGTTTCACCAAATGTCCCCGATTAACAACGAGGAAATGATCGTATGCCCTGAATTGTCTGCGGAAGTAATTAAAAACATGCAATTTCGAAGCACGATAAAGTCACTTTGGGCATTGGACATACCAAGAAAATTACCTATTTTATTTTTAGGCCTTTAGCTAGCAGTTTGTGTCTCCTTGAAAATATCCAAATGTCCCCAGTTAGGGACATGTACCCCAAGTTGAAAACCCAGGCCATAGATTGTAGGATATACCTAAGAAGATACTCAAGAACATTTCGATTAACGTAGTCCAAGTACAGGTTATGTAAATTCCTGTTCACCCGCCTGTGCTTTGGAGACGGGGGTGGCGCTTCTTCACCAGCTGTGATGCTGGCGATTTTCCTTTGCTGCAAACCATCCTCTGCCTTCAGAGCTTTTAACAGTTTCCAGATGTTCGGATGTCTCTCGTGAAGCGAAGAGGTAAAGGTGTTATGCCATCCTTCAAGGCTGTTGTTTGTTCTGGGGAAGTCTTCATCCATCCTTTCGCACTCGTTCCATTAACTGGATACAGTGGATCAACACGAATCCCAGCCCTCATTTGCCCGATGTAGATTTGTTCAAAGTAATCTAGTATCGGGCCAGCATGTAGAAATATTTCGTCAAAAAACATTGACATCATCTTCGGGAACGAAAGCTAGGGCGGGGAGCATCCTGATGTTCTGTCTAAATAGGGCATCGTTATTGTACTGCTGTACGACGTACGAGTCCGTGCTGTTGAACATGTTTATACACATTTTGATGACAAATGGAATAAGCATCCCTTCCAGGTCGTGATAGAATGTTGCTTCCAGAGCGTTAAACATGCTCCTCTCGAAATCAGTCGATGTATTAAGAGGGCCCAAATGCGCATGAATGATAGCTTGGCAGATCGGCCTCCTATGGGCAAAGACTACGATACATGTATGTAGGCCTACTGTCCTTTTCAGGTTTCCTTGACCGATGATTTTTTGCGATTACTTCGCTATTTACCAATCAATTTTAATAATTTAGGTAAAATCGGATTAACGTTTAGACTTATGTCTGTAAAAACATATCTGGTTGGTTCAATGAAAAGTGAATAAAAAAACAAAAAAAAACCTATGAATAGATTCGTCCACTCATTGAGCCTTCAAATTTGATGTTGAAAATCGCGAAAATGATTAGGATTTGATTCATGTCAATTAATTTATAAATTAAAACAAAATCTGTTCTATAGAATAAGCCCTAAATTATTAAAATCGGTTTGGAAATAGCAAGGTAATCGAAAAATTCATCGGTCAAGAAACTTGAAACAGACAGAATATTGTTTGAATTATGACATACTAATAAAGAAACCAAGTACTAACGATCCGAACCGCAAAAGACATTTTGACGAAGCATAGGTAACAGCTTATGAACTTATCACATGATGAATTATATCATAATGAAAAGTGGTATCAGGTGTCTAAGCATACCCTGCCTGGCGCCACACCCGTCCTAGCTGTTAAACATACACAAAACAAACTACAAAGCAAGAACATAAAAAAGCGTCAGACTCAATCAGTACGCAATCAATCAATCAACGAGGAAGCATAATGAGTGCCTGTCACCATATTGTTATGCTTTATGAAATATAGAAATATTGAATTGAAATTGGATGTTGCATTAATTGATCAGCGAATCATGATGAACTCAACTTTACTGTAGGTTATGCATAGTTCACGGGTCACACCAACGGCGAATGCCGCGTTTTAAATCGACCAGCAAAGCGCCATAACTTTTTCAAGTAATGCTAGGCTATGATAAGCTCTGAGACGAATTGGTTACGCTTTGGGGACGAATTATTTCCCGATTTGATCAGGTCTTGTTACGCTCCGATACGATCATTAAACTATGTTGTGCATTGTATTCTGATCTCACTAACCTTCCTCCTTTCCTGTATGTAAGGTCTGGGGGTAAAGGCAAAGCGGATAGGAAAAGGGAAGATACCAAGGGTGGACGTGGGTGGGTACTCGAAAGACTCGTAACTAATTCTACCAAGCTTTCGAAACTGTAAAATAGTAGAAAGGATTGAGCATCTACAAGTGCTATATAGCATACAACCTGCTGTCTAGTAAGGTTTGTACATAACCTTAGCTTCAAATAATCTTATAGCGCCTGATCCATACACCTGTAAGGGGGGTTGGGTGGCAAGTGATATTATTAATCAGACACATGACCCATACCGGCTAAGGGGAAGATAAGTGAGAACAGTGCACTTTGTGTCATAACTATACATGTAAACTTATAGTTATGACACCAGGTAAGTCCACTGATGTATCATAATCCCTGCTACAGATAAATCTTTATAATTGTTGTTTTTATTTTATATATCCAAAACAATGTGTAAATAATACTGATAATTATTTTTCATTGTATTTATGTTTGTGTCCCCAAGGAATGAATGTTAGTTTGGACCATGTCACTTTGAAGTAATGTACCTGATTAGAATCAGACTGATCCATATAAAATAAAAGACATACATGTAATTACTAATATTACTTTTTATTATTGTACCCCCATCAAATCCAAGAAACGGCCATACTCCTTCATAGTAAAGCAATTCAGACAGGAACTGGAACCCAAATACTTCTGGCAAGAAAATCTCACACCCATCTAACAAACTGACAATATGCCGAAATATAATTTAAAAAAATGTATTAAACTGTTATTGAGAACTGCATACCTGAATTTGTTTGGTAACATATATTGTAAGGAAAATAAATCCTGATATTTCAAAGTGCCAGCAACTGTATCATTTTAAAATGTTTTCGTCTACGTATTATACAGGAGGTTTTAAAAACCTTTTATGTTTATCAAAAATCTTGAAAATGTGTAGCGAGGAGATAGTCAACTATTTCTAAATGGCATATCCGTATTTTGTAAACAAAACGGTAGAATACCTGCCTTTTCTCTACATGGCGTGACCTTTTTGAGACTCGCTGAAATTCCGATTGTAAATCTATTTTTTTCTTCTTCAGAATTTCCAGACTTACCGTTCAATATTATTCCAAGTAAACCCCTACAGCAGCTCTCTTTGGATAATGGTTTTAGATACTTAGTTTTATTTACAAGCTTATTGCCTTGTAAGCGATATAGATAGATAGATAGTTTTATTCTCTTGTACGACCCCTTAAGAGGTAAATGAGAAATATAAACATGTTTAACAATTATCAATTAGATGACGACAATATATCGGGTGGGCCTAAAGTAATGTCCCAACTTTTGACCTTCACTTTTTTTCAAAGCATTTACTCAAATGGACTGAAATTTTGCATATGATTAGTTTATTATATTGTCTACCTTTGGGGCGAGTTTGAGTGATATAGCATCATTATCCTTTAAAGGGCATATAAAACTAAATCAGAAGTCGAAAAAAACAATGCCGGAGTCTTCTGAAATCATCCTTGCATGTGCATGGTGTCACCTGTCAATCAAGTGTCATATGGGATGTTCGTGGGTTTGAGGCGGCAAAGACTGAACGATAACACCAGTGTTTTCCAGGAAATTCTCTTACTATACGTCTTCCTCTCCATCCTTTCTCAACAAAACATGTTTTAATAAATTCCCGATCAGCACTACTGTAAACCATGTTGTTAGCTAGGGGTATAAAATCTAGCTGGGAAGTTTATGTTTTAACATCATCTAGGCCCTCTGTCTAGACATTTTGGCACCTCAAACCCACGAACATCCCATATGACACTTGATTAACAGGTGACACCATGGCACCATGCACATGCAGGGATGATTTCAGAAGACTGTCCGGCATTGTTTTTTTCGACCTCTGATTTAGTTTTGTATGCCATTGAAAGGTTAATGATGCTATATCATTCAAACTTGCACCAGAGGTAGATAATATCATAAACTAATCATATGCAAAATTTCAGTCCATTTGAGTAAATGCTTTGGAAAATACTGAAGGTCAAAAGTTGGGACATTACTTTAGGCCCACCCGATATATTCACAGTTTCAATCATTATATAATAGCATAAATACATTAAAGAAAATAATCATAAATGACCAATTATTAATTGCATGAATTTTGCCAAGTTTGAAAGTTGTCTTTTACTAGTGCAAGAGAATAATTGGTTAAATTTATCAGTATTTGGTTTAGTGTAATAATAGGGTTTGATGTACAATTTACGTTTATTATTCAAGGTCTGACAATTCAACACATAATGATACTCATCAGGGCAGTCACTGCCACATAATGCAACCAATGCATTACATTAAAGATGGTCTTTTCAAGGACAGTCGGGAATACCTGAACTACATTTAAAAAAATTCAAAACTTTTTGGGGGATAATGTTCATTGCCATGGTAACGAAATTGGATAGGAATATTAAAGTTGGCACCTTTTTAAATTTAAGGCAAATAATACCGTTTTTGTGCGTAATTTTCAAAAACGTGAACATGAGAGGTAAATACAGCGAACCGTCATTACAACGTGATCACATCTGGCCAATTAGACGTTAGTATCGCGCATTCTCAGCGACAAGCAGAAGCATAAGTCGGGAATCCCCATATAATTGAAGCCCTTGAACCTATTTCTAGAATATGTAAATGAGTTGACACTTGTTTATTTTATGACATTTGACATAAGGATTTTCTCCATCAATGATGGCGTTCGGCGTTCTGAGTAGAAACAACAGTCAAAGAATTTTTTTTTTTTCTAATGTCTTGCTGACTGGGCTCGCGACAATCGTAAAAAATCGTATTGTGACACTTTGATTACTATATTTTATTGATTTTGAAGGGAATAAATAGATTTGTACATCTATTAAAACCATAACAAAATTAAAAATTTTCATCTACTTCAACATTATTGTGGTTTTCCATGGATTTACATCTGCCGACATAAGACCCGCTTTGATGTGACGGGTCACATGTGTTCTCGTGTTAATTTTCTAAATGTTTTTACTTTCACCTTTTATGTAAATAATTTCATACCCTACACGGAGTCGTAAGTTGCAATATCTTTGAATTGAATTTAATCATTTTTATTATTGAATCCCATCCATGATTTCCCCTGCTTGAAAATTTGAAACTCTGAACATTCGTGACACTTACCGTAAAACAAGTGGTTGCCTAGCAAGATACGCCCACTTCCCTGATAAATTTGTAATATATCTCAAGGGCACTCGATAATCTGTGTTAAATCGTACTAAAAATCTAACCTGTTAACAATTTGAATCTTTAAATAAAAAAATTAAACTAGAACCATGAATGGTACCATGCAGTGCGCATCCGGTTTCCTCCATTGGTGAAAAGTGACATCTTTCAATCCATGTTGTTAGGTTTACAGAAGAAAGCAAATTTTAAAACGCACAATTGTGAATTCGGTAGTGAAAAGTTGAATAACCAGTTCACACACGGTAGTCAAAGGTGAAATAAACATTTCTTGTTCGGTAGTGAAAAGTAATCTGATTAAAAAAAAGGCGTAATCACAGTTTGATATACATCAGTGGAAAACGCATATCACAAAATTTCTAAGATTTGTAAAAAAGTTCTGAAGGGCAAAAAGGACACATGAAAGAGCCAAATCTCAATTTAGAAACGGACTGCAAAGCATTCAGACTTCGTAGTTTGAAATACAGATCGAAATTTATCAATCCATAATTCGTTCAAAGAAAATATATATTAATGTTTCTTTTAAAACTGTTAAAATGTAAAAAAGTACATTTATGATATACGTATCGCCCAAACGCAAGTTAATGGCAGAGGGCGATCGCCCAAACGCGGCTTTATGTCAAAATGTAGTACTCTCCCTTCAACTGAAATTTGAATTTAATATTTTACAAGCAGATGGAATAACTAATTTTCAAAATTCAAAAGGCACTATTTTCATTTAAAAATATTGTGTTGTATATAATTGAAAAAGTAGATTTAGCATAATTAGATTGTGAAAGAATTTGTGACGTACTTGAATTAGGTCACGTGTCAGAGCTCTTTAAAGTTAAAAACTGCAATTTTCAAATGGATATAAAACCGGAAGTAAACATCGGAAAACCTAAATGAAAGTATCCGTGCATAGGTATCGTCAATGGCAATGAATTGGTTTCAGGTCACTTGGTCACCAGAGGTCAAGGTCACGAGATATGAGCCTTTAAAGTTTTGACAATTACTGATTTATCTTAACCGGAAATTAACATAAATCAGAATTGAAATTCAAAAATCGGCTTCTCATGTTTTGGTAGCAATCGACTGTAGATTCCAAAGACATCAGAGTTATGCAAATTCCATTACACCCTGAGGCCCCATTTTGCGTTTTATGAAAATATACCATTTCAAGATGGCGACTGATCTGTTACATCCGGGTCAAATTTTATTATTTGTATACTTTTGTGTCTGTATTACAAACATACTGCAAAATGAATTTTTCGAATATCTTCAAAATTCCGGAAGTTGAAATTTTAACTTTAAGAGCAAATGACGTCACAACCGGAAGTGATACTAAATTTTTGAAAACATATTTTTGTTCGCCATCAAAATGTCTATCTATCCGTAAGTTTTCAGAACGATCGAAATAAAATTTGAAAAAAATACGCATATTTTCAATGGAAATTGGCACAAATTTTTCAAACTTTAAAAGGCGGAATTTTTATTCAAATGTATTGTGTCGTATATCATTGGAAAGAGCAGACAGAGCATAGTAAAACGGTGAAAGAAAATAAGACATATGTAAATTAGGTCACGTGGTAGAGCTGTTTAAAGTTAAAAATGGCAATTTTCAAACGGCTATAAAACCGGAAGTAAACCTTGGGCATCTGAAAACAATATGTCAATGGATACATCTCCTCAAGGGCAATAATTTTTGTACAGGTCATTAGGTCAAAAAAGGTCAAGGTCACGAAATATGGGCCTTGAAAGTTTTGACAATTACTGATTTATTTTTACCGGAAATTAGAAAATTTCAGAATTAAAATTCAAAAATCCGCTTCCCATGTTTTGGTCGCAATCGACTAGAGATTGCATAGACATTATAATTATGCAAATTCCATAACACCCTGAGGCCCCATTTTGCGTTTTATGAAAATATACCATTTCAAGATGGCGACTGATCTGTTACATCCGGGTCAAATTTTATGATTTGTATACTTTTGTGTCTACATAACAAACATACTGCAAAAAGAATTTTTCGAATATCTTCAAAATTCCGGAAGTTAAAATTTCAACTTTGAGAGCGAATGACGTCAAAACCGGAAGTGATATCGAAATTTTGAAAATTGCTAATTGTTTGCAATCAAAATGTATATATATATATGTAAGTTTTCAGGTTGATCAATATAATATTGCAAAAGTTGAAAAAGTGGTCAAGAAAAAGTGCTCCAAAAGTCAGCAAGATTTTTCTCAAAATGATATTGTTAAACTTTTGTCTCGTGGACAATCGATTAGAGAAATATGCAAAGTCAGTCCGATCAAAATCGGTTGAAAAATAAAGGAGATAATGGCCAAAACATCAAAACCCATATGTTCTCATACCTCATTTCCGGTTGGTAGGGCATGCGTCATTTTACATTTAAACAATACCGAGCAGTAGATTATCGTGGGAAATCATGAGAGATTTTATGTGGCATGTGTAGTTTTGGCTGGGCGCTCTGACCAGAAAGTGAAAAAAAAAAAAAAAAACTAGAACCATGAATGGTACCATGCAGTGCGCATCCGGTTTCGTCCATTGGTGAAAAGTGACATCTTTTAATCCATGATGTCAGGTTTACAGAAAAAAGCTTGTTTTACATTAAAATGCAGAAGGTACAAAATTTTAAAACGCACAATTTTGAATTCGGTAGTGAAAAGTAGAAAAACCAGTTCACACACGGTAGTCAAAAGTGAAATAAACATTTCATGTTCGGTAGTGAAAAGTCATCTGATTAAAAAAGGCGTAATCACAGTTTGATATACATCAGTGGAAAACGCATATCACAAAATTTCTAAGATTTGTAAATAAGTTCTAAAGTGCAAGAAAGGACACATGAAAGAGCCAAATCTCAATTTAGAAACGGACTGCACAGTATTCATACTTCATAGTTTGAAATACAGATCGAATTTTATCAATACATATTTCATTCAAAGAAAATATATCTTAATGTTTCTTTTAAACAGTTACAATGTAAAAAAAGGACATTAATGATAACGTATCGCCCAAACGCAAGTTAATGGGAGAGGACGATCGCCCAAACGCAGCTTTGTCAAAATGTAGTTCTCTCCCTTCAACTGAAATTTGAATTTAATATTTTACAAGCAGATGGAATAACTAATTTTCAAAATTCAAAAGCCGCTATTTTGATTTTAAAATATTGTGTTGTATATAATTGAAAAAGTAGATTTAGCATAATTAGATTGTGAAAGAATTTGTGACGTACATGAATTAGGTCACGTGTCAGAGCTCTTTAAAGCTAAAAACTGCAATTTTCAAATGGATATAAAACCGGAAGTAAACATCGGAAAACCTAAATGAAAGTATCTGTGCATAGGTATTGTCAATGGCAATGGATTTGTTTCAGGTCACTTGGTCACCAGAGGTCAAGGTCACAAGATATGATCCTTTAAAGTTTTGACAATAACTGATTTATCTTAACCGGAAATTAAAATAAATCAGACTTGAAATTCAAAAATCGGCGCCTCATGTTTTGGTAGCAATCGACTGTAGATTCCAAAAACATCAGAATCATGCAAATTTCATTACACCCTGAGGCCCCATTTTGCGTTTTATGAAAATATACCATTTCAAGATGGCGACTGATCTGTTACATCTGGGTCAAATTTTATTATTTGTATACTTTTGTGTCTATATTACATACATACTGCAAAAAGAATTTTTCAAATATCTTCAAAATTCCGGAAGTTGAGATTTTGACTTTGAGAGCCAATAACTTCAAAACCGGAAATGATACAAAAATTTTGAAAACATATTTTTGTTCGCCATCAAAATGTCTATCTACTTGTAAGTTTTCAGAACGATCGAAATAAAAATTGAAAAAAACACGCACAGTTTCAATGGAAATTGACACAAATTTTTCAAACTTTAAAAGGCGGAATTTTGATTCAAGTATATTGTGTTGTATATCATTGGAAAGAGCAGACATAGCATAGTACGACGGTGAAAGAAAATAAGACATATGTAAATTAGGTCACGTGGTAGGGCTGTTTAAAGTTAAAAATTACAATTTTCAAACGGCTATAAAACCGGAAGTAACCATTGGGCATCTGAAAAAAATATGTCATTGGATACATCTAATCAAGGGCAATAACTTTTGTACAGGTCACAAAGTCACAAAAGGTCAAGGTCACAAAATATGGGCCTTGAAAGTTTTGACAATTACTGACTTATTTTTTCCGGAAATCAGAAAAATTCAGAATTGAAATTCAAAAATCGGCTTCCCATGTTTTGGTCGCAGTCGACTGTTGATTACATAGACATAAAAATTATGCAAATTCCATAACACCCTGAGGCCCCATTTTGCGTTTTATGAAAATATACCATTTCAAGATGGCGGCTGATTTGTTACATCCGGGTCAAATTTTTTGATTTGTATACTTTTGTGTCTACATAACAAACATACTGCAAAAAGAATTTTTCGAATATCTTCAAAATTCCGGAAGTTGAAATTTCAACTTTGAGAGCGAATGACGTCAAAACCGGAAGTGATATCGAAATTTTGAAAATTGCTAATTGTTTGCAATCTAAATGTCTATATATATGTAAGTATTCAGGTTGATCAACATAAAATTGCAAAAGTTTAAAAAGTGGTCCAGAAAAGGTGCTCCAAAAGTCAGCAAGATTTTTCTCAAAATGATATTGTTAAACTTTTGTCTCGTGGAGAATCCATTAGAGAAATAGGCAAAGTCAGTCCGATCGAAATCGGTTGAAAAATAAAGGAGATAATGGCCAAAACATCAAAACCCATATGTTCTCATACCTCATTTCCGGTTGGTAGGGCATGCGTCATTTTACATTTAAACAATACCGAGCAGTAGATTATCGTGGGAAATCTTGAGAGATTATATGTGGCATGTGTAGTTTTGGCTGGGTGCTCTGACCAGAAAGTGAAAAAAAAAAGTCATTTGCAAAACAAAGCAGTGCGTTCGCTAGAACGCACTGCAAAAAAAAAAAAAAAATTTGCAAAACAAAGCAGTGCGTTCGCTAGAACGCACTGCAATAAAAAATTTGATTTATATCGTTTTGACTAAGTCAAGGGCAATAACTCTGTTTAACCCTTTCAGATCAGTAGTGGAACAATTTTACCTAGACTAGATTTAACAAAATAATTCTAAGTAAAAGCCAAGTTGTTGGTTTTGATGTTGCTTTGCCTTGTTCTGTTTTTTGACTTAACCATGTCATATTTGAATTTTTGAAACTCTTTTGTTTAAAAGTCTCTTGTCTCATGGGTATCTCATTGAAAATAGTGATGGGCAATAAGAGAAGAATTTGGTTCAGGAAGATATTGAATATAGCGAAAGCATCAACAACATCAGAACTTGACTTAAACCTATCATTTGTTATTGACTAAAGAAGTGATAGATTTATCCAGTAAACTTTCCATAGAATCTTTGGCATTAGCATTGAATGATAGTCCAGTTGGAAATAACCGACCGTTTTCTTCTAAATCATGCTGCAGATTCTGAACAGACTCTTTGTAATACCAATTTCTCTCAGTTTATCAAGTGTATAAAGAATGGCGGGTTGAATTCTAGAAAAATCAACGATATTGGACTGAACATTATTTAAAGTTGGCAAGACATCCTTCAAAATATACAAGATTCTTAAGAAGCGTAAAGATGTTATATTTTTCAACAAACCACAAGCAGTTGCATCTTTCTCTAAAGGGCGAAGTGTGTGGATTACTGGCACCAAATCCGAATGTACACTTGCTACACATTTGCCAAAACACAACCATCTTGTTTTGCAAGCCTTTTAGAGCATTTTTACAAGAATGCTATTACAGTTTTCAGACAATTGTGAATTTAACTTTTTCCATTCGAGTTGGATCTTAAGATATATTGAAAGTTTTTTTTTGAATTTTTTTTAACATGTACCACAATTGCCTTAAGATGTCTTGGACGTCTTCAATAGATTTTATTCATTTGAATCGCAACAAGCAAGGGATAATTTGTGGCATATACAGTGTATGTTTATTAATTCGTTTGATATTTCCCTTAATTAGGAGGCAAGGTCATTGTTTTTACCGGTCATAACAGCAGCTCCATCAGAGACCAATCCCTTAAGTTTTTTTTAGTGACAAATACAATTTCTCAAAAGATTGACAAGTATATAAGTAAATAAGAACAAATTAAGTTATAAATACCTAGGTGTTGTCTTTACGCCTAAGTTGGTATGAACCAAATGTAAAGAAACTCTAGCTTTACAATCCACCAAAGCATGGAATATTGTAAAATATCTCAATCGAAAATTAAATGGAATACCAATTAGTACAGCAATAGAAATCTTCGATAAAATGCTCACCCCAATACTTCTCTATGGGGCAGAAATATGGGGTCACACATATTCACCAGCTATAGAAAATTTTCAAATACGTTATCTATAAAATATACTTAAAACTCCCAAAATATGCATGTAATGCCGCTGTTCTTGGAGAATTTGGAAGCCAACCTTTATTTTGTCAGTATTCGGTGAAATGTATCAAATATTGGTTAAAACTGTTAGAATTAGATAATAAGAGATTACCCAGAAATGTATATATTATGTTATATAACCAAGACCAACATGGTAGAACTAATTGGGTTACAAATGTTAAACATTTGCTATATAGGCATGGTTTAGGATATTCGTGGGAAAACCCAAGTATTGGAAACATAGACATATTCATATCATTGTTCAAACAAAAGATGGCTGATTGTTGTATGCAAAACTGGAGAAATACTATCAATGAAAATTCTTTACTTAAAGATTATTATGTATATAAATCTGCACTAGAACCAGAAAAATATCTCTCTAACTATAGTATAATAGGGCTTTAATATGTAAGTTGAGATGCTTTGGTCATGATTTACAAGTTGTTAAAGGTAATTGGCAGAATATCCCCCTTGAAAATAGAAGTGTGTATTTTGTAACAGAAATGAAATAGAAACTCATTTCCATCTCTTGTTTGTATGTCCTCTCTATGAAGGTTTACGAGATGTATAATTAGCTCCCTACATCAATACCGCAACAAATAAGTACAAAATCCAATAAAAACTATATTATACATGATGATATTCAACTAGCCCAGCTCTACGGAGGAGAGTCTAACCGAAAACGTTGCGAGATGAATATTATACATCGCCTTGGAACCTTAGCACCTGAAGGGATGAACAAACAGTTCTCCTATTTAAATTAATCTACCCTTGACATTCATTTCGCATTTCCTCGACCTATATTTTTTCTTTCTTTTTTTATACCGATTATCTCCCTTGAAATATTTTTTTTATTACCTTAAATTAGTTAAGTTTCCTATTTTTGTCAGATTGGTGTCGTTTCTCTTAGGGAAAGGACCTAGGGGAGGTGCGGGTAAGTTGAGCCATGGTTTAAGTTGAGCCACCTTCATCAACTCCTAAAATAAGGGAGGTAACTCTCTTTTCCTACCATGTGCTTAACAACTAGTCATGTGACATAGACAAAGTCAACTTAAAAGAGCCTTGTGCAGACAATCTGGTAAGTTTTGCTACAAAAAGCTTTTTTAGCACGATAAAGTAATTTTTTGCAATTGACTAACCCAGTCTCAATAGGCTTCTTTATTATAATCTAAAATCTTTCAAAATTATGCATAGATCAGCTAAACTACCATGTTATGTTTCCTGAGACAAATGTTTGATCCGCCATTGTTACTGTGGATGCACTGAGGTCATAAAGTTCAAATGTCAAAATGGTAGAAGTTGTGCCATCAACAAAAGTCAAGTTGAGCCATGGCACAACTTATCCCGAAATATAAACAGAAGCAGCATGTTTTGACTAACTGTTATTGTTTTCCTTTTCAGAGTTTATGATGCCAAAACCCTATCTAAGAAAAACTAATCGTGGAAAAACCCCAAGAATTACATTCCAAAATGCTTCTGCTGCTGTCAAGGAAGGAATGTCATTACGTTCAGCAGCAAGAACTTTTGGCATAAATCGCATGACTCTTCAACGCTATATTTACAAATTGTCTTATAATCCCATGCCTGATATAAATTATGAAAAGCTGATAGAAAGCAAGAAGGTATTCAGTGCAGAGCTAGAAACAGACCTAGCTAACCATATTAAAAATCTTGCAAGGCAATTCCATGGACTCAGCAAGAGTAAATGTCTTAAACTGGCCTTCGAGTTTGCAAAGTCCAATAATGTAAAGCGACCAGAAAGTTGGGATAAAAACCAAGAAGCTGGACAAGATTGGTGGCTCCAATTCAAACACAGACACCAGTTATCTATCCGGACACCTGAAGCAACATCAAGGGGACGTGCATCTGCATTTAACAAGCATAATGCTAACCAGTTTTACAGTAATTTACAAGAAGTCATGGAAACCCACAACTTCAATCCTAGTCATATATATAATACTGATGAAACTGGTTGCACTACCGTTCAGAAACCTAAAAAAGTAGTAGCTCAACAAGGTGTAAAACAATTAGGCTCCATTACCTCAGGGGAGAGGGGAGAACTTGTGACAGCTGTGTACACAGTGCGTGCTGATGGAGTGGCTTTACCGCCAATGCTGATTTTCCCACGGGTGAATTATAAAGATTACTTTATACGTGGTGCTCCTCCTGGTTCAGTTGGAGTTTGTACCAGAACTGGTTGGATAAACGAAGAGCAGTTCGTGAGATATTTAGAACACATTATTGAATTTTCAAAGTGTTCTAATGACAACAAAATTTTGCTGATTTTAGATAATCACGAGTCTCATATCACACTACAAGCAATTGATAAGGCAAAGGAAAATGGGATAGTTATGCTAACAATACCACCCCACACCTCTCACCGTCTCCAACCACTTGATGTAGGTGTTTTCTACTCTTTCAAGAATGCATATAATAAAGTTTTGGATCACTTTATGCGCACATATCCAGATACTAATATATCAATCTATGACATACCAGCCTTTGTTAATGAGGCTCATCTATCTGCCATGACACCGAGAAATATAACTTCTGGTTTTCGTAAAACAGGTATCTATCCCTTCAACAACAACATCTATTCAGACGATGATTTTGCTCCAGCAGAGGTAACCGATAGACCATTGGTTTCTGATAACATCTCGATATCTGCTGTTAATGATGCAGTCCATTCAAGTGCAGATGCTGAGGTAGACACTGCGCAGCAAGGTTCACCAACACAACAGGTTGTAAGCACTAACAATTTAAACAATAGCACAACCATTCACAATAATCAAGTTGCATCAACTTCATATATTCCTCCATCTGAAATCTTACCCCTACCAAAAGCAGGTCCGAGAAAAACAAATAATCAAACAACAAGAAGAAGAGGATCAACTAAGATACTAACAAATACTCCAGTTCGTAATGAAATAGCCACAACTTTAAAACTGAGAGAAGAACGAAATAGTAAAAAGGGTGTTGTAAGGAAAGTCCTGCAAGAGAAAGCAGCACCACAGAAGAAGAAGAAAAAACAAGA
This sequence comes from Lottia scabra, assembly GCA_029955415.1. Lineage (NCBI taxonomy): Eukaryota > Metazoa > Mollusca > Gastropoda > Lottiidae > Lottia > Lottia scabra. The sequence goes on along the minus strand of JARJEI010000003.1, from coordinate 23,037,751 downwards.
AATAGTCAGCAGTTCTGACTCTGAGACTGATACCAAAGTACAATATATGGATTCTGAGACCGAAGATGATCCAGATGATGAAATTATGGAGGGCGACTTTGTTATAGTGAAGGTCATGGGAAAAGTTAGAGGTTTTCAATACATTGCAAGAGTAGATTTGGTTGAAGATGACATTCTCTCTGGCGTTTTCTTGAAAAGGGTTAATGCACGAAGTAATGAAGTTCCAGCATTCATCATAAACAGCGATGATGAGGCGTCTTTTGAAAGGGAAGATGTGATTTTTAAGCTTCCCAAGCCAAATATAGTCGGTGGAACATCCAGGCTGTCTAATCAATTTACTTTTCCAAAAATGAATTTGAGTAAATTTGAGTTAAAATAGAAATCATTCAGACGATTGAAGTCTCTGACGAGTTGTTGTCGGTCTTGTATTTACTTTGTTGTAAATTTTATTGTTTTTAATTTTTGTTCACCATTTTAGTTATATAATAATAAAAGTGTTCTAATTTTGATGATGGCTCAACTTAATCTATGAGATGACACAACTTATTCTGATGTAAGTGCAAGTTGTGCCATCTCAGTCAAAATATTAAAAAATGTCCAAAAAAATTTCTTATGAATTTAGAGTTTTCAACTAAGGCATGATTGTCACATACAGTATAGTGTTTAATATGATAAGTTGCATTTACCTCCTAGAGGCTACCATATATCAGGAACGTCTCTTTTGCAAATATTGGCTCAACTTACCCATACCTCCCCTATCTCGCCTGGATTAGTCCCGAAACGTAGCTACATTTACTCTCATATTATATCGACTTTTTACCTACTATTTGCACGTTCTCGTGTATTTATTTTTTCCTAAATTGCTTGTAATAGACAAGACTTTGTACGCTTACGCAGCATTGTGTTATCTTCGTAGCCAGTACAGATTTTATCATATTAGTATTTTTAATCATCCATTTTTAACACTGTTGTGTAAAGCGTAATCGAGCACTGATGTGGAATTTGCGCGATAAATCAAACTATTACTATTACTATTACTACGATGACAAGTCAATATCGGTTGTATTAGTAGCGGCTAAGTGCAGGGTAGCTCCTTTAAAGGCACTTTCGATTCCGCGACTTGAACTTTGTGGTGCAATCTTAAGATTAAGACTTTCTATTACCATTCGTGATGTACTCTATATTTCAAAAGACTAAGCTTTGTCTTGGTCTGATAGTCAGAATGGATCCGTGGCGAATCGCGTAACTACAAACCATTTGTTTCGCATAGAGTTAGCGAAATACACGAGTCTTCAAACCCTATACATTGGTGCTGGTTCAGCAACTCGGGGACTCTCAGTTTCTGAACTAATAAACTGTGAATTGTGGTGGCATGGCCCCAACTTTTTAAAACAAGACGCTTCGCTATGACCTGTTTCCGCCAATTTCGAACTCCCAGACCAGAAGCTAAAGAGGAAGTTCGTGAAAATCAGTCCGCAACATTCGTCACCGTGCCAAAAGTAGTAGAATTTGGAAGACTTGATCCATCGAGATACTCAAATTGGCTTAAATTAGTTCGTGTTACAGCTTGCATGGTTATTTCGGTTTATTAACAATTGTCACAAGTCTAAAAACTCAATCCAAGTTCAGTATTTGGAAAGTCATGAGTTAAATGCCAGTGGGCCAAATAATTGTCCGGGGGGGGGGGGGGGGCTACCAGCACATACCATCTGTATTTGACATTATACGAAAATTTCAAAGTGGGGGGGGGGGGGGGGGCAAGGCCGGACCAGCCTAAATTCTGGGGGGGGGGGGGGTATTGTTGTAGGCGACATTGTCTTAGTTATAGATCCACAATCGGCTCGTGGTAAGTGGCCTATAGGCAAAATTATCAAAGTGTACCCCGTATTAGATGGTCACGTTCGTGTTATCGATATTAAGGAAGGCGACATAGAGTATAGACGAAATATAAATCGTTTATGTCCATTAGAGGTGTGCATATCAACTCCTGGTGTATCGGCTTGAGTTGTATGTTCTGTTCTAATGGCGGTTTATATCACTAGTGCTCGGGGTGATATATCGTTAAGTATCTCTGTTTATAATAATTTGTGTGCTTATTATTAGTTTTCGAAGTGAAAATCGTATGATATAATGAATATCGTGTGTTATATCACTAGTGTATCGGTGTGATTTATTCGTAGACTCGTTCGTATAAGATTGGAACATTCCTATAGTAATCGTTCATGGAGGATCATCGAAATCTAGAGACGAAATCTACATCTATTGGAACAATATTACTGTGTATGTAGATAGGACTATCGAAAATATATATAAATTTTTCTTTGTTTTTTAGTCATCGAAATCGCATTTATTGTTGCTTGATGTGGTCACATCAAGGGGGGGAGTATGTTCGGACTATTTTCGATTACTCGCCTCATACAAAATTATCGATTGATTGCTCTCCCTTGATGATGTATCATAGAAGGTATCCCTTGATGATGTATCATAGAAGGTATCTCTTTATGATGTATCCCTTGATGATGTATCATAGAACTAGAAGGTATCCCTTGATGATGTATCATAGAAGGTATTGTTGCGCCCCACGCTATACTAGCGTTGGCTGCAATGAGAGCTCGTCCCAGCCTAGCACTCTGATCAAGGAATTAAAAACTAAAGAACCATAAATATAGAATTTATTTGTACAGATTTATAAATGATCAACAATTATTTGATAACAACAAAAGGTCTAAATTTCCAAGGGTCCGAGGATGCTTGGAACAGTGACAACAGTGTGACTAAACCTGAGATAATGATTATCGCAGTTAAATTGGATAAATTAATGAGCAACTAATACAAGGGCCAGGTTATACCATGCATGGGCATGATAGGAACTAACCTAAATAACCCTTAAATTGTGAAATATTAAAATGGTCAAAGTTCAGAATTACTAGGTCTATAATAGGCTAGTAATTAAGCTTAGTGCTAAATGTAGCGCTGAATGGAATAGGTCACTTCACGGGATTCCCCTTTTAGCGCATGCGCACCCCACTGGCCGTATAGAAAACAAGAAGACGTCATGGCGGCCAATGGTTATGACGCTACAGCCAGGTCGAAAAGTGAAAAAATTGACGCTAAAAGCTAAAATAAATTAAGTTCGAAGCCGTAGTGTAGTAAAACAAACATTCGATCTTCTATCAACAAGCTTAATTCTCACTGACAAAGCGATCTAACAGTAAATTTGAAGCCTGAAATGACTTCCTCCAAAATGATACTAAAAATAGACTACGGCCACCGCATAGTTATTTCTGATATTTTTTTAGTCATTTTACCGAACTGTTGGATGAATATGGGATAACATGATCTTTTTTATAGAATAAATTTCATTCCACAGAGATATGAGATTACAACAGGCAACTAAGAAGTAAAAGATGAATTTTTGCAAAGTCATAGGCCTTGTTTTGGTTTCCTTGGATGCACCGAGATCCAAACCACAGGCACAAGATGATGATATTTAGACTACTGATTAGATACATAGATTTATTCCAATTGAATATTATGGCAGACTGAACACATGTAATAACATACTCTCAAAACCAAAAGTAAAAGTACACTTAATCTCTAAGCTGAAATGGTTAGCCACATGACTAAATGGGTTGCTTCCCTTGAACTGATTATTAAAGGGCAAGTCTAATGCAAATCTGAAACACACTCCCCCCTTATTGACCCTGGTCAATAATAAAAGATATATCTGAAAACAATAATTAAACAACGAAATAAACAAAGATTGATTTTAAAATTTCAGAGGACTGTAAATGTCTATGTTTAATTGTCTAATTGTCACTAAGTTCGATTGGATACAACTTTTGTATAGGTCTATTCATCAAGATAGGTTTTCCAGATTTGTCTAACATTCTTATGACCGCTGATCTGATATTTCCATCTCGTCCTTCAAGAGTTCTTTCGATTCGAGCAATATTCCAATTATGTCTAGGTATTTTGTCCTCAAACACTAAAACAACGTCACCAACGCGCACTGATTGACCTTTAGATGTATTAAATTTATGGTGCTCGCGTAATTCAGTAAGATACTCGCGTTTCCACCTATTCCAGAAATGTTCCAATACAGTTTTCAAGTATTTACGACGAGTGAAAGTAGATAAATCACGAATATTTGGTTCTAAAGTTTCAACGGGCTCTGATAAAAGTCTTCTTCCGATTACAAGTTGTGAAGGCGTTAAAGGTTCACCACCATCGTCACAAAGATATGTTAAAGGTCTTGAATTTAGAACACCTTCGATTTGAATAAGTAGTGTTAAAAGTTCCTCATAAGTCAATCTTGAAGTTCCTAATGATTTCTTTAGACACCTTTTGACGGATCTGACCATACGTTCGAAAAATCCTCCCCACCATGGAGAACGTTCGACATTGAATCGCCAACGGATACTTTTTGACGCATTAAAAGATTTGAGTTCGACACCTTTAAATGTTTTCCCATTGTCTGATATGACTGATGTTGGTATTCCACGACGACCAATGAATCTCTTAAAACTTCTGATAAATGATGTAGAACTAGCATCCGGAGCGAGATCCAAATGAATTGCTCGACTACTTGCGCAGGTATAGATAACAATATAAACTTTATGCATATCCTCAGATTTAGAATAAATATCACGAACAAATAAAGGTCCCGCATAATCAATTCCAATATGCGAAAATGCGAAATCATCACTTATTCTAAAGGCTGGTAAAGGAGGTTGTATAGGAGTTCCATATGATTTAGCTTCCAATCTCCTACAGATAACACATTTAGATACAATACTACGAACTACTTGTCGTCCCCGGACAACCCAGAATTTTGATCGTAATTGAGATAAAGTTTCTTGCACACCGTTGTGCATCACATCCTGATGAGATTTCAAAATCTGTAGATAGGTAAAATGATTCTTTTCTGGTAAGAACACTGGATTTTTGGCATCAAATTCCAAATTAGAATGTTCGATTCGACCGTAACAACGAAGAATTCCACTATCATCTTCCTTAAGATTTAAAGATACAGTCCTTTGCTTGAATTTATCATCTCGCGCGATATGATATTGAATGTCCTGAATCCAAAGATTTTCGGATATTTTCAGTTCTTCTAAACTGAGATCACCCTGGTGATCAGATTGATTTTGATTTACGCGACATTTCACGTTGTGCACAAACCGTAACACGTAGGCAGTTACTCTCAATAGAGTGGATAAACTACTAAACTTAGTTAAAGGAATGATTTCTTCTAGATTCGGATTAGGTTGATTATTCCTAGAAGAGGCAACGCATGAGACCACACTCATAGATTTGATTTTCAGTTCATTATCCAAATGACCAATTTGTTCAAAAGTTAATTGATTAGGCCATTCCTCATTAGGCAATAACAGATATTGAGGACCATTCCACCATTTGATGTTTTTGGCTAATTCCGTAGACGTACTTCCCCTAGAAGCGATATCCGCAGGATTTTCAGATGTAGGACAGTAATTCCAATTTTCAATCGTCGAAATCTTCCTAATTTCCGTGACTCGATTTTGTACAAACTGTTTGTACTCTTTATTGATATTTCGAATCCAGCTTAAGGCTACTTGAGAATCCGACCAATAATAAATTTGATCAATGTTTAGGTTATGTAGTGCTTTCACCACACTCACAGCAAGCTGTGCAGATATAAGACAGGCTAAGAGTTCTAATCTAGGCATTGTTTGCTTTGATAAAGGAGCAACACGAGTCTTTGACGCTATTAGATTAGAATGAATAAATGTTCCATGATTACACCTTAGATAGATACAAGTACCAAATGCTCGTTCCGAAGCATCACCGAAAACATGAAGTTCAATCCCAGAATTGTCACAAATGTCAATACAATAACATCTAGGAATTTCCACAGTATTAGCCTTTTGTAATTTAGATAACAGATTTTTCCATTCAATAACAAAGTCATCATCTAACTGATCATCCCAATCTATATCAAGAGTACAAAGTTTTTGAAATAATAATTTAAAACTCAAAACAATCGGAGATATAAGTCCTAAAGGATCATAAAATTTAGATGCAATGCTCAAAACAATCCGTTTTGTAACACTATTCGATTCATTACAATCAGCAATTTTAGAAAAGTCAAATACAAAATTATCTGATTTATTGTCCCATACTAGTCCTAAAACTTTTGGATAAGAATATGATTCTTGAGATAAGCAATATTTTGAATACCCTTCATCTTCTTCAGCGACTATTTGATTGTTAGACGTTTCGATTTTCTCTTTAAACACTAAATCATTGTTAATCCGATATATTAATTCTTCCGAATTTGATACCCATTTACGCATGTTGAATGCTCCATCTGTAAAGATGTTACGAACTACCTTACATTTTTCAAAAGTTTCATTTACTGATCCAGATCCAGAAGCGAAGTCGTCAACATACAACGATTCTGATATTTCACGAATAAAGTCAGAATTATCATCCGATTCACATACACTTAAATGATGTCTTAATGTCGCATTTAATAAGAAAGGGCTGGAAGTCACACCGAAAACTACTCGTGCAAACCGATACACAAGAATATTTGGATTGTCACTGTTAGGATCAGATACCCATAAAAATCTCAAAAAGTCACGATGTTCTGGCACAACAGATATGTTCAAGAATGCCTTTTCAATGTCAGCAATAACAGCTATCCGATTTAACCGAAACCTAATTAGAATGTCAAAAATTAAAGGAATAAGCGATGGACCGGAGAATAAACAATCGTTTAAACTTGGACTAACATTATTGACCTTAGCAGAGGCATCATATACGATTCGAACCTTAGTAGTGTTTTTGTCCGTTCGCACTACTTCACGATGCGGAAGATAATGTACATTTCCCACAGCTGGCGTTGATATTTCTTGTTCAGGAACTGGTTCAATAATTCCATCCTTTAACTGATCCTTGATGATTCTATCATATTCTTCACGAATCTGTGGTTGATACTTTAATCTTCTTAAAAGTTTTTCGAGTCTATTTTGGCAAACATTAAAATTATCAGGCAAGAGCGAATGTTCTTCTTTGAAAGGTAATTGAACCTCATACCTTTCCTGCTTGAATTTGACATCTTCCATAAATTTGTCATAAACTGAAGTTTCGTTTTTCTTGATCCCCAGAGTCTCAAGATCCCAGAATTTAGAAAGTTCCTTCTTGATATCATAAGAATCATTACAATCATTCACAATCGTCGAATCGATTTTTAGAACATGGGTAGAACTTAAATTGACAGTACATTCACTGGAATTTCTACAAGAAGTTACGACTGGTCCAGATAATATCCAACCTAATTTCGAATAAAGAGCGACAGGCCCATTACGCTCCCCCCTTCGGGAAACACCATTGAAAAATGTCCAATAATAATCAGCTCCAATGAGTAAGTCAACTTCCAATTCATCAGCGTCAGAAGCATTCGGATTATCTGCCAAATCAAGACCATGCAGATACGGATAGTTATCAAGAGCAATATCTATTGCCTGATTACTGATAGGACTACAGATAGTTGGTACTTTATAAGCGTTGACGTAGATTTCCATTCCATCACGTGTTGTCACTGACAACTGAACTAATTGACAAGGTTTCAATCTTGGAGATTGGTCACCAAACGATTTGATAAGTAGATTGTCCTCTCGGATAGATTTAGATTTGATTTGATTGCAAAGTTTATCCGTTACGTAGGTTCTTTGGCTACAATTATCAAAAACAAGTCTTGATCTCGACTTTCTCGGATTATCAGGAGAACCAATATCAGTTACAGCAGTTTGTAACAACACAGACGTGTCACTATTAACACACATTGTATTAGATTGTTTATGATCTTTATAACCAGTGGCGGTATTTTCCTTTGATCTGTCACATATTGCAGCGTTATGATCACCTTGGCAGTTAAAACATTTAAATGATACCGGACAGTTCCTAATAATATGACCCGTTTTTAAACATCGAAAGCACTTTCCTTTCTTACGAAGAATGTTTCTACGAGCTGAAATTTCAGTTACAGTTTTGCAACTTGCAGATGAATGTTGGTTGGCACAAAAGCTACAAAATGGACCATGTTGCGTATTTCCAGTCTTTTGATCGGTGAACAACGTTGCCGATGTTGTAGGTTTATATCTGAATTTATGAAAGTCATCTGGTTTATTAGTCTTAGTTTGATTTGGCTCTTTAGATTTCATGAAGGCGCATTTTTCTCTCGCTTCAATTTCAAGTTTCATTCCATGCAAAAATTCACTAAAACTCCACGTGTCTGATTTTAATTCTCTGGTGATTAATAGCGTAAAATCTTCGGGTATTTTCTGCAGAATAAGCGGGATTAGTAAAGCACCAAATGAGTCTGATGAAATTCCTAAACTATTTAGATTTCTGATACTACTCTCTATGCCATCATACAGAGTTCTGAGTTTCTTCGAGTCATTAGAATCTGAGACAGATTTCAAACTGATCATGGATTCCATATGAGATGAAATAATAATTTGAGTATTGGCAAATCTTTCAGTTAAAAGTTTGATGGCTGAATCATAATTATCACCTGTCAGAGTTATTCCTGATATAGCAGATTGGGCGGGTCCTTCTAACAAACTTTTTAGATAACTGAATTTATCAACTTTTGATAATTCCGGATTTGAATCAATTGCCGAACTGAAGCTGTCCCAAAACGATTGCCATTGTTTGGCATCGCCAGAATATTTGTCAAGTGTCAGCTTTGGTAACTTGGCCCTAATTCGAGGGTTTGACTGTAATCGTGCATATTGACCGGGATTTTGTGTAGACTGATCACTGTCGGAAACAGGCGACTGATTTCCAAGATTCCCATGACTCCCACCGTCTGTTGAATTCATCGAGCTGTCAGCAATGTTTGGTTGGGAAGGGGCATGTAATAAATTGTCAATTCTAGATATGGCATCAAAAATAAATTCAGAAAACTCACTGCTCTCAAATATTTCTGCTTCAATATTATCGTCATCGGTCATTTTATTCAAAATTTCACCATCCAGACTTTTTAAAACCTTCTGTTTTTCTGTCAATGTTTTCCTATAATTCACAATTCTGTCTTTCTCGTCTTTAGATAAATCACCTTTCACTATTAGATCATCGATAATTGATATTGTTCGTTTCACAAATGCTCGATGCCCACCTCTCACTTTTCTAGTTTTATCCTTGTCCTTTTCTTGATCGCCTGGCATGATTATTTTATAAAGTTTCTACAAATTCACTAGATAAAGGTTTTAAACTTGACAGAAAACAGATCCGTCTCGTCGGACCATGTTTTGGTTTCCTTGGATGCACCGAGATCCAAACCACAGGCACAAGATGATGATATTTAGACTACTGATTAGATACATAGATTTATTCCAATTGAATATTATGGCAGACTGAACACATGTAATAACATACTCTCAAAACCAAAAGTAAAAGTACACTTAATCTCTAAGCTGAAATGGTTAGCCACATGACTAAATGGGTTGCTTCCCTTGAACTGATTATTAAAGGGCAAGTCTAATGCAAATCTGAAACAGGCCTAACGTGTTGGAGAATTGGAATAGGCTTAGCAAAGGATGTCTTTGATTTGATAGAGTAGAAAAATATAAATTCGAACATTTGATTTTACAGTGGACAACCTTCAGCAAGATTTAGAAGACTAGGCCTATTTAATTTGGTTCAAATTTCTAGGCTAGGAGAGAAATAACCTATTTTTTCTATTTCTGCTTACATAAATTATATTTTTTTTACCACCCTAAAGACATTTTAAGATCAACAGTACTGTTGTCAGGCTTATGACAATTATGGCAAATTTTTAACTTGCACAGATAATATGTAGACCCTATTTTGAGTAAATTTCAATATAAACTTGATTGAATAGAATGGAATTAGAAAGGAAAAAAATAACATAATAATTTGTCCATTTTATATCTATATTTTTATCCACATCAAAACTATCAATATAATTATTCTTTATTGATATTGAAATTCAAAAATAATTTCAAAAGTAAAATCCACAGAAAATAAATACTAACACAGGTTTTATAATGATTGTTGGGAGTCCAGCTAATATTTCTATATTTTGTAGCGCATTTCTGTCGATATCATCATATATTTTAAAATAAAAATATTAATTAAAAAAAACATCCTTAAAGAATCTGCACAAAAATAACCACTCAAGATGATATTTATAATTATCACAATTAAACTGAGGTGGCTCTAAAATTAGTACAAAGAACTGTTTTTTTGGTACATATCTCTAGTAACTTTTGATTCTGCCAACTGAATAACTTGATCTAGGAAACATAACATTTACCTGAAATATTAAAAAAAAATAGTATTATAACAATCAAGATAAAGTCTTATAAAATATGCTGCAGACCTGAATAAAATAAATTCACATTTACAAATATGTTGGCATTTTTATAATCTCATTCTCAAGCTTAAAGACAATCTAAGACTAGTATTTTGTGAGTTGATATTTCAGTTATCAAAATACAATTTTTTTTTTAAACAGTGTGGTCAAACAGTAAGCATCCACTCACCCATTGAGTTCTGAAATGAATTTTTTCTCTCATGTTAGAAATATTCAAAATATTATTTTCAATTGCCTGCCTTTGAGTCCAAAGAAAAAATATTCCCCTCTACTCTAGGCCTATCGGTTGGTATTAGCCTACAATCAAACCAAAAACAATGTAGGGCAGGTCTAATACTATTTTGAAGTTAATGATTCAATACTCTCCGAAAAAAAAAATATAGGCAAAATTAAATTAGGACTAGGCTAGTCTAGGGCCAGGGGGTCTTCTAAAAGTAAAAGTATTAAATTTTGATGAATTTGATCAGATGATTGTTTTCTGCAAATATTCAACTATTCCTTGCCCTTGCCGGCCTTGGTCCCGCTTGCAATAAAAAGGTTTAGCTTACCACATATTTTCATCTTTCAGTTGAGATTTAAAATCCTCCGACTTCCCTTGTATTGTGGTGTTGATCAACTTTTCATTTTAAATTCTTTTATGACCTGTGTAAATGTAATGTCGTCGGTCGCTGTCACATTCGTGAAGCTGGGTCATGAATTGAATTCTATACTCCAAAAACTTTGGTACGGGGAGTAGACTGGAATTTTGTAAAATCGGAGAAATTGTTTTCTTGATTGCTTAATCCGAAAGTGATGTATTGTTTCATATAATTAGAGAAAACTAACATGCAGCGTAAGAAGTAGGCCACGCTGTTCTCTGTCCGCCATTTGTAAACAAAACGGGGGAATACCTTTTTCTATACGGCCAGTCGCGTGACGCGTCTATTTATAGTAACGCGTGAAGTGACCTATTTAGAAAGGTAATTACAGCTAGTTGCTAATTAGTTATCACCGCTTAATATCTTGCAGTGAAGTAAATGCAAGTAAGTGCCCTTTAGGCTTTAGGGCTAATAATATTAATGAATTATAATGGTAGGCCTAATGATAGGCTAATAAATAATATGTGGCACTAGGCTTTTGACAGCTGGTAAAACTCAGCTAGTTAAAAGCTATTGTATGAAGATTTACTTAATATGAAAGATTAAAGGTTCGAAAATAATCCTACCATTCCGATTTATCCTAAACTGGTCGAGTTGACACTAGTTTGGCCTTTTCGATGAGCTAGAGGTATTGCCGTAAACGAGTCCAACCCCAGACTGCGGAATCCCCGTCGTCTGCTTGTTTATATAGTGACGTCACACGTGCTTGGTGGAATACCTTACGTAATATTTCTATGACGTAGTGTCATGGCTGACATTTAGTGGGAAAACGAAGAAAGCGAGATTGTTTTGAGTGATACTGCCACGATAGAGGTAAATAATATAAGCAAACTATGTGTAAAACATGTGAAACCCTTCTTGTGTTTGGTGTTAAGGGTTTACAAGGACTGTCGAATGTGCATTGACTTGATTGACTTCAAAATAGATCATTAAAAACGGCGTGTTAGATACTGACGGGACTGATGGACGGGGGTATGAATAACAAACTTATAAAACTAGCTCCATGTGGAACATAATGACAACATAAAATATAACAAAGTTCAAAGCATAACAGTATCCCTTGATGATGTATCATAGAAGGTATCCCAGCTAGCAAAACATGTGGGCCCCATATGGGTTTTTGATGGGCTAGATGGGGCCCATGTGTCCCACTAAAAACCCATGTGGGGCCCATGTGGGCTATCTGGGCATAGTGATGATACGGCTATGTGGGCTTTTCTATATGGGGCCCATATGGGCTTCTAATGGGCTGTTCTTATTCATCAAGTTTGTTGAAAATATTTACATAAAACCGACTAAAAAGTAAAATAAAATACTTTTATATTTTAATTTAACCTTAACACAGATAAAAGCAGTATTTTAAGAAATACGGCAATCTGATTGGATAAGTGTAATCTAATTAAAATCAGATTACATTTCGTTTCGGTTATTTTTTATTTTAAACTTATAGTACAATGAGTCGAAAATTACCAAAACGAAATGTTATCTGATTAGATTGGGATAGATGTAGCAAATGATCCAAAAAATAATAAATTTCTGAACAGTTTTGAAGACCATAACGACAGTAACACAGATTCACCAGACGAAGATTACTGCGGTAAGAAACCAAAATCTTATTCATATGAGGGCAACTATGATAGAAAGTTTGATGAATTGATGAAAATGGTGTCATGTCTTAGTACGCAAATAACAACTACCCATTCAGAAATGTCAAACCAGATTATAAGTCTAGAGAAAAGGATAGAAGAAAAGGTTTCTAATATTATTGACAATAAGCTAGGCTCAGAGTTGAAAAAGTTGGAAGTGGAAGTTAAAGACAATATAAATGAGAAATAGGTCAGGAAATCAATAAAGTGAAATGTGAATTGGACAAAAAGTTGAAAGACATATGTGAGAACTCATCACTACAACCTTTTAAGCTGGTGATTAAAAATCTCGATGACAAGAACGAAGAACAAAACCCTGACCTGTTACTTACAAAAGTGAACGAACTCATAAAAGATGGTCTCAAACTCACCGATGTTAATGTATTGTTGTGTTTGGGTATTCGTTATTGTTAATTTGACCTGACTTTTGACCTTTGTCCCGACCTTTAACCCCTGGTCTCATCCAATGGGGCTATGCACGTGCTGTATTGCTGTGTATATGCCCAACCTGTAATCATTTTTCGTTCTTCTGTTTTGTTACCTTGAGTAGAGTAGGAAAGAAGATTTGACAGATAAAAGATAACGAAAGACAAGACCTGATTCGGTAAGCGGACACAACAAATGGTAGTGCGGATGGTTGAATATTTTGTTTATCCATTGTCGATTCCCAGGTCTTTTTTGAAACGGGAGGGGGTGTGATGTTATATGGGTTGGTTTTGGTTTCGAAGCACGAGGGTGTATAGGAATGGCGGGCGGCCATTGACCATCGAGATACGACCCATTACGCAATCGATATCCATCCTTGTCCTTGTGTAGAAATAGAGTTTTATTTATTTGGTATTTGGTTTGTATGAGGGTTTTACTAGGTGTTTAAACTCTCATCGGAATATTTGTGTGTTTGATGAGCGATATTTTTGTAGTTGAAATCGGTGTTTAATTTTGTCTGATTAGGATCAGTGGAAGTTAATATTTTGTTTTATTTTGTGAATGAGTGATCCTTTGTTAACCTGTTTAGACTTGAATCTCAAATGCCTGTTAGGGATGCAAATGAGATGGGTGAATTAGTTTTTCCGCCCCCGCCTGATTACCAAAGCAATAGGAAGTACTCATACCATAATGATTTCTTGGGTGCTTCTACCCCTTCGTACCCTTATAATTTTCCGAACGATGTTAGACAAGGTTTTGTAGAAAATGATGATGCTTTGAGAAATTTTACCAGGCAGAAAGATGGTCCGAGTTTTGGAGTTGAGAGACCAATCCCCAGGCCCAGTTATGATTTGTCAGGTCGTTCGCATCAGAGAACTTTGCCTAATACTAGACCTTATTATGTTCAAAGGTTAGATCTCAGAAATATTCCTTATAATTTATGTTTTTCTGGTTATGAAGTTTGGAGATACTTCTGGAAACAGTTTCAGATTTATTGTCGAAATCAGTCTTGGTTTGGAAATGAAAATCTTATGATTCAATGTTTAGATTATTGTCTCACAGGTAAAGCTAGTGATTATTTGCAGAGTTTGTTAGTAAGGTACCCCGGTATATCGTATAGTATGTTAATTACTAAGTTAAGCAATAGATTTGATAAGTCAAATTCTTCGGAAGTTGCTTTGTTGGATTTCAATGCTGCTTGTCAAGGATATTTTGAAGACTTGGATGAATGGGCCGATAGGGTTTTATATTTGTCATCTAATGCTTATGTTGGGTTACCTGAAGAGTTTGTTTCAAAACAGAATGTCCAAAAGTTAGTTACGGGATACATTGATCCAGTAGCGGCAAGACATGTAGCGAATACAAGACCAACTAACTTTGAGAAGGCAGTTGAGGCTTTGAGATGGTATGGTCAGGTGTCTCGTTCAATTCCCCTGGATAGAAATGGGACGCCTGCTAAGTCGATGCCCAGTCCCGATGATAAACATGTTAGTTTTGATTTGCATAAAGATAACAAAGTTCAGAAAGTAGGACTAGTCCTAAAGTTGATTATGGTCCTAGATTGGAGAAAGTAGAGACCGATATTGCTGATCTAAGGTGTAAGTTAGATAGTTTGGATTGTAAATTTGAGTCTCAGAATGTTGAGATTAAATCTGATTTGAAAAAGATTCTAGAAACTTTAAGTTCAAATAAAAGGTATGCCCGTGGTAAATCTCCGGTCAGAGATGGTGTATGTTTTCATTGTGGGGAAAAGGGACATTACCGTCCAGATTGCCAGTCCAGAAGACCTAAAAAAGGAAGACCCCACCAGGTAAAAAACGAAGACCCTGTGAAAAAATCCGACAAGACATAGAAATATTCCATTGAAATTTCACTCAAAGGTTAAGCCAGTCAATACGTCAATTTCCCCAGAAAATTAGCAAAATCCATCACCCCTCCCTTTCCTACAGGGTGAAACATAAATGGCGGGCGTGCTGAATGCACGGGTGATCCCATCAATCTACAGGAAACTTCTTTTTTATTCCCTTTTCGAACGCAACGAAAATGCTCACACGACAAGGGAGGAAAGGAAAGGGAGGGGGTGATGGATTTTGCTAATTTTCTGGGGAAATTGGCGTATTGACTGGCTTAACCTTCGAGTGAAATTTCAATGCAATATTCCTATATCTTGTCGGATTGGCGTATTGACTGGCTTAACCTTCGAGTGAAATTTCAATGCAATATTCCTATATCTTGTCGGATTTTTTCACAGGGTCTTCGTTTTTTACCTCGTGGGGTCTTCCTTTTTTACCTCTGAAATTTGTATCAAAGTGGGCTAACTATATTATGGAATAAAAAAATATCTCGTGCAAGGCAGTGAGGTGATGCCCTTGGTGTCGTGTGAGCATTTTGGTTACGTTCGAAAAGTGAATAAAAAAGTTTCCTGTAGATTGATGGAATCACCCGTGAATTCAGCACGCCCGCCATTATTGTTTCATCTTGTAGGAAAGGGAGGGGGTGATGGATTTTGCTTATTTTCTGGGAAAATTGGCGTATTGACTGGCTTAACCTTCGAGTGAAATTTCAATGCAATATTCCTATATCTTGTCGGATTTTTTCACAGGGTCTTCGTTTTTTACCTCGTGGGGTCTTCCTTTTTACCTCTGAAATTTTTATCAAAGTGGGTTAACTATATTATGGAATGAAAAAATACCTCGTGCAAGGCAGTGAGGTGATGCCCTTGGTGTCGTGTGAGCATTTTGGTTGCTTTCGAAAAGGGAATAAAAATGTTTCCTATATATTGATGGAATCACCCGTGAATTCAGCACGTCTGCCATTATTGTTTCACCCTGTAGGAAAGGGAGGGGGTGATGGATTTTGCTAATTTTCTGGGGAAATTGGCGTATTGACTGGCTTAACCTTCGAGTGAAATTTCAATGCAATATTCCTATATCTTGTCGGATTGGCGTATTGACTGGCTTAACCTTCGAGTGAAATTTCAATGCAATATTCCTATATCTTGTCGGATTTTTTCACAGGGTCTTCGTTTTTTACCTCGTGGGGTCTTCGTTTTTTACCTCTGAAATTTGTATCAAAGTGGGCTAACTATATTATGGAATAAAAAAATATCTCGTGCAAGGCAGTGAGGTGATGCCCTTGGTGTCGCGTGAGCATTTTGGTTGCGTTCGAAAAGGGAATAAAAAAGTTTCCTGTAGATTGATGGAATCACCCGTGAATTCAGCACGCCCGCCATTATTGTTTCATCTTGTAGGAAAGGGAGGGGGTGATGGATTTTGCTTATTTTCTGGGAAAATTGGCGTATTGACTGGCTTAACCTTCGAGTGAAATTTCAATGCAATATTCCTATATCTTGTCGGATTTTTTCACAGGGTCTTCGTTTTTTACCTCGTGGGGTCTTCCTTTTTTACCTCTGAAATTTTTATCAAAGTGGGTTAACTATATTATGGAATGAAAAAATACCTCGTGCAAGGCAGTGAGGTGATGCCCTGGTGTCGTGTGAGCATTTTGGTTGCGTTCGAAAAGGGAATAAAAAAGTTTCCTGTAGATTGATGGAATCACCCGTGCATTTAGCACGCCCGCCATTTATGTTTCACCCTGTAGGAAAGGGAGGGGTGATGGATTTTGCTAATTTTCTGGGGAAATTGACGTATTGACTGGCTTAACCTTTGAGTGAAATTTCAATGGAATATTTCTATGTCTTGTCGGATTTTTTCACAGGGTCTTCGTTTTTTACCTGGTGGGGTCTTCCTTTTTTAGGTCTTCGTTTTTTACCTGGTGGGGTCTTCCTTTTTTAGGTCTTCGTTTTTTACCTGGTGGGGTCTTCCTTTTTTAGGTCTTCGTTTTTTACTTGGTAGGGTCTTCCTTTTTTAGGTCTTAGGTCTTTAGGGTCTTCGTTTTTTACACACCCGATTGCCCTAAGCTTACAGTTAAGCAAGATGATTCGTTAAACTTGTAGGGGATAGTTTCTTAGACCGGAAGGTGTCCCAGGATAGTTTAAAAGGTCAATATGATTTAGAAGTCGAAAATTTACAGGATAATTCTGTTGCAAAAGATGTTGACGTGAATAATGAGGTGGTTAAGTTGGGTCCGGTTATCTTAGAGTCGATTATAGGGGAAGAAGGAGCACCAGAGGGTTCGGTGGCTCGAGTGGTTTCTTCCAGAGCTTGTAAGGTGACTATAGAAGTTAACGAATGCCAGACTGATGCTCTCATTGATTCAGGGTCAGATGTAACATTGTTGTCAAGGGTATTTTTCGATAAGCTGAATTTTAAAAGTGAACTTGAGAATCTTAAAGAGGTTACCTTATTTCTGGCTGGAAAGGGTGCTAAGATGTCTGGTTTACTTGTAGGCCCAATAGAGATTAAAATTGGACCTGTTGTGTATATAGGTGTAGTATATGTTGCAGAAATTACAGAGGGTGCTATATTAGGGTTAGATATACTAAGAGCTAGGAGAGCTAAGTTAGATCTAAGTATTGAGTGTCTCATATTAGAAGAACATGCAATTCCCTTTGTTGATAGAACTAAATTTGTAGACTCGGTTGTGTCTAGGATTACAACTCTCGAAGAAATTGAGATTGGTCCAAGATCTGTTGTTCGTGTTGAATGTTCATTAGATTTGAAAATAAATCAGTATTTTGTTGAACCTTTGATAGATAGAGAATTATTGATTGCAAGAACTTTGCATTCGGGTTATCAGAATCCTGTGGTCTGTTTAATTAATGTGTCAGATAAGGCGATTGTTCTGCAGGAAAATAAACTTATTGGGTTCGGTCACGAAGTGAGTAATGCCCAGTTTATTCAAGTTGGGCCTGTAGACAATAGTAATGGCTCCGATTATGTTGATCCCTTTTTAAGTAATTCTATTTATAGTCATAACGATAGAAATAAGGAAGTTGATCCTTGTCTTGTTAATTCAGTTAATAAGGATGGAAATTATAATTACGAAGTTCCAAAACATTTAGTTGACCTGTTTAATAGATCTAGTGAGTTTTTGACTGAAGATCAAAAGGTTGTTCTTGTTAAAGTTTTAGATGAGTTTCAAGTTGCTTTTGCAAAGGATGAGTACGATTTAGGTTCATTCGATGCTATTGAACATAAGATAGAGACTGGGGATGCAGTTCCTATTAAGCAGAGAATGAGAAGGACTCCCATGTGTTATAGTAAGGAGGAGGAAAGTGAGATTAAACGTATGCTTGAGAAGAAGGTAATTGAGCCCTCGCATTCTGAATGGGCCAGTAGTCCTGTCCTTGTTCGGAAGCCTGATGGTTCTTTAAGATGGTGTATTGACTATCGTGCCCTGAATCAAGTTACTAAAAAAAATACGTATCCACTTCCTATTATTGGTGATTGTTTAGATATCCTTGCAGGTAATGTGTTTTTCAGTAAATGTGACTGTTATAGTGCTTATTGGCAAATACAACTTCGAGAAGAAGATCGTGATAAAACGGCTTTTCTAACGAAGTATGGGTTATTTCAGTTTAAGAGGATGCCCTTTGGGTTATGTAATGCCCCTGCTACATTCTCGAGAGCTATCAATTTGGTTTTACATGGACTAACTTGGAATATAGCCCTAGCGTTTCTCGATGATGCAATGATATTAGGAAAATCGTTTGAAGAACATGTAGAAAATCTTAAAACTGTTCTTAATAGGTTTATAGAATATAAATTGAAACTTAAACCTAGTAAATGTGTATTTTTTAGGAAATCAGTAGAATGTCTTGGTCGTATTGTCAGTAATGAAGGTATTGCCATTTCTCAGAAACACATTGAGCCCGTAAAGAATTGGCCAGTTCCAACATGTACCCGAGATGTAGAGAGGTTCCTAGGGTTTGTCAATTATCATAGAGATTTTATAAAAGATCTAGCTCAGAAAGCTGTTCCCTTGTATTGTCTTACGGGAAAGAATCTTTTCCATTGGGGGGAGGTAGAGCAGAAAGCTTTTGATGATTTAAAAAATTCCCTTGTTAGCCCTCCAGTGTTGGGTTTAACTAATGAATCAGGTGATTTCATTTTAGATACTGATGCGTCAGGTGTTGCGGTAGGTGCAGTTTTGAGTCAAATTCAAGATGGTCAGGAGAGAGTTATTTCGTATGCCAGTTCTGCCTTAACTCCTTGTCAGAGAAAGTATTGTGTGACTAGGTTAGAATTGTTGGCTATAGTAAGATTTACTAAGCAATTTAGGCATTACTTGTTGGGTCGTTCGTTTACCCTAAGAACTGACCATAGTAGTTTAACATGGTTGTTAAGATTTAAGCTTCCTACTGGACAATTAGCTAGATGGATGCAGGAATTAGAACAATTTCAGATGATTATAGTTCATCGACCTGGACTTGAACATGTTAATAGTGATGCTATAGCGACCACAAACTATATTGGTTGTAAAATATGTCTTTAATCTACTTCTAAATGTCTTAAAATAACAATCTTTCTAACGGCATAATACTACTTGCTAATTGCTGCCAATGCATAAGAACGTCTCACATCTACAACTAAAACTATCTAACTTGGATTCTGTGAGGCTCTTGATGATTGACTGAAATAATAATCATTTAAACTATTTATAAACAAAAATAAACTATTTACGATAAAACTAAAACACTTACAACTAACGTCACTATGATGGCCTATGTTTACATCTTATGCGCATGTCAAACCGGAAGTACTAATTTCTGTGCCGAAAAGGACTGATCTTCAACGTTTTGCATACAAATCCGACGTTTTCATTTACAATAAATACATCTTTAAATGGAGAAAATATGAAACTAAAATGTTACCGAATTTTTAGGCCTGTTTATACCAAAGTGGTCCTTAAATCTCTACTAATGCGCTAGGCCTATCTTGGCCTTCCTCTTCTTTGCCATAGAGTTACCTAGCAATGACGTCAACAAACTATGACGTTAGTGACCTTGAAACTAAGTCTCGATTATCACACAAGAATTCTAAAGGGAGATAACCGGGAAGTAAAAATAAGGCTCTAGACTACCAGAATTTGGCGTAACATACCAGCCTCCTAATCGTATATTTACAAGACGATTACCCAAAAAATTATTCTAAAAGTCAAATTCTCAAATAATTGATAAAAATGAACACAATAAGCCTAAAATTAAAAGCTTAAAACTACCTATAACTAGCATGCGTACTAACTTTATAATATGCAAGAATACAAACAAAACTATGTTTTCAAATGATTAAAATACACGAAATACCATACTATTACATGACTTAAAACTAACAAGCTTTCTAAATATGAAACCTATTTGGAAGTCTGCTAAACCAAACGGATTCTATGCATCTGCTTCTAGGATAACAGAAATCTTATGAACAGGGCGTTGCAATTTAGTGGATTTTGTTTGCACATTTACAATCCGTACAAATCCTTTTTTGTCACATATAACACTTATAACTCTACCTAACGTATATGAACTTCGAATAGCATTATCTAATACAATTACTATATCTCCTACAGAAACATTTTTACGAGATAATGTCCATTTTTGCTTAGTCTGCAACAATGTTAAGTATTCTTTCGAAAATCTTTTCCAAAAAATATCACTGAGATATTGTACTTGTCTCCATCGTCTATTTGCATAATTGTCGTTCTTGCCAAAGAGCCCTGGGGGAACATTTTCACCATTGCGAAACAAAAGCAAATGATTTGGAGTTATAGGTTCAAGATCGTTCTTATCAGATGATGATATAGTTAACGGACGATTGTTCAATACTGCCTCGACTTCGCACAGGAGAGTTGAGAGAGACTCGTCATCCAAACGTACCAATCGCTCTTTAAGCATGGAATATAAAATCTTACGTGTGCTTCGAATGAGTCTCTCCCAAACCACACCGAAATGCGAACCCGCGGGAGGATTAAACTTCCAATCAATTCCATTCTGAAGCAGCTCATTCTTCATCTGTTCTTGATTCCATCTTCGGATGTCTTCTCTCATCTCTCTTTCAGCGCCAACCAAATTTGTTCCATTATCAGATCTGATAACCTTCACCGGACCTCTTCTAGCTATAAAACGTCTAATTGCGTTGATACAGGAATCTGTTGTTAAACTCGATGCCACTTCTAAATGTACAGCTCTAACAGCTAAGCACGTAAATATAACTCCGTACTCTTCACATACGAACGTCCTCTTTTGACTTCGATGGGACCAAAGAAATCCATTCCAATTCTTGAAAAAGGCGGTTCCTCGGTAATTACTCTATCTAAAGGTAGATCGGCCATCTTCTGATCTGTTGCTTTGGCACTATAGGTTCTACACAAGACACATCTATTGGTGATCTCTTTCACCAACGAAGAAGCTCCAGGAATCCAGAATCTTTCTCTCAAGTACGATAACATAGTGTTCTTTCCTGAGTGTCCAGAGGTTTTGTGAATGTCCATCAGTATAAGCTTTGACAAATTAGAGTTTTTAGGAAGAATCATTTGATGTTTAGAGTCAAATGGGAGATTTGACCTTGATAATCTACCACCGACTCTTAAGGTTCCTTCCACTAACACAGGATCAAGCTTTAATAAGGAGCTGTTCTTCTTTAAATTGCTTCCAGATTTTAAAGTCTTTATTTCTTCTTCGAAATGCTGATTCTGGACAAATTCTACTATCTTCTTCTCTGCTTTCTGTAAAATGTTTCTGTTCATCTGAAGCTGGTCTTTGTCAACTCTTTCTTCTCTCTTCATCTGTAAATATCTAATGAAAATTATAAACCAACCAACTGCTTTCTTTAATTTGTACCAGTTAGAATAATGGTCTATAACGGCTTCTAACGTTGTGATTGGTTTGTTTGCATTAGTTTCCATTTGGGTGCAAAAGACTGTCTTCTTCACTTCAGTATTCCTGTGGAATGTTGTATGAAGATGGTGTTTCTGCTGACCATTCTGATTCTTTTGAATACAGGAACTCTGGTCCTTTCACCCATCTGTTGACCTTCTCTGTGTCATTCATAGTGATACTTCTTGACGCGTCATCTGCCGGGTTGTTCTTGGTTCCCACATACCTCCACTGCTCTACATCTGTGCCATCTCTGATTATTTCAATACGATTAGAAACAAAGGTATGGAAGCGAGTATTAACGTTGCGAATGTATCTTAATACGGTCATGCTATCTGTCCAGTAAAATGTCTTATCAACTTTGAGTTCAAGTTCCCGAAGGATCACGTGCGTTAGTTTCACTGATATCGTGGCCGCAGTCAGTTCCATCCGAGGTATTGTAATTCGCTTTAACGGCGCTACTCTGGACTTAGCTATTATTGGACTACAGTTAACGTTACCGAAAGAATCTACGAGTCTAATGTAAATAACAACGCCATATGCAATGTCACTTGCGTCACTGAAACTGTGAATTTGGCACGAAACGATGTCTTTCAAATTGTCTCCTCTGTAGCACCTAGGCACAGATAAATGTTCTAATAGCGGTATATTCTTCAACCATTGGTTCCACTTTGTAGATTCAGCGTCTGAAATAGTGTCGTCCCAGCCTAATCCTCTCCGACACATACTTTGAAGGATGAGTTTAGCTGATAAGATGAATGGAGAAGCTAGACCTAAAGGATCGTATACTGATGCTACTGTGGATAGTATACCACGTCTAGTTTCTGGTTGAGGTTTCAAGTTTATTTGAAATCTGATAGTATCGTTTTCGACCGACCAACATATTCCTAATGCCCGTTCGATTGGTAATGCGTCAGTGTCTAAGTTTAAGTCTTTTACACCTTTAGCCTTTTCAGTATCGGGTACTGTGCTTAAAACGCGACGACTACTACTGACCCATTTCGAGACGCGGAAGCCACCTTTCTGGCATAGCGTGCAAAGTTCTTTAACCAAATTTAAAAGTTCGAGTTCACTATCCATTGACTTTAAACAGTCATCTACGTAAAAGTTTTTGAACACAGTCTGAATCGTGTTACTATCAAAAAGATCTTCGTTGTCTATAGCAGTTTTTCTCAACGCGGCATTTGCGCAAGAAGGAGACGACGTCGCACCAAAAAGATGGACGACCATTCTGTATGTAGAGGGTTTCTCGTTTACATTTCCGTTCGGCCACCACAAGAATCTAAGAAAGTCTCTATCTTCTTTTGGTACAAAAACTTGATAAAACATGCTATCTATATCACCCATTACTGCGTACTTCCCTTGTCTAAACCGGATCAATACGCCTACCAAGCCGTTCGTCAGATCAGGACCTTGTAATAACATGTCGTTTAGGGCAAATCCACCAAATCTTGCTGCGCAGTCAAATACGACTCTGATTTTATCCTTTCTTGCATGATAGACTCCATGGTGAGGCAAATACCATACTCTGCCATTGTTTCTCTCTAGTTCTTCGTCTGCTACTAACTCAGCATAACCATTGCTCAGGATCTTTGTCATAAAGTCGCAGTAGTCACTTTGAAATCTAGAATTTTTCTGCATCTTTCTTTTCAGTGATCTTAATCGACTTTCAGCTTGTGTGTGGTTGTCGGGTAGGATTGCTTTATCTTTGAAGGGTAAATTGATGACATAGTGACCATCCTGATAATCTATCGAGTCTTCAACCTTCCTTAGAAAAAGTTTGTCTTCTTGGGAGTTTTTTTTTCTATCATTGATTATACGTTCGGGAAAATCAAATTGTATCGACTGTTTAACCAAGTTCTCTAATTGGTGGTAGTCTTCTATTTTCTCTGTAAGTATCACGTCAGCTCTATTTACTGTTGGATTACTATTTGATTCCTTGACTTCTCTTACTAAATTCCAGATTAACCAGCCTAATCGAGACCTTATTGCATGTGGACTGCCACTGGGTCCAGTTCTGATGTCTAGAGGTGAGTATGCATCGGGAACATTGTTGCCTATAAGGAGTCCAATCTCGCTATCTAACTGTGGTAAGTATATTCCATTAAGGTGAGACCATCTTGAAATATCTTCTTGGGTAGGTATATGGGTCTGTGATACTGGTATATTATCTTTAGAATAAACTTTGGGCAAATCTATAAGTTCATCAGAGTCTAAGGCTGATACCTGCATCCCTTGGATCTCGTAGGTGTACATGGAGTAAGGATTTCCCATGGTATACACAGTGATCTTTCTTCTTTTTCCTTCGCCAGCAATCTGCCTCATCAAATTTGTGGTGGAAAAACAAACGCTACTTCCAGGGTCAAGGAACGCGTATGTACGGATGCTACGGCAGCTATTCTTCATTTGGACTCGCACTGGTATTATTGCCATGGTGCATTCCTGCTGGTAATCGTTGCCAGCCTCCATATAACTAGCCAGGGCTGTCTGAAGATGGGTGCTTCCTACTGTGCCAGTCGACGGTTTTGACTGGTGTTTACTGCTTGAGTTCACTGTCTTGTCATCTTTATGTAAGAGGGTTGGGTGTTTGTCGTTGCATTGTTTGCAGGTTTCTCTCTGTTGACAAAACCGCTTCATATGACCTTCAACTAGACATCCAAAACATTATTTATCTGTTATCCTTTACAAATTTGGTTCTATCGTCATATGGTAGAGCTTTGAAGTTTCTGCAATTATTTAAATCATGATTATCTACTTTACAGAACGTACACGGTCTATTGGTAGCTGACTGGTTCTCGTACTTCTGATATCCAGTGTTACCATTATTCATATTCTTTCTGGGAACTTGTCTGTGTTGTTTTTTGTTTGAATCAGTTTGCTCATATGATGTTATAATATTTCTAGATGATGCATCTTCGCTTGTTTGAATAGCGAATGAACTTTTGTTTCGGCTGAAATTCTTCTTCTGTGTATTGGCGTTTGACCTTTGATTGTCATTGGATAAGGCGGTTATTCCATAAACTGGATCATTCAGTTTTCTTGCTTCCCTTTTTACCAAATTTACTAGATGTTCAAATGCTACTTTTCCCTTTTCCTTCTCTACTATTGTTCTCCATTTGTCACGTATGCTGTATGGTAATTTCTTCAATATCTTCTGAAGGTTTTTTGAATACTCCAATACCTTAGCTGCTTGGACATCTTGAACAGCATACATACATTCTGTAAGAAACAGAGCGAATTTATCTAAAGCCTGTGGATCGGTTGACTTAATATCTGGCCATTCGAGAGCCTTATCCAGAAACTTATTTGCTATTCTTTCGTTGTCTCCATATCTGTACTCCAGTTCTTCTAATATCTTCCTGAAGGCTGTCTGTGAGTCTAGGTAGCTTAAACTTCTTACAATGTCATTAGGTTCTCCTCTTGTATATTGGTCCAAGTAATTCAAACGTTCTTCATCTGATGATGTATTGTTAATAATCAAAGAGTTGAATTGTCTCAAGAACCTTCGATATTCGATAGCTGGTCAATTCACCATTAAATGTTTCAACAACACATGCTGGTTTCTTCAAATTCATTACAATGGACTCGATCAATGTTTCAGTTGCCTTAGATTGGTGTGATGGAGGTTGACTAAGGATTGGCTTGCTCAACTCGGGGCTACGGTCAGCAGTCTTCAAGGCATTCTGGCTGAAGTTTTCATCGATTGTCATGTTTCTATCATTTATTATTGGAGAGTTTTGATCAGGATGGTTCTTGTTTTCTTCGTCCATGAGACAATTTCGTTGTTCCTTCACAATTTCCAACTGAACTTGCAGATCAAGCTGCTCTTCTTGAAACCTTATTTCCATTTGTGCTTCTTCCAATTTCCTTTTTTCAGCTTCGAGCCTCTGAAATGTGCTTTGGCCTTTGCTTCTAGTTCAATTCCTCTATGTTTAAGGAAATTTATGGAATGTTGTGATTCATTAGACATACCATGACTGTTTATTGATCCTGACTTTATACTGTATGTGTCAAGTACGTGGAAGGATTGTCTTCTATCGTGAGGTCTTTCGTTACCATGATAAGAAGATGCCTGTCTACTATTTGTTGTATGACGACTATCATGAATGGAGGGATGATTGCTATGACTACTAGAATTGTTGGTTTGGGAGTGATGACTTAGACTACCATGGACGGATTTACTATTATGGATGGAATGGGTCCTAGAATTACGGCGATGGCTGCCATGGTTGGATATGTGTAAACCATTATCAGCATCGTTGTTTTTATGATGACTAATACTGCCATTGTCAGGATGTTGCCTAGTTTCATTACCGGTACTTGAAAACCAATTTTCAATATAAGTTTTAAAGTTATTGATATATACGTCTTTGTCGTCAAAGTAATCATTAAAGTACGCCTGTTTATCCTTTTCGTCAAGGATTTGTTCGTGTTGATTGAGAAAATCTTCATATTTTGTCATCCATTCTGCATACTTCTCTTTGATGTTACTTTCTGGATTTTCGGCTATCAACTGTTTTAACTTTTCTGATTGAGTTTTAAGTTTACCGAACGAAGCCTTTAGTCTCTTTTCACAAACTTCTCTTTTGAGTCTATCGGTAGGCATACTGGTTGCCATTATTTATCCACTAATGTCTATCAGTTTCTATTGTCTATGAATACCAAATTCGTCAATGAAATATAGCGACCACAAACTATATTGGTTGTAAAATATGTCTTTAATCTACTTCTAAATGTCTTAAAATAACAATCTTTCTAACGGCATAATACTACAGTCACTAATTGCTGCCAATGCATAAGAACGTCTCACATCTACAACTAAAACTATCTAACTTGGATTCTGTGAGGCTCTTGATGATTGACTGAAATAATAATCATTTAAACTATTTATAAACAAAAATAAACTATTTACTATAAAACTAAAACACTTACAACTAACGTCACTATGATGGCCTATGTTTACATCTTATGCGCATGTCAAACCGGAAGTACTAATTTCTGTGCCGAAAAGGACTGATCTTCAACGTTTTGCATACAAATCCGACGTTTTCATTTACAATAAATACATCTTTAAATGGAGAAAATATGAAACTAAAATGTTACCGAATTTTTAGGCCTGTTTATACCAAAGTGGTCCTTAAATCTCTACTAATGCGCTAGGCCTATCTTGGCCTTCCCCATTTTTGCCATAGAGTTACCTAGCAATGACGTCAACAAACTATGACGTTAGTGACCTTGAAACTAAGTCTCGATTATCACACAAGAATTCTAAAGGGAGATAACCGGGAAGTAAAAATAAGGCTCTAGACTACCAGAATTTGGCGTAACAGATGCATTAAGTAGGCTACCGGTTCCAAGCCCTTGCCCAGAGTTTAAAATGATCCTGAAGCCCTCACAATTGCCTTGTTTAGGTTGTGAATATTGTTGTAAAGCTTTTCATGATTGGTTAGATTTCTCTGAGGATGTTGATGATGTTTTACCTTTGGCCTCTGCTCCTATTTCAGTTTTAGATGAATTCTATGATTTTTCAGAAGTTAAAAGTGAGTGGAAGGATAAATTGGAGAAGTTTTGTAAAGTTGACAAAGATTCTAACGATAGTAAATGTCAAGTAGGTGCAGTTACCCCAGAGGCAGATAATGTACCTTCTGGAATTTCATTAATAGATGATCCAGATAAATTTTTAGTTGACAGTCAGAAAAATGATAGTGAACTTAGTTTTGTTTTAGATTGGTTGAAGGACCAAAAGAGCCCGTCAGAAGCAGATTTGTTTTTGAGTAGTCCCACAAGTAAGAATTATTGGTTGAATAAATCGCTGTATCAGTTGAATTCCCAAGAAGTTCTGTGTTATAAAGACCCTAAGACCAATACAGTGAAACGAGTTGTGCCTAGAAGTTGTGTGCCTGAATTGTTAAGATTGTGCCATGAAGTTCCTTCGGCAGCCCATCAATGTATTAATAGAACTAAGGCTAAGGTTAAGGAAAAGTTTCATTGGTATACCCTTAGGAAAGATGTTCAAAGTTTTGTGAATACTTGTGATGTTTGCAATACTCAGAAAAAGGCTACTCGCTTGGGGAAATATCCTTTGGTAAATTACCAAGCTAGTGTTCCAATGGAAAGAGTACATCTAGATTTTTTAGGTCCTTTGCCGAAGTCGCTAGTAGGAAATGAATATGTTCTTATGATGGTAGATCAGTTTTCGAAATGGGTCGAGTGCGTGCCCTTGCCATCGCAAACTGCTGAGGTTACTGCAAAAGCTGCAGTAGATACTTTTTTCACAAGGTTTGGTTACCCTTTGCATATCTTTACGGATCAAGGTCGGAATTTTCAGAGTGTGTTGTTTAATTCTCTATGTGATTTACTTCATATACATCAGAGTCGTACTACTCCATACCACAATAAATTGAGAACATATGGTTCTGTCAAACCCTTCATTTCAACACCATCTAATTATTTAAATCATGTCAAAAATCCTAAATTTAAAACAGCATTGACTTCTCTTAGACTAAGTACGCACCCATTAGAAATTGAGAGAGGTCGGTACAGACAAATTCCTGTTGATAGACGTATCTGTCAACAATGTGATTCATCCCTTGTTGAAGATGAATACCATTTTCTCTTGACATGCCCTAAATACAATGACTTGAGAGAAAAGTTTATATCTCCAATCATTTCACAATTAAATATTCCGTTATCATTCCATTTACTTTTTGATCCTCAAACTTACAAATTGGCTCAAGCTGTCTCAAAATATATTTTTTACGCATTAGAATTAAGAAATAAATAGGCTTCTGTATCATAAATAATGGATATATTCATTTGGATGAACATGTTTCCTTTTTATCTTCTTCCATCTTTTGTAATATATATTCTTTATAGTGCATTATTATTTATTTGTTTTGTATTTATAGTTAACCACGATGTAGCCTTGAATATAAACCTGCGGCTGAATATTTCATGTTTCAGGTTGCTACAAATTTCGTAATAACCTCTCAACATGAGGGGGTACAGTTTTGTTTGTTTTTGTTTTTTTGTTTTTTTTTTAATTTTCAAGAACTTTGTACAATTTAGATTTAAATCGAGATTAGTTTTAGCCATTTCCCAACATTGTATTTTATGTATTTTTATGTAGTTTTATGTCATTTTATATATTTGGTTTTGTTTATGTTTGTATGCTGTCCAATCAGGGCGAACAATACAATAAATATCTATCTATCTATCTATAGACCTTCGTCCAATGGCCAAGTGGAAAGGTATAATCGTAATTTGATGAATGCAGTTCGTTGTTATGTTTCAAATAATCAGACGGATTGGGATGTGTACTTATCGCAAATTGCTTGTGCTTTGCGATCTTGTGTGAATCGTCAGACCGGTTACACAGCAAATATGCTTATGCTTGGCCGGGAAGTCAATTTGCCATCTGATCTTATTTTTGGTACAAGTTCGAAGACTGGTAAAGATCAAGATTTAGACGAGTATGTGGCCTCTCTGGAAATCTCTATCACCAAAGCCCATGCTTCTGCGCGTGAAAATCTGCAAACAGTTCAGAAAAAAATGAAGAGAGATTATGACGTTAAGATGAGAGTTAATACTTACAATCCCGGGGATTATGTCTATATTCTTGATACTAGTGTGGTTAAGGGAAAAGCTAAGAAATTAAGTCCTGTATGGAAAGGGCCAGCGGTTATCGCTCAAAAATTATCTCCCTTGTTATTTAAAGTCAAGACTGCCAAGTCAATTTCTGTTATTCATCATGATAGAATGAAACCTGTGTTTAGCAATGAACTTCCATTGTGGGCACAGGAATACAGAAAATACATTCTAGAGGGGGGGAGAGGTCATCGATTCTGGTAAATACTGTTTGTGTAGGAAACCATGGGGAAATGCGTTTGGTATACAATGCGATACCTGTGATGAATGGTTCCATGGAGACTGTGTTGGTATTGTTCCGGAGGAAGTCTAAACCATAGATAAATATAAATGTCCATTATGTGCCCAGGCTACGGGGGCCACAGTGTCATTAATCCGCTTGTTACTTCCAGGTATGGCTGATAATTGGAAAATAGTGGTTAATGATAGGAAGGTAAGAAGGCAGAAGTATAGAGAGGAGTTGGTGCTTTCTGCTCCTGAGGATTGGGAGAGCCAACTTTTCCCCTTGGATGTTCTTGATCGGGTCGCTTCGGTGGGCCCTGTTGCCCCTGTCGTTGACAGCCCTATTATCCCCGACACTGACATTCCTGACACTGACATTGACATTCCTACTATTATCCCTGACAATGACGATGACGTTGACATTCCTGCTAGTATCCCTGACAATGACGATGACGTTGACATTCCTGCAAGTATCCATGACAATGACACTTACAATGACATTGACATTCCCGATTTTGACGTGTCTATTTTCGACCGACAGGCAAAGCGTCCTGCGTCGGGAATTCTGTTTACAAAATCACAGAAACGGGTCAAATTTGACATCCCTCATACTCCTACTGTTACTGCTACCCCGACTGTTACTGCTACCCCTACTGTTACTGTTAATACACGTATAAGAGAGATACCCGCTCTAATGTCGTTAAATCTAAGTGGGCAGGGGAAAACTGAGATACCTAGATCTCATCGGGGAAGTTCATCACCATGTCCTTTTCCTGGGTGTGGGAAAACAAGACGATTAAAAGACCATGTGTATTCAACTCATTTACCGCCATTCCAGAGGTATTAAGAGACAAAACTTTAACCCTAAAAATTGTATTATTCTTACGTGCATTAGCAGCCAGGGTCCCAAAGGCGTCGGGTTCTTTATATGGGTTGATGGGGGCAGTAAATAGAAGTTGTCTCGTCTCATCTCTTTGTGAGATTACCCCTAAGGCCCATGAATCTATTATGGTCATTGCCCGATTTCTGGGGTTGAAAAGGCCCAGGGATATATCCATTTCCCCTATCAATAGTGTGGCGGGTTTGGCACATTGGCGCTGCCTTCTTGGGGCCATGTGTCTCTTAAGTTCTGAAGACTATTTCAGGCTTAAGAATATGTCTTAAGTGTTTGGGAAAAAGGGGCGCTTCTGCCCATTAGTTGAATATTACTTGTATATTATTGTATATATGGATTAGGGTCGAGAAGTAATTTGGCCTTTGTACAGTTGGGATATCTCTATTGAGCTTAAGTAAAGCTGGATGTATAATTAATTTATAGGACGGGTTCGTTTCGATTGGTGGGTGTGTGTTGTGTTTGGGTATTCGTTATTGTTAATTTGACCTGACTTTTGACCTTTGTCCCGACCTTTAACCCCTGGTCTCATCCAATGGGGCTATGTACGTGCTGTATTGCTGTGTATATGCCCAACCTGTAACATCCTAGAACAACTCAAAGTGCATGGCCAGGGCTTGTGACTATAACAGTAAATAAACACGATGACATCAAGAATATTATGAGACAGAAACGGATCCTCAAAGAGTCACCAAAATTTAATAATGTGTACGTAGAAAATTTCAAATCTCTGGACGAAAGAAGGCACGAAACAAACTTACGAACTGTCCTGAAAGAAATTGGAAAAGATAAGAAATTCACAATAAAAGCTGGAAGATTGGTCAACAAAACAGAATGACGCCATATGGAACTGTCGTGGTTTCTCAACAAAGCAGTCCGACAACCTAGAATTCAGACAAAAAGTGATTGACTATGGAGATTGTGACATTTTAGGAATTTGTGAAACGTTTTTAACTAAATCTCAAGTTTTAAATTTACCAGGATATATATGGTTTGGTAATAACCGGAAGACACAGAACAAAAAGTCTAAACGAGGCAGCGGTGGAGTTGGTTTCCTGGTAAAAGAAAATCTGATAGGCAGTCTTTTTAGTGTAGAAATTTTAGATGATAGCATCGAGGACATTCTTTGGATCCATGTAAAAGGTATTAACTCTAATTTATCACTATGCCTAGCTGTTTGTTATTTACCGCCCGAGGGTTCGACTAGAATTAATGATCCAAGTGCATTCTTTGACTCGCTACTAGAACAAGTCTACTGCTACCAAAACATAGGAAATATTCAGGTTTTCGGAGATTTTAATGCTCGATGTGGAGATATATCTGACGTGATAGAGGGGGTGGACAACGTACCACCACGTGACATTATAGACTCTAGGGAGAACCATTATGGGGATTTATTCACTGACTGTCTGACAGTCTCAAATCTCGCAATGCTAAATGGGAGAACTGGCTCCCAAGACTTCACTTGTATCTCTACGAACGGCAGGTCAGTTGTTGACTATGTGTGTGTGCCCCACGAATCGTTATATACAGTAAACACGTTCAAGTCGTGACTATGTCCGATATTAAAGATGAAATAGCCTGTCACCCAGTTTCTACCCCGGACCATTCCTTAATTTTATGGGAAACAGCCTGTCCCCTAATCGACATCCCCGAACCAGAACTAACCACTGATAAAATCACGAAATTCGACCTTTCAAAAACCCCAAGTGACTTTCTTACAAACTGTGAAATATCAAATCTAATAAATAAAACAATAAACAATTTAGAATGTGCAATTTATGATGAAAACAATGTTCAAGGTGCATACGATGAATTCTTACAGCTCATAAAAGGACAAATGGAATCTCGTATCACAAGCAAGTCGATACAAATAGATCGTGTGAAAAAAGCTATAAAACACAAGTCTAAATACAAAGCTTATTGGACTCAGGAGCTACAAGAACAATGGACGAAAGTGAAACAATGCGAACAGGCTTGGCTTAAATCCAATAAGCATTGCGAAAAAAAGACCTTAAAAGCCCAATACTGTCTAGAAAGAAAACATTTCGATCGAAATCTTCGTAAAAATAAGAGAAATCACCAATATCAGTTACAACTCGATCTAGAAAATATGCATGATTCGGACTCTTGTCTTCTGGAAGAAAATTGGACAAATCGGTACAGCAAGTGACCGCAAAACCCAGTTTCCGACTACCGTAAAAAGCTCAAATGGTGAAATCGTGCACGATCCCGAAAAAATTTTGAACATATGGAAATCCGAGTTTGAAATGTTACATTCCGATACTACAAATTATGACGTTGTCCCCGAGTTACACAAGATATATCCTAACCCCGACCAAATTCTCGACCTAAATACCCCCATAACTATAGAAGAAGTCACTGTAGCCGTTAAAGAGTTGAAATTAAAAACTCCAGTGGTTATGACCAAATACCAGCAAAAGTGTTAAAAAACGATACTGCAATATCTATGCTACATAAATTATGTGCTGCCTGTTTTGAGTTAGGGACTGTACCGGATCAATGGACCAAAAGTGTAATACAACCTATATTTAAAACAGGAAGTGAAGATACGCTTAACCCAAATAATTATAGGGGAATTTCTTTAATTTCTGTGCCTAGTAAAGTTTATTGCAATGTTTTAAATAAGAGAATTAACAAATGGCTTGAAAGTAATGACATCTTATCGGATTACCAAAATGGTTTTAGAAAACATCGTAGTTGTGCTGATCATATCTTTTCACTATTTAACGTAATTAATGAACGCAAATTAAGCAAGAAGTCAACATTTGTATGTTTTGTAGATTTTAAGAAATGTTTTGAGTCTATAAAACGTCCCCTTTTATGGCATAACTTGAAATGTAATGGAATATCTGGTAAACTTTTAAATGCTGTTCAATCACTATATAACAATAGCTCTAGCTGTGTTAAAGTAAATAATATTTGTTCTCCATGGTTCCCAGTTGATGCAGGGGTTAAGCAAGGATGCCTAATGTCACCGACACTATTTTCCATATATATAAATGATCTTATTTTTAAAATTGACAAATTAGGCTGTGGTGTTGAGTTTGGGGATCAAATTATTTCGGCATTGGTTTATGCGGATGAGTTGGCTTTCATTGCACCGGACGAATCCTCTATGGATAAATTTCTCAATGTATTACATACCTGGTGCAAAGAGTGGCATTTAACCTTAAATCCGAAAAAATCTAAAATTGTTCATTTTCGTACCCCCTCAACTCCTCAATCTGCTCACAATTTTACGTGTGGTTCCGATGTCCTTGATTTTACAAGTTCGTATAGATACCTTGGGCTCTGGCTTGATGAACGTCTCGACATGAAAAAAGCAACAAAAGAATTAGCTAAGTCAGCGAGCCGAGCCCTTGGTGCTCTATGCACTAAATTTAAATTACGTGGTGGAATGTCTCTTAAAGTTTTTAAAAAATTGTATAATAATCTTGTTGAACCTATTTTATTTTACGGTACAGGAATCTGGGGAACGAAATCTTATTCATGTATAAACTCTGTACAAAATAAGGCTATTAAATTTTATTTAGGGGTGGGTAGATTTACATCAAATTTATCAACAAGGGGAGATATTGGATGGATGTCATGTTTTAATAAGCAAACATTAGAATGTATTAGATTTTTATGTAAACTCTATCGTGTAGACCCGAATAGGCATATTTTTCGTATCTTAAAACACGTATCGGCTGTAAGAAAAAAGAATAGTTGGTATTCGCATGTTTTATCTTTTATTAATTCTTTAAATCTACAAGAAACTGTTTTTAATTTATCTCTATCTATTCATCTAATTGTTAAAATTGTAAATATTAAACTCAGTGATAATGACTCGAGTGAATGGACTAAAGATGTATTCAACGACAAGAACCTGTTAAACGGAAACAAACTCCGAACATATAGACAATACAAAACTAGTCCTTCACTCGAGCCATACGTTACTGATATTAGAATACCAAGATATCAGAGACGCCTTATCTGTCAAGTGAGAAGCGGCAGCCTACCAATAGCCATAGAAACGGGTCGATATAACAAGCCACCTATCCCATTAGAAGAACGAAAATGCATATTTTGTGACAGGAACGAAATAGAGGACGAATTTCATATTTTAATTAAATGCCCTGCTTATGATGCTTTAAGAAACGAATTTTTAAATACTTGTTGTAAATTTGACCCTACTTTTAACGGTTTATCGGATTTTCACCAGTTTACTTTTATAATGACCGCAGATTTTATTCAAGCTGACCTTGGATGTTATTTAATAAAGATGTGGAACACACGGAAACAAATTTTATGTTCAAAATAATTTAGTTTTAGATTTTTAAAGATTAATTTTGCTCGTTTTACCTTACTGTATTTTAATCTAGTATTGTCTTTTAAATAGTTATACTGTTCTTTACATTTATTTATTACGGTTATTTTAATAGTTAAATTATTTTTACGTACAGTTTTGTATTTCGTTTTACCTTTATTTATTACTGTTTAAATAGTTTAACTGTTCTATATACGGTTATACACTGTGTTATATATATGTTCATTTTACCTTTTGTTTATAATATCGTTTTAATATATAGTGTCTCATAGACCAACAATGGTCGGGAAAAACATTACTTTGTGCTATTTTATGTGATATTTTTTTTTGTATATGTTTTTTGTGACACTTATTAATAAATAGAGAATCTCACCCGAGTGTCTTTTGATATCAGATATATCAACACAAGTTGATAAAGTGGAAAAACTCCGAGGCTTGCCGAGGAGTTTTTCCACTTTTATCAACGAGTGTTGATATATCTGATATCAAAAGACACAAGGGTGAGATTTTATTTATCATTCAATATCATTCTAAAATCGAAATATGCGAAACAACAACTTTCGATGTGTGAACTTCAGATTATTGAAAGAACTTTCGTAGGGCGAAATCAATATGACGTCATTGTTATTAAGACGTCATTGGGCACGTGACCATATTGACCAATGATCCAGAAAAGCAGTATCTCCTAGTAGATATAGTGCAGTAGATAACGCTTTTTATCATACAAGCGATATCTACTGTAGAATACCTTATTGGGTGATAAACTAATTTATTATTATTTATTATTATTATTATTTTGATCGCGCCGTGATTTAGAGATAAATGACGTCATCGATCCATGACGTAATAACTTGTGTCGTCATACCAATGTGCGTCACGTACGGTTAACGGTACTGTGAAAACCCAGCCGTTTGAAAACCATCCCTGGTAGTTGATTTTCGTCATTCCGTGGAATAATTTTACCGTATTTCCCGTAAAGCTTGCAGGTAGGTTAAACTATTTTCTTCTATATTTATATAACTATCTATACAAACCTAATAACACATAGAATCAACCCGACGTCACGGAAATGTTGCAGATCCAAAAAAAGAGGGAAATTTTTGACATAGACTGATAGACATGACATAGCTTCATCAGTTCATTGATGTTATAAATTATAAACTAGGCCTTATGAACTAGGCCTAATAAGCCTAATATGAATGAAGGCATTGTCGTGAATGAGAGCGCAGGTTATTACTTCGATCACGCATTCACGGATTTTCACAAACTCGGACCACTTTTCTTCAGAGTCGGACCAAGTTTTAACGTGAAAGTGAAACTTTATTCTTTGGTCAGTTGGTGATCATCACAAATTCAGACCACCTGTACAGTTTTTAGTGATAAGCTTACTCAAATAATGTCGGCCGCTACATTCATTGATCCCTTGGACAACAGGGGCATTTTTCTAAAAAAAACTTACGATAAATTGTGTCGTAAGTTCTGCATTTTGCAATGAATACTTCCACACTTTTACTTTTACGACAAATTGTAATTGTGTTTTACATCTGTTTACAAAGAGACTTTTAGAGAAACGGGCCCCAGGTGTTTATAGTATTTTTTGATCTCATGTACCCCAGGGTGCATTCCATGTAAAACCTACGCCGAAGGTGCGCCGAGCCCGGAGCTTCCGTACGCCGAGAACCTTGATTGAACGGGAGAAGATTTTCGAGTATTGCGCCGACGGCCGATGGAATATTAGCTCCGTGACAGTCTGGTATCTTCAAACATTATGCATAATAATTCTCTATCATTCCAGCCAATAAAATGAATGGGGTATCGGGTAGGAATGTACACAGCTTGCTGCTGCTAAGCTATAGTATAATTCAATTCGTGCAGTTCTGGTTTAAAAAACGTGGCCAGACATTGTGACTCCTAACCCTTGAACACGAACCCACACGAGTTATATCCCCTGGGCACCTTATTGAATAGTAAAGGTGTAAGTTGTGTCCATTCCGCCCCGATACCACATTCAACCAATAAAATTACTTTATTGTAGTTACAATAACACTCGACAGGATGTCAGATGATTCGTCCCACAAAGTCGCGTAGCATAATTTGTATGTTCAGGTCGAACGAGACCAGCTAGTCACCCTCTGCTCACCCTCGACATGTTTCTTGGTATTTACATAGGAGGGCAATTCCACAGTAATGTCAAGTCACGGAAGGGACAAACGAACACTTTTGAAATGAGTTGCACAGAAAGTAAATCAACAAAGAGCAAGATTTTCATGTCTATTACTTTCTCCCTGTTATTGACTGAGTTTTTTTTTATTTTATTGAATAGTAAAAATTAGAACAAAAGATATTACTGAAAATCTAAATGTCACAGAAGGGACAGGAAGAAAATTACATTTTCAAAACAGACTTATTCTTGTCAAAAGTTCTGTGAAGTTTATTACAGTATCAAAATGATTTTTTCTGTAATTTAACCCTAAGTTTTAAGCACTCCTTTCAAATCAGTTAGATTTCAATTCCAATGTGTTTTCTTCGTCAGATACATTATTTTTTAAGTTAGGCCATGTCACGGAAGGGACCTTTTATGAGTCACGGAAGGGACATGCTCATTTATGAAGAGTAATATGTCAAATATTAAATTTGAAATATCTTAATAATGACATTTTGGTATGCAATTTAATTTTATTCGGAATATAAAACTAATTCAATAACAATTATAAAATAAAAATTTAGAATTCTAAAAATTTGAACAAGTATAATTAACAAGAATGTTTTGATATATCAAACAATAAAACACGACAAGTTAAATTTTTTTTACAATTCAGTATTTAGGCTACCCACAATTGAATATGAGGTGAATTGATTAGTTATTATTATACATGTACCAATATTAGGAATTCATTCCTGAATATCCACAGCAGATGGAAAACATACTTTAATTGACCTGCCACCAATAAAATTAGGATTGGGAATATGTTTGATTATCTGATCTTTTGAAATATGACTAGTGTCACCATCTTTATAAACAAAAATAGAATTGTTCGAGTCCAGTGATTTTAAATATTGAACTCTGTATGGTAGTGTGTCATCGTTTTCATCAATTGACATTATTTCAGCCAGCCATCGGCGTTGATTGCCCTTTTCAGTTGGTACTTTTATCAGTACATAAGATGATGGCTTAAGAGTATCATCGTCAACATCACTATTTTCTTCAGCTTCAATACTGTCATCATTTATAGTATCTTCTTGCTCAATTTCATTGGATTACATATTTGCCCTTTAGAAACATCTACAATATTCTGTTCTATTGCAGAAAATAAACTTAAGCGATGTGCCTTGACAATGCCTTTACCTAATGGCTTTATAAAGTGCATCTTTTGTATTTGGGGAATACTGTGAATGTTGAGTTCACTCCATTCTTTTTGGAGAATGGAGCGTGAATCCATAATGTCTTGTTTTGATATGAACATGGGTAATGTTGACTGTAGTGATGTCTGTGCCCAATCAAAGAATTCTTGAACATTTGTTATTTTTCTGCCCATTAAGGATGCCCTTGCAGCACAGCGCTTTACTGTACCTCCAACCCCATCACAGGGTCCTTTGCCATGGCCAGTTTCAAAAAAGTGCCATTCACAGTTGATGTCAAATCTGGTTTGCACCTGAGTCAAATTAAAAAAGTTAAATCGGTTTTTGTATTGAGAAGCGGCACCATCACTCCAGAATCTTATATTCTGAAGTATTCCATATTTGCTTCTCATGTAATCAATTAATTTATCAATAATACTTGCAACAAATGATGCATCATGTTTCAATTCATCTGAAATGATAACCACAGATTCCAGGCCATTTGCATGATATATGACCACAGGGTGAATGGTACATTGCTCCTGCATGAAATAGTGGGATTGTATTTCTCTTTGGATAACAAAAGTAAAGTTTTCGGCAAAATCAAGTTGAATGACAAACTGTCCATCTTTGAGATTTTCGCGTTGAAGTTTTATTTGTTTA
This sequence comes from Lottia scabra, assembly GCA_029955415.1. Classification (NCBI taxonomy): domain Eukaryota; kingdom Metazoa; phylum Mollusca; class Gastropoda; family Lottiidae; genus Lottia; species Lottia scabra. The sequence continues at coordinate 22,998,782 of JARJEI010000003.1, read as the reverse complement.
CTTTGATTCTTCCAAGTATGTAAATGTCCGCAATATTTCTGTGCTTGTAAATTCACAGTATTTAGTAAATTTTCACCTAAACCGTTTATTGTGACCAATTTCGAGCCTTTCCATTCATCCCAATGAACTTCTTTAGTGATGTCAAAATTATCAATTTTCACTTTATTATTACAACAATTTGGACAATTTCTTGTGGCACAATTTTCAGAATTTGGATCACAACAGATCATATTCAATATATCATTTTTGTTAATTTTAGTGTTAATGGTGTATCTATTTAAAGCTTCAACTGACAGAAGAAAATTTTCACAGTAATAACAACAGCATTGGATGTGGTTGATCTTGTTGCTTGGGTTACACGTAAGAACCCACTCGGGTCTAAACTGACAAAATTTGCTGAGTCCCACTGTCACACTTTCAGCATTATCTTTGCAAAAAAGGTGCCATGCTTCTCTTAGTGTCATCACCATAATTCGTTTTTGTTTATGAACTTTAACATCATCAATTTTAACACTTTTGAAGTCTTTTATCCCTGGCAATGCTCGGGAAATATCATCAGATTCATAAAAATTCTGAACAAGGCTTTGAGTGGAATGGGATATGGAATCATCTCTTGTTTTTCTTCCTTTTTCAGGTGTAAAAATACATTTTAGGAGGGGATGCTTATTAATAGCACTAGAAACAACAGCTATAGCTTTAGACGGCGATTCGGGGATGGTTTTGAGGACTTTATTGGTGGCTTTAGAATGAGACTGCTTAGATTTATAGGACCCAATGCTAAGAATACTTTCATTCTGTTGGGATTTTTTAGCTTCACCAAGTTCAACATCACATTGTTCTTTTTTCTTTCTTTGTTTTTCTCTCTGTGCTCTTTTTTTCTTTTTTTCTTTTTCCCTTATTTTCTCCAAGAAAGAAACTTCTTCATCAGTTTTATCTTCTTTCAGCCTTAAATCTTGAATGGCCTTGCTTGATGTTCTTTTTCTAACTCTATCATTTTCTTTAATCTTCTCATGTTTTTCTTGATCAACAGAATATATATTAGTCCTGTATTTCCTTGTTCTTTCTTTAGAAGAATTCATGGTGCCCTTAGAAAAGTGACCTTGCCACCATTTGCAATTCTGGGATTAATTTAGTCAATGAGAGTGATCTCCCCCTTATGGGTTATCTTCCCCTTATGAGTTATGTCCCTTCCGTGACATGTGTACCTTCTGTGACAAAATAATGTTTGATATAATTTTTTTATACAATACTATAATCTTCATTTTATTTTTGATATGTATGGTAGTGAATAGACTTTGATGGATTATGATATGTTTTTCAAATATCATGAATTATTAGCAGAAATACCAATAAAAAATCAACTGAGGAGTCACGGAGGGGACATTAGTGAAGACATTAGATACATGTATATTTTGCTCTTGAACAGAACTGATACTAAAACTATGACTAAAGTACACTCTTAGTACCCTTCTTTTCACCAATATAAAGATACTTGGCATATCTATAAATTTGAGTAAGCACTGACAAAAAAAAACCTGTCCCTTCCGTGACGTTAAGCGCAGTGATTAAACGCGTTCGATCTTAAATTTTTTTGAAATCATCTATAATATTCTAAAAATTTCATCAGGACATTAAAATTCAATAATTCCTGAAACAAAATAGCAGCAGAGTTAAGTTAGTTTTAAAAATTTAATTTGGATCATTGTGGTTGACTTTACTATGGAATCGCCCAGTATTCTCAACGTCTTGGGATCAAACCATATGTAAGAACCTGACCCCACCCACGCAGTAAATCAGCGTGCATCACTGAACGTCTCTCACATGACAATATGAAATTTGTCAATGTGGAATCGTGGGAAAAGAATAAAAGATGACATAATCTGATACCAGGGTAACCAGGTAAATAACAATATAATATTCGAGAGAAAAGCATACACTAGACATACGAACAGTTGTAAGATAACAGCATTGGAAGTTCACGTGTTGACTCACGTGCCCAATTTGACCACAGAAAGCCGACATGGTTATCATCTGTGCTGAGAACCATGTCAGATTTCTGTGGTCAGATTGTCACGTGCCGTGTGATAAAAACACGTTTTGTTAAATGGAAATTAAATCCTGACTAATATTATGATTTGAAAATTATCCCCTACTTATTACTGAAACAAGCTGTCGATACGTCGTGCGAGAACACACGCTTTTGATGATAGCGTGTTTGTTTCACATACAGGATTGCGAAAGTGTTTACAAAAACACGGGAATTATAAGGAAGGCCAGTAATAAAGGGCTGAGGTTTGTGTATATTGCGAAATACATTGTATGGTGCAATATGTTTTGAACATTTGATATCAACACTTTGGTCAAAATAAATAAGAATGAAAATAAATGGATTTCACGTTTTACTTTTCTACATCTTGGCTAATGAATACAGTGCACCTCTGGGCTAACGGGGGTCAAATGAGCAAAAGCGAAGTTTCAATATATAACTTTAAAGTTGTATCTCTACTGAAATTAAATCTGAGTCATTTAAGAATTAAACGTTGGTCTCAATAGCATTATTGTTGTGTAAACGACGATCCATCAGGCGACAAACTGAATAAATGATGAAGTCATTTATGTATGTTTGTCACCGGATGAATTGTCGTTTACACAAAAATAATGCTATTGAGACCAACGTTTAATTCTTATATTTACATTCAGACATTTCTATGCCACACATCTTTCACAAACAACAGCGATCTTGTCAATCACGTGCCAGACTACAGTACATCTTGTCAAGCACGTGCCAGACGATAGTATATCGAAGAATGACCGCCAGTTGGCATAACTGGTTTAATGAACGGAGTGATATTAAGAAATGTAAATATTCACGAATGGTAGATATTGATTGGATTTCGAAGAACAACAAAGTGGAGTCGAAAGACGATCAGAGAAGGGTCCGGGATAAAATCCAGTAGCAAGGATATAAAATAGGATATTAACTAGGATCGTTTGGTGTATTTTGGTACCGAGTTTTGCAACGATAAAACATGATATTATTCCTTGAAGTTTTTAAGGAAAGGGCAACGTCCTTCTTCGCCATCAACCCTGTCAACCACTTTTGATACATTATAATCTTTAGGACGAGCTGAGAAAAAAGTGTTCTTTCTGTGAGATGGCAAGTGTTTATCCCCAGTGAGATATAGAACGACCCCTTCTTTGATTATCCCATCGCAATTCTTCAGTGATGGTAGGCACCAATTGACTTTCGTTCGTCTAGCAAGGGTCTCATTAGACTGCCCTCCTGACTGTTGCTGACTGCGCATGGAATTATAAAAACTCTCCACGATGGCTTCTGGACCTTCTTTTGGCCAATGCAATGTCAAGAAGAGCACACGAGGGTGGCTTCACAATATCATAGAACTCCTTGTTTGAGTAGAATGATTCATAAACTCGCTGCTCACACAATCGCACTTTTTGAACACTACCATCTGTGAAGGTCATGCGAAAAATGGTGTCAAAACCAGAAGACTCTTCGGGGACAAACTCGACTAGGGTAGAAGCTGAGTCACGTACCGGTACTAAGTGTTTTACATCTAATCTCTACCACTCTGGGCACAAGCCGTTCCAGACTCCTTCCATCATCGCTTTCCTTATTCGGCGCATATACTTGTTAGCCATTCGTTGGTCGAAATCCATTCCAGCTGACTGGACGTGAGGCATTTTGGAGGCAATCTTCAAAACCTGAGAACATTCCTGTACACCATATTCCTCGAGTTCCCCTTCTTTAAGAATAAATTTGACACATGATCCGCTTTTAGACCCACATTGAAGACCTACGAGGCTTGCAGCATCGAAAACTTGCAGATGCGATACCACATCGTCATTCACAACAGCAACGATCCTCTTCTCCAAAGCAACCTTGAGATCATTTGCGAATCTTTTTCGGTCCTCGCAGACGTCTATGGTTTCCCGCAATTGCCACGTGAATCGATCTTCACAAGTGTGTTCTCCATTGTCCCTTAAAACTAACCATCCTTCAAGCAATGTGACACCCTTGAATGTGTCTCCTGGCTTGATTGTATTCTTCATTCTTTCTAACCGTGGGTAAGCTTCTGGATCACCATTTGCAGCTTTCCTCAATCTCTCTTCAACTTTGGGCCACCACAACTTGAGCTTCCAAACGGGGGTGTCAAGTGACTGCGAACGTGCCATCAGCTCAACCACAGGCTCCATTATATCCAGAAAAGCAAGCAGATCTTCCACAAAGTCAGACCCGGCGATCATGTACTGCCATTCTTCTTCTTTGGTGCGATTAGGATGTAAAAGATCGAACGCTTTCCAAAATGAACCATAACTGCTTTCGATTTTGACCCACTGCTCGTATGAAGAACTTGCGAAACGTTGAGTTGCATATGTCACTGGTCTCCTGGCATTTACATCGACCATTTCCAAAAATGCAAAGCCCTTTCCGTGAGAAAGAATATGGTTGAAGACATTGCATCTCTTGACGAACGGTTCTTAGCATCCCTCACATCTGTCACTGCTAAGTTCAAAACATGAGCGGTGTTTCAAGTCACTGGCAATGTTAGATCAACATCTTCGGTAATTTGTAGTCTCTGTCGCAGATGCTGTCGAAATCCACTAGCCTGGTATGGACCGTCTGCTGCAATACCACAAAGCCTCGGAATCACACCCTCAGAAAAATGGCTGGCTATTGCTTGTAGCAGCTGTTCTGCCATAACATCATATGAGGCTTCTCCAATCTCAGAATACACTTTTGGGGAATCAACTGGAATAGGGCAAGGGGCACCACTTTGATCTCTTGCTACGATGATCACTGCTTGATTAGTTGTCCTTGACGGAGTCGCTTTGTCAACAGTTGCCCAGTAGTGAGGGGGTAAGAGAGTAGACGGTAGAGGTACATTCAACCAAGCATTTACTTTCGTGTCAATGGTTTTCTCTAAGCAGTAGACGATATCATTGAAATTATTACGGCCATGTCCAATCTGCCCAACATCAACTGAGCAACAGGCCAAAAACGAGATTAAAGTTTCGAAATGTTTACCAGCTGCTCCCAGTTTTAGGTCAACGATAGCAGCACGAAAAATGTTGCTTGTTGTTGTTTTCTTCTCCTCAATCACTTGCGTCTTGGTATACTCTTTCATTGCCGACTGATGAGTACTGGAACCTTCACCAACTAGGCAAAGGTGGTTCAAGCAAAAGTTCTTTTGACGGTACCAAGTTTGGTTATGTCCCACGATCATCAATTTGGCTGTTTCCGCCTTGATTAGAATGCCTGTTGCGAGTGATCCACTTCCTGACCTATTAAGCAATGGTTGAGCTCTGTAAGGCGTCAAATGTGCAAGGTTCGGTTTTGCTGCAACCTGGAGTTTGAAGCAGGGCAGACATCGAAGGATTCCAAGTTCTGAGGTCTCGTCATAAAACCACTCAATAAGTTTACATGATTGTACAATCTGAAATATATTTTCAGCCTTTCGGAGAGCATACAACGACTCTCTGTCTGCTCTATCATCAAGTGCAAGCTCCATCACCGATTTATGTTGCTGGCTTATGTTGTCTACTTTCAAAGTAAGGTTGGTAATGGCATCCATCACTTGGTTGAGGCCGGCATCATGATTGAGTCCACCTGAATCTTCGGTCGTTCTTGGATTTGCATACTTCAAAAGTGTGGTTTGGTTAACTTGTTCAGCACCCTCACATGGATTCTCAATATATTCTAGTGATTCGATTGCTTCAAGGGAGTCTGGCAACTCATCATCCCCATGCTCGCTACTTGCATTTAGAGCTTCTTCATGCTGTTTAGAAGAGGACAGCGGCACATTCTTACTTGGAACCTGGTCATGCTTTTTAGCATAACTGTCTTTGAGTGTTTTTACTTCGGTTGATGATGCCGGGACGATAGTACAAAGTTTATTGTCATCAGTGCTGTGCCATCTCTGCTTGTGACGTCTAATGCTGGACGAATCTACCCGACATAGGCAAACGAAGCGTTCCTCTTTCTTTCCTTGTAAACTCAGTTCGAGACATTGTAAACAAATATGCTTCTCAACATTCTTGTCTGCAGCCGTTGTCAATTTTTGCTTTTTCTCTGGAACAGTGAATTGATTTTTAATGCCTGCCTTCCAGTCCCACATAACCATCTTCCTTTTCACTAACTTGTCATCATCACATTGGCTTTGTGTTTTAGGTTCCTGGGTAGCATTTCCAGTGGAGCTACGAGTTTCTGAAAAAATAAAAGATGATTCTTTTGAGGATTGTATGTAGATTTATGTTGATTTTTTTGGTTAATGAACTCAGAATTTCACGCAGCTGTGGGGGGGGGGGGGGTGGGTATGGACGAAACGTCTAGTGTGATACGAACTGGAGAGGACTAATGAATACACTGTATTCTGATTGGTTAATGATTACGCGCATGCTTTGTGAAGTGGTATGTTTGGAATTGAATAAATCAGTTTTGCCCATGAAGTCGTTGTTGTTGGTTTATACCCTTTCCAAGCTTGACTATCGCATCCTGTTCATATTCTTTGCAGACTTTGATAATATGATTTGGAGATTTTGTAAATTTAATATATTTCGAATAATAAATATGATTTTGTTCTCGTTCCGTTTGTCTTGATTGTTCGCGATGTTAGTTTAGATTGTTCATGCTTGGAAAAGGTGTCCATTAATTTAAGATATCATTCCTACCTTCATTCTTACATTTGAAGCAATTTACTCGTTGTCCAAATCCTTCTTCGCCAACAGGTATTCCACAAATCAAATGAACATGATGACTACAAATATTGCATTTATGCGCTCCATCGACACCTTCCTGGCAAACATGACACTCAATCACCACCTGTAAGATTATAATTTATTTCTTATAGAATTGGAAAATTAAGCCTAGCCTACTTATTTCACTTCAAATACAATGAATTAATATAGGACATTATGTGTAGTTTAGTGTGGGCAAAATATTCTATTCCTCGAAAAATAGTAGCAAAAGAAATAAAATTGTTAATTAGTGAGCGTAGTATAATAATATAGTTCATATTCAGGGGACGTAACTGTTTTTTGTAAAGTAATACAATGTGATACAATGTTCTTCAACAGTGTAGACGTTTACTCCCAGGCGATAATGGAAAGTCAATGATAGTTATCTCCCATTATATAACGGTATAAAGTCGTCTGCTATAGCAGTCGACGGAAGGTTCTAGTACGTGTAATAGCCTAGTTAATATCACTTAAATGGTAGTATTGCTTGCTACAATGTGTAAATATGTGTGTGTTATGGGATAACATACCTGAGTCTCTTCTAAAATCATAATCAAAAAATAAAACAAAACGACAAATATTTTTTTCAAACATTTTATTTATTCATTCATGTTTCGAGAGGAACTGATGGAACATATCAGTCACTGAACTGACGCATCCACCCATAGTATAGCGGTATGAATAAACGGACCTTGCTTTGTATCGTGATCACTGATCTGTGATCGAGATACAACATGAAAAACACGAATAACTGTGGTTCACAGTATTCGCGTAAGCATGTTGTATTACGAAAGAGTTATTTCCCCTTGAAGACCAGAGTCATTCGGGTATGCAAAACAAATTACTCCGTCATTCTGACAGTTCCGGTAGTTTCGATAGCAATAGCATCCCCCGCCCGGCCGCGATAAACAGTCCTACATGGGAGTATAGGACAAAAACTGTACGCCAAGTTGAGGCTGTTGAGCACATTTCATCACGCCGGCACGCCAAGACACGCGTATAATTTTGCGCCGACGCCAACACGCCGAGTCAGAACACAGTTCCACGCCGGAGATCTTCGAGTCTTCGTGCATGGAATGCACCCTGGCATGTACCGTATCTCTATTTAGAATGTACCGGTCCTCATAAAAAACAGTGGTGTGACATATTATGATTATGGCTAGATGATCACCTGATTTTTTAATACAAGTTTATTTTAGTACCGTACCCTATCTTTTGTTTGAACAATGAGCCATGTACAAAACTGTCTTCGATTCTGTGATTAGAACAAATTTTCCTGCTATTTTTCAGGGGCCTGTAGATTTCTCAATGTAAAGTAACTTAGGTTCTGACTGTCAGGACCAAAACACGCATCCTACAGATAAAGTCCAAAATGTTTATTCAATGTCAAAGTTTTCGATTAACAGCTTCAATATCATACATCTTACAACATCTAAGCTTACAGTTTACATTATCATTTCTGGAACAATACGAAAAAACATCCTGGCTCATATTATCTAAGACCTACAACCTTACTGGCGTCGAAGGGAAGGAAGTTATTTGGCCAGAGCAACACCTTATTGAGGACCATTATTAGTAAGTATATATAAGTTGTATATTAAACTATTTTCTACTCCAGCTGGATCCCATTTCTCAAAAATTTGGTAGTTAATGTATAAGCTTATGTGAAAAATTAACAATTTCATAACGTTTTCGTTTATATTCATATCTTACACGAAGGTCTAACGTATTCGACGAAAGACCATGCGTATTCTTCAAACGTTGTCATACACTGTGCTATTGTGTGACATAAACTGGTATATCATAACGGTTAGTATACGTATAAGTTAACGAAAAGTTCTCCTATAACTTTATGGCCCTAATTCGTTATAAAATCCGGTACGCTATTCACACCCGAAATTAACTAACTATATCATACTTTTTGTTATCGTTTTAAAGAAAGTGAGATAACCGTATAACACTGACAAGGCCTTAAAATGAAATTTTATAAACTATTATCCTGAGATATTATCCATTATATTATTGCCCTTGCCCCAAAATCTTGAATATGCTATAACTATCTTAGTTTTAAACCAATTTTGATGAAACTTAAAATGAAAGGCTTGGGAAAGTTAAGTTTACTCCTGATTAAATTTAAGACTTCTTCGTTGGGCGTATATGGCTGTGGTCTATTATGCGCATTTTATGTCAATGTGTTTCTGCACCTTTCAATGGTTAAGTTACTGTCATGTTTGATATTAATTGTTGCACTATGATAAAAACTTTAAAGCATCTGATAATCATTTTTTCAGGGAGCATCCGGCGAAACAAAAACCACAAAAATGGAAACAGAAGATAATATCAAAGACCAAAACCGAAAGAGGAACAGAAAAATTTGCATGTAAGAGGCTACAGCGAGTGTTTTAAATGTTGTGTAAATAATGATGATGCGAAAACTAACATTTATTAAGGGAAAAGGGAGGAAGTCGGGTGTTTTTTTATTACATACGTTATATTTAAATATTTAGAACAATTTCTGCCTTTCATTTCTATATTGCTCTACAAATACTGCATTGAGCACTATTTCATTTCTATATCGCTATACAATAACTGTAAATTTATTATAAATGTAAGAAGCACTTTTTATTTGTAAATATTTTGTTATTCTACTATATTTTGTTTTGTTCTTTTTGTAAACCTTTATACTGAGTATAATTGTATGCTGTCCACATAATATATGCAATAAATCTTATCTTATCTTTCAATATAGTTGAAACAATAATAAAGTAAAAACCGAAAATTATGTGCGTTACTCAGAGAAAAGGTACATTCTGATGTCTTTGAAAATTGCAATATTTCTGTGATTTGAGGATTTGAAAACTAAGATCAGTTTATGTTGTTGAATGTCGAACACTGCTGCAAGATTTTATTGCCTTTTTAACTTTATTTAAGCATGTTACATGTTTGAATTCAGAGCTTCTGAGCTGTTTAATGTCTTTAACATTACAGAAAAATGTTACACCTTGATGGAAAATCACATTTTATGACGTCTTTGAATGCATAATGGATAAGGATTTTCAGTAAAGGAAAAACCCAATTTGCCCACATGGGGCCCATATTATCCCCACGTGTAGCTCAGATAGCCCTTATGGGTACCATCTGGGTAGCCCGTATAAAACCCATTATATAGCCCACTTGGGACCCACATGGGTGCCATGGTGCAAATGCATAGTGTGGGCTATCTGGGCCCCATGTGTAGCCCAGTTAACCCACATGGGTACCATATGGGACCCATGTTGCAGCCCATTTAGGGCCCACATGGGTCCCACATATTTTGTTAGCTGGGATCCCTTGATGATGTATCATAGAAAGTATCCCTTGATGATGTATCGTAGAAAGTATCCCTTGATGATGTATCATAGAAGGTATCCCTTGATGTATCATAGAAGGTACCCCTTGGTGATGTATCAAAGAAGATATCCCTTGATGATGTATCATAGAAGGTATCCCTTGATGATGTATCATAGAAAGTATCCCTTGATGATGTATCTTAGAAGATATCCCTAGATGATGTATTGTATCATAGAAGGTATCCCTTGATGATGTATCATAGAAGGTATCCCTTGATGATGCATCATAGAAGGTATCCCTTGATGATGCATCATGTCATAACCACTGAAAAACTAGAAAATATTTGTTCAGAGTTAACAAGGGCATTAAGTTCACCTTCAATGTTATATCATCAAACTTTAAATTCTCACATGGAATCACTACTGACTTGCCTTTCGAAGTATAGAGATAGACTTAAAAATGACAATGCACGCCACAAGACCAAGTATCATGTATGTGTTCACCTTCAAATAAGGAAGATAAAAGAAAATATATTAAAAACTTAGGCCCGTATTCTCGAACGCTGACTAAATTAACGGTTGATTAAGCTTAATCAGTGATTAGCTAGTCGCTGATTAGTCAAAATATTTAAACCGTATTCTCAAAAGGAAAAATAGCTAATCAATATTTAAGAAAGTTCTTAGTCAGTGATTTTATTTAATCAATGATTAGCACTGTTTTTTTCTTTGTTGTGAGGGGCCCCCAGCAGAATATTGTAAGAAATTAGGCCTGTTCGACAACAGATCTGTCGGCTTCTGGGCAGTTGTCGTTTGAGAGAACTATTTAGGTTAAAAAAATTAACTTGGCAAAGCATTTAAACATGCTACTATTTCAATATATTCAACTTATCAAGCCAGTTTGACCTATAATTTCGATGATAAGCTTTAAAATGGCTCAGTATTTCTCGTTGAAACCTATAAAATACCTGGAGAGATCTCTACAAAGTGTTAATTTTACTCAAATTCGTACAAAAGTTTTATAGCAGCTTCCAAAACGCGTAACAAACTTAAAATTCTTGCGTTTGTAAGTATTTTGAGCGATTAAAAATAACAGGTGAATTTTTATAAGTTAAGTTAAGACAGCCCCCTTCCTTGAAATTGAATTGTTACCCATCATACCGGTTTTCTTTATAGAGGACGTGCATGGCCATTGGAAGCCTGGAAACAAAATTGATAAATTTGAGGGTAAACTGAATGTGGACTGTGAGACCTTCTCAATAAAATTTAGAGAATTTGACTACATGAAATGTGATTTCTCGATATTTCCTGAAAGATAGCTTGCCAGGCAAGGTAACATACGCCTACTCCAGCTAATTTAAATATTCCAAGTTGATTGCACCATCATCGCACTTATCTGAGCTGATATTTAGATGAATTAAATCGAATGAAAACTCTAGCCTATATCGTGTACACAAGTCAATCGTAACGTTTTTTTTCACTAAGTCAAGGGCAATAACCCAAAACCGACTACTGAAATCGCGTCAATTTCGAACTTATCCGAGATATTTTCATGATGAATACACATACCAAGTTTCATTCAAATCCGATGAAAACTCTAGCTTCTATCGCGTACACAAGTTAATTTTTACTTTTTTTCACTAAGTCAAGGGCAATAACTCATAAACCGACGTATAAAAATCGCCTTAATTTCAAACTGATCCGAGATATTTCCAAGATGAATACACTTACAAAGTTTCATTCGAATCGGATAAAAACTCTGGTCTCTAACGCGTACACAAGTTAATTTTAAAGTTTTTTCACGAAGTCAAGGGCAATAAATTTAAAACCGACGACTGGAATCGCGCCATTTTCGAACTCATCCGAGATATTATCAAGATAAATACACATACCAAGTTTCATTCAAAGCGGATAAAAACTCTGGTCTCTATCGCATACACAAGTAATTGTTGACGGACGGACGGACGGACAGGGGTGACGGCAATATACGTCCACATTTTCATGTGGGCATATAAAAATGTGAGAGTAATTTGAATATATTATTTGACTGATGGAACACCACAAGAAAATTTGAGAATAAGATTCCTGGAAACACGATTTCCTGACTATTTCAAGCGAATTTAATTTTCAAACTTATTTGTATAAAATCAGGTCTGAGGTATGTCACTCCAAGACACGGATTTCTCAACATTTCAGAGCCAATTTAACAGAATTCTGTGATTTTACACAGGTCTTGTGGGATTTCTTCAAGTATGGATCAAATACAGAAGAAGATGCCAGGGTGTCATTGTCCAACCTAGGCCAACAACCTGACCCCCTGGCTATGGGTCTGCACTCAACTTGGTGTGATTCTTGACGGATTTTGACTAAGCTTGTTGTGAGTGTTCATATTCACCTAAGGATGAACCCTTTTGAATATCTGCAAAATAATCAAAGAGTGGTTGCCCTTGTTCTTTGGAATATGTTCTATTTTTAGCCCAAAATGTTCAAAAGAGGTGTATGACTGAAGGTTGAATATCTTTTTGTTCTATATTTTTCTAAAGCTGCAGTGAGCGTTTATTACCTTCCCTGGCAATCTATCTTTGTCATTTTCGGGGTTTAATAGAAAAAAATACAACCCGTGTAAGTTTATTTTGTATGAATCTTTGCACATTTACCATAGTTCAATTTCCTTCTTTTTTTTTTTTTAGTAAGATTCCATTTCTTTAGTTTAGTAAAATTAATTTTCTATAAGCACAGTGGTTCTCAACCGACAGGATTTCCTCCATAAGGCAGATTACAGAAGTAGTATGGGAAAATTACCTGAGGTGGAAATAAGGAGAAAAATTTGAATACATTATTTGAACCAAATATTGATCAAATTTATTCATTACTGTGAAGAATTAATAAAATCTTCATCACTCTGTTTGTGTGTTCGTTTGGTTTGGGATGAGGAGGAATATAATCCCATAAGAAATATGAAGAGAGCACTGTCGAAAAGGTTGAGAACCACTGCTTCAATGTGAGAATATAACATTTCTAGTGATAAACAGGGAGGTCATATATTTTCATTACCTATCCAGTGATTTTAAATAACTAGGTAAAAATCAATTGAAAAAATTCAAACAAATTCTCAATTGAAGCTAAAAACTGGCACTTTCTGCTGAAAAACTATATATTAAATAAAACAATACATGAAGAATAGATTTTTTCTTCATAATTGTATTCTTAATCAGCCCTTAAACTACCCCCCTGAGATGATTAAAATTTTGGTCATTTTAAACTAAGATTAAAATTAGTCAGTCTTCGAGAATACGGTTTATTTTTTAACCTCTGTTTAGGCTGATTTTAATCACAGATTAGCTAATCAGTCCTCTAATCACTCTTCGAGAATACGGCCCTTAGTCTTGTCGGGGCCTGTTATGCTGTTTAGAATTGCCTATGGTGGGAATATTGGAACTTTGAATTTTATCTGGCCTGTTCCAAACACATTTGATGAAATGCAGCAACCATTGTGAAGATAACCAACGGCTTGCCAAAATACTCAAGTAGAGCAATGAGACGAGATTTTATCAATATATATTCAAGCTATGTAAACACTACAAAATCTGTGTTACGAAATATGTATTATTCTCTCACTAACTCAGTTTCTACTCCTTTGAATAAGGCTGAAATAATGAAGTGTTAATGAAAGAGTCGCTGAAATACTATTATAAGGTGATGACACTGATGTATTGTTGGATTAAAGATCTCTGAATGGACAGTCTATTGATGAAAAATTCGGAATATTTTTTTTTCAATGTCAAACTTCGCGTACAGACCCGACAAGCTAGAGTTTATCATGCAGACAGTCATTATGTAGCAAGTTTATTTGAATATCTGAAAGAATTATGTGTGCGCTATAAACAAGAAATACTGTTTCTATATACTGCTCATAATGCCCACTATAATACTGCTCACAATTGTACTGCTCAGAATTATCACAATTATGTTGAAAATAGTTGTGTTTGTGACACGCTTGATCATTTTGCTCATAAAATGTATGCTCAGATTGCATACTTTTCTCACATATATGATCATGGGAGGAAAGATCTATGCACTCTGCAGTAGGCTCAGAATCCTTAGTTGCACCATCTGAAAGTTTAGACACGAAACCGATCACATAAACGCTCAGCCCACTAGAAAGCTTCAAGTGAAATTGAATGTGCTTTCCTATTCTTAACCAAATAAGATATTTCTGATGTGAAAGCATGTGGCCAAAATATTTTATTAATAATATGTTCCTGGTTATCCAACTCAGAACCAGATTTTTGCCTACCCTTGGTTCCAGCGGCATCCTTAATTACAGCTTAGTAAAATTCTTCTCTGTCAACTTGAGCATTGGTGTTTACTAGAGGCAAGTGTTCCATTTGTTGGCTAACTGAATCTCTCACTTCTGGAATATAGCTCATATCCTGAATGGTAATAGGCCTATCGTTACTGGACCTAATGGGTGTAGCTGCAGGATTTGGTAAGTGCCTTTCCCAGGATTTCTGAGTAAATTTGCCGATGTCAAACCAGAGGTTTTTAATGCTGAAGGAGGCGGATGTCGTAATGATAATACTGTGAAGCCTATTATTAGACTAGCCCGAACTAAGTGTGGCCCAGTTGCTGATCATGATGACAATGTCATGGAAAACACAAAGATATTTAAAGCCATGCTCGCAAGCTTATAATTAAATACGGTATTATAGAAAAAAAACATGGGCATGAGGGACTAGTTTTTTTTAAAATTAGGCCTAGGCAGAGTGTAGTCTAACTAATATCAAGTGAATTATATATTCTATACATAGATATCAGTTGAAATTGAATTAATTTAATTGTTACAGTTGTACGTGCAAGTATGCAAATGGCGAACCTTGCTACAGACAGCTTCTGCCTGAAGAAATGATTCGGAGACGAATGCTTTTTAGAGAAATGATTCCAAGTGAGTTTAGATTTTCAATTTTTATCATTTGATAGCGATCTTATGAAAAATTTATGACCAAATATTATGTGATGAGAAAGGCACATCCTTTAAAACCTATTGTTCATGTCCTGGTTGTAATTCTATGACACCATTTGTTAAGTTATCCTTGTAATTCTTGTTAGAGAGGATAGACAAATATTTTTCTTCGCATTCTGAACAAGAATATCTGAATATATTAGTTTGATATAATTTGGAAATAGGCTTACATCTAAGCAATTTTTGAACAATTTTTATATTTTTTTTCTAAAATACAATGTATTCCTACAAGTTCCATGTTGTAACCTACTAAAATTTAATATTTCACTTATCATCAAAATTAATAGTTCATACATTGTTCATTTCAGGAGATCAAATGTTAGTTCTGCTGGGAAAGATTTCATGTTCCATTAATATGTCTGAAAACACTGAAGCCAAAAAAAAGAAAATTGCAGACAGAAAGACAGCACCAGCGTACACAGTATTGGTTGGAGGGACACCAGATTTGCCGAGATACTTTCAAATTTCTGCTCATGTAAGTGCTTTATTTTTATGCATGTTAAAGGGGCACATTCACTCTTCACTCAACCAATAATAAACTGGATTTTTTTTATAAACTAAGCCTTAGCTCATCAGTAATAATTTTTACAGATTTTCGTGCAGTTCCAGTATTTCTGTAGGGTATTTACGTACATTGAAGAACCAAATTGACCCTCAAAATGCAAAATATTAGCCTTTAAAACATGAATAGCCTATTACACAAATTAATATACTTATATAAAAGTGAGTTGGCACAGTGGTATGGTTGCTTTTGCTAACTGTGTAGATCACATCTGAGTATACACCATAATTTGTGTAGTCTGTTTGTATAAGAATAGTCCAACTCAAATAAATGTCGTTTTTTCCACAGTGCATATCTATCATATATTAAGAAATTGAACCCTTTTTAACATTAATTTTTTTTCATTCAGTCAATTTTCAACCATGATTTATTAATTATAGGTTATGCCAAGATAGATTAACTCACCTATTAAGGCATTATAAAGAGAATGGGTTAACTCCAATGGAGAAGAAATCTGGTGGACGTAAATCAAACACCAATTCCTTTAAGTATGAAGATGTTTGTAATGCTGTGAAGTTCATCACCAACTATGCCTCAGATAATGCATTAGTTTTGCCAGGACGAATACCCGGTTTTAAGAGAGATGACATTAAATTACTTCCGTCATCTCATACAAAAGTCATCGTCTATGGTCATTATAAAAGAATTTTTGAACTTTCAGGTGAGTAAGTTTGCAAAAGAAAATTTACTTACGTAAATCTTACACGAATTCTTACGCTTGTTTTATCAACCAATTTATGAAGATCTTAGCTACGCAAGTTATCACGCGCGTAATTTATCTTTCTAATGTTTTTATCAATGAACACACAATACATTAGTAACATCTTTAATGATGAAACTTTAATATTTAAAAGTTTTAATATTGAAAAGTTTTCACAACAAAAAATTAATGTCGAAGTTCATATATTTTCTTGAGTGAAGAAAAAGGTTACGACAGGGTAAAGCTTACAAAGATTTCTTGACGTAAGAATCTGAGTATAACGCAAATTTTAGATTTTCTTACGTAAATCAGATTTAAGAAAAGTTTAGTGAAACAGCCCCCAGGTGTTGTGGCCACCCCGACACAATTTCCCACATTGCACTCAAAAAGTTAGAACTTTTAAGTCATTACGTATTACCCGCCAAAGGAGTTTTTATTCTACTGCGATTTGGACAAAAAATGAAATTGATTATTTCAACCCTATTGAAAGTGACAAAAAAATTGAAATTATTTAAAATGAATCCTTGTTCTTAGACACTCATTCCTTTTTTTAATGACCTAAAATCTTCTCTGCAAAGTTTTATTATTAGTATAAGACATAAGCTTATGTAACTTAACCTGACAAGCCTTCAAAACTGAAATTTTCTTTTTCAGATCAAAGAGTAATGGGGTCGAGTAATTTTTTTAGTTTTTGGAAACAACTTTGTTCTTTTATAGTTGTGGCTAAGCCAATGACAGATTTATGTTGGACCTGTCAAAAAAATAATATGTTAATTTTTCGCAGTTCCAACCTTTCAGATGTAAATAAAATTGATAGGGTCAGGCTCCAAGAGCAACATTTGTATATAGTCCAACAAGAGCGTTCATTATATAATTCTATGGTATGTGATGCCAAAAATACTTGCAACCAATATAACATAACAGAATTAAGTACAAATTTACCATGTAGTAAAGATGTCAGCATGCATTACAGTTTTGACTATGCTCAACAAGTCCATTTGCCTAGCAACCCCATGCAACCAGGACCTCTTTATTTTCTTGTGCCAAGAAAGGTAGGAATATTTGGTGTTTGCTGCGAGGGTCTACCGTAACAGGTGAACTTTCTGGTTGAAGAAGGACACCTCATTAGCAAAGGATCAAATGCAGTCATATCATATATGGATTTTTATTTTGATCAATTTGGCATTGGAGACACAGTAGCCAATCTACATTGTGACAACTGTTCTGGGCAAAATAAAAATCGATATATGATTTTTAATAGTAGGGCACACCAAATTTGCACCTGACTGGTGTTTTGGACTGATGAAGAAGTCTTTTCGCAGACATTCTGTTCCTGCGCTAAGTGTGCTTGAGGAAGTTGTTAACCAGAGTAGCATCAATTTGCACTATTCCAATTTCCATTCCGACGTCTGTGGTTCTTGCAATTCCACTGAAACTAACACGCTTTATGACGTCACTAATAGTGATCTGCATAGATATGTTAGCTTCCGGTAGATCACTATTAGTGATATCATAAAACGCGTTAGTTTTAGTGGAATTGCAAGTACCACAGACGTCGGAATGGAAATTGAAATGGTGCAAATTGATGCTACTCTGGTTAACAACTTCAGTGTCCCCGATACACATACAAAGTTTAGAAAACCTCTTTACAATACCTTTAATATTGTATGTTAAAAATTTAGTCATCAAATGAAAATGAGTATGCATCTATGATTTTTAAAAGTAGTTTTGACAATTTTGTCACGAATGTCAAAATCAGTTTCATCTAATAATTCTAGAGTCTTTACTATATAGAACAGTAGTTAAATTCAAAAACATAAATGATGTTTTTTTTATATTAACTTTTGTTGTTAAATGGCTTATTTACAAGATAAAAAAGGTACAAAAACTAAATCAATGTGATGTACATCTAATTTCAAGCTTAATAACAACAAAAGTTAATATAAAACATCATTTATGTTTTTGAATTTAACTACTGTTCTTAAGTTTTAAAGCCATTTGTAAAGTAATGTCTAGAATTTATGAAATAATGGCGTTGTTAAATTGATTGTTTATGATCAGGAGGTGAGGGCTTTCTTCGCTACACTGTACCATTTACTTTCTATACTAAACTTATTACATTAGAATTTAGCACTGTTGTTAAAATGAATGTTTATGATCAGGAGGTGAGGGCTTTCTTCGCTACACTGTACCATTTACTTTATATACTAAACTCATTACATTAGAATTTAGTACTGTTGTTAAAATGAATGTTTATGATCAGGAGGTGAGGGCTTTCTTCGCTACACTGTACCATATACTTTCTATACTAAACTCATTACATTAGAATTTAGTACTGTTGTTAAAATGAATGTTTATGATCAGGAGGTGAGGGCTTTCTTCGCTGCACTGTACCATTTACTTTCTATACTTAACTCATTACATTAGAATTTAGCACTATTGTTAAAATGAATGTTTATGATCAGGAGGTGAGGGCTTTCTTCGCTACACTGTACCATTTACTTTCTATACTAAACTCTTTATAATAATATTAGAATTTACTGTCGTGGCTAACTTGATCGTTTCTCTGATTTAAGTAATGGGTTTGTAGATGTTGTGCCTTCGAGCCGTATCTTTCAAACCTGGTTCTATGCCCTTTAGATTTTACAGCCGTGGTTTTATTGATCTTTTTTAAAGTTCTATTTGTAAATTGTCTTCTTACAGTTGTGGTGCCTCTACTTTTGAATTCCAGTAGAGATCTCAACAAAAATATTTATTCATGGTTTTCTTTACTCTCAGAGCTACAGTGGATGCCTAGTTTAAGCAGTGCAGTGCTTCTTCTATTCTGGTATTTTTACTTTTAGATTGCAGTAGACATCAACAGTATTTAATAATAGTCGTCTTGCATTCAATTGAAGTAGTTCTATTCATAGGGTTGCATGGAATATCTGCTCATAAATACTTACTAATGGTTAACCTGCTTCTTGCAGTTGTGGTGTCTTTACTTTTTAGACTGCTGAAATCGTCAATATTTAAGCGATAAAAACGATAACAAAGATAGACAACTGTCAAATTATCAAGGTAAGTGCGTTTTACCCCCAAACAAAGATGGCGGCGTCTTATCACGTGACCAGTGACGTAACTCCGACTACGAGAATCATCCGGTAAAATATCTTTCTCAACATCGCAACCGTATCCGGTCGAATATCCACTGCCAAACTTATTGACCAATTTCAAAACTTTATATATCAATCGAAAGCTACTTTCATCCTCTTTAATAATATATAAAAACCAGATTTTTCAAATATTGGACATTGTGACTGGTTTTGTGCTGGAGGGTCACTGGGACAGATTGTTGACTGTTTGATAAAGAATAAAGAAACCAAGTACTGACGATCCGAACCGCAAAACGAAACTCGAAATCCAAAAGGACATTTTGACGAAACATAGGTAACAGCTTAAGAACTTTTCACATGAGGAATTATATCAATCATACATGAGTAAGTATATCATAATGAAAAGTGGTATCAGGTGTCTAGAAGAGTAAGCATACCCTGCCTGGCGCCACACCCGTCCTAGATGTTAAACATCCACAAAACTACAAAACAAAAACGTGAAAAAGCGTCGGATGAAACAAACATGACTCGACGACAAATTTACACAAACTCAATCCGTACGCTATCAATCAACGAGGAAGCATTCAACGACAAAAAGTGACACCATATTATCAGAAGGGCAAGCAAATACTGCCTAGAACATCACCAGTAATAGCTGCTTAATATTTAAGATAGAGGTAGGCAAAACAAGAGTAGTGTCTAGTAAAATTATAAAAATAAGGTGACAACTCGACAGTTTCGTGAGGATACTCCGATAAGTTAAAAAGAATCGTTTAGCAAAAGCATTTGCAGTCATAACACAAACAGATGATTTGTATAATTTTTGATGGCGGTCGTAAAATTTCCTAAGAGAGGTTTAGTTAGAGTCGGTTTTAGTTCACATCTTTGTAGTAGGCTAACACACTACAACTTAAAGACAGAAGCATAAAATCGCGTCAAATAAAATTAGTGACCAGACGACAAATGTTAAAAGTTCAAGGGACGTAACTGATGAAAATATCCAACTTCTACAATTCAAGGGACGTAACTGATCATAATAATTGCAATGTTATAATAATAAAAGGGAGATGGCTGAGTACGTCCGAATAAAGCCATAAAGGAGAATAATTCAATGACGAAAAGTGTTACCGGTGAGAAGAAGGGTCAACAAATACTATCTAGAACATCACCGGTAATAGCTGTTTAATATTGAAGATAAAATAGGTATGCAAAACAATTAGCAGTGTCATGTAAAATTAGAACAAAAGGTGAGTAATTTCGTGAAGACAGGTTTAAAAATGAATCGTTAAGCAAAAACATCTGTAATTATAGCAGAAACAGATATTTTATATTTATCAATTAGTTCATGATGGCGGCCGTAAAATTTCTTAAGAGAGATTTTGAGTCGATTTGGTAAATATCCTTGTAGTAGTAGCTTAGATGTTAGAAGCTTCGATCTAGCTAAGAAATCATCGTAGAAAGAACATGCTCTAGAGTATCGAACTAATTGAGACACATATACTCCATAAGCTGGCGAATGTGGAATGTTGCTGCACATAAAAGGAAAATTGGCGATTGGAAAATCAAAATCATCACGTTTATCATATAATTTTACACTAAGTCTCTGTTTTTTGTCATATTCAAGACGCACATCCAAATACGATGCGTAGTGTACGTTATCGGTTGTGTTTTTAATTAAGAATTCATCGGGATAGATGAAATCTAAATATTCACTAAATTTAGGATTATTTAAAGATCTTAGGCCTATACTAGATTTTCGTTTGGCTTTGACTTCTAAATTTTTGATATCCTCTTCTAAAGACTGGATAAATTATGTGCTAAAAGCTCAGCTTTTGTCTTTTTTTAACATTCATAGGTGTTTGATTAAATCATCCAAAACGGTGCCGGTAGCAGTAGCCCCATGTTGGCTTAGAATGTCTTGCTGTAGGCCCAATCGATGGACCGATGGAGAATCAGATGGTAGAAAATCGGCATTAGACTCACTAAAATGTCGAGTAGATGCAGGAGTTGATGGTTGAAGATATTGCCCAAGAGAAGATTCATCAATCAAAGTGAAAGGAGTGGTTAAAATTATCAAAAAAAATCAAATTGTTGAGAAGAAAATAATTCACGCTGCTGCTAAGATGGCGCCGGAACGGCAGTGATTTTTGACCTGCTACAGACCACAATAATAACCAAACTTTTCTTGTTCTCTCCCATTACATAATTTAATAATATAAAATTACACTATTTTCCATGGGTCAGAATTAGGCCCAATACCACGAGTGATACGGTCCTGTCTCACACTCAGCCTATGCGTCATGCGTTTAAAATCGACATGGTTGGTTTTAGAGGGTATGATTCTATATATGCGGTAGCGGTATCCGTCAAATTGCCCCCTTCATGCGTCAACTACCAACCATTTCGAATTTTAACGCATGACGGATGACGCATGAAGCGTATATGGAATCTTAGCTTAAGGTGATGAAAGTTCAGAGACAGAGAAAGATATAGGAAAGAAATAGAGGCAGTGAAGTGTAACTTTAACTGACTGTTAGTTAATATTGTGACTGAATTAAAACTAATTACTATTAAATCTAATTAATTTCACTCTCTCACAATGCTTATGCTCTTGTGGTCTAAGGGGGATAATGGTGACAGGGGTCGATTTTGTACCTTGTGAGATGATTTTGTCTTTTTATATCAAAGGAGCTATGTTAGAGTGGGGTAGGAAAAGTTTAGAGGCTTCTCGAAGTCGACGTAGCTCCCGAGTCAATCTGCTTGTCCAGTTCGATTTCTAGTGAGATAATTGTCGCTGTCTTTTTTTTATGGAAGGGAAGTTACACACGTAGTAGAATTGTTCTTATGAAGTGATTTTGTCTGTTTTAAAGGAAGGGAAGTTACATGCGAGAAGAAATGTTCTCTGTTTTATGGAAGGAACGTTACATGGGTAGTATAATTGTATCTTAAGAAGTGATTATGTCTGTTTTTTATGGAAGGAATGTTACATGGGTAGTATAATTGTATCCTATGAAGTGATTTTGTCTGTTTTTATG
Organism: Lottia scabra; assembly: GCA_029955415.1. Lineage (NCBI taxonomy): Eukaryota > Metazoa > Mollusca > Gastropoda > Lottiidae > Lottia > Lottia scabra. Next base: position 22,976,285 of record JARJEI010000003.1, on the reverse strand, counting down.
GAAGGGAAGTTACATGCGAGAAGAAATGTTATCTGTTTTATGGAAGGAATGTTACACGGGTAGTAGAATTGCATCTTATGAAATAATTTAGTCAGTTTTTATGGAAGGAACGTTACATGGGTAGTATAATTGTATCCTATGAAGTGATTTTGTCTGTTTTTATGAAGGAACGTTACACGGGTAGTAGAATTGTATCTTATGAAATGATTTTGTCTGTTTTTATGAAGGAACGTTACACGGGTAGTATAATTGTATCCTATGAAGTGATTTTGTCTGTTTTTATGGAAGGAATGTTACATGGGTAGTAGAATTGCATCTTATGGAGTGATTTTGTCTGTTTTTATGGAAGGGAAGTTATTGATTGAAGTTCTGCAGGCTGTGTACAGTACCCAACTAATGCTAGTTTCTATAGTTCGCTTTATAGAAACCTCGACATAACGGTTGCATAGCCTTATTTCATGGTCTGTATATATTCAACAATTAATTTAAAAGTAATTTTGCCAATGTGTCAAGATTTACTAATAAGGATTGTGCGGTTTCACAAACATTTATTCTTAAAGTCTACAAACATTTCTCAAAAGTAATATCTATAGCGCAACTTAATTTTTAAACGCCCACATGAAATGTGGAGCGTATATTGCCGTCACCCATGTCCGTCGGTCCGTCCGTCCACAATTGCTTGTTAACACTCTACAAGTCACAATTCTTTACGGATTTTGACGAAACTTGCTGAAATTGTTTATTATCACCCAAGGATGAACCCTATTTAAAATCAAAAGAAACGGAAAATATTTAATATGAATTATTGCCCTTGTTCTTTAAAACGCGTTAGATTTTCAGCCCGATAACACTCTACAAGTGACAGTTCTTTACGGATTTTGACGAAACTTGTTGAAATTGTTAATTATCACCCAAGGATGAACCCTATTTAAAATCAAAAGAATCGGAAAATATTTAATATTAATTATTGCCCTTGTTCTTTAAAACGCATTTGATATTTAGCTCGTTAACGCTCTACAAGTCACAATTCTTTACGGATTTTGATGAAACTTGCTGAAATTGTTCATTATCACCCTAGGATGAACCCTATATAAAATCAAAAGAATCGAAAAATATGTAATATGAATTATTGTCCTTCTTCTTCCAAATACATTCATTTTTTAGCTAAAAGAAAAACTCTACAAGGCTAAACTTGATGAATGAGTTCTGAATGAAATGTATGTTTATGACTACAGGTTGAATATTTCATGATTGTGATGGTTGCTGTTTTCTGCCAAATGTACTTTTTCAAACAAAGCTGCCAGTGGGCGTATATTACCTTGCCTGGCAAGCTATCTTTATAATTAATAACGTGATTCACAAGTCCCTTGAAACTCTTGCTGCATTCGTGTTTTAATATTGAATGATGGCATTTATCTCAATCCCATATGCATATGACCATCATCAGTATAAATTTAAACAACACATTGATCAATTTAAAGTATTTTATTATCGTAAGCATAATTATACAATTGAACACGTTGAACTCTTTACTCGAATCACTGTTCTTCTAAGACTGGAAAATTGTGTCTTCATTGTTATTTAATGCCACCATGTGCCGTTAAGAATTGTTTGCCGTGACTAAGATGCCATTGCTTTACAGTTATTTTACCACTACCTATTACCATTAAACCTTGTGAATAAAATATCTATATTGACATTCTGGCAATATCCCACAAAAACACACGCGTAGGTTTAAAATGCGACCGAATTATTTTAACGGTACACTGAGCAAAATTATCAACTTGATTCAAGGCGGTACAGTTCATGACGTCATAGCCATTACGGGTATATATAACTTCACAAACTTACTTAATAAAGTGTAATATGTAGGTCCATTGTGTTGTTTTGGGGATAAAATTAACTCTGGGTTCAGCTTTATTTTGTTAATTTTTTCCCAACTGAATTAGGAATAAAATGTGTCATGGGTTTAACTTTATTTTATGAATTTTTATCCGACCTTCTGCAATTCGAATCGTCCGTTTCCTATAAATATTAGTCTTCAGGAACCATGCACGTATGTTTTAAATGCGGGGGTCTGGCAAAATCACTAAATAAAGCCAAATCCATGCCAAAAAAAATATCAAAATGTTTACACGCCAGTAATTTACTTGCTCCTATTCCGTAAATACTATATATAAACAGAATAAAATCTTTTATATGCTGTATATAACTATGTGAGGATGAGATACATTGTGATTATTTGTCATTGATATACCCCGATGTTGAGGATATTGCGAAGAAACAAATTTTATAAACACCACCGGATGTTTTGTTTCTCACACGAAAATCAAAACCAAAAGTAGAAAGATAATAAAAGCGAAAAATTCATTGGGAGATAAAAAAAAAAATAAGCATCTCTAATTGTTCAATCAGTTATTATAAATTTTTTCTATGGCTTTCTTTACGAGTTTCTATACCCCAACTTTTTCAGACGAAATTTGCAATTTTATTCTTGCTTATCATGAACTACTGTAAACTGTGAAACAGCATTTCATTGGATATTATACAGATCTATGTTTTCTTGCTTGGTAGATTTCTCTTCTTTGCACTATACATTATAACTGAAAATGCTGACTGAGGCATTTCGTCTTTCTCTAGCGAACCTTCGTCATCAATTGGCATAGTAGATTTATATTTACAATCAATGTTGACGTATTTTGATGGAAAATGTGTTTATGATTTCACCCACTGTTACTAGAGACTTAACTTCAATATACCGTGATGTTGTCGCAAATACACCAACTGTAAGTGTAGTGTTAACGGTTGCGGGGTGAATTTCTGCGGCTATTTGACCCCATGTTTTCTCGTGGCTTGTTGTAACAAATATTTTAGTAGAATAACCTATCTCAAATGGCTAAAACAGCAGCAGAGAGACAGCGATTAAGATGGGAGAGAATCAATTCAAACAGTGATACATATGAAACTGTTTTGGAGAAAGAACGAAAGAGAAAAAAACACAGGGAGACAACTTTTAAACAACGCAGAGCTTAACCATCTTCGACAAAGGACTAAATTGGCCACCAGAAAATGGAGACAGTCCCTCAATACATCAATATCAACCAAGTCTGTAGAAGACGTAGACAATGCTTTCAAATCTAAGGTCTCCGTATGTAAAGCCAAATACAGAACTTTCCGAGCATTGCCAAAAAGTCCCCCTAAAAGATCGTCATTAGTTGCCACAATAGCTGCAGAAGTAATTAAAGGGCAATTCTGCTTTTTTGAAAAAAGTTTCCATTATCAAAAAAATCGCAAATACTACCCGAGAGTATTTTTAAAGTATGCTTATTGTATCTCTATATCTTCTTGATCAAACTGAATTTGGTTTTAAAGGGTTAATTACAAACAGGGAGTACTTATTGTTAATTAAGCAATTTGACCTAGTTTTGGTGTTTGCCCTTTAAATGGCTCAATATTTCTTACTGAAACCTTAAAAATACACAAGAGGGACATTTCGCTACAATTGGGCGTTTATTTTACTCAAATCCGTTCAATAGTTGCCTATCAGCGCCCAAAAAAAATTTAGCATGCTTTTAGCGTTTAAAAATTGACGGCTGGATTTTTTTAGTTAAAACTTTCAGATACATTAAAGGGCACATAGTAACAGATTTTGGTGTAAAGTTTTCACAAATTAAAGCAAAAAAAAAAATTGACCTAAAAAAAAGGTCAAAATTATAAATAAAAAAAAAGAATCCAAGTAATGGAATAGAAAACACAACCAAGTCTTTGGTAAAGGAATTTTACGAGAATGATGATGTCAGCAGAGTTATGCCAGGGAAAGCCGACACAATGGTGGTAAGGGAGGGTGGTCCCAAAGACACAAAACATAAGAGACACCTTTGTTTGACGGTTATGGAAGCATATCAGGTCTTTAAGAATCTTTATCGTAATGCCGTTATTGGAAAATCTAAATTTGCAGAGTTACGCCCAAAGCATGTTTTAATAAACAGTAAGACTCCACAAAATTCTTGCGTCTGCAAATATCATAGCAACGTTATGATGCTGCTTGAGAGTCTTCTCAAGAAAAATCCCCAAATCCCACTCTACTCTAGGTCGGAATTCCTTCCATTATATGACGTCTGATGATTGTATGTTTAATCGATGTGATTCCTGCAAAGATGGCAGAAGATTTGACCAGATTGTAATTAATATAGAAAACCGGGATGACAATATCACATTTTATCAGTGGGTGCAAAGAGATTTCTTATGTAAAGAATTAATAGAGGCTGATGTCGAAATTACACTAGAAAATTAATCATGCAATTTTCAGGAGGAAATACAATCTGCACACTAGCAGCAAAGACAAGTTACTGTTTATACAGTGATGATGTACCATAGAGTTTTAATTATAATAAGAGCAGTTACAGCTTTCACCATGGATGTTTTGCAGACGATTAAAGAAATACCAACCGTTAAAACAGTGGATATTTGGACGGACGGCCCCAGCAGTCAGTACAAAAACAGATATATTTTTTCTCTGTTGACTGCTCTCCAGTCATTTTACAAACTAAAGCAGAATTGCCGAAATATCATCTGCATGTTGGAAAATTTTCGTTTCTTTTTGAAGGTTTGGAATTTTGATGCCAATTATATTTTTATTTTGCAGGATTTTATATGCCAACGGGTGAATTGCCAAACAGTAGAGAATCATGGATAAAGGTAGTTATGCTCTATTTTGTTGAATGCTTTTTCTTGGTCAAATCCAACAAGTGTGCCCTTTATCCCTTTTTGATCCATATACTGCAAAATATAACTGATGGATTGAAGGTTATCCAAGATGGTTTTGCCTCTACCGGCTCCAGTCTGAATGGGGAGTACGAGCCCATCCAGAACCCCAGATAGCCGATTGGCGAGGACTTTGGTAATTATTTTGTAATCTGTGTATAGTAGTGATATAGGTCTGTAGTTTTTTTTAGATGTTTGTTATTACCCTTGTTTTTATAGCTGATGGTGATGATTGCTGTTTTTTGTGTTTCTGTGAGTTTTTGATTGAAGTAGATATTGTTGATGGTATTAGTTCCTCGCCAATCTTTGGCCAGAATTCCAGATAGAACTCCTTCGGGAGGCCATCTATACCCGGTGATTTGTTGTTATCAAGTGACTTCAGAGCAGTAAGGACCTCCCCCTCAGTAATGATAGAAGAGAGAGAGAGTTGCTGTTCTGTAGTTAGAGTTGAAGTATAGTAGAGTTAAGATAGGAATCTATAGAGGATTGAGAGATGTTTTGAGAAGTATAGAAGTATAATATTTGTTGACTTTTTCTAGTATTTCTTCTTTCTCGGTGATTGTAGTGCCTGTTTCAGTTTCTAGTTCTGTAATTTGTTTATTTGTACTGTTTTTAATTTCAAAGAGTTTGTAGATGTCTATATTTTTTGTGTCATTTTCAGTGAATGGGTGTTTTGATCTTATGAGGGTGCCTAAATTAAATTCCTGTTCCAGTATTAATATTTGATTTTGTATTTGATTTGTTTCAGGGTGATCCGTGCTGTAGTTATGTTCCAGTTCTTCCAGTTGTAAGTATAAATCCTTTAATTTTTCCTTTTTAGCCTTGTAGATCCGTATACCATGTTTGATCGAAATCTCCTTAATAGTTTTTTTGAACCTCCCCAGTTGACATTCAAATGTTTTGTTTTCTTTCCAGTGATTAGTATAATACATGTATGTGACATGTTCCTTATAGTTTTCATTGTTTAAAATTTGTGTATTTAGTTTCCAGTAACCTTTACCCCATTTATTCCTACTTAAACTTAGTTTTAGACAGACTGCCTTTTGATCGCCGACAGACTTTGGCAAATGTTTTATTTCTGTGACTTTAGATGCGAGTGATTCAGATAGGTAGATTCTGTCAATTCTTGAGCCGCTATTATTTCTAATGTAGGTGTATGATCTGGTTTTTGGATGTTGCAGTCTGAAGATATCTGTAATATTGAGGTAGGTAATTGCATCTTTAAATTTGTTCTGTATATCAATGTTTATGGTGTTTAGTTCAGGGTTTTTAGAATCCAGTTTGTCTGTGATAAAGTTGAAATCTCCTGAAAGTATAATGTTCTGAGTTGGATTTAGTGAATTAGTGAGGTGATCTAGTAATTTATTGTAATATTCTATTTTTTCTTTGTGTAGGTTGGGTCCATAGATATTAATAACTTGGTAAGTTTGTTGATGGTGTTCTACTTCTAAATGTAAGAATCTCCCCTCCAAGAAGGCGTGGGGCGTCAAATCCCTACATTGTATGGAGTTGGTGCAAAGGGAAGTAACTCCATTTGAGGTGTTTTTTCCATTGTTTGTGTTCAGCTTAAAATTTGAACTAGATTGGAGTTGTATGATATCTTGCTGTGATAATTCTGATGTTTCTTGTAGATTGATGATATGGTAGTTATTTAAAGCTGTGGTGATTGTATGGTATTTGTTTTTAATGTTTCTGTTGATGTTAAGTGATATAAAAGTTAAGTGCCATAAAAGGGTGTGGATTAGTATTGTGTTAATTTTACAGTACCTTTGTAGATATTGACTTCAGTTTGTCCTGGGCGAGACTGTCCTCGCCTTTTTTTCTGTGTTGTTTTCAATTTCGTAGCTGTAATCTTTTCTCTTTAATTCATCGCTGTATAGCTGTAAAAAACTTTCTGAAATCTCATTGGACATGTCGGACATCTCAGAGTACTGCCCCACTGAGGTGGCTGTACTACAGGATTCTGAGTTGGATTTGGATGTTTCCAAGTCCGACATAGCCAGACTCGTCGCCCCACTTTCTTCAAGCATTGGGGGTGGAGATACTGGTAGGGGGGGTGGCAAATCCGGCAAGTCTGGCATTTTTGCTGGGGTCGAAGAGATGGGTAAGTCATTGAGTTCCCTAATTGTTTTAGACAAAGCCTCCAGAATGACTTCCTTTTCTTGGATTATGTTATCATGCATTGTGACATTGGATTGTACCATAGGCCTCATATCATTCACTACTGCTGGTTCTGTCTCAGGGGTGGGAGTGGGCCTTTTTGATCTTTTACTTAGCTCAGTTGGGGTTGGGTTTGACCATATTGAGTTAATAGTCTCCTCAGGTTGTTGTACATGTATAACTTCATTGTTGTTTGGTTCATTTTCATGTCGGTTGTCATCGTGAGTGGGGCACTCACGTTGGGATTTTGGCTGTCCCTCATATCTTGGGCCAATACGTTTGCCTTTTATAAATATGTTAGTCGGTATTGGCTTTATCACGGCTTTGACATATGCCAATCGGGTCCCACTGTTGATAGAGGGGAATGGGCCGAAATTTGTTTCCCTTATGTTTACTACTGTGCAGTATCAGTTTTTTGAAAATTTCTTGGTTATCCAATTGATAGGGTGCACCAAAAATTGTAACTGTGATTTTATCCACAGGTTCAGTCCAAATTTCTTCTGTGCAATCTTGTATCGTCAACATCAGGCCATTTACATATAGATTGTCTTTGAATTGTTCGTTAAACTTTTTCATGTTTGCTTCATTGTCAAATGTTATGTAGAAGCAATTTGGTTCAATATTCTGCAGGCATTTTATTTTAATTACTTACATTCTGTATGTGGTATAGGATGTCTAATGATTTAACACGTTCATTTGTCTCGTTTTCCACCCATACAGCAATAGTGTTGGTCCGTTTGAACACATTTTCTCGAATCATACCTTTGTCAGTTAGGGTAACTTTCCTTGTATGGACCGACATCTTTGTATCATTCGATAAACAAAATATAAATGGAGAGTTATATATAATACATGATTATAGATTAAAGAATAAATGATTATATAAAGATTTTTTTTTTCAGCTTGTCTTATTATATTATTTACAGTTCTATCGATAAAGTTCAGAGACCCGGACTACTACAGTACCAGGTCAGTACTCCCGAACTAACTTCGACCGGAAGATCACATCTTGTTGCTATGTTTTATGTAAACAGTGAAAAATATATGTTAGTAAAACTGTTTTTAGTAAACTTATCTCGTAATTGGGGTTAAATTCTTATGAATCCATCCTGCGTTGTTGAATTATCAACACCAGATTCATCCATTTTCCTACATTCAGATCAAAACTCAGAGCTCTGTCGGCTGCGACTTTCCACTTGACGCCATCTTGACGCCGATTTTTAAAAAAATATCATTCTTTATCAAGTGCCGAAGAATAGTGAGGAATGATGATTTTGATGGTAATTTATAGTTCTAAAATGATTAGTTAATCAGTGTTTTGATTTTCTAATTAACTGAGTGAATCGTGTCATATCTTTGATCAATTGAGGATTAGTGATTAAATATAGATATTGGATTAGGCTGAATTTTGATCATACCTGAGGATTAGATTATCTCAGAGTACAATTTACATAAAAGAAAAACATAAATATGGCATGAACAAAATAAATGAGAACTAATTATGAATATTGATTATACCTGAGTGACAAGGATAACATTATCTCAGAGTATAATTTACATAAAAGAAAAACATAAACATGGCATGAACAAAATAAATGAGAACTAATGATGAATTTTGATTATACCTGAGTTACAAGGATAAGATTATCTCAGAGTATAATTTACATAAAAGAAAAACATGGATAATCGTAAAATAGTTAAATGGTTGAAGTAAAAAAATATGTTTTCGGAGTAAAGTAAATTTTGATAAATGTATTACATGTACAGATAAACAAGTGTCATAATACCAACATATACAATATATACATGTACATAAAATATTTAAAAACGAAATGAAAATGAAAATATATAAATACAAAAGAACCCATAGTCAAAATAAATTATCAGGTTAGGCCTGGCACGGACAGTATTAGATTTCGGTGGAGGGAGGGTTTGAATCTCCCAAATGTACAGGCCTAGGATGGAACAAATACTTTATTGAGAAAATGGGATTAAGGGTCTGCTTATAAACATGGGGACATTTCTCTTGAAGACTCTTGTAGTGGGTATGAACTATCTTGCTTGCTCGATTACTGGTTGTATTAAACGGGACAACAAAGGGTGCTATGCCTGCATAATGATGAATATTGAGTCCGATAGGTCTTGCTGTATTCAATGTCTCAATCCAGTAGGCTTCTCTAGATTGTCGGTATTTGGTGGTTTCGTCTTCCGGTAAATCAATTTCTATACGTTCAATTGGGGTTAAGGTCGTTTATTGAATGGTCATCGAGGTTGAAATGATTAGAAACGGGCTTGTCTTTCTTTAATTTTGCATAAATTATTCTTAGTTTCTCCTACAGATTGTTTGGGGTATTTCTTACATGAAATTAAATAAATTACATTGTGACATATTTCTTACAAACGATGTCCAATCAAAATCGTCCGAATGGGAAATGCTAGAAAAATCAGAATTTACATCAGATTCTTCCCCTTGGGGACCCCTGATACTTATAATGTTACCTATTGAATCACTATCAGATTCATGCAAATTAGTACTAAATCTGTCAAACCGCTGTTTGGTACCGGAATTACTAATATCAGTAGGCTTCTGAGAAAAGTCATTACAAATTCTCTCAAAATCACCTTCGGAAAGTACATTAGTTTTTGAAAAATTATTTACTTCTGATCCATTAGATCGGAGACAACTGACATAAATGAATTCATCCAATTGGAATCCATAGGAATGCTGCCTGTATGAAGATCATCTACCTTATCTGGTACAGGAGAGGGTCCTCCCATCAAAGGAGGCTCTTCTGTTTCTCTAGTGATGACTGTCCGGCGCAAATAAGCGATATAGTGGTGTACTTAAAGGCTCTGTGCCGGACAGTGTGGGAGTCTGAGGTGAGTCATATGTCATGTGAGTCATTGTCAGTGTTTGTAGGTCACATCCCTTGAAAATCAAATAGTTCTGGTCGTCACTTCCTGTAGCGGTAGGATACTTAATTAGGGGCTCTATGGCTCATATAGACGATATAATGGCATACTTTAAGGCTCGGTACTGGACAGCACGGGTCATCGATGTGACTCGTAAGCCCTGTGAGTCATTGCCAGTCTCTTTGGGTCACATAACTCAAGAATGAACTAATTCTGATCATCAGTTCTGGTAGCCGTAGGATACTGAAGGGTTGACATACTGGGGACGGCGTTCTGTTAGGTGTGTAGCTTGAAATTCAGTCACGGGACTTGTGAGTCATTAGAAATGTCCATGCGAACATTTAGATTGTGTGAAATGAATATATCGTCCATAAAAAGTAACAAAAGTAATTTTATTTCATGTAAAAACATTTTTTTATTTTGGTACGAAACGTCCCAGAAATTGTCTCGGGTGTTTGTTATTGTTACGAAACGTCTCGTATGTTTACTCTCTACCATTGTGACAGTCAATATTGAAGTTATCATTTTTTCGATATTCGAACTTTATTTATAAAAAGAGCGACAATTTAACGAACAAAAAAATCGATTTACAGTAGAAAAAATGACCCGATCGCGATGAAATTTGGTGTGAGTGTCTAGAATAGTGTCCTGAACATCACCCTGGCGTTTATTTCTTGATAAAAAAATATTAAAATCATAAAGCGGTACAAAAGTGAAGTAGCGCCTCGCCCTCATCCACATGGCCTCTACGTGATTTGTGGTGCACTGGGTAATGGGATCCACAAAGTGGTGTCTGTGGTTCACGGCTTCATGTACATAACCAATATTTCCCAACCATTGTAGGCTGCCCACATGTCTGAACGAATAGTTTACCCAGGAGCAATCCATTGTTGTACAAGGGGGATAAGCGTAAGGGCGTCCCTCCTGTCAACACATTCTAAAAAACCAATCTTTTGTACAGGGTCATAACCACCAAAAACACATTTCTCTGGAATAATTCGTCCTACATGATTCTTCCGCCGAGCAAACAGACTTTCGTCAATTTCCACTATTTGGCCGACTACACCTAACTGTTGTTGATGATTGTGAAAATACTGAAAGCAAATATCCCTGCAAAACTGATTCCAGTCCACGACAGTACTTTCTGAACCAATGTCTAGTTCATGCATGGTCTCAATAACAGATAGCCCCTTGATGACCCACACCCCCTTGACCAGATGTATGTAAGCCCCAGAATTTTCCAAAGCGGTAGATGTGACCCTTCAAAAAAACTGCCTTTCCGGATATTTATAATTTTCCGACAATCCGGACATCTCCAACAAAATCCATCTGCGCGGCGATTCAACACCCTTCATTGCATGCAATGTTACAGTTCCGACACAGACAATCGGAGGACAAAAGTCCATGTCTCCTGCAAAAATCGATGGTGTTATCCAAATCAAAAGCAAAGTCCCTACCAATAGTTATCAAATTAATGTGACTAAAAATAGCCATGTCTGGCAAATTTGGAGGTGCGACAGCCATGATTCTATAAATACTGACAATGAAAAGGATTGTGCGTCTTGCCTCGACAAACTTTAGAAATAAAGTGAAGACAAGCAGACTATACTTTTTTCTAAAATAGTCTTTGTTTTAAGTCGAGAATAGACGAGGTACGGTTCACAGTGTCCGGTTCAGTTGGATTATCGATACAGTGAAAAAAAAAAGTATGGATACGATGCGGTCAAGATTTACTTCTACTATTTTTTACTGTATCCTTTATCCGGAACCGGACACAAAACTGGGTCGGTACTGGACAGTATGGGTCTGTGTGAACCTTGTCAGTCATTGTTAGTGTATGTAGGTCACATCCCTAGAAAATCAAAAAAGTTATAATCGTCACTTCCGATAGCGGTAGATAAGTGAAGTAGATGCTATATGGCGTATATAGACGATATAGTGGCATACTTAAAGGCTCTCTGCTGGACAGTGTGGAACTCTGAGGTGACTTACCGGTAGCGGTAGATACTTAAAGGGCCGGTACTGCAAAGTGTGGGACTCGGAGGTGACTTATAAGCCTTGTGAGTCATTGTAAGTGTCTGTAGGTCACATTCCCAGAATATCAAATAGTCGTCACTTCCGGTCGCGGTATACCAGTAAAGGCAGATCTATTATTTAGTTTTATCTGATAATATTTTATTTTTTTTACAGACATTTGAATCGGCAGCAAACTTACAGAAGAAATGTGTTGAGACTCAGTTACAGACATCTGTCCATTTTCATGATTATTTTTCATCCATGTGGGAACTTTAAAAAAAAAAAAAGCTTTCCAATATCGTGAATGAAATATCAGAGACAATCATAGGCTACTAAAATTGTGAATTCAATATGATCTGGAAAAAGATATTTCATACCATTCTCTTATATTATTCTTCTTTTCGTGATAGTAATGGGAAAAGATAAAATCTTTGCTGTCATTTTATTGATTATTAAATTCTTATAATGTATACCGGTACCTTTAATTCGACAATGTGAAATGGACAGAAGTGAACAGATAAACTGAATATGCTGCTACATAGAGTAATCTTAACCTGCTCACCTCACAAAAATATTCCCTATTGCTCTTGTCAGGCACTGTCCCTCTACAAAACAGCTGCAGACTTTTACTTTCTTTAAATAATTCATTGTGATAAGTTTGGATGATCAAACTGCAACTTTCTCAGGTAAATAAATAATTTCATTTAAAAAAATACAACATGAATGACATATTGAACATGAATGATTGCTTTTTGAATTTTGCTTCATTCTTTTGATCTTTAAATTGTATCTTTTACAGAAAGTCTGGAATTATATCACAATAGGATGCATTCTGATTAGACCGACAAGTTGACTCTAAATAATACTGCGTATTTTAGAGACAGACGACCAAGCATATAAATATCATGAAATGTTGTGTTACTTGATTTAGACCCTTGAAAATAGTAAATTTTGTAAAGTATTAGATAAGTATCCGAATTAAGATGTACCGTACAACAACTTGACATCATGTATTTGTGTACAAATTAGATGAAATGTCGATCAAACTACGTCGCCACTTTTCTAATATGTGTTAATCCAATGAAATTCATGGTTACAATCTATCACGTGACATGTGACTTTTTGTCACGTGAAGACTAAAAATAGTAATTAATGTCAAAACAGTACTATTTTTCACTCTACTTTTTAAAATAATTTTGTGCATTATAATTTAATTGCGTGGCAAATCTATCGATTTGTCACGCTTTGTTTTCGTTATGATTATTTTATTTTTTTATTTTTTTTTTTTTTCCAAATTCTGGTCAGCGTCTGTAGAGAAAACTGAAAATGCTATAGAAATTCTGGTTTCATCAGCTAGTTTCACTCGAGGGAAATTTTCCCTTAAATATAAAACGGCACATTTTTGCGGAACCAGAAGTGGGCTATTACATAATGTGCAATATTTTTTCATCGAGTCTGTAGGACAATCGTATATACGTCGGCCATTTTTTATCAATAATAACCTCGTATGCAGATAGAAGAAAACCTTCCAATGCAAATGGGCGGAAGGAGATTACGCGATAAAAAATAGTTCTGTTTATGGGTTGTTAGTTACCTCCCTTGCACATTATGCTTATAGATAGGAAAAGTCTGGATGTCAGAGACTTTTCAGATGACGTCATCAATAGAGACAAAAGTAGTGCGATTTATCCGCCTGATGCATACGAGGTTATTATTGAAAGAAAATGGCCGACGTATATACGATTGTCTGTAGGACTTATTTATGAACCGATTTACCTGAAATTTCCTTTATTATGTTAATTGAAAAAGAAGTATCTGGTGCATTTTCAAAATTTTCAATTTTTAAATATTTTTGTAAAAAAAATTTGAAACCAAAATTTTCAAAAAAAATCAAAAATTTTTTCTCAGCCGCTAATTATCCGATTTATCTGAAATTCACAGGACATAAACAGAATGTCGATACAAATAATACAAGACAATTAAAATATTTCTATCACTTCCGGTTTTGGCGTGAAGACTTCCGGTTTTTCAAAATTACGTCTGGCGACCCCACTTCCGGTGTAAATTTCAGATGTTGGCTAAAACCATATATATTGTATGTCAGGCATAATTAGAAGGTACTTAGCAGAAAAAATCCAAACCGGAAGTGATACATAAGCTGTCGTCACAGACTGACACATTTCAGCAAAAAATTAATTAGTCCTCCATTTTTTATCCGATTTTTATGATTTTGATGTCTATCAAAACATTGTAACTTTATCTAAAACTTGTAGGCATTGAATTTCGAATTTGAAGTGTTTTTATTTTGGTTTGAATTTTTTGAAAATTCAAAAGGCCATACCATGTGACCTTGACCTTCAATGACCCTGAAATTTTCAATGTAAAATGTCCTTGACCTGAGCTATCCATAGGTGTTTTGATTTTAGTTGAAAAATATTAACTTCCGGTTTTATAGACATTCAAAAATTGACATTTTTAACAACTTTGGACGGCTGTATCACCTTCTCTAATTAACACAAAGAATTAATCATTTCAATTTTGTAATGCTGATTTAATTATCTTTTTAACGATATATGACGATAATACCTTAGAATATGTTTTCAAAATATTAAGTTTTTTTTTCGACTGAGAGTTCTAACTTACAATGTAATTATCTAATAGCAATATGGTGTGTATAGTCAGTATGTACTAAATTTTCTCTTTTCAACGACATATGACATGAGCAGTTTAATACAAAATCCATTAAAGTGAAAATAGGCATAGAGTACCCCTTTTCTGAGAAAAAATAGCATTAGAGAGGATTAAAATGATTGACAAGGGTTATAGCTGGTTATATAATATAGTAATAAAACTATCTGACATGAACTTTTCACATGGAGGTGTGAAGTATTTTAGGTCATAAACAGATTAATCTGATTATGTAATCTTTTAACACTCTAAAAAGTATAAAAAAAATTATTCATTTTTTTTTGCAAAATTTTTACTTATATTAATTTTACATACAATCATTTAGAGCAGTGAATTTTTGATACATTAACCTGTTCGAATTTTTTTTCTACCATTGACAGAACTCTTTCTACTAGATACACACACCAATTTTGTCGTCTGCTAAGGTCATAAACAAATTAGTCAGACTACATAATCTTTTAACTCTAGGGTTGGACTCTAGCAGACAGCAATTAAAACTGTTTATGCGTCTGCGCTAATCCGTTACAATAAAAAGTAAGTGCTCAAACTGTTTTTTATCATCTGCTAGATTATTATAGGTTAAAAATAAATTAATCTCATTTTAACTTTATAAAAATTAACATTTGTTTTCGAGTGTTTGCTATATTTGATATAATATCAGATTTTTTCTTATTTTGAGGGTGATTCTTACCCACGGCACTTAATTGACTAACATCAATTCAACTGGCTACTGACTGCTCCAATCCATTGAAACAAAAGACAGTTTTTCAACTCATCATTAAAGGAAAATGTTGACGTTTACACAGTTCAAATGTTGGGGACAAACGGTCTCCGTGAAAGTTACCCTAGCGCTCTGCAACAGATTATGGTTTACGGAAACTGCCGAGGATTGCCGATTGTGTTGGGGAAGGGGGTATATCCCCCATACAAAATGGCCCCTAGTCAAAATGTCCCCTCGTTTGGTCAAAATGGTCCCTGATAAATGGTCAAAATGGTCCCCAAAAAGGTTTTATTGCCATAGTCAATTGGGCCCCTATCCAAATATCCAAAATGGCCATAAAAGTTAAATTTGGTCAAAATGGTCAGTCACTATGGCCCCTATTTTGGTCAAAATGGCCTCTGAATTTCTTTTTTGATTTCAACCAATTCATTGGTCAAAATGGCCAAAAAAAATAAAAATATTATTTTGAGACCATTTTGACCAAACGAGGGGCCATTTTGGAAAGGGGCCCAATTGACTATAACCCGTTTTTATCGTCTGCTCGATCAAAGCAAAGACATTCTAAGACTTACAATATTAATTTGAAGTTACTATTCCAGTTCTCAAAAAGATTATACAAAAAATATATTATGTTGCGCTTTATGTTTTGTTAATTTGTAACATCATAAATAAAAACATTATTTTGAGACCATTTTGACTTTTTGGAAGGACCATTTTGACCTTTTTTGAGGACCATTTTGACCATCTATCAGGGACCATTTTGACCAAACGAGGGGCCATTTTAGATAGGGCCCAATTGACTATAACCCGTTTTTATCATATTCAAAGCTTATTATAGGTCAAAGATAAATTGCAAACTACGAACAATAGTTTTGGTTTTAAGAGTTATGCGGTTAAAGCTACAATTAGGCCTTCTCTCGAAAACACTTTACACGGCGCCAATTCATTGGATTTCAATTTTTTAAAAGAAAAGGGGCATAGAGGATTAGGAATATATTTTAAAGGAGAAAAAAATGTCAATATATTAAATTTGGGAGTTTTAAAAATAGAACACATTGCTTTGAATATTCTGGATAAGAATATTAACGTAATTGTTATCTATAGACCACCTGTTAATCGATTAGAATTATTTCTCCCAATGTTAGAAAGATTACTAGTTGAATTACAAGATTGATATATGATTGAATCTACCCTTTCACAAAACGCTCAGTGCTGTTCACAGCTCTAGTAATTTGTATTTTTTTAATTTAGTATTTTTGGTATATCTTTATCCGGAAACTGGTGGAAAATATGAAAAGATGATTATATATATTTGAGATGAATTATTATGACAGCTTGTTGTTATTCAAACTTGGGTTTTTTTAAACAATTTTAAGGCTGTTTTCCACGGGACAATTTCCTTCGCGCGAAGCGATTTTTTCGCACTCACGCATGCGTATTGATAGCAGGTACTAAAATTTGCTACGAAAGAAATCGTCGCGACGATCGCAAAAAAGAGTAGGAATAGTTTTAACTTTTTCGCGACGAAAAATTTCGCGAAAAACATTTTATCTAATGATCCAATCAAATGCGCTAACAATATCAACGTCATATTATCTTGACGTCATTACGTCAAAACTGGCGGAGATCGTGGAAATTAAAAATCGTCGAGCGCCTTTATTTTGCGACGAAAAAAACGCTTCGCGCGAAAGAAATCGTCCCGTGGAAAACAGCCTTAAGAACATTTCTTTTGCTCTGAGATAAAATTTCTGTACTTGGAATGGTAGAAAATAATTTGTGTTATATCTATTATTGTACTTATTATGTTATCTTTTTTTTATTAAAATGAATAAAATTTTAATGATAAAAATAGTTATTAACCCTAAGTCCTATTGTTTGCATGAAAGGGTCGACAAGGAATGCTTACCCATGCATAATGTACCAGATGAAGATAAAGTATTTGTCTCAAATGGCTGAATTGGATAATATATAGAGGTTATCCTATCCTATGGTTGCAAGTGGATATGGTTTTTATGCCATGACGGCTTTTGATAATAAAATGAAATATAATGAAAATATCACAAGCACGAGTGGCATAAAAACCATATGCACGATTTTCCATTGGAAAACCTATTTATTCTATAATTTTAATTAA
The DNA here is from genome assembly GCA_029955415.1 of Lottia scabra. NCBI lineage: Eukaryota > Metazoa > Mollusca > Gastropoda > Lottiidae > Lottia > Lottia scabra. The sequence goes on along the minus strand of JARJEI010000003.1, from coordinate 22,958,889 downwards.
GAAAAAATAATTCTTAAGGACGACAGCAATGACCCTGCCCATTGAATACCAATATGATTAATATCACATATTTTTTTTTTGGAGGGGGGGGGGGAGTCTAGAATGCATCACAGACATAGTACATAAGAAAAAAACTCATCTAAAACAAATGATTCCTAAGGAATAAAATACATGAGTTAAACAATGACAGCCTTTGGCCCTGCCCATCGAATATCCAAATAGTTATTCAATGGTTTATATTCAATGAGTATCAATTTTATCCAACTAAAATGTTTTATCTAGAATTCATCACAGATATAGTACATAAGAAAAAAACACCTATAAACACACAGCGCCAATATTTGCCAGCGCATCCCTATGAGTATCACTCTGCCGGCGAAGTTTTGTTTCAATCGAAATGTTATCATATTTCTTTCGTTTAACTTGGTAAACAAACTTAATATTACACACCGAACAATTTTCAGACGCCATTTTGACTTAATCACGTGATCTAAGACCAGGGAAAGATAACTCTGTTTGGGAGATTTAGTTAATTTTGAGAGAAGTCTTTTGATTGGATGTAATTTCAATGACAATTAGTCTTATTTAAAAATGGCGGCCATGTTCAAAATACCTCTAGCTTGAAAATTTCAACTAGGATTACAGACAAAAAGGATTAGTTTATTCTGTCGAAAAAGGGATTGAATGTTGAGATGGCATCATAACATACAAGAAAATGGTCAGTTTTTTTAATAATGACATCAAGGAAGAACAATAATTCATTGCAAGCAAATTGGTTGCTGAATATCAAGTTATTGAATAAGATGTAATCCTGGGGCCTGGTTTTCGAAAGTATCTTATGACTAAGACGTGTCTTACGATGGTCTTATGACAGGTCATAGTCGTAAGATTTTTTTTCGAAAGTGTCTTAAGTTACGATATATCATAACTTTTATCATAATCTTAAGACACCTCGCGACATGACTTAAGATCATCACAAAAGTTATGATGGTTTTATATTCAACGTAAAGCTTCGATATCACGTTAACAACAGAATATGGCTACTTTTTACATGCACATTCGACAACGAGCTGAACACGTACGCCGAAACAAAGTATTTCGAAGCAGAAATAATCCACTAAATTATATGGATGATGAACAACTAGTATGTAGATAATTATATAAACTTTCACGTCCATTGATACTAGGTTATGTAGAATGTTCCAAACGGCCAAGATCTTGTGTTTTATTCCAAGTCATGGTTTTATGCCACAGGTACTTTCAGATGGCCATTGCTGATGTTCATAACATATCCAGACCAAAGGTATCTCAAATAACACGTGTTGTAACTGCATGTTCAAAGGGGGTTTGTAATATCTACATTAAGATGTTAACTGACCTACCTGGAATTTGGCACATTGAGAAAGGTTTTTAATAAAAATATAAACTTTTTAAGTGTAGTCAGTGCCATTGACGGTACACACATTCGCATAAAATTATAAATAAATAAACTAAATTCAAACAATTAATGATCCATTACGATTTTAAATTATTTTTATATAAAATTTAACGTTAATATATTTAAAAAAATTATATATTTTTTAATTGTTACATTTTTATATTAAATGTTATCCCTTTTTTGTCATTATTAAAATTAATAGGCCTACAACTATCTTCATTTATGACAGTCTTAAGATCATCTAATACTGCGTTCACACGACTAAAGTTAAGCCAGCTTAACTTCTAACCGTTCTTCGAGCCTGGTTTACGTTTTTTCCATGAGCGTTCAGACGGACATAAAAGTTAAGCCAGCTTGGACATGACCTCGGAATTTATCTGGAAGTTCAGAGGTCAAGATACCATGACGCATGCGCGTGTATTGTTTACTTTTCCTACAAAATGGTGACGATACCGATTATTTTAATTTATAAACTTCTTCAACTTTCATTTTTACGCCGAAAGAGAACGGCATATTTGGAAAGAAGACGCGAGACTTTACCTCCATTTTTCTTGACACGGTGTCCCAAACCTTCTTTTTCCTGGTTACTGCATCCAGCTGTCCCCTGTTTTCTTTGGCTCGATCATTTTCATTTTCATTTTCTTGCTCTATGGCTAAAGTTGTTTACAAATGAATAGGTAATGGCGGGTATCCGGTAACAGGACTGCGCATGCGCGGAAAATGTTATATCCGGCTTTGTTAGCCAGGAGCGTTCATACGGCAATAACCAAGCCAGCTTAAGTTTCCAAGCCAGGTTTCAAGCCACCTCCGAAGTAGGTGCAAGTTAAGGCAGCTTAAGTTCAACCGGTCGCGTTCAGACGACAAAAAAACCAGGCTCGAAGAACGGTTAGAAGTTAAGCTGGCTTAACTTTAGTCGTGTGAACGCAGTATTAGTTATGACCATCGTAAGACAGCTTTGATTTACACCCTATTACATATCGTAAGATGGTCATAAGATAGTCATAAAATGTGTCCTAAGATACCACTGAACTTTTCTGTTAATGTAGACCATTTTTATACGCCCTCATCTCTCTATGAGGACGTATATTGTCGGCACCCCTGTCCGTCCGTCGGTCCGCCCGTCAACATTTGCTCGTAAACGCTCTAAAAACTAGAGTTTTTGACGGAATGAAATGAAATTTGATATGTGTATACGTATTCATAAAACGGAGATCAAGTTCGAATTTGAGCTATTTTCGATCGTTAGAAGCAGAGTTATTGCCCTTGCCTCAAATTCGTCGGTTAATCAACATTTGCTTGTAAACGCTTTAAAACTAGAGTTTTAGACGGAATCAAATGAAATTTGATATGCGTATATATATTCATAAAACGAAGATCAAGTTCGAATTTGAGCTATTTTCGATCGTTACAAGTAGAGTTATTGCCCTTGCCCCAACTCTTAAATATGCTATTACTCTCTTAGTTTTCTACCGATTTTGATGAAACTTAAAATGGATGTTATTATCGAAAGGAGTTTTCGCCCTTTTACCTCTATACAGTAAGGGCTTCTATCAACATCAATTGCTTGTAAATGCTCTAGAAACTAGAATTTTTGATGGAATCTAATGAAATTCGGTATGTTTATACATATTCAGAAAACAAAGATCTAGTTCGAATTTAAGCTTTTTTCGACCGTTAGTAGCAGAGTTATTGCCCTTGCCCCAAAGTCTTGAATATGCTATTACTATCTTAGTTTTCAACCGATTTTGATGAAACTTAAAATTGATGTTAGTTTTATCCTGATTAAAATTAAGAAATTTTTCGTTAGGCGTATATGGCCGTGGTCCACTATCTTTTGACTAACAGATCTATTGAGGTCAAAATAGTCCTATAACAGATGATAAAAAATCTTGAAAACAATCCTATGTGTTTTGGGGAATTTTCACTGATATTTTGTGTTTATAAAAGATGCTGCCTCTTAAGATAAAATTGTAAGAAGAGCATTGGAAATATTTTGAGTTCATAAAAATAAGACACATGTTAATTAATGTACCTTACTTAACCTTTTTGCACACTTACCTGATACATGTGGAAAGCACACTTCATACCAGGAATTCTCATTTGACGTAAGAAATAAAAAACAAAGGAAAACACACAGAAACTAGGGCTTCAAGGTCTAACTATATTTAAGAGAGACCCACTTTGACTAGCCTACATTGAGTTGAATTATTTACTCAAATATCACAATTTTTCAACTTATGTTATGATTGTCAAATGCATACCTTTATATCCATGAAATGTAGCATTTAAAAAAAAAAAAAAATCACCCTTCCTCCTATCTGGTCCTAAAATTTTATGTGAAAATGACCCATGTTCCATATTTCATTCACTTTAAGACTGCAAATTTCCTCCAGTAAAATGGCGTTTCCTACTTTTACTTTAAGGACTAACCTCTTTATAGAAAAGATCCTGGATGTCACCTTCATCGAAATGTTTTATGGCTATTTAGCTAAACCTCAACTCCAGTATCAGCACTGCACTGATGAGTCCCAGAAGGCCGAAACAGTACTGTTTGCAGAAAATCGAGAAGAAAAATGGCATATTATAAAATGCTCCAATCTAAGTAGAAAGCCGAAATTTACGAGGGCTTTTTAAAATTGGAGATCCCTTACAATCCACGAAAACTAAGAGAGAATCCGAAAAGCAAAGAAACGGAGAATCAACTTAAAAGAAGAAGCGAAATTAGCCTTTGCGGATGGACCACGAAATCGACTCGTTGCACGAGATCTCTGGGAGACAAACGGCGAAGCTATCGGCAGCCGAAAATGAAATCACAGACCTGACGATGCCCGGAAAGCCATGAAGTCCGTGTGGGAAGCGGAAATCAAAATGGAAGAGGAGAAGTCGTCAATAATATGGAAGAGGAGAAGTCGTCAAGAATATGGAAGAAGCACACAGATTTTCTTAAAAATCTACCAACGAATGAACCATTATACAACCACCAACACAGAAAGTCAGAGAATGAAGATGACGACAAAAGTGGTTGGCGTTTAGTTAGACTAATTACAATACGTTCGGGGAACACAATAGTTCACCGAAATGTAACCAGAGCAGAAAATTATTGTTTCCGATATTCCAGAAGAAGAATTTTGGAAAACGAACATTTAGTGATGTCATGAAAAATTGACATTTCTATGAATAGATACTAGTAAAAACTTAAATGATTAATCCACTTGTAATCTTAATCTAATCCAATTTGATAATTATTTGTTTTCTGTTGAATGTTGATATAGTTACAAAATTAGTAACCATTAACAATTTTATTTTGTCCATCCAAAATATAAATATGATTCAATTATTTATGTATTCATCTCACATTTTGAAAAACGCCCAAAGCGAGAAAGTACTTAATGGAGTAAAATGAGATTTACTATGAGAGCAGTTTGTTTTTTATTCTATATATATATATATATGACACTATGTATTTGAATCATAATTCCGCGTTTTAGAATTTGAAAAATATCTGCCAAATTCTGCCATGCCAAATTCTGCCAATAACTGTCCGTGTTTCGTTTGTCTGTCTGCCGGTATTCCCGCATCCCTTTTAGTTAACCTGACTGTATACTGGTAGCCCTGCGCCCCTCCTAGGTTTTTATAATTTTGGTTAAAGATACACTTAAGTCCATAATCCTTACACACCTTCCCCCCCCCCCCCCCACCCCTGAATTTAATGGTATCCTTCACATTAACGAACTTCGTAAAGATCAACACATCAATATCATTCCACCATAAGATCGGTAATTACACGATCAGATCAGAATTTCCACCATCAGATTGGTCAGTTTCCAGCTTAAGATACCTCACCATTCAATATTGAAGACAGTAAAAATAGTTCATCGCTATACTCAAAACATGGCCACTGTTTAGACTTGTAAGACTTGAAGATAAGTATACCTTTACGCCTTCCTAGTTAACAGCTTAGAATCTTATTATGTTTCCCATTAGTTCTTCTCGAGTGATTCTTCTTCAACTGCTGTAGTTCATGACTATTCAGTACCAGAGCATCAAGGTCATTGCAGGGTAATAATAGGTTTCTGTGGACTACTCTTGGCTTTGGTGATTTATCAGACTTTATCATGTAGACTGGACTGTCTTCTCCCATTCTCTCTACCAGTGTATTTTGTGTCTTCCCAATGAGATCGAAGCTTCCCTGGCCCCCCTGCAAACATATCTTCCAGTGTACTCTCTACTGACACATATAAAATTGAATGAGTATTTTGACCAAGTGCGCTTATATCTCTAAAACTCTTATCATTGGTTGAAAAAGGTGAAATTTCATCCATGTAACAGGTGGGTTGCGAACTGCTCGGTACCGTCTTCATGGCTCTACTTTGCTTTTGTTTTAAAAAGACTCAAAAAGAACCCAATACTACTCCAAACCCTTAACTTATCCTTGACCCCCCCCCCCCCCAAAATAAAAACACAAAAAGCTGGGCTCTATTCACATAAATATAAGCGACAGTCTCTAAATGGACCTAATTATAATTTTCTTCTACATTCCGTCATTCTGGATGTGTAGACCGGAACCATGCGTGGGGTATGGTCCGTAAATTTCGGTGTATTTTTCTGCTCAACCTTCATTTTATGATTTAACCTGTTAAAACGATGCTCTTAACAATTCTGTTTGAATTCTTACCATTCAACAGTTATGATGCCATGGCAAGTTCTTTTCGCGCCAATATCGAGGTTTTGCGCTCCTTTTTATTTTCAGATAGGGTCGGTCGGGTTACCGGAAGCAGAACTATTATTTTTTTTTTGGCCTAATAGAAATAAATTTTGTATCTGATAATGAAATAATTAAATTTGCAAGTTTCCCTCTGTAGGTGACAAGGATACAGATACAGTTAATGAAAATGTTGATGGTAACAACAATATGATGTATCAATGTGAAGAATGCCAGGGTTGTTTCCACGACATGCGAGTATTCGAGAAACACGAATGCGAAATGCCACACCCAAACCAAATAACTCTCTGGAAGATGCAGAACTTCTAGATGATGAAAAATTCAATAGATCTGGTTTAATGTGGAACAGAGCTGCAACACTACTATTGATAGATCTTTATAAAACATATGTGCCTACAGTTAATCAAGGGAAATTAAGAAAAAAGATCATGTGAGACAGAATGAATTTCTTACCCACGGCACTAAATTGCTTAACAGATATCAATTCAACCAGCTATCGACTGCGTCAATCCATTGAAACAAAAGACAGTGTTTCACCTCAATGTTAGAGGACGTTTACACAGTTCGAATGTGGGGGAAGGGGGTATTCTGTTCAAGCTAAAAATCCCAAAAAGGCAGAAGCCAAGGCATTATGGTTGCTGCCACGCTCGATGCTGTACACAGCCTCTAGTTTTTATTTGTGGTAGATATTTTTGTTATGTTAATTTGATGTAATATAAATAATCTCTTTAATAACAAACACATTTAGATATTGTAATTGTGATAGTTAATTTTTGGTTTATATTTTTGTTGTTATGCTTATTCTTTTATCTTTTGTATATTATTTCAAATTCCTTGTGCATAAACGCTTGCTCGCTAACCCGAAGGTCTAGGCTTCAATCTCAGCATGGGTCGAGATGATACCTTCGGATTTTTCCATTGAACCATTTCTTTGAAAATCTGACATTATTTTCATGAAAAATGAAATGTCAGCTAGACACTGTCTTAGAATAAAAAAAAAGTGTTGGAGTGCTTTTAGAGAACAACACTTTTCTTCTGAGAAAGAAAATGGCAAGGTAAGACTGTGATTTCAAAACCTATTTTCAAGGACCCTAAAACATTTGAACGGTACAGTACTTGAGAAAATTGAATGCCCTATCTTAATGCTTAAATAATAATTTTTTTTTTTCATGAATTGAACTGTTTTTTTTTAATAGAACGACACTTACAATTACTATTCTTTTTGCAAGTTAAAAAGTTGATGAATTTTGACAATTTTTTGGAATTGGAATATCAGTACTGTTGGTCTTAGAATGTCTTTGCATTGATAACATATTACTTTAATTTACAAACTAAATCTGTTTGTGTTTACAATAATCGTTCAACTGTTGTTGTTTTCCGTTTACAGGGAATACATTATGCAACTAGTTGCGATGTACTTTGTCAACCATCTAGGCATTCGAAATTGCCACCGTCATTGGAAATTGCACGAACTTTTGTAAGATTTCAGCCAGGGGGGAGATAATATGGTGTATGTAACAGTTTCTAATTTGTCAGCATACCCTATTAATATTCAGCCCAATTGCATTGTTTGTGAATTTGTTCCTGTTACTGAGGTTCACGCTAGTGACACTGTTTCAGCTGTCATACAGTCAACTCAGGACACTTTTGCAATGGAATCGACAGGATAGATTGGAGTACAGCTCCATTGTTAGAGAAAGATTTAAATGTGGCAAAAGATTTTATAAAGAAAATGGCAGCATATCTTTTTCAGATTAAACCTACGGATGAGATTCCATTCAAACGTAAACATCGACAGAGTCCACCAGCTATGTTCGAATAAGTTAGAAAACATCTGCAAGATCTTCTTACAAGTGATATTATCAAGAATCTAAGAGTCCTTGGGCTTCTAATATTGTATTATGTCGTAAAAAAGATAATTCTTTGGGAATGTATGTAGCCGGTAACTGGAGGAAATATATAATCCAATATTGTCCATATTTCATCCGAATTCGATGTAAATCCAGCACTTTTTTCTATTATTTGGATTGCAATAACTAATTCCCATCACAGCCATTAATTTTTGACTACATGTTCATGTTGTTTGTGTTGTGTAACGTGTTATATCTACACGTGCATAATATACCAATATTTACTACATAATAACAATCTATATTGACATGTAGGGTATAAAAACTTTGATAAAAACTTTTTACTGTTATACTGGTAAAATAATCCATAAAATAATCCAGGATCTCTATTAATTGTTGGTTGGAATCTTTTTATGTTGATTGCTTCAAATAATTCCTTGCTTTTTTGTGATTATTGGTTGTCAACGTATTCCATTGTTTTCTATGTTGACGGTTATTTGAAGCATGTTCCGCAATGGCTGATTGGTTGTTGGTTGCTTTTCGGATGGCTCTGATCTGCCTTTTGCTTGAAGTATATTCTTCGATGTTTGATTGGAGGTGAATGTTACATCATATCCAGTTTTTACAAGCAGTCGGATCTTGTAACTGAGGCTGCCATTAAATGGTAGATTAATTCTTATAATCTGTCATGTTCCTTTAGCATTTAGCAACGGCTATCATTTCATTTCATTACATTAATCCGTTGCTATCAAGATAAGATATTTTCGTCATTAATTTTGATTGTATCGTTCGACTAGTTAAACTTTCGAATGACCAGACGTAAAATTTCTTGTAGCAAATTTACCTTGTAATAATCGAGTCTCAACGGTCATAAATTGAATGTGACGTAGTGTTTTTAAAACGAGGTAATAAGTTGTTAATGACGAGAAAACTCCGTCAATCCAGCAACGGTAGATAATGCCAATGTCTAACGTTGCTGAAGGAACATGATATCTTTAAACCCTGCATGTTTATATAGATTGTTGTTGGTGTTAATCATTGCTTGATGAAGACTAGTGAAACATTGCTTGTAATAAAGAAAGTAATAGTGCCTTATTAATAACATCATTTCTATGTTCATAAGGAACGACATTTGCTGACCCTTTATGTCAAACAAAAAGTTCAATTATTCCTTAACACATGCATGAACAATTTATTCTGGTGAATACATTAACCCTTTCAGACTACAGTTTTTCTATGTTATCTATAGTTGTGGAATACACTTTTTTTTAGAGCGCAATAAAAACCAGGGAAGTATATGTAAATTTGCCAGTGGTATTTAAAAATACCATATAAACCCCCAAAACCAATGGATATTTGAAAAGACCATGACCCAGTTTTACAAAGATGTGCAAATCTACGTTTGAACGTATAATTTACGACCACCGTAAGTTTACGTCTAAGAGCGACAGGTTTTTCTAAAGTACTCGTAAGAAAAGTGTAGTTTACGTCCATAGAGTTATGGTTACGTCCAACTCTTTCGCGTTGGAGGATAGAAAGTACATAACTTCCAGTCCAGCTAAAAACGCATCTTTTTCAATTGTATATATAGTATATATGTTAATGAATGTTTATAATGTTCATTACTTGTTATATTTTGTTATATTAAGAATACTTATGTATTTTATTGTCATTATTCACATACCCCTGTTGGGGTCTTTGAGAAAATAAAAACTTGAAACTTGAAACTTGAGAACGTGTATAATTATTATTTTGACGTCTGTCGATGTTTCGCGGTAAATATTTTGACGTCTGTTGAATGTTTCGCGGTAAGTATTTCCAAAACTATTTCTTTCAGACTCAAGATGGCCATGTCGATTGCATGTAGTGAAGAAAAAAAGAGGAAACTCAATTGGACAGACCAGGAAATGGACATTTTATGTCAGTTTGTGGCGGATAAAAAAACGAATTCCCCGGTCTAAATTCACCCCGACCGTCACGCACAAAAAAAAAAAAAAATTATATGGCGAACTTGCCCCCCCCCCCCCCCCCCCCCCCCCCAATAATTTTGACATTAATGACTGAAGCAATGAAAAAACATTTTTCAAGATAAAACAAGAAGTTACTGGTATGTTGTTGGGGGCAGTAAGATCAACCTTGCATTCAGCCCCACCACCCTTGAGAATGAATTTAGGCACAATTTGCCCCCCCCCCCCCCCAATATAAAATTATTCCTACGGGCCTGCGAAGAATTACTGAAAGGTGGAATAAGAATCTAATTCTATATTATTCTAATGTTTTTGTAAATCTATTGTTTTCCAAGCATAGTAATAGTAGGCCTAGTCTAGACTTAACCAATATTTAAAAAGTATTTTGACTTTATTAAAAAGGCTTTTATTTTGTTTTGCCCCGTTTTGGTTAAGCCATAACTTATGGCATAATGTTTTAAGGTAATTTTAAAATGACTTAAGTAGGTCTACTCTAGCATTTCTCTCCTAGAATTTTCAACTAAGGGCCTAATAAAAGTCCCAAAATATTTATCTGAAATTTGTCATTTGACTCTGTAAGTAAGGTCTGATGTAAAAAATGTAATTTTGATGTGTGCTCATGGGCACATTGCATTTTTAGACTAATAGTAGGCTTAATATTTTGAGACTGCCAATCCACATGAAAATAATTCTAAAATTCAAAGAACCTTTTCACTTGGCTGAGATAATAGTAATCTAATCAAATTTTATGGTTAAACCATCTTATCATTTAATTTGTTATCATTTTTTTGAGTCAATGCAGTTACATATTCATGTAAAAGAAGTGTTGAAGAGATCAAGAAGAGGTGGCAGGATGCCCAGTCATCTGTTAAGAGAAAGGAAGCCAACCGACGGAAGCCTGCTGGTGGAACAGGTGGTGGTCTCCAACCAGATATTTTGTTTTAAAGCATGGGAACTGGTATTAAGTAATTAAGGTTTTTCATAATAACCAGAATTCTGACTTTCTCCAACTAAACTTGGCTATAATTTACATTGCATTTTGATTAAAGGAATGGATCAGTTACGACATATCATTTAATTCAGGATCACATTTAAGCCACTAAAAAGCTGTTAGCGCAACAAATTCTAGCATTATTTCCTTGAAGTTTACTTCTCAAAATCTTTTAAGGTCCTCGGAACACTATCACCAATTGCCATCGGAGGTATTAAAGGTGGAGTTGATACATCATGTTTAGACCAAGTTAACTCTATTTCTAAAGGTAAGATTATTTCCATTTTATTGTTTGTTTGTATGTATTATTTTAATATGTTTTATTTGTTATTTTAATATATCTCGACACTTGATAAAGAAAAAATATTTCGAAAACCGGTTCGTGTCTATTGTGAAAGTTTTTGTTATTTTTTTTTTGTTTATTTTTTACATTATTGTTAGCGTTTTTAATACCAAATATATATATTTTTGCATTATCACCTATCTTTTATTATGTACATTTCTCCCGCCCAGTTTGATTTATCTGCATAACCTGATCCCCACACTTTACGCTAGCATATACAGTTTTCACCCAATTACATTCCCTGAACATAAAACATCTAACCTCCATTCATTTTCATTATGTTCCGAAACTACAACAACCACTGGCACGAAGCCAGATATCGTACCACTAATCGTCAACCTAACCAACATCAATTCCCCTTCAATGGTCCTGTTTTCCATCGACCTATACCACCTACTAATCGCCGACCGCCTACCAATCCAACCAGTTATGTTCCACCCTATCACCGACCTAACTACAACGACTCCTACCCATCCAGAAATTATCAACGACCTAACCAACAACAGAAACGACCACCAGCCCACCTACGCCAACCAGTTCCCACTCATAAGGAGGAAGAGCCCTTTGTTAAGGTGTTCTTCCAAGTTATGCAGTGTCTTCATCATTTGGCCACCCTTAGACTTCAGCAGGAAGGTCAACCTGCGTTTACCTTTAAGCGCAAAATCCATGAGCTGGATAGTTTTATTCGTCCAACAATGAAAACATCAGCTGTTGACACAAATATTAGATCCCTCAATCGGACATGGCTCTCTAAGGTGACGCAGGCCCTGATCGACCACCCTTCAAGAGAAGCTACCCACTATCCGCGCAAAGTCTTTTTCTCCAGCTGCCGTCGACCGTATCATATCCCATGCCCTGTCCTGGGTACGTCGCTCCTATGGGAAACGCCTTACCCAATCCATAATTATCCAATTTTACCAAACGATCAACAGTACCAAAGCCAGCGTCACCATAGCTATTCCAACTGCAATGGATGTTGACCTGAATACACCTGCACCTACTAGGGTCACCGCCGTATTGAACCAAACCCCTAAACGTGCCCGAAGTTCACCTGCACCTAGTCCAGCAGACGTTGGTAAACGTTCGCGTAGAGAGGGCACCCCTCTTCTCTTTTCTCTTTCAGATTCCTCCATCTGAATCTTCACCTAGGGACTCCGGTTCCGTAAATCTATCTGCCTTCTGCAAATATCTGGACCAACAGGAAACCCCGAATTCTCCGACCAAGTCAAGCCATACATCCAAACCATCCCCTCCTCGTACCCGGTCCCGATCACTATATAATCTTCCATCTTCCACTTGTGTACCAGTTCCAATCGCTCCATCGACAATCATTATTTCCGTTACCAAACCCTTCTATCATCGAGAAACTGACAAATCATCATGGACTCTAACCGCTCTACAGACATCAACCTTAATTTATGGATCCTGTAACCTGAACAGAATTACCACAACTGCTTCAAATTCATTCGTACCCTGGTGCCCAAATCCATCACAATCACTCCATCATTGAAAGTTAGGACCAAGATTTTAAACCAGCTACCGTCATTCTTCACGTGGGTCTCAACAAACGGTACCAGCTACCTAAATCCTCATTAGAACAAGCCCAGAAATTAATCGCGACCGCCAAACTTTTGCCTGTCAGTTTTTACAAATATAATCAATAATCAATGATATATTACACTTAAAGTTCTGCGACTCGTGCGAATTAATACGTAAATATCATAGTTTACATAAATTATAGAAAATAGCACTTGAACGGTAATTAATATTAAAATTACTATAGTTTATATAATAACATATTATACTACAATAACTTTACTATGCTCTGAAATAATAACATTATATTTAATACTATAGAATATAAAATGGCACTACTTAATGGAATTACATACTTGGATATAAAAATGATAACTTTAATTAACAATATGATAAGATTACTAAATGACAATATCCCAATTACATCCATTCTTGCTAAAATTGGTAAATCCCTTGAAAGTTACCCATAATAAGAAGAAACACACATACCTTTCACTAATAATTAAAGAATTAACAAGATGGCTGAATTGAACTTGACAATAAGTCGGTCTGCCCCGCTGTTGAGGCCCCTATGGCTATGATGCTGTCACGGATCTCGTCTAAACAAACAAACCTCCCAAGAAGCGACCATCCTGCCTTTCAATTTTTGTTAAGCAGGTCAGTTTACTGTCCTTTGAATGACTCTAGGCCATATGTGATTCTTTAAAGAAAAGGGTGTTGTGTGGTTAGTGGGACAAACTGATTGAACAGAAACTGAAAGGCAGAATGGTCTCTTCTTGGCAGATGATAATTACCTTTAGGGAGTTGAGATATATCAGGATGGAGAAAAAGGTTGATACTTTTAGTTGAGATTTGTTACAGTATCATATCAGGATGGAGAAGACTGTTGATACCTTTAGTTGAAATTTGTTACAGTATATCAAGAAGGAGAAAACAGTTGATACCTTTAGTTGAGATTCGAGATATATCAGGATGGAGAAAAAGGTTGATACTTTTAGTTGAGATTTGTTACAGTATCATATCAGGATGGAGAAGACTGTTGATACCTTTAGTTGAAATTTGTTACAGTATATCAAGAAGGAGAAAACAGTTGATACCTTTAGTTGAGATTCGTTACAGTGTATCAGGATGGAGAAGACGGTTGATACCTTTAGTTGAGATTTGTTGCAGTATATCAGAATGGAGAAGATGGTTGATACCTTTAGTGGAGATGTGTTACAGTGTATCAGGATGGAGAAGACGGTTGGTACCTTTAGTTGAGATTTGTTACAGTATATCAGGATGGAGAAGACTGTTGATACCATTAGTTGAGATTCGTTACAGTGTATCAGGATGGAGAAGACGGTTGGTACCTTTAGTTGAGATTTGTTGCAGTATATCAGGATGGAGAAGATGGTTGATACCTTTAGTTGAGATTTGTTACAGTATATCAGGATGGAGAAGACTGTTGATACCATTAGTTGAGATTCGTTACAGTGTATCAGGATGGAGAAGACGGTTGGTACCTTTAGTTGAGATTTGTTGCAGTATATCAGGATGGAGAAAACAGTTGATACCTTTAGTTGAGATTCGTTACAGTGTATCAGGATGGAGAAGACGGTTGGTACCTTTAGTTGAGATTTGTTACAGTATATCAGGATGGAGAAGACTGTTGATACCATAAGTTGATATTCGTTACAGTGTATCAGGATGGAGAAGACCGTTGATACATTTAGTTGAGATTCAATACAGTATATGAGGAAGGAGAGACGGTAGATACCTTTAGTTGAGAATTGTTGCAGTATATCAGGATGGAGAAAACAGTTGGTACCTTTAGTTGAGATTTGTTACAGTGTATCAGGATGGAAAAGACTGTTGGTACCTTTAGTTGAGATTAGTTACAGTATATCAGGATGGAGAATTGATACCATTAGGTAATGGAATATTTCGATCTGCTATTTTGTTCGGGGATTATCGTATATTATCCTGTGAAAATACAACAGCTGAGATACATCCCGTAAAACTTAGGGACGTTTTTTGTGACACCCGATATGGTCCTGGGTTTTCTTCTTTATCTCCGCTGAGATTTAAGAATACAAACAAATGTTTTAGAGAGTAAAAGTTAGCATGTTTAAGTCAAACCACGTGGTCTGTTGAATGAATAAGGACTGTGAACTCTACGCAGTTAAATCTGATTCGATTACTATAATCAATATGACGTCACAAATGGAATCGGATTTTGTCTGCAGGATAAATTATATAAACTGTATTTTTTTTTATACAGGCTACTTACCAGCTGCCCACCCAACCCCCAAAAATAATAAATATAATTATTGTATGTCCCTATTGAGAATATTATATTGCCTTCTTGTGTATACATTTGGAGTGAAATATGTCGTAATAATATTTTCTTTATTTGGCTAACAATAAAGCATAAAGACCTTTTTTTCTATTGAGCTCCTACAATAACTGAGTATAATAATAATATAGCATGAAACACTGTTCTAGTATAAGCACAATATATGCAATCATTATTTCACTATAAACGAAACAACTTAATGACAAATAATACAATACAAGGGTGTTAGACTATTTATTCCTATCTTAGAAACGGAATAAACATTGTAGACACCATTTCTAAAGGTAAAGTTAAAATAGTAATCACGCTCTAGAACTTGATTTGCTGGATTTTATGATGGAATAAATGATTTTGTCAGATCATACGTTACAGGATTCTGGGTTGTTTGCTTGTCGAGACCCAGTTTGTGTGTTTGATAATTATATTGTGTTGATTTGGAAAACAATTTGGATTCAAAACTAGGCATGTTTGTAATCTACAACATTTTCCGCCCGAAGTGTCGACTATCTAATATTAACTATTAGGTAGATTATTCAATGAATTGACTCACAAAGGAGTAAGTAAAAGATATTTCTAGTCCGACACACAACTAGGATTCTGTCTGTTATTTTATTATTATCAGTATTATTATAGTGATCAATTGATTATTAGTGAGTTAAACTAACTATAGTGACATTCTGATATAATTGAAATACATACAACAAACATTCAGTATGTGTTTTCAGTTTATTTTTAGAAAAAGAAAGTAAAAGTAGAATTATAAGTAGTGGACTCAATACTTGATAATCGACACAAGCGTTGACACACAAACTGATGACGTGTTTAATATGAATGACGTAGCAGCCCAATCAACAAACGCTCGTCACTGTGACGTATGTGAAAGTCAAACTATTGTAATATATCGATGTAAAGATTGTAAACAGAATATTTGTGATGTTTGTAAGAAAATACACAGCAAAATATCCGTCACTAAAAATCACGTGACCGTTGATTTTGTTGATGTAATTCAAGAAGAAATATCGGAAGACTGTAACCATGGTTACCAGAATTCACAGACAAATGATGCCCCAGTAGACCTGTGTCCTGTACATACATCTAAACCGATTGAAATTTATTGTGTAGAATGTAAAACTTGTGTTTGTTTACAATGTTATGTTGATGCGAGTCTGAGTCAAGGTGTGCACAATGGACACACGATATTGATTTTAGACCGTAAAGTTACCCAAACCAAGTTACGAGATGGTTTAAAAGGTTTAAATATTAATTTACAGGCTCAGATCTACCGTTTACAGGAATTTTCAGATGACCTGGCATCTAAACTGAGTGAGATTGATATTTGTAGTGAGGAGGCGTGTAACCAGGTGGATCAACAAATCCAACTCATTTATAACTTGGTCCATTCTCGAGCTGAACAAATTAAAACTCAAATCATCAAAATTCGACATGAAGAAAGACAAAAGTTGGAAATTATGATGAAAGAAATGGAAATTTCCATCACTGAGCTAAAATCAAACATTAAAGAATCTCTAATGACCCTAGAAGGAGAGTCGGTTGTTAAAATTGTAGAAAGAAATGAGAGACATAAAAATAATGAAATGAAAGTTAAACAGAAAGATTTGGTCGTTCCTGATTTACAATTCCCTTGTTTTCTTCCCGGAAATGACGTCAAGGACAAAGTAGAGAAATTAGTTGGCGAATGTAAAAAATTTCAACAACCCAATTTTACACTGGAATTCAACATAAATACAATTTATTCGAAAAATGTAGAACAACTTGCATATTTTAACTTAGGTGAATTGATATGGGGTGTGGCGGTACACTGTAAGGATGGTAAAACACTAGCTGTCTTTCTTGGTTTGAATGAAGAAAACAACAAGACGAGCGAGAAAAGGAAAGTAAAAGTTGAATGCAGTTTTACTGTTCTAAATAAACTTGCAGGGAAATCTCGATCACGACACAACTTCATTTATGAGTTAGAAGCAGGTGATCATGGATATGGAGATGGAAGTTTAATTGAATTGAAAGAATTAAATAATCCTGAAAATGGTTTTGTAGACAAAGATGGTAATTTTTCTATCAGAATTGAAATTAAAAAAACTGAAAGATAAGTGATAGGTGGAAAGTTTAGATTGACGTTACTTCCTGGCAAATAATAACATTGTCCGGGAAAGAAGTTATGACTGATGGTATGACGTCACTTCCTGGCAAATAGTAACATTCTCCGGGAAGTAAGTTATTGCCAATGATATAACGTCACTTCCTGACCTATAGTAACATTCTCCGGTAAGTAAGTTATTACTGATGCTATAACGTCACTTCCTGACAAATAGTACCATTCTCCGGGGAGTCAGTTATAACTGATGCTATGACGTCACTTCCTAGCAAATAGTTACGTTCTCCAGGAAGTAAGTTATTTCCGATGCTATGATGTCACTTCCTAGCAAATAGTAACATCCTCCGGGAAGTAAGTCACTTCCCGGCAAATAGCAACATTCTCCGGGTAATAAGTTCCACTTTTTTTTTATGTAGGATACAGAAAATGTCCGGGAAACCGAGGGCAAGAATTTCAATTTTAGATATATTTTTTTCTGCAAATTCATTTTAACTAAAAATTCATTTTAACTAAATAATAACATGTTAAAATGGACTGAATTGAAAATACATCTAGATATTTGTTATTTGTTAATTTCAATTTGTGGTAGATATTTTTGTTATTATGTTAATTCTGTTAACTTGATGTAATATAAATAATCTCTATAATAACAAACACATGTAGATATTTGTAATTGTAATGTTCATTTTAATTTTTTGTACATATTTTTGTTATCATGCTGTAACATAATTATATAATCTCTTTAATAACAAACATATATAGATATTTGTAATTTGTGCCTTATTCGGAACCTCTAATGTTAAACATGTTGGACAATACATGTCTCGTCAAAATTCGGAATTTAACCTCAAATTGGCGGAGGAACTTTGTTCGGTCGATTGTTGGGGTTATGGGGGATTTTTGTAAACTCCGATCGTCATAACAGACTTTATAAATCTTGTCAACGTTTCGCCGGTCAGGATTTAATTCTATTACAGTTGGGATCAAATGGTTTGGCAAATGGGATAGCCCCTAGACATGTTGTCACCGATTTAGTAGAGTTTGCCAAAACTATTCACCGAAGATACAATTCGAAATGCATCATTCTCGGCCAAATTTTGCCGAGGATTCATGAGTCCTTTCCCGAGTTGAATACAAACCTCATTATTGCAAATTCTGAATTAAGTCAATTTGTGGCAGCTCCTAGTTTCTGTCTTTTTGGAAACATCGTTCAGGTTTGGACACATCAAGTGCTCAACTGAATTCAAAATATTTCTTGCTAGACGGTGTCAATTGTCTGATACTGGAAATAAGAAACTGGTTAAAAGCTATCGTGATGCAATTTTACGCCACATCAATTTGCATTTAAGGGTAAGAATGTTCAGACAATGGAGGCATGGCAGTGCTTGCTCATACTGTTGTCAAAGAATGGAGTTGTCAATGCATTGTACCAAGTCCTTATAATAATTAAATCATGGATGCCACCCATGTGCTATGTACAAGTCAAAGCCGTTGCTTTGTCTTCTCTGTATTATTTTATTTTTATTTTTTTCTCTATATTGTTCAAGCCGTTGCTTTGAATGAACCACGGCGCTTAGTATAAATCTAAGCCGTTGCTTCCTTTTCTCTGTGTCATTCTCAGTTGTTGCTTTGCGTTTCTTCTATATTCTTTTACACCTCGTTTAGTTGCTATTTGTTCCTTTTAGGAAAAGTTGAAGAGGTTGAAGATAGAGATGATCCTCCGATGTCCACTGCTTATTAATCGATCCCATGAATAATACATGTACTAATGAAAGTTTATCCCAACATTCAACTGCAACAAATTCCAGTGTCCCATCAACCTCAAAAGACACCAGGCAATCGTTACCACACCCTTGCTCGGTTTCTATAACAGCTGGATCTTTGACCACAGATACACAGTATATCAACAAACCATCCACTTCATCCAATTCATCATCTGTTTTTTTTCTGTGAATGCTGCACAGTTGTTTTCAAGCTAGACAGAAAACCCAGATATCATTCCTAATTCATATCCTCATCGACAGGGACTGTCAATTTCAAGACATGTTTGTGATGCACTTAAAGAGGACATTTGGGCAGATAAATTTGTAAATTTTGCTTTATTATTGCCTAGTACATTAGCAACTCAATTAGCGTTAAATATTACAGAGACAGTTGATGATGAGTCAACACTAAGGATCTCTTCTACTCCTAAATCAACAATATTGACATTTGGTCAATGGCACAAATCTTTTGGAATTTACATAAATATCTTGCTTCAGAAGGATCCTTTGTGTGCTCAGAGTCTTCTGCTTCAAGCCTTTTATCAGAGCTGTACACATCGTATGTCATCAATGCTTTGCATTATTATGATTCACAATGTAGAGTATTACGACAATCTTGACCCTTTCCATGGGACCAAATTCATTTCGATCTTTGGTTGAGAGCAACAACCTTACACGGGATTATGGCAAATAAAACTACACCACCCTCCTCGGCCTCCTCCCAAAGTGCATTAAAATCTAATGGTTTAACTTGCTTTAATTATAATAACCAAACAGGATGCAAACGTAAAAAATGTAAACACTCTCATGTCTGTAGTAAATGTGGTTACAACCATCTTGTTTACCGTTGTTATAGTAAGAAGCAAGATGGATCAAGTAGTGGTGTTATGCCTCAAATGCAGGGGTTAATAGTAGTTTTACACCTCCAAATGTTAACTCTTTTCCAATTTCCTAATCTAGTATACCAGGTTGACTCAATCACCTCCATTTCAGGTTGTTCAGTTACCGGATCCCCAGTCTCAAGCTCGCTCGCTATTCCTTTCGTAAGAACAATTCCTCCGGTAAAACTTCCAACACCAGTAAATCAAAATAGATTGGATAGCTTTCTAGATGGGTATAGCATGGAAGAAAGAGTTTTTCTTCTTAACGGATTTACACATGGGTTCATGATTCCCTATTCTGGAAATAGACGTTTTTTAAATTCTAACAATCATCAGTCTTGTTCTAATAATTTTGACATCTTACTTGGTAAAATTAAAAATGAGCTTGCGGCTGGACGAATACCGGGTCCTTTTCTCAATCCACCATTCCAAGACTTCCAATGCTCACCATTAGGAATCGTTCCTAAACAAGAGAAAGGTAGCTTTCGCTTAATACATGATTTATCTTTTCCTTCTGGCGATTCTATTAACTCTGGCATAGATTCTCTCTATACTGAAGTCAGTTATGATACAAGTGATGATGTGATAAGAATTGTCACGTCAATGGGTAAGGGTGCTTTAATGGCTAAGGCAGGCATTTAAAAGGGTTATCAGTTCTGCCAATACATAAAATGGATTACAGTCTTTTGGGTTTTTCTGTTTCGTATCAAGACAATGTATATTACTTTGCCGACATGTGCCTTCCAATGGGTCTTAATATGAGTTGCCAGACGTTTGAGCGATTCAGCTCTGCTCTGCATTTTTTTCTTTGTTGGTCCTTCTGACTTGCTCAAATGTTTGCAATCTTTAAATTCTTTCCTTCAATTATAAGAAGTTCTTAGGTGTCCCTATTAAAAAACTTCCAAAACTGTAGGCCCAGTCAATGTCATAACCATAATATATGGTATTGAAGTTAATTGAATTAACATGACTAGCCGTCTGCCCCTTGCAAAAGTTTCAAAAATTCAGACTTTGCTGTGCATGACTCTAAAAAGACATAAAATTACCCTTCGTAAACTCTGGAAACTTATTGGTTTATATTGAACTTTGCAACTTTAGTGGTTGTCCCTGGTAAAACTTTTCTTAGACGCCTATATGATCTTACTCCAAATGTTTCTAATCCAAATGATGTCATAGTTATCACCATCCGCTCGTCTTGATTTGAAGATTTGGTTTGAGTTTATAAAGGGTTGTATTGGTAGATCAATGTTTTTGAATGATCAGTAGTAGTAGGTTCCAACGTTATTAGGATGTTCTCAGATGCTGTAACAACTAAGGGTTACGCTGCAGTATTAGGGTCGAAATTGCTTTATGGAGAGTGGCCTCCAGAAATGAAGATGCTTTCTATCAATGTGATGGAAATGTTTCCAATAGTTTTGGCCATTGAACATTGGGGGTATTTTCTTAAAACCATAAGGTTCTACTACTGACAGATAATGAATGTGTTATGTACGTCACCGTGCTCTTTCTTAATGAAACTTGTTCGTAGATTAGTCATGGCCTCTATCAAACATAATATTTTGCCCCGTGCTAACTGCTAAACACATCCCAGGTAAATCGAATTTGGTTGCCCATCACTTATCACGATTTAATTTTCAGCTTGCTCGAGCTTGTGCACCGTGGTTGGATCCTACACCTCAGATGATGGATCCTGCTCTGTTGAAGATTTAAGCTCTGGTGCCACTGCTCTTCTAAATGAATCCCTAGCTCCATCTTCTAGGTCAGTGTACAGAAGGGTCTGGACAAATTTTGTAAAA
Source organism: Lottia scabra (assembly GCA_029955415.1). NCBI lineage: Eukaryota > Metazoa > Mollusca > Gastropoda > Lottiidae > Lottia > Lottia scabra. Next base: position 22,937,150 of record JARJEI010000003.1, on the reverse strand, counting down.
GTAATTTAGCACCTTGTTTTTCCATCCCTAACACTTTAATATGTTATTATATGCCATTTCTTTTCTAATCTGGATTTTCCCCCATTTAGTAAAAAAAAAAAAACCCGTTAAAATTAACTTGTGTACGCGATAGAAGCTAGAGTTTTCATCCGATTTGAATGAAACTTGGTATGTGTATTCACCTGGATAATATCTCGGATGAGTTTTCTCGCGATTCCAGTCCTCGGTTTATGAGTTATTGCCCTTGACTTAGTGAAAACGTTAAAATTAACTTGTATATGTGATAAAGGCTAGAGTTTTTATCCGATTTGAATGAAGATTCCAGTTGTCGGGTTAAGAGTTAGTAATCATCCCAAGTTCCATTGTAACTGTGCGTGGTTTTTTCAAATTTCATTTTGATCGTTATAGATAAAGGTAAACAGAGATGTTTCATTTGTCTGCTGGTATTCCCACATCCCTTTTAGTTAATCTTTCTGGATTAATCTTTCTGGTCTACTGGTAGTCCTGGACCCCGTTTATTTAGTCTGACTGCTGGTAGTTCTGCATCTCTTATAGTCTGTCTGCCTGTTGGTATTTCTGCATCCATTTTTTAGTCTGGCTTCTTGTAGTTGCAGATCCCTTTAATTATCCCTGCAAACATATCTTACAGTGCACTTTCTACTGACAGAACATTGAAATTGAGTGGGTATTTTGACAAGTGCGCTTTTATCTGTTAAACTCTTGGTATGCGTCTCTGTTATCATAAAATCTTGGTTCCTTTCGAAAACCAGCTTCCTGACTTTTAGGGTTTTGAAAAGTATAATATTTTAATAGTATATGTATTCAACTATTATTTTGCTGTTGGTGTTTGCTCTTACAAACACATTTGCTGCTGGTGGGTGTATTGCCTTTTAGGTGTCCACTCGTTTTTTTTTTGTTTAATTTAACAGTAAATGTTGCTGCTAGTCATGCAAATTCTAAAATGTTATTATGATATTGACTGGCTGTAACTTTCTTTTATACCTCTAATATTGATCTGACTGATCCTGTTTCTCACACAAACAGCCAGTCATAGAAATCCAGTTCAGTGTTGACTCCAGTCAGAAAAAACAGCAAAACTAAACCCGGCTTAGCCAAAAACCTTAGTATTGTTGAACTTATGTGAAATTGTTTTAGTCAAAAATATAAGACGCATAACCTCAAATTTATTTAAGCTATGAACTTAATTGTCATAATCCTGTGAAATATTTATTAAAGGTTTGTCCTCTCCATATTTCTCTGTAGGAAGATGATATACAAAAAGAATACAAGAAAGCTCAGGCTGCAATTTTGATAACCAATGGTGGATTATTTGTGTGCATGTTTGGCAGAATATTCAGCAAGTTAGCCAAAAATTCTTTCGACAGGGCACTGCTAATATTTATTGCTTTATTTTATGCATTCCATTTGGAATATCTACCAGGACAAGAAAACATCACGTTGTTCCTACAAACAGAAGTATTGGGTGATCAGATACATGAGAAAGATCAATCAAAGTTTATCAAAATTACAAAGAATTTAAAAGACTTCATGATGACATAATTCAAGGCAAAATATTCTTGGTACACTTATCCTAGCTGACTATCCATTTGGTTAAAATTTAATGCCATGTTCAGAATATCAGTTTATATTTACCTGGACATTTGTATGTTATGTTATGCAATTATGATCAAAGCTAAAATTTTATTTGTTTCAATTTCAAAGAAATCCTTGAACTGTTGTGCGAGAAAGTATTTTTAACATTACTTTCAACATAGTTTTATTGTCAAGATTAAAGATGACATGGTGTGTTGTCTGTGACTAGAATTTGTCATATTGCTTTATGCTTTGTGATTTTCTCTTCCTATTAGGACCATTAGGCCAAACAAATAAAATTAGTTGATTCTCAGGCAATTTTTTCTCAGATCAGTGAGGGAGCGCGGGTTTTATTTTAATTTTTTAATGATACATACTAGCTTTATTCCACTCAGAATGTGTGTATTTTATACACATACCATGCTCACAAGACTCCCAACCAATAAAGACACCATCAACCAAATCCTGGGCGACTTTTACCAACTTTGTGTCATCCTGAACGGAAATAACTGACCACAGTCGTATTATGCGAAAATTTTTATTTCATTCTTGAGAAAAAATCGGTCAACGCGGGCCTTTTTAATCAATGCGCCGGTGCCTGAGAATCAATTCTTTTATTTTGTTTGGCCTTATGGTTTTGCTTTACAAATTTTGTATTAACAGACAAAATAAAACAATTATTACAAGTATTTTACTTATTTCTTCTTTGTCCAAGACTGTTACTTTTCATGATTTAGGTATTATGGGACTTACTGGAAAGGAGAAATGATTTCTTAGATTAATAAGAAAAAATTAGATTCAATTTGTAAAAACAGCATTTTTCTTCTTGAAACCAGATTTTTTTATCTTGAAATTTGTTGATTAATATTTAAATCTAGATTTAGGTATTATGGGACTAACTGGAAATGAGAAATAATTTCTTAGATTAATAAGAAAAAATTAGATTCAATTTGTAAAAACAGCATTTTTCTTCTTGAAACCAGATTTTTTATCTTAAAATTTGTTGATTAATAATCTCCTCATACGAGTTAAATTTTCTTGTAGTAAGTATTTATTTCTCATAATCTTACTTTAAGATAAAAATTTTCTTACCATTGGGATAGAAAAATATTACAGAAATAAGATATTTTTACTAAAAATAGTAATAATTTTTCTTAAAGCAAGAAAACTGTTTTTTGCAGTGTAACAAGTGAAATAACTCTAATAGATCTTTAATTTCCTCACACTTTGCTGCTTCATAAACAAGAACAGGGTCACCTTTCCATTTTTTTCTTTTGAAACGTTCCTTGATAAGCTTCGTTGGTTTGGCTGATTCCATATACTTTTTTTAACCAGTTTATTTCTCTTCGCCAAGACTCGCAACGAAGTGAGTCTTTCGGACTTGGCCATCATTTCGAAACTTGCTGTCATAGTCTCTGCTGCAACTAACAGACTCGTTGTCCTCTCTGCAGGGTTTGAATAAGACATTAATGCTGCCGTTCTGGCTATGGTCATCATGTCTAGATCAAGCGCAATAAATTCCAATAGCACAGCAAGTTGAACTGACTTATAGATGACCCTGTGACCCCCCATCTGTGTATCTTAAATAAGGTCATCTGTGTTAACTCCATACTCAGACAAATCCTTAGGCAAATCTTGAAATTGCCATAGTTCAGCTGCATGTTTTGCTGGATTACTGTGTTGAAAAACTGTATCCTTTACAGCTACATGAACTGTTCGAATTTAAAACGAATCACTTGGGCTCTTGGGTATGTCAATTAGAAAGCATACAGACGGAATGATTCCAGTTAAGTGGTGTGCTCTAACACCAGGTTCTCCTGTTGGCTTCGCAAGAGTCACTGCATTGAAAACTTTACCTTGAATCTACTGGTATACTTTAAAAAATAAACGAAACTTAACTGTAAGTTGCAGTTTGATTATATTTCTATATCTGTCAGATGACGGTCTTAGAGATAACATAAGATGCGAACGCAGCCTCTTACTTCATATTTTAAAGGTGAATGATAGCAAACAACCCCAAATTCAAGAGTATAGGGCATGTTATCTGACAGATATAGAATTATAATCAAACTTCAACTTACAGGTAAGTCTCGTCTCGAGATTTTTAAACTTGCTATCATGAATACAGACACTTGATAAAACAAACATCTTTTATTGTACTCATTTAGATAAAAAATATTATCTATGATGTTAATATTTTGCTAGATCTTTTCTCCAAAATCACCCTCCTTAATTAAAGGCTTATTATAAAAAAAATCTGAAGGTACTATCATCCTTAGTCCAACCTGCAGTAGACAGAATGGTATCAATAGGTACACTATTTCTCTGTGCTGCACTACAGGAAGCTGAACGAAAAGAATAAGGCACACAAATAGTACCTACACCCCAACTGATAATTGTAGCAGACACTATAATCATCTAGCTAGAGATAGTATCTCTAGAATGTTGCTGATGTCAGAAGGTGTCAGTCACCCAAATGTCGAAACATAAGTTGGGTATCCGGTCACCTGTGAAATAGTCACTTTTAAAGGGACAGTCTGAATTTTTTCTAGGTCAAAATTTTTTTTTTCTCAAATTTAGGAAAACCATATACTTGTACTATAATGTGTAGAAATGTTCCATTAACAGCATCTAAAAGTTTAAACTAAAAAAATCCAGCCGTTTATTTTTCAACGCTAAAAACATGCAGAAACATTTAAAAGTTCGTTTTGCTTTTTGAATGCTGTTAAAAAAATACTGAACGGATTTGAGTAAAACAAATGCCTAATTGTAGAGAAATGAATTTCCAATGTTTTCTAAAAGTTTCAGCTAGAAATATTCAAGGGTCAGCGATCAAGTATACGCAAGGGTCAACAAAGTTATACAAATGTTGCAAAGCCCACAGTGTTCGTAATACTGACAGCTATCATAAATGAAAACCATGTTCTAGATGCGGAAATAATCCAGATAATGCTGAATGTCGCAGATGTCATCGGAAAGGACATATTAGAAATGTTGCTTTGCTCTTTTCAATGAGCTTTCTGGGGAAAGCGACAGTAAGATAGACACAGTTTTTGTCGGTTTGATACATGATCAAAAGTCAAACCCATGGAACGTTAAATAAGAGTTGAATTTGAATTTAAGATGGGTCCAGGCCACAATTTACCTCCCTTATCAAAGTATTAACTTTAAATTGCCATTCTGCCTTTTTCGTATGGAAGACCAAACAGTCCATAATTAAGACGTCTTAATTCTTAATCCTTAGTTCTTAATGCATATTCCTTCATTTGTAGGCTATTTTCAACATTTGTTTCATAAAATCAACATTTGTTCACCAATATCATCATTTGTTCATATAATCGATAATTTGTTAAATTTTATTTTGTATAAGCATAATTCTACTTTTTATCAAATATTAATTAATCTTTACATGTGTCCTTCTACATTTGATATTAATTCAAAAACAAGTTTCACTTTACATTTCTTCAATATCAAATCATCATACAAATCTTCACATACAAATTTTTTACATTTCATCAAATACATTTCTTGAATATAAATACATGTCTTCAAAATTTTGTGCATTGAAATTATGACGACAAGCGGCGCTGATGGTTGTTAGCTTAAATGATACGGACTATAGATGACGTAATGCGAAACTGAAAGAAGGTGAAGTTTTATAGACGTTATTGGCGCCAATAGTCAAGAAAAAGGCAACATGGATTCAAAATCTAAAGACGCTAGGACAGAAGCTCTAGAACTGATGAAAAGGGATGCAGATTTGTTGTTAGGTATGTACCTATGTTACTATTAGGTGAAGTTGTTACTCCCTTGTAACATTTGGGTCTACATAATCTATAGACTTTGTTCTCTCATCTCACAAATATTCAAATTCATCTCACAGCAATATTCCCCCAGATCTACTGTGTTCGTGTTCCATTCGGTCGAGACAACTTCATCAATGCCTGATATGCACTATTGCCCAACAAAAGAAGAGCGACGTACGAGGAGTTTTTAACGTCGATTGTGAATGCCTGTAAAACCGTCAATGTCGAAGTTTCCATTAACAGTACATTAACAGATTTCGAGGACAGAATGCTAAGGGCTATTAGAGCAAACGTCATCGGCAGCAGAATGATGAATTACAAGAATTCTGTTCGATGATAGATGCCCTGGTATTTCTTCCAGTAGGGAGCATTTTAGAGGGATTGCAACATCTACAAGCAACCGGCCCTCCTGTAGCTGTGCCTCTCCCATTCAATAAATTCATAACATACTGTCAGGAGATGAGCAAACATCCTTCAAGCTGATCTTGAACATGGATAAATCATACCTCCCCCTCCAATTTAGAATACGAACATTAGTGGAGTAGGGTTGGGTAGCCCGCTCGCAGCACTTGCACTGACCTTTGGCTTCAAAAATTAAAGAATTGGTTTTTTTTACAATTTGTCGCAATGTACTTAATCACTTGAAGATAATATGTCCATTTAAAACACATGTACTTGTGTATATTACTATATTGTATATCTTATAAAAAAAAATATGCAGTAGCCTTTGGTCATGTACTTGATCTCTAAATCATACTCTGTCTATATTGTATATTGTATCTATGTTTGTCCCCAAGGGCTGAGTGTGAGACAGGTTCGTATCACTTTATCACTCGTGGTATTGGGCCTAATTCTGACCCATGTAAAATAAAGAGTTTATTATTATTATTAAGTATTCATGTCCTCCAAAAGACTCGGTTTTATAAACATTGACAAAATATCTTTTAATTGATCTAATAAAATAGTATACAATTTATGTATTCGAGGTTCATCACGTTGCAAAAACAAGATTTGCCTTTTCAAATAATGGAAGAGCTGCCTTAAAAAACAAAGAATTTACTCGATTTTCCTTTTTAAACATGAAATTGAAAACGTTGTCAATTTTTGTTTCGGCATAGTTTTTTTGATTTTGAGGGCAATAGTAATTTTTTTCTCTGCCTATTTTAAGAAGGTAAACAAACAAAAGTCTTTTATGAGTCAGAGATTTTTCGGATCATCCGTGTACCGCCAAAACATATACACAACCAGTCCGTTATATTTTCCTGTCTTTAACAATTATTTAATATTCGCAAAACATTATCATTAGTACAAAGAGGCCCAGGTTGAGAAACGCTGTGCTAGCAAAAGCATTATGTTATGTATATGTTCAATATCCAAATGCAATAAATCATTCATTCAAATCTTTCGCTTTGGTCAGACAGTAATGAAGCTGTCAGTGCTGTTAAAAGATACCAAAGAATAGTCTGACCAAAGAATTGTCTGATAAAATGGCTATTTTTGATAAATGCCTAAACGTTGAGATTAAATGAAAACTGGATTTTCTGTTCTTGTGAAGAAATTTGTAGTGACAATTCCATTTGAATTTATACATGGACTACTTTTATTCTAAAAACCATGTTAAAATGCCATGGTGCAAGACGACGTCCCTATTGGAGATTAATTTTATACATGCGCTGCTCCTCTATATTTTATAACTCTTTGAACAATTTGCACGTGCGATTTTGTTTGTTGAAGGCGAGGACAGTGCACATGTGTTCTTGATTCTTCTCACTGAATATACCTATAATAAGTGTAAGATGGCGATATTGACTCTACTCGAATCAAAGAGAAAATTTGTCATGAATAATTCATGTATACAAAGAAAATAGCCCGGACAAGTAAGATATGGTGGAAGTGCGTTAGAAACACCTCCGACCAGTGTCGTGGAACCATATCAGCCGATCTCCTTCAAGGAAACACCAGAGAGGTGGCATTCCACATAATCATCTTCCGTGTGTTGAAAAAATGGAAGTGACAAAACCATACATGCCAGAAGCTGGTGTCGTAAAAAGAACACTACGAAACCAACGACCAGCTGAACGCTAACCAACAATGCGTGCTGATTAAGGTCTGTTACCGGACAATCTGACAAGGATCATTGGAGGACAGCCATTTTTAGTATACGATAATGGAGCTTATAATGGTGATAGGATGCCTGTATTCTCAAGTCAACCATGCCTGATGAAGCTTTGTGAAGCGGACACGGTATTCATGGACGGCAACTTTGCTATGTCACCAGCAATATTCCCCCAGATCTACTGTGTTCGTGTTCCATTCGGTCGAGACAACTTCATCAATGCCTGATATGCACTTTTGCCCAACAAAAGAAGAGCTACGTACGAGGAGTTTTTAACGTCGATTGTGAATGCCTGCAAAACCGTCAGTGTCGAAGTTTCCATTAACAGTACATTAACAGATTTCGAGGACATAATGCTAAGGGCTATTAGAGCAAACGTCAGTACAAAAGGATGTTTCTATCTCTTGATTCAATTAACATGGAGGAAAATACAACTTGGTCTGGAGGCCGATTATCGGCAGCAGAATGATGAATTATAAGAATTCTGTTCGATGATAGATGCCCTGGTATTTCTTCCAGTAGGGAGCATTTTAGAGGGATTGCAACATCTACAAGCAACCGGCCCTCCTGTAGCTGTGCCTCTGCTTGAGTATTTTGACAGAACATACGTGATTGGCGGTCATGAAGGTCGGCCTGTCTTTCCACTATTGAAATGGAATGTTTTCCAGCAAACATTATAAACCTATGACGGCAAACCTCTTTGATGTTTGAGTTCCATTAAATCGTGTAATGACCTCAGGGTGCTGCCAGGAGGTTTTACAATCGAATCAAAACCTCATAGCCGGTTTTACAAGTCTGAAATGGCGGTTTTACATCTGTATCAAAACCCCGTCGCAGGTTTTACAATTGTGAAATGGCGGTTTTACTCGCGTAGCAGGTTTTACAATTGCATCAAACTCAAACTTGTTAACAAAATAAAATGTTATTGGTCGGACAACAATGTATAGAACAACGTTTTGTTTATGAAATATTTACTACAACATTTATATTCTTTTGTTATGCCCAATGGGAACATTAATTAGTGAACCATCGATTACCAGTAAATATTTTCACCGGGCTGTAGTAAAACGCATCACTATTACAATCAGAACTGAAATGAAAATACATGTATATGAATAGTAGATATCAAATCAGAAGAAACTGTGCTCCTTACCACCTCTAAGGGAGAAATGAATACCTATAAAACGGAACGAAAATTGCATGTTAATTCCAGATTTCTGCATTATTACTGCATTCGTAGGGTTTCATGTATCAGTATCCACATACTTCAGGCTTCAACTCACAGCATTGATACCATTCAGTATTATCCTCAGACATGACACATGCATTAAATAGATATATGATAAACTTGACTAACCCGTCAAGTATAAAACTGTGGTTACCAATTTTTATGGGTCGTCGTCTCCATGAAATCCTTTATCCCACAACATGGCCTCCTCTTCCAAAGTGATTACATGTATTTCAGACTGCTGTTGACTGGAAGCGCTAAGTCCAGCTGCAGACATCTCCTTCATCACAGCGTCCAACGCTTTTCTGGTCTGTAAAAATTCTACATCGAGGTACAGATTGATACTTATTTTATTCGCTTTGAAAATGGACCGGTACGCTGCAAACATGCAATACAATATATTTGCTGGATAGTTACTTTTTCGCTTCGAAGAAGAAATATTTTAGACAGCTGTTGAGCGGTCATTTCCATGATATCGACCATAGGGATGGCAAGATATTCGTTCATAGGTCGTTTTTTTTTGTTCGTTTTGCCACCTTCGAAATACTGTGAGAGCCCATTCGTGTTTATATTGTGTTGTTTTCTGGACGCAATTTTAAAATTTATCCAGTAACTTCTCATCAGACAAAGGAATCCCCAAATCTGAAAAGCACATCTTCCCCGTCAGATTTGGGTCCTGGCTCTTGATCTTGAAATGTGGACTGTGTGATGAAATATTTCCCATACAGTTGTCTAAGGCATTCATTTCCTGATGCATATTCGGGATGGATTCCTATTCCAATTCAAGTAACTCACTTATTTCTGAGTATTTGTCATATGTAGGTGAATCAGAATAAAAAATTATTCGATCTGCACTAGATCAAGATGATAAATATGACGACGAAGATATAATTGATGTTTTAGGTTCACATGATTGTAGATCGATACCAAATAAGGATAACATAAAACAAATTGTTGGTGAAATTGCTCATAAGGAACTAATACAACAACCAATGTATTTGAAGGAATGCTGGTTCAATCAACTCCATTACCTTGGATTCATTTTAGGGGATAGCACATTAGATGGTATTTATGACAGCTTAAGAGCAAAAAAGTCTTGAATATGCTCAAATTTCCAGATATGAATCTGATTCAAACTATTACTGCTAACTTAAAATATGTTCGGGATCTCCCATGTGATATGTTGTCTAATTTTCGTTCTTTTGTACAGGTTCTGATAATATTATTCTAAATCATGCTGGTAACGCAAAAGAAATTAGCATCACGTTTAATTCATCAAGGGTATTATCCCGCAGACCAGTTGGTCATACGTGTGGAATAGTTTTCGAATTACCCACTGAATATGAATCATTCTTAGAGTTTCGTTCAGAATTTAATAAAGTTCTAAGAGTGATGTTTGGGTCATGGATTTTGTATGAATCTTCATGTGTCGCGCTGCTGAAGGACTTAAATTTAAATGTTTTATTATTATTTAGGTTTATCTTTATTTATAAAACAGGAATCTGAAGGCAAAGATTTTAATTATATTTTTGATTTTGTTATATGAAAGGAGTATTAAAGGAATCTGAATCAACTTTTGAATAATCCTTAATGGTACATATTATGATACATATAAAGGATTTTTGGTTTTGTTTCAAAATTGTCTATAAGTGTTTTTACGAAAGAATTGTGTTCATGAAAGACAAGTGTTTTTAATTTCAAAAATGTGATTTGCATTAAAACAATTTCTAAACGGTATATTTTGATACTAAATGTATATATGCCAGATATGATTTCATTCTTTTAGAGTGTTATTGTCGTTATTAAATACTTTAATACATGATTGTATATCATAATGGATGTTTTATCCCACACATCAAGTTGTGAATAATCATATCTAAAAAAGATAACTGTTAATTTAGTTTATTTTGTTCTGATTGGTGACCCACAATACATTATGAGTATGAATACTTGACAAGTATTTAAAGATATTTTATTTGTATGATAAATATTTACAAGGATTTTGAACTGAACATTAAAATATAGTATCTCCCTATTAGCACTTATTCAATTAAAAACCCTGCTGGAGTAGACTGGAGTCCTTCTTTCATATCAACACATTGTTGACAAAACGGACAACTCTGTATGAAGAGTTTCCAACAACTTAAGCCCGGCGCAGACACGAGCCATCAGCTCAGGCAGAATTCATTCGTGCACTTCTCTTTAAGGCGATAAGGAGAAATTTCGTCAGTATCATCGCTTAGACAGGCAGTCATTTGAAGACGTTTTGGCTATGGTCGGCCCGATCATTACCAAGCAGGAAAACAGAATGAGTGCTTCAATAAGCCCCAGTGAAAGGCTTGCTGTCACGCTACGCTATATGGCTACAGGTAATAGGCCTAGGCTACTGTTTCCGACTAGGCCTACAGCTGGAATCTTTTCACAGCCGAAGATCATCAACAGCGTTGTGATTATTTTCACAGCCAAAATCTACCGATACTATTCTAAAATAAATCCCGAAATCAAATATTTAGGTCTCATGTTCAAATCTCATTGTGTATATACGAATAGGCCTAACATACTGCAAATTTGACATTTTGTCGATTTCAAAATAAATATTGAATTTCCAAGAAGACGGGAGTTATAATTTCGGCTGTCTATTCCAAATGGCGAACCTCATACTCAGGCTTTAATTTCTGTACCCAACTCGTCGTGATATAATAAAACATAGCCTAGGCTACTTGAGGTGACGAAAGTAGGAACTGCTAAAAACATGCTCTCATCCAATATGATGAGCGTAATTATATCGATAACAAATATCCATTTGAAGTCTTCAAATTCATACCCCACCCCTCCCCTGTACGCCCGTACGCAAAACCAGGAAAAAAATCGTATATATATCAGGGAATTCCAAGGACATGTATAAGCCATCTCACGATAATAAAGAGTTTATTATTATTATGTTAGAGTGGGTTGAATTCTGGGCCAGGTCAAGGGTCTGACTAGACTGGTGCCCAGTCTTCTCCACACGAAAAAACAAATACGAGTCTAGTAAAAATTCATACTTTTTATGAAATGAAACGAAAGTGAATGTAAAAAAAAAAATTAAAAGAGACTGGGCCAGTCGAGGGTCTGACAGGTGGATCCACAGGTTGTCTAATAAACAGCGTGAGGGAAGTGCGCACGTCTCGATACTAGAGTTAAATACAAAAAAATAATCCAGCGTACGTACGTTTTGCCAATGACCCCCCCCCCCCCTTTTGTACGCACCTCTACGTTTTTGGCGTGACCCCCCCCCCCCTCCAAGCGTACGTACTTTATGGATGGCCCCTATATTTAAATTTCAGGAGAAACTTTTCGAAGCCTTTCTTTCCAATTCCGGATGGGCGAAAGAACAATCTCTGGTATAGTGGAAGAGACAAGCAAAGCAATATTCAGTGCACTTAAAGAAGAATTTTTGAAGGTTATTTCTTTATTACTTTTCACAAAAATACAATAAGATTATTATGTAAGCTATTACTAAATATAATTTGTGAGATGGGAGCAACCTTCTAACGAGAACAACTTACACATCACCTGATAATTCGGAGCTAATTGTATGCGGATTGTTCGGGGCCATCCAGCTTGTTTGATGAGGCATCATGTTAGTGAATTCAGATTGGGTTTGTTGTGTGCTCTGTGGTATCCAAGAGTTCTGAAGAGGCATATTGTTTGATAGCCAAGGAGTGACTGTGTGCGTGGAGAATGTGGAATTGAAGGGTTGGCTGTACTGCTTCTGTGGTTCGCAATGGCTTAATGTTCCCATTTGAACTTGAAAAAGTATTTCATGGATGCGATGTTTCGTTATATTCCTCATTCGCGGTTCTAGTTCTGCCAATGTTTCGCAGATGTACTGACCAAAAGTAGAAAAAGCATCATCTGGGTGGTTACGATTCTGCTTCTTATTTTTTCTTTCAGCTTGACTATATATATAGTTTAATTCAATAATAAAGAGTGGAGATAATAAAATCTGGAAAGCTCGAGACTATAGGGTTATTGCCCTTGTTTCCTGATAAGGTCTAATTGTGAGAAAATGCTGCTGTTTTGTTGAGTGTATATTGTGTTGGCGTTCAACTCTTGTTATAATTTCAGAAACCATCACAGAACAGGTAGCACAAGATAAAATTGCCATGAAATCACAACGTTTAAAAGAAAATAAAATGAGGAGAGTTCAGGCATCAGCCACGAAAGAGATAATAATTCAAGATATTGATAATTGTTTGATAGCTATGGAGACTGACAGTGATACCAGTTCTGAAATAAGCTTATCTGGAGAACCAGCTGTAAATTCAAAGGGGCACCCTTTGCTGAGAAGCAACCTAGGAAAACCTTCAGTAGTACATGTTTGTCTTGTGTTGAAAAAACAAAGATAATTGAGCAACTGGAAGAAAAACTTCAGGAAAGAGAAGGTATGAGAAAAAATGTTTTTAAGCAGGGTCAAAAATTTGGTTACTGAAGAATTGAAACTTGACTTGTGAAGATTTATACATGTATGAACTTCAGTATGTCACTTTCATATTTACCATAAACAGTGTGTCTTCAAATTAACAGTGATGATAAATTTGACATGGAACCAACTGATGTTGATACCTGAATAACCCACAGCAAGTCCAAATTCAATTCTTATATTTAAGGGCGCTTAATAACAGGCTGTTGTTCAAGAAAGTTCATGTGTTCAATATGTATCATATTTTTTTTATAATTTTCTTCCAATTATTTTAAAAATTTCATTAAAAAGTGCAGTCTGATACTTACAACAGTAAAAAAGTTATGATCAAATACATCAGTGTCCATTTTTATTAATGTGGTCTTACATTGTCGTCGCCCATGTCCGTCCGTCGTAAGCACAATAGAGACCATTCTTCACAGATTTTAACGAAACTTGCTATAGATGTTTCTATCAGCATAAGGAAGAAATTCAACGTTTTCCGAAATTATTATCCAGAGTTATTCATACATCTCTACACCAGGAAGATGCTAATCTTATTGGCTTTTGTATCAATGATAATGATAACCGGACCGGTTATACCAATAGAGTGTCCAGTCTGTGTACTGACCCACCACAACTTTCAAATGAGTTAAATGGCAAATACACGGGGACTATCCGATCAGAAATTCTACTACAGTTTTATGTCTCATACATTTGATATTTCTACATTTTTTCAGTTCCAAAGAAGTTCTGCAGGCCAAGACCGGGACATGTCAAGCCGGATGAAGCAATTAAATATGGTGTAAGTACTTTAACTTCTATTCCAGATGTCTATTTAGATTTAGTAAAGATCATGCAGATCTTATTACTGTATAAGATGTCTATACCCATTAAGGCATGTGCCAAATGACATGAAATGGAGTTTTAACATCCCATTTTTTCTGCACTAATTAGGCTAACTAGAGACGAGGGTGAATTTTGTCAAGGCAGTAGCGGGTCGCTATGGATGGTTGATTGATGTCGTTAATGGAATATAACATCACCCTTTTGCTATGTGCTCCTAAGAGCGTTTACTGAAGCAGATTCAGTTTTGTAAATATTTGCCCTTTTTTCTTGATATGCCGTAAAACGGGGGAACTTTGAACGCCGAGGGAACTTTGAACACTCTTCGCAGAAAAGTTGGAATATTGTTTTTCACATTAAAGAAATTCATAATATAATTATATCTGATGGACTGCTTCTAAAAAATGTTTTTTGACAATATCTACTCATAATATAATGACATGGAATTAATTAATGACATTTTTCTTCTCTGCAGACCTCATTTTCAAAATGGTGGTTGAAACGTGAGATTTCTTATTTTTTTAAACTTCAAACTTTTCATGAGATGTGAGCATCTTACATGACTATTTCAAGAAACTTAACCAAAATACAGGTTAAAGTATATGGAATTTGTAAAACAAAGCATAAAATGTTTACTCGTGTCTATTTTCGGATTCCACTGAAGAATGTTGACAGCATTGCTATATTATTTCTTTTAGGGTAACATTGTTACCCCATAGGATAAATTTCGAAAAGAACAAGACAAATGTCTATTAGAAATTGGTCTACATACTTAACACAGTTTATAATGCATTTTTTCGTTTTTTCAGATCCAAAATAATTTTTAGTAACTTTAATGTAACTTTAATAGTATGGCACGCTCCTATAAAAGACGGGTTGATGCTCGTGTATATAAACACTATACAGAGGACACTTTAAAAATAGCTGTGAATCAAATTGTATCAAAGAAAATGTCCTTACGAAAAGCAAGTCGTCATTTTGGTATACCTACTGGAACACTGAGTAATCGATTGAACAAGAAACATAACAAAAGTCCAGGTCACCCTCCCGTTTTTTCTGATGAAGAAGAAAAGTCATTTGTCGAACATATCCAGTTAGTAGGGGAATGGGGTTTCCCATTTGATAACTTCGACATCAGAATCTGGGCAAAAAATTATCTTGCTTCAAAAGGAAAGAAAGTCTCCCAGTTTGTTAATAATTGTCCTTCAACAGAATGGGCTGTTTCGTTTTTAAAGAGGCACAAAGATCAGCTTACTTATAGAACCTGCCAGAACATAAAACGTTCAAGAGCTGCAGTATCAGTTGATACGGTTGAGTCATACTTTAAGAATTTGGCCGAAACTTTGAACATATCAAATATTTTCAATTATGATGAAACCAATCTGGCGGATGATCCAGGTGTTAAAAAATGTCTATTTAAGCGGGGTGTCAAGTATGCGGAACGAATTAAAGATAGTTCCAAGACGTCTACGTCAATTATGTTTTGTGGATCAGCTGCAGGAGTCATGCTACCCAGTTATGTTGTATACAAGGCTGAAAATCTATGGTCAACATGGACTGAGGGAGGCCCAAAGGGAACACGGTACAATCGCAGTCGAAGTGGGTGGTTTGACGCTTGCACTTTTACTGACTGGTTTTTGCCAATCTTCGTACCCAATGTAAAGAATTTACCAGGTAAAAAGGTTATATTGGGCGATAATTTCATTTCACAAGCGAGGTTTTATCCCAAGCGGAATTACACAATATTTCATTTGTGTGTTTACCTGCAAATTCTACCCATAATATGCAACCACTTGATGTGGCATTTTACAGGTCACTTAAACAAAAATGGCGTAAGCTTATGGATGAGTGGAAGGCCAGTGGAAACAAATCTAAAACACTTAGTAAAGATGTGTTTCCCTCCTTATTGACCAAACTGTACAGTTATATCCAGACAATGTTGAAGTCAGCATTAATATTCAGTCAGGATTTCAGAAGTCTGGTATTTTCCCATTTAATCCATCAAAGACTCCCTGATTTTAACAACAATGTCGCAGCAAATAGCACTTCTGAACCAGTGAGTGAAACAGTATCTGATGTAGTCATTGGAATGTTGAAACGCATGAGAGGCGTTGATGGTGATTTGCAACCTAAAAAACGAAGGAAGAAAATAAATGTTCCTCCAGGTAAAAGCATCGGATTGAATGATTACACTGAAGAAATTCCAGGTGACACTGCCAGTTCTGATGAAAATTCTAACAGTGAGGCTGATGAATGTACACCAACTGATGAATGTACACCATGTACTACTGAACGGAATGAAGATACACAAGAACCAATCGATATTGCAGTTGCAGTTGGTAATTTTGTTAAAGTCCATTATGAAGGTTCTAATTTTCCAGGAGCAGTCACGTCAATTGAAAAGACTGGTGCAGTAGTGAACGTTATGACGAAGTGTAAAGGTCAAGGGTGGAAATGGACGAACACTAAGGATGAAGTTTTGTATTTGTGGAAAAATGTAAGAAACATCATTCCAGAGAAAAATGTAAAACCTCTAAACAATAGAGGTGTTTACAGAATTGTGAACATGGAGGATGATTGGGGGATATAAGAACTTCTGCTTGCTCTTCCAATGATATCATCTCTTTTAAAATTAATACAAATTTTGTTGTTAATTTTGTTAATGTTACAAGTGGCATGAGATGTCCATCTATTTTTAACTGTAATATGTTCAAGCATTGAGATTAAAAGTTTCTTGTATGCTATTATGTTAGAAATATTTTTTTAAATTCATTTAATTGTTCAAATAAACCCCTCAGGAACATCATCATTGATCAGTCTAGCATGTGAATTATGTGTTCAAAGTTACCCCATTTTATGGGTAACTTTGAACACCATTATTTTTTTTTTTTAAAATGTACAAAACGTGTATCAGGTATCATCACATTCAATGTATTGACAGTATTGTAAAACCCCCATATTTTGATAACAAAACAGTTAAAAAAAAAATAAGAATCCTGAATGTGGCAATGTTTTAAACCTAAAAAGTGTTCAAAGTTCCCCCGTTTTACTTAAATATGAGAAAGTGCTGATGGTTTGGGAGTATATTGTGTTGGCAATTGTTATTTATATGGTACGTTTTCTGAGTTGAAGTATCAAATCCAACATTGATATTATTCAATTAACTGTATTTTTTCAGATGGTTGAATTGGTTGATAAGCAACATATTTATTTACATAAGGAACAACTAGTTCGAGCCATGACAAAAGTACGAAAATCAGGAACTACGGCAGCACGATATTTGTTGATGGTATTTTTTACTAAACAAGAACTTTCCAATGGAACCACGAACGAACAAAACAAGAATTCTTTTTTATTGGACAAACAAATCGTGAAGTGTATTGTGGACTTTTGTATTTTACATTCGGAAAACCGACAAGGCAAAATAATAAAAGCTATTGTCAGCAAACTCACATATAGAAAGGTGCAAGGCAAAAAAATAAAAAATAAAGCTGCACATGTCATTCAATGATAATGATTAATTTAATAAAGCTGATTTAGATTAAGTAAAGCTGATTTAGTTGTCATCACCTTCGTTCGTCGGTCTGTCCGTCCACAATTCTTGTGATTTACAATCCAATAAATTCAAGTCGTTTTATTTATAGCCTGACAGAAAAACTATTTCAGTTTTGAAAAAACGCGTACTGAAATTATTAACTAGCTTAATTATAGCTTTACAAAAAAGCTACTTAAAAAGCCATATCTTTAAATTAATAGACTGGAAGGGAAAAGCTACATAAAAGTTTTATTTATAGCCTACAGAAAAACTATATTTCATGCAGTTTTGAAAAAACGCGTACTGAAATTATTAACTGTAGCTTTATTATATACTTGAAAGCCATATCTTTCTTCTGCAAACAAAGTTAACTAGAAGTTACAATCATCATACTGCAGAGAAAAAGTCATCTAAAAGTTACAGTAATAGACTGGAAGGGAAAAGCTACATAAAAGTTAACACAACCATAAAAAGCTACTTAAAAGCCTAATTTACATATTTGGACCATAGCTTACTTTTAACTTTTTAATACCTTTTTGTAGCTTTTTTAACTTAGTTTGTAGCTTTTTTGATACTTCTTTTGTAGCTTTAATGAGTTGAAAAGGGTCACTTTATCCTAGCTTATTTGTAACTTTAAAGTAACTTCCTGAGGGTAAGGGTAGCTTTTATTAGAAATTGAAGTAGCTTTTTTGTAGCTTATTCATAGCTTCCTGAGGGTAAGGGTGAGTATATAAAAAGATTTATCAGCACTATCAGGTGTTGATTTGGCAAAAACTGTTCCTGGATGCTGGCTATCAAATCTAAAATGTTGGTAGGATTTAATTCTAGGAAGTGGTTGACAATCATCCAGAAAAAATTGTTGCCAATTACACACTGGTACATTTGTTTTGCTCTGGTTAACAACTTTCTCAAGCACACTCAGCGCAGGAACAGAATGTCTGTGAAAAGACTTCTTCATCAGTCCAAAACACCAGTCAGGTGCAAATTTGGTGTGCCCTGCTATTAAAAATTCAATGTGATTGAATGATGAAGTCTTTTCGCAACACGCCACGCACAATACCAAATCATATATCGATTTTTATTTTGACCAGAACAGTTGTCACAATGTAGATTGGCTACTGTTTCTCCAATGCCAAAATGATCAAAATAAAAATCCATATGTGATATGACTGCATTTGATCCTTTGCTAATGAGGTGTCCTTCATCAACCAGAAAGTTCACCTGTTTGGGTAGACCCTCGCAGCAAACACCAAATATTCCTACCTTTCTTAGCACAAGAAAATAAAGAGGTCCTGTTTGATTGGGTTGCTAGGCAAGTGGACTTGTTGGGCATAGTCAAAACTGTAATGCATGCTGATATCTTTACTACATGGTAAATTTGTACTTAATTCTGTTATGTTATATTGCTTGCAAGTATTGTTGGCATCACATACCATAGAATTATATAAAGAACGTTCCTGTTGCACTATATACAATTGTTGCTCTTGGAGTCTGACCCTATCAATTTTATTGACATCTGAAAGGTTGGAACTGCGAAAACTTAACATATTTTTTGTTCACAGGTCCAACATATCTGTCATTGGCTTAAGCCTCGGTCTCACATAGGCGTATTCAACGCAGTATGAAGCGCGGATGGCCATATGAGACGATCCGTGTTGTATCCGAGAGCATACGTGGGATACGTATTTGATCCGTACTGATACGTGGATTTTGGCAGAATTTCAAACATGTTTAAAACTTCCGTCAATTCTTCCAGGATAGACGTGATACGTAGACAAATCCTCATAACCGTAGTGGCATACGTGAAAGCATACTTGTCATACGTCACACATACCTAGATAATACCCCGTATCCGTGCTTCCCAAACAGTGGCCGGGTCATTCACTGGAGTGACATACACGTATCTATATAGCCCCGATCTCACTTAGACGGATAGCGACGGATTATACGCCAACTACAATTTGGCGGATCGGGCTCGGAGAAATGATACAAAGATTCGGTGAAATGAAAGTTGACGGATGTGTGGCCGAGTACGAGAGTATTAATTACGGACGTACGCCGGCATAGCCGTACAGTACGTAGTACATGCGCAGGATCTCACAGGACTGCGCAACGGATGTGTCAGGGAAGCTCCACGGTAATGAAGGGTGATTTGGAGACTGCGAGGTATGAAATACGTATGGTGCAGGTTAAATGCAAGGCACTCGTGGACTCGTCCCTGCATTTGTACGTCGCTCCCATGAGTGATCCGACGACTACGGATACGAGATATTATCGAGGTATATGTTACGTGTGGCAAGTATGCTTTCACGCATGCCAAGTATGCTTCTACGACAATGAGGATTTATCTACGTATGACATCTATCCTTGAAGAATCGGCGGATGTTTTAAACATGTTTGAAATTTCCGCCAAAATCCACGTATCAGTACCGATCAAATACGTATCCAAAGTATGTTGAGGGACGTTGTGGGGATGCTCTCGGATACAACACGGATCGTCTCATATGGCCATCCGCGTTTCATACGGCGTTGAATACGCCTATGTGAGATCGGGGCTATAGACTGAGATGAAATTTAAATTTATATTTTCACAAAACACCCGCAGTACACCCTTCCCTTTACCTTGCTTCCTACCTGTAAGTCCCTCCATAGCTTGCACAACTCGCCAATTTGTACCTCATTACCGTGTCAACCTTTATTACCGAGGAGCTTCCCTGACTCATCCGCTGCGCAGCCCTGTGAGATCCCGCTTACTGTACGGCTAAGCCAATTTTCTACCATTTCTCCGTGTCCAAACCGTCAAATTCTAGTTGGCGTATAATCCGTTGCTATCCGCCTATGTGAGATCGGGGCTTTAGCCACAACTATAAAAGAACAAAGTAATTTCCAAAAACTACTCGAAATCATTACTCTTTGATCTGAAAAAGAAAAATTCAGTTTTCAAGGCTTGTTAGAATGTTAGGCAAAGTTACATATTAAGCTTATGTCTTCAGCACTGCACTGATGAGGCCCAGAAGGCTGAAACAGTACTGTTTGCAGCAAGCTTATGTCTCATACTAATATTACAATTTTGCAGAGAAGGGTAATACGTTATGACTTAAAAGTTCTAACTTTTTGAGTACAATGTGGGAAATTGTGTCTGAGTGGCCACAACACGTCCTGTTGTCTCACTAAACTTCACAAAATTTTCTTAAATCTGATTTACGTAAGAAAAATCTACAATTTGCGTTATACTCAGATTCTTACGTCAAGAAATCTTTGTAAGATATACCCTGTCGTAACTTTTTTCTTAACTCAAGAAATGCTAGAAAATAGATGAACTATTAAAGTTTCATCATTAAAGATGTTACTAATGTATTGTGAGATACAATTATTTTGTGTTCATTGTTGCTGATTACTTGCGTAGCTAAGATCTTCATAATTGGTTGGTAAAACAAGCGTAAGAATTCGCGTGAAATTTACGTCAGTCAAATTTTCTTTTGTAAACTTACTCACCCTGAATTCAAGAATTCTTTTATAATGACCATAGACGATGACTTTTGTATGAGATGACGGAAGTAATTTAATGTCATCTCTCTTAAAACCGGGTATTCGTCCTGGCAAAACTAATGCGTTATCTGAGGCATAGTTGGTGATGAACTTAACAACATTACAAACATCTTCATACTTCTCTATGCAGTATGCTCGTTTCATTCGATATCCGACACATTGACGTATTACTAGATGATGACAGCGCAAGAAGCTGTGGTGGTGAAACACAAGCAACAAATGCTTTTACTGTTCTAATGAGTTTGAAAAGAAGCTATACATGGTTTCCTCCGGAAAAGTACATGTAAGTTGTAGTTTTAAAAATATTAACGCGAAGTAGGCCTATTAAGTTTTCCGTGTACAGTGATTTTTTTTGATTGAGTTCAGAAGAAGTACCTCCAACATTTACGACTCCCTATTATTAAATTAACATAATATTCACCTTCTATGGTTTCTAGACGATGTTTAGTCAACCCGACAACAAACATTTGTTGGACAACTCGACTACAAACATTTTTCTGTAGGAGAATCCGACTTAAATACCTTCACCATTCAAGAGTTCTCATTGCATCGATGCCGGGAAGGAACCAGCAACGCGCAACTAGATGCGAGGGTAAAAGCGTTGAATGTACATGTCGGAATAAATTTATTGAAACTTTAGTGTTTTATATTTAAAATGGAAGTGGCACAGATTTTATAATTTTTTTTTTTATATATATATTTCCTCCTCTTAATAACAAATAAAATCCCATGGTCTGTAAACCTTAAACTAAAAAATCTCTGGCCTAAAGACAAAAAGCTAGGTTGAATATAATAATTGAAAATTGTTGGAAAGCATAAAACATATGTACACAATTCGTGATCCAATAAGCACTTTTGAGGAAGGTAGTTCTTGTTTCAATATTTTGTAAGATTTTGCTAATCCTATAACACTTTCCACGTGTACTCGTGATGATGCCACTCTTCTATCATGAACAACAGCTTCTGGTTCCAACTGGCTACTACCTTTTAACACATAGTCGGAGTATTAACATATACATCATTGTTCGCAAAAAGATCTTGTACCATTATACCCCTATCAGACATAATACTGTCCTTTCCAGAAAATTTTCCTAGGACAACCAAATCAGATCGTTCAATAATTTGCCTATCACTAGTAGATCCAGCATATGCATCGCTTACATAAGACACAAAACCACGCGGAGTACATCCTATCATAGTCTTAAGCGTATTACGGCTCTTATATGTAGAAAATGTTCCTTTCTGGTCAGAAACATCTGAAGGCTTTTGTATCGGTATTTCTGTCGCATCTAAAATAACTCTAGTTGAAGGACATTTGGTTTTAAAGGAGGACGGCATTGTATCCTTCACAACTTGTTTTGAAGGCCATATTTCAATTTCTTGCATTGAAAATACATAAAGTTGATCCAAGTTTGAATTAATCGACACACTGTTGTTTCACTCGCATTAAAAAGAATGGATAGCTCAATGTCCTGTTTAGCCAGTCTCAATTTTATAAACAATTGATTAACGGGTGTCAATAGCGAGCATTTGTAATCTAAATCATAAGCAGCCGGACCCAAAAAGCATGAGGTGTTCAAAATCATCAAAGCCTAAATAAAACTGCACTGCTCTAGGATTACTTTCAAAAAGCTCAATTGAAAAATTATTGGAAGAAGATGGTAGAATGTCACATTGGGTTTCCACATTAATAAAGGAGCTTAAAATTGACTCAAATCCAGATTCTGTAGGTCTTTCACCTATCTCTACCTCACGTCCTATTTCAAGGTCATCACAGGTGCTGGTATCAGTTTCAGTCAAATCCTGTAGTGAAGTCCTCTTACATAAGCGCTGCCTTCTTCTTGATGGGCCACCAACTGGAATCCGAAAGTCAAACACTGATGGAACTGCATCATCTTTCAGCTTTCTTCTCTCCCCTTAAATTAAAGAAATAAAAGCATAAAAGGATTGGAAAGAGGCTTTCTAGCCTTTTTATGTGTATCAGGGACACTTCTTTTTGAGACATTCAAACTTTCCAAACGATGCCTGTGGTTCCTGTTATTCCAGAAAAACGAAACTGGATATGATGCACAGAATGAGCCCTTTGAGACTAGTATGATCGAGTACAAGGCGTTATGCATAGAGTTTATTAAACCATGTAGATATAGATATAGATATAACACGGAATAACGCATTGTACATGATCACCCTAGTCTCAAACGGCTCAAACGGTTTCAGTTTTCTGGAATAACAGGAAGCAACGGCATCTGGCGAAAAGTTGCAATGTTTCAAAGTGTCCCTGATACACACAAATAGGCTAGAAAACCTAACCTTTGTCCAAGTTGAATTCGGTAATATAAATACAAACTCCACAAGTTTCACTAAAACTATCTGGCAATTTTCCAGTCTAAACAGTGAGTTACTGTCATCCTTTTACTCTGAGATAAACTGGGACCGCATCTTAAGTTCTTCTGAGGACCCGAATCAGCTGGCAAATAATGTCGTTAATGAGATCATCAAAGGCATTTCTACTCATGTCAAACATAAAACTGTCTGCATTCGACCCAAAGACTGTCCCTGGATGAACGGCTATCAGAAAAATTGATGCAGACTGTGGGACCTCGAGTGACTACAATGATCGTGACAAGGCGTTATACCTTGTAATATCTTATATCATGTGGTACAACACCTTGTATGCGATCATCCTAGTCATTTCCAGTTACGGTTTTCTGAAATAACAGGGCATAGTGTGGAAAGTTTGAATGCATCAAATAGAAGTGTCCCTGATACACAAAAAAGGCTAGAAAACCTCTTTCCCATCCCTTTAAGATATCTACTGCTACTATGTCTATCGACTTTGACATAGCTCATGGTGAAATAATGTATATATCTATATTGTTATATATTATTTATGTGTGCACACAAGACAGGCCAAGAGGCGGGACCTATATACGAGGTGAATCAATCTACCGAAGTAATTGATTGCTTAATACCCCTACATCCCCAATCATGTTAGTCAGGTAAGCAAAACACATTCAATTCCTATAGGCATCTTGTAACTCACATGAGTGCTTTTAGAAGCAACACACGTTTTGTTAATTGCCAATTCTTACCTGAATACTTGTATCAATCCAATATTGTGTGTAGGGTAGTACTAAATAGTCATGATCATGTACAGCAAATTGAAGATTAGCCTTGTTGGAACAGTAGTTCAGGACTAAATTTCTCACACATGATCTTCATAACCTTTCATTCTATATTTAAGTGGCCGTGGATCGTCTAAACTAACTTTTCTCTTTAACTTCTTCACATTAAGATTTTCAGCTTTGACTGGTGAACCTAAAAACACATCTCAAATCATATTCTGAAAATATACTATATCACTAAAGTAATATAAAAAAATAAATGTGATTTATATCAATTTAGAACTGTAGAGAACAATTTGAAGATTACTTTTGAATAGGTACCGGTATCTAGAAATAAAATTGTCAAAAAGCAGAAAGTTTTTTATTCAGGCAATATGAATTAGGATAATATCTGAAAGAACAATAATTATCAAGAACTTATACATCTATCATATGAAACAATTGTGGGTTTTCAGTGCATGACTTGTTGATCCAGACTTCACTAGTATCATTCAGTTTCAGTAACATCAAAAGAACACAAGCAAGGTGTTAACATGTGCCATGAGGCCCTTTCCCTGCAGGACATTCACAGGTTATTATTGATAGAAAATGGCCGACGTATATACGATTGTCACAGCAATTTTCATCAAAATCCATTAAGAAACCAGCTCTATCGTGTCCACAACAATTGTGGACAGACGGACAGACAGGGGCGATGTCTATATACACCCACATTAATGTGTGGGCGTATAAAAAGTATCCGATCATCACGAAAATTGATAGGGATATCTTCAAAATGACATTGACACACGACATAATAAAAATGTAAAGAACTGTAGCTTGTAGAGTAAGCACGAGCTAAATGGAACGGACAGACAGGATTTGGACAGATATGACTGGGAGAGAGTCGGAAAAACCAAAATAAAATTGCTACACAAAACAGTATGATTTAAATTAACCGGAATCTCGCAAGTCAGACGGAAAATCGGTTTGGGTCAAATGACGGTTATAGGTTCACCCGATACACAATCAAAGACTTATTTACAGACCATTAAAAGCATGATTAACCATCTGATACCCTGATTTTTGTTTATCTCTTTTGATAATCTGCATTAAAATTATCTAAAGAGTTCGGTTTTTACACAGAATGTTTTTAATAATTTAATGAGAGTATAAGAAGAGTTCATTTGCAAAACGGTCTAAACGCCAAATTTAAATTTGTTTGAGGTAATACCTACTTTCGATTCTCAAACGTCTACTTGATGATATTTTTCAAGAATTTGCTGAAAATTTCAATTTTGAAGTTATTTTATCGACCGTTGAATTCTCGTTTTTTTGCAAAATGGTCTAAGCGACATCTTGTTTTGTTCGCAAAATGGTCTATATCCAATAAGCCAATGTGCCCAAGGATAGATAAATGGCAGCCTAACAATTTCCATGAAATTTCTGATTTTGTTAGGGGATCCCCTGTTTTCAAAAACAGGTGGGCGTATTTTTTGTCTTATCTGCACGTGTTGTCTAATTGTCAAACAATGTTATGGATATAGACCATTTTGCAAAAAATAAGGTTATGGATATAGACCATTTACTAAAAATTTACATTTTTTACAAAAATATGAGGTTGTGGATATTGAAAATTTTGTTAAAGAAATGGGGAAAGGGATATTGACATTTTTGCATAAAAATGGTATTCTTATTATTGTAAAAATGACATTATGGATATAGACCATTTTGCAAAAAAAATATTTTAACCCATATTTTATTAAAAACTAATTGAACGAGATTTCTATTTTGTTCTCATAGAATGTAAAAAAGGATATTATTATCATAAAATCACACATTTGTAGGTTTTCTTGAGACAAAAATCAGTGACAAATAATCGCCCTTTACTCAAAACGTAAAAAATGGATATAGACCATTTTGCAAATAAACTCTTAAGTAGATTCAGAACTTGAAACTGATTTGTTTCCTTTTAATTTTCGATTCCAGCTTTCGAGTCACACTTGATACTATCATAGTTTCCATGAAATCTTAAACTGCAGCTTTTGAGTTGCGCTCGAATCTGTATTTAGTCCGTCAATGTCTTGATTACAGCCCTACAGTTAATTTTTTAACTGAAGATTTCGAGTTATGTCAAAAATTATTGTTTCCATTTTTTTTCTAACTTCAGCTTTCTAACCTGTGCTATTACATGGAAAGAGTACATAGAAATGAATATCATAATCAATTTCGAGGAAAGCTTTATATTATTTTTATTTTTCATTCAACACATGACAAAGACACACACCAGAATAACAATTCAAATGTTAACTAATATCAAACCATAAACCAGATTGAGTTCCAATAAAGATTCAATTCAGAGATTATGTGGTACCATAAAACATATTCAGTTTGTGTAAGGAATTAAATCAAAAACTATTTTGAAACTTAAAACATCTTCAGTCTTATCAATGAATCAATTCATTTACTACAATAATTATGTTACCACAAAATATTGTTGTTTTAATAACAATTAACAAACAACTGTTTGCACTTCAAAACATATTCATTGCGAACAAGGAATCACAAGCAATATCTTTAAGCCACAAATTGGGTTTGAATCGCAAACTATTATATTTAGGTTGTATAATCTATTTGTTGAAATCAAGACTATCCTTCTTAAAGCAATACTACGTCTTAGAATGAACACAAAATTTAATTTTCAAACTTGGTCAATAGGAGTATATATTCATGAGGGGACAAACCTAGTGGCATAACTATAAAACAGATTATCTAAATAATCTAATAAATTCAGAAAACTATGTTTAAATACAATAATTGATAAATGCCTTAATCTAATTTAAGGCATTTATCAATAATAATCTGTATTTGTATGGAAAATTACACAGTTTTATGGGTTTATTTGATTCTGTTTGTATACTTTGAACATACTTTGATGAATATACAATGTATATGTATATATGTATATACTCTTATTGACCAAGTTTGAGAACATTATTTTTTTTGTTCATTCTAAGAGGATGCATCACTTTAAGTTTAAAATTGTGTTACTATATAAAATAAATCAGAGCTATATGAGTTAAGCTATAACACAAGAAGAGTTAAAAAATTACTAGGGCTTGCCAGGCAATGTAACATTGCCCACTCACAGCTGTCAGCAAAGATAATAATTATATTAACTAAAATATAAATTTTCATTCATAATTCATTTTGCAGTTCAAGAATTTGTCAAATGAAATGATCACCCCAATTGAAAATTATTACAAATTTTGACCCGTTTTTACAAAGTCACGGGCAATAACTCAAAAAATATTCTTCGAAAATAATTCAAATTCGAAATGTTGACGGGACAGAACGACAGACGGACGACAATATAAATCTGTGTTCTCACTATCGACTTTTTGTCGTTCTCACCGACTTTTTGTCGTTCTCATAGATTTATCTTCAACAAATCTATAGTGTGAACAGATAAATCTGTCGACTTTTTGTCGATGAGACCGACATCGGCCGATATCTGTAAATTAGAACCTGTTCTATTCTCACCGACTTAGTCGGCCGACTTGTAGAGTTTCAACCTATCAGCAACCAGAATCCATGAACTCATCACATGATGACACTACTTCAAAATTGCTGACACACAGGAGCATAGCGATAAAGTGAAAAAAATATTGAATTATTATAAAAGAGTGAGTGTCTTTGGCGTGTTGGAATGCCAGAAAATCTGGATCGAGACAAGAAACGTAAGGCAACAGCAATCCGGGAACTAGGCGATTATAAATACCGTATTAAATCTCCTACTGATTCTTCTTTTATTTTTAATTATAGTTCAATGATAACGACACTCAATGTAATTTCCCTATCCATGCTCTACTGATGTTCTTACGTCTACTGGTGCCTAGTGACAGTGACCTAATTTCAGTGTGAACTAAAGGACTTCACCGACACAGGAAGATACAACTTAAAAGCCATGACTTGAAAAGTCAAAATTTTGGCTGAAAATCGATAGTGTGAATGGTACCACATATTCATGTAGGCGTATACAAATATATTTGAACTATGGCATCGCATATGTTAATTGATACCAAATCCATATGCTCCAATAATTAATTATATTTATCATTGATTTGTCAAGGAAGGAAGGGATGAGGTTTAGCCAAATGTAATTGATGGGGCACATGTATTCACAGTTGCTAAAAGATCACTTTTGTGATCAAACAATATCAGCCCAGTTTTTATGTTATAGCTTATTGAAGAGCTTCCAGTCACTGTCTGTAGAAAATCCATAATAATCAGTTTGACTGGTGTGTTTATATCCGATACACCATTAAGGCTTGACCACTTTGTATTTATCTTCCGTCCTGTAAGTAAAATCGAAATTTAATTATTTGAACATTAACAATCATTCGGCAGCCATCAAAATATATGAACTTAAAGAACAGGAGTTTGATGATGATAAATGATAGTATATATTCTGAATATTCAAGACATGCATATATAAGTGATTCCGAGTTGATAACTCATTTGTAGAGAGGCATCACTGGCAACTACTGCCACAGTTCCTATCATAGATTACACCTGACTCAGATCATTATCATAAAACAAAATGAAGGATTAAATAACATAGTTACATTATAATCATTAGTAGTAATCTTTTCAAATCAAATCAAACGTAAGTGTCATTACACTTGAATACTAATGCAGTGCATTTATTTTCTTTAAACATAAATTTTATGAAAATTTTCGATATCTGTCGATATCTGAAATGCCCTCAGACTCAGTTGGTAAGTTGCTATGAAAATGTATTATTTGGTGATAATAAACAATTTCAGAACTTATCTTCCTAAAATCCAGTAAAGAAATGTGCCCTGTAGAGCTCTAAAGCAATTTAACGGGTTTTAAAGAACAAAGGCAATAAATAATTCATAATGTGGAATAATTTGGGTTTTTTTTCTTTTATTTTTATGTCGCATAAACACATACAAAAAACTCACAACAGTACACGAACTGAAAGCTCCACCACTTTTTTCGTGATCAACGCTGTAAAACATTGAAGCTGTCAATCAATTTATACTTTATATAAATCATATAAACTTTATTTTATTCATTAAGCCTAATATATCCATACTGTGGTTATATGTTGGACTTGCGAGTTTAGGAAATGCGGCTATATTTCAGTGTATGCGTCACTTTCGGGATGTTACTAGCAGGTAGATCAAAATGAAAAAATCGCCAGGGATGAGATGCTTGAAATTAAATGATTTGTAAAATGTTTTTGTTTGCAATCTTTACATATCGTTTAAGGTTTGTACTGATAAGAAATGAAATCATTATAATCAAACACCATTCAATAGCTTTGACCAAGGATATTTTTAAACATATTTTATTTTTCATTTTTTAGTTCAATGGAATGTGGTAACATTTGCAGATGTGTTTAAAATTGTAAGTTAGCAATTTAAAATAATTTATGACCGATTCTAAACAAGTTTATTATTTATGATATATTATTGCTTACTAAAATCTAGAATAAGTTCGAATTTTACTATTAACGTCCAATGCTATCTCGTGGGAGCAATGTTTGACTTAAAATTACTCCCCAAATTTACCAAACCTTTTATTTTGTCACTTGTTTACCGACCATTTTACTCTACTATTGGATGAGAAAAGCGTGCTCAATTTATCTGAAAGGAAAGATATTCTACTATTTATATCATTGACGATTTTAATATAGACAGTGCATCTCAACCGGGGCCCATATGCACTCCCAGGGGGTGAAATAAAGCGGGGAAATTGGGGGTGAATAAAAATAAAGGGATGAATTACGTGAAGAAAAGAAAATATGCTTAATGTTTCCAGATTCAGTATTAAATTTGTTTATCTTTTGAGCATCATATGTTCATCCTGCACAGTGATAAGATTACCGTCAAGAATTTTTTCAAAAAATTAGATGTTTCAATTTTTTTTTTTTTTTTTTTTTAAATTTAAAAAAAACCCATAAATATATATTTGAAGCAAGCTAAAAAAAAATGATTACTTACGAGTATTTAGGTGGAGCACAAGGCTTACTGTTGTCATGTTTAAGTTGAGAATTGGCTCATTTGTGTGCAAGATGTTGCATATTATGAAAGAAATTAATGGTGTAAAAACGAAATGTACATAAATAAAAACTACGACATTTTTTATCAGATAACTTTTCACTACCGAACATGCGCTGGTTATTCCACTTTTAACTACCGAACGTGAACTGGTTATTCTACTTTTCACTCACGAATATCCCGTGTATATGTTCTTTAAATATCGCACTATGGATTAAAAATGCCACTTTTCACCCATGGAAGAAATGCACTTTTCAAGGATTCTGGATTAACTCCCATGAAACTCGACTGTTGATGTCTTGGCAGGGCCGGTGTTCCATATTACGCGAATGCATTCTTTATTTTTTAGGAATACCAACCTACAAGTTTAGATCATTTAGATGACCCATCTATACAAATGAATCTCCGTCGAATGATATTACAAGAACAATGCAAGAATTCAACCAGAAATATCAATAAAATTAATAGAAACTATTTATTTGGATATCAGAATTTAATTTATTGTGCAAAACCAAAAGTCGGATCTACTACGTGGAAAAAACTACTCGTTTTAATGAATAAAAATTGTCAAAATTGTTCCAGTATCAAAGACATCAACAAAGTTCACAGTATGAGAAATTATTATTGGGATATATATAAATCATATGACACCCAGTATGTATTAGACAAATCACATAAAATGGTAATTGTGCGCGAACCTTACTCAAGATTATTGTCGGCTTATGTGAATAAGGTTTTTATACCAGTGACGATGGAATTTTGGAAATCAACCTGGCAATATGTAAAAAGGAAAAGACCAGTTAAGGTAGAAAACTGTGTAGATTTTACATTTCCAGAAATAGTTCGTTTTGTCATCGATGCTATCAAAACAAACACTCTTCGTAACAATCATTTCGAGACTATGAATAATATTTGTAAACCTTGTGATATCCAATACGACACGATTATCAAAATGGAAACATTCAATAGAGACACGATATACATGTTGAATACACTAAACAAATCAGATGTGTATAACAAAAGTAGCACACTGGATCAACATAGTATGGAAGCCAACATAATCGAGCATATTAATAATATCTTCAAAAAAGATACTGGACCGTGTCAATCAAAGGCTGAAAGAATCAGACGCTTGTGGCGTAGCTTCCAAATTCGTGGTTTCATAGGATACGAAGTTAAGTATTCCCTGAGTAAAGAAGTAGAAAGAAACATCAGTTCAATCGAACTCATTAATTTTGTGCTTCGGGCGACAAAAGAAAGAAAATCTGCTGACTACTTTAAGAATAAAGAACTAGCCTTAATTGAAGCCTACAGCACAATTCCTTATGTAGATTTGGAAGAGCTAAGTGAAATATTCAAACAGGATTGTAATGTATTCGGATATGATTGCAGACCGGATATTCTTTTTAACCGAGAAAAATATCCCCCCTCCACTAATTTTTTTGATGTATGGTTTTGATAACTTTTTCGGAATTAATAATCTTTCTTACGAAGAAAACTTAACAATTAATTGTGTTATGTCGACTTATTAAAATAAAAACATTTATTTAATTGTATCTTGAAGAAAAATATTTTTCAAAATGTAAAAGTTGGAACGTAATATATGGTTTATATAAAATTAACCATTAGCTTTCCGGGAAGGGAGGGTAAGATTCTCTCAAATGTACAGGCTCAGGGTGAAACAAACACTTTACTGAGAAATCTGCTGTTCTGATCTGAAATTAGAAAAAAAAAACTCTCGAGTAGTATAGTACCTGATATGTATTGATTGGTTTTAGTCTGCTATGAATCCTATAGGATTTGCTGTGATAATTGTTTTAATCCAGTAGGCTTCGCAGATTGACGGAATTAGGTAGTTTTATCTTCTGGTAAATCAATTAATATGCGCTCAATTGGGGTTAGGGCGAAATGGTCGATCTGATCTGTGAGCATTCGAACGAGTGCGTAAATTATTTTTAATTTCTCTTACATATTGTTTGGATCATATATTACATGAAATTAAATACATTTCATTAGATGCTCCTGCATCGGTGGATGCCTTTTAAAATTAAATTTAAATAATACATTTTTGATATAAAATGACATGTTTTGCATGTACTTGACAAACATGGAACAATCCTTAAACCTGGCATAAAGTCTGTTCTTTGCTGCTGAACAGGATTTACTTAAAAATCGTTTAGAGTACCAACCATATTCAGTTTTAAGAAACAATTGTTCCTACTTGGTCGAAGTCATCTTCTGTCAATTCTGTGAAATCGTAAACCTTGTGATATATTTCGCGCATCGTAGTTTGATTACAGCAGGTCTTCAGTCAAAACTTTTGCACATTCGCCACAAAACTTCCTGTATTGAAGTAAAATACTGATGCTGGATTTGATCGAGAAATTTATACTAAAAACAAAGTCTCCTAGGGTAACTTGATAACTGTCAATCAATAATAATATGTCATAAAAGTAGGCTTCCCAGATTGACGGAATATCTTCTGGTAAATCAATTAATATGCGCTCAATTGGGGTTAGGGCGAAATGGTTGATCTGATCTGTGAGCATTCGAACGAGTGCGTAAATTATTTTTAATTTCTCTTGTATATTGGTTGGATCATATATTACATGAAATTAAATACATTTCATTAGAGCTTTAACATTCAAATGCTCCTGCATCGGTGGATGCCTTTTAAAATTAAATTTAAATAATACATTTTTGATATAAAATGACATGTTTTGCATGTACTTGACAAACATGGAACAATCCTTAAACCTGGCATAAAGTCTGTTCTTTGCTGCTGAACAGGATTTTCTTAAAAATCGTTTAGAGTACCAACCATTTTCAGTTTTAAGAAACAATTGTTCCTACTTGGTCGAAGTCATCTTCTGTCAATTCTGTGAAATCGTAAACCTTGTGATATATTTCGCGCATCGTAGTTTAGTGGGGCAGATTAGCCCAAAAATCGTTCAATTAATGACACAAGCATGAAATTTGGCACATATAATACTAAAACCCTATGTAACCAAAAAAGCACGTTAGCCACTTCAAATTCCAAAATGGCGGCCGTTTTTCTCAATATGGCCACCAAAGGTATTTTTATTTCGTCTTATAACAAATCTGACCAAACTGGTATGACTCAATGTATTTTTACAAGCGTATTGAATTGTTTTTGATCATATCTAAGTATAAAAAAGACCATATCAGTCCAAAATTCCGCCCTTCGGCAATATTTAGCTCAAAATAATATGTGCAAACAATGAAAGAATGCAAACTATAAAGTCATATTTTTTGTTCATCTTTTAAGTTATTTTTTTCAAGTATTTTTGAATCCTGCCTTTCCCAGAACTATACAGATAATTGGTAACTGTTGCAATTCTAAATTTCACAACTACAACTGCTCCAACTAAAACCAACAATGTAGACTCAGTTTATCTGTCTTACATCCGCATTTGGTTAGTTGTTGACAAGTTTTGGTAATCGATGTAAGTATTTTCCACACGATTTACCATGTATCACCATTTTTCATCCATTCAAATCCTCCAGGACGTTTTATAGTGCAGCTTACAGATTGGCCTGGTAGATAGCTCGCTTCATTTGTTCCACAAAAGCTCCACGCGTTGGAGGAATTAAATTTCTCAATAGAGTAGTTGTTCCATCTTAGGCCTGTATGTTCGGAAGATTCCAACCCTTCCCTCCCCAAAATCAATATCAAAGATGTGAGACTCGATCTTTTTGCAAGAAAGCTAATACCTTACTCTTGTGGAACATATGAAAGCGAGTTATCTACCAGGCAGGGTGCATCTAGGGCAATCTGCCAGCTGCACTATGAAAGGTCCTGGAGGTTTTGGATGGATTAAAAATACAAATCGTGTGGAAAATACTTGCATCGATTGCCAAAACTTGTCAACACTAACCAAGTGTGGATGTAAAACATATATATCGGGTGTCCCAATAAAAACGTCCCGGTGAACCGATCTCTTTTAAAATTCTCACAGATTTACTTCAACATGCCTTTGTCAGACCCTGAAAATATGAAAGTCATCGAACAAAAATTGTACAAGCACTGCTTCGAACAAAATAGCATGTCAAAAAATTCAATATGAGAGCAAATTAAATATTTGAATTTGTGTTCATTGTGCCCTATGAATGATATTGGTGGTCGATGTGGTGAAAACATAATAGAAACAGGTTGAAATCTGTAGTTTGCTCTGATATTGAGTGTTTTGACTGGCTATTTTGTTTGGAACAGTACTTGTACAATTTTTATTCGATGACTTTCATATTTTCAGGGTCTAACAAGGACATGTTGAAGTAAATCTGTGAGAATTTTGAAAGAGATCGGTTCATCAGCAGCTGAGATACTTACTGTCAAACCTGGGGACGTTTTTATTGAGACACCCGATATAGTTGTGGCTGATGCAAATGTTTCAAACTGGGTCTACATTGATTGGTTTTATGCAGTTGTAGTTGTGAAAATTAGAATTGGAACAGTTACCAATTATCTGTATTGCTCTGGGAAAGAAAGGATTCAAATATATTTGAAAAAAATAAAAAAAGATGAACTTTGTAGTTTGCATTCTTTCTTTGTTTGCAAATATTATTTTGAGCTAAATATTGCCGAAGGGTGGAATTTTGGACTGATATGGTCTTTTTTATACTTAGATATGATCAAAAACAATTCAATACGCTTGTAAAAATACATTGAGTCATACCAGTTTGGTCAGATTTGTTATAAGACGAAATAAAAATACCTTTGGCGGCCATATTGAGAAAAACGGCCGCCATTTTGGAATTTGAAGTGGCTAACGTGCTTTTTGAGTTACATAAGGTTTTAGTATTATTTGTGCCAAATTTCATGCTTGTGTCATTAATTGAACGATTTGTCCTGATATGACATTAATCTGCCCCACTAGTTTGATTACAGCAGGTCTTCAGTCAAAACTTTTGCACATTCGCCACAAAACTTCCTGTATTGAAATGAAATACTGATGCTGGATTTGATCGAGAAATTTATACTAAATACAATTTCTCCTAGGGTCAGTGATAACTGTCAATCAATATGTCATAAAAGTAGTTGGTTCATGGAATGATATCATGCATACGACATAAATATTTAAAAAAATCTTAAGAAAATTATTAAGACTAAAAGCAACTTATCAGTCGAGAGGTGTAGACTTTTCACTATCTTATTGGATCTGGAGGGTGGTGGCTGAACCGAAGATATCAATAACTGGAACTGGACCAAAGATTTCGATAACCATAGACGCAGATTTCTTAGAGAAACTGTGTACATCCGAGGGAGAGCACTTTATGTCAATGTTATCATACTGTATGAAGCTTTTGCAACGTTGCAAACTGCTGAAACCATTGGGATCAGACACATTGCAAGACAGCTACTTGAATTATTGGCACTTTAGATGGCAACAGAAAAAGACGTAGCCAGTATTTATCGTGATCTCATAGTCATCACGATTTTTCGTTATCAACATCAAAATATCCCTGCACGCCATCGTTACATCAGACAAAGGTCATCGCAGGATGATGTTGAGTTGAGGGGATACATCGTCATCACCGAGTAATTATGATGTTGATAAAGGCTGTTTCTAGTTTGGGTATAAAACCAATTCTTAAAAAGAGAAACCGCCTTTTCCAGATTCCAAAAATTCGTTCATTAATTTTTCTGTTTTAAAGGGGAATGTTCAGCATTTTCGAAGGTCGATTTTAGCCTTGGATATATGTAAATAGCTTCCAGAAGTACTAGAATTGCACAAAAATCACATTATCCCTTCAATTATCGCTACCTAAACATTTATCTTTCATTTTCTGTATTTGTGTTTTCTATATAAAGCATAGTCTTACTAAACGACGAGTCTGGTTTTTTTTTACTTTTAAACGCTCATAATTATGGCTACAAAGGGATTTGAAGGCTTATATTTCGAGGGAGATTTGCAAACATTATAATAATATAAACATTCCAGGTTCTAAGACAAATATTTTGTTGGTCGAACAGTTAGTGAACATATCCCTTTAACATGGCTTCTGTTGTACCTTTTTTTGCCTGGGATGAAGGGTTTGCAATAGGAAAATTAAATTGTTCTCAAAACGAGTTTTGATAGAACTCTCATTGAATATTTGGTTGTCATGTGCACTAACAGGCCACAATATTCAATATATTATCCTTTGCATCACAACTTACCTGTGTAGTTGTTGAGAAAAAAGTTTTTCTATTGATAAATCGTTGTGGATCAGTACGGGTTACATATTTTGATTTACGTACCATCTATGGCACCCTATGATATTTGGGAACTGATCAACTTGAAAAAAAAATCTGCTTTGATTTGACGCGTATCTTTAGGTATATTAATATAATTTGGTTTGAGGTTAGCGGGTCTTTGAAACCGGTTTGCTTGTTTTGCTCACAGATGGTTCTGAGCTTGAGCACAGGTCTCCAACAGCCAATTGAAAAGTACCGGTAGCATCATACCTCCATGCAATAAATCATTGAGTTGATGGAGACAAGCCAAGACTAAGATTTGTGCGTCTTGACAATTGATTTGAAATTATGTTTAAAAGAACATTAGGTTTACATAATCGAAAAAGCTTTTGAAATTCTCAATCATAATGTTTATCCATCTTGTAGCATCTTATACAAAATATTTTGTGACGTAATCTTTGTGTTCACTAGAAAATTAAGCTTATCAGAGCATATATAAACGAGCCTGGTCACTCTGATTGGCGTACAATGGTTACGCCATTTTTTTTATAGTAAGCGACGACAGAGCCAATAGTGGTTGGAGGAGTTAATTTAGCACAATAAACAGTCTATTGGCATCGTTAAAGTCAGAAATTCGGAAAGCCCTGGCCCAGTCCCCAAATTGTTCTGAATAAAACTGCTTAAAACTTCTTAAGTACTGCACCCACATGGCTACTCTCTCGTGTAATCATGACGATTATTTTTTTTAAGTTTAACCTTTGTTGGAAATCCTATAAAATCTACCAATTTAGATTGGCATAATTATAGAATAGGCCTATTCGTCGGCAAATCGAATTCTACCAAAGCGAATCAAAACATTGGCTTCGAAATAGTAAGGATAATTTAAAATGTTTTAGTAATAAATATAAAAAAATATATAAGTTACATGGATTCGAATTGGCCTAGAGGGACAGCACCAAAGGTATTCCCGGTCATTGGATAAAACGAACCAGGTTAGTTAATGAGATGAAGGCCTGAAAGTGGTGATTTAATCATTAAAATTGTAAACCCAGAATTTGAAATACCTTTGAAAGATATGTACAAGCCACCCTGAATATATTGAATGTAATATGGTGCATCCAGACAGTTCTGCCAGCTTTTAAATAAGTGGCCAGGTAGGAAAGCTTTAGTGGAAATGAAATGGAGGTTTATTTCCTACACCCTTTGGGATAATGAGGATAAGCAAATGTCTTTTTCCTTGCCAGCCCACATTGTATCACTGGCAAGGGGGAAACCTGGTTGAAATATTTGATGGTTTTAACTCATGCTACGATTGAAGCCTGGAATTGATAGCCAGCTAACTAATTTTAAGACTCCCATAAAGCTACAGTGGGGTTAATACATTATATTTTTATTTGAAAAAATAGAAACATTATACAAACACATTTTTATTTCTACATAATTTATGATACATGTATATGATTGTTTTCTTGACTCCTTTCAGCGAATTTCAACCTTGGTCGTTAACTATAATAAAATCAAAATTTTCAAGTTATTAAAATTTTATACATGACTTTTATCACTGACTTCTTTACAGGTATCTACATGTATGTACGTGAATTTGAAAGATAGGTCTGTGAGGAATTCTCACCTGAAGTTCATATTTTTTATTCACAGATTCAACGTGACCTCACCAATACTCATCCTTGCTCAATCACACCACTTTTTTATACGCCCACATGAAATGGGTGGCGTATATTGTCGTCACCTATTGTCGTCCACAATTGCTCGTAAACACTCTACATGGCACAATTTGACGAAACTTACTGATAATGTTTATTATCACCAGAGGATGAACCCTATTGAAAATCAGCAAAATCGAAAAATATTTACTATGAATTATTGCCCTTGGTATTGAAAACGCGTTAGATATTTTGGCTTGTAAACACTCTACAGGTCACAATTATTGTGAACGGATTTTGACGAAACTTATTAATAATGTTTATTACCACCCAAGGATGAACCCTATTGAAAATCAACAAAATCGAAAAATATTTACTATGAATTATTGCCCTTTTCTTGAATGCGCGTTAAATTTTAAACACTCTACAGGTCACAATTCTGAAAGGATTTTGACGAAACTCATTGATAATGTTTATTACCACCCAAGGATGTACCCTTTGGAAAATCAACGAAATCGAAAAAATGTTTACTTTTAATTATTGCCCTTGTTCTTGAATAGGCGTTCGATTTTTGGCTCGTAAACACTCTAGAATACAAAATTTATGATGGATTTTGATAATATTGTTCAGTACTATCACAAAAAGTGCAAAAGAGGTGTATAACTGAAGGTTGAATATTTTTTCCTGTAACTCTCAGATATATTTGTTTAAAGTCAAAGCTGTCAGTGGGCGTATATTACCTTGCCGGACAAAATATGTTCCATGAAAAGGTGTATATTTTTGGCTCGTAAATCTCTACAGGTCACAATTCTTGACAGATTTTGATGAAACTTACTGGTGATGTTTCTTACCACCCAAGGAAAATATTTACTATGAATAGACCTTCGTTTTGAAACCGGGAATCATAACACAAATAACGTCACCCATTCATAAAATGGATGAATAGGAATATGAGGTCACTATTCACCATATCAACAGTGAGTAAAAAGACTAAACACTGCCTTTTTGGCCCTTTTCTCAGAAATATGATTAAAAACATTTATCTGTGATTATCATATTTCTTCAACAAGTATGGCGACTGCTAGTAGTAATTATTTATTAAGATCTTTATTTCTAGTATAATTACAGCATGACAGCTTTAACTTGATTACCACTGGGCTATTGTGTTCGGTTAAAATGATTAGGACTAAACTTTGTTCGGGGTTTTGAGGAGAAGGATGATTTCTGATCAGGGGTTAGAATCTTTCTAGAAATTATACAAAGGGTACATTCACAGCTTGGGGGTGAGCTGAAATCAGTAAAGGGTAGAGACCTCTCTACACTTGTATTAAATAACGGAACACAATTTTATGGTATACTCCTTAGTTTTATTACACACAACGTTTCAACAATCTACATTATGACTTCACTTGAAGATGACAATGTAGATTGTTGAAACGTTGTGTGTAATAAAACTAAGGAGTAGTATGCCATAAAATTGTGTTCCGTTATTTAATGTGATCTCTACCCCTAAATGTCGCCTAAGGATTACACTT
Organism: Lottia scabra; assembly: GCA_029955415.1. Taxonomy (NCBI): domain Eukaryota; kingdom Metazoa; phylum Mollusca; class Gastropoda; family Lottiidae; genus Lottia; species Lottia scabra. The sequence goes on along the minus strand of JARJEI010000003.1, from coordinate 22,897,442 downwards.
ATATTGTTTGTTCATTGTCATTGGGTGTGAGCTGAAATCAGTATAGACCCTGTACACCTGTAATGTATGTCACTGTGACTGCAGACATCCCAGGGTTTACTTCTTGTTGTCATGTCAGCAACATAACAGATAATTATTCTGAAAGTTTTGGATGCAGAATTTCAGCTTTTAAAGATTGATCTTTCAGGTAAACTTATATAATTTCTTGTAATTTATTTCCTTGAGTCAATTGATAAATAATTAAAATATTTCACATATTTAAAAGTCGTTCAAGTCTTTTTTGAATAATTGAAATATTAAATGGAACATTTTCTAGCTTGGCATTTTGAATTTCTAATTTTTTATTGTGCATGTAGTAACTCGAGTATTTAGTTTATCTTATTGGCCAATACATTTCTTTCACTTTTTTCATTACAAGCTAACTTGAAGAATTGAAATTGTCAAGAATATGTTTGAAAGTGTATCAGACTAAAATTGCAATAAAAGCAATCAACAACAACCACTGAAATGATTAGGTTAGCAATGTTTTACCTTGTTTACTGTGCTAGGATAGGTTGTGGTTATTTTTTTAACTAGTTTGTTGTGGTCCAATTGAAATATTTTGATAGTTTATCGCAGGCTTTATTCTTAAAAACTTAATATGAGGTTATTTTTGTGTTCCTGTCATCTAGTTATGTTATAAAAATAAAACTACACTAAGACAGGTTTTTGAAAATAACTCATAAAAAATAAACAGACTTATCAATACCGAGCTATGGGTCAAAACGCACCGTGAGAGATGGCTGCTGAAGATCTTGACGGTGCAGCAACAGGAACACCATTGCTGTATCAGTCAACTGATTGTATCAAATTATGATTTCGATTTCGAGAGTTTTTAAAACTCAGTAAAAACGAGTCCGAGGTCTTTATCCGACTTATATACCGTTTCTTTCAAAAATTAGAATTTCACTATTAAAATAATGTACTATCTATTACGTTTAGGTGTTACATTTGAAATAATCTAAATGATGTAAGCTTATAGGACGATACAGTCAAAAAATCAAATAATAACAATTCAGTTTTGTAATTTTTAGAAACAAAAATAAAAAATGTATATAATTTACTGTGTATTTTGACTAAATGTTGACCAGCGAAAAGTTTTTAACATACGGCTATATATTTTAATTAAGTAAAAAATATTCAAAACTCATTGAGATGGTTACAATTAACTGCGATAATAGAATCTGTGGTCAAACTGAACCATCAAATATTGGTGTTTTTATTTTGTATTGGTTTTGTGTAAAATTAATCGACTTTTTCATATCAATACGTTTGTGTTCATTATAAAAATAGGACTGAATTCTCTTGATTTGTGTCAAAAATAATTCAGAACTCATAGAGATGGTCACAATTAACCGCAATAATAGAATCTGTGGTCAAATTGAACCATCAGGTTTAATTTTAAGATTAGTTTTATTAGTTTAGTATTTATTTGAAGTTGATTTGAATTCTTTGTGAAAACATCACTTTTAGGTCTTTGCGTTTAGGTCTCTAGATCTGCATCCATCAACATTTACTAATTTTAACTCTACACCTAACTTTAATACACTTACACATATTCCTAGATTTTATAAGTTATTATCAAAATTTAACTTTTCATGTAATTGATATATTCAAAGTAACCAGTCTTATGTTTAAAATTATTCTATAAAGATTCTGAGTAAATGTGAAATACCAATTTCCTTTTAAACTTTCTAATGATACATGATGACCAGTGATCTGATGATTAAAGGAACACAAAGTCTCTTACGTTTAATTTGAAAACCAAAACACAAAGGAATTTAGTTTTTGACAAAAAAAAATCTAGAGCATATTTATTTGGTCTTCTTCAAGAAAAATGTTATTAATCAAACTTTCTGTGAATAGAAATAAGATATAGTGTATTGTAACCCTTTATAATGACTTAATATGCGTATTTGACATTGAGATGTAGAATTTGTAGTTTGGAAATATTTGGTATGAAAAAAAAAATTTCTGATGATTCTAATATAGAAAAATTCATTGCTGCAATTTTTAGATTTTTTTCTATTCAAAAATTTTGTAGTAGAAAAAGTTGATTATTACAAAAACTTTTAAATTAGTTTTATTTTAGAAGAATTCCTATAACCGATTCCATGCTCAGAGAGCTGTAAGAAACAAATTTTCTCTCTGTAACCTACAATTTGCACCCAATTGTTTCCATGACCCTGCTCATTCCCTAAAATAATGCCGTTTTTAGAAATAACGCCTTGTTAATATCTATTTCCAGATTTAATTATTGTTACAATTAGACAAGAGGAGCTGAAGTTTAAGTAGAGATTATAACTGGTATTTGAATGAAGTACAACACACAAATCCTACAGAGATCACCAATTAATAAGATTAAGAATATTGCTGCAGTACAGTAGAACCGCGTTTATCCGGCCACCGGTACTCCAGAAAACCCGATATCCGCACGCATTTTTTATTTACTATAATATGTATATTATAATATATTATGTATAATATAATAAAAGTTCATTAAGGTTTGAGTTGTATTACTTCCAACAAGGATCTGAAACATTGTTAATGTGTATTTTATAGAATTAAAAAGATATGTAACGTGTTGTTTTCTATATGCCCACATTATGTCAGTCATGTTTACCTTGTGAACGGCTACAGATTTGTTTGGATTTTGATCAAACTTGATATACTAAATTAACTTTGTATCTTTAGTGAGTTCAATTTTAGCAAAAAAAAAAATTAAATATTGAGCTTGGCCCATATACAATAGGATTGGCCATAGACACAGATTTCAAACCAGGTATGTCTGTTAATTTGGCAACAAACTTTGTAGTGCTTGGTAAATTTGGGATTTTTAAGCAACCAAATGCTGAGTAAATGCCTTTGACTTGAGTCCTCAAATCATCAAATGTATACTTTTTATACGCCCACACATAAATGTGGGCGTATATTGTAGTCGCCACTGTCCGTCTGTCTGTCTGTCCACAATTGTTGTGAACACGATAGAGAGCTGGTTTCTTGATGGATTTTGATAAAACTTCATGTGAGTGTTTATAATCATCCAAGGAAGAAGCCTATTGAAAATCAGACAAATGACAAATCTAAAAATATTTGATGAGTTATGTTATTGCCCTTGTTTTTGAAAATACTTTGTGAACACGATAGAGAGCTGGTTTCTTGATGGATTTTGATGAAACTTTGTATGAGTGTTTGTATTGACTTTGAGATAAACCATATTGAAAATCAGAATCATAGAAAGATATTTTATGAGTTATTGCCCTTGTTTTTAAAAACGTTGTGGACACAATATAGGGAGCTGTTGTTTAAAAGATGTTTTGCTACTACTACTCATCCCATTTTAAGTTCACTGTTTGAATGTAGTGTTTAACTTGTCACCCCTATACATGACTTTTTTTAAAAATTTAGTAGCATGGTATCGTAGTTACTGCCAATGATTAATTTATATCTGAACTAAACTTTTGAACAAATTTCATTCTAATGGTTGCTCAATTCTGACAAAAATTGAATGAAACGAATTTTTTTTTTTTAAACAGTCTAATTTTTTATACTTATTCAGGAAGTAAGATGAGAAAATATCAGAAACGCAGTTCAACAATGACAAAACTTTTGTATAGAGATTGTATGCAATTAAACAGACATGTCGTCGCCCATGTCGGTCCGTCCACAATTGCTCGTAAACACTATGAATTATTGCCCTTGTTCTTGAAAACGCGTTCGATTTTTGGCTCGTAAACACTCTATATATAATCTTTGACGGATTTTGATAATATTGTTCAGTATTATCACAAGAAATTCAATAGATTTGTTTAAAGCCAAAGCTGCCAGTGGGCGTATATTACCTTGCCTAGTTTTTAGAGCGTTTACAAGCAATTGAGAAGCACTTATTGTATAGAGTTTAAAGGGCGATTACTACTCAAAACTGATGATAGAGGTCTTAATCTTGAAAAACCTTCTCAAACCTTTCGATTTAGGTCCAATAACATCTATTTTAAGTTTCATCAAAATCGGTTGAAAACTAAGAGAGTAATGGCATATTCAAGATTTGGGGCAAGGGCAAAAACTTTGTTTCTAACGATCGAAAATAGCTCACCTTCGTTTTTATACGCCCACATGAAATGTGGAGCGTATATTGTCGTCACCCATGTCCGTCGGTCCGGCGGTCCGTCCGTCCGTCCGGCGGTCCGTCCGTCCGTCCACAATTGCTCGTTAACACTCTACAAGTCACAATTCTTTACGGATTTTGACAAAACTTGCTGAAATTGTTTATTATGACCCAAGGATGAACCCTATTGAAAATCAAAAGAATCGAAAAATATTTAACATAAATTATTGCCCTTGTTCTTTAAAACGCGTTCGATTTTTAGCTTGTTAACACTCTACAAGTCACAATTCTTTACGGATTTTGACAAAACTTGCTGAAATTGTTTATTATGACCCAAGGATGAACCCTATTGAAAATCAAAAGAATCGAAAAATATTTAACATGAATTATTGCCCTTGTTCTTTAAAAAGCGTTCGATTTTTAGCTTGTTAACACTCTACAAGTCACAATTCTTTACGGATTTTGACAAAACTTGCTGAAATTGATTATTTTCACCCAAGGATGAACCCTATTGAAAATCAAAAGAATCGAAAAATATTTAATATGAATTATTGCCCTTGTTCTTTAAAACGCGCTCGATTTTTACCTTATTAACGCTCTACAAGTCACAATTCTTTACGGATTTTGACAAAACTGGCTGAAATTGTTTATTTTCACCCAAGGATGAACCCTATTGAAAATCAAAAGAATCGAAAAATATTTAATATGAATTATTGCCCTTGTTCTTTAAAACGCGCTCGATTTTTACCTTGTTAACACTCTACAAGTCACAATACTTTACGGATTTTGACAAAACTGACTGAAATTGTTTATTATGACCCAAGGATGAATCCTATTGAAAATCAAAAAAATCGAAAAATATTTAACATGAATTATTGCCCTTGTTCTTTAAAACACGTTCGATTTTTAGCTTGTTAACACTCTACAAGTCACAATTCTTTACGGATTTTGATAAAACTTACCGAAATTGCTTATTATCACCCAAGGATGAACTCTATTGAAAATCAAAAGAATCGAAAAATATTTAATATGAATTATTGCCCTTGTTCTTTAAAACGCGTTCGATTCTTAGCTTGTTAACACTCTACAAGTCACAATTCTTTACGGATTTTGACGAAACTTACTGAAATTGTTAATTATCACTCAAGGATGAACCCTATTGAATATCAAAAGAATCAAAAGATATTTAAAATGAATTATTGCCCTTGTTCTTTAAAACGCGCTCGATCTTTAGCTTGTTAACACTCTACAAGTCACAGTTCTTGACAGATTTTGGCGAAACTTACTGATAATGTTTATTATCACCCAAGGATAAACTTTATTGAAAATCAAAAAAATTTAATATGAATTATTGCCTGTGTTCTTCAAAACACGTTTGATGTTTAGCTTGTTGTCACTCTACAAGTCATAATTCTATATGGATTTTGACGAAACTTACTGAAATTGCTTATTATGACCCAAGGATGAACCCTATTGAAAATCAAAAGAATCGAAAATTATTTAATATGAATTATTGCTCTTGTTCTTTAAAACGCGTTGATTTTTAGGTCGTAAGTGCTCTAGAAGGCACAATTCTTTTTTGATTAGATTTTAATGAAACCTATTGAAATAGTTTATTATCAAACAATAAACCCTGACCTATCAAAAATCAAAATATATTGCCCTTCTTGTTCAAAAAAGGTTTTAGTTTTTAGCTCAAATAGAGAAGGATTTTGACTTAACTGGATGAATGCCGAAGCCTTGATGAAATTGAGAAAAAAAATGTTTGGACGACACTTAATTTAAGTTCTGAACGAAATGTAGGCCTAGAACTACAGGTTGAATATCTGATGGTTGCTGTTTTCTGCCAAATGTTCTTTTTCAAACAAAGTTGCCAGTGGGCGTATATTACCTTGCCTGGCAAGCTATCTTATGAATATGTATACACATATCAAATTTCATTTGCTTCCGTCAAAAACTCTAGTTTTTATAGCGTTTACGAGCAAATGTTGACGGACGGACGGACATGGGTGACGACAATATACGCCCCCCATTTCATGTGGGCGTATAAAAATGTAACAAGATCGTTTATTGGTTACATTGAATATGACGAGTGTCTTTAAAACGATGTTATTAGTCTTTAATGACGAAAATACCCCGTCAATCCAGCAACGGTAGATAACGCCAATATATAACGTTGCTGAAGGAACATGGGTCCAGGCAATGATGTATACGGGTTTTATTGTATGTTATTTATGTGCTATAACCTTGGTTCTATAGCACTGTGGTTAGCGCGTCGTTCTTTACAAACATGACGTCATTTGCTTGGATACGAGGAAATGGTGGTCGTTATGTTTGTGAGTAGGGTGTGAAAGTCCGATGACCTTGAATAAGTCATCTTCACTCATAATTCCAGTTCACCCAGCTGTAAATGGGTACGGATAATCCGGGAAAGATCAATGCCAAGAGGTTTGGCCAAGGACCAGCTGGGAGATAGGATCCGCACGGAACCTAAGTTGTTATCCTTGTAAAATATAGATGTTTCTTTCTTTCCAGTAGTTGTCAAACTACCGATACTCGCGACTTTTTGCCCATGTTAAGCTTATGGAGATATTACGATGAGGCTACCTCTCGGGAGGCTACCCTCTGACGTCATCATTGCCTCTCAATATTGAAAACATGTTTGAACTTGTCCAGTAGTGTACGTAGTGACCTCCTCTAGTCAATTGTCATGCGACACTAAATACTAAACAGGTTTTTACATTCTAGTGACCTACTTAAGTAGATTTATTTAAACTAATGTTTGATCAAATTACAATAATATCTAATTTGTCAAAAAGTCACGTCTAGTCATCAAATGTTTACTCATGGTAATTAATCACCTGACCATTGGTCTCTCGTCGGCGCACTTCAGCTTCCATTTAATAATTGAAGTTCTTTTCTCTATATTTTTATATATTTATTTATCTCGTCTCCGTTATACTTTTTACATATTATATTTGTTACTGTAATTACAGGCGAAGCAGATATAATATATAAGCTACCAGGTTGTTTCTGTATCGTCATTTCATATTACACTATAATTTGTATTGCAATGCTAAATGAAATTAATATTGTTTAAATCAAATAAAAGATACAATATAGAAATATGAACTATGTCAATAAATAATGGCTATTAATATTCAATAATTAATATGTATACTTAAATATATGAATGAAAAAAATGCGAAAGTGCATAGGTGACCACACCAGACGAGGGTTGTCATCCCCAAGAATTCCACTCGTCCACAAGCACAACGAAGCCAAACAATAATAGTCAGGCTGATCAATTGGAGACTGTGTTAGGGTTGAAAGGTAATTTGATCAGACCAGAAATAGACATAGACATATTCTTGATCAAGAGGGTAAATAAGAGGCATCCATAAAAATGGTGGGTATGTAAGATCAGCAGCTGAGGTAATTATACAACGTTTGCAAGAGCGTATACACTATCAACCACTATGGTAGTTTTAGTATGCAAGTGTGGTAAGTAGAAGATGTATACATTTAGTTCTGTTGACCTCAATAGCCTGGTGTGATTAAGTACATAGGTGAACATCTTCCCGTGGTCAAGTTATTCTCTTTAGCAGTACAATATCATTACAGTGTAACTAATAATAGTAACAAAACAAATGTACTATAGTCACGAGTTGTAGCCTCTATTGTTATATACGACATCTGATGACGACACGTGTATCTGTGTTGAAACGCTATGTGCCTAACTGTATTAAAGAGTGTGTTATATTCCATAATATTGTCTTGTGTTTTGTTATATGTGCTCCTCGCTTCTTATGTCATTCAAATCTTATACAACGTAGTATTGGTTAACCAATGAATGAAAATATTGAAGACATGATAGGTCAATATCTTAAGTAGGTATATTAGAACACGATCTAGGACAACTAGGTTACACGATCAAAATCGGGGTAAGAAAGTAAGGTTTAGAGAGAGTATACAACTAGAGTAGTACCATGATCAACCACAGGGATAAGCAAGCAAGATCAGCATCTAGAGTAGGTATGCAAACTAGAGTAGGTATAGACGATCAACAGCATGGGTTAGGCAAGTAAGATCAGAAATACACGATCAACAACATGGGTTAGGCAAGCAAGATCAGCATCGAGAGTAGATATACACGATCAACTGCATGGGTTAGGCAAGCAAGATCAGCATCTATAGTAGGTATACAACTAGAGTAGGTATACACGATCAACAACAGGGGTAAGCAAGCAAGATCAACAACTTGAGTAGGTATTCAACTAGAGTAGATATACACGATCAACAGCATGGGTTAGGCAAGCAAGATCAGCAACTAGAGTAGGTATACATATATATTTATTTATCTCGTCTCCGTTATACTTTTATATATTATATTTGTAACTGTAATTACAGGCGAAGCAGATTTACATAAGCTACAGGCTTGTTTCTATATTGTCATTTCAAATTGCACTATAATTTGTATTGCAATGCTAAATACTGTTAAATATTGTTTAAATCAAATAAAAGATACAATATAGAAATATGAACTATGTCAATAAATAATGGCTATCTAATTATTGAATATTTAAATATATGAATGAAAAAATGCGAAAGTGCATAGGTGACCACACCAGACGAGGGTTGTCATCCCCAAGAATTCCACTCGTCCACAAGCACAACGAAGCCAAACAATAATAGTCAGACTGATCAATTGGAGACTGTGTTAGGGTTGAAAGGTAATTTGATCAGACCAGAAATAGACATAGACATATTCTTGATCACGACGGTTAAAATACTAATTTGAGAATAAAACAGTAATTTGCTTTGGATTTGAGGACAGAATTAATATACAAGAGGGTAAATAAGAGGCATCCATAAAAATGGTGGGTATGTAAGATCAGCAGCTGAGGTAATTATACAACGTCAGCAAGAGCGTATACACTATCAACCACTAAGGTAATTAAGAGACTTCCACAAATATGGTTGGGATAGAAGATTGTCAACTATTTTTAGTATACAACGTCAGCAAGTGTGGTAAGTAGAAGATGTATACATCTAGTTCTGTTGACCTCAATAACATGGTGAGATTAATCGAGATCAGCTGCTAGAGTAGTTATACAAACTAGAGTAGGTATACACGATCAACAGCATGGGTTAGGCAAGCAAGATCAGCAACTAGAGTAGGTATACTAACTTTGATTCTGAGGCAAAGTTTTAAGAATCTCAACTACCATCGATTGAAGCTTTTTTCAGAGAGATCTGTCTCAACTACTATGGACTGGATGCTGCACATTTTTATACGTCACCCGGTTTAGCCTTGCAGGCTGCCTTGAAAATGACAATTGTCAAGCTGGAATTACTCACTGACGTAGACATGCATTTGTTTATAGAAAAGGGTTTAAGATGAGGAATATCAATGATATCCGATCGTCATACCAAAGCTAACAATAAACATGTACCAGATTACGACCCCTGGTGGTGGTGGCGGCGGCGGCGGGTGGTGGTGGCGGCAGGTGGTGGTGGTGGCCGCCGCCACCACCACCGCATCACCGCCGCCACCCGCCACCACCACCAGGGGTCGTAATCTGGTACATGTTTATTGTTAGCTTTGGTATGACGATCGGATATCATTGATATTCCTCATCTTAAACCGGGTGACGTATAAAAATGTGCAGCATCCAGTCCATAGTAGTTGAGACAGATCTCTCTGAAAAAAGCTTCAATCGATGGTAGTTGAGATTCTTAAAACTTTGCCTCAGAATCAAAGTTAGTATACCTACTCTAGTTGCTGATCTTGCTTGCCTAACCCATGCTGTTGATCGTGTATACCTACTCTAGTTTGTATAACTACTCTAGCAGCTGATCTCGATTAATCTCACCATGTTATTGAGGTCAACAGAACTAGATGTATACATCTTCTACTTACCACACTTGCTGACGTTGTATACTAAAAATAGTTGACAATCTTCTATCCCCACCATATTTGTGGAAGTCTCTTAATTACCTTAGTGGTTGATAGTGTATACGCTCTTGCTGACGTTGTATAATTACCTCAGCTGCTGATCTTACATACCCACCATTTTTATGGATGCCTCTTATTTACCCTCTTGTATATTAATTCTGTCCTCAAATCCAAAGCAAATTACTGTTTTATTCTCAAATTAGTATTTTAACCGTCGTGATCAAGAATATGTCTATGTCTATTTCTGGTCTGATCAAATTACCTTTCAACCCTAACACAGTCTCCAATTGATCAGTCTGACTATTATTGTTTGGCTTCGTTGTGCTTGTGGACGAGTGGAATTCTTGGGGATGACATTGACAACCCTCGTCTGGTGTGGTCACCTATGCACTTTCGCATTTTTTCATTCATATATTTAAATATTCAATAATTAGATAGCCATTATTTATTGACATAGTTCATATTTCTATATTGTATCTTTTATTTGATTTAAACAATATTTAACAGTATTTAGCATTGCAATACAAATTATAGTGCAATTTGAAATGACAATATAGAAACAAGCCTGTAGCTTATGTAAATCTGCTTCGCCTGTAATTACAGTTACAAATATAATATATAAAAGTATAACGGAGACGAGATAAATAAATATATATGTATACCTACTCTAGTTGCTGATCTTGCTTGCCTAACCCATGCTGTTGATCGTGTATATCTACTCTAGTTGAATACCTACTCAAGTTGTTGATCTTGCTTGCTTACCCCTGTTGTTGATCGTGTATACCTACTCTAGTTGTATACCTACTATAGATGCTGATCTTGCTTGCCTAACCCATGCAGTTGATCGTGTATATCTACTCTCGATGCTGATCTTGCTTGCCTAACCCATGTTGTTGATCGTGTATTTCTGATCTTACTTGCCTAACCCATGCTGTTGATCGTCTATACCTACTCTAGTTTGCATACCTACTCTAGATGCTGATCTTGCTTGCTTATCCCTGTGGTTGATCATGGTACTACTCTAGTTGTATACTCTCTCTAAACCTTACTTTCTTACCCCGATTTTGATCGTGTAACCTAGTTGTCCTAGATCGTGTTCTAATATACCTACTTAAGATATTGACCTATCATGTCTTCAATATTTTCATTCATTGGTTAACCAATACTACGTTGTATAAGATTTGAATGACATAAGAAGCGAGGAGCACATATAACAAAACACAAGACAATATTATGGAATATAACACACTCTTTAATACAGTTAGGCACATAGCGTTTCAACACAGATACACGTGTCGTCATCAGATGTCGTATATAACAATAGAGGCTACAACTCGTGACTATAGTACATTTGTTTTGTTACTATTATTAGTTACACTGTAATGATATTGTACTGCTAAAGAGAATAACTTGACCACGGGAAGATGTTCACCTATGTACTTAATCACACCAGGCTATTGAGGTCAACAGAACTAAATGTATACATCTTCTACTTACCACACTTGCATACTAAAACTACCATAGTGGTTGATAGTGTATACGCTCTTGCAAACGTTGTATAATTACCTCAGCTGCTGATCTTACATACCCACCATTTTTATGGATGCCTCTTATTTACCCTCTTGATCAAGAATATGTCTATGTCTATTTCTGGTCTGATCAAATTACCTTTCAACCCTAACACAGTCTCCAATTGATCAGCCTGACTATTATTGTTTGGCTTCGTTGTGCTTGTGGACGAGTGGAATTCTTGGGGATGACAACCCTCGTCTGGTGTGGTCACCTATGCACTTTCGCATTTTTTTCATTCATATATTTAAGTATACATATTAATTATTGAATATTAATAGCCATTATTTATTGACATAGTTCATATTTCTATATTGTATCTTTTATTTGATTTAAACAATATTAATTTCATTTAGCATTGCAATACAAATTATAGTGTAATATGAAATGACGATACAGAAACAACCTGGTAGCTTATATATTATATCTGCTTCGCCTGTAATTACAGTAACAAATATAATATGTAAAAAGTATAACGGAGACGAGATAAATAAATATATAAAAATATAGAGAAAAGAACTTCAATTATTAAATGGAAGCTGAAGTGCGCCGACGAGAGACCAATGGTCAGGTGATTAATTACCATGAGTAAACATTTGATGACTAGACGTGACTTTTTGACAAATTAGATATTATTGTAATTTGATCAAACATTAGTTTAAATAAATCTACTTAAGTAGGTCACTAGAATGTAAAAACCTGTTTAGTATTTACTGTCGCATGACAATTGACTAGAGGAGGTCACTACGTACACTACTGGACAAGTTCAAACATGTTTTCAATATTGAGAGGCAATGATGACGTCAGAGGGTAGCCTCCCGAGAGGTAGCCTCATCGTAATATCTCCATAAGCTTAACATGGGCAAAAAGTCGCGAGTATCGGTAGTTTGACAACTACTCTTTCCCAACCTTTTTTATCGTACCCCTATTTTTATAACACAATCTTATGGTACCCCTTCGGCCGCCGTAAATAACAATAAGAGCCAACATGTCACAGGATATTTGTAGCCACTATTACAGTTGTTGGTGATTGACTTATGTATTTATTGTTAAATATAAGATGTTATAATTATGTCAATTATAAGGTAGATTGATTAATAGTATATAACACTACTTTTTAAATTTGACTAAGAGGGTACCTTGTGATGTTCGTTGGTACGCCCAACCAAGGGGTTCTAGTGTAGTGTTTTGCGATTTAGACGCCCCTAAACACGAATTTCCCTGCGAATTTAAGGTTCAAGATTATTTGATGGGTCTGAGGTACGTCACATAGAAAATTTTGAGAATTAGACGATACCTTTATTGCTACCGAAAACGGCTATCGGAAAACTGGAAACGCAATTTAAAGAAAATATAGAGAATCTGACTCCCTGAAATGCGATTTCCAGATGAATTTAAGGGTTATTTATGTAGGGACTGCGGGACTATAATCAGGAAATGTTTTAAAATTATATCTGCTTGGAAAGTCCTGACATTCCTTGCCGAATTTAAGGCTCGGGACTTTTTTCTAATAGCAAAGACTCCTCAGTAAAATGAATTCATGATTTCAAATAATAAAAGTTAACAATTTTTTTTAGGGGGAGGGGGCAAGATCAAAGCCCGAAATCAGCTTTGGATGTCCACTCTGGACGTCCGCGCAACAGTGGGTTAAGATTGACTCTAATGACTACGACTGGAAGCACGATAAGATGCTATCCGTAGCGCTTTGTTAATGTATGATACGATGATCGCAAGTAACGATAATGGATCTGTTGAACAGTTCAAACATTTGATGGCCGCCAGGGTGAAGTCGGATTTGAATGTCGCTCTATGATTTACTTCAAATTTAAACTAATTGTTAATCTTTCGTGAAAATTATTAACTATGGTGAATGGAATCAGGATGTTTGTGGTAGATGTAAGTTTAAATGTGTTTCTATAAAAAAAAGTATGTTCATAATATCGCATCTATAGAGAAGATCATATTTTGTTAATCGAAAAATGGGTCGAAACAAAAACAATCACAGGAACAAAACTTCTAAAAGACCTAGAACTAATAGCAATGAAGACAGTGACAATTCGGCTGAAATTCTTGATAGAATATTTCAAAACGAAGTTTCTCTAAAAAACTTTATATGTAATTTATTGAAAAATGAAAATGCAAAACAACAAATCCTGACCCAATTACAGAGTGAAATAGTGAGTATCGTTGATGATCGAATGAGTGAAATTGACCAACGATTAGACGATATTGAGCAATATTCAAGGAGGACTTGTCTTAAACTAAGTGGTGTTCCCGAAACGAATGGCGAAGATACCGATAAAATAGTGTTGGATGTTATTAATTCCTATGTTCTAAAGCCATTGGACATTTATATCACGCTACAAGACATTGGTCGCACTCATCGTGTCGGACCCTTCAGACAAGGCCGTTGCAGAGACATTATTATACGGTTCTTGAGTTACAGATGCCGTGCGCTGGTTTTCTCTAACAAACGAAATCTTAAATCAACCAACAGTGTGTATGAAAAAAAACTTTATATTAACGAGGCCTTGACAAAAAGACGCTCTGAAATCTATAGAAAAGCTAGAGAATTATACAACTCGAAACTAATTGGTAGCTGCTGGACCTATGATGGCAAAATAATGGTTAAAACGCTACAGCAAAATATTGTCAGTATTAAATCGTTATCACAATTAGAACGATATCAACAGACACAAACTGATGTCAACCACTCAAGAGAAAATGATAACAGCTTGAATAGACGCACGCCAAATACAGCTTTGCCATGTGCAATTGCAGCCAACACTAGATCACAAATCAACCATTACTTCCCTTCCGTGCAATTATGTCCATCAACATCAACGCCAATTCCCATGCTGACAGAAACACTGGAGAATGGAATCCCAGATCGGACCTTCGGTTGTAGTAATGATATTACCAACACACAACCAACTCCTGCCCCAGTTGCAGTAGGAGAAAATGCAGAAAACACTGTCACAGATCTTGGAATTGGTAATGTAAATCCGGGTTCATGTAATTAGCAATATCGCAGAGCTCACCATTATGATAACACAATAAGTTGTGTTTCCCTAGTTTGGAATGTTAAAGGATTGATAAAGAAATTAGATGATCCCGATTTTATCAAATTTGTAAATAAATATGGTGTACTGTACTTTTCTGAAACTTGGTTAAAATTTGATGACAATCCTATTATAAAAGGATTTAGTAAAGGCACGTTCGTAAACCGATCTGTAAGAAGGAAGCACCAAAACATATGCGGTGGTATAGCTTTATATCTGAAACCAGAGTTCGAACAATTTTATCATATAGTTGAATCTATCGACATTGGAATTCTTGTAACAAAAGTTGATAAGGATTATCTAAAATCAGTCGAATCACTCTATAGTATATTTGTATATATACCTCCTGAGCACTCCAAAGTATTTAAGGATTTAGATGACAATTTTTTTGATATCATAGAAGGTTTGATTAGTAAATATTCCAATTACGGTGATGTTATATGCTTCGGCGATTTTAACGGTAGAAAAGGTGAATTATCAGATGTTCTGTACAACGATGACCAAGAATCATATGAAAATAATCAATTTTATAATAATGTTGATAAATCTGAAATATGTCCACGGGTTTTCAAAGATAAGATAGTGAATAGACAGGGTAAATGTATTATTAATTTATGTAAATCAGTAAATTTTGTGATTGCAAATGGTAGATTTGGTTCTGATACAAACGTTGGTGAATGGACATTTTGTTCGAAACTGGGCCAGAGCGTCATTGATTATTTATTGATACCAATTTCGTTTCAGAACCATTTTATTACCAAAGATTTTAAAATATTAGATTTTGGCGAGTTTTCGGATCACGCTCCAATTGTGTTTAAAACGGAACTAAAAGTTAATAAAGTGCTTGTTGATAAACCAAAATCGAAAACAATCACGTATCTGTATTGGGATTCAGAGTTGCTTGGATTATTTCATTCTCATTTATTACAACACATTCCAGCTTGGACCACATTGGTCAATTCATTTCTAGATGGCCCCGATAATATTGATAACCTTATACAAGAACTATCTTCTGATTTCAAAAGTATTTCCTATGATATCTTCGGAAAATCCCGAAATATTAACGATAATAATAACTTAACACCAGTACCTAGTTGGTTTGACAATAATTGTAAAATTGAAAAACGTAAATTTACTGCATTCAGAAATAGGTTTAACAGAAATAAATGCAATGAAAACAGAAAACTGTACCATGAAGCTCGAAATAAATATAACCGTTTTAAAAGGGTTAATAAATATAAATATAGGCAAAATTTTGGTTTAAAAATATGTAAGCTAGCCAAAAATAATTCAAAAAAGTTCTGGTCTCATTTTAAAAGCACTGTTTGTAAAACTAAATCGAAACTTAAAACAGAAGACTTATTAGAGCACTTTAAGAGTATATTGGGTAAATCATCTCCAATCAGAAGTAACTTGGAAATTGATATCCAGAATGAAAATGGGTCGGAATCAAACGAAAATGAAAATAGTTTTCATCTTTTAAATTGTCCCGTCACTGAACAAGAAATTCTGAAATCAATTAAAAAACTGAAACGAGGTAAAAGTTCAGGCAAGGACGAACTTCCACCCGATTTTTTCATTGATGGTGCACCTTTGCTGGTCCCCATTCTATTAAAATTATTCAATTATATTCTTGATAATAATGATTACCCTAAATCATGGCTTAAAGGGATACTCATACCTATTCCCAAAAAGGGAAATCTTGACATCCCTGATAATTTTAGGGGAATAAATTTAAGTTCGGTCTTTGCCAAAATATTCTCAAATATTATTAATTCGAGATTATATGACTGGGTTGAAGAAAACAATACGATTCCAGAATTTCAGTTTGGATTTCAAAAAGGTAAAAGCACAATAGATGCCATCTTTATTTTACATGGCGTAATCTCCTCTGTCTTAAATGACAACAGAAAGTTATTTTGTGCTTTTATCGACTTGAAAAAATGTTTCGACAGCATTGATAGGCGACTACTACTTTATAAATTAACCAAAATCGGAATTAATACAAAAATAGTAAGCATAATTCGATCAATTTATTCTGATGTTAAAATATGTATCAGACACAATGGTGATTATTCTGACTTCTTTAACAGTTATCTAGGTGTAAAGCAAGGTGAACCTTTATCGCCGTTGATGTTTCTACTATTCATGTATGATATTAAGGACTATATGCACACTGGGTATTCAGCTGATATATTCAGAATCAATAGTTATCTTTTATACATGATTTTATTTGCGGATGACACTGTTTTATTTGCAAAGTCAGAATCTATGCTACAGAATCTTTTAAACAAATTTCAGTCATACTGCAACACATGGCATTTGGAAATTAACGCGGATAAGACCAAGATAGTTGTTTTTCAAAAAGGTAATAGTAAAAGTAATTACTCGTTTAAAATCAATTCTGTCAAACTAGAAATCGTCAATGAATATTTATACCTTGGCGTTTTGTTGTACAGAAACGGTAAATTTCACGAAACTCTGAGTAGACTTACAGATCAAGGTCTAAAAGCACTAGCTTCTTTATTTGGTAAAGTAGGAAATAAATACCTTTCCATTGATATTTTACTTAAGCTATTTGATGCATTAGTATCACCAGTATTAAACTATGGTTGCGAAGTATGGGGTTTCGTGGACTCACTTTCTATTGAACAGGTTCACAGGAAATTTATGCGTAGAATATTGAACGTTCCAAATTCCACACCAATAAATTTCTTGTTAGGTGAGCTTGGGCGCTACCCTCTTCACATTGTACATTTATATAGAATAATAAATTATTGGATTCGAATTGTTTGGAATAAAACTGGGTTAGTGTATGAAATATATATTCATCTAATGAAACAAGCAAATAATGGTGTTAAAAATTGGGCTTTCAACATAAAATACTGCTTAGAAAATATAGGTCTCGTCAATATTTGGAATGATCAAAACAATCTCAACCGGTCTTCATTTTCACTGATAAAACAAATACTCATTAATAAATTTATTCAGTCATGGTATCATGACGTTGAAAATTCCAATAAATTACAATTCTATTTTAACTACTTTGAAGTTTTTTCACGAGCAACATATTTAGGGGTACTTAATGATCTAAAATTTAGAAATGTTTTATGCAGATTTAGGGGAGGTTCATTAAAATTAAATATTGAAACTGGACGATACCTAAAGATTCCTAAAGAAAAGAGAAAATGCAATTGTTGTAATACTGATCAAATTGAAAATGAATTTCATTTTATATTGTGTTGCCCACTGTATAGAAAATTAAGGTTCCAATATCTTCCTCGGTATTGCTGGAGTTGGCCATCACTTGATAAATTTTATAAACTTATGAAAATTAAATCAAATATTAAAATTAAGAATCTATCCAGATACATCTTTTATGCCTGGAAGACAAGAGAAAATTTCATAAAGATGAACATGTTATAGATACAACTATACTATGTGAAATTTCCATTACAAACTATTATTAAGATAATAATCAATTTCTAATAATCCATCTTAATATATTATTTATAGCAAAAATGCTATGTTTCGTGTAGATAATTTTTTCTATATAATTTAAAATGTATCTATGTATTAATTGATTTTTATATATCCATATTATTATGCTTTAGTATACTAATTGAATTGAATTTGTAATTAATATGTACTAATCTATGTACATATATTCCTTCCATATCTGTTAATCAAAAAATGTGTTCGTATATTAAATCTTTACAAATTATATATAATGTTTGTATATTATGTAATAATAAGTTAATGCATCAAGTTACAATAATGCAAATACATTTTGTTTTTTGCTATTTAAGCTATGCAAATATGTCCAAATATACATTAATTGATTAATGTAATGATTAATTTCTTCTCAAAAATGAATTTTTTATTTTACATTTATATATATATTGTATATTAATAATGAAATATTGTATATTATTTATATTATGCTAAAGCATTGTGTTTCGAACATGTATATGCTAATGCAATAAACTTAATCAATCAATCAATCAATCAATTTCAACTATTAACACGACAGATCTCACGATGCCATAAGATCTGATAGGATCACCAGACCACGATTTGAATCGGGTTGCCAATCGTGATAGACTTCAACTATCACGATTTGCAACACGATTGAAATCTAGGTCTTAATGTTTCTTAAAGGGAATGTCTAACTATTTTCATGAACAAAAAAGATTTATGAAATATGAAATTCATCTATGTAGCCTATTTACCTGACCAACCTGATTTTTTAAGGATCACTATTAAAACGAAGTGTGCTTATTTTTGGGTTTATTTAGGTTTAATCCGTACGTCAACTATACATATCTATAAATTCTAATACGTTTAAATCTTTTTAGGCGTTCAAAAATTAGCAGCAACTCACAAATAATGTAAGGTACAAATTTCTTTAGATTTTGGTCAATAACTTTCAATAATTTAAGACTGAAGTTGTCTAACCTCAAAGTAGTCAAACATTCCCTTTAAGTTGAGATATATCTGAACAATAATAATCATTAGGTTACAAATATGTGATTCAAAAACTGGCGTCACCAAGTGTAAATCGATTCACTAGACATAGACATACTAGTAATTATGTGTTAATGATATTTATCAATATTGTGATTTTATTTTACAAAATAAATGTATACATGAATTGCTTACTTAGGCCTACATTATTGTAGAGTTCACTTGTAGAATCCACACAAATTTGCATGTACAATTCCAAAATAAACAAATATTATAACAAACCGGTGATGATATGTGTTCTATTTAAATATCTATGCATTAAAACCTTGGTTCGCAACCTTTTGAACTCTTCGTACCCCTATTTTTAAAACAATAATTCTGGTAGGCCTACCCCTTCGGCCACCGTAAGTAACAATAAGAGCCAACACGAAAGTCATAGGATATTTGTAGCCACTATTTGTTGGCGATTGACGTATGTATTTATTGTTAAATATAAGATGTTATAATTAAGTCAATTATAAGATGAAATAAACTAAAATAAGGTAGATTCAGGTACCCCTTGTGGTGTTCGTACCCCTGGTAGGGAACCGAGGATGTAGCCTATCTTCCTGGCTAACCTGATTTTTTACTTTTCACTCACAAAACGGAGTGTGCTTATTGATAAATACTAAAAACCAGATCAGAATAAGTAGGAGACATTTTTCGGTTTATTTAGCTTTAATCTTAAATCGGCGAGTAAGGTACACATTTCTTTAGATTTTGGTCAATAACCCCGGTTTCCACTGACATAAAAAGCCAGCTTTCATTAACCGCATTTCCACTGAGAATTGTGAAGGAAAGCTAGCTCTAATCTCGGTTAAAATAGGCTATTCAGGTCAACTTGTCTACTAAATGGCTCTCCGTCTGAATATTTTAACTGAGATTAGAACCTGGAGACAACAATTATTATTGGTTTATTTCGTCGAAAAAATGGTTGTTATGAAGCTGACCTCATTACATAAAAGAAATTTGCCAGTTTTTAGAGAAAAAACTTCCAGGAACAAGAATGTTTGAACGCAACCAAATTGGCTGCGCGATTTCTAGGTATAATCAAGCTTAGTCTCCTGTCCCTCAAATTCACTTATTGAGGGCGGGGATGTTCCGGTCTAGCTTAGAGCTAGCTTTTTTGTCGAACACGTTGTGTTTACACTGAGTTTTACTGGTTCCCGAACGGTTTTAGTCTCGATCATAAAGTCACACATTATAGACAGCATGCGATCTACATTGTTTACTCTACTAGTCAACAATAAACAGCGCCCCCTATTGCCGAACGTGAAAAAGCCGACTTTCTTTTTGCGTTTCCACTGAGTAAATGAAAGCTAGCTTTAGATTTTTCCTTTGCAAATGGTTGGCTAACCATCGGAAAGCCCAGTGGGACTGGGGCATGATATAGCAGGAACATGTGAAGGAAAAATGCATTATAGAGGGTTCCAAATTCGCCACTGACATATAAAGCCTGCTTTAAGCTAGTTGGGGATCCGTCCTATTAAAATCCATAGCGATTGTCCGGAGACCAGGGTCCCCGGCGTTTGAACGACTCTCAGGTCTTAACGAATTGGCCTACCTTTATAAATTTACGTTTTTCGGAAATTTCGAAGAATTTTCTTATCGATGGAATACAAAAACTTCACAAGAAACTCTCAAAAGTGCCGTCTTACGCCGAAACAAAATTTGAAGCAGTCCCAGATCGACTCGAACCGCCATTTTTTTTTTAACTGTTGGCGGATGTGGGCGGAGTTTACATGTTTAACCAGAGATAACTCGCTCACAACCTGTAAGCTCCGCCTTTATGGCAGCCATCACTGATAGAATTCTCGCTTGGAAACTTTCGATCCAAATTAAAGGTATTTATTGAGCTAGGAGATAATTCAATTTACATTTTTATTTAATATTTTATGAAAATGTATCGAGATGTGCCGATTTTCAAGGACTCAGGGGCTTAATAAAGGATTTGAATTTCCGCAATGAAATGATAAAGCGTGGCAGCCTGACGTTGACCCGCTCAACGGCAGGTTTTATCTGACTAGCTTTAAGCTAGCTTTTTTGTGTTTCCACTGACATATTGCCGAACCGTTACGTAAGGAAGGAAAAAATCCAGTATAGTTCCAAAATTCGCCGCGACGGGGAGAAGGCGGGAAAGCGAAGAACACTTTCCATGCTTTTTTCCCTTTTTTCTAGCTCTTTCCCCTCTTTTCTTGTCCTTTTCCTTTCTCTTTTACTAAATATCTTGTTGGCGAAAGGAAGTCGAAGTTACTTAAATTGCTTTATCGTGAGCGAGAAGTCAGTCAGTAGATATAATATGTATGGCCGTAGTCGGCTTCCATAAGAAAACCTTTATTAGTCCAGCGGCATAGTAAAACAATATTTCAGTGTATGATGCAAGCGATAATGGGTTGCTTTGGCCAATACTCTTTCAAGATTTTATTTAATAAGTTGCTAAAAAAGCACATTCAATACACTAACCATTTTATTGTGAACACTTTATACATTCAACATAATCATGACGAGTTTAGTACGATTATGACAACTCGAAATACTTGCGAAAGGTTCTAAATTAGTTAACAAATTTGCTGTTGTCTTGAGTTTGGATGAGGCTGTGAAAAATAAGATTTGGCATTTGGTGGTCAATGAAGAAAGAGTTTGAGATTAATGACCAAAACATGAGAACCCATGTTCAATTATTAAAGGCAAGGTCTAGGCCATATGCAACCCGCTTGGCAAGATGTCATCTTAGTTATGTTCAGCCAATGTTGCTCTAGTAGGGGGTCTATCATCAAACGAAAGTTGTTTGAGAGCCAACATATGAAATCTGGCCCCATTTACACTAGCTATATGACTAATTTATTATATACGGAAACAACGTACTCTAAAAACTATCTATTATACCAAACTTTTAGAAGACATTGAACCCATCAGGTCCGACATCCCAACTTTACCATAAATACTTCTTTCTGTTTCCCTTAAAGCCTGAAACATTATCGACAGATAAAAAGTGTTGAAAAAAGAAATAATCCAAGACTTTTCCAGAGTGATGCCAACATAACAACGTTCATAAGAATCCATCTTCACATTTTTAACCCGACCAGATTCATACTTAAGTTTTCAGCCAGTCAGTAAATGTATACAAGGTTATTCAGGTTATTGGGGTGTAGGTTCTTTCCGTCAATGATAGATCTAGTCCTGTATCTAGTGTTGATGAGGTCATATTTCATGTTTGCTCAGAAACAACGTTCATTTGATAGTATTCCCACTACTTGAGCATCATTGGTTGAACATGGTAGGAGGTCATTTGGGCCCAGACATTGACTTGCACAATATAACCTAGGTTCTCAAAATGATTTAAAGGGACAGTCTGAATTTTTTTTTTGCTCAAATTTGTGAAAACTTTACACCAAAATCTGTAACTACGTGCCCTTTAATGTACCTGAAAGTTTTAACTAAAAAAATCCAGCCGTTAATTTATAAACGCTTAAAACATGCTAAAATTTTTAAAAACCTTACGTAAGGTTTTCAAGTGTGTTATGTTTTTTGGACTCTGATAGGAAACTACTGAACGAATTTGAGTAAAATAAACGCCTAATTGTAGAGAAATGTCCCTCTTGTGTATTTAAAAGGTTTCAGCTAGAAATATTGAGCCATTTAAAGGGCAAACACCAAAACTAGGTCGAATTGCTTAATTAATAATAAGTACTCCCTGTTTGTAATTAACCCTTTAAAACCAAATTCAGTTTGATCAAGAAGGTATAGAGATACAATAAGTATACTTTAAAAATACTCCCTGGTAGCATTTGCGATTTTTTTGACAATGGAAACTTTTTTCAAAAAAGCAGAATGGCCCTTTAACCATTAACCTCAAACTCTTCCGAACATGGCCCTCCACTTTTTTGCAGTTATTTTTTTTCTTTCTTTTTTCATCAAAATATTTTTGCCATTTTTATAATTTTCGAAATCTGAAAATCGAGTGGCCGAAATCCGAGGAGTTTTCGTGGTGAGTGTGAGAGGTGGATTTTGAAAATTTTCAACCAAGGCCCCCACACTTTCAGAAACGCTCCACGGCCCCTGCGTTGTATATTAACTGTTCACAATGACATTTGTATGTGTAATGGATGTTATTTGCTTTTCAGCAATTAATAGATCTAATTTAGAAAGAGTATTGGCCAAAGCAAGTTATAATTTCCAAGCATCGATCCAATTCCGCGCCTTAGTTTTTAGCTTTAAATGGGCGAAAAAACAGTCTCGCATAGCTACGAGGTGACGAATGCAATTTTCAGTAATGATAAATCGAAGGTCACCTCCTTCAAGCACAAAAACTTGTGAAGAGTGTCGTTTTCAAAAACGGTGGCCAACACTCTTCTTGTTCTCAATTCAAATAAATTGTCCTAAATACACTGTCCAAGCTAGGAAAAGCTTTTTGTCGATAACAGAACTTTCAGGCAGGGCGTTAGGGAATTGAATAACCCCACTTTGAAAACCCAGACTTCAAATTAAAGATTTTGGGCTTCTTGTCCCCCATTTTGAAACAAAAATGGCCTCTTGTAGTCAAATACTGACGCCTATAGTGTTTTGATGTTTAAACTGGTGTTTAATAACATGTACAGACTTTTAATACATTATCATTCAGGGCCGGCGCGCCAATATATTTTTAGGGGGTACAGACATCAAAAGGGCACATAACCAATCATGGCAGCGATGTGTAATTTTAACATTTAGATGTAATTTCCCGTGAATTCAGTTTCAATAATGCCTGAGTAAAAGAGTCAGTGTACATATCCTCCTGAGTCCCAGCGTCCACATTTGTGGACAATCAAAATTTTGCAGAAAAAATATGATTTTTTTTTATATTCATAGTCCCTTTTCTGTATTCGAATATCAATGGCCTAACTGTTTTCTAGTATCAATTAAATCAAATTCTGATAGTCACGTGATTGTCACATGACTTTTTCAAAATGGCAGCTCCCCTGAGATGTAATCCAGTGTCAACTGAAAAGATAATTTAATTTTTCATACAAATTTTAGTGTGTATATCAAGCTAACTTGGTTGTATTTTAATAAATAACATATTAAGGAATCTTGCTATACAGATTTATGCAGTTTGGGACAATTTTTAATGTCAAAATTTGGTTTGGAAAAATTTATGTCCACATTTGTGGACATGGGTTTTCATTTTGTTAGAATGAATTTCATAATTTTTTCAAAAGTATAATTTTTAGTTGAAAAAAATTCATTTTTAACTGAAATATTGTGTATTGTATCATTACCAAAACATGTTTAATCAAAATTGTAAAATAGACTGAGAAATTCAATGAATTTTCATAACTTAAGCTCAAAGGTTCATTGAAACCTAGTCCCGACGTCCACATATGTGGACACTCCAAATAAGGACATAAATATTATGGGATTGTCAAGAAAATTTTTGGGGATGATTTTAGGATGCCATTTGTCTCAAAATCAAAAGGGCATTAATTTTAGCTCAGTGGTGCATGCATGGGTCTCAGGAGGATATTGTAGCAGTGGCGGATTTAGGAATTTCATAAGAGGTGGATAACGAAAGATGTTTTCTAAACCCGCGGGCGCCGAAGGCTCGAGCGGCAAATTTTTTTAGGTTCACATAGTTTAAGGTTCAAATATACATCTCTAAATCTCCAAAGATTTTTCAACATTTTAATCAAATGATATATAAATTGGTAATAACATAAACACGTCAACACAGGGTGACTAGCAATTGTAGATACGCCCCTAGTCCGAAACATGCTGACCCTATTCAAGCCTCTGATAATTTTTCTTTGCCAGTTAGACCTACTATAATTAAGCATAATTATTTCGATTAACAAATTTCAAACGGCCTTTTTTTACGAAAGATTCAAAATTGCAACTCTCACAAAAACATTTTGCAGTTACATCATTCCAAATCAGGATTTATTATATTTATATTTGATACAGATATTCTTATCCGTTATGTTGAAATGTATCGCTTTTCCGAGTCTAGTAGTGCTTAAAATCCAAAGATTCCGAATTCGTGTCTCTACTTTCGCTTCATGTTGGATGTTACAACCAAACAGATTCGTGTCCAGTAGATTTGATCGAATTTCAAATGTAATGTAGACAAAGCGGGACTGTGCGAGGAGTGGCATGGTGGGTAACGCGTTTTTTGCGCGACGTCATCAAGGGAAACTGTGGCGGTTTTAGCTTTTAGTTTTTTTTTTTCATTTTATTCTTCACAAATATATATTTTTTCAAATTCAAAAAGGGCACTTTCCGAGTAAACACCCCCCAAACCTCCCGGCTCCGCCGGCCCTGTCATTGACAGTAAAAATATAAAAAAAATACAGTAAATCCGCCATCTTGAAAAATTTCCGCCCTCATCTCTCTATGAGGACGTATATCGTCCGTTCGTCCGTCAACATTTGTTCGTAAACGCTCTAAAAACTAGAGTTTTTGATGGAATCAAATGAAATATAGATTGACTGGAGAGGGCATGACGTCATTTGCCCTTCACGTCAAAGTGACGCCACTCGACCAGCGCGGCCGCCATATTGGTAGACCCAAAAAGGCTATGCTTGAGGCATTGGCAACGACCTTATCAATTGAAAAAATTGAAGATAAAAATCATGAAAATGTTTGCAGTCACTGTAATTATTTTAAGATCATGCAAATAAATGTTTCTGACACTTTTAAATATAATGTACATTTTTAACACACATAATTAATAAAGTAATACTCATGCATGTACATAGAATATTCCAAATTTACACTTCAACGCATTTTAAAATTTTACATTTAAACATTTCTAAGGCTCTAGTTATAGCTTGTTACTTTCCACTTATTGTAATCAGTAATTGTAAAAAATATTTTAATTATAAAAGTTGATCACGTTTAAACCTAAATAGCGTATGAATAGCCTATGATAACAAACTGTCTTTTACTAACTAACTATATACATACATATAACTATGTAATTAATCATTTATCCGTATTTGATGGTTTTATTGTCCAGAAAAGATGACCAGTTTATTTAAAGTCTAACGACTTTTCGATTTAACTTTCTCTCGAAGCCTGGCAGTAAACTGTCTACCCTCATAGTGATAACGAACTTGCAGATATTTCTCTACTACAGACTTAATAAGAAGAACCATGTGATTATTATAACCTTCATTTTCTAGCATATGCTTATTGAGATTAAAAAAATATTTCTGTTAATACAATGTTTAAGAACAGATTGCACTAATTTGTGGCATTGTACATTAGACAAACTTGTACATGCACAACTTGACCCGACATATTGCCTAAATTTCTCACAAGTCAGCGAAGATTTAGATTTGAGTATAATCAACGAATTATCTGGTGAACATGACATAAAATCAGTCAATGCATTTACACAGGTTTCACAATGAATTGATTTCTTTAATTTGAATGCAACAAAACCGGCAATATAAGCTACTATTTTCCGAGAACAGCTAGACAAAACATTTCTATTTGGGGTATAAGTCTTCATCTTGTGCTGTACCTTCATCCAACATTCTGTTTTTAGTAACAGACAAATTAAGAATTTCAACTGACGGTACTACCGTATCAACATTTTTACTTATAATACGACTTGTAGTAGTTAAGATAGGAATGCATTCTAGAGCTAACCAAATTTCCCGAAGCAACATCTCGTATACTAGTATCATTATGGGTCAATATTTTCTTATATGCACTTTTAAATTGCCTAACGGTGGGATTATTGTTACAGCCACCCATACTCCCGACTTTTCCGAAAAAAAAGTTCAATATGATCCTGGCTGAACTTGTAAGTCAACAAAAAGTTTAAACCATATTTGTCTGACAGAATTAATTCCTAGAACAAGGATTTAATACTCTGAATACACAAGAGAAATTCCAGAAAACCTGTCTTACGATTACTATCTGTAATTGACGCACCATTTTTCGATTGACGCAATGATAAAATATACGATTGCGCACTGGACAGAAAACTTAAAACATTCAGAAAGTTATCTTTTTTCAATGGGGTCTCGAAACCAAATGCTTTTAAATTCCTAGAATTAAGAACATCGACAAGTTTATCAAACATCATTCTAATAAAAGTAATAGTTTCCTCGCAACCTGCGAATTCTGGAAACTTTTCCATTAAACAAAAGTCTAAAGAAGTTGCCACGGAATCGCTCAAAGTCTGAGCAGCTATTTTGACGTTCATTTTCTTTTTAAACCAAGCAATATGACTAGCTTTCAATTTGTTCCCTAGGTGAAGTCCTTCTCCCTCTTGAAGCTTATGCAAACTTACAAAATAATCCTATTTAATGATATTATCATTTGAAAATATAGACCCTTTATCGGCAAGTGTGTTACGAACTAACTTTAACATATGACAGGGATCCAAAAAAAAACGTTAACTTTTGATTCATTTACTGGGTGTATAAAATAAGATTGTATATGTCTCGGATCGTTCCAGTTTACACCTAATGAACGTAACATAGATAAATTGGCCGAGCGCCATCATGTGTCAAAGAAACAATTAAAACACCTGCCGAATAAAGACGTGTAATACAATCATTAACTATGTTTTTACGGGCGTCGTCCACTAATGCCTACATACACTTTTGCCTACAGTGACTATTGCCTACAATAAAATAAAGGAGTGTGGAATAATACCTACACAGTTAAAACAACATACCCATGCTAGGAATAAACTCTTCCATATTAATGCATGTCCTTCATATTTGAATATATCATTTCTCACAAAAATATCATTAATTGACTGAAGCCAAATATAATTAATTAACTGGATAATGTCAGGTTATTGTTGAATTTCCTTCCCAGTTCTCACAAAAATATCATTAATTGACTAAAGCCAAATCTAATTAAGTAACTGGATAGTGTCAAGTTATTGTTGAATGTCCTTCCTAGCAGCAACGTTGGTCCCAGAAGCAACAACCACCTTGAAGGCTGGCATGCTCACCTGAACAAGACTGTTCAGAGAGCTCATCCAAACATCTACAGCCTTGTGAGGGTTCTTCAAAAAGATGGAAAAGGCAGAAAGAAACAAGATTGCGCAGCTTTTACATGGTGCACGTCCTCCACCCCGCGCTTCACCACTTAGACCATTAATTAAAAAATACCCGACCGGCAATTTCCAAGAAGATTTCAAATCAACAACCATAAAAACTAAAGCCTCTTTTGCCACTGGTATAGAATCGTCATCCAACTCTGTTCCCATATCAATATATCCATGATACTTCTGTCCGTCCAACTCCACATGCTGACGTAAGGCAACTTCGTCCATCATTAGGGAACAAGTCATCTTCTCACCTTGGGCTTCACTGCGATTTCTAAGTGATTCGAAGGCAGAGTGGCTTTCTTCTAGTTTCCGCTTCAGTGAAATTTTCTCTGGGGTAATGACTGTTGATGTTGAAGAGACTGCAGCAGGTGGACTAGGTGGATTATGAATAAAATGAAGATCTGAAAATGAATAAAATGAAGTTGGAGGTCGGTCGGAGGGTTTACTCTCGTCGTACTAAATAATCTAAAATTCAAGATAGCGACAATGTAGAATTAATGGTGATTAAAAATATAAAACAATCAATATGCTTGGTTTGGTAACCGTTCTATATTTGAATATAATATATATTAATTCATTTATAATTAGTCACAGAGTGTAATACATTTGAATTACCGATTTATTTTAAGATTTGGACATTTTTGGGAATTTTACATGCAAATTCGGGTAGATACTACAGGCTGAACTCTGCGATAATGTAGGCCATTCAAATATTTTGTAAATAAAAATTATATTATCGATATAATATCAGTTGACACATTGTCACTAATTTGCCTATGTCTGGTGGTTCGTTTAATACTTGGCATGATTGGTGACGCATGATTTTGAATCACATATTTGAAACATTTTCATTATTAACGTTAAGATATATCTCAACTTAAAGGGAATGTTTGACTACTTTGAGGTGAGTTTATTGAAATCCATTGACCATAATCTGAAGAAATGTGTCCTTTACATTATTTGTAAGTTGCCATTGATTTTTGAACGCCAAAACCTTTTAAAATGTTTATGTAAACGTTTAAGAATTTACTATATTTTCGTGGATTTTAGCGAAATAAACCCAAAAATGTCTCCTACTTTTTATGAAAGTTTCAACTAAAAATATCTGGTTTCTTATGCCACGACAAAACTAGTTTTATCTCTTAAGTTATCAATAAGCATAGTCCGTTTTTGTATCAACACTTAAAAACCCCAAATCAGGTTTTTCACGTATAACTTTTTGTTCATGAAAATAGTCAGACCTTCTCTTTAAGAAACATTAAGATCATGATTTCAATCGTATACTGCAAATCGTGATAGTTGAAATCTAGCATTATAAGTTTAATGCAAATCGTGGTCTCAGTCGTGGACTTTTCGTGTTGATCTTATCGGATTTCATCGTATCTGAAATCGGTCGTGGCAATCGTGTCAATTGTAAGACTTTTTGAACCTTTCAAAATTTGTCCACGATCAATTATTGTTAATTTTGATCATCCTTCAGATCTTATCGTGCTTTTAGTCGTTGGGTCAACCATAGAGTTATAACTCTATAGGGTCAACCTGTTAGCCTACTGTCGCGCGGACATTCAGATTAAAAAAACTGTAAGAAGACCAAAGGCTTTGATAGACGTTCTATACGTTTCATCACATTCGTATGCAATCCGTTCACGATTTAATAAAATTAAGGTGTCACGATCTGATCTTCCGCTAATGCAGGGTTCCCACTATCACGATTCAAGCCACGATTAACATCGTAGTCTCAATCGTGAAGTAATCGTTGTGATCCTATCAAAACTGATGAGATCTTGAGATCAGTCTTGACAATCGTGTTAATTTTAGAACTGTTTTAAACGGTTCAAAATTTTTCTACGATCAAACTTGATCAAAACGATAAATTATCGATTATTAAGATCATCGTATCAGATCTTATTCTATTCTGACGAAGCGCGACGGATCGCATCTTTACGTGCTTCGAATCGTACTCATCGGGATCAATCTTAGCCTACTATCGCGCGGACATCAAGATAGGTCACTTTGAGCTGATCTCCTGGCTTTAATAGGAGTAGATATATCGCGATCTTTCATATTGTTTTTAGAAATATTAGGTATCACGATCCGATACCCCGTTAAGATACGATTACAAATTCCGAATTACCCGTTGATCGTGTTGGTCGTAGGTAGGAAAATTTTTAATCGTTCAAAAAAAATTGTCTACGATTAATACGTTTGTCAACGTTAATACGTTTTGTGTTAAATAGTTGCTCCGATGCAGGTTCTAGGTCGCTTGTATTTCTCTAAAGAATGCTATTTTGTATGTTACATTATTTAGTGCCCCACAAAATGACCCTCTTTAGTCATCAGCTTTTATTCCGTAAGCATACAGGTAGGCCAATCGCTGGAAATCACTGGTATATTATGTGTTTTATAAACTTAGGCATTATTGGATGCCGCAGAATTTTGTCGGTGTAAAGTATTGCCGAACAACCAAGGCTCTTGATTGACAGTTTTCAGGTAACATCTGTTCAGTAGGAGGTTCAGAATTTAGTTTAAATACGAGAATCATTGCTATCAGACGATAATTATTTCAAAGAATCACAACTTTTCAGTCTAACTCTATTAGGATAATAAGAGAAAGTCATGAATAAACTTTTGTGTTCAGCATTGTTGCTCGCAGTAACATTGAGTTTTATTGATGCCGGTAAGTATTACTATTTATTATTTTAGGGTAGTATATTCATTTTATTTTAATTTGAAATACAATTTGACTAAGCTGCTTAATTTTTTAATTGTATGCTTCAAAGATCTGTAGTCAAAACCTTTGCAGTACAATCCACATTTCTCTGCAGCCCGGCCAGGTTATATTTAGGAAAACTATATCTTAGAATTAGAGTAGGGGAGACCGGGGTTGATTGTCACACGGGTTGGTTGTCACAGTGCCTATAGTTTTGGGTATATGTGACTCTGATCAGATATGATGACAAATGTTAATGCGTCATAGCCGATTGATGTCACCCATGTCTAAATTACGGTTAACATTTATTATTTTGACTGATAAAATGTATTTTTTGTATATACAATCATAAAGATTATTACTCCTCAGTGTATTAAATTGTTATGGAAGCAATTGTGGTATCTGATAGGACTATTTATGGTCAGGGTTGGGAGAATAACAAACATGGTGGGTAAAGAATTGTTCTATTAGCTACAACCAACCCCACTATGTGGCAGCTTGTCTTAGTTTAGTGACTTTTTTGTACAACAAAAAATAACATATTTTAAGTAAGGTTATACCAATACAAAAATATTTATATATAAGTGGGTTGCTACTCTTCAACTTACTGTGAAACAAAATTTTAACCGATGCTTTAAAAAATCAGAAATCATGAAAGTCTTAAAAATGTGACAACCATCCCCGGTCTCCCCTATATATATTAACATCAGTGAGCTTATCACTTGTCATAACCATGTAACAGTATTCTCTAAATTCAGATCCCAAAAACTAAGTAATTATTCATATTCATTCATATTTTTGGCTAATTTTCTATATCGTTATTTATTCTACATGACAAGGCGCACAATGATAAATATCAAAATGATCATTTCAGAGTCAAACTGCACGCTCAACCCTGTTCCAAACGCCATTTTCAAGCAAGACGATGAGTGTAGCGACGTTTCAGTAGAATGTAATCCTGGATACACCATGAAACGAATCCTTGAATGTGTCAAAGAAGATTTGGAATTTAAAGGACTGATCTGTGAACTTTCAAGTATGTTAATCAAATTGTTATTAGAATTCAGTTTAATTTGACTTATTTTTACGCTTAATATCTTTGTAAACACTATCTGAAAAGATATCGTTGGATAAATGGCAATAAGAGGGAAAGAGACCATAAGAAAAAAAAATATACATGTACAAATTATCAATACAGCATTACTACTGTATTTGATTGAGTATAATATGTATCTGTATATGTACTTGTATCTCAATAGGCGCATAATATCTAGTTGGTAGGTACCTCTATCTCAATAGACGTATAATATCTAGTTGGTAGGTACCTCTATATCTCAATAGACGTATAATATCTAGTTGGTAGGTACCTCAATCGATGTATAATATCTAGTTTGTAGATACCTCTATCTCAATAGACGTATAATATCCGGTTGGTAAGTACCTCAATCTCAATAGATGTATAATATCCAGTAGGTATGTATCTCTATCTCAATAGATGTATAATAGCGCCTATCTAGTTAATAAGTAAGTCTATCTCAAAAGACGTATAATATCCAACAGTTGGTAGGAACCTCTATCTCAATAGACGTATAATATCCAGTTGGTAGGTACCTCAATCTCAATAGACGTATAATATCCAGTTGGTAAGTACCTCTATCTCAATAGACGTATAATATCCAGTTTGTATATAGGTACCTCTATCTCAATAGGCGTATAATGTCCTTATGTATCAAACGTAAAATTTCAGTAACAATATTTTTAATTGCCGATTGTTTTAGGTTGTCTAAATGGTGGAATATTTCTGAGTAATGGAACATGTGATTGTACAGATGGATTTTCTGGAGAAAATTGTGGAGGTGAGTACTGTATAAAGTATTCTTGATAGAATTTTCTGAATTTAAAAGATCTGTATTATTTTATTGAATCGCCATTTTACCAGGCTAACTGATTCTGTTATAAAGCGACATAGTAGTTTCCAAACTGTGTATATGTATTTAATAGAGATTAGCTGGTTGGAAGCCAACATCGGACCGACACTTGAAAGCACTAATGGCATAATTATTGTTCGACCAGTTAGATTCCCTGTAACAAATTATTGCGGGAAAACTTTCGAATAACCAGACGCCAGATTTCTTGTAGCAAATTTACCTTGTGATAATCGAGTCTCAAAGGTCAAGACCGAATTGATACCATTGTATATTGTATAAGATTTTGTGGACTTTACATCGGAGTAAAGCTTCCTTCAATCTTAAATAATTTTTTAAAGTATTGAGGTTGCGTCAATTTTCCCGATTATGGAAAAATGCTAAGAGAAATTCACTCTTTCGTCTAGTCGAACTTTCTTTGCAAATCATTCACTCAAAATGTAACGAGATCGCTTATTGGATGAATAAAATGTGACGAGGTTATTAGTTCTTAATGACGAGAAAACTCCGTCAATCCACCAACGGTAGATAACGCCAATGTAACGTTGCTGAAGGATTAGAAGGAACATGGTGTTCAGTACTCATTCAGGACCTAAAACATCTCTCGTCTTAAATATTATTTTTCTTATTTTTTCAGCTAAACAAACTTTACCATCATGTAGTAGTGGAGGTTATTCGTGTGCAGCAAATGACAAATCTAGCTCTTGTCCAATTACAAAAATAAAGGATGGATATTCTTGTGACAATGAATCAGATGTGTGTTGTGATTCGTAAGTAAGAATTTTAATTTCAAGATGGCTGCTAGCATAGCGTTAGCTACATGTTCTAAAAATATACATTGAGATATATTACATGCAATTTCTAGAGATGGGATCTTGCCACTTTTGTTGCTTATTTTTTAATCGATTGACATGTCACGGTTGTAACCATCGAGATAACCTTGTTGAGTTTTTTCATAGTTTCTAGTCAAGTTGCTCTGGTTTAGTATTATTTATAAATGCAGAAATCTCACGAAAACTATCTGTTTTATTATATTACTAAAAAGAACAATTCAGAGTATTCCTTTTGTAAAATAAATCAATTTTCACCTGTACCATCGTGTTTTAATAGAAGGATTGAGTTAAACTGGTTTATTCCCATATCGCCCCTTCCCACTTCGCCACAAAACTATTCCCATTTTGCCCCTTCCCATTTTGCCCCCTTCCATTGGGTCCCTTCCCAATTCGCCACTTTTCTGTTTTGCCCCTTTCCCATTTCACCCCTTTTTCATTTTGCCCCTGTACAAATTCGCCCCTTTCCTATCTCGTCCCCTATTCCCGTTTCGCCCCTTTCCCATTTTGCCCACCCCCCTCCCCCCTTATTTCACGTTAATTCCCATTCCATGCTTAAAACCAATTGCATTATGACAAAAAAAATATACACAAATTAGTTGAAAACCCCGTTTTTATTAACCCTTTTAAAACAAATTCAAGGTAACATGATAATAAAAAGCCTATTTTAGAAATACAGAAGTATAATTTACACAGTTTTTTATATTAAAAATTTGCATACTGCCCCTTTTATCTTTGTTGGCGCATACAATGGTTTATCGTCTCATCCGTCTGCAAGAATAGTCACTTTTCAGTTTTCCATACCACGGGAAACAGAACTTTGTACAATAACAGCCTAGGCCAGAATTTAAATCGGAACAAGCACACTTTCTTAAGTGGTATAAGTATTTTTAAGGTGAAGTCTGCGAAATAGGAAGGGGCAAAACAGGAAAGGGGCGAAATGGTGAAGGGGCAAAATGGGATAAGTTTGGGGGCGAAATTGGAAAGGGGCGATATGGGAAGACACCAGTTAAACTACCCCTGCGTTTTTTTTATCCATTCCAAATCCAATTTCCAATCAGACGTTTGCGGTTCCAGTATCACAGATCACCTCCGCCGTTTGGAACGAATTCAAACACTTATCTAGTTCAAGTGGACTTATTGAAATCACAGATCTGATAGAAAATTGAAATGGTGCACACAATATTTAGAAAAGCCTCTTAAAGATTGATTGCATAGAGTGTGTTTTAGTACCAATTTCTTGTAGTTAATTTATTGTCGTTTGATAGACATTCTTTATTGTACACTGTATAGTTAAGTCTGTTCTTTAATATATAAGATTTGATTTGATAAGCTTTCATTTCAATTTATATTTATTTATCATTATTTATGTTTCTATTTTCAGAGCTTAATAACCAAACAGATGAATGAGATAAAAAAATATAAAAAATAATGATATTGTTATTATATTACCCTCTTAAGGTTAATTTCTTATAGGGGCCTATAGTAAGGATCACACAATTCTCAAGGAGGGTTGACAGCACAAGCTGAGATAAGACATCAATGAAACAGAATTTGTTTCTTGGGTATTGCAATGTGGAGAGGTGAGTCGGACGAGCTTCAATTCCCCCCCCCCCCCACCCCCTGTAAAAACACCACTGCATAATTGTGGTACAATTTTTTTGGTCCAACACTAAAACATTTCGACAATTTCTCTATCCACCCCCTTCATAGCTTATTCAGATAATCATTTTCAATGATGAAAATAAAAGGGATCCCCGTGTATGGCGCTGTATTTGGTTCAAAATGAGTGTATAAGTTCTTAAAATCGCGTGGTCATTTCTTATAGGTAGAAATGACAAATCTTATAAGTATTTTTACATGTTACACCTCTTTATTTTAAAAAATAAAAAGATATATTATTTACTTTTTTTCAATTTGAGTCTTGCTAGAACATAATTTTAACCGTAGATTTTGTAGAACACAGAACGCGAATTCAACCTTTGGTACTTCACTACTAGATCGTGTTCTTTGAATCGTAATCTTTGAAACTTCTTCACTGGATCGTTCGACTTTCTTCATTGCATCGCGTTGGCTGAATCGTAACATTGAATATTACGGAACTTAAATTAGACCACGTGACATTTTCTGCATATGATTATTGCTCGTGTTGCTATCGGTAAACCCACGGTGTCGTTATTATTCTGACACGCTCAGATTACTAAGATATTCGTAGATAAATATAAATGACTTTCTTATAATTAAATTAAATTTTATTAATTTAAAGACAATCTTGGACTCTCAAAACTATTTGAGGTTAATATAACGATTCATTTAAAAATCATGAGCAAAATGTGATTCATCAAACAGTATCTTGTGAATGCCTGCTTTGATGTCGTCTATGGGCCGTTTGGTATATTTGTTTGGTTTTTTTTTAACTGACAATTCAATTACGAAACCATATGTATTGTGATAGGATATTTGTCTTATCATTTAATACATACATAAATATAAAATATAAAAACATAATAATAAAAACATTATACATTACATCTATTTTATTATGTGTTACCGTTTTGACAGATCAGTCACCGTTTTCACCGAAAAATCTTGTTACCGTTTTTACAGATTTGTTACCGTTTTAACTTGTTATCATTCTAACTAGCATTCATTCCTACAGATTATTTTGAGGTTTTTTTCGCCAATTAAAAACAACAATTTAATGACAAGAGCTGCAATAAAAAAAAAGCGGAAACGAAACAATAAATTTTTTTTTTAGGCCAATTAGGTATGGTAAGATGGTATAGCTTAGTCCGAGTCGAAAATTTGTATTCTAATCCTCCCCAGTAATTTTTAAAATAAGATAGCATGGTCACCTATAATTAACCCGTTCAAACGGCTTAAAAAATGAAATGAAGTTCTAGCCTACTCTTATTTTAATAATAACCAAATGACAAGGATCTTTAAAGTACACAGCCTGTAGCACACGGGGTGTCGATTTATTGTTTGTCAAAGAATTACCATTTATCTTTCGTTTCATAATACCCGGTTGAAAAAGCTAGTGTCATAAGTTGTTTTTAATTGAAAAAATACCTCAAAATGATCTGTAGTAATATCTTAGTAATCGGAGCTTGTTGGAATAATAACGGCATCGTCGGCTTTCCGTAAGCAACACGAGCAATAATGATATGTAGAAAATGTCACGTAATAAATTTCAGTGATATTCAAAGCTCTAAATTACGATCCGAAGATTACGATTCAATGTTGAAGTTCCGAAGATTACGATTCAGTTGATACGATCCAGTGGTGAAGTTCTAAAGATTGCGATTCAGTTGATACGATCCAGAGGTGATGTTCCAAAGATTACAATCCGCGTGCTGCGTTTTACAAAGTCTATACGATCTAAATTACGTTCTAGAAAGAATAAAGTCATTAAATAGGACATATTATACGTAAAACATACTTAGATTTTTAAGATTCGTCTTTTTTACCTTAGAAATGACTACGTGATTTTAAGAATTTGTACAATCAAATTTTGATCCTATTTTGAACCAAATACAGCGCCATAAAATCTGATGACTGTCTACGTTCATTGTTCAACAGAGTCAAAAAAATGAAATGAAATGAATGAGTTTAACGTCCTACTTTTCTACACCTATATGGGCTAATTGAGGACGGGCAAACGCCATGCAGTGTGCAATGAGGGAAATTTTGCCAAGACAACGGCATTAGCCTGCTCTTATTTTCGATTTCCAACTGTCGAGGGATCTTTAACGTGCACAGCCAATAGCACACGGGGCCTCGGTTTATTGTCCCATCCTAACGACTAGACGCTTTTCCATGTCAGCCCCTCCGACCTGCATCACTGACAGGGGGAAACCGGGTTGAAAAATCCGCAGGCATCATCTCGACCCGGAATTGAACCCTGGACCTCCAGGTTAGCGAGCAAGCGTCTAACTCAATGAGCCACCGCGGCTCCCTCAACAGAGTTAGACAGACTGAGCACAATGATGGAGATAATAATAACGGGTTACACTAATGATATTATATAATTTCTTTACTTGGTAAACAATTATGAAAATGCCAGTCTAACATTGAGCTGAAAAATTCTTGTCTGGATGCCTGCCATAGGGTTTGTTGAAATAGTGGATTTCTTGGAAGATTTAAATGGGGATAAGGACAGTTCTCCTGACTAAAAGAATGTCTTCTACCAAGGATAATTTGTCACTGTCAAAAGCCTATTTTGTAGATCTGAGCATTCCCCAAAATTGATAAAATGCATTTTGATATATAAGAAGTAACAGACATAGTTATAAATGTTAATACATGTACTCCTCAACCCCCACGGGACTCATTTTGGTATTTTGATGCCGACATGTTATCACATACACTAGATTATGTAGTCCGAAACTTGCTGACTCTTTCCCCAGCCTTTGATGCTATTTTGACGTATAGAGTCAGAAAAGATAGGCCCCAAAAACTTTCCGCACCTCCGAGCGGGGGTTTTAAGTGTAGGATAATGCATGGTTTCGAGGGATTAGTTGACATAATGCCCGCGGGTTCGGGAAAGCACGAGGGCCGAAGGCCCGAGGGCTTTCCCGAGCCCAAGGGCATTATGACAACTAATCCCGATAGAAACCATGCATTATCCGACATAAAAACCGATTCCTAATTCAATAATTGGTAAATATGTTGAAAAATCAATCAATACATTTAACATCACATGGGAGGTAATCCATGTCGTGTGAAAAAATGTTCCAGAATTTTCAGAAATATTTAGTTTTTAATATTAAATATCTAATTTTACATTAAAAAATTCTAAAATGTAGTATTGAAAGATATAAATCCCTCGAAAATTAATTACGCTCTAAAAATCTAGTTTTTAAATTTTTAAAACCGTTTTTAAAAAATAAGATGACCAGTAAAAAACATTACAAGAAATGTGAGGGGTATATATTGTTGTATCAACCTTTATTGTATCATAGGAAGCAAGAAACCTTACAGATCACTGTGTTGTGACTTGATACTGTCTGATAAGATTGCATACTTTGTCACTGGGTAGTGACTAGTTACGATTCATCAGCTTGATTTTGAAACTTCAATATTAAGTTTGAAAGAAAAAAAATCTTTAAGACGTAGAGTTGATTGCTCAAATGTATTGGTGTAAGGTTAAAGTATATTCTCTCGAATGTACTTTGG
This sequence comes from Lottia scabra, assembly GCA_029955415.1. Classification (NCBI taxonomy): domain Eukaryota; kingdom Metazoa; phylum Mollusca; class Gastropoda; family Lottiidae; genus Lottia; species Lottia scabra. The sequence goes on along the minus strand of JARJEI010000003.1, from coordinate 22,858,504 downwards.
TAGAGGGGATATTATGTCTAATGTACCTGTCTGCGGGGATATTATCTCGAATGTCCCTGGGTTGAAGGATATTCTCTCGAATGTCCCTGGGTTGAGGGATATTAGCAAAAAGAAAGACCTGCCATAACAATGGGATGACGTCACAAGAGGTTTTTATACGTATTTAATTACCTCTAATCCGCAAAACTTCGTTATATTTGGAAAGATGGATGATTTTGTAGTTCATTCATACCATCATTATCCCCCCTACGACATACAGGCCATGTATGCGAGTCCATCAAAGTTGTTTTCCAAGAAATACAATCTGTGGCTCGCCATTGAAAGACTGCACGGGCAAGGTGTGGAAAATCGCAAGTTTTTGTGGCCTAGTTTTTCTGACTCTCTCCCAGCCATATCTGTCCAAATATCTATCAAAGGCTGGGAATAGAATCAGCAAGTTTCGGACTTGATTCTGGAGAAAAATTGTAGGCCTACCTCTTGTAGTACGAGAATATAAATATATGAAAGCCGCCATTTTATTTTTACTAAGTGAAAAGGAAAAGAAGACACCAATCCTAAAGAAGATCGAAGACATTAGAAAGAACAATTGACAAATAAACGTGGAACCTTTTGAAAAATAAAAAATTTGTTATGCCTGACACGCAATTTTTTTACATTCCCCAGGGAGTTTAATGATTACTTGAAAAGGGTCTGGGGTATGTCGTCTAGAAAATCTTGTGAATTCGACGCTACGTTCAATGATGTCGATGACATCCATCGGAGCCTGGAAACACGATTTTCTGAAGTCTGGTGTTCACCTCTAAAAAAAAAATAGAAAATAAGACACCCGTAAACACAAATTACTGACATTTCCAGATGAATTTATGAACAACTGACAATGCACTAAACTGAGCCTGGATAATATATTAGCCTATCGACGAAAATATGCAACCGATAGAATTCGCAATGTGTGGATGCTTATGGGAGTGGAGATGGGTTGCAAAAATTCGTAACGTGAGCCAATTCTCACCGATGCTTGTTTGAGTGAAGATGGGTTGCAAACGAACGAATTGGTCTTCGTCATTCATGTTCTCGGATACCAAATTGTGCCTGTTTTTACGTCCATTACAGACACTCTACTCGACCATGCTTAGTCATTTATGGGGGAGACACAGGGTATTATGTCCTGTATAAGAGTTACGCCTAGGGTTAACCCTCGCTAACGATAGCCGAGTGGTATCCATACTTTTTCGCCAGCTTCTTTGTTAAGGTGTTATTCCAAATTTTGCAGTGTATTCACCACTTCTCTACCCTTAAACTTCAGCAGCAAGGTCAACCAGCGTTTACTTTTAAGCGCAAGGTCCATGAGTTGGATAGTTTCATTCGTCCAGCAATGAAATCACCGGCTGTCGATGCGAATATTAGATCCCTCAATCGGACATGGCTCTCGAAGGTGACGCAGGCCCTGATCGACCATTACAATTCCACCCTTGAAGAGAAGTTAACCACCATCCGTTCCAAGTCATTAGCACCGCCTGCCGTCGACCGCATTATATCCCATGCCCTATCCTGGGCCCGTCGCTCCTATGGGAAACGTCTTACCCAGTCTGTGATAACCCAATTTTACCAGAAGATTAACAATACCAAGGCCATAGTCACCATATCTATACCAACTGCAATGGATATTGACCTGAATACACACGCACCTACTAGAGTCGCCGCCGTAGTGAACCAACCCCCTAAACGTACCCGAAGTTCACTTACAGTAACTTACACCTAGTCCAGCAGACGTAGATAAACGCTCGCGTAGAGAGGGCACCCCTCTTCTCTTTCTCTTTCAGATTCCTCTTCTACCACTCCATCTGAATCTTCACCACGGGACTCGGGTTCCGTAAATCTTTGTGCCTCCTGTAAATATTTGGACCAGCAGGAAACCCCAAATTCTCCAACCAAGTCAAGTCGCACTCGTTTCAATGCTCATAGATCAGATATAAAATTAAAGAAATATGACAATCTTGTTCATAGCAAACTAAAAACCATCGATACATAACAGGTACTATACTCCTCGCCCTTTGGGCGAGCTATATTTTTCTAATTTCAGATCATAACAGAAGAAAAAACTCCAGAAGATCCAGACCATTTACTCCAATCTCTCAATAAAGTATTTGTTCCACCCTAGGCCTGTACATTTGGGAGAATCAAACCCTCCCTTCCCCGAACCCCAATTGAACGTATAGAAATTGATTTCCAAATTCCGACAATCTAGAGAAGCCTACTGGATTGAGACATTGAATACAGCAAGACCTATAGGACTCAATATTCATCATTATGCAGGCATAGCACCCTTTGTTGTCTCGTTTAATACAACCAGTAATCGAGCAAGCAAGATAGTTCATACCCACTACAAGAGTCTTCAAGAAAAATTTCCCCATGTTTATAAGCAGAAAATGAGAGTTGCCTACTCAAAAAAACAGAACTTTAATGACAATCTGGTTCATAGCAAACTAAAACCAATTATTAATTAGCAGATACTATACTACTCGCCCAACGGGCGAGTTCTTATTTTTTTCTACTTTCAGATCAGAACAGAAGAAAAGCCTGAATCCAGACCCTTAATCCCATTTTCTCAATAAAGTATTTGTTCCATCCTAGGCCTATACATTTGGGAGATTCAAACCCTCCCTTCCCCGAAACTTAACACTAAAATGTCGAGTTGTGTAAGGTTGCCACAGGATTATCAAGACAATTTATACTAGAGCGGGGTGTAAGACAAGGCGATGTCTTATCAGCCAAACCTGTATCTGCTATTTATTAATGGATTACTGAATCAGCTAATTCAAATAAAGGTGCTAATGTCACCAATAAAGGTCTACAGTCCTGGGTCCGGTACCTAGCATTTAACAAAGTCCAAGTTTGATATTCAACTTGAGATTTTCCTACTAATTTTTGCATAGACTTCAGTCAACTTGGGGTTTTATGCACGAAATTGATTTTAAGCACAAGGCTACGAACTCGGCCCAACTGTCCAACACAGGCAGATGATGTTGCTAGTGATACGATTTCTGGTCTAAAAAATCTCCTGGGAATATGCAAAAATTAAATTCGTATTTGACCCTATTTAAAATCGAAAGAATTGAAAAATATTTGATATGAATTATTGCCCTTGTTCTTTAAAACGCGTTTAACTCGTTAACACTCTACAAGTCACAATTCTTTACGGATTTTTACAAAACTTACTGAAATTGTTTATTATCACCCAAGGATGAACCCTATTTAAAATCGAAAGAATGGAATATTTATATGAATTACTGCCCTTGTTCTTCAAACACAATGATTTTTAGGTTGTAAACACTCTAGAAGGCACAATTCTTGATAGATTTTAATGAAACCTATTGAAATAGTTTATTATCACACAATAAAAATATTAATTTAAGTTCTGAACGAAATGTAGGCCTTTGACTACAATGAATATTTATGGTTGTGATGGTTGCTGTTTTCTGCCAAATGTTGTTTTTTAAACAAAGCTGCCAGTGGGTGTATATTACCTTGCCTGGCAAGCTATCTTTCCATAATCAAGAAAATTCACGTAACCTCAACACTTATTATTTAAAATTGTAGACAAATTTAAGAAAGCTTTACTCCGCTGTAGAGCCGACAAAATCTTATACGATCCTCTATTTCGGTATCAATTCGGCCTTGACTTTTGAGACTCGATTTTCACAAGGTAAATTTGTTACAAGAAATTTGGCGTCTGGTAATTCGAAATATTTCCCTCTATAATTTGTTACAATGAATCTAACTGGTCGAAGAGTAATCGTTCTACCAATCAAAATTAATGACAAGAATGTCTAATTATATGACTTTACTCGCTCAAATTAAAATGCAAAATGAAGATATTAGGCACAGTGTTAAGAAAGAGGTGAACTAATCTTAACATAATAGTGACTAGGGTCAGCTATTGAATAGGAGTGAAATCTAATTAAATCAGTTTTATATTATAGGTCAGGTCAATACCACTAATCAACAAAATAATAATGAGTTTACTGTAGGACAGACAATTAAATATTTTATAAATAAAAAAACTAATATGATAGCGACGGATTAATGGAATGAAATGAAATGATAACCGTTGCTAAAGGAACATGTCTCTGGCTCTGAGCATGCTTGTGTGGTCATCCATAGAAGCCTACATTGAGAGCCAACAACTATTATTTTTATGTCGTTTGCCCTCTTTAAAAGCGGTCTTTCTTCCCAGAAGAATGCTTATAAACAGACTTTTAGAATGTAAGCAACCGTGCTGTTCCTTCCCTCGTGGATTTGGATCAGAGATATTAAAAATCCTTCATAAAATGTGCGATCCTTTGAAAACCGTTTTCTCTTTCCACCAGGTTGATCCATTTTATCATCACCATGAACATCATCATTATCACCATGAACATCATCATTATCATCATCGTCATATTCTCCAACATTTTCATCATCAGAATTTGTTCTAGAAGAAACCTGCCAATGTTGACCAAAGACTGTATTAGCTACTGCAACAGTTATACCATATAAGTCATTTGTTGTGACCTTAAAAGAAGCTAAGCAATGAACCATACACCTCATCAGCTGTTCATTCATGCACCTATAGCCTTCACGGATCCGCACTTGAGGGAACATAGCAGGAATATTCTTCAATGCATCCACCGGGTTGGAAACATTTGATTTTGACGAAGATTGGTAACTTACATCTTTGTCTTCAACGTCTTCAATATTTTGCATTGCCTGTTCAATTTCTACCCTGTTCAGATCCGCTTGTAGCATGGTGTTATTCATCAATAACTGGATTTTAACATCTTCGACTTTCTCTCTTTCTTCAGTTCGTTTCTTCTGCTTTATCCATTTTCTTGGCACTGATGGTGTATTTCGCGCAATATAGGAACCATGACAATTATCTTCGTAAAACAAATGATCATCTTTACATATTCTTACCCCAAATTCTGCTTCCATCTTTTTTTTCATACTGCTTGTCCATATTGCGTACATTATTTACAGTGGGTTCAAAAGTAGCCGGCAGCCGGCGAAAACCGCCGTGTAAAAGCCTCATTTTGTCCAGTTTTCGCCGGCTACTTTTCCTTAATTTTTAATGCCAAATTTAAAAATATTTTTTTAAGAAATGTTCTAGTAACCCCTTTCGCATTCCACTATCTCTATAATTAATCAACTGTAATTTTATTCACAATAAATCGCTGTTTTCTTTACATTATTTACTCGTTCAAGTTATTTACATTCATCACACTGGGCGCCGCCATCTTGAGAGATATGACCGATGTTTCATGGCTTCTGAATGGCCAACAGAATTCACAGCCGGTGTCAATTATTGGTCAATATATATAGGTCTTGTTTAGTCTCTAATATCCAGACTTTGATGAGGATACTCTGATGGGACTTGAAGACTTGAATTCATAGACCGTATTTCGATCTTCAAGTCCGAAGCGATCTGTTGATAGTCTTATTAAATATGACGAATGGGGGTGACACGAACACAAACAGACAGCCCCCACAAGGTCTTTCAATGTATTTGATATTTAGTCATAATATTAACAGGCCTTCCCGCTTCTAGGCTTGGTCTACTGCTAGTCCCAATCTGGGCTAGGGCTTTTGTCTAATTTAGCCTAGCGTATCTTGAGTTTATGAACAAGATCATAATAACTGAAATATTGATACACACACACTAACACCCCCCCCCCCCACCCAAAACTCGATTATGTTGTTACACCGCATCTAAATGGTGCATCGGTAGACTCCCGTCTAATGAACTGGGATAGTTTTCAAGGCCCTATTTCGTCACAGCTGAGCATATACAAAGTAGGACTGGATGATAGAGGCTAGATCGCGTTAGATTAAGGTCAAGCCCGATTTGCCTTTATTCGAGACCCACAATGTCTAAGAAACGAATTGCAGGCCCCCTTGACGGCTGGCTGGCGAAATTACCCCGTGAAACCGTTGCAGACGATATGCCTAGTAAGTAATAATAATGACACATTGTTCAAGGCCAATTTTTACCTATGATCATTGATAATTAGGCCTAGACCGGTAGGCCTAATCAATACGAGATTCTTTGCCACGTCATCACAATAATGGTGGGCGTAGCCTCTACCTGGCTGATTCTTTCACAATTTTGTTTACATGTCTAAAACGAAATCCTACTGAATATCTAGAATATTTGGATGATCATCATCGTTGCCGAGGTCCAATCTAGCCAGTAGGCCCAAAGGTCTACAAACTGGTCTTAAACGTCAATTCGGCAATCCGAATAGACTCCAACACCCAGGTCTGTCTTTCGTCGATAGGCAAAGTTCGACTGGATGATAGAGGCTACGGAATGATTTTTTTTTATTAACCTGACCTAGCGAGTCATTTCATTTTACGGCGCGTAATAATACTGTAATTGTTTTTAAAAAAAAAAAGAGAATGTAACTATAGGCCTACTATAGGCTACTCTCTGCACGTTTTATTTTTAGTGAACAAATTGATCGAGAAATTAAATTTCAATGCGAGAAAAACATGTAGGCCATCTGTATTATTTCTTTTAACCAACATTTGGCAACATTACCGGGCACACGAGCGTATTTTTACGCTTGATCATGGCGAATTTTAAAATGTTACATATTTTCGGCCGATTATTTTCACCGGCAATTAAATTAGCCTGCAAATTGACTCGTCGGCCGAAAATATTTAACATTTTAAAACGCCGTGATCGGACGAAAAAATACGCTTGTTTGCCCGGTCTAAACGCTTTGCGCTTAGTTTTCTATCATGGTAACGCTCCGAGTCTATAACATCAAGTCAATCACACAGCTTTTCTGGTTTTAACAACAACAGTAATATAGTAATGTCAGCATTAATATCTTTAGACTACACATACTTGTGAGTTAAATACGTCTTCTTGACGGTGAATTTTATATGTTTATTTTCGTTCAAGGCAGAACAAAATGAAAGTACAATACCCGGTATATCAAAAAATGTGATTACATTATTATAAATTTTAGCAGAATACGATACGTAGCATTAACAGTGAGCCTTTTTGAGACCAAACTGAATTTCCCAAGATCAATATAAAACCTGTACAGTATATAATTACGTGTATACTGTTGAAACTTGAAATATATCTGTTCTGTATTTTTTTTCAGGTGTCGTTTTTAGTAGAAATTGGATAGAAGAAAAGAAGTACTATCAGCCCCTATAATGGATTGAAGAAGAAATCAGTAAAACTGCACTCTTTGTCCACCTCTGAATGTTTATAACTTTTCATGTAATAAAGATATTTTCATTCAGTAAACTGTTCTATGATTCTCCGACATCCGATTAACTAGCTTTATTTTAAAAAATAAAATGAAATTAAATGGAGGTTTACGTCATATTTTTATGCACCCCTAAGAGGTTGTTTGGGCTAATGAGGATGGACAATGCCATGCAGTGTACAATGAAAGAAATTGTGCCACGACAACAGCATCAGCCTAACCTTTCTTGATTTCAAACAGACGAGGGATATTTAACGTACACAGCCTGTAGCACACAGGGAATAGGTGTATTTCCCCCACGATTTTTCCATGTCGGCTCCTGTAACGTACATCCAATGTTATGTCTGAAGAGGAGGGGGGGGGGGGGGGGGGGGGGTTGGGGGGAGAGATTCAAGGTTGCCCAAATTTCTAACTGAGTTTAGAGTTTTACCTGAAAAACAAGCTTTGGGATGCAGGAGGTGGGGGTGTCCCCTCCCCCCTCTATCTCCCCTTTGGCTTTGCCACTGCCCGCATCACTGACAGATACTGACCCTATTCCAGCATGTGATAGATATTTTGACAGTTTTCACCTATTCTAGCAAATGCTAGAATGCTCAGAACTTGTGGGAACTTCCTAAATGCGATTATGCTTCAAACCAAAATTCTTCATTGGCACATTGTCAAATAATTTGGACAATAAACAATTGGAGTCTGACAGACTTTTAGAAAACGATTGTTTTTTTCCAGCTGAGACAGCACCAGTCATCGACCAGGACATTATTGCTGCTGCTCCTACCCCAGTTCCTCCAGATTCCAACATTCAACGGCAGAATTCTAGTACAGCTGAAGCCAAAGATGAAGAGGTTGATATGACTGCAACAGTGGATAAGATATTTGGACAATCTGAATCTGACTCTGATCATGTACACTCAAAATACACCTGTACCAAGAAAGGATGTACATCAGTAACTACAGGTGAAAAATTGAAGAAAAAAGGTGAAGATATATTTAACCATAATTGGTTGACTAGAAAAGGTCTTAGTTACTGTCCTAAAACAGGTGTTTGGTGGCTTACCTACCTGGAAGATTCTGGTATGTATTGTAAGCTGTGTCGTAAGCACAATATGAATAGTCTTCAGAATCGGGCACCCGAATTTAATACCAAACCCGCAATCAGATATAAAGTAAGTGCCATATCAGATCATGCAAACACCAAGAAGCATAAAGGTGCAGTTCAAACCGAACTTACCAGTAGACTGTCACTGTTCGAAAAGCAGTATCAAGAACTTAAGAAATTAAGGACGAAGTTCTTAACAATGCTTTTCAGGCTGCCTACTGGATAGCTAAAGAGGAAGTTCCCAACAAAAAACTGTTTTCTTTAATAGAGCTGTTCAAAACTGTAGGGCTGGAAAAGATGAATCATTTTGGTTATACCAGCAGAGGCATTCTTCGGGAGATATTCCTGATCCTAGGAGATGTTGTTTGTGAAGCAAGAGTCAAAGCGGCTCCTTAACAAGTATGTCGAAGCATTGAAAACAAATCTAAAGCAGCGTTTTGAGAATGGGTTACCCATTCTCAATGCGTTTCAAATCTTTGACATCAGTCTTGTTCCCGAAAGGATTTCTCCACTTTTCCAGGCATATGGGGAAGACAAGATAGAATTGTTAGCAAAGCATCTATTTCATGACAATCAAGTGAAAGCTCAACAGCTTTTAGATGAATACAAAATGTTTAAATATCATATGCTAAGGTGGAAGCCACAATACGAGCTTGAAAAACTTACACAGAAATCTATTTTATCAACACCAACCCTTTGGTGTCTAACACATCTTATGCAACAAAAAAGCACACTGCAATATGAGGTCTTGCCCTATGTTGCAGAAGTGGCACTCTCAACTCCCATATCTAATGCCTGGCCAGAGAGAGGAGCAAGTGCTGTGAAGCGTATTAAGTCAAGACTTCGAAGCTCTATGAATACAACTATGCTCAATGCCCTCCTCCATATCTCCATTAATGGTCCAGACTGCAATACCTCACAATCAGGAGCAATAGTTGCCAAAGCTGTTTCAATTTTTCATTCTTTAAAGAAAAGGCAGAAGGGAAAGTCCACAAAACAAAAGTCAAATGTACAAGAGGTGGCACCATCCCATTCATTTGATGAAACCATCCAACTCTTGGATCTGCCACTTGACATGCCTGTTGATGACAGCATGTTGGACTCAGACAGGGAGAGTGATGATGATTCAGATGCATGAATTGTTTTTCTGTTGTGTTATTGTTCAGAGGTTATTTACTTGTGAACAGGATATCCCCTGTGTACTCCTTGAGTGGAGTGCTCATTGAGTGGAAGTTCCCCACATGACAACCCCTCCTCCAGAGGCATCCAGAGGGTACCCTGTCCACATGTTATTATAGTGCTGTTACAGGTATTAATTATATGTCAGCCCTACCATTGAATATATATATTTGTGTTTTTATCTTCATATTTTGTGTATAATAGTGTGTGCTGCACAGCATCAACATGGTGTGGCACTATGCTGAGTATTCTTACTCTTCTAGACACCGGATATTATTTTCATAATGAAATAGGCCTACCCATTTATATTGATATACTTCCTCATATGGAAAGATTATTTGCTGCTATCCATGTTCATCTAAGCTATTGTTGAACTGCTATTTAGAATTAGTAGTGCTTGAGTTTTATTATAAAATCTTTAAAATTGCAGTCCTATAGGATAAAACTATATAAAAACTATATTTCAGTTAACCTGGGTTTGTCTTTTAATTCATTTTTTCAATAATCCAAATTAATGAAGTAAGAGATTCTTATAAAGATCTTCAGTTGGTATTCTCACACAGTCCTCACCACATTTTGTACACAAAAATTGGAGAATATCAGGGTAGGGTAGGGTAGGGTGTAGAAGGAAACATTGAAACAGGTTAGCTGTATTGTATTAGTATAACAGGATATATGCCATATGCCAGGATAATGCATGTCTGAACTTTCATATTCAAAATTTTCCTCGAGGAGGAATAAAGAGCGTTATAAATAACCAGCCTCCTACTTTTCTGAAACAGCCCCCTACTTCAAAAACTTTTGAACCCCCTGAGCAGGTGGACTAGGTGGATAAGAATAAAATGAAGATTATTGGTCGTTCAGTTGGAGGTCAGCGTGGAACAATATTCTCCTTTAAATAACTAGGAAAGGCAGCAAAACAGACGGAATAGCAGTTAGTTTGACACGTACAACGCACTGTGATGTTCTATCGAACTCGAAGTCTTGTTCTTTGAAATGTTAGGAAAAACAAGTGCTGTCTTTGAAGGGACGAAATTCTGACGTCGGATTGCTCTATTCCATTCGCTCCTCAAGCTCTCATCTTTAGGAAACCTGCAAATGAAATGAACTGGGATTTATTGTCCACTCAACAATATTGGATAGATGTTTTATTATTTGCGTTGAAAGCCAGGGCGTTCGAATTTCAATTGAAGCGGCATCTAGTTTCAAATGAATTCATACCATCTATTTGCGCAGTTAAGTAGGATCATACTTGGACAGTGGTACTGCTATTACTATTCGTAACCGCGGGTCGACGTCATCGGTCACGTGATCATTAGCGCGCGAAAACGTCCGCAGTGAAAACAAACCGAAAGTAGCGCAGTTAAGATGGCTTATGACTATGCTAATTGTTTAGATGGTGCTGCTAAAACACGTTACAGCATCAAATTAACTGCCTCGGGTTACTTTGTATTACGATATCCATATTAGAAATGTTGTATGCAACTGTCTATGTGACATTTGCATAGATAGATTGCTCCGTAAAAGCATGGTGATAAACAATAGGCCTAGACCTACTAGTACTATACATGTGTAGAGAGTAGGCCCTAAATAAAGATTTTTAATTGATGATGTTGCTTGTTTTACTAATGTTTACATTATCATTAGATGATTAAATGTTCGGATCCATTTAAATAATAACAGAAACCGATTTCGCTATAAAGCTGATAGGCCTACGTGATTAAAACACTTATCTAATCCCTTGATCTGTCCGCAATGAATGGAAGTGACGCCATTCTGTCTGTCTCAGTCCAGGTGTTTCTGTAGTTATAATATGACCATTTTCTGAATTATCTCGAATATCATTTTCATTCATTTTTGTTTTAAAATAAATCTATCGTTCATAATGTGAGGGTGTCTAGTCAAGTCGTCGACACACCAACTCGTCGACAAACTTGACCGTTGACAGCCTCGACCAACTCGTCGACAAATCATAAGACGACTCATCGACACATTTTACTCAAATAATATCAATGTTTGAGTCGAGTTTTTTCTTTATTTTCTTATTGGATATAATACGGGGTTTCAAAAGTGGTTTCGTTATGCAATTAGCGAGTGATAAACGGTAAAATTTGGTCTGCGAATTTTCGGTAGAAATCAACAGAAACCCAACGGCCTATCGCAGCAGATATTTCGCATATTATTTGTATGAATTGAAATAGTAGCCTTAAAATAATTCTAAGAATCTTAGATAGTTTTTAGGTTTATGAAAGTACCAACCGTTAAAATAAATTATTTGAAAATACCATTTTACGCACGGGAATTTTCCGAAAAGTGTATCATTTTCACGGGTAATTTCTTGGAGGGAAGCATCTTTATTTCGGTTGTATATTTCCAAACTTATATTTCAAAGACATTCCGCAGACAAATGAAATGCAATTGATAATACAATTTTTTAAAATGTTTATGTAAACGTTTAAGAATTTACTATATGTTCGTGGATTTTAGCGAAATAAACCCAAAAATGTCTCCTACTTTTTATGAAAGTTTCAACTAAAAATATCTGGTTTCTTATGCCACGACAAAACTAGTTTTATCTTTTAAGTTATCAATAAGCATAGTCCGTTTTTGTATCAACACTTAAAAACCCAAAATCAGGTTTTCACGTATAACTTTTTGTTCATGAAAATAGTCAGACCTTCTCTTTAAGAAACATTAAGATCATGATTTCAATCGTATACTGCAAATCGTGATAGTTGAAATCTAGCATTATAAGTTTAATGCAAATCGTGGTCTCAGTCGTGGACTAATCGTGTTGATCCTATCGGATTTCATCGTATCTGAAATCGGTCGTGGCAATCGTGTCAATTGTAAGACTTTTTGGACCTTTCAAAATTTGTCCACGATCAATTATTGTTAATTTTGATCATCCTTCAGATCTTATCATACAATAAGAGAGAAAAAAAGATCACATCTTATCGTGCTTTTAGTCGTTAAGTCAACCAGAGTTATAACTCTATAGGGTCAACCTGTTAGCCTACTGTCGCGTGGACATTCAGATTGGACAACTCTAAGCTGACGAAAGGCTTTGATAGACGTTCTATACGTTTCATCACATTCGTATGCAATCCGTTCACGATTTAATAAAATTAAGGTGTCACGATCTGATCTTCCGTTAATGCAGGGTTCCCACTATCACGATTCAAGCCACGATTAACATCGTAGTCTCAATCGTGAAGTAATCGTTGTGATCCTATCAAAACTGATGAGATCTTGAGATCAGTCTTGACAATCGTGTTAATTTTAGAACTGTTTTAAACGGTTCAAAATTTTTCTACGATCAAACTTGATCAAAACGATAAATTATCGATTATTAAGATCATCGTATCAGATCTTATTCTATTCTGACGAAGCGCGACGCATCGCATCTTTACGTGCTTCGAATCGTACTCATCGGGATCAATCTTAGCCTACTATCGCGCGGACATCAAGATAGGTCACTTTGAGCTGATCTCCTGGCTTTAATAGGAGTAGATATATCGCGATCTTTCATATTGTTTTTAGAAATATTAGGTATCACGATCCGATACCCCGTTAAGATACGATTACAAATTCCGAATTACCCGTTGATCGTGTTGGTCGTAGGTAGGAAAATTTTTAATCGTTCAAAAAAAATTGTCTACGATTAATACGTTTGTCAACGTTAATACGTTTTGTGTTAAATAGTTGCTCCGATGCAGGTTCTAGGTCGCTTGTATTTCTCTAAAGAATGCTATTTTGTATGTTACATTATTTAGTGCCCCACAAAATGACCCTCTTTAGTCATCAGCTTTTATTCCGTAAGCATACAGGTAGGCCAATCGCTGGAAATCACTGGTATATTATGTGTTTTATAAACTTAGGCATTATTGGATGACGCAGAATTTTGTCGGTGTAAAGTATTGCCGAACAACCAAGGCTCTTGATTGACAGTTTTCAGGTAACATCTGTTCAGTAGGAGGTTCAGAATTTAGTTTAAATACGAGAATCATTGCTATCAGACGATAATTATTTCAAAGAATCACAACTTTTCAGTCTAACTCTATTAGGATAATAAGAGAAAGTCATGAATAAACTTTTGTGTTCAGCATTGTTGCTCGCAGTAACATTGAGTTTTATTGATGCCGGTAAGTATTACTATTTATTATTTTAGGGTAGTATATTCATTTTATTTTAATTTGAAATACAATTTGACTAAGCTGCTTAATTTTTTAATTGTATGCTTCAAAGATCTGTAGTCAAAACCTTTGCAGTACAATCCACATTTCTCTGCAGCCCGGCCAGGTTATATTTAGGAAAACTATATCTTAGAATTAGAGTAGGGGAGACCGGGGTTGATTGTCACACGGGTTGGTTGTCACAGTGCCTATAGTTTTGGGTATATGTGACTCTGATCAGATATGATGACAAATGTTAATGCGTCATAGCCGATTGATGTCACCCATGTCTAAATTACGGTTAACATTTATTATTTTGACTGATAAAATGTATTTTTTGTATATACAATCATAAAGATTATTACTCCTCAGTGTATTAAATTGTTATGGAAGCAATTGTGGTATCTGATAGGACTATTTATGGTCAGGGTTGGGAGAATAACAAACATGGTGGGTAAAGAATTGTTCTATTAGCTACAACCAACCCCACTATGTGGCAGCTTGTCTTAGTTTAGTTACTTTTTTGTACAACAAAAAATAACATATTTTAAGTAAAGTTATACCAATACAAAAATATTTATATATAAGTGGGTTGCTACTCTTCAACTTACTGTGAAACAAAATTTTAACCGATGCTTTAAAAAATCAGAAATCATGAAAGTCTTAAAAATGTGACAACCATCCCCGGTCTCCCCTATATATATTAACATCAGTGAGCTTATCACTTGTCATAACCATGTAACAGTATTCTCTAAATTCAGATCCCAAAAACTAAGTAATTATTCATAAAATAAAACGAAATCATATTTTTGGCTAATTTTCTATATCGTTATTCATTCTACATGACAAGGCGCACAATGATAAATATCAAAATGATCATTTCAGAATCAAACTGCACGCTCAACCCTGTTCCAAACGCCATTTTCAAACAAGACGATGAGTGTAGCGACATTTCAGTAGAATGTAATCCTGGATACACCATGAAACGAATCCTTGAATGTGTCAATGAAGATTTGGAATTTAAAGGACTGATCTGTGAACTTTCAAGTATGTTAATCAAATTTTTGTTAGAATATCTAGTAGGTATGTATCTCTATCTCAATAGATGTATAATAGCGCCTATCTAGTTAATAAGTAAGTCTATCTCAAAAGACGTATAATATCCAGCAGTTGGTAGGAACCTCAATCTCAATAGACGTATAATATCTAGTTGGTAGGTACCTAAATCGACGTATAATATCTAGTTGGTAGTTACCTCTATATCAAAATAGACGTATAATATCTAGTTGGTAGGTACCTCAATCTCAATAGATGTATAATATCTAGTTTGTAGATACCTCTATCTCAATAGACGTATAATATCCAGCAGTTGGTAGGAACCTCAATCTCAATAGACGTATAATATCCAGTTGGTAGGTACCTCAATCTCAATAGATGTATAATATCTAGTAGGTATATGTATCTCTATCTCAATAGATGTATAATAGCGCCTATCTAGTTAATAAAGAAGTCTATCTCAAAAGACGTATAATATCCAGCAGTTGGTAGGTACCTCAATCTCAATAAACGTATAATATCCAGTTGGTAGGTACCTCAATCTCAATAGACGCATAATATCTAGTTGGTAGGAACCTCTATCTCAATAAACGTATAATATCTAGTTGGTAGGAACCTCTATCTCAATAAACGTATAATATCTAGTTGGTAGGAACCTCTATCTCAATAAACGTATAATATCTAGTTGGTAGGTACCTCAATCTCAATAGACGTATAATATCTAGTTGGTAGGTACCTCTATCTCAATAAACGTATAATATCCAGTTGGTAGGTACCTCTATCTCAATAGACGTATAATGGCATTGAGGTATGTATCCCTATTAATAGACTTAACATATCCAGTCGGTAAGTACCTCTATCCCAATAGACGTATAATATCCAGTTTGTATATAGGTACTTCTATCTCAATAGGCGTATAATATCCAGTCGGTAAGTACCTCTATCTGAATAGGCGCATAATATCTAGTCGGTAAGTACCTCTATCTCAATAGGCGCATAATATCCAGTCGGTAAGTACTTTTATCGCAATAGACGTATAATATCCAGTTGGTAGGTACCTCAATCTCAATAGACGTATAATGTCCTTATGTATCAAACGTAAAATTTCAGTAACAATATTTTTAATTGCTGATTGTTTTAGGTTGTCTAAATGGTGGAATATTTCTGAGTAATGGAACATGTGATTGTACAGATGGATTTTCTGGAGAAAATTGTGGAGGTGAGTAAAGTATAAAGTATTCTTGATAGAATTTTCTGAATTTAAAAGATCTGTATTATTTTATTGAATCAAACGTAATGACTTTTTTTTAATGTGCTATATGATAAAATCTCGAAAAATCAGTTTCCAATGTGTTCAGAGGTTAAATATGGTTTGGTCACTTCAAGACTTTGACTAATATCTTTGAAACCTTGATTGAACAGCAATATCAGGCATTTGGAATATATCTGCAACGATGATACATGACTGTGTCCACACTTAGCCTCTATAATGTTAATCAGCCAAGTGTACAAAAATGTGGAAGAGAAAGTGGCAATGACAGTAAACATACAGATTCATTATTATTCAAAGTACTAACTTGTCTCTGCAATCGGGAAGATACTGTTGAAAAAGTGATTCAATCATCCCAACTAAAGTTTTACCAGAACATTTTGATTTTAAATATGCTTCTTTGATTTCTTTATGTTGCCGTTCTAACCCATTAGTTGTGTTTATTCTAACATTGTACAATGGATCTTTGAAGGCAAACACCCATTTCTATATAAGAAAAAAGAAAGAAAATAAAATTCACTATTGCATTTTAAAAGAAACTAAACCTGTTTGACAGAGATTTATTTGGCAGGTTCAGAGCTGTTTTATATTCATTTACTTGTTCTGTTTAAAATCAATATTTGATGACCACACCCACTACCAGTTACAGTCAGAAAATGATGACTGGAAATACTTTTAAGGTTTAAGCACTAGGGATCTAGGTCTAGGATACATCATATGAGAACATTTAAAAATCTTCTAAGTAAATCATTTTTTTATAATCATGTAGGCTTAGGCGTATAAACAATACAAATTTCTACCTTATGATGTTTGATCCAAGTTTTATCAATATATGACTGGAAAAGTTTATTATCAACGTAAAAATCAGAGCAATGTAACTCAGTAAGTTTCTCATTATATTCATTTATCGATTTAGCATCTGCTATTTTTCTTAATCTACAATAGAAAAAAAATGAGCTATTATTGGGCAATTTATCAAGGAAGTTAGCAGTTAATGAAACATTCAAAGAATACAATAACTTGCATCTATTTCAAGAATAGGATGGACAGGGTGACAGCAATATACGACCACATTCATGTGGGCGTATAAAAATAATCACCTTGAATACACAAAAAATTCAAAAGACAGACAGCTGAAGTCACCATTATGTAAAGAGTAAACGGTCTTTTAAATTGTCTTTGAAAATATTTTTGATTTTATACATTTATTCCAAATATCACTCAAACTTACAAAGATATAATGTTTTTCTTTTTGTCTGTACACCCATGACTTGAATTCGCTAGCCACCTCTCCCAACATTGCATCCTGTGAAAATCACAAAGGTAAACTGAACAATCTGAAATATAATAATCATATGCCTGAAGCATGACAATTGCACATGACTTTTTAAAGTTAAAGATGGGTTTTCTTGTTTGGTCAAGGGGAAAACAAACATATTATTTCATAAATATGTGTTCCTAGTGAATAAATCAAAAATTTCAATATTGATAAATTGAATATTGGCTGAGAAATACAAGAAATATCCTCTGAAGCGATGACGTCATATTGAAGCCAATCAACGAGATTGACCCACTCAGTGGAAAATACCTTGTGATTTCTCATTGTAATTAGCTAATTACGTGTTCCTTTGACACCTTCGAGATACAATTTTCTGCTCAAAATTTGTTAAAATAAATTCTCTCTTGATTTATATAAGTATTAGTAGCAACAAAATAAGGGAAAGGATCTTTAAAGTTTCATCAAATTGGTTGAATACTTAGGAACACAAGCTATTTCAACATTTTGAGACCAGGGCAATAACTCTATTCACAATGATCTAAATCAGCTTAATTCAAATTTTACCTCTGACCTTTATTATACAGACTGCTAAAAATTAATTTCGTCAAAGACTCTATATCTTTGAGGAATTATGAGCAAATAGATTGAGAGACAGAAAACCATGCCCTGCGCTTTAAAGGCTTTGGTTTTCTACTCATTCTAAAATGCATCTGATAAATATTCCATTATGCATAATATATGTGCCATGAAACATACCTGGAAATGTACATTCAATGGCTTTAATTTCTGCTGTATCATAGTCGGTCATGAAATGAGCCGGTTGCCATTTCGGATTCCATTCTTTCAGCTTTTTAAGACCCTCTGCTATTGCATTAGAAGATTCATTTTGAACAATAAAAGAACCAACTATGGAATATCCGACGTTTGTTAAAACACAAACAAAAAATAGAGGCAAATCATAGATTAGTGTGTTATAAGTAGCATCTAAAAGTGATATTTCTTGTCCGTATTTTTCAAGAAGATACTTCTGAAAATTATTTTGATGAACAAAAATAAAGCTATCATTTTGGACACGATCACTTGATTCCGACCTGAAACACACACAAAAAAACAAACAAACATTTTAATTATGCACAAGTTTTTATAACTTTAAAGCAAACAATTGTATTAAAAAATGAAATGGATTTTTTATGCTTCAATTTTTACACCTTGTTCAATGAGGGAAAATTTGACAGGAAAGTGGCACTAGCCTACTCTAACTGTTAAGGTATCTTTAAAATGCACAATTGGACCTTGACTTATCTTTTCCTCCAAAAGACTTTCTGCTTTTTCCCTTGTCAGCCCTTCCGACCTGCATCACTGACGGGACTAAAGGGGAAATCAGGTTGACAATCCAGGCTGTTTGAAGTGATAAGCATGATTAGAGTAAAATATATCCAGTAAAAAAAGAAAGCTTGCCGTGCAAGGTACATGTCATTACAAGAGAAATGTCAACTGGAATCATGGACCTAACCGTTATCTTCCAAGACAACAATTATAATGTAACAATTCATGTAAGAAACTTACCATGGCCGATAAAAAAAATTATCTTCTGGGTGTGAAGTTGTCCATTCTATCACCTTTAAACGCAAATTTTCCTGATCATTTGTAGAATATCTGTAAACATACAACAAAGTTATCTGAAAAATTGTCTAAATCCAAAATAATCTATGATTATTGGATAGAGTGTCAGACAAAGTAACATAAACCAAATAGCAGCAGGTTTGGAAATAGACTCAGTGAAAAATGATGACACAAACGGTATTCCAGGCAAGGTGAATGGCAGGAACATGTATGAAAACTCCACACTATTAAGTGGAATAACTTTAAAAGCTTCTAGATAAAGACATGAACATCAACTGGGTAAAAGCTCTAGATTCTTGTCAAAAAAGAACAAATTCTTTCCCAATAAAAAACAGTCAATAATGAATAAAATAGAACAATAACTTTTTAAGATTAAAATCAATATTATTTCTGATGTCCTTGTTGGTGGGAAAAAAACGCCTGTCATAGGTCTTTATATCATGAAAAGGCAGGATATTTTTGGACACAAAAACTTTTAAATGATTTTTTACTTCTTTAGTCTTGTTGATGTCATATTCTTGCACTAATTCTTTAATTTTTTCTTTGATTGATACATCAGGCCCCTGGGAGTGCGTGCCTAACTGAAAATGAAAAACAAATTAAGTATATCATTTGATAGCCATTCACACACCTGTAATGTGTTGGTAATACTTGAGTTTCATTTCATTATCTCTACTCTGACTCTGGACCACTTTCAAGGGGCTAGTTTATAGAATCATTCTTTAATTTTGAGGTTTAGACAGGTTTAGACAGGTTAGTGGCAGCTTAAGGCACAGTCTTTAAAATGCAAAGCTTTTGATTTGTTTCAGGCAATTATGTCAAAATTTATGTTTGTCTTTAAATGTTAACTAAAAAGAAATAAATACCTCATCCATAAGATGATGCTGATGGTTGGGAATTATTGTCATGAAATATTTCAGTTCCATCTGTGGTCGCTTAATGATGTAATCTGTTTTCAATTTCTTAGCCATAACGTCTTGGCACCATTTAGTCATGGAATTAACCTGAAGTAAGCAATTATACAGAATTAAGAAAAGATGAAAGATAGCTTTCCAGGTAACATACACCCACCAGCAGCTTTCTATGAAGATATAATATATAATGATATATAAGACTCAGTAAAAAGCGATAACTAACTCAAAGATTGTCAATATTAAACATCAAAGGTGCAGCAACTTACTAGTTGTAAATCCTGTTTAAATATGCAGATTAATATACATATGCTCATACAATTCAGAAGAAAACTTTATCTCAATTGTGTTTTTAAGCCAATTTAGGCATTACTTACAAAACAATAGACTAAAATCATACAAAATATACCAACAAATTGCTTTTTCCAAAAGACAACAATTTAAGTTCATAAAATGTTACCTTATATTCTGGAAATTTAATAACAGCCCTCATTCTGATCTCAGCTGGGCAATTTAATTTTTTTGTGTTTTGGTAGTTTTTTCTATGTTTCAAGTAGGCATGATCATCTTTTACCAAGTCGTCCTACAAAATAAATATTAACCATATAAAACACATTCACACTCTCACATACATATTGTGTATAAGAAATTAAGTGATACATTGATAGCCACCATATTATGATAGCGAGTATGATGCTTGTAGAAATACAAATATTATTGCCAAGGAAATCATTGATGTAAAGTTAAGTATATGTTTTATAGAATTCGAATATCAATAATGGTATTTACTAATGTCATAAATTATATCTTACAAATGTACTTACATTTTTCAATGGATAAGTAAGTGGACCTTGATGACAAGATCTCCTTTGGCTTCCAAAGACGATGAAAGGAATACCATCATATTCAATCTTTGGATGATTGATCTGGTCTTGCCACCTGATTTTATGGTCTTTCAAACTTTCTAACTTAAAAACACTTTAAAAAAGGTAAATAATACACAAATTTCACACATAATGTATACAGAAATAAATTTAAAAAATCAAAGAGACAATAAAAAAAATAATAATGAACAAAATAAACTACGCTTACACATATAATACAAACTGAAAAGTTGTAGACCCCAACTATAATCCGCAGACCCCCTATACTAGAATCCAAAGACCCCAACTATAATCCGCAGACCCCCCCTATACTAGAATCCGCATACCCCAACTATAATCTAATTCTGCGGATTATAGTTGGGTTCTGCGGATTCTAGTATAGGGGGTCTGTGGATTATAGTTGGGGTCTGCGGATTCTAGTATAGGGGATCCTCGGATTATAGTTGGGGTCTGCGGAATATAGTATAGGGGGTCTGCGGATTATAGTTGGGGTCTGCGGAATATAGTAGGCCATAGGGGGTCTGCGGATTATAGTTGGGTTCTGCAGATTCTAGTATAGGGGGTCTGCGTATTATAGTTGGGTTCTGCAGATTCTAGTATAGGGGGTCTGCGTATTATAGTTGGGTTCTGCAGATTCTAGTATAGGGGGTCTGCGGATTATGGTTGGGGTCTGCGGAATATAGTATAGGGGGTCTGCGGATTATGGTTGGGGTCTGCGGAATATAGTATAGGGGGTCTGCGGATTATAGTTGGGGTCTGCGGAATATAGTATAGGGGGTCTGCGGATTATAGTGGTGTCTGCGGATTCTAGTATAGGGGGTCTGCAGATTATAGTTGGGGTCTGCAGATTATAGTTGGGGTCTGCGATCTTCGGATTATACAGGTCTGTGATTTTCGATCTTCGGATTATACACTACCCTTCAAGGTAGGCCTCCTCTGTAACCGTCATAATGGCTATACTTTGGACTGACATGTAAAGTTACCTGCATCTTTCATAGATTTATCTTTAGACCTAGTGATAACAAACCGGATCTTCGAAGATAATTCGTAATCTCTAATAAAATCATTCAATTCCGTTAAGGAATTGAATACGTAGTCCATGCTTGGCATGGAGGTCGCCATTTTGCGCATGCGTTCAAGTGGGATCAAAAGAGGCGGGGCTTATACCTGCGTTGCCTGACATAACACGCCCCCTTTTTTACGCCCCCTGCGTTGCCTGACATAAGTCATACGCCACCTTACAAGCAATTGATGTTAATAGACGGGCGATAACTCCTAAAAAATCTGACATAAGAGGCCCAAAGCCTTAAATTTAATCAGAAGTAAACTAAACTTTCTCAAACCTTTCGATTTAGGTCCAACAACATCCATTTTGAGTTTCATCAAAATCAGTGTAATAATAGATATTCAAGATTTTGGGGAAAGGGCGATAACTCTGCTTCAAACATTTTTAAAATGTTATTTTGCCACTAACCTTTTTGAAACCCGTATAAAATGATTTTTAAATGTTTTGTGTTTGGTGGTTAGTACATCTAATATAATACATGGCTTCACAAAATACACGGATATTCCGTAGGTTATACTACAGCTTGGACCACTACCACTTTTTTAGATGCTGCCCAATTCTACTCCTGTTAAATTATCAAATACCTTGTTGAAGTTTTAATGTTATAATAAACTATTTTCCAAATCATTAACTGTTATTCTTTTCATCAGTCTTTCAAACATTATTTATGTTTCGCGAATAACACATCGAATAATGTTTCTGTCCTTGCCAATCGTTAGAAATACGTTCTGTTGACACTTGACAGGAATTGTATTGCCATAATAATTATTTATAGCCACTGTAGCAAACAATTCATCCATAAAAATTAAGAGTCATGATCTCTACCAAATGCAAATACAGTTTAAGAATTGAATATAGATTTCATTTGCGGTTATTGGTTGATGGACATCTTATTGACACATGCTAAATCTTGCATGTATGGTCTCGCCAAATCCTTAAATAGCACTTTAGTTTCATACCCAATAGATGTAACGTAAAACTACTCGGAAGCTGACAGATCTGTGTCAAATATCCCAGACCTAGTGATTAGCCCTTAAATATATTTCCAGCCATCAGTGTCCGACAGGAAGCAGTCTGGCGGAAAACTCCTTATTTTTGGAAATCGACCATAAATTATTTAATATTTGTTTGATTTTCCTAAAATTTTCTGTGTTACATCTTGAAAGAACTTCTAAGCAGACATGGGCTTCAGAAATTTGAAAATTTTGTTGATAACTTTTTGTACCGAATTTTGGTCAAAATTTGGTAGGTGGGTAGAAACCAAATTATCGATTAAGATTTCCAAAAACAAAACTCCCAAAACATTCGTAAATTTCCCAAAAATGTCGAAAATCACAAAAATCGGAGTTTTCGGATTATTTTTTGCAAAAACTTGAAAATTTGTTATTTCATGATATTTGCACCATTAATATCTTCATTTTGTACACTTGCCGTATGTGCAAATTCCTAACCGTTCAGCCGCCATCTTAAAAAAAAAAAATATCTAAAAAATACTATTTGTCCCACATTTTTAATCCGATTTTTTTCAAATTTGTTTTAAATTATACATTTGAAAAATATCTAAGCCCTCTAGAAGCCCTTTTTTGGAATTTCGAATTTGTCTTTGCACAACCTCCAATCAAAGTGTTTTGTTATAGACCTTGAATACGTAGGCTAATAACTTTTGACCTTAACCTTCCGCTTTCATTTGATACCACCCTTTTTAATTTTGGTAAATAACTTTTGATTTTATGGGGTTTTGAAAATGAACAATTTTAAATTTTCTGCAAATTATTCAATTTACAGATTCTCGATTTTAATATTCATATTTTGTTGTATTTAAGTTACAGAAAAAATTCGAACAGTTTTATAATGTACAAATTCACAGCTTTAAAACAATGTATAAATCATTATGCATTAACAAAATTCAAATTTTTTTTTAAAATAAAATATACTCCAATTAGGCAAGATTTTGACAAGGTTATAAGGTGTTAAAATGATAATGTAACAAGTCAGTAAGTCACTTGTCTGTAATAAACTTGAGGGTAATAAATTTTGGGTTGAACACAAAATAAGAACTGTCATTAGAGATTCTCAACCAATCAGGCTGACTGTGGGTGTGGTCACTGAAGATCTTCAGGGAAGGGCATTTAGTTATTGGTTATAGGTGTTAAAGTGAAATAGATCTCATAGAAAACACGGGCCTTGGTCTGAAACAAGAACTATTAATTTAAAGGTTCAATGAAAGGCATTATTTTGGTTGTCATGCTGGACATTTAGACGGTTAGATATGACTGTGCGTAGTTAGTCTATTCAGAAACTTTACTTTGCAATCGCTTGGTTTTTGGTTTGATTGATATACTTTTTCTATAGGCATATCAAGAAGATCTTCAACGAAATGATTGGTTAATTTAAATGATTCGCAATTGTTCTATCTTTCTTGTGGAGTTCAGGCACTATTTTATGGCACAATTACCATCTTTATTACAAGCGACCTTTCAACTAGGTTTCCCGGAATGTAGTGGTTTCCCCCTTTTTCAAACTCAACCCCGATTTTCTCCACCTTACAATGTCCACCCCTATTTAATCCTAGTGATTTCCACCCAAATTTCAAGTGTTTTCCTCCCCTAATTTACTTATCATCTTTGAAATTGATTCCTTTGATAAAGGGAAAAGGACAGGGTGGAATTAAAAAAAAAAGGGGGGGGGGGACACCACTGTAAGCCGGTTTCCCTTGTCTTCTTCAGGCAATGATACAGACATTCAGAGAAATACTTACATAATAGTTAACAATAACAACAATCTATATTAACATGTAGGGTATAAAAACTTTGATATTACTGTTATACTGTTTTCTGTCTTTGATAAGGTTAAATAATCCAGGATCTCTATTAATTGTCGGTTGGAATCTTTTATGTTAACGCCTTCAAATAATTCCTTTCTTTTTGTTGTTGTGTTTATTGGTGGGCAACGTTTTCACTAAATTCCATATTTTGAGGCATGTTCCGCAATGGCTGATTGGTTGTTGCTGGCTTTTCGGATGGCTCTGGTCTGCCTTTTGTTTGAAGTAGGCTATAGTCTTCAATGTTTGGTTGGAGGTGAATGTTACATCAATTACAAACAGTCTGATCTTGTAATTAGAGGTGCCATTAAATAGTAGATTAATTCTTATAATTTTTATATCCTGCATGTTTATGTAGATTGTTGTTAGTGTTAACCATTTATTATACATGTAACCCTTTGGATATATGTATCATTGCCTGATGAAGACTAGTGAAACCTAGTTGAAACATTGCTTGTAATAAAGATAGTAATGGTATTCCATAAAATAGTGCCTTATTTATAACATCATTTCTATGTTCATAAAGAACGACATTTTCGAACCATTTATGTCAAGCAACATAAATTCAATTATTCCTTAACACATGCATGAACAAATTATTTACTCCGTGAAAACATTAAGACTGCTCTAAAATGGAAATACCTGTGTCAGGAAAATTTAATGTCATGTTTCTGAAGCAAATATTTTGTTATATTCTGAAAAATATAATGACTGTATTCAGCGAATTTCAAATTTGAAAAAGAATGGTTTCGCCAAAAAAGGGAAATAATCTGTATTCAATCTTGAAATTATGCTTATCTTTTACGCAAAATAAATATATCAAACGAAAACTACTCGGAAGCTGACAGATCTGTGTCGAACAGGTCTAGTTATGTAATTACTTTCAACACAATGATTTGTTAACAAGTGAGTGACTATGGTATTATATGTTTGTTTTGAATAGTTACCTATGAATATTGAAATGTTAAATTATTTATTATCTCTGAAGAAGCTATTGAGCTGAAAGCATGTTAAGATAATGTATATAAATATGGATTGAATAACAACTTGTTCTCTCGAAATGGATTAAATGTGTTTTATTTTACCAAAAATAGAAGAAAACCCTGGTTTCTTATATATATTTTACCGTGAGTAAAGCAAATACTTCTTTTTCTATTATAATATAATATGTATATAATAAAAGTTCATTAAGGTTTGAGTTGTATTACTAGGGATGGGACAATAATATAAGTTTGTAAACCCCAGGTATTTTCTGATGCCAAATTGGTTTAAGAAAAACAATCTGAAAGTGCCCTATTTACAAAATGGCCAAAATTATGAAAAATTTGCTACATTATGTTCTGATCAATATATACATAGCTTGTATGGTGTCCAACATGGGGTTTGGGGTCATCGGATTATACAGGTCTGTGATTTTCGATCTTCGGATTATACACTACCCTTCAAGGTAGGCCTCCTCTGTAACCGTCATAATGGCTATACTTTGGACTGACATGTAAAGTTACCTGCATCTTTCATAGATTTATCTTTAGACCTAGTGATAACAAACCGGATCTTCGAAGATAATTCGTAATCTCTAATAAAATCATTCAACTCCGTTAAGGAATTGAATACGTAGTCCATGCTTGGCATGGAGGTCGCCATTTTGCGCATGCGTTCAAGTGGGATCAAAAGAAATGAAATGAAATGAAATGAATGGAGTTTTACGTCCTACTTTCTGCACCTATATGGGCTAATTGAGGACGGGCAAACGCCATGCAGTGTGCAATGAGGGAAATTTTGCCAGGACAGCGGCATTAGCCTGCTCTTATTTTCGATTTCCAACTGTCGAGGGATCTTTAACGTGCACAGCCAATAGCACACGGGGCCTCGGTTTATTGTCCCATCCGAACGACTAGACGCTTTTCCATGTCAGCCCCTCCGACCTGCATCACTGACAGGGGGAAACCGGGTTGAAAAATCCGAAGGTATCATCTCGACCCATGCCGGGATTGAACCCTGGACCTCCAGGTTAGCGAGCAAGCGTCTTTTTTTTTTTTTATCTTGTAAATATTTATTAAACATTGGTAATCATATACAATACAAAATAATATAATAATAATACATACTTATATCACAGTTATCATAATCATTAAAACAAAAAATATATATCACTATCACAGATAAATTTGCATAATGTAGTTTAAGATTAAAGCATTAATTTATATGAAAATACATATGTATATTATCTTCAAAAGTTAAATGAAGAAGGTTATTGACATACAGTAAATGTACTGTTAAAAACACGTGCATATACCATTGTAAAAAGTTAACGGTGAGTTATGTCG
Source organism: Lottia scabra (assembly GCA_029955415.1). Taxonomy (NCBI): domain Eukaryota; kingdom Metazoa; phylum Mollusca; class Gastropoda; family Lottiidae; genus Lottia; species Lottia scabra. Next base: position 22,831,552 of record JARJEI010000003.1, on the reverse strand, counting down.
TCTGCTAGAAAGGGTACATAACTCTTGAATAAAACAAGAACATATAAAATATATAAAAAGTTAAAATTAATTAAATTCGACACCGATAGTATTATCAAGTTGTATATTTATAAAAAACGAAGGCAAAATAAACTTTTGTATAAAAACATGTCTTTTGTACAGGGGTTTGATATATAAAAGAGATTGTCCTAAAATATGTTTGTAAAGTTTAACTAGATCAATATTACTATTTGGATTGTCAATGCAGGCGTTTCTTCTAATATAGATGGTTTGCCTAGCACAAGATAAAATAAGATTTAAAAGTTCGTTTGGTTGTGATTTGTTAAAAGTTTGCAATCCAAATAACATAAAACATATAAAATCATCATGTGAAAAATTAAAAGGAAGAATATCATTTAACATTTGTTTTAACAACACTATAAAAATACTTAGGTCGAGACACTCAATAAAAATATGTACATTTGTTTCTTCCTCATCTCCACAAACCGGGCACAAATTATCCTCGACTTTACCAATTTTATGGAGCTTAACCTTGTTCCATAATACATTATGTGCTATCCTGTAGTCGAGTTCAACAAATTTTGGAGCCTTATAAATCTTATGAATATTATTCCATATGACTGGCCAGTTCAACTCTAGGTTCTGCTCATTCCAAAATTTCATTCCTGCTGGTTCAGTTTTATTTAGTTCCAATAATATTTTATAGCAAAATCTAGAGGTGAACTGGTCATGTGATATGTTATTACCATTAATTAAAAACTGATAGGGTCCGGGATCAACTAAAAAAGATGTATTATTAATAATATATAGCCATTTTGGAGGGGTTGAAGCCTTGATATGTTTAAAGTCTTAATAATTCTATCTGTATTGCAATCAGGGTGCGTTTCTTCGATGATGTCTATGATAGAGTGATTCTTAAGAAAACCTGACTTAACGTAATATAAAATATCATAAAAAGTACACATTTCACATTCAATAAAAATTTTATATGCTAGAACTTTGTTGTTGTTAGAAAGTAAAACATTATTAAAAAGGGGTTGTATTGAAATATCGTTTAAAATCTTAGGCTCAGGCCTAATACCATTACAAATACTATTAAAAGCTAAAAGAAAATGTTTATAAAAGGGAGGTAACATATTTAAAAGATTAAAATTATAGTGAATCTTAAAAATATCCTTATCTAAATGCAAACTACCGTATGAATTAAAAAAGTATGACATAAAATATTTAAAAATATGGTCCTTTAATGGGTTAAAAAATGGTTTTATCCATTTTAGGAGTAGCGACTGTTGTTTAAGCTTTATGTCTACCATTCCCATGCCTCCATTTTCTCTACTGCTTGTGATAACATTATATCTTATAAGTGGTGGCTTATTTTTCCATAAAAATTTCGTTATCATAGACTTTAGTTTATCATGTATATTTTCAGGCATGGGAATGATAGACATAGTGTAGTAGAATTTTGACATTAAGAGAGTATTTATAACAGTGACTTTTCCTCTTAATGTCAAATTTCTCCTACACCATAAGTTAAGTATAGTTTGAACCTTCTTAAGTTTAGTTACCCAGTTCTGATTTTCACATTCAATAAGATTGTTTCCAAAATAAATTCCTAAAATTAAAATAAAATCATAAACAAGAGTAAGGGGTAGATTAAAATTAATAGTTTTGTTTCTAGCGGAACCTATAGGCATTATCTTAGATTTATTAATATTTATTTTCGCCCCTGATGCAATACAATAAGGCTCCATGGCTTTAAATGCTATCTCAATAGAATTTTCGTCGGCCAGAGTCAAGGTCGTGTCGTCTGCATGTTGGTATATCAGTGATGTCATATCAGTATTTTTTATAGGTATGCCTCTGTGACTGTATATTTGTTCCTCATAATAAATATTCCTTGTAGAACAAAGATTATTATAATAAATGATCTCAGGAACTCTTATCATATAATATCTGGGTTAGGGTTAGGGTTAGGGCTAGTTTTATATGATAAAAGTTCCAAATGGAACAATTATTACATAACAAATGATCTTTGGAACAGTTATTATAGTGGAACTTATATATCGTCACACCTCTAGCTGGTGACTGTTTAATTAAGAGATTAAGTGGTTCAGCGCACATGATATACAACATAGCAGACAACGGACAACCTTGGCGTACTGACCGACTTATAGTAAAATAGGGCGACAGGTGACCGTTAACCTTAACTGTACTAACTATATTGGTATATAATATCTTAATCCATTGGCAATAAATAGGACCGAATCCGAAGTATTTTAGGATGGATTCCAGGTATCCGAAACTCAAACGGTCGAAAGCCTTTTCCGCATCAATTTGGCATACCCATGCTTCGATATCTTCTTTATTTACATAATCGATTAAGTCTCGGATACCCATGACATTCTCTAAAATACTTCGTCCTGGCATACAACTTTGTTCCTTAGAAATAATAGAAGGTAAAACATTTTTTAATCTGGCGGCTAAAACTCTACATAAAATCTTTAAATCTGCATTTAACAATGAAATAGGTCTAAAATTCTTTAAAAGGGTTTTATCACCCTTGTCTTTATATATTAAAACAATTACACCTCTTCTCATGGAGCGTGATAAAGTAAAAGAATTAAAAATATGATTTAAAACATTTAAATATATAGATGATAAAAGATCCCAAAAATGTAAATAAAATTCAGCTGTAAGTCCATCCAGGCCTGGACTTTTGTTTTTTGACATGGTCTTGATGGCGATAGACAGTTCGGACAATGTAATTTCTGCGTCACAGTGCTCTCTCTCCGTTGTAGTTATAGTATTTGTAAGGACACTACAGACGTTATTAATAGCATCAAAATCGTCTGCTCTTTCTTTTGTATATAACTGAGAGTAAAACTCGCCGCATTCGTATACTATATCACGTGTGTTTTTAATTACATTGCCCGAACTGTCCGTAAGTTGCTTAATACAATTAGAGTTCTGTCTTTGTTTTTCTAAATTCAAAAAATATGATGTACACCTGTCGCCCTCTGTAGCGTTTAATGATTTGCTACGTAATATGGCACCACATGATTCCTCGTCCATTACTGAAAGTTGAGATTCTAAAGTCTTAATTAATGTTAAATCATGCGTGGTGTCTAGAGATAGTCTCCTATACTCCTTGGCGAGATCAGTCTGGAGGGACCAAAATTTTTTCTTTTCTTTCTGTTTTTTACTTTTTGAATATACTTGCGCCAAGTTCTTAATTTTGTATTTTAAATTGTCCCACCAGACTAAAATATCCGTAGAGTATAGGGGACTATCTCTTTCTTTCTTAATTAAATCAGTAATTAAAGTAGTGAAATTATTATCCTTTAAAAGTGTATTATTAAAAATATATAGACCGGGGCCTTTTTCACATTTATTAAAATCGATTAAAATACTAACTGGGCTATGATCTGATAAAGAAGAATATGTGATAAAACAGTTAAAAACATGGTGAATAAAACTCTGGGGTATAAAAATAAAATCAATGCGACTGGTCTTAAGAACATTATTAGCGATGCTCTTACGAGTAAATTGCCTTTTATCGGGGTGTCTACTCCTAAAAATATCACATAAATTGTGTTCATTTAAAAACGTATTAAAAATTGCACTTCCCCGTTTACTGCTAAGCATATATTCAGCCCTGTCGAGTGAAGGGTTTAAAATCTCATTAAAATCACCAGTTAAAATAGAATGGGGGGTTAAAAATGATGAAATACACGTATAAAAATTAATTCTTTCGTTAGAATCATTAGGTGCATAAATGGATAAAACATTAAAATAACAATCATCAATATTAAAATTAACTTTCACAATTCTTCCTTCTGCATCACTTTCGCTATTTAAAATAAAACTTTTGAGATTATTTTTTACTAAAATTGCCACACCTCTACGATTATTGTTAAAATTACTAAAAAACACAGGTCCATCCCATAAAAGTTGTACTTTTGAAATTATATTGTCATCCCAGAAAGTTTCTTGTAAACACACTATGTCATGACCACTATCTTTCACATAAGTAAGTACTTTTTGAATTTTATTCCACTCTCGCATTCCATTAACATTCCAAGTGGTTATTTTAGGCATAGTTAAAAAGGTCGAGATATAAAGGGATAAAATAGATGTAAAAATAAAATTCACGTAAAAAAGTTTTATATGATAAAGTTGTTTATTGCACATTACTGTCTTATGATCGACGGGAGTGGAGCATCTTTGTTGGGACTATTTTCTCTGCTATTTAGTGCTTTTAATTCAGATGGGGTGGGGAATTGACGGGAGACTGGGACTCTCTTTAAGCGCCCGCTTTTATCTTTCACTGCAATAAATTGCATTCCCGTATGTGTCTCTTTTAAAAAATCGTCTATTATGGAATACTCGTCTTTATCAATTTCAAAGGATGGGGAGGGGGAATTATTTGGGGCATCGTGTTGATTTGATTCTGCTGATGGGGGATTATTTGTGGGGGCATCATGTCGAGTGGATTCTGCTGATGGTAAGATTTCGTCATGGCTCACTTGATCTAAACTTTTATTCACTTCGTCACTATCTTTCTTTTGTTTTTTGCCGTCGTTAATGATCTCACTATTTGTATTGCTTAAGTCTCGCTTATTAGTATTCACTTGTTCTTGTTCCTCGTTCGTGTCAAAAAACTGTTCACACTTGCAAAGATTTTCCGCCTTTTCACATTTTTCACATGTAGGGGTGGGGCATTTAAATGCCATATGACCGAAAAGTCTACACTTTGCACATCTAATAAGAGGGCAATCCTTCTTCTCATGTTTTGTGCTTAAACATTTATAGCATACTTTAATCTGGTTGTTGTGGAGAGTTTTAAAGGATTTTGGGCCCTCTAAGGTCTCAAAAATAATTGCCCAAGGAAGGGATCTCAATGTGGGTGGAAAATTACACTTCACATGTCTAGTACCGTCAGCTACTTTAGGGAATTTCTTATGGAAATGTCTCACTACGGGCCCTACAATTTCGGCTCCATATTTTTCAAGTTTTCTTACGATTACTTCATCTTCAAGGTAGGGGGGTAAATTAAAATCGAGACTACAATATAGGGTGTATAACAAAGTTCAGGTTTATAATTCTCATTGCCAAACGTAAGTCCGCCACACAAAATATTAGCATTTTCAACATTATTTACAGTTATATCAATAGACTTTTCCCTGGGAACACATGCAAAACATGTCCCTTCCCCGAGTTTCCCTTCTACAGCTTCTATAATTTCATCTAACTTAACAGTTTTCATATCAGTTACCTCAATTCTCACCGTACTCTCCTTCATATATCTTCTATTCTCCATTTTAATAATCCAAGTGTAACACCTCCGCTAATCCTATGCGGGGTGGCGAATATTGCACAAAAATAGGGGCAAAAGCCCCTATATAACGATATTTACAGTCAACAAATAACAATAACAAAGTTGATAATTACAAACACAAATATAAGTCCTATAGTACAGTAAACAAGTACGATACGCTTGGGTAATTCTCGGAGCTCACTAATCAACGTGTTAACACTTCGAGATACTAACCAACTATGACGAGCAAGCGTCTAACTCACTGAGCCACCGCGGCTCCCTGGGATCAAAAGAGGCGGGGCTTATACCTGCGTTGCCTGACATAACACGCCCCCTTTTTTACGCCCCCTGCGTTGCCTGACATAAGTCAGACGCCACCTTACAAGCAATTGATGTTGATAGACGGGCGATAACTCCTAAAAAATCTGACATAAGAGGCCCAAAGCCTTAAATTTAATCAGAAGTAAACTAAACTTTCTCAAACCTTTCGATTTAGGTCCAACAACATCCATTTTGAGTTTCATCAAAATCAGTGTAATAATAGATATTCAAGATTTTGGGGAAAGGGCGATAACTCTGCTTCAAACATTTTTAACCGTTATTTTGCCACTAACCTTTTTGAAACCCGTATAAAATGATTTTTAAAAAATTTTGTGTTTGGTGGTTAGTACATCTAATATAATACATGGCTTCACAAAATACACGGATATTTCGTAGGTTATACTACAGCTTGGACCACTACCACTTTTTTAGATGCTGCCCAATTCTACTCCTGTTAAATTATCAAATACCTTGTTGAAGTTTTAATGTTATAATAAACTATTTTCCAAATTATTAACTGTTATTCTTTTCATCAGTCTTTCAAACATCATTTATGTTTCGCGAATAACACATCGAATAATGTTTCTGTCCTTACCAATCGTTAGAAATACGTTCTGTTGACACTTGACAGGAATTGTATTGCCATAATAATTATTTATAGCCACTGTAGCAAACAATTCATCCATAAAAATTAAGAGTCATGATCTCTACCAAATGCAAATACAGTTTAAGAATTGAATATAGATTTCATTTGCGGTTATTGGTTGATGGACATCTTATTGACACATGCTAAATCTTGCATGTATGGTCTCGCCAAATCCTTAAATAGCACTTTAGTTTCATACCCAATAGATGTAACGTAAAACTACTCGGAAGCTGACAGATCTGTGTCAAATATCCCAGACCTAGTGATTAGCCCTTAAATATATTTCCAGCCATCAGTGTCCGACAGGAAGCAGTCTGGCGGAAAACTCCTTATTTTTGGAAATCGACCATAAATTATTTAATATTTGTTTGATTTTCCTAAAATTTTCTGTGTTACATCTTGAAAGAACTTCTAAGCAGACATGGGCTTCAGAAATTTGAAATTTGAAAATTTTGTTGATAACTTTTTGTACCGAATTTTGGTCAAAATTTGGTAGGTGGGTAGAAACCAAATTATCGATTAAGATTTCCAAAAACAAAACTCCCAAAACATTCGTAAATTTCCCAAAAATGTCGAAAATCACAAAAATCGGAGTTTTCGGATTATTTTTTGCAAAAACTTGAAAATTTGTTATTTCATGATATTTGCACCATTAAAGTGGCACAGGCTTCATTTTCGTGGGTCGATTTTTCCAAGTCTCAGAAACGGGGAATTTTTTAGCTCAGCAATTTAGTACTGGTTATCACAACTCACCATTGAAATTTGAGTCTTCAAATCCATATGCATCCATAATTATTAGCATTTGAAAGTTATAATGCCCTACTACACATTAGCGATACTATGCAATATATAGAAAAGGCATCTATAGAAATAGAAGGAGAAATGTCTAATTTAAAATATATTTGAAGGAAATATGCAATTTTCGTACGTTTCTAGTGCCTCTGGAGGATACTTAAATATATTCAATACCCAAATCAACCAATAAAAATGAAGACTGGTCCCCTTTAATATCTTCATTTTGTACACTTGCCGTATATGCAAATTTCTAACCGTTCAGCCGCCATCTTAAAAAAAAAAAAATATCTAAAAAATACTATTTGTCCCACATTTTTAATCCGATTTTTTTCAAATTTGTTTTAAATTATACATTTGAAAAATATCTAAGCCCTCTAGAAGCCCTTTTTTGGAATTTCGAATTTGTCTTTGCACAACCTCCAATCAAAGTGTTTTGTTATAGACCTTGAATACGTAGGCTAATAACTTTTGACCTTAACCTTCCGCTTTCATTTGATACCACCCTTTTTAATTTTGGTAAATAACTTTTGATTTTATGGGGTTTTGAAAATGAACAATTTTAAATTTTCTGCAAATTATTCAATTTACAGATTCTCGATTTTAATATTCATATTTTGTTGTATTTAAGTTACAGAAAAAATTCGAACAGTTTTATAATGTACAAATTCACAGCTTTAAAACAATGTATAAATCATTATGCATTAACAAAATTCAAATTTTTTTTTAAAATAAAATATACTCCAATTAGGCAAGATTTTGACAAGGTTATAAGGTGTTAAAATGATAATGTAACAAGTCAGTAAGTCACTTGTCTGTAATAAACTTGAGGGTAATAAATTTTGGGTTGAACACAAAATAAGAACTGTCATTAGAGATGTGGGTGGGTGTGGTCACTGAAGATCTTCAGGGAAGGGCATTTAGTTATTGGTTATAGGTGTTAAAGTGAAATAGATCTCATAGAAAACACGGGCCTTGGTCTGAAACAAGAACTATTAATTTAAAGGTTCAATGAAAGGCATTATTTTGGTTGTCATGCTGGACATTTAGACGGTTAGGTATGACTGTGCGTAGTTAGTCTATTCAGAAACTTTACTTTGCAATCGCTTGGTTTTTGGTTTGATTGATATACTTTTTCTATAGGCATATCAAGAAGATCTTCAACGAAATGATTGGTTAATTTAAATGATTCGCAATTGTTCTATCTTTCTTGTGGAGTTCAGGCACTATTTTATGGCACAATTACCATCTTTATTACAAGCGACCTTTCAACTAGGTTTCCCGGAATGTAGTGGTTTCCCCCTTTTTCAAACTCAACCCCGATTTTCTCCACCTTACAATGTCCACCCCTATTTAATCCTAGTGATTTCCACCCAAATTTCAAGTGTTTTCCTCCCCTAATTTACTTATCATCTTTGAAATTGATTCCTTTGATAAAGGGAAAAGGACAGGGTGGAATTAAAAAAAAAGGGGGGGGGGACACCACTGTAAGCCGGTTTCCCTTGTCTTCTTCAGGCAATGATACAGACATTCAGAGAAATACTTACATAATAGTTAACAATAACAACAATCTATATTAACATGTAGGGTATAAAAACTTTGATATTACTGTTATACTGTTTTCTGTCTTTGATAAGGTTAAATAATCCAGGATCTCTATTAATTGTCGGTTGGAATCTTTTATGTTAACGCCTTCAAATAATTCCTTTCTTTTTGTTGTTGTGTTTATTGGTGGGCAACGTTTTCACTAAATTCCATATTTTGAGGCATGTTCCGCAATGGCTGATTGGTTGTTGCTGGCTTTTCGGATGGCTCTGGTCTGCCTTTTGTTTGAAGTAGGCTATAGTCTTCAATGTTTGGTTGGAGGTGAATGTTACATCAATTACAAACAGTCTGATCTTGTAATTAGAGGTGCCATTAAATAGTAGATTAATTCTTATAATTTTTATATCCTGCATGTTTATGTAGATTGTTGTTAGTGTTAACCATTTATTATACATGTAACCCTTTGGATATATGTATCATTGCCTGATGAAGACTAGTGAAACCTAGTTGAAACATTGCTTGTAATAAAGATAGTAATGGTATTCCATAAAATAGTGCCTTATTTATAACATCATTTCTATGTTCATAAAGAACGACATTTTCGAACCATTTATGTCAAGCAACATAAATTCAATTATTCCTTAACACATGCATGAACAAATTATTTACTCCGTGAAAACATTAAGACTGCTCTAAAATGGAAATACCTGTGTCAGGAAAATTTAATGTCATGTTTCTGAAGCAAATATTTTGTTATATTCTGAAAAATATAATGACTGTATTCAGCGAATTTCAAATTTGAAAAAGAATGGTTTCGCCAAAAAAGGGAAATAATCTGTATTCAATCTTGAAATTATGCTTATCTTTTACGCAAAATAAATATATCAAACGAAAACTACTCGGAAGCTGACAGATCTGTGTCGAACAGGTCTAGTTATGTAATTACTTTCAACACAATGATTTGTTAACAAGTGAGTGACTATGGTATTATATGTTTGTTTTGAATAGTTACCTATGAATATTGAAATGTTAAATTATTTATTATCTCTGAAGAAGCTATTGAGCTGAAAGCATGTTAAGATAATGTATATAAATATGGATTGAATAACAACTTGTTCTCTCGAAATGGATTAAATGTGTTTTATTTTACCAAAAAATAGAAGAAAACCCTGGTTTCTTATATATATTTTACCGTGAGTAAAGCAAATACTTCTTTTTCTATTATAATATAATATGTATATAATAAAAGTTCATTAAGGTTTGAGTTGTATTACTAGGGATTGGACAATAATATAAGTTTGTAAACCCCAGGTATTTTCTGATGCCAAATTGGTTTAAGAAAAACAATCTGAAAGTGCCCTATTTACAAAATGGCCAAAATTATGAAAAATTTGCTACATTATGTTCTGATCAATATATACATAGCTTGTATGGTGTCCAACATGGGGTTTTCATGGTTGACAAAGTAAAATATGATCTACAGAATCAACTTCAATAATCCAGTATGGCGGCCAAAATGGACGGAAAATGTTTATTCGATGTATTATGTTCCGGTCCTCGTAAAAATAGCATGCTTGGTGTCTAAAACATATTTTTTGTTCTTGCTTAAGTCAAATATGAGCTCAAAAATTCATTTAAATAATCTTAAAAGGTATAAATACAAAATAGTTGCATAAATCCAAGATGGCGGCCAAAATTGAAAATGGATATATTATCACCCGATCGCTGTAAACATAGAATTGTATGGTGTCTAACATGGGGTTTTCAAATATGGACTTAAAAATTGATTTGGATAATCTTAGATGTCAGAAATCCAAGATGGCGACAACAATTTACATTAAAATGAAAAGTCTGATATAGGACGTACGCTTTAGTTGCAATTATTCATAATGCCAATCAACATATTAATGTAACTTAAGAGCATCTTTAACAAGTTCATCAATATCATCCACAACATTATTTCCAGGATGGATAACGGTAATGATGGATTGTTTGAGTTCTGCTTTGGAGAAGGTTTGAAATTTGAAATGTCCATTTGGTAATTTGATTCTTCGTTTTTGGCGGATATCTGGGCAGATGGTAAGACGTATGTAGCAGATTTCGGTGATGAGTTGACTCTCTGATAATCTGTCAAGATGTTTGATTGCTGTAGGTGTTACCGGCCCCCCATGTGTCTTGCATATCTCCAAAACCTTCAGCATTTTTTCGTTTCGTTTTGTTTTAAGCTCTTCTTTCTTCAGTAAAGCCAACCGTTTCGCCATTTTAACAGTCGCCAAGAAATCTTTCTCCAATTGTTTCACATCTATAACTGGTTGGGATGTTCGCCCCCACTTCCATCTCAGGCGCTTCTCTGATTCGTTTAATGCAGCGAATTCTTGATTGACCAGAAGACCATTTTGTTGAAATAATGCTTTTATATGAATGGGTCTTCACTGTGGTCATGCCACCAGAAGCTGCAACTTGGTTGTCGAGTTTTGCAAATCTAGATTCACATGCAAGGTTGTGTAGTGGAGCAAGTTGCAGCTTTTCAAGGTTAACTGTGACACTTTCTGCAGGTTGGATCTGGAAAAAGTCCATTTCTGAAAGCTGGCGCTTGAGTGAATCAATAATTTCCGTCAATACCGCTCCGATCAGTCGTCCTTTACCAGTTACAGTCCTTGAGAATTGATCCTGTAATTTTTGAAGCTGTGGTATTTTCTGATCAAAAAAGATTTTGACGTCTGTCCAACTCTGTTTCCCTGGGCCACGGCCGTCTATTCCTAGCAACTCCATAAGAGGATGGATTAGAATTTCTCATATAAGGGCGTAGATTTCACTGCAACACATGAACCATGGATTCGAAATGAAGGTATATACCAGTTTGTTCGCATTTTTCACTACGACAGCCTCGAAGAATGCGTTGAGTGTTTTAGGTACTCGTTTCCGATTTCCAAAATTCGGCCGTAGCGATTTGACTGAAAGCCTTTGAAGGAAGCAGCATCAAGTCTATTATTAGTGAGCCATTCCTTGAATTGATTGTATAACGACACAGAATGAGCAGCATGGCTTGGTGACACCAGTTTAGCCAATGCAATCAATCCCAAAGTATGGAGACTGGATGAATTAGAGTGGAGTATCTTGGATGCGTTGATCAGTTTGTCGAATCCGATTTTCTGTTCTGTGTCTCTGTCTCTGTCTTGTCAATACTGTGATCAATACAAAATAGTAGATGGGCACAGCATTTCAAAATTTTTGCTGGCTCAAACACCAAGATCAGTCAACACCTTAGAACAGTCAGCTGCACGGTCGGTCACCCAGAAGTCAATATTGCTCTTTATTTCATCTACACTTGAGCCAGCTAATATAGCAAGGCATTGTAGTTTGAAGTTGTAAGCTTCGGCCCCTGCTTTGCCAGCATGTGAAGCATTTTCAAGGTAACTTTTTAGCAGTCTTTTCTCACCGGAGGTTTGTGTGATAGTGATATTGTCAGTTTTGACGTCGAATAATCTGTGTCCAACTGCCTTTGTAGTGTCGTCTGGCCCGACAGTAATAACATTATCGCTTTTGTTCAGTAGGTGTTGGGCAACCATCTCCAAATTAAGAAATGACGCATCCTGGACATAGTTTGCTAGACACTTTCTACTGGGCATTACAAAGGTAAGGTCACGAGCTGCACGCTTCTTCTTGGGATCATCTGTTTCGTCGTCACTACCGTCACTTTCACAATCGTTTGAGTCTTCCGTATCACTAGTGGATGCGCCGGTCAACTCCCAGTTTTGGTCAAATATCGTGTTGGCTATCGATACAGTGATTCCCATCAGGTCATTAGTGGTGACCTTATACTTTGAGATACAGTGGACAAGACAACGCATCAGAGGCTCGTGGATTGTCTTATGACCGGATCTGATTTGAATGGACGGAAACTGTGTCTGTGGTTCTTCTACAGATCTGGTTGCATGAGGCTCCTTACGAGTGTTCTTCAGATCTGATGAGGACATGTTATGTTCATACTCACTGTCGTCGTCATTTAAATCAACATTAACATCATCATCATCATCATCGGGAAAAATAATTTTACCAGTGTCCCCTGAAGATGTAACTAAAACCGCCTCGTTCAATTTGGATCTTTTTATATTCAGCGCTTCTTCGCGATCTGCCACCCTCTTTTTATTCTTCAACCAATTTCGAGGGATGATGTTTGTTGAGGTTGCCACATAGTCGCCGTAGCAGTTATCATACCAGAAGTCCTTGTCGTCCATCGTCATTTGTACGCCGTATTCCTTAGCCAGCTTAACATCATACTCGTTTGATTTGGACCTTATATCATAGGCGTTATTTCTCATACGGTTGTTGAATTGGCCAGCTTTTTCCAACCATGACAGTGTCTTCTTTCTATCGGTTCGATTTTCCGCCTTTCTGAAATCTCGGAAGATTAAATAGTCCCGCAGAATACTTCGACTGACTGACCTTTCTTCTGCTGGGTAGACATTTTTTGTGATCCAATCATGCCTCAATTCCTCAGCGACTACACAGCTTGCATCTTCCCTACTCATGCTTTTCTGTCCAGGCACAGTTTTACAGAGGGAAAGCATTCTGCCAATGATATGCACACCATTTTGAAGCTTCGATTTTGTTTTGTTTTTTCGATTGAGCCACTTCCATATACGTTTCTCCGAAAAAGATTTTCTTCAAATCATTACTCCTCCTCTCTGTCATATTCACTGTGTTTCAGTTTAAAATTCCCAAAGACTCAAAGAGAAAACAACCAAATTATTTTCAAAATGGCAGCTGCAATGTCTCCATTGATACGAGTTGTGTCATAACATGATGACATCATCAATACTATGACATCATCAATACAAAAATCAGTCTAGATTGTTTTTCATTATTAGATGAAAAGATTATTCAGTACTTAAGCCAATATTTAACTTGGTCGAACCCGAAAACCCCATGTTAGATACCATACAAGCTATGTTTGACATTTCTAATTTTCCCGCCAAATTTGGCCGCCATCTTGGATTTCCGCCATTTCAAATTATTGGAATAAATTGTTAAGCCAATATTCGGCTTTGCCGACCATGCAAACCCCTAGTTAGACACCATACAAGCTATGTTTACAGTGATCTGGACATAATATAGCAATTTTTTCATAATTTGCATCAATTTTGGCGACCATTTTGAAAAAAAGGTACTGCACCACCATAAAAAAAATAAAAAATTGAAAAAAAATTCAAAAGTTATACATTTCAGTCTATTTCGCATATGAAAACACCTGGGGTTTTATTAATTTTGAAAAAAAAGTGTTTATTGTCCCATCCCTAGTATTACTTCCAACAAGGATCTGAAACATTGTTAATGTGTATTTTATAGAATTAAAAAGATATGTAATGTGTTGTTTTCTATATGCACACATTATGTCAGTCATGTTTACCTTGTGAACGGCTACAGATTTGTTTGGATTTTGATCAAACTTGATATACTAAATTAACTTTGTATCTTTAGTGAGTTCAATTTTAGCCAAAAAAAATTAAATATTGAGCTTGTGCAATTGTCTTAGCCCATATACAATAGGATTGGCCATAGACACAGATTTAAAATCAGGTATGCCTGTTAATTTGGCAACAAAACTTTGTAGTGCTTGGTAAATTTAGGATTTTTAAGCAACCAAATGCTAGTTAAATGCCATTGACTTGAGTCCTCAAATCATCAAATGTATTGATGACTAACACTTTTTATGTATTGATGTGTTTAAGCTGCCATGACGTTTTCTACTGTGAGCGTATGAACAAAAGCTCACTTTGATCACTGAATTTCTGCGAATAAAAATATTTTATACTGCTCTGTAAAAAAACCATATGAAAATTATATATTTCAGTCTTGTTCAAAAACCTTAAATTAAATCATTCTCTCCATTACATAGAAGGAGAAGTTTTAGTTCTTTTTTTTGCTTGCTGTAATGTAATAATAGAATGTATCACTTACTAAAATTGTTTATTACCACTCAAGGATGAACACTCCTGTTCCAGGACATTCTTAAAGAAAGTATAAAACTGTAATATTTCATGTGGTAGCCATTCTGCCAGTTTTCCTAATTTAACCAAAACTGCCAGTGGGCGTATTTTACCTTTTTCAGGTAGGGGTATAATTGAAGGATTGGTGCTTTTTTTTTGCTTTTTTTTTTGCAGTTCTTGTTTTTCTGAATGTCCACAACTGTTTTTCTGTGACAATACACACTACAGGTGTCAAATTTTATGTTAAATTAAGGAAGTTGAAGTTCTTATATTAAAATTAAATGAAAATGAAAAAACATAAGTGTATTTGAATCAACAACATTTATACAGGTTTCATTTTCATGAATTTTTAGGTGAGAACCAACTTTCAGTTGCTTCATGAAAACTACCGGCAGATTTTTCGTTTTGGATGGGTAAGCAAATTTTGAAGCCTGATATTGTGAAAGTGTTATTAAAATCAAAGTAGGTCTACATGTTGTAAAATTATAATATTCAATCTTGCTCTTATTTTTCACACTAATTTAATTTGGCATTTGTATACATTAACTAATATATCTTTAAACCTATTATCTAGCGACCATTGTTACAAACTCTCTATATCTCTATACAAAACTCTTCACACAATCTGTGTGTAGCCCACTGAGAAAATGACTACCTAAGTGACAGTTGAAGATCATGGTGTTGTTAAAAAAAGTAAGATTGTATTTTAAAGATGTAATTAAAGCCCAGTAGGTTAAAGGCATGTGACTTCTCTTTATGTTTTCTAACAAATCCATCAAGCACACTACGGTGTCTGGTTTTACTCGGAGCTACAGAAGTCCATAGTGTGTATTTTGTTGTTTAAAAGATGTTTTGCTACTACAAACTGTTACTCATCACATTTTAAGTTAAAGATATATACATGACTTTTTGTTAATTTAGTAGCATGGTATCGTAGTTACTGCCAATGATTAATTTATATCTGAACTAAACTTTTAAACAAATTTCATTCTAATATTTGCTAATATTTTTTTTTTCAAACAGTCTAATTTTTAATACTTATTTAGGAAGTAAGATATGAGAAAATATCAGAAACGCAGTTCAACAATGACAAAACTTTTGTATAGAGACTTGGACATTGTATGCAATTAAACAGACATGTCGTCACCCATGTCCGTCCGTCGGTCCGTCCACAAAACACTATGAATTATTGCCCTTGTTCTTGAAAACGCGTTCGATTTTTGGCTCGTAAACACTCTGTATATATAATCTTTGACGGATTTTGATAATATTGTTCAGTATTATCACAAGAAGTTCAAAAGAGGTGTATGACTGAAGGTTGAATATTTTCTCCTGTAACTCTCAAATAGATTTGTTTAAAGCCAAAGCTGCCAGTGGACGTATATTACCTTGCCTGGCAAGCTATGTTTAACTCGCCTCATTGTTTTAGATGGATGCCTGATCGATGCGTAGACATCCTATAAGAAGCAAACATTCTCCAATATTTCTTCATGCAACCTAACAGGCCTTTTAACTTCCTTATCCTGTACAGTTAGAACTGATTCAGATTGTTGTCTACTCTCTGTCTGGCCACAAATTTCTGAATTGAATTTTTTCTCAAATGTCACAAATTTTCAAAATATAGTAGTCAATTGAACGCTGTGTGTCTTAGAATGCATTTGGATCCATGAAGATATTGGACCAGCGGCCATATACGCCTAACGAAAAAGCCTTAAATTTAATCAGGATAAAACTAAACTTTCTCAAACCTTTCGATTTAGGTCTAATAACATCCATTTTAAGTTTCAACAAAATTGTTTGAAAAGGGCAATAACTCTGCTACTAACGGTCGAAAATAGCTCAAATTCGAACTTGATCTTTGTTTTCTCAATATGTATATACATACAGAATTTCATTTGATTCTATCAAAAATTCTAGTTTTTAGAGCGTTTACAAGCAATTGAGAAGCACTTACTGTAAGGAGTTAAAGGGCGATTACTCCTCAAAACTGATGAAAGAGGTCTAAATCTTGAAAAAAGTTTTAATTATAATCAGGAGTAAACTTAACTTTCTCAAACCTTTCGATTTAGGTCCAATAACATCTATTTTAAGTTTCATCAACATCGGTTGAAAACTAAGAGAGTAATGGCATCTTCGTTTTATGAATATGTATACACATATCAAATTTCATTTGGTTTCGTCAAAAACTCTAGTTTTTAGAGCGTTTACGAGCAAATGTTGACGGACGGACATGGATGACGCCAATATACGCCCCCCCCCCCCATTTCATGTGGGCGTATAAAAATATACACACCTCGGGAAAGTTTTCTCTTTGATGTTGTCACACGATATTGAACATAACCCGGTGATGACGTCATCAGAGGGTGATATCTGATATCGTCCCTGTAGATGATATCCGATATCACCCGCTGATGACGTCATCACTGGGGTGATATGTCCAATATTGTGTGAGACCATCAAGAATTAGATAAACACTATTTTGTCCACTTTATTTTGAGTACATATTTTATATCACATTATCAACAGTTCACAATTTTGAAGAAAACAAGAGTTTTTACAATTTAAACCAAACATGAAATGGAATGGTATTTACTTCTCACTACACCTACTGGGCTAAATAAATTAGGAGGAACAAACACCTGCAGTGTGCAAGGGAACATTTTGCCAGGACAGAGAGTCCACCCTCATTTTAATACTGTTGAGGGATCTATAACGTGCACAGTCCGTAGCACACGGGTTCTCGATTTATATTCCCATAATATGTCATAAAATGTAATCCAATAATTTTAAGCGACACATGGATTGATTGTCACAAATCTCCCTTTCACTATGGTATATTCATTCCATCCTGTATATTTGGGCTTTGATGCTAATTTTGGGTTAAACCCCTATAAAATTCCACAACAGTCCACAGGAAAATATTCACGCCTTGTTTTTCATGTAATCCCAATCTTGCTGTATTTTCACATTTCCGTTTTTGTTTGTATATTTCACTATGCCGGCCATTGATTGTGTAATTCAACCGCTTATTTGATGTCAAAGAAACTTAAAATCTTCTGCATTCGATTTATCCATGAACTATACCGTTTTTCTAAATATATAATCCAATATTGTCCATATTTCATCCGAATTCGATGTAAATCCAGCACTTTTTCTATTATTTGGCTTGCAAATAACTAATTCACATCACAGCCATTAATTGTTGACTACATGTTCATGTTGTTTGTACTGTGTCACGTGTTATATCTACACGTCCATAATACGGCGTTTGTAAAAGACGGATTCCGCGGATTCCGCGGAATCCGTCTTTTATTAATGTCGTGACACATAATCCGCGGATTTAAGAAAAGCAGTCTTCTACAGGTTACTAAAAGACGGATTCCGCCGAAATCCGTCTTTTAGTAACTTTCCGTGTTCATTTTACGTATTGAGTTTAGTTTTGTACCTAAAACATTAAAAAAGTGTAAATGAAAGTATTCTTTTGGTTTTAAAGTATATTTTTGTTTTAATGGAGCTCGATAATTAATATACATGCCAAAGTAGTTTTTTCCACTGTCCATAGTGGGTGCAATGTACTAAACTTTATATTTTACCCCTAATAGTTCAGTGATTGCTTTAATCCTGAAGACCTGAAGTCTATATATACCAGTCAACCTTAGTCTTCAGATTCAGAAATAATTCACAAAACAGGGGCTAAAATACAATATAAACATGTCAATAATAAAAATCCGTACAAGCAAAACAATTCCGTTAATCAAAAATCTCGTCCAGAGCATGACAAAATCAGGTGCAATATTATATAGTAGTGGACAAATGCCACGTGTTTTGTGAAGTCCCCTGCACCAGTATTTCTTTTACAAGATGGATGGGAATGGATAAATAATAACTCATCCCGAGATGTAAAGAGAAGTGATTCACTCACTGCACCTACATCATCCCAATGTCATACCTTTCTCCTTTACTACGGTAGTTAAAGAGAATAACTTGACCACGGGAAGATGATGGGAGTTTTACAAGCTTTTAACTCCCCCCCCCCCCCCCCGACTAAGCAGCTCCCACGGTAGTCGGGAAATTTATCCGCCGGCTCCAGATCCCCCTATTTTTGGCCGACTGACAAATTTGGCGCTCGCGGAACCGTTGAATTTGAAGCATGTGTTATTTCAGACCACCCCACCCCCCTTCTCTAAATCCTGGATCCGTCCCTGTATTATGTCTGCGGGTTCCACTGGCAACCAACAGTATCTAGTTCTCGACAACATGTATACTAGAGGACCGCTTTATTTTTTAAAAAAGAAATCCGCGGAATCCACAGATTATAGTAATGGTGTCACTAAAAGACGGATTTCGACAGAATCCGTCTTTTAGTAACTCGTAAAAGACTGTCGCGGCATTAATAAAAGACGGATTCCGCGGAATCCGCGGAATCCGCGGAATCCGTCTTTTATTAACGCCGTCCATAATAGTACTCAGTGAGTAAAAATCTACTAAATCAACACAGGATGATATGGAAGAGTCAATGTAGATTATAGGTATGATTTTAATTAGGGATGGGTTAAAAGCGATGTCGATGTGTATGTTAAATATTACCCTCTTACCCTCGGTTAGATATTAGAAATAACCCTCGGCCTTCGGCCTCTGCTTATTTCTAATATCAACCTCGTAATAAGATCGTTTATTGGTTAAATTGAATATTACGAGTATCTTTAAAACGATGTTATTAGTCTTTAATGACGAAAATACCCCGTCAATCCAGTAACGGTAGATAACGCCAATATATAACGTTGCTGAAGGAACATGGGTCCAGGCAACGATGTATACAGGTTTTATTGTATGTTATTTATGTGCTATAACCTTGGTTCCCAACCTTTTGTACTCTACGTATCGTACCCCTATTTTTATAACGCAATCTTATGGTACCCCTTCGGCCGCCGTAAATAACAATAAGAGCCAACATGTCATAGGGTAATTGTAGCCACTATTACAGTTGGTGATTGACGTATGTATTTATTGTTAAATATAAGACGTTATAATTATGTCAATTATAAGGTGAAATAAACTATAATAAGGTAGATTGATTAATAGTATATAACACTACTTTTTAAAATTGACTAAGAGGCTTCTCGGGTACCTTGTGATGTTCGTTGGTACGCCCAACCAAGTGGTTCTAGTGTAGTGTTTTGAGATTTAGACACCCCTAAACACGAATTTCCTTGCGAATTTAAGGTTCAAGATTATTTGGTGGGTCTGAGGTACGTCACATTTTGAGAATAAGACGATACCTTTATTGCTACCGAAAACGGCTATCGGAAAACTGGAAACGCAATTTAAAGAAAATATAGAGAATCTGACTCCCTAAAATGCGATTTCCAGATGAATTTAAGGGTTATTTATATAGGGACTGCGGGACTATAATCACGAAATTTTTTAGAATTATATATGCTTGGAAAGTCCTGACATTCCTTGCCGAATTTAAGGCTCGGGACTTTTTTCTAATAGCAAAGACTCACCAGTAAAATGAATTCATGATTTTAAATAATAAAAGTTAACAATTTTTTTAGGGGGAGGGGGCAAGATCAAAGCCCGAAATCAGTTTCGTATGTCCAATCTGGACGTCCGCGCAACAATGGGTTAAGATTGACTCCAATGACCACGACTGAAAGCACGATAAGATGCGATCCGTAGCGCTTTGTTAATACCACCTTCACATACACGATTTTTCTTACGAGTCCTTACGAATCACCAACTCGTAGTCAATCGGTTGTATCCGTAAATAACTCGCTTGTATCCGTAAACAACTCGCTTTTATCCGTAAATAACTCGTTATAACTCGCAGGCACCCCTGATTATCCGTAATAGTATCGTCAAATTTTTTGACATGTCAAAAATTTTCTTGCGATTGTCCACGAATAACATTATTCGTAATTAACTCGTAAATAAGTCTTAACAATCGACAAGTATCGTAAACTACTCGCAAGAATCCGTAAATGTCTCGTAAGCAATTTGTTTTACGATTTGTCACGGTGGCTTTACGGATTATTTAAGAGTAATTACGAGCACTTTACGTTTCAAAAAAAGTTATAACGAGCACTTAACGTATAGTTAAAAGTTATTACGACCACTTTAGGTATAGTTACGAGTGTTTTGCGAATACTTACGTATACTTTACGATTTGATGAAGTCTAAAAAAGCAGCAAAAAACGAACAGTTCCTATCATTTTCCATCAAGACGTCAAATAGTTCAGATCTTTTTGGATACAAAATTTACAAGCATGGCTCCAAAGAGGAAGAAACTCAACAACAAAAAGATGACACGGCCATCCACCCAAGAATCTCAGCCACTTGAACCCGTGGTACACGAACATCCACCTTCCCTTGAAACACCGCAGATAGATCTTTACCCCACAGATGATGAAGACAGCGAATATGAAGATGATGCAGTAGCCAGTGACTCCTCAGTCTCCAGAAGTGAGGTTCTACACGATGCTGAAGCGACTACCATGATTAGGTCAGCATCAACTCAGAGAAAGTTCTTATAACCAGAAGAATCGTCTTGGGCCAGCTCATGCAGAAGATGACCATACTGTCCAAAAAGGGTCCTGCGGGACAACCAGGTCCTGCACCAAAACCTTCTTCGTGCAGGATGCCTTCTCCTTGGCCTAGCTGTGTCTAATTCCTGCTGGATATCTTCTTCTTCCCTCTGGGCTAGTGGCAGAAGCAATTGTAGAAATCTTTGATATAACAGCAAATCTGTTTCTCTCATATGCCATGTTCTTTCGCTGATGATGTAAGTTGTCGAATGATGCTCAAACAAATTTGCATATTTTAATTGCAAAAAACAAAATGGCTGTCAAGAGTTATCGTAACTGACTTGCAACTTAACGTAAGATCATGTTTACAGGTCGTAATTTACACCTCAAGGCGTAGATGAATCGCAAAATTCCGTAAATTACTCGTAACAATCCATAAAAAGCTCTTATAATGTCGCAACATGCTCGTATTTATCTGTTGTACCTCGGAACATATCTTACATGTTTACCTTTTATTCCTCGCAATGCCTCGTAATAGCCCGTAAATGGCTCGTTATGGCCCGTAATTACTTGTAATCACTCTTAAATAGGTTGTAAAAGTGGCAAATTCGTAAGGATCCGTAAAAGATACGAAAATTTGTGCGATTCGTAAGGACTCGTTAGAAAAATCGTGTATGTGAAGGTGGTATTATGTATGATACGATGATCGCAAGTAACGATAATGGATATGTTGAACAGTTCAAACATTTCAACTATTAACACGACAGATCTCACGATGCCATAAGATCTGATAGGATCACCAGACCACGATTTGAATCGGGTTGCCAATCGTGATAGACTTCCACTATCACGATTTGCAGCACGATTGAAATCTAGGTCTTAATGTTTCTTAAAGGGAATGTCTAACTATTTTCATGAACAAAAAAGATTTATGAAATATGAAATTCATCTATGTAGCCTATTTACCTGACCAACCTGATTTTTTAAGGATCACTACTAAAACGGAGTGTGCTTATTTTTGGGTTTATTTAGCTTTAATCCGTACATCAACTATAAAAATCTATAAATTCTAATACGTATAAATCTTTTTAGGCGTTCAAAAATTAGCAGCAACTCACAAATAATGAAAGGTACAAATTTCTTTAGATTTTGGTCAATGACTTTCAATAATTTAAGACTGAAGTTGTCTAACCTCAAAGTAGTCAAACATTCCCTTTAAGTTGAGATATATCTGAACAATAATAATCATTAGGTTACAAATATGTGATTCAAAAACTGGCGTCACCAAGTGTAAATCGATTCACTAGACATAGACATACTAGTAATTATGTGTTAATGATATTTATCAATATTGTGATTTTATTTTACAAAATACATGTATACATGAATTGCTTACTTGGGCATACATTATTGTAGAGTTCACTTGTAGAATCCACACAAATTTGCATGTACAATTCCAAAATAACCAAATTTTATAACAAACCGGTGATGATATGTGTTCTATTTAAATATCTATGCATTAAAACCTTGGTTCGCAACCTTTTGAACTCTTCGTACCCCTATTTTTAAAACAATAATTCTGGTAGGCCTACCCCTTTGGCCACCGTAAGTAACAATAAGAGCCAACATGAAAGTCATAGGATATTTGTAGCCACTATTTGTTGGCGATTGACGTATGTATTTATTGTTAAATATAAGATGTATTTATTGTTAAATATAAGATGTTATAATTATGTCAATTATAAGATGAAATAAACTAAAATAAGGTAGATTTAAACTACTTTTTAAAATTGTCTAAGAGGTTTCTCAGGTACCCCTTGTGGTGTTCGTTGGTACCCCCAAGGGAACCGAGGATGTAGCCTATCTTCCTGGCTAACCTGATTTTGTACTGTTCACTCACAAAACGGAGTGTGCTTATTGATAAATACTAAAAACCAGATCAGAATAAGTAGGAGACATTTTTCGGTTTATTTAGCTTTAATCCGTAAATCGGCGACAATTCACAAATAATGTAAAGTACACATTTCTTTAGATTTTGGTCAATAACTCTGTTTCCACTGACATAAAAAGCCAGCTTTCATTAACCGCGTCTCCACTGAGAATTGTGAAGGAAAGCTAGCTCGAATCTCGGTTAAAATAGGCTATTAGAGTCAACTTGTCTACTAAATGGCTCTCCGTCTGAATATTTTAACTGAGATTAGAACCTAGAGACAACAATTATTATTGGTTTATTTCGTCGAAAAAATGGTTGTTATGAAGCTGACCTCATTACATAAAAGAAATTTGCCAGTTTTTAGAGAAAAAACCTCCAGGAAGAAGAATATTTCAACGCAACCAAATTGGCTGCGCGATTTCTAGGTATAATCAAGCTTAGTCTCCTGTCCTTTAAATTCACTAATTGAGGGACAGGATGTTCCGGTGTAGGTTAGAGCTAGCTTTGTTGTCGAACACGTTGTGTTTACACTGAGTTTTACTGGTTCCCGAACGACTTTAGTCTCGATCATAAAGTCACACATTATAGACAGCATGCGATCTACATTGTTTACTCTACTAGTCAACAATAAACAGCGCCCCCTATTGCCGAACGTGAAAAAGCCGACTTTCTTTTTGCGTTTCCACTGAGTAAATGAAAGCTAGCTTTAAATTTTTCCTTTGCAAATGGTTCGCAAACCATCGCAAAGCCCAGTGGGACTGGGGCATGATATAGCAGGAACATGTGAAGGAAAAATGCATAATAATTTATGCCACTGACATACAAAGCCTGCTTTAAGCTAGCTTTTTTGTGTTTCCGCTGACATATAAAGCCTGCTTTAAGCTAGCTTTTTTGTGTTTCCACTGACATATTGCCGAACCGTTACGGAAGGAACTAAAAAATCCAGTATAGAGGGTTCTAAAATTCGCCGCGACGGGGAGAAGACGGGAAAGCGAAGAAAACTTTCCATGCTTTTTTCCCTTTTTTCTAGCTCTTTCCCCTCTTTTCTTGTCCTTTTCCTTTCTCTTTTACTAACTATCTTGTTGGCGAAAGGAAGTCGAAGTTGTTTTATCGTGAGCGAGAAGTCAGTCAGTAGATATAATATCTATGGCCGTAGTCGGTTTCCATAAGAAAACCTTTATTAGTCCAGCGGCATAGTGGAACAATATTTCATTTTATGATGCAAGCGGTAATGGGTGCCTTTGGCCAATACTCTTTCAAGATTTGATTTAGTAAGTTGCTAAAAAGGCACATTCAATACACTAACCATTTTATTGTGAACACTTTATACATTCAACATAATCATGACGAGTTTAGTATGATTATGACAACTCGAAATACTTGCGAAAGGTTCTAATTTAGTTAACAAATTTGCTGTTGTCTTGAGTTTGGATGAGGCTGTGAAAAATAAGATTTGGCATTTGGTGGTCAATGAAGAAATGTTCGAAAGAGTTTGAGATTAATGACCAGAACATTATGAGAACCCATGTTCAATTATTAAAGGCAAGGTCTGGGCCATATGCAATTACCCGCTTGGCAAGATGTCATCTTATGTTCAGCCAATGCTGCTCTAGTAGGGGTGTATCATCAAACGAAAGTAGCTATATGACTAATTTATTATATACGGAAACAACGTACCTCTAAAAACTCTGAATATCCTGATCATCTAGATCTTAGATATCTATTAAACCAAACTTTTAGACGACATTGAACCCATCAGGCCAGAAATCCCAACCTTACCATAAATACTTCTTTCTGTTTCCCTTAAAGCCTGAAACATTATCAACAGATAAAAAGTGTTAAAAAAAGAAATAACTTTTCCAGAGTGATGCCAACATAACAACATAACCCGACCAGATTCATACTTAAGTTTTCAGCCAGTCAGTTAATGTAAACAAGGTTATTCAGGTTATTGGGGTGTAGGTTGTTTCCGTCAATGATAGATCTAGTCCTGTATCTAGTGTTGATGAGGTCATATTTCATGTTTGCTCAGAAACAACGTTCATTTGATAGTATTCCCACTACTTGAACATCATTGGTTGAACATGGTAGGAGGTCATTTGGGCCCAGACATTGACTTGCACATTATAACCTAGGTTCTCAAAATGATTTAACCATTAACCTCAAACCTCCGAACATGGCCCCCCATTTTTTTGCTGTTCTTTTTTCATCAAAATATTTTTGCCATTTTTATAAAATTTTTTATAATTTTCGAAATCTGAAAATCGAGTGGCCGAAATCCGAGGAGTTTTTGTGGTGAGGGTTTGAGGTGGATTTTGAAAATTTTCAACCAAGGCCCCCGACACTTTCAGAAACGCTCCGCTGTCCCTGCGTTGTATATTAAATGTTCACAATGGCATTTGTATGTGTAATGGATGTTATTTGCTTTTCAGCAATTAATAGATCTAATTTAGAAAGAGTATTGGCCAAAGCAACCTATATCTTTCCAAGCATCGAGCCAATTCCGCGCCTTCGTTTTTAGCTTTAAATGGGCGAAAAAACAGTCTCGCATAGCTACGAGGTGACGAATGCAATTTTCAGTAATGATAAATCGAAGGAATTTTTTGGTCACCTCCTTCAAGCACAAAAACTTGTGAAGAGTGTCGTTTTCAAAAACACTCTTCTTGTTCTCAATTCAAATAAATTGTCCTAAATACACTGTCCAATCTAGGCAAAGATTTTTGTCGACAACAGAACTTTCAGGCAGGGCGTTAGGGAATTGAAACGAAAATGGCCTCTTGTAGTCAAATACTGATGCCTATAGTGTTTTGATGTTTAAACTGGTGTTTAAAGACATGTACAGACTTTTAATACATTATCATTAAAATACAGTAAATCCGCCATCTTCAAAAATTTCCGCCATATTGAAAATTTTAGGTGGCTAATGTGCTTTTTATACGCCCTCATCTCTCTATGAGGACGTATATCGTCCGTTCGTCAACATTTGTTCGTAAACGCTCTAAAAACTAGAGTTTTTGATGGAATCAAATGAAATTTGGTATGTGTATACCTAGGAGGTATAGATTGACTGGAGAGGGCATGACGTCGTTTGCTCTTCAGGTCAAAGTGACGCCACTCGACCAGCGCGGCCGCCATATTGGTAGACCCAAAAAGGCTATGCTTGAGGCATTGGCAACGACCTTATCAATTGAAAAAATTGAAGATAAAGAAACATGAAAATGTTTGCAGTCACTGTAATTATTTAAAGATCATGCAAATACATGTTTCTGACACTTTTAAATATAATGTACTTTTTTAACACACATAATTAATAAAATTATCATACTCATGCATTTACATAGAATACTCCAGATTTACACTTCAACGCATTTTAAAATTTTACATTTAAACATTTCTAAGGCTCTAGTTATAGCTTGTTACTTTCCACTTATTGTAATCACTAATTGTAAAAATATTTTAATTATAAAAGTTGATCACTTTTAAACCTAAATAGCGTATGAATAGCCTATGATAACAAACTGTCTTTTACTAACTAACTATATACATACATATAACTATGTAATTAATCATTTATCCGTATTTGATGGTTTTATTGTCCAGAAAAGATGACCAGTTTATTTAAAGTCTAACGACTTTTCGTTTAACTTTCTCTCGAAGCCTGGCAGTAAACTGTCTACCCTCATAGTGATAACGAACTTGCAGATATTTCTCTACTACAGACTTAATAAGAAGAACCAAGTGATTATTATAACCTTCATTTTCTAGCATATGCTTATTGAGATTAGAAAAAATATTTCTGTTAATACAATGTTTAAGAACAGAATGCACTAATTTGTGACATTGTACATTAGACAAACTTGTACATGCACAACTTGACCCGACATATTGCCTAAAAAATTTCTCACAAGTTTTGCAAATATCAAGGACATCATTAGACGGAATTGTCAGCGAAGATTTAGATTTGAGTTTAATCAACGAATTATCTGGTGAACATGACATAAAATCAGTCAATGCATTTACACAGGTTTCACAATGAATTGATTTCTTTAATTTGAATGCAACAAAACCGGCAACATAAGCTACTATTTTCCGAGAACAGCTAGACAAAACATTTCTATTTGGGGTATAAGTCTTCATCTTGTGCTGTACCTTCATCCAACATTCTGTTTTTAGTAACAGACAAATTAAGAATTTCAACTGACGGTACTACCGTATCAACATTTTTACTTATAATACGACTTGTAGTAGTTAAGATAGGAATGCATTCTAGAGCTAACCAAATTTCCCGAAGCAACATCTCGTATACTAGTATCATTATGGGTCAATATTTTCTTATATGCACTTTTAAATTGCCTAACGGTGGGATTATTGTTACAGCCACCCATACTCCCGACTTTTCCGAAAAAAAAGTTCAATATGATCCTGGCTGAACTTGTAAGTCAACAAAAAGTTTAAACCATATTTGTCTGACAGAATTAATTCCTAGAACAAGGATTTAATACTCTGAATACACAAGAGAAATTCCAGAAAACCTGTCTTACGATTACTATCTGTAATTGACGCACCATTTTTCGATTGACGCAATGATAAAATATACGATTGCGCACTGGACAGAAAATTTAAAACATTCAGAAAGTTATCTTTTTTCAATGGGGTCTCGAAACCAAATGCTTTTAAATTCCTAGAATTAAGAACATCAAAAAGTTTATCAAACATCATTCTAATAAAAGTAATAGTTTCCTCGCAACCTGCGAATTCTGGAAACTTTTCCATTAAACAAAAGTCTAAAGAAGTTGCCACGGAATCGCTCAAAGTCTGAGCAGCTATTTTGACGTTCATTGCAGTGCGTTCGATTCTTCGAACGCACTGCATTGTTTTGCAAATGACTTTTTTTTTTTTGTCTACTTCTGGTCACGCAAATTCGGTATGAAGGGAACATACCACACAATATCTCAGATTATTTCCCACTCAATCTAACTGCACGGTGTTACGCGAATGTAAAATGGCGCTTTTTTGGTTAACCGGAAATGACGTAGGACAGAAAAACCCATTTTAAGTTTTTTACCATTTTCACCATTGTTTATCAACTGATTTTTATCAGACTTTCTTTGTTAAATTCTCTAATCGATTGTTCACAAGATAGGTGTTTAAAAACATCCACTTTGAAAACTTTGTCGCTGACTTTTGGAGCACCTTTTTTGACCATTTTTTCAACTTTTTCAATTTTATTTTGATCGATCTGAAAACTCGCATATGCATAGACCTTTTGATTGCAAACAATAAGCAATTTTAAAAATTCAGATAACACTTCCGGTTTTGACGTCATTCGCTCTCAAAGTTGAAATTTCAACTTCCGGAATTTTGAAGATATTCGAAAAATTCTTTTTGCAGTATGTTTGTTATGTAGACACAAAAGTATACAAATCATAAAATTTGACTCGGATGTAACGGATCAGTCGCC
Organism: Lottia scabra; assembly: GCA_029955415.1. NCBI lineage: Eukaryota > Metazoa > Mollusca > Gastropoda > Lottiidae > Lottia > Lottia scabra. Next base: position 22,803,020 of record JARJEI010000003.1, on the reverse strand, counting down.
ATCTTGAAATGGTATATTTTTATAAAACGCAAAATGGGGCCTCAGGTTGTTATGGAATTTGCATAATTTTTAAGTCTATGTAATCAACAGTCGACTGCGACCAAAACATGGGAAGCCGATTTTTGAATTTCATTTCTGAATTTTTCTAATTTCCGGTAGAAATAAATCAGTAATTCTCGAAACTTTCAAGGCCTGTATTTTGTGACCTTGACCTTTTGTGACTTAGTGACCTGTATAAAAGTTATTGCCCTAGATAAGATGTATCCAATGACATATTTTTTTCAGATACCCAATGGTTACTTCCGGTTTTATAGCCGTTTGAAAATTGCAATTTTTAACTTTAAACAGCTCTACCACGTGACCTAATTTACATATGTCTTGTTTTTTTTTTCACCGTCGTGCTATGCTCTGTCTGCTCTTTCCAATGATATACAATACAACACATTTGCACCAAAATTCCGCCTTTTAAAGTTTGGAAAATTTGTGCCAATTTCCATTGAAACTGTGCGTGTTTTTTTCAAATTTTATTTCGATCGTTCTGTAAACTTACAGGTAGATAGACATTTTGATGGCGAACAAAAATATGTTTTCAAAATTTTTATATCATTTCCGGTTTTGACGTCATTGTCTCTCAAAGTTGAAATTTCAACTTCCGGAATTTTGAAGATATTCCAAAAATTCTTTTTGCAGTATGTTTGTAGACACAAAAGTATACAAATTATAAAATTTGACCCGGATGTAATAGATCAGTCGTCATCTTGAAATGGTATATTTTTATAAAAGGCAAAATGGGGCCTCATGGTGTTACAGAATTTACATAGTTTAGATGTCGATGGAATCTACAGTCGATTGCTACCAAAACATGAGATGCCGATTTTTTAATTTCAATTCTGATTCATTTTAATTTCCGGTTAAAATAAATCAGTAATTGTCAAAATTTTAAAGGCTTATATCTCGTGACCTTGACCTTCGGTGACCATGTGACCTGAAAAAAGTCATTGGCATTCATGTTACCTATGCACGGATACTTTCATTTAGGTTTCCCGATGTTTACTTCCGGTTTTATATGCATTTGAAAATTGCAGTTTTTAACTTTAAAGAGCTCTGATACGTGACCTAATTCATGTACGTCACAAATTCTTTCACAATCTAATTATGCTAAATCTACTTTTCAATTATATACAACACAATATTTTTAAATGAAAATAGTGCCTTTTGAATTTTGAAAATTAGTTATTCTATCTGCTGGTAAAATACTAAATTCAAATTTCAGTTGAAGGGAGAGTACTACATTTTGACATAAAGCTGCGTTTGGGCGATCGTCCTCTCCCATTAACTTGCGTTTGGGCGATACCTTATCATTAATGTACTATTTTTTTACATTGTAACGTTTAAAAGAAACATTAAGATATATTTTCTTTGAATGAATTATGTATTGATAAAATTCGATCTGTATTTCAAACTATGAAGTATGAATACTGTGCAGTCCGTTTCTAAATTGAGATTTGGCTCTTTCATGTGTCCTTTCTTGCACTTTAGAACTTATTTACAAATCTTAGAAATTTTGTGATATGTGTTTTCCACTGATGTATATCAAACTGTGATTACGCTCTTTTTTTAATCAGATGACTTTTCACTACCGAACATGAAATGTTTATTTCACTTTTGACTACCGTGTGTGAACTGGTTATTCTACTTTTCACTACCGAATTCAAAATTGTGCGTTTTGAAATTTTGTACCTTCTGCATTTTAATGTAAAACAAGCTTTCTTCTGTAAACCTGACATCATGGATTGAAAGATGTCACTTTTCACCAATGGACGAAACCGGATGCGCGCTGCATGGTACCATTCATGGTTCTAGTTTTCTTTTTAAACCAAGCAATATGACTAGCTTTCAATTTGTTCCCTAGGTGAAGTCCTTCTCCCTCTTGAAGCTTATGCAAACTTACAAAATAATCCTATTTAATGATATTATCATTTGAAAATATAGACCCTTTATCGGCAAGTGTGTTACGAACTCACTTTAACATATGACAGGGATCCCCAAAAAAACGTGAACTTTTGATTCATTTACTGAGTGTATAAAATAAGATTGTATATGTCTCGGATCGTTCCAGTTTACACCTAATGAACGTAACATAGATAAATTGGCCGAGCGCCATCATGTGTCAAAGAAACAATTAAAACACCTGCCGAATAAAGACGTGTAATACAATCATTAACTATGTTTTACGGGCGTCGTCCACTAATGCCTACATACACTTTTGCCTACAGTGACTATTGCCTACAATAAAATAAAGGAGTGTGGAATAATACCTACACAGTTAAAACAACATACCCATGCTAGGAATAAACTCTTCCATATTAATGCATGTCCTTCATATTTGAATATATCATTTCTCACAAAAATATCATTAATTGACTGAAGCCAAATATCATTAATTAACTGGATAATGTCAGGTTATTGTTGAATTTCCTTCCCAGTTCTCACAAAAATATCATTAATTGACTAAAGCCAAATCTAATTAAGTAACTGGATAGTGTCAAGTTATTGTTGAATGTCCTTCCTAGCAGCAACGTTGGTCCCAGAAGCAACAACCACCTTGAAGGCTGGCATGCTCACCTGAACAAGACTGTTCAGAGAGCTCATCCAAACATCTACAGCCTTGTGAGGGTTCTTCAAAAAGATGAAAAAGGCAGAAAGAAACAAGATTGCGCAGCTTTTACATGGTGCACGTCCTCCACCCCGCGCTTCACCACTTAGACCATTAATTAAAAAATACCCGACCGGCAATTTCCAAGAAGATTTCAAATCAACAACCATAAAAACTAAAGCCTCTTTTGCCACTGGTATAGAATCGTCATCCAACTCTGTTCCCATATCAATATATCCATGATACTTCTGTCCGTCGAACTCCACATGCTGACGTAAGGCAACTTCGTCCATCATTAGGGAACAAGTCATCTTCTCACCTTGGGCTTCACTGCGATTTCTAAGTGATTCGAAGGCAGAGTGGCTTTCTTCTAGTTTCCGCTTCAGTGAAATTTTCTCTGGGGTAATGACTGTTGATGTTGAAGAGACTGCAGCAGGTGGACTAGGTGGATTATGAATAAAATGAAGATTTGAAAATGAATAAAATGAAGTTGGAGGTCGGTCGGAGGGTTTACTCTCGTCGTACTAAATAATCTAAAATTCAAGATAGCGACAATGTAGAATTAATTGTGATTAAAAATATAAAACAACCAATATGCTTGATAACCGTTCTATATTTGAATATAATATATATGATTTCATTTATAACTAGAACCGTGATAACGGTACTGAGCAGTGCGCAATTTAAACATCCTTGAACGGTTGCATTTTAGTCCTGCATATAAATTAGGTCATGTGACAGAGCTGTTTATAGTTAAAAATCTCAATTTTCAATCGGCTATTAAACCGGAAGTAAACATCGGAAAACACAAAGTAAAACATCATTTGATAGATTTTATCGAGGTCAATAGCTTTGGTTCAGATCAAAAGGTCATCAAACGTCAAAGTCACGAGTTTTGAGCTTTGAAAGTGTTTGCTATTGCTGAATTTCTTTAACCGGAAATAGACAAAACTTTTAATCGAAATTAGGAAATCGGCTGTCACCATTTTGTTAGTAATATATTGAAGATGACGATGACATAGACATCAACATTATGTAAATTGGATGATATCCTGATCACATATATCGATTTAAAGAAAAGTTGGTCATTTCAAGATGGTGGTCTACTAGTTACTTCCGGGTCCAATTTTATCCTTTTTTTCTATGAATGTTATGTCATTTTATATCTTCTAAAGAATGTGTCGACTCTCTTTAAAAATCCACAATATAGGAACCAAGTGTTTTTTCGCGCCGAAAAAGCCACGCAGTTATTTTAGAACAATGAACAAAATTTCCAAATTAAAAAAAAAGCAAAATGATTAAAATATCTACTATTATATATCAAGAGGAAATAAAGCATAATTAGAAAAGACGATTTTTTTTGTGACGTACGTTAATTAGGTTCAAAATGACAATTTTCAAATGGCTATAAAACAAGAAGTAAATATTGGACAACAAAAATGAATTCACCATTGGATAGATCTCATTTCGGGCAATAACTTTTGTTCGGATCATAAGGTCAACAAATGGCAAGGTCACAAGACGTTACGAGCTTTAAAAGTGTTACAATAATTGCTGAATATCTTATACCGGAAATAGACAAACACCATAGTCGAAATTAGCAATTCAGCTGCCCTCATTTTGTTGGCAATAGATTGAAAATGCCATAAACATCAAAATTATATAAATCGGATGTCGATTTAAAGAAAACATGTTAATTTCAAGATGGTGGCCAACGTGTTACTTCCGGTTACGATTTTGTCATATTTTTTGCTTTGTTAGTCATGTTCTTTCATATCTTAAGAAGCAATTGTTACCTATCTTATGAAATCCGTAATTCAGATAACACGTGTTTTTTTCCCGCCAAAAAAACACGCAGAGTTACTATAGAACAAAGAACAAAATTCCAAATAGCAATTTTGATCAAAATAGCTTGTGTTATATATCACTGGAAAGAGGAGATAAAGCGTAATAAGAAAAGAAGATATTTTGTGACGTGAAGTCACGTGACAGAGCTGTTCAAAGTTCAAACTAACAATTTTTAAATGGCTATAAAACCGGAAGTAAATATTGGACAACAAAAATGAATACACCTTTGGGTAGATTTCATCATGGGCAATAACTTTTGTTCAGGTCATAAGGTCACCCAAATCCAAGGTAACGTGTAATGAGCTTTGAAAATTTTGGCCATTTCTGAATATTTTTTACCGGAAATAGGCAAACATCATAATCGAAATTAGCAAATTGGCTGTCATCATTTTGTTGGTCATAGATTGAAAATGCCCTAGACATCAATATTATACAAATCAGATGATACCCTGTTCACTTCTCTCGATTTAAAGAAAACATGTTCATTTCAAGATGGTGGCCAGCGTGTTACTTCCGGTTACGATTTTATCATATTTTTTTTTTGTTAGTCATGTTCTTCCATATCTTAAGAAGAAATTGTTACCTATCTTATGAAATCCGTAATTCAGATAACACGTGTTTTTTTCCCGCCAAAAAAACACGCAGAGTGACTACAGAACAAAAAACAAAATTCCAAAAATCAATTTTGATCAAAATATCTAGTGTTATACATTTTTCACATTTCAACTTCCGGAATTTTGAAGATATTCGAAAAATTCTTTTTGCAGTATGTTTGTTATGTAGACACAAAAGTATACAAATCATAAAATTTGACTCGGATGTAACGGATCAGTCGCCATCTTGAAATGGTATATTTTTATAAAACGCAAAATGGGGCCTCAGGGTGTTATGGAATTTGCATAATTTTTAAGTCTATGTAATCAACAGTCGACTGCGACCAAAACATGGGAAGCCGATTTTTGAATTTCATTTCTGAATTTTTCTAATTTCCGGTAGAACTAAATCAGTAATTCTCGAAACTTTCAAGGCCTGTATTTTGTGACCTTGACCTTTTGTGACTTAGTGACCTGTATAAAAGTTATTGCCCTAGATAAGATGTATCCAATGACATATTTTTTTCAGATACCCAATGGTCACTTCCGGTTTTATAGCCGTTTGAAAATTGCAATTTTTAACTTTAAACAGCTCTACCACGTGACCTAATTTACATATGTCTTGGTTTTTTTTCACCGTCGTGCTATGCTCTGTCTGCTCTTTCCAATGATATACAATACAACACATTTGCACCAAAATTCCGCCTTTTAAAGTTTGGAAAATTTGTGCCAATTTCCATTGAAACTGTGCGTGTTTTTTTCAAATTTTATTTCGATCGTTCTGTAAACTTACAGGTAGATAGACATTTTGATGGCGAACAAAAATATGTTTTCAAAATTTTTATATCATTTCCGGTTTTGACGTCATTGTCTCTCAAAGTTGAAATTTCAACTTCCGGAATTTTGAAGATATTCCAAAAATTCTTTTTGCAGTATGTTTGTAATGTAGACACAAAAGTATACAAATTATAAAATTTGACCCGGATGTAATAGATCAGTCGTCATCTTGAAATGGTATATTTTTATAAAAGGCAAAATGGGGCCTCATGGTGTTACAGAATTTACATAGTTTAGATGTCGATGGAATCTACAGTCGATTGCAACCAAAACATGAGATGCCGATTTTTTAATTTCAATTCTGATTCATTTTAATTTCCGGTTAAAATAAATCAGTAATTGTCAAAATTTTAAAGGCTTATATCTCGTGACCTTGACCTTCGGTGACCATGTGACCTGAAAAAAGTCATTGGCATTCATGTTACCTATGCACGGATACTTTCATTTAGGTTTCCCGATGTTTACTTCCGGTTTTATATGCATTTGAAAATTGCAGTTTTTAACTTTAAAGAGCTCTGATACGTGACCTAATTCATGTACGTCACAAATTCTTTCACAATCTAATTATGCTAAATCTACTTTTCAATTATATACAACACAATATTTTTAAATGAAAATAGTGCCTTTTGAATTTTGAAAATTAGTTATTCTATCTGCTGGTAAAATACTAAATTCAAATTTCAGTTGAAGGGAGAGTACTACATTTTGACATAAAGCTGCGTTTGGGCGATCGTCCTCTCCCATTAACTTGCGTTTGGGCGATACCTTATCATTAATGTACTATTTTTTTTACATTGTAACTGTTTAAAAGAAACATTAAGATATATTTTCTTTGAATGAATTATGTATTGATAAAATTCGATCTGTATTTCAAACTATGAAGTATGAATACTGTGCAGTCCGTTTCTAAATTGAGATTTGGCTCTTTCATGTGTCCTTTCTTGCACTTTAGAACTTATTTACAAATCTTAGAAATTTTGTGATATGTGTTTTCCACTGATGTATATCAAACTGTGATTACGCTCTTTTTTTAATCAGATGACTTTTCACTACCGAACATGAAATGTTTATTTCACTTTTGACTACCGTGTGTGAACTGGTTATTCTACTTTTCACTACCGAATTCAAAATTGTGCGTTTTGAAATTTTGTACCTTCTGCATTTTAATGTAAAACAAGCTTTCTTCTGTAAACCTGACATCATGGATTGAAAGATGTCACTTTTCACCAATGGACGAAACCGGATGCGCGCTGCATGGTACCATTCATGGTTCTAGTTTTCTTTTTAAACCAAGCAATATGACTAGCTTTCAATTTGTTCCCTAGGTGAAGTCCTTCTCCCTCTTGAAGCTTATGCAAACTTACAAAATAATCCTATTTAATGATATTATCATTTGAAAATATAGACCCTTTATCGGCAAGTGTGTTACGAACTCACTTTAACATATGACAGGGATCCCCAAAAAAACGTGAACTTTTGATTCATTTACTGAGTGTATAAAATAAGATTGTATATGTCTCGGATCGTTCCAGTTTACACCTAATGAACGTAACATAGATAAATTGGCCGAGCGCCATCATGTGTCAAAGAAACAATTAAAACACCTGCCGAATAAAGACGTGTAATACAATCATTAACTATGTTTTACGGGCGTCGTCCACTAATGCCTACATACACTTTTGCCTACAGTGACTATTGCCTACAATAAAATAAAGGAGTGTGGAATAATACCTACACAGTTAAAACAACATACCCATGCTAGGAATAAACTCTTCCATATTAATGCATGTCCTTCATATTTGAATATATCATTTCTCACAAAAATATCATTAATTGACTGAAGCCAAATATCATTAATTAACTGGATAATGTCAGGTTATTGTTGAATTTCCTTCCCAGTTCTCACAAAAATATCATTAATTGACTAAAGCCAAATCTAATTAAGTAACTGGATAGTGTCAAGTTATTGTTGAATGTCCTTCCTAGCAGCAACGTTGGTCCCAGAAGCAACAACCACCTTGAAGGCTGGCATGCTCACCTGAACAAGACTGTTCAGAGAGCTCATCCAAACATCTACAGCCTTGTGAGGGTTCTTCAAAAAGATGGAAAAGGCAGAAAGAAACAAGATTGCGCAGCTTTTACATGGTGCACGTCCTCCACCCCGCGCTTCACCACTTAGACCATTAATTAAAAAATACCCGACCGGCAATTTCCAAGAAGATTTCAAATCAACAACCATAAAAACTAAAGCCTCTTTTGCCACTGGTATAGAATCGTCATCCAACTCTGTTCCCATATCAATATATCCATGATACTTCTGTCCGTCGAACTCCACATGCTGACGTAAGGCAACTTCGTCCATCATTAGGGAACAAGTCATCTTCTCACCTTGGGCTTCACTGCGATTTCTAAGTGATTCGAAGGCAGAGTGGCTTTCTTCTAGTTTCCGCTTCAGTGAAATTTTCTCTGGGGTAATGACTGTTGATGTTGAAGAGACTGCAGCAGGTGGACTAGGTGGATTATGAATAAAATGAAGATTTGAAAATGAATAAAATGAAGTTGGAGGTCGGTCGGAGGGTTTACTCTCGTCGTACTAAATAATCTAAAATTCAAGATAGCGACAATGTAGAATTAATTGTGATTAAAAATATAAAACAACCAATATGCTTGATAACCGTTCTATATTTGAATATAATATATATGATTTCATTTATAACTAGAACCGTGATAACGGTACTGAGCAGTGCGCAATTTAAACATCCTTGAACGGTTGCATTTTAGTCCTGCATATAAATTAGGTCATGTGACAGAGCTGTTTATAGTTAAAAATCTCAATTTTCAATCGGCTATTAAACCGGAAGTAAACATCGGAAAACACAAAGTAAAACATCATTTGATAGATTTTATCGAGGTCAATAGCTTTGGTTCAGATCAAAAGGTCATCAAACGTCAAAGTCACGAGTTTTGAGCTTTGAAAGTGTTTGCTATTGCTGAATTTCTTTAACCGGAAATAGACAAAACTTTTAATCGAAATTAGGAAATCGGCTGTCACCATTTTGTTAGTAATATATTGAAGATGACGATGACATAGACATCAACATTATGTAAATTGGATGATATCCTGATCACATATATCGATTTAAAGAAAAGTTGGTCATTTCAAGATGGTGGTCTACTAGTTGCTTCCGGGTCCAATTTTATCCTTTTTTTCTATGAATGTTATGTCATTTTATATCTTCTAAAGAATGTGTCGACTCTCTTTAAAAATCCACAATATAGGAACCAAGTGTTTTTTCGCGCCAAAAAAGCCACGCAGTTATTTTAGAACAATGAACAAAATTTCCAAATTAAAAAAAAAGCAAAATGATTAAAATATCTACTATTATATATCAAGAGGAAATAAAGCATAATTAGAAAAGACGATTTTTTTTGTGACGTACGTTAATTAGGTTCAAAATGACAATTTTCAAATGGCTATAAAACAAGAAGTAAATATTGGACAACAAAAATGAATTCACCATTGGATAGATCTCATTTCGGGCAATAACTTTTGTTCGGATCATAAGGTCAACAAATGGCAAGGTCACAAGACGTTACGAGCTTTAAAAGTGTTACAATAATTGCTGAATATCTTATACCGGAAATAGACAAACACCATAGTCGAAATTAGCAATTCAGCTGCCCTCATTTTGTTGGCAATAGATTGAAAATGCCATAAACATCAAAATTATATAAATCGGATGTCGATTTAAAGAAAACATGTTAATTTCAAGATGGTGGCCAACGTGTTACTTCCGGTTACGATTTTGTCATATTTTTTGCTTTGTTAGTCATGTTCTTTCATATCTTAAGAAGCAATTGTTACCTATCTTATGAAATCCGTAATTCAGATAACACGTGTTTTTTTCCCGCCAAAAAAACACGCAGAGTTACTATAGAACAAAGAACAAAATTCCAAATAGCAATTTTGATCAAAATAGCTTGTGTTATATATCACTGGAAAGAGGAGATAAAGCGTAATAAGAAAAGAAGATATTTTGTGACGTGAAGTCACGTGACAGAGCTGTTCAAAGTTCAAACTAACAATTTTTAAATGGCTATAAAACCGGAAGTAAATATTGGACAACAAAAATGAATACACCTTTGGGTAGATTTCATCATGGGCAATAACTTTTGTTCAGGTCATAAGGTCACCCAAATCCAAGGTAACGTGTAATGGGCTTTGAAAATTTTGGCCATTTCTGAATATTTTTTACCGGAAATAGGCAAACATCATAATCGAAATTAGCAAATTGGCTGTCATCATTTTGTTGGTCATAGATTGAAAATGCCCTAGACATCAATATTATACAAATCAGATGATACCCTGTTCACTTCTCTCGATTTAAAGAAAACATGTTCATTTCAAGATGGTGGCCAGCGTGTTACTTCCGGTTACGATTTTATCATATTTTTTTTTTGTTAGTCATGTTCTTCCATATCTTAAGAAGAAATTGTTACCTATCTTATGAAATCCGTAATTCAGATAACACGTGTTTTTTTCCCGCCAAAAAAAACACGCAGAGTGACTACAGAACAAAAAACAAAATTCCAAAAATCAATTTTGATCAAAATATCTAGTGTTATACATTTTTCACATTTCAACTTCCGGAATTTTGAAGATATTCGAAAAATTCTTTTTGCAGTATGTTTGTTATGTAGACACAAAAGTATACAAATCATAAAATTTGACTCGGATGTAACGGATCAGTCGCCATCTTGAAATGGTATATTTTTATAAAACGCAAAATGGGGCCTCAGGGTGTTATGGAATTTGCATAATTTTTAAGTCTATGTAATCAACAGTCGACTGCGACCAAAACATGGGAAGCCGATTTTTGAATTTCATTTCTGAATTTTTCTAATTTCCGGTAGAACTAAATCAGTAATTCTCGAAACTTTCAAGGCCTGTATTTTGTGACCTTGACCTTTTGTGACTTAGTGACCTGTATAAAAGTTATTGCCCTAGATAAGATGTATCCAATGACATATTTTTTTCAGATACCCAATGGTCACTTCCGGTTTTATAGCCGTTTGAAAATTGCAATTTTTAACTTTAAACAGCTCTACCACGTGACCTAATTTACATATGTCTTGTTTTTTTTTCACCGTCGTGCTATGCTCTGTCTGCTCTTTCCAATGATATACAATACAACACATTTGCACCAAAATTCCGCCTTTTAAAGTTTGGAAAATTTGTGCCAATTTCCATTGAAACTGTGCGTGTTTTTTTCAAATTTTATTTCGATCGTTCTGTAAACTTACAGGTAGATAGACATTTTGATGGCGAACAAAAATATGTTTTCAAAATTTTTATATCATTTCCGGTTTTGACGTCATTGTCTCTCAAAGTTGAAATTTCAACTTCCGGAATTTTGAAGATATTCCAAAAATTCTTTTTGCAGTATGTTTGTAATGTAGACACAAAAGTATACAAATTATAAAATTTGACCCGGATGTAATAGATCAGTCGTCATCTTGAAATGGTATATTTTTATAAAAGGCAAAATGGGGCCTCATGGTGTTACAGAATTTACATAGTTTAGATGTCGATGGAATCTACAGTCGATTGCTACCAAAACATGAGATGCCGATTTTTTAATTTCAATTCTGATTCATTTTAATTTCCGGTTAAAATAAATCAGTAATTGTCAAAATTTTAAAGGCTTATATCTCGTGACCTTGACCTTCGGTGACCATGTGACCTGAAAAAAGTCATTGGCATTCATGTTACCTATGCACGGATACTTTCATTTAGGTTTCCCGATGTTTACTTCCGGTTTTATATGCATTTGAAAATTGCAGTTTTTAACTTTAAAGAGCTCTGATACGTGACCTAATTCATGTACGTCACAAATTCTTTCACAATCTAATTATGCTAAATCTACTTTTCAATTATATACAACACAATATTTTTAAATGAAAATAGTGCCTTTTGAATTTTGAAAATTAGTTATTCTATCTGCTGGTAAAATACTAAATTCAAATTTCAGTTGAAGGGAGAGTACTACATTTTGACATAAAGCTGCGTTTGGGCGATCGTCCTCTCCCATTAACTTGCGTTTGGAAGATACCTTATCATTAATGTACTATTTTTTTTACATTGTAACTGTTTAAAAGAAACATTAAGATATATTTTCTTTGAATGAATTATGTATTGATAAAATTCGATCTGTATTTCAAACTATGAAGTATGAATACTGTGCAGTCCGTTTCTAAATTGAGATTTGGCTCTTTCATGTGTCCTTTCTTGCACTTTAGAACTTATTTACAAATCTTAGAAATTTTGTGATATGTGTTTTCCACTGATGTATATCAAACTGTGATTACGCTCTTTTTTTAATCAGATGACTTTTCACTACCGAACATGAAATGTTTATTTCACTTTTGACTACCGTGTGTGAACTGGTTATTCTACTTTTCACTACCGAATTCAAAATTGTGCGTTTTGAAATTTTGTACCTTCTGCATTTTAATGTAAAACAAGCTTTCTTCTGTAAACCTGACATCATGGATTGAAAGATGTCACTTTTCACCAATGGACGAAACCGGATGCGCGCTGCATGGTACCATTCATGGTTCTAGTTTTCTTTTTAAACCAAGCAATATGACTAGCTTTCAATTTGTTCCCTAGGTGAAGTCCTTCTCCCTCTTGAAGCTTATGCAAACTTACAAAATAATCCTATTTAATGATATTATCATTTGAAAATATAGACCCTTTATCGGCAAGTGTGTTACGAACTCACTTTAACATATGACAGGGATCCCCAAAAAAACGTGAACTTTTGATTCATTTACTGAGTGTATAAAATAAGATTGTATATGTCTCGGATCGTTCCAGTTTACACCTAATGAACGTAACATAGATAAATTGGCCGAGCGCCATCATGTGTCAAAGAAACAATTAAAACACCTGCCGAATAAAGACGTGTAATACAATCATTAACTATGTTTTACGGGCGTCGTCCACTAATGCCTACATACACTTTTGCCTACAGTGACTATTGCCTACAATAAAATAAAGGAGTGTGGAATAATACCTACACAGTTAAAACAACATACCCATGCTAGGAATAAACTCTTCCATATTAATGCATGTCCTTCATATTTAAATATATCATTTCTCACAAAAATATCATTAATTGACTGAAGCCAAATATCATTAATTAACTGGATAATGTCAGGTTATTGTTGAATTTCCTTCCCAGTTCTCACAAAAATATCATTAATTGACTAAAGCCAAATCTAATTAAGTAACTGGATAGTGTCAAGTTATTGTTGAATGTCCTTCCTAGCAGCAACGTTGGTCCCAGAAGCAACAACCACCTTGAAGGCTGGCATGCTCACCTGAACAAGACTGTTCAGAGAGCTCATCCAAACATCTACAGCCTTGTGAGGGTTCTTCAAAAAGATGGAAAAGGCAGAAAGAAACAAGATTGCGCAGCTTTTACATGGTGCACGTCCTCCACCCCGCGCTTCACCACTTAGACCATTAATTAAAAAATACCCGACCGGCAATTTCCAAGAAGATTTCAAATCAACAACCATAAAAACTAAAGCCTCTTTTGCCACTGGTATAGAATCGTCATCCAACTCTGTTCCCATATCAATATATCCATGATACTTCTGTCCGTCGAACTCCACATGCTGACGTAAGGCAACTTCGTCCATCATTAGGGAACAAGTCATCTTCTCACCTTGGGCTTCACTGCGATTTCTAAGTGATTCGAAGGCAGAGTGGCTTTCTTCTAGTTTCCGCTTCAGTGAAATTTTCTCTGGGGTAATGACTGTTGATGTTGAAGAGACTGCAGCAGGTGGACTAGGTGGATTATGAATAAAATGAAGATTTGAAAATGAATAAAATGAAGTTGGAGGTCGGTCGGAGGGTTTACTCTCGTCGTACTAAATAATCTAAAATTCAAGATAGCGACAATGTAGAATTAATTGTGATTAAAAATATAAAACAACCAATATGCTTGATAACCGTTCTATATTTGAATATAATATATATGATTTCATTTATAACTAGAACCGTGATAACGGTACTGAGCAGTGCGCAATTTAAACATCCTTGAACGGTTGCATTTTAGTCCTGCATATAAATTAGGTCATGTGACAGAGCTGTTTATAGTTAAAAATCTCAATTTTCAATCGGCTATTAAACCGGAAGTAAACATCGGAAAACACAAAGTAAAACATCATTTGATAGATTTTATCGAGGTCAATAGCTTTGGTTCAGATCAAAAGGTCATCAAACGTCAAAGTCACGAGTTTTGAGCTTTGAAAGTGTTTGCTATTGCTGAATTTCTTTAACCGGAAATAGACAAAACTTTTAATCGAAATTAGGAAATCGGCTGTCACCATTTTGTTAGTAATATATTGAAGATGACGATGACATAGACATCAACATTATGTAAATTGGATGATATCCTGATCACATATATCGATTTAAAGAAAAGTTGGTCATTTCAAGATGGTGGTCTACTAGTTACTTCCGGGTCCAATTTTATCCTTTTTTTCTATGAATGTTATGTCATTTTATATCTTCTAAAGAATGTGTCGACTCTCTTTAAAAATCCACAATATAGGAACCAAGTGTTTTTTCGCGCCAAAAAAGCCACGCAGTTATTTTAGAACAATGAACAAAATTTCCAAATTAAAAAAAAAGCAAAATGATTAAAATATCTACTATTATATATCAAGAGGAAATAAAGCATAATTAGAAAAGACGATTTTTTTTGTGACGTACGTTAATTAGGTTCAAAATGACAATTTTCAAATGGCTATAAAACAAGAAGTAAATATTGGACAACAAAAATGAATTCACCATTGGATAGATCTCATTTCGGGCAATAACTTTTGTTCGGATCATAAGGTCAACAAATGGCAAGGTCACAAGACGTTACGAGCTTTAAAAGTGTTACAATAATTGCTGAATATCTTATACCGGAAATAGACAAACACCATAGTCGAAATTAGCAATTCAGCTGCCCTCATTTTGTTGGCAATAGATTGAAAATGCCATAAACATCAAAATTATATAAATCGGATGTCGATTTAAAGAAAACATGTTAATTTCAAGATGGTGGCCAACGTGTTACTTCCGGTTACGATTTTGTCATATTTTTTGCTTTGTTAGTCATGTTCTTTCATATCTTAAGAAGCAATTAGAAGCAGAGTTACTATAGAACAAAGAACAAAATTCCAAATAGCAATTTTGATCAAAATAGCTTGTGTTATATATCACTGGAAAGAGGAGATAAAGCGTAATAAGAAAAGAAGATATTTTGTGACGTGAAGTCACGTGACAGAGCTGTTCAAAGTTAAAACTAACAATTTTTAAATGGCTATAAAACCGGAAGTAAATATTGGACAACAAAAATGAATACACCTTTGGGTAGATTTCATCATGGGCAATAACTTTTGTTCAGGTCATAAGGTCACCCAAATCCAAGGTAACGTGTAATGAGCTTTGAAAATTTTGGCCATTTCTGAATATTTTTTACCGGAAATAGGCAAACATCATAATCGAAATTAGCAAATTGGCTGTCATCATTTTGTTGGTCATAGATTGAAAATGCCCTAGACATCAATATTATACAAATCAGATGATACCCTGTTCACTTCTCTCGATTTAAAGAAAACATGTTCATTTCAAGATGGTGGCCAGCGTGTTACTTCCGGTTACGATTTTATCATATTTTTTTTTTGTTAGTCATGTTCTTCCATATTTTAAGAAGAAATTGTTACCTATCTTATGAAATCCGTAATTCAGATAACACGTGTTTTTTTCCCAACATTTTTGGAAACAGGAGATAAAGCGTGATAATAATAGAAGATAATTTGTGACGTACATGAATTAGGTCACGTGACAGAGCTGTTTAAAGTTAAAAATTGCAATTTTCTGACGGCCATAAAACCGGAAGTAAACATTGGGCATCTAAAATGATTATGCCATTGGATAGATCTCGTTCGTCAAGGGCAACAACTTTTGTTCAGGTCACAAGGTCACTCAAGGTCAAGGTCACAAGATATGAGCCTTAAACGTTTTGACTATTTCCGAAAATTCTAAACCGGAAATAAAAAAAATTCTGAAACGAAATTTAAAAATCGGCTCGCCATGTTTTGTTAGCAATCGACTAAAGATTCCCTAGACATCATTTTTATTCAAATCGGATGATTCCCTGATTCTGAATTTCGATTTAAAGAAAAACTAGAACCGTGGACGGTACCGAGCAGTGTGTATCCGGTGTCGTCAATGGGTGAAAAGTTACATCTTTCAACCCAAGTTCGGCGATTTACAGCAGAAATCTATATTTTTATTCCTTAATTTAAAAGTAGAAATAGTTAATGTCAAAGATTGAAAATTAAATGGAACAAATGAAAATTCCAACCCATAGCACATACGATTTACATGTATAGGACATTCATCAAAGACAAATTAGAATTTGGATTGACCAAACAAATTTACTTCACAGTCTGCAACTGCTGCTCATAACCTAATCAAAAGTTTGTCGTTAAAAGAATACATCATACTATTATGTTTCTTTAAAAAAAACCTTTTCTCTGTGAACGGATTTTTTACATCGTACATAAAACTAAATTTTTCATACTATTTCAATAAATCACAAAGATAGATTTTGAAAATTATAAACCTCTAGTGACGTCATCCCATTGTTCTAGCAAGATTTTAAATCTTATAAAATCCTTGGGCTGGCTTCATACAGAATTTCCCCCGATTTTATATGTAAAATCCCGGGAATATTCTGTATAAAATCGTAATATTTTACCTAAATATCCCCCTAGATGAAGCTGGCTAGTTAAATCGCTCCGAAATAACAACAAAATTACATTAGGTGTCTTTAATAAAAACAAAAAATATATGACAGACTTTTGACACATAACATAGACACCAAGCTGTGCAGAAGTTTTTGCAGTCTGCACAATGGGAACTACTGTGCGTCTTTGCTTTGATGAAAATATAAATAGGAACACAATATTTATTCTTCAAATTTTTTTTACAAAGGACAATTTTTAGTCAAAATTAGTTACCTTTTTTGGATGCAATTTCCATTAAATGTAACCTTACAATTTTTTTTTTATCAAAGCAAAGACATTTTAAGACTAACAGTGGCATTGCAAGGCTGATATTCCAATTCTCATAAAAATAATGACAAAAATTCAAAAAACATTTTAACTTGCACAGACAGTACATGTTATCTTCTTCAGTGGTTACCGTGTTGATGGATGTTCGAGCAACTTTTGTTCGGTAAGAGCTGAGAAACCCTCTCCTTTTGACCATTGAGGATGTCCTGTAAAACAAATATCGTAATAATTAAAAAACCTTGACATTTAAATAAAACAATGTTTAGCTGAATATTTAGTCTAATTGATGTGCTTTTTTCAAACGCACGGTTTTATTTTGCAAATGACTTAACTTACTGCGATTTGTCGTTCTACTTTTTGCGTCTACTTGGGCAAACTTATCCTGGCAAAGCCATGCACCGTGCAATGAGGAACATTTATCAGTGTCGATGGCTCTCTAACGTGCGTGCACAGCCTGTAGCACAAAAAGTCTCGTGACAAACAGTAATATTTTGAGACGGCTATTCCAATTTTTTACTTAATATAATTAACCCATTCATAAAACATTTTACTTATCACTTTCCCTCGGGTTTTATAATATTCAAAACCCTTTCCCTCGGGGCAAGCCCCTCGTCATTAATTCCCTTGGGATGCGGGTTTTAAAAATCATAAAAACCCTCGGCCGTGTTTTATCCTATAAATTTAATTTCTTCTTAAGATATGCATTGTTATAGTCTACAGTTAAAATTTACAACCAATCTACAATCCCAATCAAACTCGAAAAAGCTGAAAAATATTGAAATAAAACGTTATAAAACTGAAGCTCATTAAAGAGACATAGAATAAACTCTTAAATACTAAAATTGTCGAAATGGGACCAAAATCCAAAATACACTTCTCACCCCCACTCCGCGGCCCTTGCAGTGTCTTTTGTACTGATCACATATGATAGACAAAAATATGCATTCGATTATATTTGCTTCATGTGCTCATCAGTAACGATGCTTGTGTGAATGGAGTTGAAGTTCGAAAGTAACGCTTTCATATCATTTGACAATAAATTAATGGAATAGTGCGCCGCATGCGAAATGTTCTTGGATGCCAAATTGTGCCTTTTTAGGTCCACTACAGACTTTTTACTCAACTATTCTTGACCATTTGTGGAAGGGGGTGGGCCACATGGTATCATGCCCACTCCCAAGGTTTTCTGATGGGGGTGCATAGAGGCGTGCGCTCATAGTAATGTGATAAATAAATGTATCAGATGAATATTAGGATATATCCAAACAATATTCAGGATACATATTAGAACATTATCTGCTAAGTTAATCGTACTCCATTGCCAAAGTCAATATTTGGGTCAGGGGCAAAAAGGCTGCTTCTAGCTGTCGAAAATAGCTCAAATTCGAACTTGATCTTCGTTTTATGAATATGTATACACATACCGAACGAATTTCATCTGATTCCGTTTACGAGTAAATGTTACGGACGGTCGGACAGGGGTGCCGACAAAATACGTCCACATGTGGACGTATAAAAAATTTTTATATCCTCTTAACAATCATTTTTATACGCCCTCATCTCTCTATGAGGACGTATATTGTAGTCACCCTTGTCCGTCCGTCCGTCGGTGCGTCCGTCAACATTTGCTCGTAAACGCTCTAAAAACTAGAGTTTTTGACGGAATCAAATGAAATTTGATATGTGTATATATATTCAGAAAACGAAGGTCAAGTTCGAATTTGAGCTATTTTCGATCGTTACAAGCAGAGTTATTGCCCTTGCCCCAAATCTTAAATATGCTATTACTCTCTTAGTTTTCAACCGATTTTGATGAAACTTAAAATGGATGTTATTGGACCTAACTCGAAAGGTTTGAGAAAGTTTAGTTGCCTCCTGATTAAATTTTTTCGACTTTTTCGACTTTTTCGTTAGGCGTATATGGCCGTGGTCCACTATCATGTATGTAACAGCTTGGCTGTTTGGGATTCGTAAATGACGGAGTCGTTCTTATTCTTTATTAAATCAACCAGTTTCAATATCATAGGATTATTTTTCATAGGACCACAGACTTTAATCTTGCAACTCATTAAACCCGTAAGAACTGGAAAATACTAAAAAAGATCACATATAGTCTTGATCTTATTAAATAGACAAAAACTATTACTAAAATTGGTGCTTCTTTAACAATTGAAATGGCATTGGGGGCTTATGCAACAGGGGAGATAATCTAATTATTAACTGTGGGTTTGAACAAAACATAGTACACTATCAACAATATGTGTACAATTTCTTGTAAATTACGGAAGTTGAAAATCTTAATTGAAAAGGGGAATGACTTTAAAACAAAAAGTGAAATCAAAATGTTAAAAAACAGATTTTTGTTCACAATCAAAGTGTCTATCCAACTGTAGGTTTTCAGATTGATCAGAAATTGAAAAAGTCGGAAAAAAAATACGTATAGTTTAAATGGCAGAAGGAACAAAACTTTTAAATTCTAAAAGGCGGAATTTTGCGTAAAAAATCTTGTAATACATATCCTGGAAAGAGTAGATCAAGAATTGTTGGATTGAGAAATGATTTTTGACTGATGTAAATTAGGTCAAGTGACAGGGCTCTTTAAAGGGCTATAAAACCGGAAGTAAGCGTGTTGCCAATAAATGCTTCTAATCAAGGGCAATAACTTTTGTACAGGTCACTATGTCACAAAAGGTCAAGGTAAAAAATATGGGCCTTGAAAGTTTTGACAATTGCTGATTTATTTCAACCGGTAATTAAAAAAATTCAAAATTGAAATTCAAAAATCGGCTTCCCATGTTTTGGTAGCAATCAACTGTAGATTCCATAATCGTAAAAATTATACAAATTCCATAACACCCTGAGGCCCCATTTTGCAGTTTATAGAAATATACCATTTCAAGATGGCGACTGGTCCTTTACATCCGGGTCAAATTTTATCACTTGTATACTTTTGTGTCTACAAAACAAATATAATCCAAAAATAATTTTTCGAATATCTTCAAAATTCCGAAAGTTGAAAATTCAACTTTAAGAGCGAATGACGTCGAAACCGGAAGTAATAATACAATTTTTGAAATAGATTATTGTACACAATCAAAATATCTGTCTATTTATTTTTGGTCAGATAGATCAAACTTCAAGGTCAAAAGATACAGGCCTTCAAAATATTGACAAAATTTAACCGGAAATTGCAGGAAAACCAAATCGAAATTCAAAAATCGGCTTCCCGACATTTTTTTCGAATTTTTATGTTCTTTTATTTGACACCAGATTCGTCGAAATCGGATAAACTGTTTTTTCTGAATAAAATTTTGGCACTTTTTACAAAAATCAAAATGGCGGCCAAACTATAAATATTTTCTTCCCGAAAATGCCTCTCATTTTTTGAGTCGTAACGATATCTATCTTTATGTATCAGTTTTTTTGACAACCATGTGATTTTCGTGGAGTGGGTCAACCGGAAGTGAGAAGTTTGATATCATGTAAACCGGAAGTGATAAAAAAAGTTTAACCGAGGAAATTTGTTCTCTAATGTGATCTGCTTGAGCTTCAGAATCTTTGATAAAATCGGACGAATAGCACAGAAAAAAGAAATTTTGGCCAAAAACAGCAAAATTCGACTCAAAAAAGTGTGCTATGAATTTTCAAAATTCGAATTTTTTTCACTACTATCCTATTAGATATTTGCACGAGATTCAAAAAACGTAACTCCGAGAAAAATTGGTTCAAAAATGCGCTTTCTAAGGCCAATAAACCACTTTTTGCACAGTTTTCAATATTGCACTTCCGGTTGTGCAAAACTATCAATTTACATTCATTCAGTAATATACCATATACAGTGATGTAATGCATTGCAAATATTGCTGTAATTATCACAGTTTCTTCAGAGTACTCGGTACAAAATTATTTTTTTTTAAAATTACGAAAACAAAGCAGTGTGTTCGCGAGAACACACTGCAATTACTCATTTCAAGATGGCGGCTGATATGAAATATCTGGGTCAAATTTTATCATTTCATATTTTGTCAATGATTATTTCTAGCACATTGCAAAAAGATATTTTTGAATATTTTCATTATTCCTGAAGTTTAAATTTCAACTTTGCAAGCGAATGACGTCAAAATCGGAAGTGATATTTTTTTTTGATAATGTCATTTTGTTCGCCATCAAAATATCTATTTATCTGTAAGTTTTCATATTGATACAAATAAAATTGCCAAAGTTGAACAAATGGTCAAAAAAGTGCTTCAAAAAGTCAGCAACAAAGTTCTCAAAATGCATATTTTTAAAGTCTTACCTTAAGACAAACGTTTAAAGAAATAAACAAAAAAGGTAACATCAAAATCGGTTGAAAAACAGAGGTAAAAATGGTAAAAAACATAATATGGATTTTTCCGTCATATGTCATTTCCGGTTAGACAAAAAACCGTCATTTTACATTCACTCAACACCGAGCAGTTAGTTATCGTAGGAAAACATGCGAGATAATGTGTGGCATGCTCCCTTCATACCGAATTAGCGTGACCAGAAGTAGACAAACAAAAAAAAACTAGAACCATGAATGGTACCATGCAGTGCGCATCCGGTTTCGTCCATTGGTGAAAAGTGACATCTTTCAATCCATGATGTCAGGTTTACAGAAGAAAGCTTGTTTTACATTAAAATGCAGGAGGTACAAAATTTTAAAACGCACAATTTTGAATTCGGTAGTGAAAGTAGAATAACCAGTTCACACACGGTAGTCAAAAGTGAAATAAACATTTCATGTTCGGTAGTGAAAAGTCATCTGATTAAAAAAAAAGCGCAATCACAGTTTGATATACATCAGTGGAAAACGCATATCACAAAATTTCTAAGATTTGTAAATAAGTTCTAAAGTGCAAGAAAGGACACATGAAAGAGCCAAATCTCAATTTAGAAACGGACTGCACAGTATTCATACTTCATAGTTTGAAATACTGATCGAATTTTATCAATACATAATTCGTTCAAAGAAAACACATATTAATGTTTCTTTTAAAACAGTTAAAATGTAAAAAAAAAGTACATTAATGATAACTTATCGCCCAAACGCAAGGTAACGGGAGAGGGCGATCGCCCAAACGCAGCTTTATGTCAAAATGTAGTACTCTCCCTTCAACTGAAATTTGAATTTAATATTTTACAAGCAGATGGAATAACTAATTTTCAAAATTCAAAAGGCGCTATTTTGATTTTAAAATATTGTGTTGTATATAATTGAAAAAGTAGATTTAGCATAATTAGATTGTGAAAGAATTTGTGACGTACATGAATTAGGTCACGTGTCAGAGCTCTTTAAAGCTAAAAACTGCAATTTTCAAATGGATATAAAACCGGAAGTAAACATCGGAAAACCTAAATGAAAGTATCTGTGCATAGGTATCGTCAATGGCAATGAATTTGTTTCAGGTCACTTGGTCACCAGAGGTCAAGGTCACAAGATATGAGCCTTTAAAGTTTTGACAATTACTGATTTATCTTAACAGGAAATTAAAATAAATCAGAATTGAAATTAAAAAATCAGCGTCTCATGTTTTGGTAGCAATCGACTGTAGATTCCAAAAACATCAGAATTATGCAAATTTCATTACACCCTAAGGCCCCATTTTGCGTTTTATGAAAATATACCATTTCAAGATGGCGACTGATCTGTTACATCCGGGTCAAATTTTATTATTTGTATACTTTTGTGTCTATATTACATACATACTGCAAAAAGAATTTTTCAAATATCTTCAAAATTCCGGAAGTTGAAATTTCGAATTTGGGAGCCAATAACTTCAAAACCGGAAGTGATACAAAAATTTTGAAAACATATTTTTGTTCGCCATCAAAATGTCTATCTACCTGTAAGTTTTCAGAACGATCGAAATAAAAATTGAAAAAAACACGCACAGTTTCAATGGAAATTGACACAAATTTTTCAAACTTTAAAAGGCGGAATTTTGATTCAAATATATTGTGTTGTATATCATTGGAAAGAGCAGACATAGCATAGTACGACGGTGAAAGAAAATAAGACATATGTAAATTAGGTCACGTGGTAGGGCTGTTTAAAGTTAAAAATTCCATTTTTCAAACGGCTATAAAACCGGAAGTAACCATTAGGCATCTGAAAAAAATATGTCATTGGATACATCTAATCAAGGGCAATAACTTTTGTACAGGTCACAAAGTCACAAAAGGTCAAGGTCACAAAATATGGGCCTTGAAAGTTTTGACAATTACTGATTTATTTTTACCGGAAATCAGAAAAATTCAGAATTGAAATTCAAAAATCGGCTTCCCATGTTTTGGTCGCAGTCGACTGTTGATTACATAGACATGAAAATTATGCAAATTCCATAACACCCTGAGGCCCCATTTTGCGTTTTATGAAAATATATCATTTCAAGATGGCGCCTGATCTGTTACATCCGGGTCAAATTTCATGATTTGTGTAATTTTGAGTCTACATAACAAACATATTGCAAAAAGAATTTTTCGAATATCTTCAAAATTCCGGAAGTTGAAATTTCAACTTTGAGAGTGAATGACGTCAAAACCGGAAGTGATATCGAAATTTTGAAAATTGCTAATTGCTTGCAATCAAAATGTCTATAAATATGTAAGTTTTCAGGTTGATCAATATAACATTGCAAAAGTTGAAAGAGTGGTCAAGAAAAAGTGCTCCAAAAGTCAGCAAGCTTTTTCTCAAAATGATATTGTTAAACTTTTGTCTCGTGGACAATCGATTAGAGAAATATGCAAAGTCAGTCCGATCAAAATCGGTTGAAAAATAAAGGAGATAATGGCAAAAACGTCAAAACCCATATGTTCTTATACCTCATTTCCGGTTGGTAGGGCATGCGTCATTTAACATTTAAACAATACCGAGCAGTAGATTATCGTGGGAAATCTTGAGAGATTATATGTGGCATGTGTAGTTTTGGCTGGGCGCTCTGACCAGAAGGCGAAAAAAAAAAAAAAAAAAAAAAAAAAAAAGACATTTGCAAAACAAAGCAGTGCGTTCGCTAGAACGCACTGCAACTAGAACCGTGATAACGGTACTGAGCAGTGCGCAATTTAAACAGCCTTGAACGGTTGCATTTTAGTCCTGCATATAAATTAGGTCATGTGACAGAGCTGTTTATAGTTAAAAATCTCAATTTTCAATCGGCTATTAAACCGGAAGTAAACATCGGAAAACACAAAGTAAAACTTCATTTGATAGATTTTATCGAGGGCAATAGCGCCAAAAAAGCCACGCAGTTACTTTAGAACAATGAACAAAATTTCGAAATTAAAAAAAAAAGCAAAATGATTAAAATATCTACAATTATATATCAAGAGGAGATAAAGCATAATAAGAAAAGACGATTTGTTTTTGTGACGTACGTGAATTATGTTCAAACTGACAATTTTCAAATGGCTATAAAACAAGAAGTAAATATTGGACAACAAAAATGAATTCACCATTGTATAGATCTCATTTCGGGCAATAACTTTTGTTCGGATCATAAGAACAACAAATGGCAAGGTCACAAGTTATGAGCTTTAAAAGTGTTACAATAATTGCTGAATATCTTATACCGGAAATAGACAAACACCATAATCGAAATGAGCAATTCAGCAGCCCTCATGTTGTTGGCATTGATTGAAAATGCCATAAACATCAAAATTATATAAATCGGATGTCGATTTAAAGAAAAAATGTTCATTTCAAGATGGTGGCCAACGTTAGGGTGCCCCATGATTTTTTTTTTTGCAGTGGACAAACTTCTTCCTATGATGGATTTGTTACAATACCCAATTGTAATTCACAGGCAAAATTTTATCCAAATCGGATGATGGCTATGGGGGCCACCGGCTACTCGAAAATATTGAAATATCGGTTAATTTACGTGATTTGACTGTCCAGTGAAACATGAATAATACATTATTTTTTTCTCAAACATGATTATTTTAAAGCAAAACAATCTCTAGAATAACCAAAGCAATAATGATAACACCATTGAGATGAAATTATAACAATTTACAATACATTGATTCATTGCTGCAACATTCGTTTTCGCAGATTTGGTAGAGCGTTCCTATTATCCTCAACCAACTGTATAGTTGTCTGGAAATGTTCTTCAGAGCGCGCTTTGTTGAGAAAGTCTGAGCTCAACATAGCACCATGTTTGGCGTGCTCATTGATTACATTGATGGCACAGATGTTTTTGGAAGCTTCTCTGTATGAGGGGCTTATTTCCCAATGCTGATCGTCAAGGAATCGAGAGCCAAATTTCAATGAGTCAAATAAAAACCAGGATAAAAGGGGAAGTTAAAGGGGACAGTTCACTAACTCCGTTGCCACGGCATTGGATGATCGTAACCTAGTCACAGACACCTGATTTTCTGAGATAATCTAATCAGTATCATTGTTCACGACTTACTGTAAAAATTTGATCCGTCGAACCCATGCGAATCGATAATTATCCTTGTTTGAAATTGAGTACTGGAATAGAAATTCAAAACGACCACCATTTGCAGCAAGGATTATCCATATACTTTGACAATGATTTCATATTAGACCTAAATATTAATTTTAGTACCGTACTTCTGAAGATTGTTTACATAGGTTTAAGGCTCAAATCAACACCAAAACTCCTAAGCATTCCCCTTAAATGTTATTTTCTGTGGAAATCCTGTACCAAACCGATCTTTGGGCATAGTGATTTCATCTGAAGGCTTCACTTCTAACAAGTGAGCAGCTATCTGACATCCATGTCATCTGGTACAATGTTATTGAACAAAGCTTAATGGAATACAACGTCTTAGAATGAACAAAAAATCTAAATTTTCAAATTTGGTCAATAGGAGTTTATATTCATCAAGGGACTTGCCTGGTTGCATACAACAGATTACCGAAATAATCTGATAAATCCAGAAGACCATGTTTATATACAATAATTGAAAAACTCTTAATCAAATTTAAGGCTTTTATCAATTATAACCTGTTATTATAATAATATGGAAGTTTACATAGTTTCATGGGTTATTTGCATTCTTTTTGTATACTTTGGACATCATTGATGAATATATACTCTGATTGACCAAGTTTGAGAACTTAATTTGTTTATTCATTCTAAGACTGAGGTTGTATCGCTTTTAGATACCATAGATGTCTGTCAAATGCTTTCTTTGCCCTGACAGCAACAAACCGATCAACTGAAGTGTTGAATTCTATCCGTTATGTCTGACCCGAGTATCTTCCTTGTATTTGTCATATAATCCAATGCAGAATTGCCACAAATCAGTAGAAATGTGGAAGGAGACAAATGTTAAAACTCAGGCACTAAAGGAAAGGAAAGGAAATTTCACTGCATGGATTCAAGAACAAATCTAAGTTATGAGTACAGTTTTAGTTACTTATTACTGTGTTTTCAATGAATAAGTCTTCTACGAAGCTCAGAATCTTCGGCCCGTCGGTGGCCCCGGTAAACATTAACCGATTCAATTGATTTTTTGCAATAAACTATATTTAAGTAATTGGAACAGCTTAGTCATAGGAAGAAATTGATTTTTTATCATGAGGGCGTCATGTGCACCCTAGCCAACGTGTTACTTCCGGTTACGATTTTGTCATATTTTTTTCTTTGTTAGTCATGTTCTTTTATATCTTATGAAGAAATTGTTACCTATCTTATGAAATCCGTAATTCAGATAACACGTGTTTTTTTCCCGCCAAAAAACACGCAGAGTTACTATAGAACAAAGAACAAAATTCCAAATAGCAATTTTGATCAAAATATCTAGTGTTATATATCACTGGAAAGAGGAGATAAAGCGTAATAAGAAAAGAAGATATTTTGTGACGTGACGTCACGTGACAGAGCTGTTCAAAGTTCAACCTAACAATTTTTAAATGGCTGTAAAACCGGAAGTAAATATTGGACAACAAAAATAAATACACCGTTGGGTAGATCTCATCATGGACAATAACTTTTGTTCAGGTCACAAGGTCACCCAAATCCAAGGTAACGTGTAATGAGCTTTGAAAATTTTTGTCATTTCTGAATATCTTTTACCGGAAATAGGCAAACATCATAATCGAAATTAGCAAATTGGCTGTCATCATTTTGTTGGCCATAGATTGAAAATGCCCTAGACATCAATATTATATAAATCGGATGATACCCTGTTCACTTCTCTCGATTTAAAGAAAACATGTTCATTTCAAGATGGTGGCCAGCGTGTTACTTCCGGTTACGATTTTATCATATTTTTTTCTTTGTTAGTCATGTTCTTCCATATCTTAAGAAGAAATTGTTACCTATCTTATGAAATCCGTAATTCAGATAACACGTGTTTTTTCCCGCCAAAAAAACACGCAGAGTTACTATAGAACTATACTATAGATATGAAATATCTGGGTCAGATTTTTTCATTCCATATTTAGTCAATGGTTATTTCTGGCACATCGCATAAAGATTTTTTTGAATATCTTAATTATTCCGGAAGTTGAAATTTCAACTTTACAAGCGAATGACGTCAAAACCGGAAGTGATATAAAAATTTTGAAAATACCGTTCAGTTAGAAATCAAAATGTTTATACACCTGTAAGTTTTCAAATTGATCGAAATAAAATTGCAAAAGTTAAAAAAACGGTTAAAAAAGTGCTCCAAAAAGTCAGCAGAGAATGTCTAAAAGTGCATTTATTTTGAAAGCTATTATGTAGACATTAGAATAATGAAATAAACAAAAAAAGTTTTATCATAATCGGTTCAAAAACAGAGGTACAAAAGGTAAAAAACATAAAATGGGTTTTTCTGTCATATGTCATTTCCGGTTAGACAAAAAAACGCCATTTTACATTTAAGCAACACCGAGCAGTTAGTGATTGTAGGAAAACATGTGAGATAATGTGTGGCATGCTCCCTTCATACCGAATTAGCGTGACCAGAAGTAGACAAAAAAAAAAAAAAAAAAAAAAAGTCATTATGAAAACAAAGCAGTGCGTTCGCTAGAACGCACTGCAAAAAACAGTCATTATGAAAACAAAGCAGTGCGTTCGCTAGAACGCACTGCAATTAGTCACAGAGTGTAATGCATTTGAATTACCGATTTATTTTAAGATTTGGACATTTTTGGGAATTTTACATGCAAATTCGGGTAGATACTACAGGCTGAACTCTGCGATAATGTAGGCCTCAGTAAGCCATTCAAATATTTTGTAAATAAAAATTATATTATCGATATAATATCAGTTGACATATTGTCACTAATTTGCCTATGTCTGGTGGTTCGTTTAATACTTGGCATGATTGGTGACGCATGATTTTGAATCACATATTTGAAACATTTTCATTATTAACGTTAAGATATATCTCAACTTAAAGGGAATGTTTGACTACTTTGAGGTGAGTTTATTGAAATCCATTGACCATAATCTGAAGAAATGTGTCCTTTACATTATTTGTAAGTTGCCATTGATTTTTGAACGCCAAAACCTTTTAAAATGTTTATGTAAACGTTTAAGAATTTACTATATTTTCGTGGATTTTAGCGAAATAAACCCAAAAATGTCTCCTACTTTTTTATGAAAGTTTCAACTAAAAATATCTGGTTTCTTATGCCACGACAAAACTAGTTTTATCTCTTAAGTTATCAATAAGCATAGTCCGTTTTTGTATCAACATTTAAAAACCCAAAATCAGGTTTTTCACGTATAACTTTTTTTTCATGAAAATAGTCAGACCTTCTCTTTAAGAAACATTAAGATCATGATTTCAATCGTATACTGCAAATCGTGATAGTTGAAATCTAGCATTATAAGTTTAATGCAAATCGTGGTCTCAGTCGTGGACTTTTCGTGTTGATCTTATCGGATTTCATCGTAATTGAAATCGGCCGTGGCAATCGTGTCAATTGTAAGACTTTTTGAACCTTTCAAAATTTGTCCACGATCAATTATTGTTAATTTTGATCATCCTTCAGATCTTATCGTGCTTTTAGTCGTTGGGTCAACCATAGAGTTATAACTCTATAGGGTCAACCTGTTAGCCTACTGTCGCGCGGACATTCAGATTAAAAAAACTCTTAAGCTGACCAAAGGCTTTGATAGACGTTCTATACGTTTCATCACATTCGTATGCAATCCGTTCACGATTTAATAAAATTAAGGTGTCACGATCTGATCTTCCGCTAATGCAGGGTTCCCACTATCACGATTCAAGCCACGATTAACATCGTAGTCTCAATCGTGAAGTAATCGTTGTGATCCTTTCAGAACTGATGAGATCTTGAGATCAGTCTTGACAATCGTGTTAATTTTAGAACTGTTTTAAACGGTTCAAAATTTGTCTACGATCAAACTTGATCAAAACGATAAATTATCGTTTATTAAGATCATCGTATCAGATCTTATTCTATTCTGACGAAGCGCGACGGATCGCATCTTTACGTGCTTCGAATCGTACTCATCGAGATCAATCTTAGCCTACTATCGCGCGGACATCAAGATAGGTCACTTTGAGCTGATCTCCTGGCTTTAATAGGAGTAGATATATCGCGATCGTATGCGATCTTTCATATTGTTTTTAGAAATATTAGGTATCACGATCCGATACCCCGTTAAGATACGATTACAAGTTCCGAATGACCAGTTGATCGTGTTGGTCGTAGGTAGGAAAATTTTTAACCGTTCAAAAAAATTGTCTACGATTAATACGTTTGTGTTAAATAGTTGCTCCGATGCAGGTTATAGGTCGCTTGTATTTCTCTAAAGAATGCTATTTTGTATGTTACATTATTTAGTGCCCCACAAAATGACCCTCTTTAGTCATCAGCTTTTATTCCGTAAGCATACAGATAGGCCAATCGCTGGAAATCACTGGTATATTATGTGTTTTATAGACTTAGGCATTATTGGATGCCGCAGAATTTTGTGGGTGTAAAGTATTGCCGAACAACCAAGGCTCTTGATTGACAGTTTTCAGGTAACATCTGTTCAGTAGGAGGTTCAGAATTTAGTTTAAATACGAGAATCATTGCTATCAGACGATAATTATTTCAAAGAATCACAACTTTTCAGTTTAACTCTATTGGGATAATAAGAAAAAGTCATGAATAAACTTTTGTGTTCAGCATTGTTGCTCGCAGTAACATTGAGTCTTATTGATGCCGGTAAGTATTACTATTTATTATTTTAGGGTAAAAAATGTTGATTTGAAGTACAATTTGACTAAGCTGCTTAATTTTTTAATTGTATGCTTCAAAGATCTGTAGTCAAAACCTTTGCAGTACAATCCACATTTCTCTGCAGCCCGGCCAGGTTATATTTAGAAAAACTATATCTTAGAATTAGAGTAGGGGAGACCGGGGTTGATTGTCACACGGGTTGGTTGTCACAGTGCCTATAGTTTTGGGTATATGTGACTCTGATCAGATATGATGACAAATGTTAATGCGTCATAGCCGATTGATGTCACCCATGTCTAAATTACGGTCAACATTTATTATTTTGACTGATAAAATGTATTTTTTGTATATACAATCATAAAGATTATTACTCCTCAGTGTATTAAATTTTTATGGAAGCAATTGTGGTATCTGATAGGACTATTTATGGTCAGCCCACTATGTGGCAGCTTGTCTTAGTTTAGTGACTTTTTTGTACAACAAAAATAACATATTTTAAGTAAAGTTATACCAATACAAAAATATTTATATATAAGTGGGTTGCTACTCTTCAACTTACTGTGAAACAAAATTTTAACCGATGCTTTAAAAAATCAGAAATCATGAAAGTCTTAAAAATGTGACAACCATCCCCGGTCTCCCCTATATATATTAACATCAGTGAGCTTATCACTTGTCATAACCATGTAACAGTATTCTCTAAATTCAGATCCCATAAACTCAGTAATTATTCATAAAATAAAAAGAAATCATATTTTTGGCTAATTTTCTATATCGTTATTCATTCTACATGACAAGGCGCACAATGATAAATATCAAACTGATCATTTCAGAGTCAAACTGCACGCTCAACCCTGTTCCAAACGCCATTTTCAAGCAAGACGATGAGTGTAGCGACGTTTCAGTAGAATGTAATCCTGGATACACCATGAAACGAATCCTTGAATGTGTCAATGAAGATTTGGAATTTAAAGGACTGATCTGTGAACTTTCAAGTATGTTAATCAAATTTTTGTTAGAATTCAGTTTAATTTGACTTATTTTTACGCTTAATATCTTTGTAAACACTATCTGAAAAGATATCGTTGGATAAATGGCAATTAGAGGGAAAGAGACCATAAAAAAAAAATATATACATGTACTAAATTATCAATACAGCATTACTACTGTATTTGATTGAGTATAATATGTATCTGTATATGTACCTCTATCTCAATAGACGTATACTATCTAGTTGGTAGGTACCTCAATCTCAATAGATGTATAATATCTAGTTGGTAGGTACCTCTATATCTCAATAGACGTATAATATCTAGTTGTTAGGTACCTCAATCTCAATAGATGTATAACATCTAGTTGGTAGGTACCTCTATATCTCAATAGACGTATAATATCTAGTTGGTAGGTACCTCAATCTCAATAGATGTATAATATCTAGTTGGTAGGTACCTCTATATCTCAATAGACGTATAATATCTAGTTGGTAGGTACCTCAATCTCAATAGATGTATAATATCTAGTTGGTAGGTACCTCTATATCTCAATAGACGTATAATAGCGCCTATGTAGTTAATAAGTAAGTCTATCTCAAAAGACGTATAATATCCAGCAGTTGGTAGGAACCTCTATCTCAATAAACGTATAATATCCAGTTGGTAGGTACCTCAATCTCAATAGACGCATAATATCCAGTTGGTAGGTACCTCTATCTCAATAGACGTATAATATCCAGCAGTTGGTAGGTACCTCTATCTCAATAGACGTATAATATCCAGTTGGTAGGTACCTCAATCTCAATAGACGTATAATATACAGTTTGTATATAGGTACTTCTATTTCAAAAGAGGTATGATATCAAGTTGGTAGGTATCTCTATCTCAATAGACGTATAATGGCATTGAGGTATGTATCACTATCTTAATAGACTTAAAATATCCAGTTGGTAGGTACCTCTATCTCAATAGACGTATAATATCCAGTTTGTATATAGGTACTTCTATCTCAATAGGCGCATAATATCCAGTCGATAAGTACCTCTATCGCAATAGACGTATAATATCCAGTTGGCAGGTACCTCAATCTCAATAGACGTATAATGTCCTTATGTATCAAACGTAAAATTTCAGTAACAATATTTTTAATTGCCGATTGTTTTAGGTTGTCTAAATGGTGGAATATTTCTGAGTAATGGAACATGTGATTGTACAGATGGATTTTCTGGAGAAAATTGTGGAGGTGAGTACAGTATAAAGTATTCTTGATAGAATTTTCTGAATTTAAAAGATCTGTATTATTTTATTGAATCGCCATTTTACCAGGCTAACTGATTATGTTATAAAGTGACATAGTAAAAAAATGAAATGAAATGAATGGAGTTTTACGTCCTACTTTCTGCACCTATATGGGCTAATTGAGGACGGGCAAACGCCATGCAGTGTGCAATGAGGGAAATTTTGCCAGGACAGCGGCATTAGCCTGCTCTTATTTTCGATTTCCAACTGTCGAGGGATCTTTAACGTGCACAGCCAATAGCACACGGGGCCTCGGTTTATTGTCCCATCCGAACGACTAGACGCTTTTCCATGTCAGCCCCTCCGACCTGCATCACTGACAGGGGGAAACCGGGTTGAAAAATCCGAAGGTATCATCTCGACCCATGCCGGGATTGAACCCTGGACCTCCAGGTTAGCGAGCAAGCGTCTAACTCACTGAGCCACCGCGGCTCCCAAGTGACATAGTAGTTTCCAAACTGTGTATATGTATTTAATAGAGATTAGCTGGTTGGAAGCCAACATCGGACCGACTCTTGAAAGCACTAATGGCATAATTATTGTTCTTACCTTGAGAGAGATTCAAACCCTGAGCACCTAGAAGTTGATTTCAGAGTTCCAGACATCTGATTGTTTTACTATATTGTTTAAAATCTAGACTCTATCTCAATAGTTAAAATGTGGTAAAATGTCATTCATTGCGTTGTATGTGTTCAGTCATGTTTCTTTAGCAACAGTTATCATTTCATTTCATTAATCCGTTGCTATCATAATAAGACATTCTCGTCACTAATTTTGATTGGTAGAACGATTACTCTTCGACCAGTTAGATTCCCTGTAACAAATTATTGCGGGAAAACTTTCGAATAACCAGACGCCAGATTTCTTGTAGCAAATTTACCTTGTGATAATCGAGTCTCAAAGGTCAAGACCGAATTGATACCAAAATAGAGGATCGTATAAGATTTTGTGGACTTTACATCGGAGTAAAGCTTCCTTCAATCTTAAATAATTTTTTTTAAAGTATTGAGGTTGCGTCAATTTTCCCGATTATGGAAAAATGCTAAGAGAAATTCACTCTTTCGTCTAGTCGAACTTGCTTTGCAAATCATTCACTCAAAATGTAACGAGATCGCTTATTGGATGAATAAAATGTGACGAGGTTATTAGTTCTTAATGACGAGAAAACCCCGTCAATCCACCAACGGTAGATAACGCCAATGTAACGTTGCTGAAGGATTAGAAGGAACATGGTGTTCAGTACTCATTCAGGACCTAAAACATCTCTCGTCTTAAATATTATTTTTCTTATTTTTTCAGCTAAACAAGCTTTACCATCATGTAGTAGTGGAGGTTATTCGTGTGCAGCAAATGACAAATCTAGCTTTTGTCCAATTACAAAAATAAAGGATGGATATTCTTGTGACAATGAATCAGATGTGTGTTGTGATCCGTAAGTAATTATTTTAATTTCAAGATGGCTGCTAGCATAGCGTTGGTATTTTAATTTCAAAATGGCTGCTAGCTTAGCGTTAGCTACATGTTCTAAAAATATACATTAAGATATATCACATACAATTTCTAGAGATGGGATCTTGCCACTGTTGGTGCTTATTTTTTAATCGATTGACATGTAACGGTTGTAACCATCGAGATAACCTTGTTGAGTTTGCGAGATTTTTCATAGTTTCTAGTCAAGTTGCTCTGGTTTTGTATTATTTATAAATGCAGAAATCTCACTAAAACTATCTGTTTTATTATATTACTAAAAAGAACAATTCAGAGTATTCCTTTTGTAAAATAAATCAATATTTTCACCTGCACCATCGTGTTTTAATAGAAGGATTGAGTTAAACTGGTTTATTCCCATATCGCCCCTTCCCACTTCGCCACAAAACTATTCCCATTTTGCCCCCTTCTATTTGGTCCCTTCCCAATTCGCCACTTTTCTGTTTTGCCCCTTTCCCATTTCACCCCTTTTTCATTTTGCCCCTGTCCAAATTCGCCCCTTTCCTATCTCGTCCCCTATTCCCATTTCGCCCCCCCCCCCCCCCTTATTTCACGTTAATTCACATTCCATGCTTAAAACCAATTGCATTATGACAAAAAAAATATACACAAATTAGTTGAACACCCCGTTTTTATTAACCCTTTTAAAACAAATTCAGGTAACATGGAAATAAAAAGCCCATACAATGGTTTATCGTCTCATCCGTCTGCAAGAATAGTCACTTTTCAGTTTTCCATACCACGGGAAACAGAGCTTTGTACAATAACAGCCTAGGCCAGAATTTAAATCGGAACAAGCACACTTTCTTAAGTGGTATAAGTATTTTTTAAGGTGAAGTCTGCGAAATAGGAAGGGGCAAAACAGGAAAGGGGCGAAATGGAGAAGGGGCAAAATGGGATAAGTTTGGGGGCGAAATGGGAAAGGGGCGATATGGGAAGACACCAGTTAAACTACCCCTGCGTTTTTTTTTATCCATTCCAAATCCAATTTCCAATCAGACGTTTGCTGGTATCACAGATCACCTCCGCCGTTTGGAACGAATTCAAACACTTAACTACATGTAGTTCAAGTGGACTTGTTGAAATCACAGTTCTGATAGAAAATTGAAATGGTGCACACAGTATTTAGAAAAGCCTCTTAAAGATTGAATGCATAGAGTGTGTTTTAGTACCAATTTCTTGTAGTTAATTTATTGTTGTTTGATAGACATTCTTTATTGTACACTGTATAGTTAAGTCTGTTCTTTAATATATAAGATTTGATTTGATAAGCTTTCATTTCAATTTATATTTATTTATCATTATTTATGTTTCTATTTTCAGAGCTTAATAACCAAACAGATGAATGAGATAAAAAATATAAAAAATAATGATATTGTTATTATATTACCCTCTTAAGGTTAATTTCTTATAGGGGCCTGTAGTAGGGATCACACAATTCTCAAGGAGGGTTGACAGCACAAGCTGAGATAAGACATCAATGAAAAAGAATTTGTTTCTTGGGTATTGCAATGTGGAGAGGTGAGTCGGACGAGCTTCAATTCCCCACCCCCCCCCCCCCCCACCCCCACACCCCCTGTAAAAACACCACTGCATAATTGTGGTACAATTTTTCTGTTTTTGGTCCAACACTAAAACATTTCGACAATTTCTCTATCCACCCCCTTCATAGCTTATTCAGATAATCATTTTCAATGATGAAAATAAAAGGGATCCCCGTGTATGGCGCTGTATTTGGTTCAAAATGATTGTATAATTTCTTATAGGTAGAAATGACAAATCTTTTAAGTATTTTTACATGTTACACCTCTTTATTTTAAAAAATAAAAAGATATATTATTTACTTTTTTTCAATTTGAGTCTTGCTAAAACATAATTTTAACCGTAGATTTTGTAGAACGCAGAACGCGAATTCAACCTTTTGTAACGGTTTTATTTAATATTGTTTAATTTTTTATCTAGATGTATATTTTAAGTGTATATGTTTTCATTCTGTCCATAATCATAAATCAATCCATTATATTCATATTCCTTATTCAATCCTTAATATTTAGCATATGTAAATACCGTTATTTCTCATGAGATTCTGTGAGAGTTGGTTTGTTTATAAGGGCATGCAGACCACATTTTCTTCAGAATGAGCACTGCACTCCAACTGTGAAGTTGGAACTCTTCTCGGTGAGCTCTACCCTGGAGGTCCTCTGTGACTAGTGTTACCAGTGGTATCTCATCTAGACATCTTGTGTGATGACCAGAAAGATTGTGTGCTTTTTAGCAAGTGTGAGCTCTACCCTGGAGGTCCTCTGTGACTAGTGTTACCAGTGGTATCTCATCTAGGCATGATGTTGTGATGACCAGAAAGATAGTGCTCTCAACAGGTTAGGAATCTTTCTCAATGAGCTCTACCCCGAAGGTCCTATGTGACTAGTGTTGTCGGCGGTACCTCATTACCCTTTTTCAATCGGGCAATCCTCAGTGATTTTTGTTACCGGTGTTGTGCATATTATACTATTAGTGTTTCAGTGCTTTATTGTGATTCGTGTGTGCCGCCCCAAATATTTTTGGGCTATCGAGTTTTATTGTCCACGTGTGTGCCGCCCCAAATATTTTGGGCTATTGTGCATGTTATTATTATACGTGTGAAAATCATTTGTGCCTTTTGTGTATAGGACAGTGCCCTGGTTTGTATTAAAAAGTGATAATCAATTTGTGTATAGGACTGTGCTCTGATTCGTTTTATCCATTTTTGTGTGTGTCCAGTTTTGGGGCCCGATATCGTATTTTCATTTTGGTTTTGGGGCTCAATTGTGTCTCGTAGCAGTGCCTATTTATTTTTCACCCTTTTTAACAATTAGTGTATATAGTGTATTGTGTATTATTGATATTTTTGATATATAAAGATTTGTTTATAAAACATTTGTTTGTTTGAATTGAGATATTGGTTTTCGTGTGTTCTTGGCAGTAGAACAACTTCGCCCTTTTTGTTCATTCGAGTCTTTGGATGTTCTTACATTTGGGGTAGATCATTTAGTCACTGTTGAGCTGACACTTACTTACGTTAACGAAGAGATTTTGCGTGGTGGTTCTGGGGTTGCAAAGCAAAACCCCATCCCCAGAAATATAATTCCAGTTTCACGCTACATATAGGGTTTTCTTGGTGGCAGAGGTGGGATAGTGTTCTATCCCTTACCAATATTTATTTAATAATTTAAAGTTTGTGTGCACATCTTCCATGTGTTGTGTGACCTGTTTTTGTGATACAATATGTTGTGAAATTAGTGATTAGTGTTTTCTGGATTAATTTATAATGTGTCTTTCATTGTCATACATGTCTATTTTGGACATGGATGACATGAATTGGATTGAGCAAACATCATACCTAGTGCCAATTCCTACCAGTGCATTTTTTTAGAAGTGACAGATACTATTGGGTTCGAGTGTTTGACCAACTACGTAATTTTGAAAATGATTCTGGTTTGGATGAAGAAAGATGTGACAAAGGAAATGGAAATATGGAATGAGATGGAAAATGAAAGTCAAAAGCAGAAGAAGAGTGGGGGACTGATGTAGTATAGTTAAGCTTTGTTCAATTTGGTCGTTATTCCAAAAATCAAGGTCTTGGTAGATGTGGACGAGAATGAAGGTGTTGGTGTAGATGATGGAGATGATGATGTCTGTGTGGTTAATACAGTTGCAGAAAGATTTGGGACAAGCCCATTAATGGTTTTGATGATTGGAGTTGATAGATGGATAGAACGTAGAAGGAAGGGGAGAAGTAAATAGTTGGAAGATGATGATAGATGGTGAAGAATGGTGGATAAGGATATGCAGATGAAGATCTTACTTGCTTTGATTTGATATGTTTTAAATTTCATTTTTTTTGTATATGTATATTTTTTTCACTTTGTGCAATGCGGGACGCATTGTTCGGAGGCGTGGGTAATGTAACGGTTTTATTTAATATTGTTTAATTTTTTATCTAGATGTATATTTTAAGTGTATATGTTTTCATTCTGTCCATAATCATAAATCAATCCATTATATTCATATTCCTTATTCAATCCTTAATATTTAGCATATGTAAATACCGTTATTTCTCATGAGATTCTGTGAGAGTTGGTTTGTTTATAAGGGCATGCAGACCACATTTTCTTCAGAATGAGCACTGCACTCCAACTGTGAAGTTGGAACTCTTCTCGGTGAGCTCTACCCTGGAGGTCCTCTGTGACTAGTGTTACCAGTGGTATCTCATCTAGACATCTTGTGTGATGACCAGAAAGATTGTGTGCTTTTTAGCAAGTGTGAGCTCTACCCTGGAGGTCCTCTGTGACTAGTGTTACCAGTGGTATCTCATCTAGGCATGATGTTGTGATGACCAGAAAGATAGTGCTCTCAACAGGTTAGGAATCTTTCTCAATGAGCTCTACCCCGAAGGTCCTATGTGACTAGTGTTGTCGGCGGTACCTCATTACCCTTTTTCAATCGGGCAATCCTCAGTGATTTTTGTTACCGGTGTTGTGCATATTATACTATTAGTGTTTCAGTGCTTTATTGTGATTCGTGTGTGCCGCCCCAAATATTTTTGGGCTATCGAGTTTTATTGTCCACGTGTGTGCCGCCCCAAATATTTTGGGCTATTGTGCATGTTATTATTATACGTGTGAAAATCATTTGTGCCTTTTGTGTATAGGACAGTGCCCTGGTTTGTATTAAAAAGTGATAATCAATTTGTGTATAGGACTGTGCTCTGATTCGTTTTATCCATTTTTGTGTGTGTCCAGTTTTGGGGCCCGATATCGTATTTTCATTTTGGTTTTGGGGCTCAATTGTGTCTCGTAGCAGTGCCTATTTATTTTTCACCCTTTTTAACAATTAGTGTATATAGTGTATTGTGTATTATTGATATTTTTGATATATAAAGATTTGTTTATAAAACATTTGTTTGTTTGAATTGAGATATTGGTTTTCGTGTGTTCTTGGCAGTAGAACAACTTCGCCCTTTTTGTTCATTCGAGTCTTTGGATGTTCTTACATTTGGGGTAGATCATTTAGTCACTGTTGAGCTGACACTTACTTACGTTAACGAAGAGATTTTGCGTGGTGGTTCTGGGGTTTTAAAGCAAAACCCCATCCCCAGAAATATAATTCCAGTTTCACGCTACACTTTGGTACTTCACTACTAGATCGTGTTCTTTGAATCGTAATCTTTGAAACTTCTTCACTGGATCGTTCGACTTTCTTCATTGAATCGCGTTGGCTGAATCGTAACATTGAATATTACGGAACTTAAATTAGACCACGTGACATTTTCTGCATATGATTATTGCTCGTGTTGCTATCGGTAAACCAACGCTGTCGTTATTATTCTGACAAGTTCCGATTACTAAGATATTCGTAGATAAATATAAATGACTTTCTTATAATTAAATTAAATTTTATTAATTTAAAGACAATCTTGGACTCTCAAAACTATTTGAGGTTAATATAACGATTCATTTAAAAATCATGAGCAAAATGTGATTCATCAAACAGTATCTTGTGAATGCCTGCTTTGATATCGTCTATGGGCCGTTTGGTATATTTGTTTGGGTTTTTTTTAACTGACAATTCAATTACGAAACCATATGTATTGTGATAGGATATTTGTCTTATCATTTGATACATACATTAATATAAAATATAAACAACATAATAATAAAAACATTATACATTACATCTATTTTATTATGTGTTACCGTTTTGACAGATCAGTCACCGTTTTCACCGAAAAATCTTGTTACCGTTTTTACAGATTTGTTACCGTTTTAACTTATCATTCTAACTAGCATTCATTCCTACAGATTATTTCGAGGGTTTTTTCGCCAATTAAAAACAACAATTTAATGACAAGAGCTGCAATAAAAAAAAAAGCGGAAACGAAACAATAAATTTGATCCTTTAGGCCAATTAGGTATGGTATAGCTTAGTCCGAGTTGAAAATTTGTATTCTAATCCTCCCCAGTAATTTTTAAAATAAGATAGCATGGTCACCTATAATTAACCCGTTCAAACGGCTTAAAAAATGAAATGAAGTTCTGCTTTTCTGCACCTGTGCAGTGGGAGTTTTGTCTAGCGGCATTAGCCTACTCTTATTTTAATAATAACCAAATGACAAGGATCTTTAAAGTACACAGCCGGGAGCACACGGGGTGTCGATTTATTGTTTGTCAAAGAATTACCATTTATCTTTCGTTTCATAACACCCGGTTGAAAAAGCTAGTGTCATAAGTTGTTTTTAATTGAAAAAATACCTCAAAATGATCTTAGTAATCGGAGCTTGTTGGAATAATAACGGCATCGGCGGCTTTCCGTTAGCAACACGAGCAATAATGATATGCAGAAAATGTCACGTAATAAATTTCAGTGATATTCAAAGCTCTAAATTACGATTCAATGTTGAAGTTCCGAAGATTACGATTCAGTTGGTACGATCCAGTGGTGAAGTTCTAAAGATTGCGATTCAGTTGATACGATCCAGAGGTGATGTTCCAAAGATTACAATCCGCGTGCTGCGTTCTACAAAGTCTATACGATCTAAATAACGTTCTAGAAAGAATAAAGTCATTAAATAGGACATATTGTACGTAAAACATACTTAGATTTTTCAGATTCGTCTTTTTTACCTTAGAAATGACTACGTGATTTTAAGAATTTGTACAATCAAATTTTGATCCTATTTTGAACCAAATACAGCGCCATAAAATCTGATGACTGTCTACGTTCATTGTTCAACAGAGTCAAAAAAATGAAATGAAATGAATGAGTTTTACGTCCTACTTTTCTACACCTATATGGGCTAATTGAGGACGGGCAAACGCCATGCAGTGTGCAATGAGGGAAATTTTGCCAAGACAACGGCATTAGCCTGCTCTTGTTTTCGATTTCCAACTGTCGAGGGATCTTTAACGTGCACAGCCAATAGCACACGGGGCTCGGTTTATTGTCCCATCCGAACGAGTAGACGCTTTTCCATGTCAGCCCCACCGACCTGCATCACTGACAAGGGGAAACCGGGTTGAAAAATCCGCAGGCATCATCTCGACCCATGCCGGAATTGAACCCTGGACCTCCAGGTTAGCGAGCAAGCGTCTTTTTTTTTATCTTGTTTTATTATCAACAAAATATTATACAATAAAATATAAACATAAAATATCAAAATATTGCACTACAATTCGATATACTTTAATATAAATTAATTAAATTTCAAGATAATTCTCTCAGTTTCAACTAAGACAAAAGGATTCAGTTGAAACATAAGTTGAAATTTGTGAAGCATACCATTATGTTTCATATAATGATAAATTGAATTCATTTGGTCTGACATGATAGCTTTAAAAATATGCAAAAGATTTAAAATAGTGCCCTCTTTAAGAAACGTTAACCTTCTCTTCAAAATAGCTAATCTTGCACATGAAAATAAAAATATTAAAAACAAATTATCTGATTCCTTTTTCACGGGATAACCGAAAATTAACCATTGCCAAAATTCTTCTCTGGTGAAACCCTTCTGCAAAAACGTTTGAATCATATCAAAAATAAGATCATGTAATTCTTGGACCTTAGTGCAACATAAAATGATGTGCTCAAGCGTTTCATTAATATTGCAGTTGCATATCTTACAATAAGGATCATTTATTAGCCCTACTTTAAATTTCTTCACATTCGTCCAAATGATATTGTGAACAATTTTGAGATCGGTATCAATGCATTCTGAACTTTTCTTATTGTGAAAAACAGACTTCCATACATTTGTCCACTTCAGCTCATAGCCTAAATTTTCCCAATAAGCTTCACAAGCAGCATGATCAAATTGAGCATCCTTAAGACATTTATATACTGACCCAGATTCCAGATGAGTCAAAGAAAATTCTTTACCATTTACAACTAAAATTTGATCAATTGAATCTTTAACACGCATATAGGCACTATTTATAGCGTCAACCCAGCTTTCAGGCAGAGACTGCAAAATGATCTTATATTCTGATTTCACTGTATCAGTCTCTACATCTGGATCATCAATTTCAATCATTTCAATAATTGCATCTACTCTAAGAAATCCTGGTGCTAACAATTTACAAAGATCATCAACCTTAACCAAAGATGAATTTACAAAAGTTTAAAAAAAAAGTGGTACAGTATTATGAATTATATTAGGATTATCAAATAAAATTTGATTACGTATATCATTGTAAGATTCAACTAAAAAGCGTTCACCTTGACAAAAGCAATCCCAGGCCATTAACATTGATCTATAAAAAGGTGGTAAGGATTTTAAACTTGACGGCATATACCTTATAAACAAAAGTTAAAAGGTGCATAAAAAACTTTTGTATTTGGTCAAAAAATAAGTCATGAAAAATTTCCAAGCTTGATTTTCACTACATTCAAGATATTTTGAAAGCCAATATAGTCGAAAGGAATGCTGCTTCAATTTAATATGAACAAGATTAAGGCCGCCATATTCGTTACCACCACATATTATATTTTTCCTAATTAATGGCGGTTTGCCGTACCATAGAAATTTACTTATCAACTTATCTAATTGTTGTAAAGCCCAGTGAGGCATATCCGTTACCCTTAAAATATACCATAAAGTTGACAAACACAATGTGTTTACAACTGTAATTTTACCTCTCAGATGAAGCTCTCGGGACTTCCATAAATTCAAAATTCTACCTATCTTATTAATGCGCAACTCCCAATTGAGCTTTTCACACAAATTTTGATCTGGTCCCAAATAAACACCTAGAATTTTAGTAGCACCATGTACTTGTTTTGCACATATATTGTCAACATCATTTTCAGTTAAAGATGCACTTCCCGCCAAAAGAAGCTCAGATTTTTCAACGTTTATTTTAGCGCCAGACGCTAAACAATATGTGCCAACAGTCTTGAGAGCTTCATGAATAGATTCGACAGATGACAAAGTTAATGTAGTGTCATCAGCGTGCTGATACAAAATAGAAGTAATTATACTTAAAGAATGAGGAATTGATATACCCTTAATATTAAGATTGGATTTTAAAAGCAAATTTAAAGGTTCGGAGGTAAGTACATACAAGAGAGCAGAGATGGGACATCCCTGACGAACAGATCTGGAAATTGAAAAGGATAACGAAACATGACCGTTGATTTTGATTGAGCTCCTGATAGAATTATACAAAATTTTGATACTGTTTGTGAATACATCACCAAATCCAAAAACCTGCAAAAGATCGAACATATACTGGTAAGAAACGCGATCAAATGCTTTCTCTGCGTCCAATTTCAACAGGAATAATGGGAGGTCCTCCAGACCAACATATTCTATGAGGTCACGTATGTTCATGATATTGGTAGCAATGTCCTCCTGGTATACAGCATGATTGTTCTCTAGAAATAATAGAATTCATAACATGCTTTAGCCTTAATGCTAATGTCCTGGAAAATATCTTATAATCGACATTAAGCAAGCTAATGGGACGCCAATTTTTAAGTTCTGATTTATCACCCCGTTTCTTATAAAAAAGAGAGACCACTCCATTTTT
The DNA here is from genome assembly GCA_029955415.1 of Lottia scabra. Lineage (NCBI taxonomy): Eukaryota > Metazoa > Mollusca > Gastropoda > Lottiidae > Lottia > Lottia scabra. The sequence continues at coordinate 22,759,410 of JARJEI010000003.1, read as the reverse complement.
CATGGAACGACTAAGTTGTCCAGTTTTCTGAATCTCCTGAATAACTTCTAAATAAGACGGACCTACAATTTTCCAAAAACGATGAAAAAACTCGACCGTTAACCCATCCGGTCCTGGGGACTTCCCCTTTTTCATTCCAATTAAGGAAAACTGTAGCTCCTTAAGACAAATATCCGCGTCACAGGAATCAATTTCATCTTCAGACAACCTATTCTCTACTAAACTAAATAACTGATTTTGACAATTTTGATCAACAGGCTCTTCACTGTACAATTTTGAATAAAATGTTACAGCTTCTTGAAGAATATCAGGTGTATTTTCAACAATCTTACCATCAGCAGTCTTAAGACATCTAATAACACTTGATTCCTGGTGAAACTTTTCAAGATTTAGAAAAAATTTGGAACATTTGTCTGCTTCAAAAGCTATGTCAGTTTTCGAACGAATTATAGCACCTTGACATTTCAGTTTTTCATACTGCTCTAACTTATTTCGTAATTCGTAAATTTCGTGAGAATAATCATAATTGGTATCTTTACAAGCTCGACCATAGTGAAAGTTTAAAGCAGACTGAATGCTCCAAAATTCTTCCCGATTCTTTTTCCTTTTACATTTAGCATAAAGGATGCTTTTCTGTTTCACCTTATACTTAAAATTATCCCACCAAATTAATATTTCAGTTTTATAAAGAGGACATTCAAGTGATTCCTTAAAGAGTTTTTCAATCATCTCACAATAAGCAGCATCTTTAAGATATATATTGTTAAAGACCCAAAGTCCCGGTCCCCTCTCATATTTGTTAAAATTAAGGTGCAAAGTAACATAACTATGATCACTTCGAGTTGTGTGAGATATATAACAAAAAGTACAAAAACTCAATAAAAGTGAACTAACAAAAATATAGTCTATTCTGGATTGTTTAATATTTCCCCACACAGTTCGATTTCTGGTAAATACACTCTTTTCAGGATTCTTTCGTCTCCATATGTCTATAAGATTTGTGTCAGCTACAAAAGGTTGGCAGTAATTGGGAATTTAAGTTGTAAGCTGTCATGTTCTGTGATCTGTCTATTTTACAATTGACAACATCATTAAAGTCACCGCAAACTAAAGTGTTATCAGTTAAAGATACAGATTTCAAAAAATCCTTCCTATTGGAAATTTGGTTTGGTGCATAAATGCACATGATACTAAACTCAAAATCGTCTGTCGACACTTTACACTTGACCACGCGGCCATCAGAATCAGCATAAATGAATGATGTTTTACTTGAAAAATGTTTAGACACAAAAATAGCCACACCACGTGAACCAGACTGATAATTGCTATAATATAAATCACCATTCCATAAATGCTTATACGAAGCCACAAAGTTGGCATCCCAATGTGTCTCCTGTACACACAGAATATCTAATTGTTTTACACCAATATCAGAAATTAACCCATTTAATTTATTAACACTCTCCAAGCCATTTATATTAACTTAACTCTTTATTAAAAACAGAAATTTGAGCAACATTATCAGAAAGTAAATTTTCATCCAAATTCTGTGAAGTGAATTCTTCGTTATCAACAACAGAAATATCATTATCAACACTTTTCACAACATGTAATTGATTAACAACGGACTCTTCACATTTATCAACAACAGGTTTATTATTACTACTAATGTTAGCAGTGATTGGATCATTGCCAACATCACCGTTAACTTTACCGTTAGAGCCCGTGCTCTCCTCTTCAATTACATTAAATACCGAATCGTCAACAGGGGTAATACATTCACATTTCCAGTCATATAATCCGCATCTCGGACACAAAACTGCCACGCACGATCTCTTACCATGCCCAGGTTGCTGGCATTTGAAACATTTAAAATCTGGACATTGGGAAAGAATATGCCCCGGTTGAAGACAAAGGAAGCACACCCTTTCTTGATCATTGTGTCTTACAAAATACGATGAACCATCAAAATAAGTGGAATACGGCAAACTTTATTTATTTAGCGGAAATTCTACCTTAAGAAAGCGAGTGCCATCATACTTTATTTTCCCATTAAAATCGGCAGTTTTCCTAGTAAGCGGACCTGCCGGTTTAACACCCCAAGAATCTAATTTAGCGAAAATTTCCGCATCAGTAACATATACAGGTATATGCATAAACGAAACCACCTTAATGCGAGAACCTACAAATTTACAGTGTAATCCATCATCAACGCTGATTAAACCTTTGCTGACTAATTGACTGGCTACGTCTCTATTCACTAATGTTACGTCGTAAGAGTTGTTACAAGGAACACAAGCTAACACCGAATCCGTGCCAAATTTATTTTCAATCAGTTCGATTATGTCACATGCTCTATATTTCTTACTGTCTTGTAAAACACCTTGACAGTGTTGTCCTTCAACAACATGTCAACACCTGATATTTTGAAAAGTTTGTATTCGGTCACTAAATACGACAGGGCCGAAGCCCTCAGGCCACAAAATGACCAGTAAACAGAAAAAGTTACCTCAGAATCACACGGAATAAACTTTGACTATCTGCAATTCCAAAATAACTCAACAAACACTTTGATTACTTCGATTACAAGCGATTTTCATATAGATAGTAAAACACGTCTACATCCTTTAAAAACCAAAACGGAAGTCCACCACCGCGGCTCCCTCAACAGAGTCAGACAGACTGAGCACAATGATGGAGATAATAATAACGGGTTACACTAATGATATTATATAATTTCTTTACTTGGTAAACAATTAGGAAAATGCCAGTCTAACATTGAGCTGAAAAATTCTTGTCTGGATGCCTGCCATAGGGTTTGTTGAAATAGTGGATTTCTTGGAAGATTTAAATGGGGATGAGGACAGTTCTCCTGACTAAAAGAATGTCTTCTACCAAGGATAATTTGTCACTGTCAAAAGCCTATTTTGTAGATCTGAGCATTCCCCAAAATTGATAAAATGCATTTTGATATATCGGGTGGGCCAAAAGTAATGTCCCAACTTTTGACCTTCACTATTTTCCAAAGCATTTACTCAAATGGACTGAAATTTTGCATATAATTAGTTTATGATATTATCTACCTTTGGTTCGAGTTTGAGTGATATCGCATCATTAACCTTTAAATGGCATACAAAACTAAATCGGAGGTCGAAAAATTTAATGCCGGAATGTTGTCATACCATTTGTTTCCTATAAGAGGTGATCATTATGACCTCCATCTTCATTCTGTACAGCTCTCAGTCGCTTTTTCCACGAGGCAATACATTTTCTGACTTCAGCAGTTGAAATGTGATCCCAGCATGTTCGAATTTTTACCTTGAATTCTGTCTATGTGAATAAAGTGCGACCTTAATAGACCTTTTCCGAGAGTGAGTCCCAGATGTTGTTAGTTAGGGGTATTAAATCTAACTGGGCAGTTTATGTTTTAACATCATCTAGGCCTTCTGTTTATACATTTTGTCACCTCAAACCCACGAACATCCCATATGAATCTTGATTGGCTGGTGACACCATGCCACCATGCATATGGGGGGATAATTTCAGAAGACTCCGGCATTAAATTTTTCGGCCTCTAATTTAGTTTTGTATGCCATTTAAAGATTAATGATGCGATATCACTCAAACTCGAACCAAAGGTAGATAATATCATAAACTAATCATATGCAAAATTTCAGTCCATTTGAGTAAATACTTTGGAAAATAGTGAAGGTCAAAAGTTGGGACATTACTTTTGGCCCACCCGATATAAGAAGTAACAGACATATGTAGTTATAAATGTTAATACATGTACTCCTCAATCCCCATGGGACTCATTTTGGTATTTTGATGCCGACATGTTATCACATACACTAGATTATGTAGTCCGAAACTTGCTGACTCTTTCCCCAGCCTTTGATGCTATTTTGACGTATATGGCTGGGAGAGAGTCAGAAAAGATAGGCCCCAAAAACCTCCGTGCGGGGGTTTTAAACGTATTTAATTACCTCTAATCCGCAAAACTTCGATATATTTGGAAAGATGGATGATTTTGCAGCTCATTATCCCCCTACGACATCCAGGCCATGTATGCGAGTCCATCAAAGTTGTTTTCCAAGAAATAAAATCTGTGGCTCGCCATTGAAAGACTGCACGGGCAAGGTGTGGAAAATCGCAAGTTTTTGTGGCCTAGTTTTTCTGACTCTCTCCCAGCCATATCTGTCCAAATATCTATCAAATGCTGGGAATAGAATCCGCAAGTTTCGGACTAGATTCTGGAGAAAAATCGTAGGCCTACCTCTTGTAGTACGAGAATATAAATATATGAAAGCCGCCATTTTATTTTTACCAAGTGAAAAGGAAAAGAAGACACCAATCCTAAAGAAGATCGAAAACATTAGAAAGAACAATTGACAAATAAACGTGGAACTTTTTGAAAAATAAAAAATTTGTTTTGTTTAGTCAAAATATCTGACAAATCGAAATCCGGAGGTCTGACGATCTCAAACGTGTTACCATATGAATCGGCATCCCTTTTTGTAAAATAATAATATGACACCTTAATTAAAACGTTTTTCTGAACTATCTGGTTTTAAGAATTATGCGTGTTTAAGCGTGGTATTTGCCGCCATTTAGAATTGGACCTCCTTCATTCCTCATCTGATGTTGAGAGATTTCGACTCCCTTCCCTTAAACGACATTTACTGGTTTATTTGAATAGGGACTGATTCACACATACAAATTTTCAGAATTAGACGCATGGAAATAGAATTTCCTTACATTTCTCAGCAAATTCAGGGTTGAAAATTATTTGTTTAGGGTTTGAGAGATTTTACCAAGAAAATGTTGAAAATTCGACGCCTAGAAACGCAATTTCCAGATATTTCCTAACGAATTTAATGTTCTGGATTTTTTGAATAGGGTCTAAGGGATAGGGCCTTGAACATTTTTGAGAATAAGATGGCTGACACGCAATTTTTAGACATTCCCCAGGGAGTTTAATGATTACTTGAATAGGGTCTGGGGTATGTCGTGTAGAAAATCTTGTGAATTGGACGCTACGTTCAATGATGCCGATGGCATCCATCGGAAGCCTGGAAACACGATTTTCTGAAGTCTGGTGTTCACTTCTAAAAAAAAAGAAAATAAGACACCCGTAAACGCAAATAACTGACATTTCCAGATATATATATGAACAACTGATAATGCATTAAACTGAGCCTACGGATAACATATTAGCCTATCCACGAAAATATGCAACCGATAGAATTCGCAATGTGTGGATGCTTATGGGAGTGGAGATGGGTTGCAAAAATTCGTAACGTGAGCCCATTCTCACCGATGCTTGTTTGAGTGAAGATGGGTTGCAAACGAACGAATTGGTCTTCGTCGTTCATGTTCTCGGATAGCAAATTGTGCCTTTTTTTACGTCCATTACAGACACTCTACTCGACCATGCTTAGTCATTTGTGGGGGAGACACAGGCTATTATGTCCTGTATAAGAGTTACGCCTAGGGTTAACCCTCGCTAACCCTAAGTCTCGATAGCCGAGTGGTATCCATACTTTTTCGCCAGCTTCTCTGTTAAGGTGTTATTACAAGTTTTGCAGTGTATTCACCACTTCTCTACCCTTACACTTCAGCAGCAAGGTCCATGAGTTGGATAGTTTCATTCGTCCAGCAATGAAATCACCGGCTGTCGATGCGAATATTAGATCCCTCAATCGGACATGGCTCTCGAAGGTGACGCAGGCCCTGATCGACCATTTACCAGAAGATTAACAGTACCAAGGCCATAGTCACCATATCTATACCAACTGCAATGGATGTTGACCTGAATACACACCAGTAATCGAGCAAGCAAAATAGTTCATACCCACTACAAGAGTCTTCAAGAAAAATTTCCCCATGTTTATAAGCAGAAAATGATAGTTGCCTACTCAAAAAAATCAGAACTTTAATGACAATCTGGTTCATAGCAAACTAAAACCAATCATTAATTAGCAGATACTATAGCACTCGCCCAATGGGCGAGTTCTTATTTTTTCTACTTTCAGATCAGAACAGAAGAAAAGCCTGAATCCAGACCCTTAATCCCATTTTCTCAATAAAGTATTTGTTCCATCCTAGGCCTGTACATTTTGGAGATTCAAACCCTCCCTTCCCCGAAACTTTACACTAAAATGTCGAGTTGTGTAAGGTTGCCACAGGGATTATCAAGACAATTTATACTAGAGCGGGGTGTAAGACGAGGCGATGTCTTATCAGACAAACTATATCTGCTTTTTATTAATGGATTACTGAATCAGCTAATTCAAATAAAGGTGCTAATGTGCTTGGTCTACAGTCCTGGGTCCGGTACCTAGCATTTAACTAAGTCCAAGTTTGATATTCAACTTGAGATTTTCCTACTAATTTTTGCATAGACTCGAGTCAACTTGGGGTTTTATGCACGAATGATTTTAAGCACAAGGCTACGAACTCGGCCCAACTGTCCAACACAGGCAGATGATGTTGCTAGTGATACGATTTCTGGTCTAAAAGATCTCCTGGGAATATGCAAAAATTGCATTCGTATTTGGCGCTTAATGTTGTTGTCACCCAAGAGTGTAGTTCTGCATTTCAAGTTCACATAGAATTGTTCTCTACAATTCAAATCTTCTTGTGAATGTATCAATAAAACATGTTGGTGTTTTACCAAACTGTAATTTTGATACCATTGATATGACCAGGTCGGCTTGTCGAACTATAAAAGCTACCGCAAACAACCTGTAAGTTGGAACTCATAGTAGATATCTTAATCCTCTTACTAGTAGAACAATGATTATGGTATGTTGCTATTCAAAAGCTCTACATGGATGTGAACTCTGGTGTGCATTATCGCGGAATGAACTGCTCATACTAGAGCAGGCACATCGTTCTGTGTGTGTAAAATGATTCAGGGCCTTCATATTTGTACTCACTCAGATACATGTTCCTTCAGCAACGTTAGAATGAAGATTTTACTTCCATTATTAATTTGATTGTTTCTCTGTTTTATCTTATGAGTAGATGCTGTGCCTTTGAGCCGTGTCTTTCAGACCTGGATCCTTATCCTCGAAAACTTAACTTGAGTTGATTTTAGTATTCTATGTCTTCTGACTGGTTAATCACTAAAATCGATGCTATATTGAGTTCTGTTATCAACGCAGATTGCCGTACATCTTAAAATTCTGAATTAATTTAGGTTAAGTTTTCGAGAATGAGACTCCTGATTAAATCCCCCTCTAAAATGAGATTTTACTGTCGCTAATAATTTGATTGTTTTTGTGGTTTTATCTTATGAGTAGATGCTGTGCCTTAGAGCCGTGTCTTCAGGCCTGGATCCTTATCCTCGAAGACTTAACTTAAGATGATTTTAGTATTCTATGTCTTCTGATTGGTTAATCACCAAAATTGATATTATATTGAGTTCGATTATCAAATCAGATTGGCGTACATCCTAAAATTCTGAATTTATCTGGATAAGGTTTTCGAGAGTGAGACTCCTGATTAAATCCCCTTCTAAAATAAGATTTTACTGCCGTTAATAATTCGATTGTTCTCTGATTGAACTTATTAGTTTGTCGATGCCGTGCCTTTGAGCCGTTTCTTTCAGACCTGCAGGATCATTATCCCCGAAGACTTAACTTCAGATGACTTTAGTATTCTATTTAATCCCCCTCTAAATTAAGATTTTATTGCCGTTGTTAACTTCATAGTTTCCCTGATTTAACTTCTGAGTTTGAATTTGTAGAGGGTTTGCCTTTGAGTCGTATCTATCAGACATTCTTCTATACCCTCTAAAATCTGATAACTGCCGTGTTAATTTGACTGTTTCTCGGATTTAACTTACCAGTTTGTAGATGCCTTGCCTTTGGGTCGTTTCTTTATACCCTGATTCTGTGCCCCGTGGAACTTGCTGCCGTGGTTAATTTGATTGTTTCTGTTCAGGAGATGAGGGCTTTCTTCGCTACGCTGTATCCTGTACTTTCTTTACTAAACTCATTGAATTTACTGCAGTGGTTAAATTGATTGTTTAAGATCAGGAGGTGAGGGCTTTCTTCGCTACACTGTATCCTTTACTTTCTATACTAAACTCATTACATTAGAATTTATTGCCGTTGTTAAAATGAATGTTTATGATCAGGAGGTGAGGGCTTTCTTCGCTACACTGTATCCTTTACTTTCTATAATAAACTCTTTAAATTAGAATCTACTGTCGTGGCTAACTTGATCGTTTCTCTGATTTCAGTAATGGGTTTGTAGATGCTGTGCCTTTGAGCCGTTTCTTTCAGACCTGGTTCTATGCAATTTAAAATTAGATTTTGCAGCCGTAGTTATATTGATCTTGTTTACAGTTGTATTTGTAAATTTTCTTCTTACAGTTGTGGTGACTCTACTTTTGAATTCCAGTAGAGATCTGAACGAAAATATTTATTAATATGTTTTCTTTACTCTCGGAGCATGTCTAGTTGAAGCAGTGCAGTTCTTCTTCTTTACTTTTAGATTGCAGTAGAATTTCATCAACAATATTTAATAATAGTTATCTTGCCTCTTACATTCAATTCAAGTAGTTATAGTCATAGCGTTGCATGGAATCTGCTCATAAATACTTACTAATGGTTTACCTGTCTCGTCTCTTGCAGTTGTGGTGTCTTTACTTTTTAGACTGCTGAAGACTTCTCATCGTCAATATTTAATAAGAGTTATCTTGCCTTTTACAGTTGAAGTAGTTCTACTCAGAGTTGCAGAGGATATCGGAACTAAAATACTAACTAACGGTTAACTTTCTTCTTTCAGTTATAGTGTAGGTGGAATAGATGTCTGGACGAAGTACTTACTTATATTTTGGCTGTTCCATCTCTTACAGATTTATTACATTTTGACATAACATATTTTAATTATTTCCCTTCCAGGTTTTCTATTTGGCATTATCATTTTTGGCAAACAATTCACACTTTTGGCAAATCTAAATTCATAACACACTGTCAGGGGATGAGTAAACATCCTTCAAGCTGGTCTTGAGCATGGATAAATCCTACCTCCCCCTCCAATTTAGAATAAGAACATTAATGGAGTAGGGTTGGGTAGCCCGCTCGCAGCACTTGCACTGACCTACCTTTGGCTTCACAAATTTTAATGAATTTTTTTTTTTTTTTTTTTTTTTTTTTTTTTTTTACAATTTGTCGCAATGTACTTAATCGCTTGAGGATAATATGTCCATTTAATACACATGTACTTGTGTATATTGCTATATTGTATATCTTAAAAAATATCCAGTAGCCTGTGGTCATGTATTTGATCTCTAAATCATCAAATTCTGTACACTAAACGCTTGAGTATAATATGTCCATTTAATACACATGTACTTGTGTATATTGCTATATTGTATATCTTAAAAAAAAAAAAAATATCCAGTAGCCTGTGGTCATGTACTTGATCTCTATATCATCAAACTTTGTACACAATTTTTTTTTTTTTTTTTTTTTTTTTTGGTGTCTATTATGTTGTATATTGTATCTATGTTTGTCCCCATGGGCTGGGTGTGAGACAGGACCGTTACCACTCGTGGTATAGGGCCTAATTCTGACCCATGTAAAATAAAGAGTTTATTATTATTATTATTTATTAGACATTGGCATTATCTACCGTTGCTGGATTGACAGAGTTTTCTCGTCACTAAGAACTAATAACCTAGTTTTTAAAACACTATTTTATTTATCCAATTAGCTATTTCGTTACATTTTGAGTGTAGGTCAGAATGATTTGCAAAGCAAGTTCGACTAGACGAAAAAGTTTCTCTTAGCATTTTTATACGCTCACATGAAATGTGGAGCGTATATTGCCGTCACCCATGTCCGTCGGTCCGTCCGTTCACACAAATGATACGTTCTGGGATTTTTTTTTAGTCCAAATAAACTTTCTGCAACCTTTTTTGCTTATGCGCCCAGTTGCATAAGAAAATTGTCCGAAGGTAAGTTAAAACTGTTTTTCTGGGCCTAAAATGTCCACATGCAAAAGTTGCACAAAAATTTTAGTCCGTATATTGTCCATAGATTTTGTCGATGAATAGCGACACATTTCACTTACTAGTTTTTAGAGAAAAAGTTTTATGGACAAAGCATATGCAATTAAAAAAACAACCAATGACAATCCAGTCAATTGACCAATTATATTGTTATTTCTTGCGCATGTGTACATCACTTAAAGCTTTTGTAGGTAAGGAAGGTACCTTAAACGACTTTTTGTCTATAATTTTATTCAACTTTGTTCAGCCATTTTTTATGTCTACAGAATGGAGACAGACTCTATTATTATAATCATTTTTCTTATCATAGCTGTTCTTTTTTTGTGCTTGACAAGCATTGCAACCCTTCTTACATTTCAAGTCGTCCGTATTATGTACACAAGATGGACAGGATTTTTTATCCATGGAACTCGAGATGTAGTATAAAAAAAATCGGTATTATTTTTATTATTATTATTTTCTTCGTATTCCTTCTTCAGTAGATGGTTTTGTCCTTCAATTTGATTGAAACCTCAAGTTAAGTATATTGGGCTATATATGTTTTAATCATGTGGTTAGGCTTTTTAAGTATGAGAACTGTTGCAGAAATTCGACAAGCTCTTAAACTTTAAGTTAAAGATGTTTTCCGTGGCGAAAAACACACATGGGAAAATCGAATACGCATGTGTACTTTTTTTTCCAAAGAAGAACCCTTTAACCCACATTCCTACAGTTGATGAGACTTTACAATGAGCTTTTTAGATCTTTTTGCTAATGCGTCTTGTCATGGTTGCATAAGAAATTTGTCCGGACAGTTTTTCTGAGACTTTTTTCTGAGTCTATTTTCTGAGACTCTGAACATGCGAAAGTTGCACAAATTTTGGTCCGTATATTCTAAAAATTTGCACATTACATCGAAACAATATTAATGGCAGAACATGCAATTTTAAATGGACAGGTTCTAGAATATTTTTTTTTTTGTAGCAGAAATTAAAATCATTGTAACCATTAGTTGCAGAATGGCCATAACTTGACATGATCTGGGCTCTTTTAACCAGTCATTATGACTCGTAATACCCAATTGTTTTCTTTGATCTTATTTTGTTGCTGATCAAAGATCTACAAATAGATTTCTAGAAAATTTGATTTAGTCTTTATTAACCAGGCTTATTAAATACTACTACATGTACATGAGAATTTGAGGAGTCTTGACTATCGAGGCTCTTAGTCAGGTGATTATTCACAGATATAAGTGACAGAACCGGATATAGGCCGTTCATTTAAAGGTGTTTTTTTTTATCGTTTTTAGTGTAAATAATTATGTTTGTGTGGGTAAAACTGAAAGGTACACCTGTCTTGTGGCCAGGTCAGGTGCGTCACAGGGGTCAACTTGCTGCAGGAGTTTTTATCAAATGTGATGACTCTGTGTAAGTATTGATGTATTTAATTGTTATTAACTTCAGTATATTGGCCATTGGGAGTAGGTTAGCATAGCGTCGCCGTCCTGTAAAAACCTTGTATCTACATTTTTAGGTGTTAATCAGTTACAAGGTTTTCACAGGAGAGCGACGATAGGCAAGGTATTTTAAGATTAGTAAAGGATCCGCTAGGCCTATATTACTATAGATTTGCCCAAAAAATCGTTGTTTGAACTGAAGTGTTCTGTAGGCCTATCCAACATTGTAATGTCAAGTGGGTCTACTACTCTCTGACCACAATGAGTTCAGAATCGCATTTTGCCTATTATTTTATTATGAATTGAAATATTAACTTCAAAATAGTTCTGAGAGTCTTAGATTGTGTTTGGGTTGATGAAAATGACAACTATTGATTTTACAGAAGGAAAATTACAGTCCAAAATGTGGGTCATTTTTGCATTAAATTCCTAGGAGGGAAGTGTATTTGTTTCATATTGAAAATTTTAAAAACTTATATTTTCATGGACCCAAATGTGTTCTAAGACACATGGCATGCAGTTATCAAAAATATTTTGAATATTTGTGATGTGAGAGAAAAAATTCAATTCAGGCCTCAATGTGGTCAGAGAGTAGTAATAAATATTTTGTCATCTTATGTCTTTTTGTAGCATCGTTCAATGTGTGTGCATGGAACCCATGCCTAATTCACCAGTATCAAACATACACCAAGATCGAGGCCCCCTAATTATTTTCTGTCAATTTCAGTGGTTTACATGTGTCATGGTCACTAATCTCTTTGACTAATTAATTGGTCTTCCTGAATTTACTAGTTCTGTCCCTTAAAATTTTATTCTTTTCATATTCTCACCTTTATAATTTGCAAATTTTCAGATTTACAGTTAGATTATCAGACATATTTCCTTTTTATGATAAGGCGGATTATTATAAGCAGCTAGGCATTGGTAGGATTATGTTGGTGTTGCAATCTTTTCATTGGGCTTCTGATTTCTTTCTTTCCTTTTGCTACAAATTTTGTTAATTCTTATGAAGGGATATTTTTGTTTTCCAAAACACCGATAGATTTAAAAGTAGAAATTTAAAGGGGTAGACAGGGAAGGTATATTCATCAGAAAAACAGGTTATTTCAAGTTTTCAGAAGCCCATATATTTTGTTAATTGATTTCTTCACAATATCAATTTGATAATAAAATTAAGTATTATGGCGACAAAAAGAAATCACATTGAACATGGAAACAAATTTATTTCAATGGATTACAAAATTCAGATGTAACTGGATTGATATACTGGTAATCAATACTCAATTCAAGAAGAATGCATTGATTTCTTAATGTTATTTTGTAAGGTAACAAATTGAAATCTATGTATTCAAGTATGTATTTGATATTGTGAAATTATTTGTATTTAAAGAGTTGAATCAAAATCATTTAGCATGTTTTTAACCTCTAACCATTACCATTGAGCATGTTTTTGTTAATATTGATTTTTTTGTCATTAAAGGGATAGGGTCTGGAATATATTTGACTTACTTTGGCTTTAAACTGCCATGTATATGCTTGAAACATTTATAAAAAGTCACAAGCTCTGATAAAAACTGAAAAATCCACTCACAAATGAAATAAAGTACCAGTACATGTTTATCGTCTGTTGTATGTCTATTGAAAAAATGAAACTTGATGAGACATCTATTTTCAAACTATTCAAGATTTCAGCATTTAGTTTTCAATCTAAGTCTTTTAAGCTGTTCTGCATATTTTGTTTAAGGTCTGTAATCCAGAACTTGTCCCTTATAAGTTTATTTAAGGAGTTTCCTTGTTGTTCTGATTGAAAACTGTTATCAATTGCATGATGGAAAGGGAAATTTTGTTTATGGCAAAAACTGCTTTAGAAATAACAACAATGTTGCTATTTTTGATAGATTTTCATGAATGTCACCATCATTCATTATTTGTACTGTTGACCTTGATATTGACCTTTGCTAATATGTTTATAAAAGCAATCCATTCTGGCTTGTCTGATAGATTATTCAATTCATTATTTGATAGATTCTTTAATTGTATGCTTAATTCTAATCTTGTAATATTTTGTTTAGTAAATAATAATAAAAACAAATAATTTTTTCCAGACAAATTAAAGAAGAAAGGACAGATGACAACATTGAGTTGTTTTTTGGAGGATTTTCGTTGGGCTTTAGGTCAGTACATGTATTGGTAATTTGTTTCTTGTCTCTTTGAATATACATAGAGTCATTGTTAGTTTTCATGTATGTGTATATGGTGTATTGAATTTTAGTAATTGTGCTAGTAAACAATGATCATTTTTTAAAATGTGTTTATTCAATGATTTAACAGTGAAATGTGCATATTTTCTACTGTCTCAGAATAAATTACCGGTGTAGAAAATAGCCTTTCAGAAATCTTTTGTGTCTTAATGCCTATAATTAGAGGATGAAATACTTTTGAACAGGTATCATTGAGGAAGGTAAATTAGACTAAATGGATATTACAGGAAATTAAATAAATATTTAAAGCTTATAATTTCAGATGGCTGTTTGACAACCCATCTTACATCTGCTGAAGACACAAAGAATGTTTCCCAACTTACATCTGATGAAGACACGCAGAATGTTTCCCAACTTACATCTGATGAAAACATGGATATCTTTACAACCCAACTTACATCTGATGAAAACACGAAGAATGTTACCCAACTTATAACTGATGAAAACATGAAGAATGTGACCCAACTTACATCTGAAGAAAACACGAAGAATGTTACCCAACTTACATCTGATGAAAACACGAAGAATGTTACCCAACTTATAACTGATGAAAACACGAAGAATGTGACCCAACTTACATCTGATGAAAACATGAAGAATGTTATCCAACTTACATCTGATGAAAACATGAAGAATGTCACCCAACTTACATCTGATGAAAACACGAAGAATGTTACCCAACTTATAACTGATGAAAACACTAAGAATGTTACCCAACTTATAACTGATGAAAACACTAAGAATGTTACCCAACTTATAACTGATGAAAACATGAAGAATGTGACCCAACTTACATCTGATGAAAACATGAAGAATGTTACCCAACTTACATCTGATGAAAACATGAAGAATGTTACCCAACTTACATCTGATGAAAACATGAAGAATGTCACCCAACTTACATCTGATGAAAACACGAAGAATGTTACCCAACTTATAACTGATGAAAACACTAAGAATGTTACCCAACTTACAACTGATGAAAACACGAAGAATGTGACCAAACTTACATTGGATGAAAACACAAAGAATGTGACCAAAATTACATCTGATAAAAAAACAAAGATCTTGACAACTCAACTTACATCTGATGAAAATAAAGAAAATTTGACCACAATTACATCTGATGAAAATTTTAAGAATGTGACCAAAATTACATCTGATGAAAACATGGAGATTTTGACAACCCAGCGTACATCTGATAAAAATAAAAAGAATGTGACCAAACTCATATCTGAAGATAGCATGGAAGCCTTGACCAAAATCACACCTGATGACATTGAGGAGGTCTTGACCCAAATCAATCTCGTATCTGATAAAAAAACTGAGAACTTAACGACCAAACGTACATTTGATGAGGATATGGATAATTTGATTACCATGCTTACATCTGGTAAAAATATAGAAAATGTAATTAAAACAACATCTGATAAAAATATGGAAGACATAATTAAAACCACATTTGATGAAAACATGGAAGACGTAACTAAAACCACATTTGATGGAAACACAGAAGACGTGATTAAAACCACATTTAATACCAAAACAACATCTGATGAAAACATGGAAGACGTAACTAAAACCACATCTGATGGAAACATGGAAGACGTAATTAAAACCACATTTGATGAAAACATGAAAGACGTAATTAAAACCACATTTGATGGAAACATGGAAGATATAATTAAAACCACATTTGATGAAAACACAGAAGACGTGATTAAAACCACATTTAATACCAAAACAACATCTGATGAAAACATGGAAGACGTAATTAAAACCACATCTGATGGAAACATGGAAGACGTAATTAAAACCACATTTGATGAAAACATGAAAGACGTAATTAAAACCACATTTGATGGAAACATGGAAGATATAATTAAAACCACATTTGATGAAAACATGGAAGACGTAATTAAAACCATATCTGATGAAAACATGGAAGACGTAATTAAAACCACATTTGATGAAAACATGGAAGACGTAATTAAAACCACATTTGATGAAAACATGGAAGATGTAACTAAAACCACATTTAATACCAAAACAACATCTGATGAAAACACGGAAGACGTAATTAAAACCATATCTGATGAAAACATGGAAGACGTAACCAAAACAACATCTGATGAAAACACGGAAGACGTAATTAAAACCACATTTGATGGAAACATGGAAGACGTAACCAAAACAACATCTGATGAAAACACGGAAGACGTAACTAAAACCACATTTGATGAAAACATGAAAGACGTAATTAAAACCACATTTGATGAAAACATGGAAGATATAATTAAAACCACATTTGATGAAAACATGGAAGACGTAACTAAAACCACATCTGATGAAAACATGGAAGACGTAATTAAAACCACATTTGATGAAAACACGGAAGACGTAACTAAAACCATATCTGATGAAAACATGGAAGACGTAATTAAAACCACATTTGATGGAATAGAAATAGGTGACACATTGTTTGAAGCTGTGTTAGATTTAGATGACATAGTAAGTGCAAGTGAAGAAGAAAGTGACGATGATGGGCAACAATATTATAGCAAAATGTTGAAAAATTGGTCAAAACTTGAAAAAAAAGTAATAAATCAGTCAGAGGAAGAAGATCAGGTTGTTGATGTCAATGAAAATAAAAGCGATGAAGTTATTGAAGTTATTACTGATGAAGGAATTTTTAGGGATGAACAGAATCCAGAAATATTTACCAGAAGAATCATGAAATCTAAGGATAAGAAAAGAGTTTATAATTCTGTCCATTGCTGTTATTACTGTGAAAAGATGTTGCATCATATTAGACCTCATCTGAAAGCTAAACATTGTCACATTAAAGAAGTTCAAGATGCCTTTTCTAGTAGTGTTTCTGGGAATGAGCAACCTTTAAATCTTTTGAGGGCAAAAGGTGATAATAACCACAACAAAAAAGTAATAGAATGTTCAAAAGGTGAACTCTTATTGTTTCGTCGACCAACAAAACAATTGAATTTAACAGAATATGGGCCATGTCCTAACTGTCTAGAGTGGATATCAAAAAATAATTTAAAGCGTCATCAGATAAAATGTATTGGATGTGAAAATTCAATTGGAAAGCAGTCAAAGAAAAATCTACTTCTACAGTCTGACTTGTCATGTGGACGATTTCCTTCCCAATGCTCTGATTTGCTTAAAAAAGAAGTGTTTTCAATTATGATGGTTGATAATGTTGCAGATGTTGCTAAGAAGGACATTCTTATTATTGCTTTAGGGGAATATTGGATACGACAGAACATAGACAACACTTATAAAAGAGCACACTACTCATCACAGAGAATGCGCTTAGCTGCCAGGTTGTTAATGGAACTCCGTAAACTGCTTTCAGATGAGACATTAACATTGTGGGATTGTATAAAACCAAGACACTTTGATGCTATTGTTCAAGCTTCTCTAAATGTTGCAGTACCTTCTGAGCAAGATGAAGAAGAATTAGAATCTCCTTCCAACTGCCTTAAACTCAAGTATGATATCCTAAGGCTTACCAATTTTAAATGGAGTTTAACCATCAAAAGTAAAGTTCCTAGTGATGAAGATAGAAAAGACTGCAAACACTTTCTGCATCTAATGACGCTTGAATTCAAGACAAGAGTTACTAAATTAGCATACACAGTTTTGATGAAAAGGCACTTGATAAAAACCAAAGACATTCCTAACCCTGCTGATATAGAATTACTTAATAAACATTTAATATCCGAATTACAAACAAATCTGTTAAACCAAACTAAAGAAGACTATGTGTATGTGGTGAAACTCATTCAAAGTCGACTTTTATGCTATAATAAAAGGCGTTCGGGTGAAATTGATGCTATAAGGTAATTGTCAACTTTTAGAAAGAAAATGATTATTAAATTTCATTTTACAAAGTTTTACAAAGTTTACCAGGTAACAGGAATATGACATTTGAATCATTTGCTTAGAATAGAATAAGCATAGACTTAACCAAATATGAAACCCACAATATTGTTTTCTATTAAGAGTATTTGTTGATGTTTCCAAGGAAACATTATAGCAGTAGCATTTAATTTACATCTTGTTTTTAATTTTAGTGTCAAAAGTTATTTAACAAGAAGGAAAGATTTATCAGACGTTGATAAAAGTTTAATCGCAGAACTATCAGCTCTAGAAAAATATCTCTTGGAAACCCAAGATCTGATGATGGTACGTGGAAAGGTAAGCAAAGCTATGCAACAAATTATATGTTATATATTTTTTTTAACATGTTTTGAGTTTTGTGATAAATCAAATTGGTGCGAGATGCAATCTACATGAGGTTTCCTGGCTAATAATTAAACTATTAATTTAAAGTGATGATTTTGCTATTTCAGCGTGGACGTCCAGTACCAGTTCTAATACCATTAGAGTGTAAAAAAGGTCTAAATTATTTATCAAATCCTTTAGTAAGGCATAAAGTTGGGATTGAAAAAGAAAATAAATACCTTTTCCCAAATTCTGGTAAGTTATATTTAATTGCAGACCATTTCTCATAGTTTTCCTTTGTGGGGGAAAAATTTAAAAAAGTGTTATCTAGAGTATTATGATGCATTTCTTGTCTACTGAAATGGCAAATTATTTATATATGTATAGAATATGTGAGTTGAAGCAGTGATTTTTAAGACATGACTTATGAACTGGTTTTAATAGCATAATTACTAGAGAATGTGAAAATAACTGTAAATTTTTTCTTGTGTACTAGTAACTGAGTAATGTTTATGAATCAGTAATTCTTTACTTTTTATATCACTTAGTTATGGGAGCCAGCAGATGCTACGAATCGTTAAAAAAGATTTGCTCCGATCTAAATCTCCAGAATCCTGAAAACATTAATAGCATTACACTAAGAAAATACACTGCCACACTTTCTCAGGTAAATATTTTACTTGTACTTGAAGTTTAAGGTTTATGGCATTGGTGGCCGTAAGTCTAAGTTCCCTGTATTTCATCACTTTCGTATTCACATTTTATTGCCTTAAAGGGACAGGTTCTGGAGTAAAGATCTCAAAACTATTTTGGTCGTGAAAATGAAGTTCATTCTAATCATTAGATGAAGAATAGTTATAATGGCTTAGATTCCAAACTTGATGCTAAAATCTTGAATAGTTTGAAAATTATCGCCCTATTTGCATTAAAATCAAATTGTTGTTTTTTAATGTTCCATTGTGCCAATAGACATACAACAGAGAATTTTTAAACCTGTGCTTGTTAGTTTTTTAATCAGGTTTCATACATATTCAAGGCATTTCAATACAAAAATTAGTCCAACATATTCCAGACCAAGCCCCTTTTAAGCTTCACATGGCAGATGTTGTTAGCAATGCATGCTTGTGTTCCTTGAAATTATTTCACATTCCTTAACATTACACTTTCAGTTTGATAACATATTTTTTCCAATTTGTATTGTAGGTTATCGACTTAAGTCCCAATCAGTTAGAATGGGTTTGTAAACATCTAGGTCACACCAAAAGAGTTCACACTGAACATTACCAGCAGATGTCTGGTTTTATAGAGCGAACTTCCATAAGCAAACTACTACTACTTCAGGATCTAAATCTTACAAAACAATACATTGGAAAAAAATTGGATGAAATCTCCTTTGAAGGTATGTTCTAATGATTGATAAAGGTTTGATGGCTGTTGAATCACTTCAAATTGAAGACAAAAATTGAACTAGTATCAAATGGCAGTGTGATTTTATATGTGTTAAAGAGCTCCACCCAAAATTAGTGAGAACATTTTAAATTAAAACACGGTCACATTACACAACTTGTTATTTAGTAAATAAGTTGTGTACTAAGTTTTGTAAGTGACCAATGAAGGATAAAATTTTTATGGTGGCCCATAACTCCAATAATAAATGGAATGATTTTTAAATGAAATTTATTTTATGATGAAAGTGTTAAATTGAAAATGATTTGTCAATGGCATTAATTTTTGATTTTAATAGAATTAAAATTATTTTTGAATTATATTGAAATGAATGCAAATTTGCATTTTTAAACACAAAAAAGTCAAAATTCTGCTATTTGACCCATGGTCCACCATAGATATGTAATTTCGACTTAGGATACTAGTGTATCGACAATTCTTTATATATACATGTACTCAAAAATTCAGTAAATGCACTAAAATTTAATAGATCTGTTTATTCTCCCAGATTAGTGGACATCTTGATCTGAAAACATGGGATATGATATCCACTACGATGGATACTGTTGGGGGTGTTGCTAGCAAGACAGGTCATCCTCACCCTTCTGGAACACCTGATGCCACTCTCCAACAGGGATAGTCAGCATCCTTTCGGAGAATCTACATAGCTAATATTGTTTGATTGGTAGTTTTATTATCTAATTATGATGGCCATGATTTTTATACTATGTTTCAGATCTCTTAACATCTACAACAGTTACTTCGAATAATGACTCTGATGATGAGAGTAGTATTCCAAATGTAGCTGATGAGAGTAGTATTCCAAATGTAGCTACCAAACGCCATAGAAATTCTGATTCAGATTCAGAATATGAAGCAGAAATTTCACAAAGAAAACGAAGCAAAAAAGGCAAAGGGTCCAAAAGAATGAGGTGGACTTCTGAACAGATTCAAGAAATTGAAACACGATTTCCGAACCACTTAAAAAATAAAACAACACCTGGAAAAAAAGAATGTTTAAAAATTCAAAAATTCAGTGAAATACTCAAAGTAAAGCATTATACTGATATTGTGAAGAAAATATCAAACATGAATCACAAAAAAAAGTAAAATTTTGTAGGGTATATAGGCTACTTGGTCTCGGTCTACATTCTGCAATTTATTTTGGCCTTTTTGGTATACAGACATTAAGTTTGTACAGGCCTTTTTGTGTGTGTTATTGTTTTTGTTTATTTTTAATATAGAGTAACTTAAAGGTAAAGGATACCTAAAACAAATTATGTAAAATAAACCTAAAACTAAGAAGTGTTAAAACAAATTGGACATTTTGATTTAAATTGAGTGGTGATATCCACATCTGAATTTCTTTGTCTCATCCTCGTTGACATTTTCTTTTTAGAGGTAAATGAGGATTTGGTGAAATACCCAAATTTGATCAAAACATTATTTGATGTCAATTAATATCCCTTTAATAAATGTATAAACATTTTTATTCAATTTTTTTTTATAAAATGTATGGGTTTGAAATGCTTGTGTAAGATGTCTCTGAAGAAGTTTCAAGGGGGAAAAATAAATCTTGTGCAACTAAAATTCCACAAAATAAGTCTGACAAAGGTTGTATTGCCAAGTACCTAAAGTAGGTCCAAATTGTTTGGATTTCGTTTTGTGGTCAAAGTGGGAATAACTCCATGTCCATGTTACATGCAACTTTTTAATATTTCGTAAACAAGACAGAAGAAAAGACCTAGTTGCTTTGACGCTTAAAATATGGTTAAAGACGAAAAAGAAATCTTGTGCAACTTAAAACCCCACAAATTATGTCCGACAGAAGTTGTATTGCAATTAAGGTCCCTCATAAAATTAGTCTATAATGTCGAGATTTCGTTTTGTGGTCAAAGTGGGAATAACTCGATGTCCATGTTATGTGCAACTATTTAATGTCATTCACAAGGCAGAAGGAAAGACGCAGCTGCTTAGACGCATAAAATAGGTTTAAGGGGGGATATAATTTTATGCAACTTAAAACCCCACAAATTATGTCCGACAGAAGTTGTATTGCAAGGTCTCTCATAAAATTAGTCCATAATGTCGAGATTTCGTTTTGTGGTCAAAGTGGGAATAACTCGATGTCCATGTTATGTGCAACTATTTAATGTCATTCACAAGGCAGAAGGAAAGACGCAGCTGCTTAGACGCATAAAATAGGTTTAAGGGGGGATATAATTTTATGCAACTTAAAACCCCACAAATTATGTCCGACAGAAGTTGTATTGCAAGGTCTCTCATAAAATTAGTCCATAATGTCGAGATTTTGTTTTGTGGTCAAGGTGGGAATAACTCGATGTCCACGTAATTTTATAATAAGACCCATAAATAAAACAAAAACTTTACAAAACGCACAAACTTAAAAAAAAACGCACAAGCAAATACGGAAAAAAAAAATAACTCGCACGGTACCATTCGTGAGTACAGCAGTCTATTGGATAAATGACGCACAAACTTCAAAAAACGCACAAGCAAATACGGAAAAAAATAACTCACACGGTACCATTTGTGAGTACAGAAGTCCATTGGTATAAATGACGCACAAACTTATAAAAACGCACAAGCCAATACGGGAAAAAAACCTCACAAGTTATCATTCGTAAGAACATCAGAAAGGTCACAGAACAAATGACCCATAAGCAAAAGTTGTATATAGTATCATTCGTGCGTCGGTCCGTCCACAATTGGTCGTTAAAACTCTACAAGTCATAATTCTTTACGGATTTTGACGAAACTTGCTGAGATTGTTTATTATCACCCAAGGATGAACCCTATTTAAAATCGAAAGAATTGAAAAATATTTGATATGAATTATTGCCCTTGTTCTTTAAAACGCGTTCAATTTTTAGCTCGTTAACACTCTACAAGTCACAATTCTTTACGGATTTTGACGAAACTTACTGAAATTGTTTATTATCACCCAAGGATGAACCCTATTTAAAATCGAAAGAATCGAAAAATATTTGATATGAATTATTGCCCTTGTTCTTTAAAACGCGGTCAATTTTTAGCTCGTTAACACTTTACAAGTCACAATTCTTTACGGATTTTGACGAAACTTACTGAAATTGTTTATTATCACCCAAGGATGAACCCTATTTAAAATCGAAAGAATCGAATATTTATATGAATTACTGCCCTTGTTCTTCAAACACAGTGATTGTTACGACGAGGACTGCGAAATCACTTGTCCGTTGATGAAGTAAACGACACATTAAAAATGTACACTTGTATTCGATGATGATGACTATGACTATAACAATTACAGATATATTGCGATGCGATGTTGACGGGTCGGAGGCCAGCTTTTCTCTCGTATCCCTACGCTGGCTCCGTACAATATGCAACCTATCTTATGCATGTGTACATTGGTATAAAGCGAAACGAAAGTTGTACTTTCGAACAATGATTTTTAGGTTGTAAACACTCTAGAAGGCACAATTCTTGATAGATTTTAATGAAACCTATTGAAATAGTTTATTATCACACAATAAAAATATTAATTTAAGTTCTGAACGAAATGTAGGCCTTTGACTACAATGAATATTTCATGGTTGTGATGGATGCTGTTTTCTGCCAAATGTTCTTTTTTAAACAAAGCTACCAGTGGGCGTATATTACCTTGCCTGGCAAGCTATCTTACCATAATCAGGAAAATTCACGCAGCCTCAACACGTATTATTTAAAATTGTAGAAAAATTGAAGAAAGCTTTACTCCGCTGTAGAGCCGACAAAATCTTATACGATCCTCTATTTTGGTATCAATTCGGCCTTGACTTTTGAGACTCGATTTTCACAAGGTAAATTTGTTACAAGAAATTTGGCGTCTGGTCATTCGAAATATTTCCCTCAATAATTTGTTACAAGGAATCTAACTGGTCGAAGAGTAATCGTTCTACCAATCAAAATTAATGACGAGAATGTCTAATTATGTGACTTTACTCGCTCAAATTAAAATGCAAAATGAAGATATTAGGCACAGTGTTAAGAAAGGGATGAACTAATCTTAACATAATAGTGACTAGGGTCAGCTATTGAATAGGAGTGAAATCTAATTAATATTAGAGGTCAGGTCAATACCACTAATCAACAAAATAAAAATGAGTTTACTGTAAGACAGACAATTAAAAATTTTATAAATAAAAAAACTAATATGATAGCGACGGATTAATGGAATGAAATGAAATGATAACCGTTGCTAAAGGAACATGTCTCAGATATGGCTCTGAGCATGCTTGTGTGGTCATCCATAGAAGCCTACATTGAGAGCCAACAACTATTATTTTTTATGTCGTTTGCCCTCTTTAAAAGCGGTCTTTCTTCCCAGAAGAATGCTTATAAACAGACTTTTAGAATGTAAGCAACAGTGCTGTTCCTTCCCTCGTGGATTTGGATCAGAGATATTAAAAATCCTTCATAAATATATTTTAAATAATTACTTAGTTAATTTGTTGAGTCTTCTCGATTTTCTATAAAATCTAAGTGGAAGAATATCGTATATAAATCGACTAGTGAATTCAGAGCTTGGAAAGATAGAAATGATAATGATTCCAATTTTGTCTTGTTTAGAGAGGTTCACCCACAAATTGAACATCATGCTGCCTTTGATGTTTGGGGGGCTTTTAAAAATAGTTGCATCATCATAGTGTTATCATCATCATCTCTTTGTCTAATAAGGGTAGACTCAACCCAATCTGTAGTGACAACCCTGTGTGAAAAATGTGGTTTGTTATTTTCGTGTCCGATAGTTATATATTATTGCATTGTGCCACCTCTTCTGAAGAGAACCATGTTGGTGTCAAGTTGTATTATATCACCCGATCAATTGCAAGAGCTTTGTCAAACTTCCAATTTCTTGTGATAATCTAGTTTAAACCCGCCCTGGAATGTCGATCAATCTCTATTGTCATTTAGGAAACGTGTTATGAAATTCATCCTTGTAACTTTGAGTAAGATTCGTCCAGTTCCGAAATTCTAGTCCCTATTGATACTCGTTTTGTTTTTTTTTATTTGTAGACTTAATTATATATATATATATATATTAAAAAGGTACATTGGGTTATAAGTTGACTCCGAGTCAACTTTTGTTCTTTCAGTCTTTTAACGATTGGGAGGATCCATGGCATGTCATCATTTTGAAATCTGTTCAGATTTGTTGCATATGTTAAACCCTTGTTTACCAATTCCACCAAAACTGCCGAATGAATTACACCAGCCACAGCAGCAACTGACAAATTTTCACCTGGTTTCAATACTTGCCAATAGTCTCTCTTATTCCAGTTAATTTTGCTATTCCGATTGACATCTATCGTTTTGAATGCCGGGAAATGCTTTAGGTCCATCTCCCTTAAGCCCTCCACAATGATCATATCTGTTGAAGTTGTTCGTTCGGATGTTTCCAGTAATTCAAGAGCCCTTCCAAATGTATATGGATATTTGTATCTTGTTTTATGAGAAAGTTATTGGGCAAGTTGTTCTGGGGTGATGCTTCCCTTAACTCTACTTCCAGGTGGGGGATTTCTAAGCTGCAGTGTATGCAGTGGAAATGTGACAGTTTCAAACATATCCAGAATTATGATTCTTACCAATCGACAACCAACTTCTAAGTCACTTGCCTCCAAATTATCCACAAAACCAAAAAGTCTCTCTATTCTCTGTTTCTGTACCCCATTCTTTGTCCATAAAGAGACAGGCGGTGATACTTCTAGTGAGCAAGATGCATTAGGCATTTCCAAGCCCAGAAATCCTCTTCGTAAACTTAAACTCCTCTCATTAGTTTGTCCAGGACCCAAATTGGTACTATAAAGTTCATTAGCATCCACTAAATTCTTACCATAAAACAGGTTCTCTAAAGCTAGCTCCATTTGGAAGCTCTTCCATGTTGCCATCCAAGCTCCACGATGTGCATTTTCTGTATATAGCGCTCTGAGATTAACACATAATTTAAGACCGATTTGCTGCATTCTTTTTATAAAAAACTCTTCATCACCGATCGCGTTTTCAGAGAACGGCACAAGCAGTGAATATTTCTCTAAAAGGCAAGTAATTTTCTCTTCGTTAAAAAAATCTTCTGAACCAAGAGTTTCTGGGATGTTACCAGCTTTCAGTTTGGTCACAATTTCCAACCGACAAGGTATCACGTAAGACAGCTTGTTGCAATTGTCTTCAAACGTATTCAAATATTCTTCTGCACGCCTTTGTAAATGCTTCTTCGTTTGATGATGCAGCAGTCCACTGGAAGCTATTAAGCCAGTTATTGGATTGGCGCAAATGTGCTCTGGACGCGTGTGAGGCGTGTCAGCGTACAGCTGAATAAAGGTCAAAGAGTTTGGATGAGCTGCTGTATTCCTTAAATCAGGAAGTACAGTCAGTGCGCGAGAATCCAGATTACTTTGGTAATTGGCTATTTCTCGGATTCCAAGACAACCGAAGAATCTGCCTAATGTGCCCGTTAATTGATACAATCCTTGCCTGGACCAGAACAAATGCATTTTCGTATATTCTGCACTTACATTACAAGCTGAATGTATAGAAAGACTTATGATTTGATTCATCCTAAAAAGTTCCGATATATTTAGCTCTGCATTATCTTTTTGTCCAAATTTAGACACAATTATCATCACTTTAACGCCCTCTTCTGCAACTGTTTGAGCTATGGCCTGGTCCAACAAATCTAAAATAAACTCCTGGTCTTGTGGTAAAACATTCATATTAGACGTATCAAAAAGTTGATTCTTGCGAATTGACGCCCTTCTACAATCAGTGCCATCCACCTCTTTAAGAAGTCTTGTAAATTTTAGGTGCATTCTTGACAGGTAATTATTCAATGTTTTCTTGGCCATTTCCCGAGTTTCAAAGTTCCCTACACACACGCCTTTTTTTGGAATTATACATAGAGATGTCCGAAATCCTTCAAAATAGGCTATATGCACACACTGTGATCTTTTCACAAGCTCCAATTCACGCTGTTTATATTCTCTAAGTACCAAATGTTTTTTGATTAAATGATAACAATCACAGTACCAACCTTTGTTTTCCGGATCAAATCGTAGATAATAAATTGGACACAATATACCAGCGAACGAATTCAGTTCCACAACTAGACCATCAGTATCGTAAGTAAAATCCAAAACCACATCCTTCTCTAAATCTGTCACTTTACAAGCATGAAATGAAAGCACTGATTCCTCATTTGATAAAAATTCTTCTATTGTTGAATGTTTATCCATATGATACACTAACTCCTGACTGTTCAACCGAGAAACTCCAATTAAACTTTTATATTCTTCGTTGTCTGCCATCGCTAATCCAAGTCTCAACTATTAATGAAATAAACCGTCTCGTACTCACTTTTATAAGCAATTCACTTTGGCACAATGCGCATGTAACCTTTTTGGCTCAATGCGCAGGTAAAACTGTTCATGGGTTTAAAATGGAAAAATTCAGATAAATTATCAACTTTCAAGAACAAAGTACAACTTCTAAATATCCTAGAACAATCAAACTTTGTCAAACGTTTCGTTACTGGACATTAAGGTATATTTCAAAGAAACTGATACTCATCAACTCCTGCACAAAAGCTCGTTTCACCCAAAACATACCTTTTCCGGTATTATTAAATCACAAGTTTTACGATTTCACCGAATTTGCACAAGATCCTCTGATTTCAACCAAGCCTGTACGATTGTTTTCTCAAAACTGAAAGAGCGTGGATACTCAAAACGATTTTTACGAAACATAAAAAACTCCACTTTAGCGCAAATAGCAGCGAAGACTAGACTATATGCCGAAGTTCCTTCAGGTTTAAGGTGTGCCCCATGTTTGTCAAATAGATGCAAAACATGTCCCTTTGTAGCTGAAACACATTATTTTATGAGTAGCTTTACTAATAAAAGGTATCCGATCCAGGAGCATTTATCATGTGATAGCTCAAATGTAATTTATTTAATTTCATGTCAGAAATGCCCCAAACAATATGTAGGAGAAACTAAGAATAATTTACGCACTTGATTCAATGCCCATAGATCAGATATAAAATTAAAGAAAGACAAGCCCGTTTCTAATCATTTCAACCTCGATGACCATTCAATAAACGATCTCACCCTAACCCCAATTGAACGTATAGAAATTGATTTACCGGAAGATGAAACCACCAAATTCAGACAATCCAGAGAAGCCTACTGGATTGAGACATTGAATACAGCAAGACCTATAGGACTCAATATTCATCATTTTGCAGGCATAGCACCCTTTGTTGTCCCGTTTAATACAACCAGTAATCGAGCAAGCAAGATAGTTCATACCCACTACAAGAGTCTTCAAGAGAAATTTCCCCATGTTTATAAGCAGAAAATGATAGTTGCCTACTCAAAAAATCAGAACTTTAATGACAATCTGGTTCATAGCAAACTAAAACCAATTATTAATTAGCAGATACTATACTACTCGCCCAACGGGCGAGTTCTTATTTTTTCTACTTTCAGATCACAACAGAAGAAAAGCCTGAATCCAGACCCTTAATCCCATTTTCTCAATAAAGTATCTGTTCCATCCTAGGCCTGTACATTTGGGAGATTCAAACCCTCCCTCCCTATGTGTCATCTGTTTACCCAGATCGGGAGCCAGTTCGGGATGTTGTGTTAACATAAAAGAAGCCACGGTTTTCCTAATCTCAGTGGGGCATATTGACTTCCTTTGATCTGAGATATGCTTCCTATAGCGGGAATTCATGAGATCGGCAAGGTAAGCCGACGGAGTAACCCTAGCCTCATCCCTGCCCTTAAAAACAAAAAACATACTCTCGGGAGAGCAGTTTTTGCGAAAAAGCATATCATATTTCCTATATAAGGGCATTCTCTCTTCCGTTATAACAACCTTAGCAGCGCCCGCCTGTTGGGTCTTATGTTTATGCACCTTGACAACATAGGCGTCCTCTGCAGCTGCTGCTGCTCCGAACTCGCCAACAGTCATATTAAGGATGGCCCCTGTCCGTTGGGCCGATCCTGCGACGAGTTCAAAACAGAGCATAGCAAGGATGTCCTTGTACAGGGCTGTGTCAACTGAGTCTAATGTTGTACTCAGGGGCAAATCTACTAAGCTGTCAATAGCATGATGGAAAGTTGTGCTTTCTCTGATGTCGGCAAAATCTTCCTTAGTTAAAAGAAGTGTGGCTGCCCGATCCCGGAACTTTCCGGTCTCGACAGACATTGACTTCTTCAAGTTCTTGTCAGTGTTAGATATGGACTCTAACCAGTCATCTCTTTGCTCCATCGTCAGGAGCCTCTCTTGTCAGAGGTAATTGACAAACATACGGATGGAGCAAAGGTATGACCGGAGAGTGGCCGACTTCAAATGGGCATCTTATCTGCCTTGGCCTTCGTGACCCATCCAATGAAGAGATTCGTTGGGCGGTCCCAATCCGCCAAGGTAGGTGCCTCAGCAGTCACCCACACATTCTCCACCTGATTACAATTTTGTGTTGCATTCTTATAGGTTTGTTCTTTCCGATCAATTCTCATTAAGTCTTCTTTGAACTTGTCTAATATCACTTTCACCCTATCTGGCACCGCCCTCACTCTTTTGCCATGCAAAACTGGCCTTGGCCTACCTTCTCTTTCTCCACCTTCATCAGCAACCCTAACCTCCTCCTCACCCTCCTCTCCCTCACTCTCTCTATCCCCCATGCCCCTGCCCAACTTTACCCTCCTCAAAATATCCTTAACCTCAAGACTGTTTCTTACCATCTTGTGAGTGCGGACAAGATGGTGGGCCATCTCGCCAACCATCTTGCCGCAAACCAAACACTCTTTTTTAACTCTTTTACTGGGGGTTTCTGAGCTCGTTATGATGCCGGCCTCCTGCTCACTCATGTCATGGACACCTGTAAGGTGTCTTTTAAGTTTGACCACAGGTGCCGAACAGAGGGGGCAGATTTTCAATGGCAAAGGCATGTTAACACAATGCAAATTACAGAAAAATTTACTGTCAAAGTAAAATTTTTGTAACTAAGAACGGTATAATTAGCGACTGTTCCCTAGTAAATACTAGAGTGGAATGACAACAAATGCAACTTGGAAAACGATTCAATTTATGCTCGTGACCTAATTAGACCTTACCGCTAACCCTAAATGTGGTTTTTTGGACATGAAAACATTTTTGGTCAATAAAAGTGCGCCAAAGACGATGGGCATACCTACCTGACTCCCCAGAGGCCCCTAACGCCTGCAAAACCCTTTTTAAACGTTTTTTAGATGAGTTACCTCGCTTGAATAAAAAAAAAAAAACCGTTACCGGCCTTAACTTTACTATCGATAGAATTAGGTCAAGTGTACAAAATACCACTGCTGCATTACTTCTACTTGTCTGAGAGGTCTGAATTTGTGCATGCAGCTACCCTACCATCAGTTACAGGTAAGAGTGCAATTGTCGCATCTCTAAGTTAATTAGGGGCTGAGCCCTACTCAAAAAACCCTATCGATGCATTCCCAAAATCCTCCATTGAAACTTTCTGCCCCTTTTTTTTACAGAACAGAACATGGATGTACATCATCAAAGAGAAAAACTGAGGACAGCAGTGGACAAATGCAAGAGAGAGAAGAGGGTGAGGTACGAGAGGGAGGTGAGAGACAGAAGGAGGCAGATGGAGGCGGAGATGGATCGGGTTTTGGTATTGGAGGAGGGATTGGATGGAAGGAGTGAGGAGGAGAAGAAGGAGGAGAGGGGGAAGAAGGTTGAATTCGAGATGGAGGAGCATGATCGTGGACGGAGGGAACGGATGAGGAGGATAGATGTGGAGGAAGAAGGTGAGGTCAGATTCAGGACGGTGAACGAGAGAGGTGGAGAGGCAAACCAAGAAGAAGAAGACAAATACGTTGTATCATTTTGTAATTTTGTAATTAAATAATTAAAACTATACTGAGTGTTGTCTTTCTAACAAAGTCACAAAAACTGCATTTTGGACACTCAAAATGACTTATATATCACTGCATCCATGCCGGACCTAGCACAGTTGAAAAAGTTGGCCAAAAATTTGCACTTTTCCACCCTTTTCTGACCTTTTCCCAAAGAAGACAGTCTCATTTCACTCCAAAATACTTTATTTTCATGCAAATACAAAGAAATCTCAAATCTCAAATCCAGGCCGAAACTCCACCGCTCTTTCGACAAGATTTGCTGCGGTTCATATTTCTTCGAATTAATTTTACAAAATACCATGTCCAATTTCAAACTCATTCTCTTAGTCTTTGTCTACTTTTTTCTCATTTGTCTTATTTCCATCTATTCACAGTCTACAGTAGTCTACAGTCTTTTCTAGCCTTAAAGCCTCAATTCTCTTCCCATCAGCTTGAAATTTCACACCATAGTCTGTCTTGATACTCTCATCTCACTGGCCAAATTTCAGCTTCCTAGCTTCATTTCTTCCCTCTTCACTTGTGCTTCACAAGTCAACAGCATGCTTTTCTATACACACTTTTTCACCTTTTTTTCACCCATTTCTGACCTTTTCCCAAAGAAGACAGTCTCATTTCACTCCAAAATACTTTATTTTCATGCAAATACAAGAAATTCCAGTCAAATCCATTTCTTCAGACTACTTGTCTTCTTTCGTCCGTCCGGCATCTCAAATCCAGGCCGAAACTCCACCGCTCTTTCGACAAGATTTGCTGCGGTTCATATTTCTTCGAATTAATTTTACAAAATACCATGTCCAATTTCAAACTCATTCTCTTAGTCTTTGTCTACTTTTTTCTCATTTGTCTTATTTCCATCTATTCACCGTCTACAGTCTTTTCTACAGTCTTTTCTAGCCTTAAAGCCTCAATTCTCTTCCCATCAGCTTGAAATTTCACACCATAGTCTGTCTTGATACTCTCATCTCACTGGCCAAATTTCAGCTTCATTTCTTCCCTCTTCACTTGTGCTTCACAAGTCAACAGCATGCTTTTCTATACACACACACACACACATTTAGCCCATTTTGCACAACTTGTCCTTGTTGGATCAGGCTGAAATGGCCAAAATCAATACATCTCATCATTCTACACTCTAGCAAACAAGTTTCAGTCCAATCGGTTGACTTTGACTTTTGCCACTTTTTTCAAAATTTTCAAAGTCCAATACTTGCTTCACTCGACTGCTCAGACAGAAAGAACGTCTCCTTGGATTCCATTGAAAATCGCTATGCAGATACAGTTTTAGATTCTCTATCGATTCCTGCCGTTTGCAACTTAATACCTTGCAAATTTCACCATTTTGCATCTGCCTAAAAATTGCAAATGTCCAAAAAACCATAGTTCTAACAAATTAGCCCCACTTTCCACTGCGCATGCGCAAAGCTTTTTCACTCCTCTATCCGACCAGATACATTTAAAAATCCCAAATTTAATGCCAATACACCGTTGCACCGTTTTTAGCATTCCTACACACTCATGGTAACGCAATCCAAGATGGCGTCCGATCCTGCTCATATCAAAATTTACAGAACTAAATCACCCAATGGCTATCTAAAAATAACACTTGAAATCGGATAACGCTTAATTTATTATTTTCCTATTTCCAATGCCAAAACAACACTCCCAGTGCTCAAAGCCTCCTCTCAAATTTGAGTTTCCCAAAGTTCAAATTTTGGCTACCCCCCCCCCCCCCCCATTTTAGGGGTCACAAAACAACCCCAGAGGGGTCCCTACCCTAACCCACTGTTCGTTTCCTAGCCCCAGGGACCCCCCACAAAAGGTTGCAATAGTCAAAAACTCTTGGCACTAACGGGATCGCATCGTAATTCCCGCCGTAGAAACATTCAAAAAGTAGGTCAAAATTGAAAAAATGAGCGAGCCCCAGAACAATGGATTTGGTGGTTTTTTGGACCATCAGACAAAACACGTGAAATCTCGCGATATTTCAGTTGGAATATATCTGGGGTTGCTAGGGAAAGGGTTAGGGTTGCTAGGGAAAACGTCACTTTTCCGTTAGCCCACTTAGGACTAAGGGTGGTTTTTTGGACAAAAATCCATAGTTCTAACAAACAATGTGGTTTTTAGGACGCGGTTTTCTGGACAGTCCAAAAAACACCAGCGTCCTGGTAACCAATGTGCTGGTGGTTTTTGATACATTTGGCGATGGTTTTTTGGACAGGAGGTACTAAAAACCGCTCATAGTTCTCACCCTAACCCTACCTAACCCTAACCCTAACCCACCGAAACCTAACCCTAACCAAAATCGTACCATTTCGTGGAAAAAGCCTTTCAAGTTTTGGAGAATATGTTTCCCTGTCGGTAGTGAAAATAGCGCTGATACGGTTAGTTCTACGGTGGCAACTCCTTTTGTGATCCTTCAAATTGAAAATAAGAAATTGTTCTTTTCCAGCAGATTAAAGGGAATCACTCTTCCCTGGATAGACATATGTTTACGCAAATTAAGACCTAAAAATCCACTGTCTTTTGAGCAAATAGTAGATTGTCTTGTTTTTGTGAGTTGTGTGGCAATGCTACAAAATGGATATTTTGTTGACTTTAATAAGTTGTGGGAGTTAGTACAAGTGTTACCGTTGACACAAGCACACATGAGAGCTCTAGAAATTTTAGACAAACACACGCTCCCACAAGTGAATGCACTGAGAATTAATCGCCTTCACCAAACAATACCCTACAAATTAGATTTGAAAGAAAAACAACTTCAAGATGAAGCACAAAACTGTACAAGTGGAGCACTTAATGATCAATCATTAATCCAAAACGAAATCATTAACGATGATCTCGATATGCATATTGAGGACAACCAAGCTCAGGATGTTGTTCTTGCTGAAAGCAGACATCGGCCTGCTAATACCAAGTCAATGTGGCAAAGCGATGAACTAGAAATTTTAGACGATTTAAAGGGTATGCCTCAAACGTTAAGTTGGAAACAAATGTATGCAAAATACACAAAAGAATGTCTGAAACGTGGTTTACCTGACAGATCATTTCTGGCCTTTCTTAGAAAGTTTAAGACTATAATTTCTCGTAGGATTCTTCTAATGCTGAACAGATTTTAATAATAATATAATGTCCTTATAAGTAATAAAAATTCAACTGAAAGTTAAATCATTTTATTTCATTTAGAAAATACAAAGGGAAATAGCCTTGGGTAGCATTTGCAACAATATCAGATGAATTAGCCATGGGTAGCATTTGTAACAATGTCAGATGAAAAAATCGCTCCTTTTACATTCTTACAACCAAAATTGATCAAGGAAAATAGCCTTGAGAGGCATTTGTATCAATATCACATGAAAAAGTCACTCCTTTTACGTTTTTACAAACAATCGACCATGGTCTATCGACCATCTTCGTAAATATCCTATACCCTACCTAACCCTAACCCTACCTAACCCTAACCCTACCTACCTTTCAAGAACAAAGTACAACTTCTAAATATCCTAGAAAAATCAAACTTTGTCAAAGGTTTCGCTTTGAACTTATCATCATCATACTCGACTTTCAAGCTTATATCTTTAATACTTTGGCAGTTCTAAGAGTTTGACCGCGCGTCCAAGAACAAACACCCACTTCCAAGGGTCCCAGAGACTTGCATTTTTGCATGCAGATTCAGTGGCCCAACCCTAAATCACAACACATTCTGTTTCAATTAAATTGTTTATTTTTTTTAACATTACATTTCTTCCCCTTCCTTCTCTTCTTTCTCTTTCTCCCCTTCTCTAGAATGGAACTCAAATCTGCTTATTTTCTCAACCATTTCTATCCATTTGTCACTTGCCCTCTCTCTTTCCTCTATTCTTTCATTTCTTCTTTTCTTTCTTAGCATGTCATCACTCGCCTCTTCCCTTTCCTTTCCTTTTCTCTCTTCAATTTCCTTTAACCTCCTTCTCTCAGCTCGTAAAATAGCAAGCTTATCATATTCTTCCTTCTTTTTCTTTTCCCTCTTCACACCCAACGCACTTTTCTTAAACATCTTTCTGGCCGCCGTCTCCATTCTCCAAGTTTCATCCATTGCGACAGAGTTGGCTATGACAAATGACTATGTAGAGATTCTGGGGCTATCGTAGTGTTATGACGCTACAGTGTATTTTTGGACCTTTCGCGCGGTTTTTAAAAACCCTAAACTCGAAAATTAAAATCTAACCTTTTGGTAAAAGGAAGGTAGGTATTAAAAATCTGTGTTCGGTTTATGAATTAGGACATTCAGGTAGTATTTATTTCATCCAAAACCTCTAAAAATTCCATCATTTTTCAACAAAAGGTTAGAATTTGGGTTTAATTTATACTTACTTTTTTTAATTGCTTTAATAAGCAACAGTTAGACCAAAAACTCTCCTTTTTTCTACTCACCATTTACCATTTACTGCATTATTCTAAAAATCATCCTATACACATATATGCACAACCTATACACGTATATGCACAAACTATATTTTATTTGATTGTTTTGATTGTATGTTAATACTATATATTGATCTATGTATCCTACGGCACATGGCAGACATAATGATTTATATTAATGACTGATTTAGGTATACTATCATTAAACGTAAGAGGTCTCAGAGATAAGGTAAAACGAGAGAAAGTATTTCGATGGTTAAGAACCCAAAGTCAAATTCTTCAAGAAACACATAGTTGTTCCAATGACGAGGATGGTTGGAAAAAATCTTGGGGTTCTAATATATACTTTTCACATGGCAAAACCAACTCATCTGGAACAGCAATTTTAATTAATAAAAGTGACTACACATTTGAAAAGAAAATTTGTGATGAATCTGGCTATTATCTTATATTAATTACTCAAATACTAAACTTTCAGTTGATCTTAGTCAATATTTACAGCCCTATCTCAAATGGGGATCAACACATTTACTATAATAACGTATTAGATGAGTTAATTAAATTACAAAATGAATTTGAAAATGCAATATTTATTCTTGGCGGAGACTTTAACAATATCATGGAAGAAAGTCTTGCCAGGTATGGGGGAACTATAATAGTCCAGGCAATATATGATATGACCTCACACAAATTGCAACAGAAAGTCTGTTGACTGATTTATACCCAGAAATATATCCTTTATAACATATCAAAACTCTTAAGGAATCCAGGTGGCGGAAAGTGCTATGGCGGCCATTTTTCAAAATGGCCGCCATAAATATGATATTTTCTTATATCTCTGCTTCTAAATAACATAGAGCTCTGATTTTAAGTGCAAAATATACATTTTTAGAAACAAGGAATCCAGTGAAACACATTTCAGTATTTTCAACTTGACCAAAGAGCAAAAACTGTAACCAATTTCCAAAATAAATAAATAAATCTGACATTTTTCGAATATCTCCGCTTTTAAATGACATACACTTGATGTTAAGTGCTGGATGTACGTTGTCTTGGGCCAGGGATCCATTGGCACACATTTCAGTAAGCTAAACTTGACCAAAAAGCATTATTCTGTGCAAAAATGTCAACAACATTTTGTTTTAATGATAATAAAAACATGATATGAGCATTATTTTATTATGTGAATTGTTCAAATCATAAGCAATAATCTCAATTTAAATCGTCATCACTGTCACATATGCAACAAAGTGTGTTTAGAAGCTCTTCTGGAGCTGGTGGCTAATCAGTCTGCATGGGCACCACTCTACACTGCTTTACCGCCAACCTCAGTTCCTTGTACCTCACCAGCTGCAATGTCCTTCCACTGCCGTAGACACACAGGCTATGATATTTTTCTGGGCGGTAGACTTTTTGGTTGAACATGAGAAGTGCTAGTGTTGACCTTCTACCATAACTGTTCATGTTGTACCACGTTTAGTGATGCTGCAGGCTTTCCATTGTAAAGGGGGCTTTCTCTCCTGCTTCTTTAACATCATCGGTGGACGCTGTCAGTCTATAAAATACATTGGCTTGTTCACGGAAGTGTGCACTAGTTTTGAATTTGCTTATAAGCTCCCTTGCTAATGCCATACACACCCAAGAGAGCGTGTATAATAATATGTGCTGTGATATATCAGGACCTAGCTGCTGCTTCACAGATTTAACATTAATTAAATTAATATACATAAAACGAATCTGTCATTTATTACACTCTAATACGTCAAATTTTACTCCACTTCTACTACCTTTGAAATATGCGTATGGCTTTGTGTTTCTTTGCTCAGTGGACTTGGCCTTTTGGAAGCTGCTATCAAATACAAAGAATTCCCAAAATTTGCTCCTCTTTGCTTTTGATGCCATACTTCAATTAATTACTCAGAGAACAATTCATGAAAAAAAATGACCAATCGGCCTTTACCAGAAAAATATTCCAGAACACCCACTCTTATAGGCTTACTATAATAGCTATGCTTGGATGCAGATCAGCCTGAAATATCACCTGACAATGCAATGCAATGATTTCATTTTGATCACTGCAAACTCAATTGTCTGCAGCATTCTGTGCCCGAAGTTTGGCGCTGAGCATACTGATATAGTCTTGCTTGTTTGCCAGGAATATCAAACATCACCTTTTTTCCACCATCCCCTCTCATGCGTCTTTGATGTGTTATCTACTTTGTTGTTGTACTGTCATAACCATGAAACACGACCGTCTTCTGGCCATACTTCTTCTTGACTCTGTGTATTGCTTGCAGATACTATTGCATGCGTCATCGGAAATTTGGGGGACTATTACTTGGTAAAATAGTCGGTTTGAGAGGATAAAACTTGTGCTCTTGTCTCAATCTGATGTACACTGATGATGTTAAAGAAGCAGGAGAGAAAGCCCTCTTTACAATGGAAAGCCTGCAGCATCACTAAACGTGGTACAACATAAACGGTTATGGTAGAAGGTCACCACTAGCACTTCTCATGTTCAACCAAAAAGTCTGCCGCCCAGCAAAATATCATAGCCTGTGTGTCTACGGCAGTGGAAGGACATTGCAGCTGGTGAGGTACAAGAAATTGAGGTTGGCGGTAAAGCAGTGTAGAGTGGTGCCCATGCAGACTGATTAGCCACCAGCTCCAGAAGAGCTTCTAAACACACTTCGTTGCAACTGTCAGTCAGACTGCAGTAAATAGCAGAAAATTAATTGATCAGCTGCATGTTTTAACTGAAAAGGGTCTACATGTTCGAACTTAACCCAAGTTGAAGGCCTATGTGACAGTGATGACGTTTTGAATTGACATTATGTGTCGAACAATTCACATAATACAATAATGCTCATATTATGTTTTTATTATCATTAAAACAATGTTGTTGGCATTTTTGCAAAGAAAGGATGTCAATGGATCCCTGGCCCAAGAAAACATACACCGAGCACGAAAAATCAGTGTATATGTCATTTAGATGCGAACAAAATGGTTGCAGTTTTTGCTCTTAGTTTAGAATACTGAAATGTGTTTCAATTGATTCCTTGTCTCTAAAAATGTATATTTAGCACTAAGAATCAGAGCTCTATGTTATTTAGAAGCAGAGATATAAGAAAAAATCATATTAATGGCGGCCATTTTGAAAAATGGTTGCAGTTTTGGCTTTTTGCCAAGTTTAGAATACTGAAATGTGTTTCAATTGATTCCTTGTCTCTAAAAATGTATATTTAGCACAAAAAATCAGAGCTCTATGTTATTTAGAAGCAGAGATATAAAATATATCATATTAATGGCGGCCATTTTGAAAAATGGTTGCAGTTTTGGCTTTTTGCCAAGTTGAAAATACTGAAATGTGTTTCACTGGATTCCTTGTTTCTAAAAATGTATATTTAGCACTAAAAATCAGTGCTCTATGTTATTTAGAAGCAGAGATATAAGAAAATATCATATTTATGGCGGCCATTTTGAAAAATGGCCGCCATTGCACTTTCCGCCACCTGGATTCCTTAAGAGTTTTGATATGTTATAAAGGATATATTTCTGGGTATAAATCAGTCAACAGACTTTCTGTTGCAATTTGTGTGAGGTTAGCCCCTTTTTTTTCACGAAATGCCTGGACTATAAAGCTAAAAGTAAAGGAAAGGAGGGAATAAATAATATTATAAACAATTTAAATCTTATTGATATATTTAGGCAATTACACCCTCGTGAAAAACGCTTTACATGGCGAAAAGAGAAACCCATTATCCAAAGCAGGCTTGATTACTGGTTCATCTCAGAGGAGATCCAGGACTTTGTAAGAAAATCAGATATATCTCCTAGCTGTCTTCTTTTCTGATCACTCTGCAATATTTTTAGACATAGTTTTTAGAAATTATAAACATGGACCAGGTCTCTGGATATTTAACTCAACTTTGGTTCAAGATAAAAATTATGCTAATATGATACACGACTCAATTCAAAATTGGAAAAATGAATTTCACGACGATTCGAATAAAAACGCTTTATGGGATTACATTAAATCTAAAATAAAAATGGCAACTATATACTATAGTAAACAGAAGCAAAAAGTTAAACGCAGATTAAAAGAATGTCTGACGAACGAACTTGGTGTGGTTGAAAAGCAACTTAACAATATAATAACAGATGGAAATGTATCTGAACAAATATATTCCAAGCATTCTGATTTTAAAAGTAAATTAGATACAATATATACAGAAGAATCGAATGCACGCCCGTATTAGGTCAAAACAATGTTGGTATATGGATGGCGAAAAAAATACTAAACTGTTTTTGAATCTTGAAAAACAGAATAATTTAAAAACTACCATACATAAATTATTGAAGGGGAATGGTACATATACCCACGACCCTCTTGAAATAAATAATGAAAAATATAATTTTTTATAAAACTCTTTACTCATCCAACCAACACATATCCTCTAAGTATGACAAATTTATGCAAAATTCGTTAGATCTTTACACTTTTGAAGACTACGAAAAAGATATTTGAGAATATAAAATCGATGCAGATGAAGTAAAAACAGCTATAAATTCCTTCAAGCCTAATAAATCTCCGGGAAATGATGGTTTAACTTCGGAATTTTATAAGGCATTTTGGCCTTCAATTAACCCATTTCTTATGAATTCAATAAATTACAGTTTTGAAACTAATCTATTATCTACGAATCAACGTCAATCTATTATTAAATTAATTCCAAAGGGTAACAAGGACAGAACTATACTAAACAATTGGAGACCTATAACATTAGTTAATTTGGATACTAAAATCATAAGTAAAGTTCTTGCAAATCGACTTAAACACTTTTTAAATAAACTAATACATCCCAACCAAATGGTAACTGTCTTTTCTGGATATAAAAAGATTTTATCAGGTGATGAACAAACCTGGTTGATTCCATTGAGTATATTTGTTCTCGCTATAATGGTAATCTTCTGCCATTCTGTAACTATCCAGACGTTCTTGACTTAAATAGTCCATTTTACAGAGATATTTTTCATAAATGGAACTTAATATACACAAATCACATTAATGAAATAAACAATATAGAATATCAAATAATTTGGAATAATAAAAATACACATGTATAAGAATTGATAACAATGTATTCTATAATTCTAAACTGTTAAAATATGATATAGTATTTGTACAAGATGTCAATAAAACGGATAACGGTAACATACTAAACAAACTAGAACTAATCTGCATAAAGAAATCTATAGACAAGAATATTCAAAACTTTGATGTGAATAAAGATGAAGTCCCCTTAACAAAGTGCTGTAAGATAGATTTACTTAACAATAACTTATCGACACTCTATAACCATACGCTTAATACAATTAAACCTAAACATATTTATGATACTTTAAATCAAGAATTACTACATTAAACCAACCGGAATTAAAAGATAGTGGACCACGGCCTATACGCCTAACGAAAAAGTCTTAATTTTAATCAGGAGTAAACTAAACTTTCTCAAACCTTTCGATTTAGGTTCAATAACATCCATTTTAAGTTTCATCAAAATCGGTTGAAAACTAAGAGAGTAATAGCATATTTAAGATTTGGGGCAAGGGCAATAACTCTGCTTGTAACGATCGAAAATAGCTCAAATTCGAACTTGATCTTCGTTTTATGAATATGTATACACATATCAAATTTCATTTGATTCTGCCAAACACTCTAGTTTTTAGAGCGTTTACAAGCAAATGTTGATGGACGGACCAACGGATTTGGGGCAAGGGCAATAACTCTGCTTCTAACGATCGAAAATAGCTCAAATTCGAACTTGATCTTCGTTTTATGAATATGTATACACATATCAAATTTCATTTGATTCCGTCAAAAACTCTAGTTTTTAGAGCGTTTACAAGCAAATGTTGATGGACGGACCGACGGACGGACAGGGGTGCCGACAATATACGTCCTCATAGAGACATGGGGGCGTATAAAAATGGGAAAATATATTAGATGTTGAAATACATGATGAAGAGCTGAAATATACCTTTGAGAAATTAAGAAAAGTAGTTAGCAATATACAAGTCAGAGATTTCGAATATAAATTCCTACATCGCATCATATTCACGAACGATAAGCTTTGTAAGATTGGTAAAGAAGTAGCTCCTTATGTGACTTTTGTAGTAAAAATATTGAATCTATCGAACACGTTTTTATATTTTGTAATAAATCGCAAGTTATATGGAATTACCTTTCTGAAATATTTGTAAATAAGAATATTGAAACACAAGATGGCTGGCTAAGAAAGACACAAGAAAAACCTCTCTGTGAATTTTGAGTAATCTAGAAAAGATGATCAGTAATTCCTGAACCAAATTATGGATATAAGCTGATATGATACTGGTGAATCACTTTATCATGATTTGGCAACAAAAAATCTACTAAAATAGGAGTTAGCAATGTGTTAAAATCTTGAAATCGAAATCTCATATGCAAAGAGCGACCAATAGACCATGAACTAGGTAAACAACATAATACAGATCAATCTTAGTATAAATTGAACTCTGACTACTGATTACTAAACAGTTCACTGAGTACCCTTCTACAGCCACATTTTTGTAGTGAAAATTGAAATGTCTGAACAAAAGCCTGATCCAAAGAGAAAAAGGGAAGCCTCTACTCAATCTATTGGTGATCCATTGGAATTAAATGAACTGACTGGCATCATTGACTGTTTAAAAGTGAAAATGGACTCTATGATCACTAAAGAGGATCTTAAAGATATGCTCAAAGAGGTGTTAAAAGATATGGTAGAGGTGATATATAAACAGGTGAGAGATTCCTATCAAAATGACTTACAAACATCTAATGATGTCGCAACAGAGGCCCTAAACAAAGCTGATATCAACTGTCAACACCTTAATGCATTACGTGATGAAATCAAAGAACTTAAAGAACAAGTCAGAACTTTCAATAACAAACTTATGGAGAAAGACAACAAAATTAATGCAGCTTATTATACATCTAATTATAACGAGCAATATAGTAGAAAGAACAATATTAAGATCTTAGGTTTTGACATTCCAGAAAATCTTAATGTAACAAAAACAATTATTCAAATGCTTAAAACCAGATCAAACACAGACTTGAGTGAAAATGACATTACAGCTGCTCATTTCCTGCCTTCAAAATACCCAAACAAGCCGTCATGTGTGAAGTATTGGATAAAACTCATACAAATGCCGAATAACAGATACCCTAAGCAAGTTTATAAAATGTTACTCATTTTTGACTCTGTTGGCAGAGTAACCTGGGCAACGAAAGTGAGACTGCTTTTGTGTTCAATAGGTTTTGGTTTTGTTTGGTATCAAGAAAGTATTGGCAACACCAAACTATTCATCGAATCCCTTAAACTTCGTCTTACCGATATTAATTTGCAAGAATGGTCGTCAAAATTGCAGAACAGTGAAAGCTTACAAATATATTCAATGTTTAAGATTAATGTATGTCAAGAATCTTATCTATCAATGAATATCTCATTTCATATAAAACAGAATATTACGAAATTAAGACTAAATCTTTTTCCTGTTGGATGTGTTCTTTTTAAAAGAAAAATTGTAAGTAGTCCTCGTTGTCCATTATTTAATTATTTGTCAGAAGATATTTTTCACTTTGTGTTAACTTGTCCTCGTTATAGTGATATTAGAAACGGTCTTCTACCAGAATACTTTGTTTCTACTCCGACTTATACGAAATTTAGACAGTTGTGTTCTAATGAAGATATTGATGTTATTAGGGCAATTTCTAGATATTTAGATCAGGCGACATCAGTTCGAAAAGGTTCTTTATAACATTATATATAAACGTCTCTCATTTTAAATTAGAAACATGTTGTTTATCGCTCTTCATTATTAATTTATGAACATGTATTAATGTGCTCTAATGAAATTGTACATATATGTAAAAATGTTTGTATTATGTTTGTATCTTTGGGCCCTGGCCTTAATACTGCAATAAACTATTATTATTATTAAACAAGCCTAAACCAATTATAGTAAAATTGAAAAACAGTGATATTAAAAGAAGCATTATGATGAAACGCAAAAGCCTATTTCAAAATAACATATCTGTTTTCGATGACATTACAAAAATGAATCATAATTTAATCAAACAGATTAAATCTTTGGATAAATCATTCAATTCATGGTATTACAACGGATTTGTATATGCAAAGATGGATGGAAAACAGCGCATTAGAATGAATATTCTTGAAGAGACTGATATGATTGTGCATAGACTTCAGACAGCTCCTTCAGATAATCCAAGAAAATGATAAACAATTAAACAATTAATAGTGTGAATATCTAACCTTTAATAGTATATTATGTATAGTGTGCAAAAAATATGTGTATATTTTGCTGATGGGATTGAATCCCTTAATAATTACTTTACTCGCGATACCAGTTCTATAAGCAATTAAGGACATATCCAAAAATCCATATTAGGCTACATTTAAATACGGACAATGATTATTACTGAACACTAGTTTTGTGCTTTTACTTATAATTTTCACTTTGTGAGGTTAATCAATGTTACCCAATCATTTTGTTATACTTTATTTCTTTTAAGTTTATTTTCTCTTCCATTCTATTATATTTCTATACCTATTTCTCTGTTTTTACTGTTCAAATGAACTCATACCCCTTTATTAAGATGATAAATGTATGTATGTAGATACATGTATAATCAAATGAATAGTTTAAAGTTACTGTCCGTCAATGTGAGAGGCTTTAGAAATAAGAATAAGAGGCTAAAAATTTATCAGTGGTTTAAAGATCAGAACCATGATATTATCCTTACTCAAGAAACACATAG
The DNA here is from genome assembly GCA_029955415.1 of Lottia scabra. Lineage (NCBI taxonomy): Eukaryota > Metazoa > Mollusca > Gastropoda > Lottiidae > Lottia > Lottia scabra. The sequence goes on along the minus strand of JARJEI010000003.1, from coordinate 22,715,768 downwards.
TTGCATATCAGATGAAAAAATATGGGAAAAAGAATGGGGAGGGGATACTTTATTTTCACACAAAAGGACAAACTCTGCAGGCACTGCTATTTTTTTCAAACCATCATTAGATATAACAATTCTACACAGTCTGTGATAGTAATGGCTACTTTAATATTGTCTCATTTGAAATAAAAAATGAAATCCTCATAATAATTAACATATATAGTCCTATACCAGATTCAGAGCAATATGAATACTACAATGAACTATTAAAAATAATTGAAAAATTTACAAAAGAATATGATGATCCCAAACTAATACTGGGCGGTGATTTTAATAATGTTTTAGACATAAATTTAGATAGAAAAGGTGGGAGGTATACAAGTAAAAAACAAGGGCAAAAAGCGATTCTCAGAATTAAAGACAATTTAGATCTAGCAGATTCTTTTAGAGAATTACATAAGAATAAAAAAAGATTTTACATGGAAACAAAACAAACCACTTATACAAAGCAGAATTGACTTCTGGCTTGTAGCTAAAAACATCTTAGATCTAACTGATAAATGTTTCTCTATCCCAACCACTTTTTCAGATCATTCTGCTATTTCACTTCAATTTATTTTTAAAAATGACAAAAAGGGTCCAAATTTGTGGATTTTCAATTCACTTTTAACAATAGACAATAATTATAATAATAAATAATTTAAATATATGGAAACAGGAATACTTTGAATCTTCAGATTACAATGGTTTGTGGGATTAAATATAACATTAGAAAAACCACTATAAAATATTCAAATATAGCGATGGCCATCGTAATACGCCCACTTTTATAATGGCAGCCAATTCGTCCGGGGGTTGACAAGAGTGATCAGTAAATGAAAGATTCTGAGAATGACATTTTCTCTTTTTACAAGAGTAAAACCATGGGTTCAAGTTTTCTGGAAAAATACAAACATGTCACTGAAATATGCATAAAACAGGGGCAACCAACGTTTAAGTTCCATTTTAAAATGATTAAGAGCAGTCACATAGTTGATGATGTTTCTGATTTTCAATAAGGTGTATCCGAAGGACAATACAAACACCAACAGCCAGTTTCATAAAAATCCACCAAGAAACCAGCTCGCTATCGTGTCACTGAAAAATTCAATCGTATATACGTCGGCCATTTTCTATCAATAATAACCTCGTATGCAGATAGAAGAAAACCTTCCAATGCCAATGGGCGGAAGGAGATTACGCGATAAAAAATAGTTCTGTTTATGGGTTGTTAGTTACCTCCCTTGCACACTATGCTTATAGATAGGAAAAGTCTGGATGTCAGAGACTTTTCAGATGACGTCATCAATAGAGACAAAAGTAGTGCGATTTATCCGCCTGATGCCTACGAGGTTATTACTGATAGAAAATGGCCGACGTATATACGATTGTGAAAAATTAACATGTTTTAAAGAACAAGGGGCAATAACTCATAAAATATTTTTTCGATGTTTCTGATATTCAATAGGGTTTATCTTAATGTCAATACAAACACTCATACCAAGTTTCATCAAAATCCATCAAGAAACCAGCTCTCTATGGTGTCCACAACATATTTTCAAAAGCAAGGGCAATAACCCAGGAAATATTTTTCGATTTGTCTGATTTTCAATAGGGTTCATCCTTGGGTGATTACGAACACTCACAGCAAGTTTCATAAAAATCCACCAAGAAACCAGCTCTCTATCGTGTCCACAACTTTGAGAGTTTAACGGCTGAAAAATTAACCTGTTTTAAAGAACAAGGGCAATAACTCATAAAGTATTTTTTCGATGTTTCTGATATTCAATAGGGTTTATCCTAATGTCAGTACAAACTCTCATACCAAGTTTCATCAAAATCCATCAAGAAACCAGCTCTCTATGGTGACCACAACATATTTTCAAAAGCAAGGGCAATAACCCAGGGAATATTTTTCGATTCGTCTGATTTTCAATAGGGTTCATCCTTGGGTGATTACAAACACTCACAGCAAGTTTCATAAAAAATCCATCAAGAAACCAGCTCTCTATCGTGTCCACAATTTTGAGAGTGTAACGGCTGAAAAATTTACGCGTTTTAAAGAACAAGGGCAATAACTCATAAAATATTTTTTCGATGTTTCTGATATTCAATAGGGTTTATCCCAATGTCAATACAAACACTCATACCAAGTTTCATCAAAATCCATCAAGAAACCAGCTCTCTATGGTGTCCACAACATATTTTCAAAAGCAAGGGCAATAACCCAGGAAATATTTTTCGATTCGTCTGATTTTCAATAGAGTTCATCCTTGGGTGATTACAAACACTCACAGCAAGTTTCATAAAAATCCATCAAGAAACCAGCTCTCTATCGTGTTCACAACTTTGAGAGTGTAAAGGCTGAAAAATTGACGCGTTTTAAAGAACAAGGGCAATAACTCATAAAATATTTTTTCGATGTTTCTGATATTCAATAGGGTTTATCCCAATGTCAATACATACACTCATACCAAGTTTCATCAAAATCCATCAAGAAACCAGCTCTCTATGGTGTCCACAACATATGTTCAAAAGCAAGGGCAATAACCCATGAAATATTTTTCGATTCGTCTGATTTTCAATAGGGTTCATCCTTGGGTGATAACAAACACTCACAGCAAGTTTCATCAAAATCCATCAAGAAACCAGCTCTCTATCGTGTCCACAACAATTGTGGACAGACAGACAGGCGGACAGGCGGACAGACAGACAGGGGCGACTACAATATACGCCCACATTAATGTGTGGGCGTATAAAAACTAAGCAAAAAATTAGAAGAGAATTGAAGGAGAAATTAACTGCTGAGATGAAAAACATTGAAAATAATATATCAAACACAGATTCAGAAAAATTAATAGATGAACAAATGAACCGACTTAATATTATAAAATATAGGCTGAATGACATATATGAAATAGAAATACAAGGTGTAATTCTAAGGTCGAAAGTTAAATTTTACCAAGAAGGGGAAAAACCAACAAAGTTATTTTTAAATCTAGAAAGACAAAATAAAACCAAAACTACAGTAAAGAAATTGATAACCAGAGACAGTAATGTCATTTTTGATCAGTCATTAATACAGAACGAAATATATATTGTCTACAAAAATTTATACTCGTCAAATGTTCATAACAATGGCCATGATAATCCTTCAATTATAGATAATATAAGCGTTAATCAGATAGAACAAAATCTAAAACATATTTTTGAATATAAAGTAGATTTTTTCGAGATTTATGATTCCATTCAATGTTTTAAATTGAACAAAACACCAGGCAATGATGGACTGACCATAGAATTTTACAAAACTTTCTGGCCATATATTTATACATTTCTCATTGATTCCTACAATTACAGTTTTGAAAATAAAGAATTATCTGATACTCAAAGACAATCTGTAATCAAACTTATTCCAAAAGGAAATAAAGACCGAACGCTATTATCCAATTGGAGACCGATAACACTTATTAATGTTGATGTCAAGATCCTAAGTAAAGTACTTTCAAACAGATTAAAGCCCTTTCTGCACCATCTTCTGCACCCAAACCAAACAGCCTTTGTTCCCGGTAGGCATATTCAAGAAAACACACGAATTATAAGCGATACTTTTGATTTAGCAAAACAAAAACGAGTTTCTGGTTTTCTTTTGGCAATTGATTTCTGTAAGGCCTTTGACAGCATTGAGCATCCATTCCTCTTCAAAACTCTGGAAAAATTTGGTTTCGGAAAATTTTTTATTAGATGGATCAAAGTGCTTTATTCAGATATCACTTGCTGTGTTATTAACAATGGCTACAGAACTAAGTCTTTTAATGTTAATAGAGGTGTACGCCAAGGAGACCCTATGTCATCTAACTTGTTTAATCTTGTAATCGAAATTTTGTTACAATCTATACGAAACAACGACAGATGATATAACTGCATTAATGAGAGATTATGAATCAGCTAGACACTTGTTTGAAATACTTAAACTTTTTAGTCAGGTATCCGGCTTAACAATAAACGTCCAAAAAACAGAGGCCTTGAACCTTAATATTTCAAAAACCGAATTTGCAAAACTATCTCACTTAGGAATTAATATGTGTGAAAACTCAATCAAAATTTTAGGTATTGTTTTCTCCTTAAATGCAGATTTGGTGCAAAGTGAAAACTTTTTGAACTTAATTCCGGAGGTTGAAAAAATACTGCATGTGTGGAAACGTCATAACTTAAGTTTAATAGGTAGAATACAAATCATAAAGACTTTTGTGTTACCAAAAATATTATATCCAGCTTCAGTTTTATACTATTCTGACAACTTCGTTAACAACATTGTTTCAATTCTATATAAATTTTTATGGAACGGACCTGATAAAATAAAAAGAAATCTAATTACTCAAATGAAAATGGCGGACTGAGAATGATAAATTTAAAACTTCAACTGAAATGCTCATCTATTTTTTGGATTAAAAAGATTTTCTTTTCGACTAAAGATACTTGGTTAATACCGTACCGATATATAATGAATAATTATGAAACTTCAAAGCAATTGATACTTCCAATATGTAATTATCCAAAAAATATAAAAATTTCAATTCCTTTCTATTCTAAATTATATGAAAACTGGTACGAGATCTACACAAAATTTATTGACAACCTGACACATATGGACAAACAAATTATTTGGAATAATATAAATTTTAAATTCAATGGAAAATACCTATTTGATGATTACTTTATAAATAATAATATACTGACAGTTAGTGACCTGAATAATACTGAAAACAAAAACTATAATTTTAATATGAAACTAAAAAAATACATCAAATGTGCAAAAACTTGTTTGAAAATCAAAGATTTGGCAAGTTGTCAAAGTGCCAAAAACGAAACAATACCTATACGTCAAATTTTAGACACAAATTTAATCAATATTTATAACTTCAATTTGAAAAATATTACGTCAAAAATCATTTATGATAAATTACTTAAAACAAACCGTGAAGATTCGCACTGTTTAATGAAATGGGAAAAGACATTGGATATTATTATTTCAGAAAATAATGTAAAACCACTTTTTAAAAATATAAATAAAACATGTATTAATTCAAAACAACGCTCCTTTATGTTTAAATACCTGCATCAGATTGTTTTTACAAATACTAAACTATTTAAAATGAAATTAGTTAATTCAAATCTGTGTGATTTTTGTAACTCAAATTTAGAAACTGTTGAACACCTATTTATCTTCTGTGAACAATCAGAAAAATTATGGGGTATAATTGATAAGATTATAAATATGAACAATATTGAACTTCAACTTAATACAACTATCAAACATTTAGGTATTTATGACGATAAAATTATCAGCACTATAGAGGAATCCCTATTTAATTTTATTAATCATTTAATTCTATTGACAAAAGTCTATATTTTTACCTCAAAAATTAATAATACATTTCCATGTGTGAGATCATTTAAAAACTTTATACAAGAAACAGCTAACTTTGAACAAAAAATTGACAGTGAAATAAATGTATATGGGGAAAAGTGGAAACATCTGCCAGATCTATCTACCAACTTACTTTGATGGACAAAAAATGATTTATTTATTGATAGCAATTTATGTCCTTTGGGTAGGATTTATCTATCTTATTCTCTGGGGTTCTTCTTTCTTCTTCTTTACTCTCTTTCTTGACCTTCCTTGCTATCCTTTCTTACAAACTTAAACAAGCTTATCTTTATACTTATATTGATTATGTATATTGTATTATGTATATAATTTATTTATTTAAAAAAAAGGTCTTCGGAGTTCCCAACAAAGATCAGTTAATACCAATTCCTTTATGGCTTTTTATAAACCACACGATTATTCTAACAAAATATTTTATATTTAAGATGAAACTTGAAAATCACCAATAACTATTTCAAAATACTATGCTTATCTAATAAACATAGCTAATACAGAAAAGAACTTGTATAGTGATTGGAATTATGAACCAAAAATGGTCCTATCTTCCTGAACCTCTTACATCAAAATATTGATAATTTGAATGGTCGCTTGAACTACCACTGCCCTCTGATACATAATTGATTATACTTAAAATTGAAATCAATATTGAAAAATAATGATGTAAGTGGAATGCAATGATATTCATGAAATGTAATGTAATAACGTTTGTAAATGCATGTAAATATGAGATTTTTTTAGAATAAAGAATAAAAATAAAAATAAAAAAAAAATAAAAAAAATGTTTGTCTTGTTTAGAAAGGTTCACCCACAAATTGAACATCATGCTGCCTTTGATGTTTGGGGGGCTTTTAAAAATAGTTGCATCATCATAGTGTTATCATCAAAGCTCTTTGTCTAATAAGGGTAGACTCAACCCAATCTGTAGTGACAACCCTGTGTCAAAAATGTGGTTTGTTATTTTCGTGTCCGATAGTTATATATTATTGCATTGTGCCACCTCTTCTGAACTTAGAGAAACATGTTGGTGTCAAGTTGTATTATATCACCCGATCAATTGCAAGAGCTTTGTCAAACTTCCAATTTCTTGTCATAATCCAGTTTAAACCCGCCCTGGAATGTCGATCAATCGTCTAGTTCCGAAATTCTAGTCCCTATTGATACTTGTTTTTTTTTTATTATTATTTGTAGAGTTAATTATCTAACTGCAAACAGTACTGTTTCGGCCTTCTGGGCCTCATCAGTGCAGTGCTGATACTGGAGTTGAGGTTTGGCTATATAGCCAACTCAGATGATCCCACAAATGTGATACCATCGTACCATGCCAGAGTGCTCAAACTAGCAAGCTAGTGGGCTACGCCGCTAACGACAATGGAATACTCCAGATAGAGTGCTCAACAAGGTATGAGCCAAGGAGCGTAACTAACTGCAAACAGTACTGTTTCGGCCTTCTGGGCCTCATCAGTGCAGTGCTGATACTGGAGTTGAGGTTTGGCTATATAGCCAACTCAGATGATCCCACAAATGTGATACCATCGTATATATATATATATATTTATTTTTTATACGATGAATTATTATATTATGTGTTATTTTTTTTATTTATTAATGTATTATTCAAGTATTTATGTATCTTCAATGTTTTATCTATTGTGTATCAAAATCTACAAATTTGGAGGAAAATAAAGATTAAATACTTCACTTTGCTGGAGCATTCTTGGAGCGGTGAAAAAAATTCATCACCGCTCGTTACCGTTCACGACCGGTTAACAGAAGTTGGTCCCCGTATACGCTCTGCCACCGCTATTGGTCCCTCCTACCTGCACAAAATATTGCGAGCGGTGGAGCGGGAAATTTTCCCTTCCGAAAAAAGGTCACCACCGCTCCAACAACGCCCAGTCGCAAGTTTGTGTACTCTTGGGTCCCCTAGGCCAACGCAGAAATCTTGAAACGTTGCAAACTTTGGAGCGTTTTACGAGCGGACACGGGATTACTGGTACGGTGTCGGGCGTTGAAGCAGTGATCCATTGCGGTGGCGTTGGTATGGAGGTGTAGGAGCGGGACCAGAATTTGGCTATAAATACGGAGAGAAATGGACTAGGAGCCCATTTGAAATCGAGCTCCTGTTGAGTACAGACCTCATTTATATCGAATTTGCTCAAAGTTACAGTAAAACTGTACTACCAAGGTAGAGAGACTTGCTATGATTGGTACTAGTCCAGCAGCAGAATCAAAATTGCAACAAGGAGAAGAAGGAGAAATGAAATGAAATGAAATGTATTAAGGAGCACCAGCACCCAATGGACTATATTGCTCCAGAACACGATAAAAATAAACATTTCCAAACAAAACTAAAACAGTAAAACCATCATAAAATAGATAAACAAAAAAATTATCACAGAACGAACAAAATTAAAAACTATATCCAGTATAACACCACAAAGTGGTATTAAACCCGAAAAATATATCATAAAACAAAAACAATGACGAAGCATTTAAAATTTAAAAAAAAAGTTTGCATCTTTTAAAAATGCAACAACCTTCTCATACAGAGAAGGTTGCGCAAATAAATAGAGAAGAAGGAGAGACAGTATTGTGTGGATCAGACAGTGGATACTGAGAAGGCCTGAACATGGACTGTATGACAAGATTATGGTGGAATGAGGATCAATGAGCCTTCTAGCACATCATGACGATGCCTCCAGCCATTTTTGATGAAGTTGTTCAGAGGCTGACCCCAAGAATGACCAAGCAAGACACCAATTACCGAGTAAGCCTGGAACTTGGTCTGAAAGTGGCAATCACCCTACGGCACTTGGCCTCTGGTAGCACCTACAGAAACATGCATCTGTGTGGTAGTCAGAGAAGGTAGTAAAGGCCATCATTGAAGAGTACACAGATGAATTCTTGTTTGGCCCAAAAACTGAACCAAGGATGGAGAGCAATGGTACCAGAGATGAAACTTTCCCCACACAGTCGGTGTCATTGATGGCAAGCACGTGGCCTGTAAAGCTCCTCGTAACCCTGGCTCAGAATTCTCAGAAAACTACTTAGGCTTTTACAGCGTGATGCTGTTTGCCTTGGTGGATGCTGACTACAAGTTCACCTACATTGACGTCTCATGCAAAGGCTCATCCTCAGACGCTCAGATCTACAACGGAAGTGATCTCCATCGTGGGTTATCAGTGGGTTATCAGTGGCTTCTGGTGTGGCCTGACTGGTTTCTGCAAAATATAACAAATAATTATGCCATTGTTATATTTTGCAGAAACAACTCAGCCAGTGGGCTACATACGTTTACCTGACTCCATTGGTTCAGCTGCCTGCTCAGTTATGATCTTCTTAGAGGCTGCTGGCATGATGAACTTCAACTATCGACTTCTATCAAAAAGCTATCAGACCTTCTATCAAAGCGATCCGTTCAGCTCCGTAGTCAAAAGCGGTATGCTGCTAAACCCAACCGAACCAACGCCCGCATGCGCAGAACGCCGCTCTATCAAAGCTCGAGTCACCGCTAAACAAACGCTCGTTACCGATCTCTACCGTTAAACCAAGGCTAAAGCAACGCCGGCTTCAGCGGTACATCGCTTTTTGTCCTATTTTGTGCGCGGTGACGAGCATTATAGAAATTCGGCCCCCTCTCCCTACTGTTCAAGGGACGCTCCAGCAAAGTTTAGGCGGTGTGACCGGGCCTTAATAAAAGTTGTATAGTAGTGGTAAGATACTAGTAGTACCTATACCCAACACTACATAACTGTCATTACTACTACCTTTCTAGTACTAACTATTACTACTTTGAAAAGGTAGTAGTAGTAGGTATAATGGCAGTAGTATAGAAATGAGTATAATGTACTTGTATCTACTACTACTAAAAGTACCCGTAGTACCTTTCCACTACGTTTACTACTACTAGTACCTTTCAACTACTACTTCCATCTAGTAGTACTTTTCCCTATCGGTGTACTACTAGTAGTTCCTTTCCATACTACTACTATTCCTTCTACTACTACTTTTCCCTATAACTACCCTATTGGTACTACTACTATTCCTGTTACTACTACTAGAACCTTTTCCTATCACATCTACCGCCTATAAGTACCTTTCTCTAATACTAGTATCTTTCCATATTACTACTATTACTAGAATATTCCACTAATTTCTACTACTTCTTACCTTTCCACTACATTTCAAACACTACTTCTATCAGGCGCGGATCCAGGGGGGCTGGGGGGGCCATGCCCCCCCCCCCCCAAACGGTAAGATTTTACATCGTGAAACGCATCACATTACATGTCAGGTGGAAATTTCGGCGAATAAAACCGTTAAATTAGTACAATTTATACTTATTCTATGTTTTTAAGCCAAAAAAAGGTCAAAATTTTTTTTTGTCTCGCTGCCCTCGGTAAGACTTTACATATACGCACCCCCTTTCAAAAATCCAGGATCCGCCCCTGCGAATGGCCCTCCCCAAAGTCTTATGCTGGATCCGCCCCTGACTTCTATTACCTTTCAACTACTACTAGTCCTTTTTCCTACTACGACTTTACTACGTACTTTTAAAATATATATATAACTGCAAGGAAAACCCTTCAAATATACCTTAAACTAAACATTTGTATTTTTATTTCTTTGTTTATGTTTTCTAACTAAATTTTGTGTCATAGTTTTGACATTCAGATGCCAATAATTATGGATTCGCGTGCATTTTAAGGGAGACTTATGAGCAATATTAGATTTAAACATTCCTGATTCTGAGATTGTCCAATGAAGTTAGTTAACGTTCCCCTTTAAAAAGCTATCCGATGCGTTAATGGGCACTTATCGCTGGAATTTAGTGTATAGTTTTCACAAATTTGAGCAAAAAAAAAAAAAAAGATTGACCTAGAAAAAAATCGGACTGTCACTTAAAGGGATCTGAAAGTTTAAACTAAAAAATCCAGTCGTTAATTTTTAAACGCTAAAAACATGCTACATTTTTTTATTCTCAGCTAGAAATATTGCGCCATTTAAAGGGCAAACACCAAAACTAGGTCAAATTGCTTAATTAACGATAAGTACTCCCTGTTTGTAATTAACCCTTTAATACCTAATTCAGTTTGATCAAGAAGATATAGAGATACAATAAGCATACTTTAAAAATACTCTCAGGTGGCATTATTTGCGATTTTCAAAAAAGCAGAATGGCCCTTTAAACATAAAATTTGATGCTTCAAATCCATGTGTCATGAATTATTTGTGTTAGAAAGTTCAGTAACTTACATTACACTCCAATAGTGCCACCAAGCGTTAATATCTGGATGACAATAGTGTAATTGGGGCAACAATAAGGTTGATTTCACCACTAATAGGGCGCCAATAAAACATGAAAACAAACAATACTTTAATTTTAATATGCAGTTTACATAGTCAGCGTTATTTTCGCGCCATTGCGTTCCATTGTCAATTTCATTGGTCCATTACTGTTAATTTCACGATTTGATCTCTCTTCAGATTCGGCGAGTTATTCAGGTATAATATTAACTTCACCATCTGATCTCTCTTCAGATTTTCGCTTCTTTTTACACTGTACAACATCATCTACGATCTTTAATAAATTAGCACTTGTTCGTATATACCTAGTATGATATTAGCACAACTCATAAAAACATGTTATTTTGTTGAACAAAGCTAAAATTTGATTGATCGCCAATTTCTGAGGAGTGGTGTTCTTTGACGCCTCGTAAACAAAAGTTTATTCCATAGAGATAAAACACTGTATCCAGTATCTATTAAAATTGATGTTTATGTCATTTTTTCTCATGAAATACTGGATGGTCATTAATATTTCATGGATTGTATTGCCATGGTAATCACCACCTTTTTGATTTGTTACTTCAGTTACAAATAATGTGAGTTGTTGTAACTAGTAAATGTCTTTCAATTCCATAATCTTCTGACCAATATTACTTTGGATGCCATTTCCTTCTCCATACCACGAATAAAAAATTCTTACAGCCCACTGACACTTTTTTCTTTGTTTTTTTTTATGGCAAAGCTCTTTAAGGTAGTTATTTCTTTTTCGGTCAACGGATTCCCAAATTTGCCAGTTGTGTGAACTTAACTTGATGACTGAGTTACACTGTTTGGTAAAAATCTTTTGACGAGGGGAACATTTTGTGTTTCAAATTCCTGGGTAGAATTGAGGTCTTCGTCAGACGAGTTTTTATGTATGTATGTTATTGTTAGTAAATCGCTTGGACATTATATTATCTTTTCAACTTATCCTTTTACATTTGGATGGTATGGCCAAATTCCACAGCATTTGAATCAATTTATAGCAGTAGACAAAAGCCTTCATATGCTTTATCAAAAATAATAATAATGATATTGTTTTATTTGTACAAAATAGTTCATTACAATTCTACACAAATATACAATTAAATATCAACTTATATTCTACAATTTCATTGGCTTCATAATATATTGCTGTATGTTTATTTGTATCTCTTATAAAAATAAAATCCTGAAAGGGCCATTCTGCTTTTTTGAAAAAAGATTCCAATATAAAAAAATATCACAAATGCTACCTGAGAGTATTTTTAAGTATGCTTATTGTATCTCTATATCTTCTTGACAAACTGAATTTGATTTTAAAGGGTTAATTACAAACAGGGAGTACTTATTGTTGATTAAGCAATTTGACCTTAAATACACAAGAGTAACATTTCTCTACAATTAGGCGTTTTTTTTTTACTCAAATCCGTTCAGTGGTTTTCTACTAGCGTCCAAAAAACATAACACACTTTAAAACTTTACGTAAGGTTTTTAGAATTTTTAGCATGTTTTTAGCCATTCAAAATTAACAGCTGGAATTTTTTAGTTAAAACATTCAGATACATCAAAGTTACAGATTTTGGTGTAAAGTTTTCACAAATTTGAGGAAAAACAATTTTTGACCTAAAAATAATTCAGACTGTCCCTTTAAAGGCTAAAATACATCGACCTTACCACTGAATACAACTAGTGGTAAGGAAGTTATTGGCGATTGAAAGAATCTAGCTGACACAAACCAGTCGCAGTCGATGTACGCAGTGTTACCACTGAAAGTAAACAGATAATCGCTGGTTCCAGCGAGTTGCACATGTTCTACTATTTGACGACTGATTAGTCCCAGATACCCGATGTGCACGCTGTTACCACTCGCTGGGACCCGGAATGAGCAAAGGCCATAAGTCACATGATTTAACCCTTTCAAGCCTAACGAGACTTTACAGTCCTAAGTGAATAAATAGACTATAAGTTCCGTTATACCGGTTTTTTATACACAAATCTAAGCCAACATAGTTTTTAACGTCCATGTTCCAGTTTTAGGCGTAACATTTTTCATTAATCCAGTTTCAAATTTTACACGGTGCACTTAAACATGGCTGCCTCCAGATAAATAAACAAGATAATTTCATTAGCAACAAATCAACAAATCGACTTCTGATAGCTTTCAATATTTTCATGTCAGTTCAACATCATCAATAGGTACTGTAAAAGTTAGTTTTGTAAAAAGATCTATTGTTATGTAGCGTACATCTCAAATTTTTATTCTGGGACTTCAAAGTCCCGATAGGCATGAACTGTCAAAAATTATCTTTTATTTGCATTTTGTTAAAAGTGAAATTTCCGTAAAATTTTATTTTATATCTTAACATCTGGTTTTCGATTAATTATATGGATTTTTGTTTTCAACAGGTTGAATAAATTTACACTTGAGGCCACTCTTCAACTTATCAATGATGGAGAAGATAGCGATGTAAATGAAGAATTTGAGAGCGATTCTGACATTGACCAAGATGTAGATTTGGAAAATATTAGTACTGTCAAAAGCAGTATATTGACAATGATGGTGATGATGATGATAATGATGATAAAAATGGTGATAATGATGATGATGTTAATGACAAAGAAAACGTACATCCAGGTGCTTCAAATGTGGTTAGAAACTGGAACAAACAGTCATCAGTAAGGGTACCTGGAAGCTTTTGTCATAATCAAGGTCCTGTTAAGGAGTTATTCGGTGATTGTCAATATCCCTCGGATTACTTCCTAAAATATCTAACGCAAGATATATTGGATAATTTGATATTTCAAACAAACACCTATGCTGTTCAAAATTCTCATAGGTTTTCTCCAATTGCGTGCAATGAATTGTTAGGCTTTATAGGAATTAATATTTTTATGTCATTTCATAAATTGCCATCATATAGACACTATTGGAGCAGTGATAGTGATTTTCACATTGATGTAGTAGCTAAAACAATGAGTCGTGATCGTTTCGATACCATCCTTCAAAATCTTCATGTAAATAATAATCTCACTAGGAATATTCAGTGCACAGATAAAATGTATAAAATTCGGCCTCTTGTTGACAAACTGAATGAAGTTTTCCAACTGCTTTGGGGTCCCAGCCAACATCAGAGTATAGATGAAAGTAAGGTTTTATTCAAAGGTAGACACTCTTGTAAACAATATAATCCCATGAAACCAATTAAACGTGGTTTTAAAATTTGGTGTAGGGGGGAAATGTCAGGGCATATTAATCAGTTTGAGATTTATCAAGGTAAAAAACCTAATTCAAATAACAAATATGGTCTTGGGGAACGTGTTCTCATTGATCTTACAGAAAATATAAGAGGCAAAAATCATTATTTATTTTGTGATAATTATTTTACATCTGTTAATATTTTTGAAACACTACACAGTATGAATATTTATGCCTGTGGTACTGTTCGTGCAAATCGTAAAGGTCTGCCTCACCTTGCGCCGGATAAGTCATTGAAAAGGGGAGATTGTGATATTGCATATAGCAGCACAGGTCTGTCATGTCACAAGTGGATGGACAATCGTTCAGTGTTTCTTTTATCGACCCACCATGACAAACAAAGTGTTGAAGTTAAAAGAAAGACCAAAGATGGTTCTGTAATAACAGTCAAATGCCCTAAAGCCATTGTTGATTATAATAAATATATGGGGGGGATAGATAAAGCTGACATGTTGAAATCTATCTATAGCATCAATAGAAAAAGTAAGAAATGGTGGCATAGATTATTTTTTCATTTGATTGATGTTACCATTGTTAATTCATATGTGTCTTACTGTAATTTTAATGATAAAATTCCTTTATTGGAATACAAACGGGGTGTAGCTCGGGGACTCGTGGCGATGGCAAGGCAGCCACAGGTTAAAAGAGGTAGGCCTAGTGTCAGTCACACTCTTGGACTATTTTCTAATCCCCTAAAACGTCACAGGGGTGTATTTTCTGTCCCTGGTGAAATAAGAAAGTGCAATCTTGGAAATCATTGGGTCACCTTTACTGCAAACCGTGGCCGTTGTGAAGTCTGACAACAGATAGGTATAGAATCAAGACCATACAGTGTATGTGAGGAATGCAATGTATTTCTCTTATGCAACAGTTCAAAAAACTGTTTCAAACAGTATCATTTCATGTTTTGAATACCTAAATGAAATTTGAATTTTGAGGTTGTATTTATATGTTTACCTTTGATGTTTTAGACAATTTTTACAATAATTTAAACTTGTTCATTTGCATGTCCCCATGAGGTTATATGGTTGTACCTATCTATTTTACCCTTGTTGAGATATGATTATTTATTTTTATACATCTGTTACATATTAATTGTTAACCTTGTTAAATTGAAAGTGACAAATAAATAATTGATTACATTCAGATTTTTGTTGTTGATTCCTGTCGGTAAGTCCTGAAATCTGTGAGTGTCCATGAGTTAACAAATATGGGTCCAACGGGCAAAATTCCAGTGCTTTGCAACTGCGTTGATCAATGTTTACCCTAAAAAAATCTCCATGACATTATCTCCATATATTCAATACTCAGGAATGAAAGGGTTAAAGTGCTGTCTGTCGGATAAACGACAAACAACAGACAGTTATCTGTCAATGGCTGTCGAGACACTGGTCGATGTGCGCTCGCTTGGAACTGAACACAAAACAGATGCGAGGTAAGGGACTAATCAGTTGCCATCGATGTACGCGTTATTGCGACTCATCTAAACCAGTTGTATTCAGTGGTAAAGTCGATGTGTTTGAGCCTTACTACAGCCAGTGACTTGCATGTCTTCAACTTTCTGTAACTTAAAGTAATTGGTATTAATTAATGATGTTAGTTCATTCAGTTTACACTCATTTAAATAATATTTACATAAACCATATTTATCACATATTAGATTGACATTGTTGCATGCACAAGATTTACTTTCATGGCTTCGATGTTTTTAGTGTTGGTGGAGTGCCCATCCAAAATCAGAAGGCAAGGTCTTTCTTCGGAACATCTTTTGAAAGACACAAATTGATACATATACCCTGTTTCGTTATTTGTAACCAAACTCCCCATTGGTGCAACAGACTTGATAATTTCGATGTATCATTTTCCTTTTGAACGATAGAGTCGCCCTCACGCAACAGACTATGGTCATTGCTATACCACGTTTGTCTCTTTGAGCAATTACCTTACCCGGATTTTGTACAGTTTGAATACCTGATTCATCCATATTCATACTACCATCCGCAGTAAGTTCGTGTTTATCAATCAAATCTTGCAGCTTTAGATAGAATTCCATAACGTTTTCTATGTTAACGCATCTAGCTCTGGCTATGGATGTTGCCTCAGCTTGTCGTAAGCTTAACTGCGAATGCCTCTTCATAAAATCCTTGTACCAATGGATACTTGCCGATTTCTTGTCATTGTTGAATGTGTGTTCTAACCCATTCCTCTCAGCTAACTGGTAGGCCATTCCCATCAGGTACTTTCTCGTCATACCTTCAAATTTTCAAAGGACATAATATGCTCTACAAGCATATATACCTTCCAATTCTTCGGGTAATGTGGTTGGTCGGCCGAAAACTTTTACACGCCCATTTGCGTATTTATTGGTGGAATCCAAGTGCCGCCTTTGGTACTCCATAATGTTTAGCTCTAGCATTCAAACCAGCGTCGCCATTTCGGAAAGATGTTATTGCTCGTTCTAAATCTTCTTCTTACCATAGTCCGTATGCCGATCTTGAGTGTTTGTTTGGTATTTCTCTGAAAAAATAAGAAGTTGAATGATAGATTCAGCGGTTAGACCAGTGGTCCAATTTACGAAATCTTGAGTGGCCCAAAATCGGGAAATCGAGGTTTTACGTTCATGGAGTTATTTCCCTTGAACGCGCGAAATTTGCCTTAATTAAACACTTACATACAAGAGAAAACCACCCGAACAACTAATACATGGATAATATGTGGATTGCTAAACAGGCATATAGACATCACACCAACAAAGGAGCTAAACAATTATAAAAAAAAGAGTAAAAATTAGTTTAACTCACTGTTGTCCTGAAACGATAGCATTCATCATTTTGTAACCTTGCGTGAACTGAACTAGGTCAGAGCAAACGTCATGCATCACGTGACCGCGTCGTAATAATTATATTCGGTGATAAAGAGCTGGTCCAATTAAAGATAGGTCCAATATACATGTAGGTATACTTCCCCTACTTCAATACTTGTGACCACTAATTTCAGCTTATTTCAATTATTATATAGTTTATCATCTGCAATAAGGACACAATTTGAAGCTTAAAATATATACATATGTGTAATCGTATATATCGAGATTTTGGTCGGGCTTGTTTTATAAAATACAGTTATCAACTTAAAAATTATCACTCTGGAATTTATTCGTGTAGACTGATTAAACTACAGTTTCAATTTGATCTTGTGAAGAATTTAAAAGTTTGAATTAAAAATACGAATTCATATGAATGTCTTTTATAGCACAGTGGTTAGTATATCTTGCCAATTAGACCATATGGGGTAAGCGGCTCTTGGTCTGGGGCGTGATGGGAGTTGATAAATAAGGTTATGTTGTAGAATAACTATTAATTGTTTAATGACATCTATCAAAAACCCGTTTCTACAAAATACCGTAGAAAACAATTACAAAATATGAAAATTTGTGTATTATATATATATTGTTATATCGGGTGTCCCAATAAAAACGTCCCCAAGTTTGACGGTAAGTATCTCAGCTGTTGTTGAACCGATCTCTTTTAAAATTCTCACAGATTTACTTCCACATGTCCTTGTCAGACCCTGACAATATGAAAGTCATCGAATAAAAATTGTACTAGTACTGCAAGAAACAAAATAGCATGTCAAAAAATTCAATATCAGAGCAAACTACACATTTTAAGCTGTGTCTATTGTGCTTTTATCACATCGACCACCAATATCATTAATTTTCCATCCTGAAACGCTGTCACCGAACTCATCTTAAGATATTTTCTCCCAAAAAGCAACCTTCCTGCCTTTCAGTTCCTGTTCATCCAGTTGGTTACACTGGTAATTGTAATGTTTCCGAGCAGTATGGGATTCTCTTAAGGAACAGTTGTACTGCACTTGGGTTAGAGAGACTGATTACACAGGAACTGAAATGCAGGATGGTCGGTTCTCGAGTGGTACCTTTAGATGAGATCCGTGAGAGTTTATCAGGATGGAAAATATTTGATATCGGTGGTCGATGCGGTGAAGGCACAATGAACACAAATTCAAATATGTAATTTGCTCTGATATTGAATTTTTTGACATGCTATTTTGTTTGAGGCAGTACTTGTACAATTTTTATTCGATGACTTTCATATATTCAGGGTCTAACAAGGACATGTTGAAGTAAATCTGTGAGAATTATGAAAGAAAATGGCTCATCAGCAGATGAGATACTTCGCGTCAAAGTTGGGGACGTTTTTTTTGGGACACCCGATATATATCGTCTACAGACCCAGAACAAACTTGGTTGTTTTCATTGAAATTTTGACTGTGGCCAATTAAGACAATACCAGCTTCGTTTTTGGTTTTTTTATCATCTGGAACGCTTTATATGGGATGTTCACATATGTGAACATTCGGTCTTCGTTAGTACATTTTAGTTAAAATCTATTCAGTATGGGTATAATAATTCATTTTATTTTATATTTATAATTCATTTTATGTTGTAACTACACAATCACAATTTTTTTAGCATAATATTTCATAAAATTAAAAATTCAAATATATATTATCTGTTAACGTATAATAAACAAACATGCAACAACTTTGGCAATTAAATAACAAGTTATTCTAGGTTTGGTTTTGAATGAGGTTAACACTTGTGGAATACTGTCATATATGAAACATTCGAAAAAAATTGCGATTGCTTTGAACACAGAGAAAAAGGTTACACCTAACACGAGTTTTGCTTGTGCATCCAGGATAACGACATCGTGATGCACTTTTGAGGGCAAGAGCTTGTGGCAAGCCTTCTCTTTATGGGAGGGTTGTCGCCTTTTTAAAAGACGCAAATTCATATTTTAAATTTGAAATACTTCTTTCATGTCTTTGTTTTAATATATTTTTTTTTATTTAATACCACTTTGTGGTGTTGTACTGTGATATGGTTTTTAATTGTTTTGTTCTGTGATATTAATTTGGTTTATCTATTTTATGTTTGTTTTTCTGTTTTAGTTTTGTTTTCTTGACATTTTTCATATTTGTCGTATTCTGGAGCGTTTGGTGCTCTTTAATTCATTTCTTTTCATTTTATTTCACGAGATGTAGCCTGTAGTTGTTCTGCAAGACAAAGTTTGAATTCCAAAAAGTTTGTGTTTTCCTAAGAGACCGTTCCTCAGTTTATCATTTGCATATCGCTGGTTTGGAGCAAAAACATCGTAACTGCATTTTTGTCGAAATGAATAAATTAACATTTAAACTTTGTAACTTAATTGTAAATATATATATAAATCAAATCGAAAGCTCATGAGTATAAATGAGTGTTGGCTCTGTGTGATTATTTTTTTGTAGAAAAATATCTGATTGTACTTTGGCATTGTGCCAATATTTCAGTTACGATGTTTTTGCACTAACAACCTTTCCAAAAATCGAAAGTGTTATACCGGGGGTATATAAAACAATTTGTTTTTTTATATTAATAATTTTTCTTGGCAGGAACATCATGTGCTGTATGACGTCATTGTGACGTCATTGGACGATAATACTGAAACAATTATGTTGACTCTATTACTGCAATTAGATCAGTATTTAGACCACCGCTGCTGACTTTGATGTGACATCACGTCATTTTCCGATGTCATTATGACAATGTCATTGGGAATTATTTATCGTCACTGTGACGGTAACATCATAGTACTCCCATCATGACTTTTAAAAATTAAAATAAATACAATTTATCAAACAATTTAGTACATCAAAAGCGAGGATGCAACTATATTGAAAATGAAATGGTGTTTTTAACATATTCAACTCATGTAAATAATATTTATTTAATAATAATTTAATAATAATTTAACAATAATATTGATAAGGAAATTGTATTTTTAACATATTCAACTCATGTAAATAATATTTATTTAATAATAATTTAATAATAATTTAACAATAATATTGATAATGAAATCGTATTTTTAACATATTCAACTCATGTAAATAATATTTATTTAATAATAATTTAATAATAATTTTAACAATAATATTGATAAGGAAATTGTATTTTTAACATATTCAACTCATGTAAATAATATTTATTTAATAATAATTCAAAAATAATTCATAAATTTAACGAAAATATTAATGTTTAGAGAATCACATTGATATAGAATATTATTAAAATCTAATACTTATAGGATCACATTAATTAAAAATTCTATTTCATACTAGCAGGTAGGTAGGATCACAGGTGCTAGGTAGGACCACATTGATAAAAATAACATTAAATAGTAAATCCCTTTTTAGACAATTAACTCTATCACATTGTTGAATTTATTTCATACTATAGATTCACAGGTACCCAAGAATCACATTGATAAGCAATTCTATTTTATACCAGTGGATCGCATTAATATAGAAAATTGATTTCATACATTAGGCTACATTGACACCTATCAATTCTCATTTTCATCACACTCTAGGCTTTCATAGAACACTCGGCAGTCAGGTGACAGATATTCACACAATTTCACTACATCAACCTTTTTATTCTTATCAATAGGCCTGGCATTATGATAGCAACAATCTACCTTTACTTGCTCAAATTTGACCTGACTACCTCGTTTACGGTAAGGTTTTTCAACCTGTTCTCCCCCGATTGTCTCACTGAAACTTATGGTCACGTCCTTGTTGTTCTTTTTGTACACTATGTGCCTCACAGACATAATTCCATTGAAAGCATTTTGTTTGAAAGCCAGTTCATTCAACTTCTCAAAGTCCAGAAAATCCTTGCGCAGTATTTCAGTAACTTCGTATGGTTGCTTTTTGTTAGCAGTTTTCATTATGAGTATGTATTGCGATGGGAGCTCTATCTTATACGTTTTACGCACAGATGCTTCTATACATGAATGCATAGAGTCACACTCATTTTGCGAATGTCCTGGCTCGAAAAACTTTTGCTCAACAGATTCAATGTACTTGGACTTAGATAAGAAGTGAACGATAGCAGTGCAGAAAATTCTATTCCTATTCTGTCCACCACACGTATCGCTGTAAAGGATCACCTGCTTCACGCCACTCTTGTCTTGTTCATTCAACCATAGATGGAGAACAGATGATATTTCATTTGCACCACGTCCAGCGATAGACTCATTCCATGTGAAACATTGTCCATGCATAGAGTTTACATTCAGAACAGTCAAATTATACACACTAAGTTTCCTTAGGTAGTATGCTGATCCAACGTTTATTCTAGGAGCACTCAACACTTGTTGTAAATCAAAGATACCAGTTATTCGTGAATCACTAGGTTGTTTGTCGATGTTTTTAGAGTCTCTAGCTTCGGCTTTTCGCTGCAGATGCAAGTCCCACTCAGATTGTTGTTCTTTACTTAGAGAGTCATTCTCTTTGAGAACTTCAAAACGAGTACAAGTGTCACAAATGTCTTTTCCAGGTTTGTGAAACCCGATGTTGAAATTCTCAACGAAGATCTTTCTGTACATGGTCTCTTTGACAGGTGACAGATTCGCTTTTTGGCAATGCTCAACAAAGAGGCGATATAACATTTTGATATTCAGTGTCGCCTCTAAATATTCACGTTTTGAGTCGTGCCGACAAAAGTGACTTTCAACTCTGGGAAAGCTGTTTATATGGGCAATCACTCCTTCTATCAATGCGTTTGGAGTTTTATTTTTCGGTACTCGTTTCGGTGTTTGTGGAATTATTCCATTGCCATTTGCTGATCTATCTAAATTGTATGTGATCATGAAATCCGAAATATCGAGAGTATTCAGGAAAAATGTTTTACAAACGCTCACTTGTATGGTACCCTTAGGTAGATTATAGGTTGCTGAAAACTTTCGACGACTGTCACTTTCAACGGTACATCTTTTCTTTTCGAACCGATTCACATGCGCAACTACAAAATCACGCCGGCGCGATTTGTCGTTCATTGCCCAGAAATTGTCGTGAATATGCTGCCTTTCTTGTTCGGTCATTTTGGTGGTACACTTGAGGCGACACTTGGGACCGCAAGCTGGACGAATTCGACGACCACCATCGTTTTTGTGTTTACCTCGCTCGCCGGTGTTGACCTGTTTTTTCGTGACATTTCTCTTCCATTTGTCTTCGTTTCTACCTTTTTTTCTAGTTCCACGGTCAATATCAACTCCAATTTCAGCTTCATCATTCTCTGAAAATATTACTCCAGCTTCTTGTTCTACTTCATCATTCACGGCATCATCTACTTCTGAATCTTCTATATCCGACGGTCTGTAGTCTTCGTCATTTACACTGTTGTCATCGCCATCTTCATCAGATCCTACAAAGCGGAAAAAACCATCTGAGTTTCTGATGATTCTATTAATCGCTAGATCTACTGCTAGAGCCACTCAGAATACAGAGGCTGCAAGTCAGGATGTCTGTGCAAAGAATGAATGTACAAAATTGAAATGAAAAATGAAAATAGCGAAAATCAGCATCGGGTTATGACTATTTTAGTGAATTTTGGCCCTATTTTAAGTTTTAAAATATTAAGGTAAGTTAAGCACTTACTTTCTAATGCTGCCAATACATCTTCTAAAGGCATTTCTGCCTTTCTGCGTCGCGGTCTACTCATTTAGGACGAAAAACGGTGTTTAATTTCAAAGAAAACCATGATTAATCAGTTCAATGATTTGTGACATCACTCGAGTTATGACATCATAATTTATGACATCATAATTTATGACATCATAATTTATGACATCATAATAATTGTGATGTCACTTGATATATTTTACAAAGGCAAATGAAAATAGGCCTATACTGACCTCACACTTATACTGATATTATATTCATATCAAATTTTATTGCAGTTACAATGTTTTTGCTCCAACCAACACGACATATTTTTCACTTACTATGATTTTGCATTACTTGTAAGTACCTGAAGGATAATGCTTTTTAATGACTTTAGGTCCCATGGACATTTTTCACAGCCAATTAACAAAAATGAAAGAAAACTAGAGCTGTGAACAGCACTGAGCGTGGCCCGTGATACTTTGCCTGATAGCTGTAAGACTTTTTTGAACTTCAAACACCTAAAGCCCAGCGTTCACTTGCTCATTTTTAGTAAAAGGTTTTTTGAAAGGGTAGATTCAATCTTGTATCAATATATCTTATCGTATGGTAATTTTTATAGCTTCATGGTAGCTATAATATACAGGTATGTGTGAAATGTGAACATTATGTGACGGAATTCCTCTACTGATATAAACATGATCTATAAGTGTCCCACCTTCAGTAGTGTAATGCTGAACAAGTTGTTGAAAACCAAATTTTTGAAAACAATTTAGTATAGACAAATGACCCTCGAAGATATTTTGATTGAAATCTCCCATAATAACATACTCTGAACCAGATTCTTGTAATTCAACTAGTAATCTGTCTAACAT
The DNA here is from genome assembly GCA_029955415.1 of Lottia scabra. Classification (NCBI taxonomy): domain Eukaryota; kingdom Metazoa; phylum Mollusca; class Gastropoda; family Lottiidae; genus Lottia; species Lottia scabra. The sequence goes on along the minus strand of JARJEI010000003.1, from coordinate 22,692,340 downwards.
TGGGAGAAATAATTCTAATCGATAAACAGGTGGTCTATAGATAACAATTACGTTAATATTCTTTTCTAGAATATTCAAAGCAATGTGTTCTATATTTAAAACTCCCAAATTTAAGATATTGATATTTTTTTCTTCTTTATAATATATTCCTACTCCTCCATGCCCCTTTTCTTTTAAAAAATTGAAATTTTTAGTGTCATCATAGCTGGTGCTTCGAGGTTGGTGGTAAAGACGGAAACCATTTAACTTTAGTTTGGTTAGAGTTATTGAATTATTTAGCCATGTTTCTGTTAAACAAATGATATCACCTTCTAGCATTTTCCTGTGTTTCTGTAGATCTTGTATATGAATAGATAAACCCTGAACATTGTGTAAAATTATATTAGTATCAGTTGATATGGTCCTATTTTCGGGTTGTAAAAAAGTATCCATTGCTTTTAATGCCGATTCAATTTTTTCATCACAATATATGTTTTTTTCCGTAAAATCTTGTATTGTAAGACCCTGTAATGTTTTAACTCTGCTTAACGCAACATAGGCTTGACCAGCTTGAAATATTTTATGAAGAGATATTACGCCTCTATCGAGACTAAGACCTTGTACTTTGTGAATAGTGACTGCATAGGCGAGACGTAATGGAAACTGACGTCTAACATCGCCCTTATAGTTAACCCGAGGACTTTCATATCTCTCAATTCCAATACTACCACGTGGTACATTTTCCGGAAGTAGAACACTGTCTTCAGTTATTCCAACTTTAGCATTATCAAATTTTACAAAAATTTTGACAGGTTGATTATTCTGATCAGTTTGAATGAATGTTACATGACCAAAACTTCCATTTATCAAACCAGTAGAAACATTTAAATTAATCACTAACATAACTTTTGACCCTACACCTATTTTTAAGGAAGAAACTAATGGTGTATCAGTCACTTTAACACATGTGGTTTTAAGCGTCATTTTGCCAGTTCTAGCATCTTTTGAATAATCTAGAGCACTGATGGATACAGAATTCGGGCATTTTTCATCAATCATTCTAGAATTATAATCCTCAACTTGCTGATTAGTAGAAAATATGTGCAGACAATCATCCTCTTTACCAGTTACCCTACTCTGTAACATTTCGACGTCTGAAGCAAGCATTGGTTCATTTTTTTTTCTTTGTCTAATTCTATTCAATGTTTGGGCAAAGGCTAAATCATCTTTTTGTCTCATAATTTCAGTAAGTTCAACAAGTTTGAAATTTCCGTGCCATAGGTCTATGACATTTTCATGACAAAGACTAATACCTTTTACTGGTCTAAGTTGCCACATGTCTCCAAAGCATATGACACAGATGTTACCAAATAACTCATCACTAGTACCTTTTATTTGACCCAATCGCCCATGAATGTAACAAAAAAGTTTATGATCTACCATTGATATCTCATCTATAATTAAAATTTGTAAGTTGCGATATTTACATCTTAATGTATTAATAGTTTCTTGTCCTAATGGTTGATAAGGTGGAAATGAAAAACCCTTTCTTACTGAAAAACTGCTGTGAATAGTTGACGCTCCAATATTAAAAGCACTCACCCCAGTTGGTGCGGTTAACAGAACAGTGATGTCATCTAAACTTTCCGCAGTTTTCGCAAAAATTCGAGACGCTTCGTATTGAATACATTTGATAAGGTGAGATTTACCAGTACCAGCTGAACCAGTAACAAAGATTCTCAATGGATCGCGGTTTATACCATTAACTTTGTCCAGACAATACTGGCGAACGTCATAAAATACTTGTGACTGTATTTCATTCAGGGATCTAAGTAAGGGAATAGCATCCTTTTTTGAAATAGTGCAAATATTAGTTTCGGTGCGAACTTTACTACTTTGACCTTTATCATATAAAATGTCAGGAATTTGAGGTGTATCGTCTTCGTCATGTTCATCATTTTCAGCCCTAAATCTTTCAGTTTCAATTCTGTCCTGTTCGGCTTCGGGTGCAATATTAGCCCATGCATCTTCAAAATCACCACATTTTTCAATTATTTCAGATATGGAATCAATATCTATATCGGTTTGAAAACGGTTTCTGTTTTCTTCCACAACATGTTTTACTTGGACGATTTTGCCAGATAATTTGATGTGACCGGACGTATAAAATTCTTCGTGAGTTTCAAACGGTGGTGGTTTCAGTTGCAAATCAGTGCAATATGGTAAAAATAACTGAAGGCTACTTAGATAATAATTTTCTGGATCTTTAGTTTCCGAAAATCTCGCGTAACGAACTATAGCCGGTGAGGTTCGAGAACGTTTAATTACATAACCAAGATCATTTTGTAGTTCGAACGCTGGATTTTTGTCTGAATCAACATTTGGATTTTCTGATTTAGACATGAGCCGATATTCGGAATAAAAAGTAGCAATGCACATGTCATGGAATGGAATGCATTTAGGTCTAGCCTTATATCTATCAACAATGCCTGTCATAAACATATTTTGATCATTTAAAGTTCCGTCTTTTGCCCTACTTTGTAAAACTTTCAATGGTAACGTCATTCTTACATTGTTCTTTCCTGTTGGTATAAATTGAACTTTTCGTGAAAATTGTTTTAATGGTAAACCAAGTACTCTTAATGCGCTTTCAGGGCCAGATACCTCCCTTGAATGTAAATAGGCAGACGAAATTTTTCGCATACAAGATTTAGCATCCAGGTTATTTTGCTTAGCCTCTTTGTAGGTTTCACGTAATAACATTCCCATTTCTTTTTCAGCTTTAGTGATATATGCTACAATATAAACAACACAGGCATAGGCATCCGTAACATATTGGATATCTAAATTTGCATTCCATGCTCTAAGCAAATGAGGATTATATTGGTTTATCCAGGCTTCACCGGGTGATCGTTTAAGGACTACATATGTCTTTTTTGTCAGTTTTTCACAAGCCTGTTCATACATCATCTGGGTAATATTAAGGTGATCATATAAACTAGACAATGACTCGTAGTGTTTATCTGGAGCAGAAAGTTCTTTCCAAATAGATTCAAGAATTGCTTTAGCATGCTCATTGGACATATTGTTTTTCGTGTCAGAATCTGTATTATTGTCAGATAGATCTGTACTGTTGCCATTTGATCCAATAAGATTTTCTAACGGGCGACAAATAAATGTGTTGTTCGATGGGGGCTTGGGAAAATTAAATCTACAAACTTTTTTATTTTTCCTACATGATTTTGAATGCTTAGAACTATGTTTTTGAACACTTGAAACGACTTCGTGTAATTCGGGGTCGACTTTTTCATCGGGAAGTGAACAACTTATATATTTATCAATGAATTCAACCACGCTTTCGTCACTATCAACGTCTAATTTAGGAGCGCCTGCAATATATACAATTCCATGAACATGAATTGCTCCTCTAGCTTGAATTTCAGATCTAAAGAAGTAATCTGAAACTTTGCCGATTGGATTAGCTTTCGAAAGTAAAACATTTCTAACAAATAATTTAAATCTGTGGTCAAAAAGTCTAGCGATTGTGACAGGATTTGACCTTAAGAGTTCGCGCTTTTGAGTCCAATTCAGTTCATCGACACTAACTTTGGATCCTTGCTGTTTCAATATGGTGCTTAAAAATGATTCAAAACGAAGTTCACTACAACTGAATGATACAAAGAAGGTTGGAGTGCCCAATTGTCTGATCATTGCGAAAAGATCTTTCTGCGTTGCTTGCCAAAAAGCAGGAGAACCACGACAATTTTTCATAAAAGCGTATCCAACATCTGCCTTGAGAATATTTTGTAACGGTTCATCCTGTGTCAACATATCTGCTGTTATCAAATTACCTCCCATTTTTGCTTGTCTGAGAGCTATTGAAACACTTGATAATATCTGCTGCAATTCATATATATATTGACTGTAAAATAAATATTCAGAGCAGGAAGCAAACCGTGTATCTACAGATGTTAGTCTAGTTTTTAAATATTTACCCAAAGTAATACGAACATTACGATTTTCGGCAAATGTATTGTTACCTTGAGGGAATAAAAAAAGAAAAGAGCAAGCTTCATTTGCTTTATCCATCAACAGTCTAACTGGTCTATTGTTTTCTGCAGGAGAAATAGAGAATATTTTATCCGGATTATTCAGTATGCTGGCTGATACATCCACTGGTTGTAAGCATGATGTTTGCAAATCACAACTGTATCTGCCAATGTTCTCATCTACTAAATCCATATCATCACTATCACTATCATCACTGATTACTTTAGGGTCACTAGTTCTGTTGAGCTCAATGGAATTATCATTAATTAATTCGTTATTATCTTCTTGTTCGTGCAACCACTCTTTGTTAAAAGTTACATCATGATAATGTTTGTTGTTGCGCTTTAAATAGCTCAATGCATCCTTTATATGATTTTTAGTTATGCTCTGGTATTCGTAATGACTTTTATGGCTGAGTTTTTTCTTCAATTTAATTCTTATTAATTCATCGTCATTTTGACACCTTGGTAAAATATTGGTCATTTCTGTTAAGTTGCTAGGTACACAAACAGTTTCTCCCATTAATTTCTTATCGTTGAATGGAGAAACTTTCACAAGTTTTAAAAAGACTATATTCTTAGAAATCAAATGTTTTTCGAGTTGATTAAGACAACTTAATGGAGCTGGAATTGAACCCGGGTTCATATTATTAACAACAGCGTCTGCCGGCATTCTTCCTTGTAGGAGTTTCCTGTGACATGTAAAACATATCCATAAAGATTTGTAGTTATCTGAAAAGGAACATTCTTCTATACATTTAGCATTGCAAACATGGTAATAAGTTTTAGTTATACAGTTCTTTGCTACCTTTTTTACTACTTTACTTTTTTTAGTATAAATTTCTTCCTTGCATATTTTCACTTGATTCTTAAAAAGTAATCTATTACAAACACAACAAACATAGACAGGACCGTCTGATGTGTCTTTCTTAAATTTGGCTATAACATTTTTCACATTTGCTAAATCTTTTAACTTAATTTCTTTTCTTTTTTTATTGCTTTTTTTTAATTTGATTCTATGTTCAGGATTTGATTTATATCTCAGAATACTTTTCTCTTTCAGTATATTTCTGAAATATCGATTATTTCGATATTTATGTTTCAAAACATTCGCTAAATCAATCTTATATTTCTGTGCCATTTTAATCTTTAGTTCATTTTTGTATTTTTTTCTTAAATCAATTTTCAATTTGGTTGCATATTTTCGTTTCAATACAGATTTAAATTCGCTTTGGTATTGTTCTCTCAGCTTCCACTTAAGTTCGTTGTCATATTTCCTTTTCAATACTAATTTAAGTATACTATAATATTTTTTTCGTAAAGTATATTTAAGTTTATTTTGATATTTCCTACACAGGACGTACTTCAACACAATCTGATACTTTTTTTGTAACATAGGCTTAAGTTCTGCTCTATATTTAACTTTCAATACGGGCTTCAGTTCATTTGTATATTTGTCTTTCAACACGGGCTTTAATTCCGTTTCATATTTCTCTTTCATTATGGGCTTTAACTCTGTTTCATATTTCTCTTTCATTATGGGCTTTAACTCTGTTTCATATTTCTCTTTCATTATGGGCTTTAACTCCGTTTCATATTTCTCTTTCCTTACTGGCTTCAGTTCATTTGTGTATTTTCCTTTCAACACGGGCTTCAGTTCATATGTATATTTGTCTTTCAATACGGGCTTCAGTTCATATGTATATTTGTTTTTCAACACGGGCTTTAATTCCGTTTCATATTTCTCTTTCATTACGGGCTTTAATTCCGTTTCATATTTCTCTTTCATTACAGGCTTTAACTCTGTTTCATATTTCTCTTTCATTACGGGCTTTAATTCCGTTTCATATTTCTCTTTCATAACGGGCTTCAGTTCATTTGTGTATTTTCGTTCTAAAATAGGTTTTAATTCTCGTTCATAACGATATTTTAATACGGGTTTTCGTTCCGTTTTATAAGTTTGTCTCATATCAATCTTAAGTAGATTGTCATATTTTATTTGCATCAAGGGTTTGAGCACATTTACATATCTTTTGCGGTTTTCAGCTGTTTCTTTTTCTAATTCTTCAACGGTATATTTACTCCTTTTTTTTAAAGCAGACCAATTATGATGATGCCGTTTCCGTTTTTTAGATACAGGTTTTATTTCAACATTTTTAACAACTTCGTAATGGTTACCATTTCTGTGATTTATATAAATTGCTTCATCATTGTAATCATCTCCCTTGTTTAGAACATGATATTTTAACCAAGCATAATTAGTGTAAGTAAAAATATCAGTCTGAAACAAATTGGCTGCAACAAATATTTCAAATTCTGTACTCCAAGTTGTTGGTAAATTAATTTTAGATGTTTCTATGTATTCATTAATGGATGTGTGCTGTTGGTCCAATACAGGAGTGAATATTTCAATATTCGATTTCATGTGCTTAACAACAGAGAGTCTTATTTCGTAATGAAAATCCTCAGAAAAAGTAAGATAATACGACAAGCATCTAAAGAAGCAATTTCCATCGCCGATAATACTCACTATTTCTGTAGGTTTATTAAGGGCACAAACTTGAACAACATTATCAGTAACATCAACAAATGGTAAACACAGTAATTTGCACAAATGTCTTCGTTTGTTGGATTTAAGAGGGTTAAAAAAGAATTCGTGTGATTCAAAATGTGTTAAAATAACATTATTGTCAGATGATGTTTCAGATAATGTGTCTAACAGATCTGTGTTTTCTGATTGAACTTGGTCAATTTCAAAATATTCAGTGAGGATGTCGGTTTGACCCGAATCTGCATTTTTGATAGCAGTTTGATCAGTTTGGTTGACCTTTGTAACATGTATACCAGTTATCTCAAATTGTTCGTTTGGGCTGCAATTCATTGATACACTTAGATTTAAACAATGTGAGTATACCTGCATTAAATTCTCATATTCTAGAAAAATGCTATTTCCATTGGCATCGATTTGACCTTGCCGATTCCTTGCATGTGAATCAAAAACAAAATATCGATTTCGAATTTTTAATATTGAAAATGTATTCAGACAAAAGGTTACAAAACAATAATCGTAACGTAAGAAACAGTTCTCTAAGGCCTCATACATTGATACACCCAGAGTGTTTATACAGTCGACTAATCCAACTAAAGGTTCGTTACTAATATTCAAATTAAAGCAATGCTTTTCAATTTCAATGAAATCCAAAAGTTCATTAATCAAAATATAATCATGTTTAATGGTAGGTAGTGATTGAAGATGAGAATAGTATTTATCACCCAAGTCTAATATTTTGTCAAGGGTAAAAGATGTCCATAACCGTATATCTATTAGTTTACTGTAAACTATTGCAACCAAAGAATTAGGTACACATTGCTTACCAGCATTGTGTAGATAACGAACAAAGTCACCTTGATTAAAATTTCCAACAATACACATATTTTTTAATCCACTTACTATATTAGGCATGTTTGTATTTGGCATAGATGCGTTCATGGTTGGGTTATCTGTTCTTGAATTTGGCGAACTAGTGTTTGATATAATAGAAGAACACGAATGAAAGTTGTCATTCAATTCAAATTTAAGTTCGTTAGCATCAAGTTTGTGAAAAGGAACAAATACAAAATCGGTGTTTAATTTTTCTGACTTATTATTAACATTATCCATATTACCATGTTCTCTTTTTGTATGAATTTCATTTTTTCTGAAATTAGATATTTTATTTTTTTTAGAGCGTCCCATTTTAAGATAATGAAAATATGGAGGCTTAGGTTGAATATTCTATAAATTATAATTTTCTTTCATAAACAATTTGAATTTTGTTTTGATCTACCTTAGATCACTAGGTAGTTGTAGGTTTTATGTACTTGTTAATCACTGGGTAATTTTAAGTCTTATTTATTTGTTATCACTAGGTAATTCTAGGTCTTATCTACTTGTAATCACTATGTAGTTTTAGGTCTTATCTACTTTCTTCACTAGGTAGTACTGGGTCTGATCTACTTTATCACTAGGTAGTACTAGGTCTTATCTACTTTTTGTCACTAGGTAGTACTAGGTCTTATCTACTTTTTATCACTAGGTAGTACTAGGTCTTATCTACTTTTTATCACTCGGTAGTACTAGGTCTTATCTACTTGTAATCACTATGTAGTTTTAGGTCTTATCTACTTTCTTCACTAGGTAGTACTGGGTCTTATCTACTTTATCACTAGGTATTACTAGGTCTTATCTACTTTTTATCACTAGGAAGTACTAGGTCTTATCTACTTTTATCACTAGGTAGTACTAGGTCTTATCTACTTTTTGTCACTAGGTATTACTAGGTCTTATCTACTTTTTATCACTAGGAAGTACTAGGTCTTATCTACTTTTATCACTAGGTAGTACTAGGTCTTATCTACTTTTTATCACTAGGTAGTACTAGGTCTTATCTACTTTATCACTAGGTAGTACTAGGTCTTATCTACTTTTTGTCACTAGGTAGTACTAGGTCTTATCTACTTTTTGTCACTAGGTAGTACTAGGTCTTATCTACTTTTTATCACTAGGTAGTACTAGGTCTTATCTACTTTTTATCACTCGGTAGTACTAGGTCTTATCTACTTGTAATCACTATGTAGTTTTAGGTCTTATCTACTTTCTTCACTAGGTAGTACTGGGTCTTATCTACTTTATCACTAGGTATTACTAGGTCTTATCTACTTTTTATCACTAGGAAGTACTAGGTATTATCTACTTTTATCACTAGGTAGTACTAGGTCTTATCTACTTTTTGTCACTAGGTATTACTAGGTCTTATCTACTTTTTATCACTAGGAAGTACTAGGTCTTATCTACTTTTATCACTAGGTAGTACTAGGTCTTATCTACTTTTTATCACTAGGTAGTACTAGGTTTTATCTACTTTATCACTAGGTAGTACTAGGTCTTATCTACTTTTTGTCACTAGGTAGTACTAGGTCTTATCTACTTTTTGTCACTAGGTATTACTAGGTCTTATCTACTTTTTATCACTAGGAAGTACTAGGTCTTATCTACTTTTTGTCACTAGGTAGTACTAGGTCTTATCTACTTTTTATCACTAGGTAGTACTAGGTCTTATCTACTTTATCACTAGGTAGTACTAGGTCTTATCTACTTTTTGTCACTAGGTAGTACTAGGTCTTATCTACTTTTATCACTAGGTAGTACTAGGTCTTATCTACTTTTTATCACTAGGTAGTACTAGGTCTTATCTACTTTTTGTCACTAGGTAGTACTAGGTCTTATCTACTTTTTATCACTAGGTAGTACTAGGTCTTATCTACTTTATCACTAGGTAGTACTAGGTCTTATCTACTTTTTGTCACTAGGTAGTACTAGGTCTTATCTACTTTTTATCACTAGGTAGTACTAGGTCTTATCTACTTTTTGTCACTAGGTAGTACTAGGTATTATCTACTTTTTATCACTAGGTAGTACTAGGTCTTATCTACTTTTTATCACTAGGTAGTACTAGGTCTTATCTACTTTTTGTCACTAGGTAGTACTAGGTCTTATCTACTTTTTATCACTAGGTAGTACTAGGTCTTATCTACGTTTTAGGTAGTTTTGAGTCTTATCTACTTTTATCACTAGGTAGTACTAGTTCTTATCTACTTTTTTTACTAGGTAGTACTAGGTCTTATCTACTTTTTATCACTAGGTAGTACTAGGTCTTATCTACTTTTTATCACTAGGTAGTACTAGGTTGTATCTACTTTTTAGGTAGTTTTAGATCTTATCTACGTTTTAGGTAGGACTAGTCTTATCTACGTTTTAGGTAGAACTAGTCTTATCACTTCTAATGTCTTTAACCTGAAAAAATAAAAAAAATAAAAATTAGTCATGGGAAAAATGCATCTCTATTGGTATCAAAATTATTCTTAATTGATTTATTAATATTAAACAATCAGTTTAAGTATATAATGTTAAGAATTATCTTTCCATAATCAAAGCAATCAGTGAAATGAAAAATAACTGAATTTGTAACTTTCATGTATTTCTATAAATTGTTATGAAAAAAAATTAAGACATACTGATTAGATGTGATTATTACTTCGGTCAATAATATACGGCTCACTATACCGTTCTTTACCTCGTTCGGGAAAATAAGATTTATCCTGAAACAAACGAAAGATCTCTTTAAATACATGGTCTATGTCAAACCCATGCATTATGCCTTCATCACTTAATGAACATGGTATGTTATTGCAATAGAAAATTAACAATATGAAATTCAAATTTGTCACTGTTGTCGTGCAATCAAAGTTCGTGGTTGTTTGCAATTTCAAGATGCTAATCAATGTATGACTTGGTAGATGATGAAAGTCAACATCGGATCGACTCTCAAAATCACTGGGCAAGCAAGATAATATACACCCACTGGCTGCTTTAATTTAAAACCAAAATATGTTACAGTTACAAGAAAAAAACCTTCAGTTCCCACTTTTGAACTTTGTTGTATGATATAATACCAATATTGTGTCTCTGATTATCTAATAAAATTAGAGGCCTTCAGTAGGGAGAAGTTTCATTATTTACTTTTTATAAAGAAAAGCGTCGGTTGGCTAAAAGGCAAAATGTTATAGCCTAACCTAACCTTCACATTGGTTTCAATAACAAACTACAAAATAAAATACTTACAAAATGAATTATTATCTTAATATAACACTATCATTCGAGGGAGAAAATCGTATCTAAATTAATAGCTCAAATAGTATTTTCCAATATGGCTGCCACTGAAATCATAGAACAAAGAAATTAGTAAACAAGGCGGAGCTTTAATAGTCCACGCATGCGTAATGGGGTTATAGTCAATTTGACCCTATTTTTTAATGATCCTAATCCAAAATAGTCCTAAAAACCAAAGTCAAATTGACCCTGTTTTTGGTCAAAATGTCAAAAAAATTGCTCTTTGATTTCAACTGAATCATCGTCTAAAATGACCCCTGGTAATTTTGGTCCTGTTAATTTTTTTTTATTAGTCATTAATCCATTGATAATTTTAGCTTACATTGTGAACAGGGAACAGAGCAATATAATCAATGTAAGATATTTTTAAAAGATAAAGTAAAGACGTCAATAATGTTTCTTTACATTTAATTGTATTTCATTATGCAATTTGTATTTGAATAATTTTATGAGTTTTAGGTTTTTAAATGAATAATGTAATGAAGATAAATATTTTTTCATAGCTTTACGAGAAACGTTAATTTGAAGTAGAATTCTAGGCTTTTATAATATATACTACTTCTGCGTGTATTCGTGTCAGATTCTAACTAATAATAACTAAACTTTAATAATAATAAATATATGATACATTACGATACACAAGAGAGCATTACGAAATACGAACGAATTACGATTTTTGAATGAAATAACTGGCTACAAAAAAATAAATATCTACTATCTACAATTTCACGAGAGAATTCTTAAATTTATCAAATAGGGGTACTTTGTTTATTGTGTTGCAAGTTTGAATGTCGTCACTACAAAATGGATTTTGTCACTTCAAAGTGCCATTCTAGACAAAGTTATAGGATCAAATATTAGGGGGAGGGGGGATAAGCAGTTTAATTCCCAGGAATTGAATGAAAAAACTACGAATAATTATGAATCTTTGGAGATTATTTCAGTGACTATGTTATCTTTTATTAACATTAAGTTATTAATGCCAAAATTTAATATGAATTGATATACTTACCAATTAAATAACTTTTTCTATTTTCCACCATGAATCAACACACGACGCTTTCCTTATTTACGCTCGCATGAGAAATGCACATCTGGCACTATGGATACTTTACTGTCATTATTCTATTCAACTATTACTTTAAAACGAAGCCTCGGTACACTCACACATAAATCCAAAAATTAAACTTGTCATAGGAACACATGGATATTATAATGTATATTTAACAATTACTCAATTAATTATTCAAGTGAAACGAGGGAGGCCCAGGTACACACAGAAATTAGAAATACATTTAACAATTACAATTTTCGAAGTTAAAGGGCAATATGGGCTTTTGATTTTAAAAATATCATAATTTTCGATATGTACTGTTATCTATAGTGTATCTTTATGTCACTTTCGAATTTTCTTTCATAAGGATACCTATAATGTAGATATTTGAAAAATACTATCCTTTCTAATTTCGATTAATGCTTATTAATGGATACATTTTAACTGTATAAGTACTATGAGTTGTCACTATTTTCATTGCTAATATTTACAGATCATCATTGTGCTTATATATTCAACAAATATTTTTTGATCATGTAATTCAGCTATTTTTCTTTTCGTTTATTTTTACTTTCCGGCCATACAGTTAAGTGAAGGTTGTTGAAGAATCTACTAAGCCAGTATCATAAAGCCTGAATTTATTATGAACTGGTGAAGTCTAAGTGCACGTGCACAAAACTGTTATATATTTATATTATGCTTATACAAAAATAGAAGCATCTACATGTACGTTGTATATTTTACTTTTTATATGATAAAACATTTGATTTCAATAATAAAAAAATTACTATAAAATAAACGTGTTTTCAATAAACCAGAATATAGAAAAGGGTTCAAGGCAGTGGTTCCCAACTGGCCCCCTACAAGCCAAACTTTTATTGAAATATATTTTGATGTGCAAGATCTGTAGTTGCTTGTGGTCAAATTCATCGGACCTCCTGATGAGGAGGCACAAGACAACAACCCTTGCGCCTATATTCCCTATTTTGCCCTTGTTTGGAATTGAACTGGAAGCCATGGCTCTGCGAGTTTCGTTGATTTGAAAAAAAGGTGGGGACCACTGGCTCAAGGTAAAAGGCATTCTGATATCTAAAATGACAACAGTTGATAAAATTACGCAAGAAAATATGCTTCTTATCTTAGACATTAGTATACAGATGGTAAAACATATTTTATTTACAGCTTGTAATTGGACCATTGGCATTATTTGATATCTTTATTAGAATTTATGTACAAATACATTTGTATATAATAGCTTTTACAAAATACCCACTTCCCCCAAATTCGAACTGTGTAAACATCAATACTTTCACTGAGTTGAACACTGTCTTTTGTTTCAATGAATTGGCGCAGTCGGTAGCCAGTTGATGTATGTTAGGCAATAATGTGCCGTGGGTAAGAATTTCTCTTCAAGTAAGAACAAATCTCATGCCATGTAAAGTAATTTCGTAATTTGTAGTTTATCTTTGACCTATAATAAGGTTAGCAGACGATAAAAACAGCTTGTACACTTACTTTTATTGCACCGGCTGTCTGCTATAGAGTACCGGTAGAGTTAAAAGATTATATACTCTGACTTACTTGTTTATGACTTATAATAAGCTTAGCAGACGACAAAAACAAAGTTGGTGTTATTGGTGTGTGTATCTTCAGTTCAGTCAATAGTACAGAAAAAATTCGAACAGGTTAATGTAGAAAAAATTCACTGCTCTAAATTATTGTATGTTAAATTAATGTAAGTGAAAATTTTGCAAAAAAATGAATAAAATTTTTAAATGTGTTCAAAGATTACATAATAAGATTAATCTGCTTATGACCTAAAATACTTAACACCTGCATGTCAAAAGTTCATGTCGATAGTTTTATTACCATATTATTTAACCGTTATAACCCCTGGCAATCACTTTAATCCTCTCTATTTCTCTTTTTCTCATAAAAGGGGTATTCTATGCCTATTATCCCAAAATGATTTTTGTATAACATTGGGAGAAATAATTATAATCGATAAACAGGTGGTCTATAGATAACAATTACGTTAATATTCTTATCCAGAATATTCAAAGCAATGTGTTCTATTTTTAAAACTCCAAAATTTAGTGTCATCATAGCTGGTGCTTCGAGGTTGGTGGTAAAGACGGAAACGATTTAACTTGAGTTTTGTTGGAGTTATTGAATTATTTAGCCATGTTTCTGTTAAACAAATGATATCATCTAGCATTTTAATGTGTTTCTGTAGATCTTGTATGTGAATAGATATAAACCCTGAACATTGTGTAAAATTATATTAGTATCAGTCGATATGGTCCTATTTTCGGGCTGTAATTGCTCCTAATGTCGATTAAATTTTTTCATCACAATATATGATTTTTTCCGTAAAATGTTGTATTGTAAGACCCTGTAATGTTTCAACTCTGCTTAACGCAACATGGCCCCTCGTTTGGTCAAAATGGTCCCTGATAAATGGTCAAAATGGTCCTCAAAATGGTCCCTCCAAAAAGTCAAAATGGTCTCAAAATAATATTTCTATTACATAATTACATAATATTTTTTTTGTATAATCTTTTTGAGAACTGGAACTGCAACTTCAAATTAATATTGTAAGTCTTAGAATGTCTTTGCTTTGATGAAAATATAAATAGGAACACAATTTATGTCTTCAAAATTTGTTGTTACAGAGTACAATTTTCAGTCAAAATTAGTGACCTTTTTTAGGGTTAAAATAGCTTCCAATTATTCCTTTGATTATCAATTTATAAGCTACAATTTATAACAAAAAATATCAGGGACCATTTTGACTTTTATTTTTTTTTGGCCATTTTGACCAAAGAATTGGTTGAAATCAAAGAATAAATACAGAGTCCATTTTGACCAAAATAGGTGCCATGGTGACCGGTCCATTTTGACCAAAATAGGGGCCATGGTGAATGGCCATTTTGACCAAATTTAACTGTTATGGCCATTTTGACTAGGGGCCATTTTGTATAGGGGATATACCCCCTTCCCCAACATTCGAACTGTGTAAATGTCAATATTTCCCTTTAATGCTGAGTTGAAATACTGTCTTTCGTTTCAATGTATTGGAGCAGTCAGTAGCCAGTTGAATTGATGTATGTTAGTCAATTAAGTGTCGTGGGTAAGAAGCACCCTCAAAATAAGAAAAAATCTGATATTATATCAAATATAGCAAACACTCGAAAAACATGTTAATTTTTATAAAGTTAACACAATGTGAAATGAGATTAATTTATTTTTGACCTATAATAATCTTAGCAGACGATAAAAAACAGTTTGAGCGCTTACTTTTTTATTGCAACGGATTAGCGCAGACGCGTAAACAGCCCCTAGAGTTAAAAGATTATGTAGTCTGACTAATTTGTTTATGACCTTTAATAACCTTAGCAGACGACAAAAAGAAAATTGGTCTTGTAGAAAGAGTTCTATCAATGGTAGAGGAAAAATTCGAACAGGTTAATGTATCAAAAATTCACTGCTTTAATTGATTGTATGTAAAATTAATATAAGTGAAAATTTTGCAAAAAAATGAATAAATTTTTGATATTTTTTAGAGTGTTAAAAGATTACATAATCAGATTAATCTGTTTATGACCTAAAATACTTCACACCTCCATGTGAAAAGTTCATGTCAATAGTTTTATTACCATATTATATAACCTGCTATAACCCTGTCAATCATTTTAATCCTCTCTACTAGGGCCTACTTTATTCTCAGAAAAGGGGTATCCTATGCCTATTTTCACTTTAATGGATTTTGTATTAAACTGCTCATGTCATATATCGTTGAAAAGAGAAAATTTAGTACATACTGACTATACACACCATATTGATATGAGATAATTGCTTTGTAAGTTTGAACCCTCAGTCGAAAAAAAACGCAATATTTTGAAAAAATATTTTAATGGGTTATTGTCATATATCGTTTAAAAGATAATCAAATCGGCATTACAAAATTGAAAAATTTAATTCTCTGCGTTGATTAGACAATGCAATATAGATGTCCAAAGTTGACAAAAATGTCAATTTTCAAATGTCCATAAAACCAGAAGTTAATATTTTTCAATTAATATCAGCATACCTATGGATATCTGAGGTCAAGGACATCCTTCATTGGAATTTTCAAGGTCATCAAAGGTCAAGGTCACATAATATGGCTTTTTGAATTTTCCAAAAATTAAAACGAACATAAAAAAATTTGCTAAGTGCATTTTAATTATGACTGACAGACAATATATGTAGTTTTTGTCAATATCTGAAATTTATACCGGAAGTGAGGCTGCTAGGCGATATTTTGAAAAACCGGAAGTTCTTACGTCAAAACCGGAAGTGATGAAAAAATTTTGATTGAGTAGTTTTATTTCTATGGACATTCTGTATACGTCCTGTAAATTTCCGGTCGATCGGATAATTAGCGGCTGAGTTAGAAATTTTGAGCTTTTTTGAAAATTTTGGTTTCAAATTTTTTGGACAAAAATATTTAAAAATTGAAATGTGTGTAGTCCCATCTGATACTTCTTTTTACAATGAAGATATTAAAGAAAATTTCAGCCAAATCGGTCCATAAATAAACCCTACAGACTAAGTGCAAAATAATTGCATATTATGCAATAGCCCACTCCTGATTCAGCAAAAATTGAGTTTCAGATATTCATTTTTGATTCCAGGTCATTATATAATGTTTGGTGGATACAATTATGCTACACCATTTTCGATTTTCTCTAAAAAGTTTCCCAAAAAAAAAAAAAAATAAAAAAAAATAAAAAAAAAATAAACATAACGAAAACAAAGCGTGACAAATCGATAGATTTGCCACGCAAAAATAATTTTGGACAAAAATGCAGTTACGATGTTTTTGCTCCAAACCAGCGATATGCTATCCATCAGTTAACCATCACAACATCAATGAAATGTAAAATTGTTCTGATTGTCCACTTTCGTGATTTCGCTGCTAATCGACAAAACGAAATCATCCTATCATGAAAATCGACCCCGCCCATTTTATCATTGTAAGATTTTACGAAAGCAGGTCGATTAACCGTGAGAAATTTTCCATCTTTTTTGGACCAGCGTTGAAACGTGTCTTGCGCCATTTATTGTCAAACCAATTCACAATGCTCATTGACTCATCAGACCTGACAGCCTGAATATGTGATCCCCTAACGCCTTTCACCTTATCTGGAATATGGGTATCTCTTCATAATTGTTCCAGTTGCTGATATACCTTTGCTAGACAGGGCATCTAACAACGCCGGTGGGTATTTTCCCTGCATTATGTCAAGGACAGTCCCCCCTGGTGATGTTAGAACAAAATTCCTCAAACCAGTAGGATTAGGCTTACCCCTGCTTGGCAAACTATGGACCGGCCGGTAAATGGTATCATGTTGCGGTCTGTGAATCTTCAGGTAAACTGATCGTATGTGCTCGAGGAATGGTCGTACTTTCCATAATTTGTCAGCCCGTTTTGAACTGTCGTCAACATCACTATCTATATAACGACCTTGAAAACTATTTCGAATTTTTAAATATCGGTCTCGTGGCAAATCATTCACTATGGCTGAGACGACAGTTCCCTGTCTCTAATGGGGATAGTTCACCTCGCTTATCTTTCCTTGGGCGCGTGGTGGCGCTAGTGTACTACCGGTAGGTACTCGACTGAAAATGGCATGTTCCTCGTTGATTGATAGCGTACGGATTGAGTTTGTGTAAATTTGTCGTCGAGTCATGTTTGTTTCATCCGACGCTTTTTCACGTTTTTGTTTTGTAGTTTTGTGGATGTTTAACAGCTAGGACGGGTGTGGCGCCAGGCAGGGTATGCTTACTCTTCTAGACACCTGATACCACTTTTCATTATGATATACTTACTCATGTATGATTGATATAATTCCTCATATGAAAAGTTCTTAAGCTGTTACCTATGTTTCGTCAAAATGTCTTTTTGGATTTCGAGTTTCGTTTTGCGGTTCGGATCGTCAGTACTTGGTTTCTTTATTTCGTATGGTGTAGATCGCAATGCCTGGACTGTTTCTGCATTAAAAGATGAATTACGAAGACGCAGAGCAAAAACAAGTGGCAGAAAAATTAATCTCATAGAAAGGTATGTTAGATGAATAAAAATATCGATCAAAAAAGTTATTAATGCTCAAAACAACAGATTTGATGAAAGTTGCTACGGTAAACAAAATCGTCTAGCAGACGACAGACCACATTCTGTCACACTACTTGCCGAAAGCTATTAAATTATTATATCGTTCATACTATTTTTGTATCTGTTAATGATATTATTGATAATAATAATGAACAAGTTATAGTAAATAGATAATATGAGACTTTGGAAATACCCAGTGCCAGTTAATTAATCCATCAAAACATCATGTTTAACATGTATTTTTTTTTAAATCATTGCAGACTCGAGGCATATGATAGAAATGCAGATTTTAAAATTGAAAGTGTTCAGCTACCAGAGCCAGTTATCATACCCTTTTAGCCAGACTCGGGCTTCAGACAATTGACCACCCTTCACCAGAAATTATTCAGTAATATTAATAGAGGTGTGATTGATGGTTATTTTAGGTAAGTAGGCTTATTGGTAATCCAAAAGTAAAGTTTGAATATCTTTGTTTGTATGTTTGAAAATACATATAGTACATGTACATGGTTTATTATTCCAGGTTTCGAATGGCGACTGACAGAGCAGAAAATGGTGACATAAAGGCTATAGAGAAAGGGAATTTACTGCTAATTGCCAACCATGTAGATGCATGTAGTGTTTATGTTGACACAAATGGGGACACCTTCTTAACTGGTATAGTTAAAGCAGCAATGAGGGTGAGTTTTTGTCATGGATTAGTATCCATTTAGGGCCTACTAGTTTTGCATACTCATTCCAAACTTTTAACAAACTAGTGGCTTTCTACTCATAAGAAAATCCTGTTTTCCTCAGTTCACTGTTATGAAAATGTGTAAATTTAAGAGGTCATTTTCATGTTAAAAGTAAGTGTAGATGCATGATGTTTTGAAAAGAGTTTTTCTTATGCATAGGTATCATACAACTTCAAGGTAAAATTGCTGAATGGAGAAATATTGAACTCTCACTGTGAGTGTCCTGCAGGGAAAGGGCCTTATGGCACATGTTAACAACTTGCTTGTGTTCTTTTGATGTTACTGAAACTGAATGATACTGGTGAAGTCTGGATCAACAAGTCATGCACTGAAAACCCACAATTGTTTCATAAACCTAGATCTCTTCTTCATTGTAATTAGAATTGTTCGAAACAAATTTGTTTGGGTTTTGATTTGATTTGATTTAAATTTGTTTGAATATGTTTCACTTTTCTTAGTTTATGTGAAAATAATTTAGTCCTGGGTCCGGTTCCTAGCATTTAAATAAGTCCAAGTTCGATATTCGACTTGAGATTTTCCTACTAATTCTTGCATAGACTCAAGTTAACTTAGGGTTTTAAGCACGAAATTGATCTTAAGCACAAGGCTAGGAACTGGGCCCTGTAATTTTTTGTTTTAAATATTGATAGATGTTATAAGTTCTTGATAATTATTGTTGTTCTTTCAGATATTATCCTAATTCATAATGCCTGGAAAAAAAAACTTTCTGCTTTTTGACAATTTTATTTCTAGATACCGGTACCTATTCAAAAGTAATCTTCAAATTGTTCTCTACAGTTCTAAATTGATATAAATCACATTTATTTTGTTATATTACTTTTGTGATATAGTATATTTTCAGAATATGATTTGAAATGTGTTTTTAGGTTCACCAGTCAAAGCTGAAAATCTTAATGTTAAGAAGTTAAAGGTTTAGACGATCCACGGCCACTTAAATATAGGAGAATGAAAGGATATGAAGATCATGTGAGAAATTTAGTCCTGACCTACTGTTCCAACTACTCAAAAGATCTTACTTTCAGATATCTGTACAACAAGGCTAATCTTAATTTGCTGTACATGATTAGACTATTTAGTACTACCCTACATAGAATATTGGATTGATACAAGTATTCAGGTAAGAATTGGCAATTAACAAAACATGTGTTGCTTCTAAAAGCACTCATGTGAGTTACAAGATGCCTATAGCAATTAACAGTGCTCTGCTTACCTGACTAACATGATTGGGGATGTAGGGGTATTAAGCAATTACTTCGGTAGATTGATTCACTTCGTATATAGGTCCCGCCTCTTGGCCTGTCTTGTGTGCACACATAAATAATATAGAACAAAGCAGGTGTGTCTAGTTTACACTCATGCAAGTTATGATTTATTGACTGAAATACATATAAAGAAATATCTTATACTTCTTGAAAATATTCAGAGATTTAAAATAACGAAAGATCAATAGTTTTTTTTAATCTCTAAATATTTTCAGGAAAAATTGAAATATCAGTATTATTACTTGGAGTATGGCAATACAAAATATAGATATATACATTATTTCACCATGAGCTATGTCAAAGTCGATAGACATAGTAGCAGTAGATATCTTAAAGGGATCGGAAAGAGGTTTTCTAGCCTTTTTGTGTGTATCGGAGACACTTCTATTTGATGCATTCAAACTATCCACACGATGCCCTGTTATTCCAGAAAACCGTAACTGGAAATGACTAGGATGATCGCATACAAGGCGTTATACCACATGATATATAGAGAATCTCACCCGAGTGTCTTTTGATATCAGATATATCAACACAAGTTGATAAAGTGGAAAAACTCCGAGGCTTGCCGAGGAGTTTTTCCACTTTTATCAACGAGTGTTGATATATCTGATATCTAAAGACACAAGGGTGAGATTTTATTTATCATCCAATATCATTCTAAAATCGAAATATGCGAAACAACAACTTTCGAGGGGTGAACTGCAGATTATTGAAAGAACTTTCGAAGGGCGAAATCAATATGACGTCATTGTTATTAAGACGTCATTGGGCGAATTGTTTATCACGTGACCATATTGGCCAATCAATGATTCAGAAAAGCAGTATCAAACTACACAAAAATCCTTATAAACAGCGATATATAGCAGGTTCTTCTCATTGTTCAACCAAGCCACTTTCCAAATTACTTACTTCAATATTAACTGCAGTTAAAGAGGGTGTTCAGAAATACTGCAACACTATATACTCCCGCAATGGAATCAATCAAATGTGGATTTTGAAAAATTCAAAAGAATTGTTAGAAAATTTACAGTCTCAATCACTTTCAAGAGTTTCATCTATACAAACCTTTGATTTTTCAACTCTTTACACTACAATTCCACATAGTAAACTTAAAGCACGTTTAAAAGATCTTATTTATAGTGTTTTCCATTCTAAAACTGGCAATGTAAGATTTAAATATATTGTTGTCAATTATAATTTCACATATTTTGTTCAGAACCATAGTGATTCCATTAACAAATTTACCGCCAACGATGTTGTTAATATGTTGGATTTTTTAATAGACAACATTTTTGTGGAATTTGGCGGTGATATTTATCAACAAGTGATAGGCATCCCTATGGGCACTAACTGCGCGCCTCTACTTGCTGATTTATTTTTATACACATACGAGGCAGAGTTCATGCAAGCACTCGTAAAAAATTACAAACGACTAAGTAAGCGTTTTAATTTCACTTATCGCTATATTGATGATGTCCTCTCTTTAAATAATCCTAAATTTAGTGAATATTTAGATTTCATCTATCCCGATGAATTAGAAATTAAAAACACAACCGATAACGTACACTACGCATCATATTTAGATCTGCGTCTTGAATATGACAAAAAACAGAGACTTAGTGTAAAATTATATGATAAACGTGATGATTTTGATTTTCCAATCGTCAATTTTCCTTTTATGTGCAGCAACATTCCACATTCGCCAGCTTATGGAGTATATGTGTCTCAATTAGTTCGATACTCTAGAGCATGTTCTTTCTACGATGATTTCTTAGCTAGATCGAAGCTTCTAACATCTAAGCTACTACTACAAGGATATTTACCAAATCGACTCAAAATCTCTCTTAAGAAATTTTACGGCCGCCATCATGAACTAATTGATAAATATAAAATATCTGTTTCTGCTATAATTACAGATGTTTTTGCTTAACGATTTATTTATTTTTTTTTAAACCTGTCTTCACGAAATTACTCACCTTTTGTTCTAATTTTACATGACACTACTAATTGTTTTGCCTACCTATTTTATCTTCAATATTAAACAACTATTACCGGTGTTGTTCTAGATAGTATTTGTTGACCCTTCTTCTCACCGTTAACACTTTTCGTCATTGAATTGTTCTCCTTTATTCGGACGTACTCAGCCACCCCCTTTTATTATCATAACATTGCAATTATTATGATCAGTTACGTCCCTTAATTGTAGAAATTGTATATTTTCATTAGTTACGTCCCTTGAACTTTTAACATTTGTCGTCTGGTCACTAATTTTATTTGACGCGATTTTATGCTTCTGCTTCTGTTGTAGTGTGTTAGTCTACTACAAAGATGTGAACTAAAACCGACTCTAACTAAAGCTCTCTTAGGAAATTTTAAGACCGCCATCAAAAATTGATTTATCAATACAAATCATCTGTTTGTGTTATGACTGCAAATGCTTTTGCTAAACTATTCTTTTTAAGTTATCCTCACGAAACTGTCGAGTTGTCACCTTATTTTTATAATTTTACTAGACACTACTCTTGTTTTGCCTCCCTCTATCTTAAATATTAAGCAGCTATTACTGGTGGTGTTCTAGGCAGTATTTGCTTGCCCTTCTGATAATATGGTTACTCGTTGATTGATAGCGTAGGGGAGGTATGGGTAAGTTGAGCCAATATTTGCAAAAGAGACGTTCCTGATATAGGAGGTTTTACGGGATTCCCTTTTGACGTCATTTTGATGATGCGCGCGCAGCTGGCCGTCAACTTCGCGGCCAGTCTAACGTTGTTTATATGGCGTCACAGAAGAAGCATGTTTTCTTTCGAATTTTTGGAGGTGAAAAAGCAATAAGAAACAATTTTTCTTTAAACTTATGATTAAACGTCGAGTCAGACATTCATCACTCAAAAAAAAAAAAAATTTAAGAAGGAAAAAGTATGTTAAATAGACTCGCAAAATGTTAGTTTACACTAGCTATGTACTGTCAGTGGTTCTTAGGCCTACTACTACATCAAAATTGATATTATTTTTTCAGGAAATCATTTTTTTTAACAGTTTATTTATGGGTCTTTAAACGAGTGTCTTTGGGTCCGTTTTTAGATAGCACATCTCACCCAAAAGTCTTATATTATGTGTGCGGAAAAATTATTTCGGGTTGAGACCAAATAAATATGGATATGGGCCATTGGGTCTATAACAAGATAGAGCTAAATAAAGTTAATTTAACTAATAATTAACAATTCACCAACGACGCTATTATATTCCCAGAAAGATTAAAGATGCAAATAAATAGTTCAGTTAACGTGTCCGGTCTGAGATTTCCGACACAGTAAAAAATAGTAGAAAAACGAATTGTGTACGCATCATATCGGAACCCGTACTCTGTGTATATTCTATTTTCTTCCGTATTGCGAACTCCCGGACCGAACTGACTATTCGAAACTTACCCCTTATTACATGCATCTAGTTAAATGTAACAAGTCAATATAAATTCACCCTCAAAATTAATACGTGTCATCTTTTTTTTGGCATCAACTTAATATAAATACTGTGAAATTATTGCCAGGACAGCGGCATTAGCCTACTCATATATTCGATTTCCACAGGGATTTATTTACCTAAATATGTCACCCAGATCAATGTTACTTTCTTCACTACTTCCTGCAACTCTTTCAATATTAGACAAACTGGACAAAAATCGGAGAAGTTGTATTATTTAATTTGTTTAGCTGGAATCAAGCTGCAGGGGCTTTTAAGACAGAAATTTCAACTCAATCACTTAAAAAACTATTTTGTCATTCTAGATCTTAAGTCTTTCATTTATCAACATTAAAAATTTTGCCGTTTGCAAATCAAGTTTGATAGTATGGATTTCAAAATTCCGGAAAAACTAGAAAATTGCCTATTATTATTGTTATCCCAGAAAGTCAAGCTAACCGATATTGCTCACCTGGTATTGCTTAAGCAACGAATTATTCATTCATTTATTCAAATAGTGCAGAAGAAGAGGTAGATATTGAATTTAATTCTTAGACCAATATCAACCTCAAGCCCTGAATCTGAGGTTGGATCTGTATTAAAGACAAGCACAATATTTAGCCGACCTGAAATTATTGAATTTACTTGCCATGGCGAGATTTTACTCAATTCAATCAATGTCTAAGGTTATAGATCTCTATTGAATTTAAGAATTATTTTTTTAGAAGGATAGACTACCGATGTATAAAATATTTAGGGCCTGTTAAAACAACCAACAACAACGCATTCTTTTCCCATGTCAACTAACTCGACAACAATGGACGCTCACTGACGGCCAGGCTATTTATAGACGGGGAAACACCCGGATGTGACGTCAGCTCAAAACCTCCTATATGGTAGCCTCTATGAGGTAAATGCAACTTATCATATTAAACACTATACTGTATGTGACAATCATGCCTTAGTTGAAAACTCTAAATTCATAAGAAATTTTTTTGGACATTTTTTAATATTTTGACTGAGATGGCACAACTTGCACTTACATCAGAATAAGTTGTGTCATCTCATAGATTAAGTTGAGCCATCATCAAAATTAGAACACTTTTATTATTATATAACTAAAATGGTGAACAAAAATTAAAAACAATAAAATTTACAACAAAGTAAATACAAGACCGACAACAACTCGTCAGAGACTTCAATCGTCTGAATGATTTCTACTTTAACTCAAATTTACTCAAATTCATTTTTGGAAAAGTAAATTGATTAGACAGCCTGGATGTTCCACCGACTATATTTGGCTTGGGAAGCTTAAAAATCACATCTTCCCTTTCAAAAGACGCCTCATCATCGCTGTTTATGATGAATGCTGGAACTTCATTACTTCGTGCATTAACCCTTTTCAAGAAAACGCCAGAGAGAATGTCATCTTCAACCAAATCTACTCTTGCAATGTATTGAAAACCTCTAACTTTTCCCATGACCTTCACTATAACAAAGTCGCCCTCCATAATTTCATCATCTGGATCATCTTCGGTCTCAGAATCCATATATTGTACTTTGGTATCAGTCTCAGAGTCAGAACTGCTGACTATTTCTTGTTTTTTCTTCTTCTTCTGTGGTGCTGCTTTCTCTTGCAGGACTTTCCTTACAACACCCTTTTTACTATTTCGTTCTTCTCTCAGTTTTAAAGTTGTGGCTATTTCATTACGAACTGGAGTATTTGTTAGTATCTTTGTTGATCCTCTTCTTCTTGTTGTTTGATTATTTGTTTTTCTCGGACCTGCTTTTGGTAGGGGTAAGATTTCAGATGGAGGAATATATGAAGTTGATGCAACTTGATTATTGTGAATGGTTGTGCTATTGTTTAAATTGTTAGTGCTTACAACCTGTTGTGTTGGTGAACCTTGCTGCGCAGTGTCTACCTCAGCATCTGCACTTGAATGGACTGCATCATTAACAGCAGATATCGAGATGTTGTTATCAGAAACCAATGGTCTATCGGTTACCTCTGCTGGAGCAAAATCATCGTCTGAATAGATGTTGTTGTTGAAGGGATAGATACCTGTTTTACGAAAACCAGAAGTTATATTTCTCGGTGTCATGGCAGATAGATGAGCCTCATTAACAAAGGCTGGTATGTCATAGATTGATATATTAGTATCTGGATATGTGCGCAGAAAGTGATCCAAAACTTTATTATATGCATTCTTGAAAGAGTAGAAAACACCTACATCAAGTGGTTGGAGACGGTGAGAGGTGTGGGGTGGTATTGTTAGCATAACTATCCCATTTTCCTTTGCCTTATCAATTGCTTGTAGTGTGATATGAGACTCGTGATTATCTAAAATCAGCAAAATTTTGTTGTCATTAGAACACTTTGAAAATTCAATAATGTGTTCTAAATATCTCACGAACTGCTCTTCGTTTATCCAACCAGTTCTGGTACAAACTCCAACTGAACCAGGAGGAGCACCACGTATAAAGTAATCTTTATAATTCACCCGTGGGAAAATCAGCATTGGCGGTAAAGCCACTCCATCAGCACGCACTGTGTACACAGCTGTCACAAGTTCTCCCCTCTCCCCTGAGGTAATGGAGCCTAATTGTTTTACACCTTGTTGAGCTACTACTTTTTTAGGTTTCTGAACGGTAGTGCAACCAGTTTCATCAGTATTATATATATGACTAGGATTGAAGTTGTGGGTTTCCATGACTTCTTGTAAATTACTGTAAAACTGGTTAGCATTATGCTTGTTAAATGCAGATGCACGTCCCCTTGATGTTGCTTCAGGTGTCCGGATAGATAACTGGTGTCTGTGTTTGAATTGGAGCCACCAATCTTGTCCAGCTTCTTGGTTTTTATCCCAACTTTCTGGTCGCTTTACATTATTGGACTTTGCAAACTCGAAGGCCAGTTTAAGACATTTACTCTTGCTGAGTCCATGGAATTGCCTTGCAAGATTTTTAATATGGTTAGCTAGGTCTGTTTCTAGCTCTGCACTGAATACCTTCTTGCTTTCTATCAGCTTTTCATAATTTATATCAGGCATGGGATTATTAGACAATTTGTAAATATAGCGTTGAAGAGTCATGCGATTTATGCCAAAAGTTCTTGCTGCTGAACGTAATGACATTCCTTCCTTGACAGCAGCAGAAGCATTTTGGAATGTAATTCTTGGGGTTTTTCCACGATTAGTTTTTCTTAGATAGGGTTTTGGCATCATAAACTCTGAAAGGGAAAACAATAACAGTTAGTCAAAACATGCTGCTTCTGTTTATATTTCGGGATAAGTTGTGCCATGGCTCAACTTGACTTTTGTTGATGGCACAACTTCTACCATTTTGACATTTGAACTTTATGACCTCAGTGCATCCACAGTAACAATGGCGGATCAAACATTTGTTTCAGGAAACATAACATGGTAGTTTAGCTGATCTATGCATAATTTTGAAAGATTTTAGATTATAATAAAGAAGCCTATTGAGACTGGGTTAGTCAATTGCAAAAAATTACTTTATCGTGCTAAAAAAGCTTTTTGTAGCAAAACTTACCAGATTGTCTGCACAAGGCTCTTTTAAGTTGACTTTGTCTATGTCACATGACTAGTTGTTAAGCACATGGTAGGAAAAGAGAGTTACCTCCCTTATTTTAGGAGTTGATGAAGGTGGCTCAACTTAAACCATGGCTCAACTTACCCGCACCTCCCCTACGGATTGAGTTTGTGTAAATTTGTCGTCGAGTCATGTTTGTTTCATCCGACGCTTTTTCACGTTTTTGTTTTGAAGTTTTGTGGATGTTTAACAGCTAGGACGGGTGTGGCGCCAGGCAGGGTATGCTTACTCTTCTAGACACCTGATACCACTTTTCATTATGATATACTTACTCATGTATGATTGATATAATTCCTCATATGAAAAGTTCTTAAGCTGTTACCTATGTTTCGTCAAAATGTCTTTTTGGATTTCGAGTTTCGTTTTGCGGTTCGGATCGTCAGTACTTGGTTTCTTTATTCTTTATCTCCTAGTAGATATAGTGCAGTAGATACTGCTTTTTATCATACAAGCGATATCTACTGTAGAATACCTTATTGGGTGATAAAAGATATTACAAGGTATAACGCCTTGTCACGATCACTGTAGTCACTCGAGGTCCCACAGTCTGTGTGGGTTCTAATTCTAATGCGTTTATCCCGCCTGTTCGACCAAATATTTCATGTTGCGGCTATTAAGGTATGCCCAGTGAAAATTCTAATGCGTTTATCCCGCCTGTTCGACCAAATATTTCATGTTGCGGCTATTAAGGTATGCCCAGTGAAAACTCCTTGAATTGTTGACGAATTTATTGGTACTCGTTAGAACATCAATACTAACAATAATTTAAGAAGGGTTTCTGTAATATACAAATTTGAACCAGATTTTAATGTAAATAAACTATGTCTAATAAAGTATTTTAAACAATGCTACTGGTTGTTATTATTATGCATGATTGATGTTGTTAATATAAGTAGGACGCTGGGCAAAGTTATGGCACCAATATCCACGCAAGACATCCAGTCCACAACTTTCTTAAATTTGTCACACAAGCAAAATGAAATATTATCGAAGTGCTATTTTCTGGGGGTGTTGTATAGCTCTTGTTGTAAACGTATTAGCACTATCGATAATACCGGTAACTCGGCATCCGAAGTTTAATCAACCAAACATGGAGACATTCGGGTAAATCGGCTGACCAGATTTAAACGTACACACAGAGAAAGTCGGTATCCAAAACTTTTTATTACAATACAAATACATCCAATATATATAGTCAATGCATTACATAACAATGTACAATAATAATGATAAGTGATGTGGCAACATACCTTCAGCTTATGTTACCATGTTTGATAAAAATCTTTAATTAACAATGACATTGACAAGTTATAGTTTGGGGGTATGTAGATTAAAATGAAAGGTATACATGGTCTTGCGTATACTTACACTGCTATAGATCGGTTCCGCTTTGAAAAAGACTTGTCCCCGAGTCTATATCATATGGGATTGAAATTGAAAATAATATTAACATAAAAAAATAGAAACATAAAAACAAAATTGATAATAAATATGAATTGAAATTATGAAATCAGTGTCTTAAAAGATTTGTCTTTAACTTACGTAAAACATACAAAAAGAATCCAAGGGATAGTGTGATGAGACACAGTAATATATTTTGCACTTTTAATGACGATTATAAACAGTCCATTTATTCTTATGGTCATTTGGTTGATTCCAATTTGATTTAGGTACTGGTGGAATGCCTAATGATGGTCCTTGAATCGTGTGTTGGTATGCCTGTATATATTGTTGTGCCTTTACATCTAGATCGATCTTTGAAACCCATGAATTTTCTGTTTTAGGTCTGTCTTTCCATCGAACTAGATATTCTTGTCTATTTCCCTGGACTCTCCTTCTCAAAACACTTTCACAAATACGTTTTGTCGGTATTCCACACACGTTAGGGCTGGACTTCGGTATCTCCAAAGTCCTGTCGAAAATCTTCTTTTCTTCTTTCGGTGCTGTTGCATTCTCAGTTTGGCAGCTTCTGTCTGTGCCCAAAATGTGACATCCCACTGATACCGATTTGGCTAAACTATTGCTTGTAGACAATGGAACTGTTGGACTGTTTTTCCCCGATCTAGGTTGTACAGGATATTCAGCTGTTAAATCATGTAGTGATTTGTCGGATATCTTTTTCATGTAAACCAGTTGTCGGCGGTAGTCACGTTCTTGTTTTGCCTTCGATTTCTGCTTCTTTTGTTTTGGTGATGGTTACTGCATGTATATAACTCACCCCAAGTGAAGACTGCTAAGAACGAGAGGGGGGCCTAAGCAATACACTGAATGCAAACTGCTGTACATTATAAACAATGAAACGCAATTATAATAAACATAAACGACAGCTTACAAACACGTTGAACATCCGTCATCTAACTTTAAACTTTTGGCTTATTACAATAAGATCTTCAGCGGGTGTGTAAAAAACGAAGACCCTAAAGACCTAAGACCTAAAAAAGGAAGACCCTACCAGGTAAAAAACGAAGACCTAAAAAAGGAAGACCCCACCAGGTAAAAAACGAAGACAAAAAGGAAGACCCCACCAGGTAAAAAACGAAGACCTAAAAAAGGAAGACCCCACCAGGTAAAAAACGAAGACCCTGTGAAAAAATCCGACAAGACATAGAAATATTCCATTGAAATTTCACTCAAAGGTTAAGTCAGTCAATACGTCAATTTCCCCAGAAAATTAGCAAAATCCATCACCCTTTTCCTACAGGGTGAAACATAAATGGCGGGCGTGCTGAATGCACGGGTGATTCCATCAATCTACAGGAAACTTTTTTATTCCCTTTTTGAACGCAACCAAAATACTCACACGACACCAAGGGCATCACCTCACTGCCTTGCACGAGGTATTTTTTCATTCCACAATATAGTTAGCCCACTTTGATAAAAATTTCAGAGGTAAAAAAGGAAGACCCCACGAGGTAAAAAACGAAGACCCTGTGAAAAAATCCGACAAGATATAGGAATATTGCATTGAAATTTCACTCAAAGGTTAAGCCAGTCAATACGTCAATTTCCCCAGAAAATTAGCAAAATCCATCACCCCCTCCCTTTCCTACAGGATGAAACAATAATGGCGGGCATGCTGAATTCACGGGTGATTCCATCAATCTACAGGAAACTTTTTTATTCCCTTTTCGAACGCAACCAAAATGCTCACACGACACCAAGGATATTTCCTCACTGCCTTGCACGAGATATTTTTTTATTCCATATTATAGTTAGCCCACTTTGATAAAAATTTCAGAGGTAAAAAAGGAAGACCCCACGAGGTAAAAAACGAAGACCCTGTGAAAAAATCCGACAAGATATAGGAATATTGCATTGAAATTTCACTCGAAGGTTAAGCCAGACAATACGCCAATTTCCCCAGAAAATTAGCAAAATCCATCACCCCCTCCCTTTCCTACAGGGTGAAACATAAATGGCGGGCGTGCTGAATGCACGGGTGATTCCATCAATCTACAGGAAACTTTTTTATTCCCTTTTCGAACGCAACCAAAATACTCACACGACACCAAGTACATCACCTCACTGCCTTGCACGAGGTATTTTTTCATTCCACAATATAGTTAGCCCACTTTGATAAAAATTTCAGAGGTAAAAAAGGAAGGCCCCCCGAGGTAAAAAACGAAGACCCTGTGAAAAAATCCGACAAGATATAGGAATATTGCATTGAAATTTCACTCAAAGGTTAAGCCAGTCAATACGCCAATTTCCCCAGAAAATTAGCAAAATCCATCACCCCCTCCCTTTCCTACAGGGTGAAACATAAATGGCGGGCGGGGTGAGTACAAAACGAAGACCGAAGACCAAAGACCCAGGTACAAAACGAAGACCCAGGTACAAAACGAAGACCCAACTAGGTACAAAACGAAGACCCAGGTACAAAACGAAGACCCAACTAGGTACAAAAAGAAGACCCAGGTACAAAACGAAGACCCAACTAGGTACAAAACGAAGACCCAGGTACAAAACGAAGACCCAGGTGACCAACTATGTTTACACACCAATAACGAAAGTGAGACCAACGTTTAATTCTTATATTAAACGTTGGTCTCACTCTCATTATTGGTTTCAGTGGAGGGAGGGTTTGAATCTCCCAAATGTACAGGCCTAGGATGGAACAAATACTTTATTGAGAAAATGGGATTAAGGGTCTGGATTCAGGTTTTTCTTCCGTTGTGATCTGAAAGTAGACAAAATAAGAACGAGTGGTATAGTATCTGCTAATTAATGGTTAGTTTTAGTTTGCTATGAACCAGATTGTCATAAAAGTTCTGATTTTTTGAGTAGGCAACTATCATTTTCTGCTTATAAACATGGGGAAATTTCTCTTGAAGACTCTTGTAGTGGGTATGAACTATCTTGCTTGCTCGATTACTGGTTGTATTAAACGGGACAACAAAGGGTGCTATGCCTGCATAATGATGAATATTGAGTCCTATAGGTCTTGCTGTATTCAATGTCTCAATCCAATAGGCTTCTCCAGATTGTCGGTATTTGGTGGTTTCATCTTCCGGTAAATCAATTTCTATACGTTCAATTGGGGTTAGGGTGAGATCGTTTATTGAATGGTCATCGAGGTAGAAATGATTAGAAACGGGCTTGTCTTTCTTTAATTTTATATCTGATCTATGAGCATTGAAACGAGTGCGTAAATTATTCTTAGTTTCTCCAACATATTGTTTGGGGCATTTCTTACATGAAATTAAATGAATTACATTTGAGCTATCACATGATAAATGCTCCTGGATCGGATACCTTTTATTAGAAAAGCTACTCGTAAAATAATGAGTTTCAGATACAAAGGGACACGTTTTGCATCTACTTGACATGGAACACTTCTTAAACCTGGAGGAACTTCGGCAAAGAGTCTAGTTTTCGCTGCTATTTGCGCTAAAGTAGAGTTTGTTATGTTTCGTAAAAATCGTTTTGAGTATCCACGGTTTTTCAGTTTTGAGAAAACAATTGTACAGGCTTGAAATCAGAGGATCTTGTGCAAATTCGATGAAATCGTAAAACTTGTGATTTAATTATACCGGAAAAGGTATGTTTTGGGTGAAATGAGCTTTTGTGCAGGAGTTGATGAGTATCAGTTTCTTTGAAATATACCTTAATGTCTAGTTTATTGGTTTCTGCTATGGAATCTCCTTTGAAAACAGTGGTATCGAGAAAACGAAGACCCAGGTGACCAACTATGTTTACGCACCAATAACGAAAGTGAGACCTGTTACGTAAGCGGTATTAAGAAACAGACTTTACCGCATCACTGACTAATATATAGATATGTATTAATACGCACCTGGTGTAGTGTAACTAGAATGTATGATGTCGGGCTTGTTAATAAAAGGTGTCTATATTTTGGATGTTATATATTGGGAGCCAGCTTGGTTTTACCTGTGCATTAGATTGCTGTTGTAACATCGTAACATGGTGTCAGAAGTAAAAACATTGAAGTAAAGTATTTTGATTAAATTCAAGTTTGAAGTTTGGATCAGTGTGAAAATAAGTAGCCGCCATCATGCCCAAGTTTGAACCACCAGAATCGTTCAACTTTACCGACCCATCAAATTGGCGTCCTTGGATACAGCGCTTTATGCGATACAGATTAGCCTCAAAATTAAACGATGATGAGGGAGAAGTACAGGTTAGTGCTCTCATTTACTGCCTTGGATCAGAAGCAGAGCACATATTTTCTAGTTTCACTTTCGAAAATAATGATCAGAAAAATGACTTTGATGTCGTGAAAGAGAAATTCGAGAACTATTTCTTGCCAGGTCGTAATCTTGTGTTTTTACGTGCCCAGTTTAATAAAACTAAACAGAATGACGGTGAAACTGTTGAATCGTTCATCAGAAAATTATATGAACGTGCCGAAAACTGTGAGTTTGGAAATTCCAAAAACGAAAGAATTTTAGACACGCTTGTTTCCGGACTCTCAGACAAAACTGTTTCGCAGAAACTGCAATTGCAACGTCAATTGACATTAGAAAGAGCAATCGAAATTGCCAGAAACAGTGAAATGGTGAAAAGCCAAAACAAAACAGCAGACGGGGCGATTGCTGAAGAGTCGACTTTGACTGACAAAAATATGAAAAGGGAGATAGAAGCCATTTTCCAGAAATTCGTCAACAGAAAAAATAGTGCCAAGCATCCAACCGAAAAAGGTCAATTTCGTGGTCAAAGTCAACAAAATAATACGAGAACACAAAACTTTATGGGAACTGGAAGACAGTGTAATCAATGTAACCGTCGACATAGAAGTGAGGAATTTTGCCAGGCCAAATATTCAGTGTGCCGCAAGTGTCAAAAAGTAGGTCATTTTGGTGTTTGTTGCAGGACCAAGAATATTCGAGAGTTGACTCAGACTACAAGGGATTCGGATCACAGTAGTTGTTTCCCTTTAACTGTAAATTATAGTGACAGTGTTGACATAAATGTAACTGATCAACAAACAAGTGAAAATGATTGTTTTCTTGGATCAATTTATTCAGAAAATGTTGCAGATTGTGAACCAGTATGGAATGTGAAGCTGACTTTAGAAAATACGATAGTCAAGTTTAAAATAGACTCAGGTGCAGATGCCACTGTGATTTCAGAGAAAACTTATCGTAGTCTTGGTACATTCCCAACTTTATTGCATTCTAAATTGTCATTCCGTAGCCCAGGTGGTACATTGAATTGTATTGGATATTTTGTGACTGACATTATATCAAAAGATAAAAATATTACTACAAGAATTTACGTTCTTCAAGGAAGTTTTGTTCATAGCCTGCTAGGTCGAACTGATGCTGTAAACCTCGGACTTATCAAGTTAAATGTTAGTACCTGTGATAGTTTAGAAATAGACAATACTATTTTTGGAGATATAGGTCTTCTGAAAGGTGACCCTGTGAAAATTGTGATTGAAAATGACGCAATACCCTTTGCCGTACATACTGCAAGACGGATTCCAATACCGTTAATAGAAAAGTTTGACAAGGAAATAAACCGTATGGTTGAACAGGAAATCATTGAAAAGGTGACAGAACCATCAGATTGGTGCGCTCCAGTCATTCCTGTTTTGAAGAAAGATGGTCGTATTCGCGTATGCGTTGATCTACGACAACTCAACAAAGCCGTTAAACGAGAACGATACATAATGCCCAGTTTGGAAGATATTTTAAGCAAGATGTCAGGAAATAACAACAAATACTTTAGCCGCTTAGATGCATCTTCAGGTTTTCATCAAATTCCATTGGACTTACAGAGTCGTAAACTGACAACATTTATTTCGCCGAATGGTCGTTATTGTTTCCGTAGATTGCCATTCGGAATCACAAGTGCACCAGAGATATTTATGAGAAAAATGTCAGAACTTTTAGAAGGATTAAGTGGTTCATCAGTTTATATGGATGATATCTTTGTGTTTGGAGAGACAATTCAAGAACACGATCGTCATTTGTCAGCAGTTCTTGAACGGATAAAGGATTCAGGACTAAAATTGAATAAAAAGAAGTGTTTATTTCGACAAACAACAATGGATTTGTTAGGACACACTATTGACAATGAAGGCATAAGGCCACATGCAGACAAAGTTCGAGCGATAAAAGAGTTGGAACAACCAACAAGTATGACTGAATTAAAACGCATTCCCATATAGTCCCTTAAATGATATTCTAGGTGGACCAAAGACTAAAAATGTTTCATCAAATGAATCTAATCTGACCATCAACAAGATTTTTGGCTGGAATGGCCTCGAATGCACACAAATCAATCCTAATTTTCACAATTTTCAAAAATACGAGCGCCAATCGATCTGGTATATTTGGCGCCTACGGCACCTGTTTGATAATTCTCTGTACCCAGGATGCGTCGACATGATTCAGGTTCAATCTGAGAGAACATCATTTGTTCTGCCCCCCTCACAGTAATTGATGCCGATGCCCCCTCCCCCTCCCTAGGCATGCAGGCTGGCTACGGGCCTGGCCCCTCTAGATTTCGATGCCTGGCAGTGGGGGTGGTAAAGATGTGCTTTGAATTAGTTTGAATGAACATGCCTGAGCTGAAGTTTCTTAATGCAGATTGATTTATTACAAATGATAATGTATAGTCAATCAGATGCCATGTCTGCATTCAACTCATACCTCAAGAGCTCAATGTGTGATGGTGACAGTCTTTGCCTAATGCCATCTGGAATGCTCAGGGATTCCTTTGTGAAGTAGCTGAATCGCTGTATGATACATGATGACCTAACACAGTAGAATTTCACAGTATATTTTCGATTGCATTTGCGATTTGTTGGGCTCTTCCTTGGTAGTATACGCCCCCCTCTCCTTGTGAGAAAGAACAATATCACAGGGGCGAATCATCCGCAATCTAGGAAATTCCTGTGAGCACTGACGACATTCGGTTGCCTTACAGAGAATTATCAAACAGGTGCCGTAGGCGCCACATATACCAGATCGATTGGCGCTCGTATTATTGAAAATTGTGAAAATTAGGATTGATTTGTGTGCATTCGAGGCCATTCCAGCCAAAAATCTTGTTGATGGTCAGATTAGATTCATTTGATGTAACATTTTTAGTGTTTGGTCCACCTAGAATATCATTTAAGGGACTATATGGCTGGAAATTATTAACTGGGATAGGAAGCAATACATTCATCTGTCGAGTAGGCAAAATACGTGTTTATTTAAGAATTAAGCGTTCGTTCGTAAATGACTTCGTCATTTATTCAGTTTGTCACGTGACTAGCTACGTTTACACACTTATAACGATAGCGAGACGATTGGTGTGACACTAGCATTATTGGTGTTTAAACATAGTTGATCACTCTACAGACATACATAGGCCTAAATGACTTTGTGATTTATTCAGTTTTTCACGTGATCAACTCCGTTTACACACCAATACTGCTAGCGAGACCAACGTTTAATTCACACACCAATAATGAGAGTGTGACCAACGTTTAATATAAAAATTTAAACGTTGGTCTCACTTTCGTTATTGGTGTGTAAACATAATTGGTCACCTGGGTCTGCGTTTTGTACCTAGTTGGGTCTTCGTTTTGTACCTGGGTCTGCGTTTTGTACCTGGGTCTTTGGTCTTTGGTCTTCGGTCTTCGTTTTGTACTCACCCATGGCGGGCGTGCTGAATGCACGGGTGATTCCTTCAATCTACAGGAAACTTTTTTATTCCCTTTTCGAACGCAACCAAAATGCTCACACGACACCAAAGGCATCACCTCACTACCTTGCACGAGGTATTTTTTTATTCCATAATATAGTTAGCCCACTTTGATAAAAATTTCAGAGGTAAAAAAGGAAGACCCCACGAAGTAAAAAACGAAGACCCTGTGAAAAAATCCGACAAGATATAGGAATATTGCATTGAAATTTCACTCGAAGGTTAAGCCAGTCAATACGCCAATTTCCCCAGAAAATTAGCAAAATTCATCACCCCCTCCCTTTCCTACAGGATGAAACAATAATGGCGGGCATGTTGAATTCACGGGTGATTCCATCAATATATAGGAAACATTTTTATTCCCTTTTCGAAAGCAACCAAAATGCTCACACGACACCAAGGGCATCACCTCACTGCCTTGCACGAGGTATTTTTTCATTCCACAATATAGTTAGCCCTCTTTGATAAAAAATTTCAGAGGTAAAAAAGGAAGACCCCACGAGGTAAAAAACGAAGACCCGACAAGATATAGGAATATTGCATTGAAATTTCACTCGAAGGTGATGCCCTTGGTGTCGTGTGAGCATTTTGGTTGCGTTCGAAAAGGGAATAAAAAAGTTTCCTGTAGATTGATGGAATCACCCGTGAATTCAGCATGCCCGCCATTATTGTTTCATCCTGTAGGAAAGGGAGGGGGTGATGGATTTTGCAAATTTTCTGAGGAAATTGGCGTATTGACTGGCTTAACCTTCGAGTGAAATTTCAATGCAATATTCCTATACCTTGTCGGATTTTTTCACAGGGTCTTCGTTTTTTACCTCGTGGGGTCTTCCTTTTTTACATCTGACAAAATACCTCGTGCAAGGCAGTGAGGTGATGCACTTGGTGTCGTGTGAGCATTTTGGTTGCTTTCGAAAAGGGAATAAAAATGTTTCCTATATATTGATGGAATCACCCGTGAATTCAGCACGTCCGCCATTATTGTTTCACCCTGTAGGAAAGGGAGGGGGTGATGGATTTTGCTAATTTTCTGGGGAAATTGGCGTATTGACTGGCTTAACCTTCGAGTGAAATTTCAATGCAATATTCCTATATCTTGTCGGATTTTTTCACAGGGTCTTCGTTTTTTACTTCGTGGGGTCTTCCTTTTTTACCTCTGAAATTTTTATCAAAGTGGGCTAACTATATTATGGAATAAAAAAATATCTCGTGCAAGGCAGTGAGGTGATGCCCTTGGTGTCGTGTGAGCATTTTGGTTTCGTTCGAAAAGGGAATAAAAAAGTTTCCTGTAGATTGATGGAATCTCCCGTGCATTCAGCACGTCCGCCATTTATGTTTCACCCTGTAGGAAAAGGAGGGGGTGATGGATTTTGCTAATTTTCTGGGGAAATTGACGTATTGACTGGCTTAACCTTCGAGTGAAATTTCAATGCAATATTCCTATATCTTGTCGGATTTTTTCACAGGGTCTTCGTTTTTTACTTCGTGGGGTCTTCCTTTTTTACCTCTGAAATTTTTATCAAAGTGGGCTAACTATATTATGGAATAAAAAAATACCTCGTGCAAGGCAGTGAGGAAATATCCTTGGTGTCGTGTGAGTATTTTGGTTGCGTTCGAAAAGGGAATAAAAAAGTTTCCTGTAGATTGAAGGAATCACCCGTGCATTCAGCACGCCCGCCATTTATGTTTCACCCTGTAGGAAAGGGAGGGGGTGATGGATTTTGCTAATTTTCTGGGGAAATTGGCGTATTGACTGGCTTAACCTTTGAGTGAAATTTCAATGCAATATTCCTATATCTTGTCGGATTTTTTCACAGGGTCTTCCTTTTTTACCTCGTGGGGTCTTCCTTTTTTACCTCTGAAATTTTTATCAAAGTGGGCTAACTATATATTGTGGAATGAAAAAATATCTCGTGCAAGGCAGTGAGGTGATGCCCTTGGTGTCGTGTGAGCATTTTGGTTTCGTTCGAAAAGGGAATAAAAAAGTTTCCTGTAGATTGATGGAATCTCCCGTGCATTCAGCACGTCCGCCATTTATGTTTCACCCTGTAGGAAAGGGAGGGGGTGATGGATTTTGCTAATTTTCTGGGGAAATTGACGTATTGACTGGCTTAACCTTCGAGTGAAATTTCAATGCAATATTCCTATATCTTGTCGGATTTTTTCACAGGGTCTTCGTTTTTTACTTCGTGGGGTCTTCCTTTTTTACCTCTGAAATTTTTATCAAAGTGGGCTAACTATATTATGGAATAAAAAAATATCTCGTGCAAGGCAGTGAGGTGTAGTGAGGTGTAGACGTTAGTAGACTCGTTTTGAAGACCAATTACGTCAACAAATAATGACGTCATTGTCAACATAGTCTCGGATAACTAGGCACTCGCGTCATAAAATTAATACGTTCGCTTGTAGCCCTTGTAGGCCTATAATATTATGTTTTTATAGTTTTAAAAAGTTCGTATTCCCGGATTCCGTGGCAGTAACAGTCTGCATCATATCAGTTTTTCTGGAGTATCAGGAACCACAGGCATCAGATAGAAGTGTCCCTGATACACACAAAAAGGCTAGAAAACCTCTTTCCAATTCCATTAACAATATCTTGTAAAGAATACATGTGTATATTATATTGCTTGATTGATATACTTTCCAGTCAACAATGGAAATTGGAGGTCTAATACAAGTGGATGGATTATTTCATTCAAGGTTACTGAACATCATGCAGAGAAGATACAGTTAGAAACTCAACAACAATCAAATTCTCAAAAGTGGTTTGAAGAGAGGCATTACAGGTTAACAGCATCAAGATTCGGCGAAATTTGTAAAATTACCAACAGACGCAACAAAATCAAACTATGTGACTCCTTGTTATCTACCAGAAAGATAAATTCGAAAGCCATGATGCATGGACGAGTATATGAAATAACCGCACTTAAAGGGATAGTAAGCTTTGTAAATTTGTGATAGACTAGAATAAAACAAACATGTTCCAAAAGTTTTTATTGATGTTGGTACTTTACTTCGTCTAATATCACAATTTAAAGTCAATAAATTGCAAATCATGGAGGCCGCCATATTTGCTTGACGCGTCACGTGACATGACGTCAGGTCGTAGATAGAACGTCACGTCGTAATAAAATGTCAACACGGTGATTGGCAATGAGGGCATGAAAAATACAGCCGGTTTCTTTAGTGATATAATTCCTTTAGTAGTCTGATTTTCTAGTCAGTTTGTACTCGAATGAAACAAAAAAACAAGACGGTACAAGTTATTTTACACGCGGCATGGCTGGGTCATTTAATTTTCATTCGTCTTATTTCTCTGTAAAAGTTGCAGGAAAAACTTGATTTATTCTGGCATGGACATTTGCAGGCATAATCCTGATGAAACGCACTTTTTTTTTTTTTTAACTGAGAGTCTACATGAACTTATTTTGTAGTCTCGGAAAGCCATACGCAGGTTGATAAGCTCGGTTCGTTTTTCACGCTACAAAACAAACACATTTTCGATACTTAGTAACTCAGCGCCAATAAAGTTTAAAATCCACAGTAAAATTAAGTCGAATTCATGAGGCGATCATCTTTATTATGTGCCATTGTCTTTGGACGGTCTTTCACTGTAAACCCTAGTCTTTGTGTCTCAAAACGATCGGCTGTCTGAATGTCGGCCATGCTTTGTTTACCTTTCTATCTACGACGTGACGTCATCATCTCGCATAATCACGAACCATAACGTCATCAATGGCGGCTTCCATGAAAAGTGAATTTCGGCCGAAAATCGCTAAAAACTTTATTCTGTTCAAGAATTTGTGAAATTTTATCACGCTAGGTTAATATTTAATTGTCTATTTATTGGAAAATTCGGATATCGTTATAAACCTTACTATCCCTTTAACTGCCAGATATTTTTAGAGATCATTGGCATTTTGTGGTACCTTTTTTCAAAAGTGTGTGGCTCAAAAGTAACGGGGTTTAGGCAGTTAGTTTCGTTTGATTAAATCTAGTTTGATAATAGCATGATACAATAAAAGCATTTATTTTGCTTTATTTTATGTGTATATATTCATTATGTAAAGCTGTGTGACACTTTAATAAATAAATTATTATTATTATTATTATTCTATAAAAATATTTATTTTATATTATTATTGATGTTTTCCGCATGTGTGGTGCTTCGAAGATTTTATTGTAATCGCCATTAAATGTTAAAATTGTGTCTTTTATTGGCGCATAAATGTCACCTTTTTACTGTAGCCAGTGTAGAGTACGTCGTTTTTTGCCGTACAATCAATATGGCGTCCATGATCCATAGTGGCTTCAATGACGTTATAGTAAAATGACGTCAGTTCACCCTCTAGTCTTTATTATATCTCTATGCAATCTAAATAAATTTAGATCATAATATTTTCGTTTCTTTTTTATTTTGATATGCACTCCACAAGAACACACATTCTGGCAAATATCACAACAGGAATGTACTGCAGTTTCTTTTTCAAGTTCTTCAGTTTGTGCAGTTGTTAAAAATGGTTGTATCAATGCAAGTCTACGACATGTTGTTGTTTTATAAACTGTTTTTACTTCTTTTGAAACTTTTAAAAGATGATATTGATTGTAAAGGAGAAGTGCTAATGAGGGTAATCCATCCCTACCAACCCGTCCTATTTCTTGGATTATTTCTACCATTTCATGATGTGCACCGTATACAATTACATTGTGACAGTCTACAATATCCACACCCATTCCTAATGCAGATGAGGCAATCACAATCCGAATAACATCATTCGGATTTTTTAAAGCATCTAAAATTTTGGTTTTCTGTTCTTCCATCGTTTCTGAATGAAACATTTCAATATGGTGATCCATATCATCTGTTTTAAGTTCTCTTTTCAAATATGTATACAAATTAGACTGATCCTTTAATGAATTACAATATATAAGTATTTTAGGAAAATGTATTTTTTAAATTAGCAACCGCATCCACAATCCAACACATTGCTACCTCCAACACTTTGTTAACTTTATAAGCAACAAGTTTAATATTGGGTTTATTAGGCGACACACCGAGATAACTAAACCATTTCCGAAAGGCTGTCTTACTATTAATTCCATCTTCATTTTCACCCCTAGAAATATAACAAGAGTTCAATCAAATAACTAAATAATTTTGTCTGCTACACTTTGGAAATCAAGTATAACTCTTGCATACAACTTTTGTTAAACATGTGATTTATTTAGAATTAAAAGCCAATTAGCCATCACAAGGAAGTTAAATTATCCTCAAGAGGTTGAAAGACAATTCCATTGGTTAATTGTATGAATAATAAATTACAAAATCACTGAAAAAATAGTGAAAACTTTTTAAAAATCTTACCAGATTGCAATTGTGTGAAATTCGTCCACAACAATAGTTGAAACTTCGAAAGCCTGCAATGCTGATCTCCATGTTGGATCACCGATTAAAGTTTCTGGAGAGGCATAAATCAGATCAATGTCACCATTCAGAATCATCCTATCAGAACTTTCCCCTGAAAATAATGAATAACACGTGTTTACTATTGTGCCATGGCAATTGTTTTAAATTATTAGAGAATAAAATAAATTTCAGTTGACAGGAAGAAACGTATTATGGATATAAACGACTGTTTGTCGATTGTTTATCAATATATGATTACAAGGGGCAGCAAAAAAAAATTTTCAACATAGTGGTTAACAACCTGTGTGGCAACATTGTTTTACATAAAGTACATTTTGATGAGAAATAACTTCTAGTATATTTTATATAGTTCACTTCCGAAACTTTTTTGGACGTTTTTGTGCCTTCATCTAGCTGCGCGTAACGTTTATGTATATATAAGGTAGTATTTAAGTTATATATATTATTGTTGTTAAGTTGTTAAAAACGATCATTATTCATTATTATTATATCATAAATAAGATGGAGTCGTATAATATTATGTACCGGTATATTTGTTTATCTGTGATACTTGTGATTTAAT
Organism: Lottia scabra; assembly: GCA_029955415.1. Taxonomy (NCBI): domain Eukaryota; kingdom Metazoa; phylum Mollusca; class Gastropoda; family Lottiidae; genus Lottia; species Lottia scabra. The sequence goes on along the minus strand of JARJEI010000003.1, from coordinate 22,650,143 downwards.
GAATTGGTGTAATTATTATGTTTTATTTTAGACATATTTATGTATTTTCAGGGTTTTTATTATGTACTAATAATAAACAAAATTATGCGAAAACCTAAACCCTTATGTCTTTTTCTTTTTCCGAAAAATTAATTATTTAAAATTGCACCCTACAACATGTATAAGCTATTGAAAACTATTAACTGATCAAGGTTTGTCAATTCTTTTCCCTGCTATGGAAGGCCAAACAATTGCCAATATAATACCAGAACCATAAAGGCAAAGGCAATATGAAATTTCTGCATGAGCTCAAATAGGTCAGTGACAGAAATCTGCTTGTATTCTTGTATAGACAAATGGAGTTCTTGTCACAGTATTCATATGGGTATCCAGTCAAAACGGTAACAAGCCAAAAGGGTAACAAAAAATAAAAGTTAAAACGGTAATAGATCCAGTCAAAAGGGTAACAAAAATTCTCTAAAATAACTCTGTTCGAATCGTTATCGGTTTAACCGTTATGTTATGGAAGATTATCGTAGAACTTATGATAATCTTGTGGTAACATCATCTTTAATTCCTGTAAATGCTGCCATTTGGTTTTCTTGATAGGAATAGGATTGCGATAAAGTTTAGTTGGTAGTGGATTAACTTGGTTCTTAGATCTTCTAGGCAATAACTGCCAATCGTCAGATAGTAATAATTTAAACTCTATCTTCAAATTAGGGGAGTATTTTAGAGCTCTGATGTCAGTAACAGTGGGATCCCCGACTACCGATCCAGGTCTTATGCTGCTAACATACGATATCTTGGAAAAATTACTAAAAAATGTATGATCCACATATTTGACGTGATATTTATTATCCTTTCTTGCCGATTCAAAGATACTGACATATTCGGCTGGCCAATATACTTCTCTGTTGCGTAGTTTGTTTTCTATTGAAGAGTGTACTGAATCGACCTCCATCCATGTATGGCCTTTTTCGAGGAACTTTTGGATAATGATGACGCCTGTGGAAACAGATAGACTCAAAAGAGCATTAGATAGTGTATTATTTCTATTTTGGTAGCAGCAGCCATCACTGTATAGTATAATGGTTTTTGGTGACTTCTGTTGTATAATGTGTTTTATTTGATCTATAATGCATGATGTGAAATTGTTGCTGGTTACTTCCCCCTGTCCCTCGTGCCAAAAATAGCACCATACATCTTTGATTGCAAGATCATACGTAGTAAAATTGTGGCAGGTAAGTTTTGTTTTGTAGTAGTTAGCGTTTGCAAAAATCCTAGGAGACAGTAATACAACTTGTAAGTCCATGGTTAAAACAGTAACATCACTGTCACTCTTTAAAGCTTCAGCTTTGTCACTTTCCTTTTCAAGTTTAGCCTCTTCTCTCCTTTGAATATGAATCATGTATGCATCTTCTGCTTCATTGCCCTGTTTAAAACTACAACATACATTACATTGATCTTTCTTAGGTTTCCCTATTCCAATATTTCTAACTTTTAATGCCCTGTTTAGAACTTGCTTTGAAATTGTATCAATTCCCCTTGCCGAACAATAATCTGAAAATAGGTTCTGTAATTGTGTTTTGTTTTCAATACATGTTTCTAAGTATTCTTTACACGTGTCGTTGCGCGAATAATGCGATGGCAGTTTCGGTAAAGAGTCGATAAATTCATATGCTATGGCATTTTTTTCTGTTTGTTAGATTTAGGTGTGTCCCCCTTTTGTGTCCTACTACCAGCTCGTTCCTTCATACCATGAGTTTCTTCAGCGTCTATTGTCCAGTTCCTTACTGTCCATTCATTTAATCCTAAAGTGTTTAAAAACGTTGTTTTACAAACTGTAAAACGTTTAGCACCTACTCTTATTGTGTATCGAAAGGTGCCTTTGCGTCGACCACGATGTTCGGTTTCATAATGATAATACTGTACCAATGATGCTACATACACCTTTCTTTGACCCCAGTCCATTGTATTCCAGAAAGCAGCATGAATTTTCCGTCTGTCATCATCTTCTAATTCGTTGCATTGTCGTATCTTTGAGGCTTGGCATGTTTTAGAGTTACATCTTGCACCTAAAGCTCTATTGAGTCTATCAACAAGTTTGTGTTTCCCTGTTTCCTTATCCTTTCTGTAACCTTGATAACTCTTACCCTCCATCCTCAGACGTTTATTTTTTACTGTGATCCACTGTTCTTTATTGCTGACTATATTTCTTTTTCTTGAAGTTTTTTCAACAACTTCATCTGGATCTACAGCTGTGTTTTCGATCGATCGATGTTCATCTTGTTGAACGACATCCTGAGCAACATCCTGAACAACATCCTGAACAACATCTTGGACAACATCTGGTGTATCTTGATGTTCAAGTGTTAATACTTGTGACAGTGTTTGATCTGGACAGTCCAAAGCTATAGGTTGAATAGACTCGTCTCTAAAAATAGCATCCGATAGCAGATCAACAACTTCTTGGTTATCAAGGCCAGGAATCATATCATCACTAAGTTCCTGAAATAAACTTTCTTCTCCAAAGTGGTTTCCAGTTGAATGGTCATATAGAATAGGATCGTAACAAGATATACTAGTAGTTGGTGCATACTCTCCAGCTTTTACCAGGAAGGTGTTTGAATGGTTTTGGTAAGTATCCATCGAATTTGCAGGGTTAACATCAGCTGTTTGCTGTAGTGATTGGGACGTAAATGGAAATGCACCTTGATAAGTTTGGTGAGTAGAGATGGTTTCGTGTGGCGTGTCCCCTGGAAAGTCGACATGAGAATCAAATGTTTCTGATGAATCGGCACTGTGTTGCGATTGGTCAGTAAATGGAGCTGCACCATGGAGGTAAGTAGATCTAGTTTCGTGTGACATGTCCCTTGGAAAGTCAAAATTATTAAAGGTAAGATCCGTAGTTGATGTACGGAGTGTTTCTCTTTGTGCTTTTTGTGAGAATACATTGCTAGAATCAGAAAGATGCTTTTTTGTGGGCAGTTTTTGCTTTGAGGTACTGGTTGAGGAGACTACTGATTTTTGTCCAGTATTTTTTTCTGCGGCCAAATTAACCATTAGCATTCCTCTGCTATATATCTTTTTCTTAATCATAGTGTTATCTACAAGAAGAAATAGTTCTGGTTATTGGAGCAATAAAGTAGTTTTTATAGAGCAAATCTATTAGTTTTTAGCCAGCAGAAACGACCAGGAGATTAGCCGAAACGACCAAGAAACTGGCAGAAACGACCTTAAACATCTTGCCATAAATTCAAAGCAAGCTTATTAAACCAAACAAGTAATAAATTTTCAAGAGATAGGCCTAAGCAGTTTTTAGAAGTACACGTGATAAAAATTATAAAAAATTAAAGTGACCCGTACTTGATATTTCTTACATTATTATTTATTCATTATTTCTTATATTATTATTTATTCATTATTTCTTATATTATTATTTATTCATTATTTCTTATATTATTATTTATATTATATTATTTTCCTTATTCTTCTTTTGAAGCTTCTTAAGCTCTTTTGAAGAGCTCAAAATTTTCGTTAAGTATCTTCAGAAATGAACTTATCAATATTGTTGACATTGTGTAAACTTAATGTATCATAGTGGATCTCTTTAAACTTCACCACGACACTATGAAACAATATTGCTATAATGTATTAACGTTAAAAATATTGATCAATGATATTCCATACATGTGATAAAAATCGGATATAAACATTTGATATCATTTAGAGATGTTTCGTAACACTTAAATTATATTCCGAATTGTTAAAGTTTAACAACTGAATGAAGACGGAAAATGTTGTCTGGTTGGTCTGAAATTTTCTGACGTTGATCAGGACACATTACTCTTTCGCATTATCACGTTTCATGTCGATATCGCGATCGGAATAGGGGCATAGGGGCATTACTTTAACAATTAATTAAAAATGGAAATGGGTGCCTGATCGGTCTGAATTTTGTTGTGAGTAATCAGGACACATGACTGTGTCACATTGTCATGTTTCGTGTCGATATCGCGATCGAAAGTCATCTAATAGGGGCAGTTACTTCAACACACGATTTAAGATGGAAATTAGTGTCTGATCGGTCTGAAATTTTTTGTGAGTAATCAGGACACATGACTGTGTCACATTGTCATGTTTCGTGTCGATATCGCGATCGAAAGTCATCGAATAGGGGCAATTACTTTAACACACGATTTAAGATGGAAATTAATGTCTGATCGGTCTGAAATTTTTTGTGAGTAATCAGGACACATGACTGTGTCACATTGTCATGTTTCGTGTCGATATCGCGATCGAAAGTCATCGAATAGGGGCAATTACTTTAACACACGATTTAAGATGGAAATTAGTGTCTGATCGGTCTGAAATTTTTTGTGAGTAATCAGGACACATTACGGTGTCACATTGTCATGTTTCGTGTCGATATCAATGAGTGAGAGTCACCACAGTCACTCGTACTACCAGCGACGGACCTCTAAACGTATAGTGTATATGAGACAAACATGGCTCACTTCGGCATTGTAGCCAAGCCAGAATTGATGGCCTGAGTAACTTCATATCTCGCTGAGATAACCCACGGGCATCGACAATAACTCTCAGTGAGTGAGAGTCACCACAGTCACTCGTACTACCAGCGACGGACCTCTAAACGTATAGTGTATATGAGACAAACATGGCTCACTTCGGCATTGTAGCCAAGCCAGAATTGATGGTCTGAGTAACTTCATATCTCGCTGAGATAACCCACGGGCATCTACAATGACTCTCAGTGAGTGAGAGTCACCACGGTCACTCGTACAACCAGCGACGGACCTCTAAACGTATAGTGTATATGAGACAAACATGGCTCACTTCGGCATTGTAGCCAAGCCAGAATTGATGGTCTGAGTAACTTCATATCTCGCTGAGATAACCCACGGGCATCGACAATGACTCTCAGTGAGTGAGAGTCACCACAGTCACTCGTACTACCAGCGACGGACCTCTAAACGTATAGTGTATATGAGACAAACATGGCTCACTTCGGCATTGTAGCCAAGCCACAATTGATGGTCTGAGTAACTTCATATCTCGCTGAGATAACCCACGGGCATCGACAATGACTCTCAATGAGTGAGCGTCACCTCAGTGAATCGTTCTTCCAGCAACGGACCTCTAAACTTATATTATATACAGTTCTATGGAACCATATGGGAGCTCAGTGAGTAAGGCACAGCACTAACACTGCTTTTTTTTGGCCATCCAAAATTTCACTATTTGTTTGAATCGAAATTGTCCATCCCATACACATGTATACTTGTGTATTTTTGATAACATTTGTAAATTGATTCTAAATTTGATTACTCACTTCTTCTTTTTTTCTTTTCTTTTTTTTTTACAAAAATCCATTATCATGTATCCACTATTCACTGTATAGTTTGTACATTATTATGCTTTGATTACATTTTTTTATTTATTTTTTTTTATTTTTATATGTGTTTTTTTTTAATAATATATATATATATGGTATTATATGTTTGTTTTGAATAGTTACCTATGAATTGTATATATTGTTGAAATGTAAAATTATTTATTATCTCTGAAGAAGCTATTGAGCTGAAAGCATGCTAAGATAATGTATATAAATATGGATTAAATAACAACTTGTTCTCTCAAAAATGGATTAAATGTGTTTCATTTTACCAAAAATAGAAGACAACCCTGGTTTCTTATATATTTTACCGTGAGTAAAAAGCAAGTACTTCTTTTTCTATATATATCTCGAATTGTTAAAAGTCTTGAGTATAGACAAACAGGGGCGTAGCGTGACCAATTTGACTGGGGGGGTGTAAGGTCCATGTTTTACCGACGAACACGTGGTTTTCAGAGGACAAAAACCCAAATATAAATCATATATATTCACATGGCTGTAGAAAAGCAAATGAAAACTAGGAGGGGGGGGGGGGAGATTTGAAGGGGTTTGCACCCAAAGAACATTTTGAAAATCAGGGTGATTTCCTTGCATGTGATGCCTTTCCAAACAGAATATTCTCTTAGAGAACGACCTCACATTTGAAGAGGGTTTCGAGGCATTGTAGGCCTACTCCAAGAAAATTTTGAAAATTAGGTCCGAGTTCCTTGCATCTGATGCCTTTCCGAACAGAATATTCTCTTAGAGAACGACCTCACATTAGAAGAGGGTTTCGAGGCATTGTAGGCCTACTCCAAGAAAATTTTGAAAATTAGGTCCGAGTTCCTTGCATCTGATGCCTTTCCGAACAGAATTCTCTTAGAAAACAACCTCACATTTAAAGAGGGTTTGGAGGCATTGTAGGCCTACTTCAAGAACATTTTGAAAATTAGGTCCGAGTTCCTTGCATCTGATGCGTTTCCGAACAGAATTCTCTTAGAGAACGACATCACATTTGAAGAGGGTTTGGAGGCATTGTAGGCCTACTCCAAGAAAATTTTGAAAATTAGGTCAGGGTTCCCGAACTGAATTCGCACATCTAGTGAATACGGTTTGGGGCATTGTATCATAAGAAAATTTGAAAATTTGATTTGATTTCCTTGCAATCAGGCCTTTCCGAACAGCAAGCGATTTGGACGGACTGAACCCTATGGAAATCTTGAAAAATGGAATTAAATTCCTTGCATCTGAGGCCTTTCCTGATATCGTTGGAGGGATTATGGAGGATTTAACAAAATTTTGAAAATTAAGGTCAAAGTTCCTTGCATTTGATGCCTTTTCGAAAAGAATTCGCACATCTAGTTCAATCGTTATAGCTTTGGGTTTTAATCTTTATATAATTATTTGCACATAAACACCATTTTCATAATTACACACATAAGTATCTATTCACTAAAAAACTCTTTCGGTTAACCAACTAGTTTTACCGACAGGTCCAGCCATTACCGTTTTATCGACCTATTTCTCGTTTAACCGACAAGTTCAGTAATACATCACCTTTCAGCGATATCAACATTTTACCGATAACAAGGTTTTAACTCTCTCGGTTAACCAATCGGTTTTACCGACAGGTCCAGCCATTACAGTTTTTAACGACCTATTCCTCGTTTAACCGACAAGTTCAGTAAAAATCACCTTTAATGGATATCAACATTTTACCGATAACAAGATTTTAACTCTGTCGGTTAACCAATCGGTTTTACCGACAGGTCCAGCCATTACAGTTTTTAACGACCTATTCCTCGTTTAACCGACAAGTTCAGTAAAAATCACCTTTAATGGATATCAACATTTTACCGATAACAAGATTTTAACTCTGTCGGTTAACCAATCGGTTTTACCGACAGGTACAGCCATTACAGTTTTTAACGACCTATTCCTCGTTTAACCGACAAGTTCAGTAAAAATCACCTTTAATGGATATCAACATTTTACCAATAACAAGATTTTAACTCTGTCGGTTAACCAATCGGTTTTTAGCGACGGCTCCAGCCATTACAGTTTTTATCGACCTCGATTAACCGACAAGTTTAGTAAAAATCACCTTTTATGGTCTCTTGGTTAACCAATCGGTTTTACCGACAGGTCCAGTCTTTTACCGACCGATACCGCGTTTTACCGACAAGGTCATCAAAAGTGGGGGGGGGGGGGGGTGTGACACCCCCCCACACCCCCCCGTACGCTACGCCCCTGTAGACAAATATATCTATCTGAAACCAGAATTCATAGAAAGCGTGATTTCTAAAACTTTGGTGCCACATAAATTCTGCCATGTAGTCGGCGATAAATTCTCTGTTGGTACCATGCATGGCTTTCATTTTACTTTTTGCCTTTTGCCACATGCCCTCCACGTGATTTGTTGTTGTACCAGTCACTGGTTTTGGGTGTGATTAACTGTTCGATGCACATAACCGAGGTTACCCAAGTTATTATATGCTGCCCACATATCAGAACATATAATGGTTCCGGGAAGAATCCATTGCTGAATAATTGGAATCAGTGTAGCAGCATTTCGTTGGGCCACTGGTACAAGGAATCCCCTTTTTTGTACAGGATCATACCCCCCAAATATCCACTGCTCAGGTACAAGATGGCCCACATTATTTTTTCTTCTGGCAAAAAGACTTTCGTCTATCTCGACAATTTGCCCAGGACCACCCAATTGATCTGGGTGATTAGTGAAATACTGAACGGACACATCTCTACAAAATTGATGCCAGTCGACAATTGTATGCTCAGAGAATATATCCAATTCAAACATAGTCTGGTCGACAGACCAACCCCTAGACGATCCACAACTGCGGGCCCAAAGGTAAGTTATACCCAAAATTTGCCAGATCTCCAAGTGGGACCTTTCAAAAAAACTGCCGACGCGTATGCTCTTCTTTCGCCTACACCTGGTACATCGCCATGTCACCCCTTCAATTGCCCTGCGATAAACCCCTTCCACGGACATAAAATGACCTTGCCAATAATCCGACAAAAATCAATCGCTGCTTGACGGTCATGTTTGAATGTATGAAATTCAACAAATTTAAACTGGTCAAATGCTGCCTGATTTGGTAGAAATATATTTGGTGCAGCCGCAGCCATTCTATTCCAAATAGAAGAAAATCAAGTGAAAACAATTTTGAAAAATCGATGTAGGCTAATAGGACTACTAAATTTGAAAACGATTTATGTTGATGTTAGAGTTGAACAAATAAACAATAAAAAAAAAAACAGACTAGTCCTGGACCGCAATGATAAGGTTTGAAAGGTGATGGAGGTAAATACAGTTTATATGGGAATATAAAAAGAATCAAGACAATCAAGATTACAACTTTAAATGAGATGATGAATTAACACGCCTTGCTTCTTCAGTTTCTCGAACGCAAATGACAATGAAGCGATAAGCATTCAGTTATAAAGGAAATATAAGATATTATAGGTGCTATGACGTGACTTCACGTGATCCGAGAGATCTTGGAGATGTCATAAATGGAATGTTTTAATTCCCACTTTTATATACGTTTGGATGGTTAAGTTGACAGTTAATTTCTAAGACCAGAGGCATTAGTCCTTCTCTTATTATCGATTTTCAACTGTCGAGGGATCTTAAAGGGACTGTAAAGAGGTTTTCTAACCTTTTTGTGTGTTTCAGGGACACTTTCAGCTTCTACTTGAGCCATTGAGAGTCATTGTCGATGCCCGTGGGTTATCTCAGCGAGATATAATGTAATGTAACCATTAGTTCTACCCGAGGTACAACACTGAAGTAAGGGATTAGGAATTTTAGATTGTAACATTACAATGAAGTAATGTTACGAAAGCACAGGCACAGGCATGTAGGCATAACCTCTAGTGAGAGAATTGTTTGTGAAGTTAGTTTAAAAATTAAAAAAATATAATGAAAACAGTCATCCATAATCTTGGGAATCTGAAATTAAAGATAAAATACTGGTTCCCATAGGAACATTAACATCAATGAAACTAATGAATAATTAGTTTGTATCTATAAGTTATGTAAAATGCAAATGCATCATACACTATATCAGAAAATATGAAATTGATAATGGGTGACATGTATAAGATAAGCAAATCTCGAGAAAATTAACATAGGGAATAGGTAAGAGGAGAGTAAAGAGAATGCAAGGGATTAGGGTGATTGAAAAGCAACAAGTTACTATTCAATATAAGGCACTGGCACAGGGTTAAAGTTATGTTTATAACAATTGTGATGCTAATATGCAATAATATCGTAAAAGGTTTTCATAAAAATCTTCTTGGACCTAATAAAGAAATTCATAATACATGAATAGAAATATTAAAAATGAATATATTATATTATCCGTATGGAAATAACTAAACCATTATTGAAATAATTGTCTGAGGACAATACAAAATCATAATAAATATTCTGACCACTTCAAATTTTTCTAGAATAATAAAAAATAAACAAAAGTGATTAATGGCTACAGGTATAGAAAATAAATTGCTTTATACTATTTTATATAACATAAGATAAAAATGAAAACATATAATTAAGTTCTTAAATCATCATCGATGGGGTCAAGTCGGCCATGAACAACTATATCCTGTAGGTTTTTGTTTTTCGAATAAGCTATGACTAATTTTTTGTAAAAGGTATTGGGAAATTGATTTTGCAACTCTGTGTAGTATCTTTTTATAATTCGGGATGCTTGGCAAGAAATATTGTTGAATGGAGTAACAAACGGGATAATTATGGAATCAAACTGTATATCAAGTCCAGAGGGTGTAATGGTTTTTAGTTGATTCATCCAAAAGCTCTCCCTGAGTAGTCTTGAAGTTTTAGGGTTGATGTCTTCCTTAGAGATGACATTTTCAATGGGTGTTACTTTCATATCTGTGAGGGAATGGATGGTTGGGTTGAAATGGTTCCCAATAGGTTTATCTAGATGATGGGAGATGTCGAAACGATGGCCCGTCATTCCTTCTCTCAAAGAATTTGTTGTTTCGCCTACGTATTGTAAATGACATTTGTCGCATGAAATTAGGTAAATAATATTTGTACTGGTACAAGAAAGCTCACCGTTAATAGGAAATTGTCTGCCGTTATGTTGTTGTTAAAATATGCTTGCAGTTTCTACATCTTGTAGATCTGCACGGTCGTGATCCGAAAGATTGATTGAAGTAAGGGGTATTTAGCTTATATACACTATTTGTTTAGAGGTCCGTCGCTGGTAGTACGAGTGACTGTGGTGACTCTCACTCATTGAGAGTCATTGTCGATGCCCGTGGGTTATCTCAGCGAGATATGAAGTTACTCAGACCATCAATTCTGGCTTGGCTACAATGCCGAAGTGAGCCATGTTTGTCTCATATACATTATACGTTTAGAGGTCCGTCGCTGGTAGTACGAGTGACTGTGGTGACTCTCACTCATTGATATCCACACAAAACATGACAATGTGACACCGTAATGTGTCCTGATTACTCACAAAAAATTTCAGACCGATCAGACATTAATTTCCATCTTAAATCGTGTGTTAAAGTAATTGCCCCTATTCGATGACTTTCGATCGCGATATCGACACGAAACATGACAATGTGACACCGTAATGTGTCCTGATTACTCACAAAAAATTTCAGACCGATCAGACACTAATTTCCATCTTAAATCGGGTGTTAAAGTAATTGCCCCTATTCGATGACTTTCGATCGCGATATCGACACGAAACATGACAATGTGACACAGTCATGTGTCCTGATTACTCACAAAAAAATTCAGACCGATCAGGCACCCATTTCCATTTTTAATTAATTGTTAAAGTAATGCCCCTATTAATGCATCGCCCCTCGATCAATTCCGATCGCGATATCGACATGAAACGTGCTAATGCGAAAGAGTAATGTGTCCTGATCAACGTCAGAAAATTTCAGACCAACCAGACAACATTTTCCGTCTTCATTCAGTTGTTAAACTTTAACAATTCGGCATATTTAAAGTGTTACGAAACATCTCTAAATGATTCCAAATTATATTTTTTGTTGCGAATCGTCCCGAGAGAATGGAATGACAAAGCAAGTACAACTGAACAATCCCCTTGTCGATTCGCCATTATCGGTGAAATATCATTCACTTCGAAACTTTGAAAAATAATTTAAAATAGAAGGAAACGTCGGAATGACACCAAATTTACTGTGAATAATCAGAACATATGTATAAATCATCCTACCAAATTTCAGATTGCTAGCTCAATTAGAACCCGAGAGGCCCGAAAGTGCAACAGTGGCGGAAGCACTGCCATGCAGTCATGTCGCTCCATCAAACAATTTAAAATTGTGGTTTGTTCTTCTTTCAACTCATCAATTCCAAATTTTAACAAAATATGCCGTGGACTGTGACCCTCAAATGTGCTTAAAAAAGACTTTCTGTAGCACATTATGGAGACTAAATTTTTTCATCTGGAATCAATTAATATATGTTTTAGCTAGCTAAAAAACGGTGTTCCCACTTTTAGAAAGTGCCACAACTCAAAATTTTAGCTTTTAAAGATGCGCATATTTTGAATACCTATCTCGATTTTTAATGGACTGTCAAAAACAACCTTCAAATCAGGGAAGCATGAAATTTTTAGGATTTGTTGAGTACATGGTGTACTATACCATGATAGTATAGAACAATCAAAAATAATTTCAAAAAACACAACTTCATTCAATTCAGATTTAATAACAAAAATTTCTATATTTGTAAAGGGAGATAATTCATAATTCAATACTACCATTCATTACCAGATTGCAATATGATCTTAAAGCAGCAAACATACACACTTTCTATTCATCTGGAAAGATTTCAAAGGTTTTTCCTGCATCAGTCAATTTGTTATTTGAGTAGTTCACATAAATCTGTGCATTAAACTTAATATTTCAATATCTAGCATCTGTTTGTTCAAAACCTCTTGTTGATACAGCAAGATCCACAATTTAACCTTCACAATATTCTGCTCTGAGGATGGCATCCTGAAAATTAGCCCTTTAACAATGTAGCGACAAAATATATCCGATGGAATGAAAAGTTTGCGCACTTGTGAAACATAAACTAAACATTCATTCCAAGCTTCTTCAATGTATTACTGTTTTGATGATAACCGAACTTTTATCTATGAGGGTCTTATGTTATATCTTCTCTTGTATAAATAAGTACTTAAATAAAATAACATTGTTTGTCATTTGGAAGAAAATTCTTGATGCCCCTTCACAGAGGGATATCAGAAGGAACATTTTTATTTTTGGTTTGGTTTGTCGAGTCCAAGTACCTCAAGAAGCACCACAACTGCAAGCCCAAACAGAAGGTCCTCGACCTAGAGAATAAAATAAGAAAACAAACATCAATTGTGTGCATTCCGAAAGATATTTCGGGATTTGAGTTGTCAATAAGACCCCATACTCTGATTTTCATCTGCCCGATTTTACTTCTTCAAAACATTTCTCTTCCTAATCAAATTATTTGGGGGGGGGGGGACCGACACCCTTTTGTCCCCTCTTCTGAGTTCAAGGGTGCCCTTTCCAACCACAAGTTTAAGAGTATTAAAACAAGTTGAAAGCCATGGATCTTAGAGGAACACATACCTATACACATAAATACATTTAAAATAGAGAAATACCACAGCAAATTTTGGTTTTGACAAGTTTGTTGAAAAATAATGACATGCATACCTTTGATTTGAAATATTTACTTCTCCCAACTAAGTTGCCAGTCTAGAAATTCTAACTATCTTTCCACAAGGTGTTTTACCCATAATCATACAAAACATACCAAATGTTTTCGAACATAACCTGAAAAGAATGGAAATGACAGAGTACTTCATGAACATGCATACAGAATATTGAATGAGAAACATTTTAAACATAGATAGGTGTCAGTCAGATCATTCAATTTCAATGGTACACATACTTTATCTTATATTTGCATAGAAGGCTTTTGCTCTTTACCTTGTACATGTAATTGCATAGAAATTTCAACTTCTGTGCAACAGATTTTAAAGAATTTTTACAATGTAGACAATGATTTTTTTTTAATCAAACTGTAAATGGTGTCATTGACATTATTTGAACACTAACTGATCTTTTTTTAAATGGAAATTGAATCAGAAATAGAAGTCTTGCCTAGACCTCACATCTGTATAGTAATCAAGTAAAATTGGCATAGGCCTAGGCCATAGGCTAATACTGACACCATGAGTGTTATGTTTGTTTTGGTTGGTAACAACACTTTTACAGAGACTATCTGCATTTATTACAATTTAAATCTAGCTGGACATTATCTGTTGGAAAATGTCACCTTTTAATGTATTTCATTATTTCATTTTTTCCAAATTTACCGAAATACCCAACGGGAGTTACCACCAAAATAATGTAAACAAACTGTTAGTAGAGTAGAAAAGGCCTGTCTGTATGTATCCACTTGCATTTTCTTACCTGTACATACCGCTTGCTTTACACGTTTCACATAAGCTTCTGTCCTCACCCTCCATGATAATCCGTTGGGCACACGAAACGGTTCTTGTACAAATGGTTTCCGAAAGTCAAAAACCATTTTAAGACCTTCAGGCTTTTGGAACCATGTGAATTAAATAAACACTAAGCGTTGATCGCCATGTTGTCAAAAGCTGAATTTGCCGAACTAGGAAAAGGTCAACCGGCGGAGTAATATATTAAAATAACGCCATTTGATTGGTCGGTATCTAGTAAACAGGGCAATCTCGTCATGAAGCGCGAATATTGAAGTTCCATATTTTTGACAAGTTCTACAAAAAAACTGGCAATATTCCAGCTTGGGAACAGATCATTTCGTATTCAGCAATTAAAAATGAAATGACTCAGCTAAAAATTTGTTAGTCCCGGTAGAGGTTTTCTAAACGTAAAATGGTCAGAGTCCATCGTCTACACCTGTCTTTACGACGTGAGGTTGTAAGGATTTCAAGAACAGAGTAGTAACAACGTTAACAGTAAGATTTCCTCGTCTTCTGACGAAGAAGAATTATCTATCAAATTTAATTCCACGGCCATTTTGAATTATCACGTGATTATGCATGCACAGAGTCATTCACCTCAAAGCAGATAGCTTTGGTTACGCGCACACACAAGCATTTGTTCATTCGTGGAAAAAAATATCAAACACGTTTGATTTTCAACTTTTCGCCACGAATGACTAAAATCGTACATAAATTTACCCGCACACGGAAGCTATCGCCTTAAAGGGGCACAGGCTTCATTTTCGTGGGTCGATTTTTCCAAGTCTCAGAAACGGGGACTTTTTTAGCTCAGCAATTTAGTACTGGTTATCACAACTCACCATTGAAATTTGAGTCTTCAAATCCATGTGCATCCATAATTATTAGCATTTGAAAGTTATAATGCCCTACTACACATTAGCGATACTATGCAATATATAGAAAAGTCATCTATAGAAATAGAAGGAGAAATGTCTTATTTAAGATATATTTGAAGGAAATATGCAATTTTCGTACATTTCTAGTGCTTCTGAAGGATACTTAAGTATATTCAAGACCAAAATCAACCAATACAAATGAAGACGGGTCCCCTTTAAGGAAAAGTGCACGAATGAATTCTGCCTGAGCTAATGGCTCGTGTCTGCGCCGGGCTTTACACATCAATAATGCTATTGAAACCAATGTTTAAATTCTTATATTTACATTCAGGTACTTTTTTGTTACTTTTTTACAATACATCTACCAAAGTTGGAAAGCATAAAACATATGTACACAATTCGTCATCCAATAAGCACTTTTGAGGTAGGTAGTTCTTGTTTCAATATTTTGTAAGATTTTGCTAATCCTATAACCCTTTCCACGTGTACTCGTGATGATGCCACTCTTCTATCATGAACAACAGCTTCTGGTTCCAACTGGCTACAACCTTTTAACATAGTCGGAGTATTTACATATACATCATTGTTCGCAAAAAGATCTTGTACCATTATACCCCTATCAGACATAATACTGTCCTTTCGAGAAAATTTTCCTGGGACAACCAAATCAGATCGTTTAATAATTTGCCTATCACTAGTAGATCCAGCATATCCATCGCTTACATAAGACACAAAACCTCGCGGAGTACATCCTATCATAGTCTTAAGCGTATTACGGCTCTTATATGTAGTAAATGTTGCAAACTGGTCAGAAACATCTGAAGGCTTTTGTATCGGGGTTTCTGTCGCATCTAAAATAACTCTAGTTGAAGGAAATTATACAGTGAACCGATCAAATTATATAATGAATGCAACAAACAAAATACGCTAAGTGGCAAAGCAAATCTAACCGTTACCTAACAAAAGCATTCACGTAAATGCAAACTACTTAATTCGACTCAATATTTTGCTCTAAATCGCGATCTTCTAATACAAATTCAACTAGAATCGTGAGACGATACTGGGCAGTGCGCATCCGGTTTCGTCTATGGGTGAAAAGTGTCATTTTCAATCCATACATATAAATTGTTTATATTCGGGAGTGAAAAGTAGAATAACCAGTTCACGTTCGGTGAAAAATGGAATAACTAGCGTATGATCGGTAGTGAAAAGTCATCTGATTAAAAAGTCGTTGTTTTTATTTATGTACATTTTTATACATCATTGGAAGTAGAATAGTTAAAGAAAATTTATTAATATTTTTCATATGTAATATCATACATATGAAATCGGAAATGAATATATCATCTGATAGATCTCGTCAAGGGCAATCATTTTTGTACAGGTCAAGAGGTCATCAAAGGTCAAGGTCACTAGATATGAGCCTTGAAAGTTTCGGTCATTACTGAAATTCTTGTTCCGGAAATATAAAGAAATTGAAATCGAAATTAAAAAATCTACAACCTACATTTTTTTTGCAATCGACTGCAGAAGTCGTAGATTTAAAAATTAAAAAGATCCGATTAACCCTCGGTTCTGAATTAAAATTTTAAGAAACATAGGTCAGTTCAAGATGGCGGCTGATCCCTTGCACCTGGATAAAATTTCATCATTTTATTTTTTATGTATGACCAAATCTATGATAACACAAAATGTTTTTTTCAAATATCTTCAATATTCCGGAAGTTGAAATTGAAAGTTTAGAAGCAAATAACGTCAAAACCGGAAGTGATATCGAAACTTTGAAAATTGATTTTCTTTGGAAATTCACATGTCTATGTTATTGAATGGTTTCAGATCGATCGAAATAAAATTGCAAAAGTTAAAAAAAATCCTTTAAAAAGTGCTCCAAAAGTCAGCTACAAAAGTCAAAATATGAATTTTTCAAAATTGTAATTTGTAGCTATTGGGTTAAACAATTGCACCAAAAAAGACCGATCACAATCTGTTGGAAAAATGAGTTGAAAATGGAAAAACCCTGAAATACGACTTTTTAATTTACGTCATTTCCGGTCAGGCAAAAATGCGCCATTTTACATTTAAGCAACAACGAGCAGTTAATCATCGCAGGAAATGATGTCAAGTTATGTGTGGTATGTGCAGTTTTGGCTGGTGAGCGTGACCAGAAATAGACAAAAAAAAAAAAAAAAAAAAAAAAAAAAAAAATAGTCAATTGCAAACCAAAGCAGTGCGTTCGACAAATCGAACGCACTGCAATAAACGTATGGTATGCATAACATAAACGACCGTTACCGTATAAATAAAGCTAAACTTTAAAGTACCCGAAGAGTTTTGTCCAAAGCCCCTTATTAAATCATCTTAATCATTATGGCCTAAGGTTTCTCTAACTGTTTACGTTTAAAAACGGCGTGCTAGGAAACAAGGGCAAATAACTCTAAGCGATCACGTGGTGGCATTCCAAATGCCTCAGACCACAACTTATGCAAATAAAACAATAATGTACAGTTGAAATTCAAAACATCCTCCCAACCCACAGCAGTGTACGAAGTAATGTCAATACAATATAAAGTAAAATGTAAAATGTCTCTTAAGCGTGCACAGTCACACAAATTGCCAAAGTCTTATCTTTGCACTAAATGATTTACAACAAACATCACTATAACTAATCTTCGCACTCAAGGACAGGACAGCATCTCTGAATGGAACGTCTAGACTCTCCATTCTTGGTCTTCACATTTAACATCGCTTCCAGGGTAAACTTCGATTACTCTGGATAATTCCCATTTTCCGCGTGGAACATTTGGATCCGTCAGCAACACTATATCACCAATCTTTAATTGTCTCTCTTTTCTAAGCCATTTAGATCTTTTCATCAGCGTGGGAAAGTATTCCTTAACAAATCTTGTAAAGAATTTGTTGACTAACATCTGCACGAATTCAAAACGTTCATGTAGATTCTTCGTCTCTTGGTAAGGACCTTGAGGTACTTCAATAGTCGCTCTTCCAATAATAAAGTGATTAGGTGTCAAAGCGGAATAGTCATTAGGATCACTTGATGAATATGTAATTGGGCGACTATTCAACAAACATTTGACCTCAGCAAATATGGTAGCCATCTCACTCCAAGATAGGATCTGTTCACCTAATGTAACCTTTAAAGCCTTCTTAGTCTGCTTTTTTAAGCTTTCAAACATGCCTCCTTGGTGAGGACTCAAAGGAGTGTTGAACTTCCATTTGGTTTTGTGTAACATTGCAAAATCTTCGATTTGACGTTTACCATTTTCGTAGAGTAGACGCAATTCCTTCTCAGCTCCAACGAAATTGGATCCATTGTCGGAAATAAAAACTTGTGGCCATCCATGATTGGAGACGAATCTTCTTAGAGCTTGCAGGAAAACTGGTGTTGACAAACTTTCTACTATATCTATATGAACCGCTCTAACAGTTGCACAGGTAAATATTGCACCCCATGCTTTCATGGTCTTATTTCTGAAAATCTTCAGGCTAAATGGACCAAACAAATCCACACCAGTGACTGTAAAGGGTGGAGTGAAAGGTTTGAGTCTATCCGACGGTAAATCAGCCATTAATGTAGTGTGCGCTGGTTGTCTCAGTTTTCTGCAGGTTACGCATTGTCTTATGAGTCCATTTACAAAATTTCTGCCTCTTATTATCCAGTACGTACGTATTATATCGCCAAGTGTCCTTTCTGCACAACTATGACCATTTTTAGCACGAAAGTCTCTTACTATCAGCTTTGTTACTTCATTCTCTGGTACCAATAAAATAGGATGAATTTCGTCATATTCCAATGAAGATTTTCTCAATCTACCTCCAACTCTGACGATGCTATCCTTGATGAAGGGAGCTAAATCTCGATAGCGCTCCTCCCAATCTGTTATTGGTCGTTGCATCAGCAGAACTAATCGATGCTCAGAATGTTCCATTTCTTCGGGTTGCAATACAGGATTTGAATAGGTTTCTAGCTTCCTGGTTGCGTTGATAAATCTATGGCAGTAGGCAAGAACTCTGACCAGTTTGGGATAGCTTGAAAATCTGGAAACATCTAGAACTTCACTGACTTTAATTACAGGACAAAAAATTTTGGGTAGTTTGAATTCTGCATCAGGTTCTAAGTTATCTTTCAAGTCTGTAGGCCATTCGGATTCTGGTAATCGTGGGAATGGGGGACCATGCATCCATCTCTCCTTAAGTTGATCTACAGTTATTCCCCTGTTCAAGTCATCAGCAGGATTGAGCTCAGTGGGTACATATCTAAATTTATCAGGACTCCATGTAGATTGAATCTCTGCTACAAGTAATCCCACAAAAGGCTTCAAGATTGCAGATTCAGAACGTAACCAAAATAATACCACCTGAGAATCAGACCATAATACTACTCTTGAAGGTTTGGTTTCCAGTGCATCATAGATGGTTCTAGCTAGTCTTGACGAAATCAATGCTGCCATTAATTCCAATCTGGGTATGGTAGCTTGACGAAGTGGGGCAACTCTTGCTTTGGCTGATACTAATCTTACTTCTGGTGATCTTGGTATATTCCATAGTAGATAAGCCATTCCACCATAAGCTTTACCACTTGCATCATAGATGATTTATAGCTAGTCTTGACGAAATCAATGCTGCCATTAATTCCAATCTGGGTATGGTAGCTTGACGAAGTGGGGCAACTCTTGCTTTGGCTGATACTAATCTTACTTCTGGTGATCTTGGTATATTCCATAGTAGATAAGCCATTCCACCATAAGCTTTACCACTTGCATCTCCAATGATGTGTAGTTCGGGTTGTCCGATAGCATCTTTAGGTCTTAGACATCTTGGGAATCTAATTTCTGCCAATTTATTAAGATCAGAAAATAGGTCGTACCATGTCGGATGAAATTCTTTAGGTAGTGGGTCGTCCCAATCTAGTGATAATCTCCATAAATCTTGTAGGGCAATCCTAGCTCTTATGGTTACTCCTGACGCCAATCCTAGTGGGTCGTAGAACATAGCTACTTTTGACAATACAGCTAGTTCTCTTCGATAGATTCTCAACTGTTATATGTTTAAATTCAATGGTATTTGAAGCATTAATATTTACATCTTCTATAAATGATGATCCCTTCAATCTCTGACGCACGTTTTCATCTGAACAAAACCATTGCTTGACTTTAAAACTTCCGGTATTGAGGACAGTTTCTAACTGGTTAATGCAATCCATTGCAAGAACTTATTAAGTCATCCATGTAGCGATCTCTTTTCTTGGCTGCTTCTGGATATAAATCTTTATTCTCTGCAGCGATCTGTAAAAGGACATAGCTTGCCATGGCTGGTGAAGGTTTATCCCCAAAGACTACAAGTAAAAGTCTGTAAACAGTTGGTTTTGTATCTTGGTTAAGATTTCTGCAAAGAAATCTATGGACATGGGTGTCTCTTTCTTCTAGAAAAATTTGAAGGAACATCTTGGAAATGTCTCCCATTATTGCTATTGTGTTCTCTCGAAAGCGTATCTAGTAAACTCCCAATGAGACATGGTCCTTTACAAAGGAATGAATTCAATGATGTTCCATTTACCAATACTGCCGGAACAAAGAAGACTCTTAGAGGTGTACTCTGTTTCTCTGGTCTATATATACCATGATGAGGTAAGTAGTAAACAGGTTGATCACGACATGCGTCCTCTGGCTTGACTTCTGTTGCCCAACCGTTTTTCTCATAGTCGTTGATGACTTTGTTGTAGAGATCTGCTTTAACTGGGTCTTTTAGTAGACTTCTCTCTAATGACTTCAATCTTCATTCTGCAACCAGATAATTATTTGGCAATAATGATGGGTCTCTCTTCCATGGTAGGCCTATGGAATATCTATGTCCATCTCGTTTGCAAGTTTCTTCAAAAACCTTCATGGTTAGTTTATCTTCTAAAGATAGAGCTTTTACTGGACACGAACAATAGTTTCTAGTTCATAAAATTTCTGCAAGTCTATTTTCTCTACAAAGCTAACAGAACAAAGCTGTGCTACTCTCAAACTGCTATCTGGACCAATGACGTACCATCCTAGTTTGGTTTTTCTAGCTAGTGGTTCGTATGGTAAGCCTTGACGAATTTCTTCTTCTGCATGGATGTGACTATAATGTACTCCGAGAACAAGATCTATAGGTCCACCTTTGTGGTTAAAATCATCAACAATGTCTGTAAGATGTGGAAAGGACTTAAGCCATTTTATATTCAAGTTGGGGACGTCTATTACTGTTGAGTCTAACTCGTGAGCTTCTTCTGTGTATTCTACTGTGTATTCTTCAGCTCCATTCATAGCAGAAATTTTAAACTTCACTCTTCTACTATCTTTTTGGTGAACTTGCTTTCCTCCAACTACGGCCAAATCTATTCTTTCTTTAGCTCCTTGTAAATTAAGCTCTTTAGCAAATGCCTTGCATATAATTGTTGTTCCTGCTCCACTGTCTATCAACACATTTCCCCAGATGTAGCGTCCACCAGATGACCGGAACTTAGCACGAAGTACAGGTAGTATTCCAGCCTTATCCAGAGTTGATACGCTGCTTGCTGTTAGTGGGTCCTTGTGAAGGAGTGTGTTGTGTAATCTAACACAGCCGTTTTTGCCACAGGCTCTCTTTCTTCGACAGTCTTTGGTGATGTGTCCTTTAGCCAAGCAACTAAAACAAAGCCTTAGTTCTTTAATCTTGTTGAGTTTATCATCATGAGAAAGATCTTTAAACGCTGAATAATCATATATTCTATGGTTCTCGTTACAAACTGGACATGTAGATGGTCTTTGTTCAAACTTTCTTTGCGTAGAATTTACAGTCTTTGGTATCTTCGTATTGAACGTCGTCGTTGACTTCTGGATATCTCCAAAATCTGGATCGAACATCGCCTTAACATGTCTTCTAATAAAGCTATTGATGTGTTCAATATTTGGAGTTTCATCCTTTTCTCTAATACTTGTGGCACAGGACTTCCATTTATCAATCAAATTGTCAGGCAATCTCTTCACTATCATTCTCAGGTTATCAGTTGCATTAATATCAGCTTCATACTTTATCAGTTTTAGTGTAGCTATACAGTTGACAATGTCCATTGACAGGTCTCTCAATTTACTTCTGTCGTTGATTGTGATTTTATTCCCTTTGGTCAATTTATTGATACGTTTCCTAGATATTTTGCTTCTTTGACCGAATTCTTGCTTCATGGATTTCAGTGCTGTAGCGTACATGATTCCTTGGTTACCCATTCCAGACAGTAGATGAGCAGCTTCTCCCTCCAGATGCATTTTTAATTGCGTCATTCTCATGTCATCCTTCAGATGTTGTTTATCATGAATATTCAATTTGAATTTCTCTATAAAGTCAACGTAGTGTAAAGCTTCACCGTTGAATTTTGGTATCTGTACTGCAGGTATATCTCTTGCAGCCTCTAATTTAAATAATGCTTCCGCTACAGACATCTCTTTAAACTCATTGGATAAACTGGTTTCCTTAAATTCTTCTAACATATCTATCCAATCATCAACTGCTACAATACGATGATTATTATTGTCAGATGACACGATATATTATATTATATGGCACGTAACTCCTGCTAGAACTAGCACTATTAAATTTTGGGTTTTCCATTCATCTTGGTCATCTACAAAATAGAAAACACTAAATTAACCTAAATAACACTAACTTATCAACTTACACTAACTAACTAAACTAGTTAACTAACTACAACCTAATTACTTAATTAACTAAACTAGTTAACTACTACTTAACTAATTAACTCACCCAAATCATGTTGGTCGTGAAAATAATTGGAATTTGGGTTTTCCATTCATCTTGGTCATCTACAAAATAAAAACACACTAAATTAACCTAAATAACACTAACTAAACAACTTACACTAACTAAAACTAACTACAACCTAATTACTTAACTAACTAAACTGTTAACTAATTAACTCACCCAAATCATGTTGGTCGTGAAAATAAATGGAATTTGGGTTTTCCATTCATTTTGGTCATCTACAAAATAGAAAACACACTAAATTAACCTAAATAACACTAACTAACCAACTTACACTAACTAAAACTAACTAAACTAGTCAACTAACTACAACCTAATTACTTAACTAACCCAAATCATGTTGGTCGTGAAAATAATTGGAATTTGTGTTTTCCATTCATCTTGGTCATCTACAAAATAGACCAGGGCTTGCCAGGCAAGGTAACATACGCCCACTGGCAGATGTCAGAAATGATCATATTTTAATTAACGATAATACAAATTTCTTTATATCTAAAGAATAAAAAGTCAAGAGCAATAACTCAAAAACTGTTCATCGAAAATGACTCATGTTAGAACTTGACCGAGATCTTATAAATTCCAGTGATCACACCAAGTTTCATCAGAATCAGTTTAACTTCTATGGCGCTCACAAAACTATTTTTGATGCGTTTTTGCAAAGTCAAGGGCAATAACTCAAAAATTGTTCATCCAAAATTCATGTCAAATTTGAACTTAACCGAGATCTTATCCATCTCAAGGATCATACCAAGTTTCATTAAAATCAGATGAAAACTGTAGTCTCCAGACTATTCACAAACTAAATTTGACGCGTTTTTACAAAGTCAAGGGCAATACTGATAACTGCCGTGTTAATTTGACTGTTTCTCGGATTTAACTTACCAGTTTATAGTTGCCTTGCCTTTGGGTCGTTTCTTTATACCCTGATTCTGTGCCCCATGGAACTTGCTGCCGTGGTTACTTTGATTGTTTCTGTTCAGGAGATGTGGGCTTTCTTCACTACACTACCCTCCAAAATTCGATAACTGCCGTGGTTAATTTACTGTTTCTCTGATTTAACTTACTAGTTGTGATAGCTTGCCTTTGGGTCGTTTCTTTAAACCCTGATTCTGTGCCCCATTGAACTTGTTTCCGTGGTTAAATTGATTGTTTATGATCAGGAGGTGAACACTGTTTCCTTTACTTTCTTTACTAAACTCATTGAATTTACTGCAGTGGTTAATTTGATTGTTTATGATCAGGAGGTGAGGGCTTTCTTCGCTACACTGAATCCTTTACTTTCTATACTAAACTCATTGAATTTACTGGCGTTGTTAAATTGATTGTTTATGATCAGGAGGTGAGGGCTTTCTTCGCTACACTGTACCATTTACTTTCTATACTAAACTCATTACATGAGAATTTATTGCCGTTGTTAAAATGAATGTTTATGATCAGGAGGTGAGGGCTTTCTTCGCTACACTGTATCCTTTACTTTCTATATAATAATAAACTCTTTAAATTAGAATTTACTGTCGTGGGTAACTTGATCGTTTCTCTGATTTAAGTAATGGGTTTGTAGATGCTGTGCCTTTGAGCCGTTTCTTTCAGACCTGGTTCCATGCCCTTTAAAGTTAGATTTTACAGCCGTGGTTTTATTGATCTTGTTTACAGTTGTATTTGTAAATTTTCTTCTTACAGTTGTGGTGACTCTACTTTTGAATTCCAGTAGTGATCTCAACGAAAATATTTATTAATAGTTTTCTTTACTCTCAGAGCTATAGTGCATGTCTAGTTGAAGCAGTGCAGTGCTTCTTCTGTTCTGGTATCTTTACTTTTAGATTGCAGTAGACTTTTCATCAACAATATTTAATAATAGTTATCTTGCCTCTTGCATTCAATTTAAGTAGTTCTATTCATAGCGTTGCATGGAATATCTGCTTATAAATACTTACTAATGGTTTACCTGTCTCTTGCAGTTGTGGTGTCTTTACTTTTTAGACTGCTGAAGACTTCTCATCGTCAATATTTAAAGGGGACCAGTCTTCATTTTTATTGGTTGATTTGGGTCTTGAATATACTTAAGTATCCTTCAGAAGCACTAGAAATGCACGAAAATTGCATATTTCCTTCAAATATACCTTAAATTAGACATTTCTCCATCTATTTCTATAGATGACTTTTCTATATATTGCATAGTATCGCTAATGTGTAGTAGGGCATTATAACTTTCAAATGCTAATAATTATGGATGCACATGGATTTGAAGGCTCAAATTTCAATGGTGAGTTGTGATAACCAGTACTAAATAGCTGAGCTAAAAAGTCCCTGTTTCTGAGACTTGGAAAAATCGACCCACGAAAATGAAGCCTGTGCCTCTTTAATAAGAGTTATCTTGCCTTTTACAGTTGAAGTAGTTCTACTCAGAGTTGCAGAGGATATCGGAACTAAAATACTAACTAACGGTTAACTTTCTTCTTTCAGTTATAGTGTAGGTGGAATAGATGTCTGGACGAAGTACTTACTTATAGTCCTGTCTCTTGCAATTGTATTTTGGCTGTTTCATCTCTTACAGATATATTACAGTTTGACATAACATAATTTAATTTTTTCCCTTCCAGGTTTTCTATTTGGCATTATCATTTTTGGCTTACGATCATACAATTCACACTTTTGGCAAATCTAAATTCATAACACACTGTCAGGGGATGAGTAAACATCCTTCAAGCTGGTCTTGAGCATGGATAAATCCTACCTCCCCCTCCAATTTAGAATAAGAACATTAATGGAGTAGGTTTGGGTAGCCCGCTCGCAGCACTTGGACTGACCTTTGGCTTCACAAATTTAATGAATTTGTTTTTTTTTTTTTACACAATTTGTCGCAATATAATATGTCCATTTAATACACATGTACTTGTGTATATTGCTATATTGTATATCTTAAAAAAAATATCCAGTAGTCTGTGGTCATGTACTTAATCGCTTGAGGATAATATGTCCATTTAATACACATGTACTTGTGTATATTGCTATATTGTATATCTAAAAAAAAATATCCAGTAGTCTGTGGTCATGTACTTGATCTCTAAATCATCAAACTCTGTACATTAATTTTTTTTTTTTTTTTTTTTTTTTGTGTCTATATGTTGTATATTGTATCTATGTTTGTCCCCATGGGCTGGGTGTGAGACAGGACCGTTACCACTCGTGGTATTGGGCCTAATTCTGACCCATGTAAAATAAAGAGTTTATTAATATTATTATTATTATAACCCAAAAACTGTTCATCAAAAATACGTCAAATTTGAACTTGATCAAGATCTTATAAATCTAAAGGAGCATACAAAAATTCATCAAAATCAGATGAAAACGGTTGCCTCTAGAGTGCTCACAAACTAAATTTGACGCATTTTTATCAAAGTCAAGGGCAATAACTCAAAAACCGTTCATCCAAAATACGTCAAATTCGAACTTGAACGAGATCTTATCAATCTGAAGGAGCATACCAAGTTTCATTAAAATCAGATGAAAACTGTAGTCTCCAGAGTGCTCACGAACTAAATTTGACGCATTTTCCAAAGTCAAGGGCAATAACTAAAAAAACGTTCATCGAAAATACGTCAATTTCGAACTTGACTGAGATCTTATCAATCTGATGCAGCATACCAAGTTTCATTAAAATCAGATGAAAACTGTAGTATCTAGAGTGCTCACGAACTAAATTTGACGCGTTTTTACAAAGTCAAGGGCAATAACTCAAAAACCGTTCATCGAAAATACGTCAAATTCGAACTTGACCGAGATCTTATAAATCTAAAGGAGCATACAAAAATTCATCAAAATCAGATGAAAACGGTTGCCTCTAGAGTGCTCACAAACTAAATTTGACGCATTTTATCAAAGTCAAGGGCAATAACTCAAAAACCGTTCATCCAAAATACGTCAAATTCGAACTTGAACGAGATCTTATCAATCTGAAGGAGCATACCAAGTTTCATTAAAATCAGATGAAAACTGTAGTCTCCAGAGTGCTCACGAACTAAATTTGACGCATTTTCCAAAGTCAAGGGCAATAACTAAAAAAACGTTCATCGAAAATACGTCAATTTCGAACTTGACTGAGATCTTATCAATCTGATGCAGCATACCAAGTTTCATTAAAATCAGATGAAAACTGTAGTATCTAGAGTGCTCACGAACTAAATTTGACGCGTTTTTACAAAGTCAAGGGCAATAACTCAAAAACCGTTCATCGAAAATACGTCAAATTCGAACTTGACCGAGATCTTTTCAATCTGAAGCAGCATACCAAGTTTCATTAAAATCAGATGAAAACTGTAGACTCTAGCTAGAGTGCTCACGAACTAAATTTGACGCGTTTTTACAAAGTCAAGGGCAATAACTCAAAAACCGTTCATCGAAAATACGTCAAATTCGAACTTGGTCGAGATCTTATCAATCTGAAGGAGCATAGCAAGTTTCATTAAAATCAGATGAGAACTGTAGTCTCTATAGTGCTCACAAGAAGACGGACCGACGGACAGGGGCGACGACAATATACGACCACATATTCATGTGGGCGTATAAAAACACACTAAATTAACCTAAAGAACACTAACTAAACAACTTACACTAACTAAACTAGTTAACTAACTACAACCTAATTACTTAACTAACTAGTTAACTCACCCAAATCATGTTGGTCGTGAAAATAATTGGAACATTAATTCTTTCTGTAAAATGTAAAGACCATTCACATACTTTTTGCAAAAATTATAAATGCTCTGATTTAGGAAAAGCCAACATAGCAACAATATAAATTATTGATAAATGTATTGCCAGCAAAGAATATGACCTATGGATACAGCATAAATGTGACGATTACTTACAAAAGTCTAAAATAAACCTTACTTATAGTGAATTAATTAAAAGTCAAATAAGAAATGATCCACATTTTAGATATATGATAAAAATAGGAATGTAATTATTTTGAGCCTTACCCTGGAAAATGGTAAAGAAATTTCTACAAATTTTCATTGCTCTCCATCTGGTTTAAAAGATTCAAAAACTATTAAAGATATTCAAGAGTTTTTATTAAGTCCGGAAGCCCTTTCATGGTTAAATGAAAAATTAAACACATGGATCGTAATAGATCATGTTGCTGTGGGTCAGGCGACCAAACATTATGTCGATAAGCTTTCATTTGATATAACTAAGCAATTTTTTATAAAAAAAAAATTGTGTACTTTCAAAATATTTAACAAATAATTCCACACTTAAGGCATCTGTTACAGAAAATGAAAATTGGGGTGGAACTCATCTTCTAGATGAAACATTTATATCACGTGATACGCAATAGAGGAAATGTAGAACAAACAAAACAAAACAAAACCCCTTCCATATATTCACGATCTGAATATCTACTGTCACTATTGCATGTTCCATAACAGCAATGTCGTGTAGCGCCATGGAATATTCGTTTTTCAGAATGCTTGTCTCCTTCCTCCATGCGGTTCCTAACATTGTTTGTACTACATTTGCAGAGAGCTAATTATAGACTGTCCTATATTTAGTAACTTCTTTGTTTCTCGATCCTTGCTATATCAGAAATTGACCGGTCCGACTGAAAAGCGCAAACAAGCCCAAACAAGCGCATATAGACATTTGCAGAAAAATGTGAACCTATTTCTGAAGGACAAGGTGGGGATGAACATTAAAAATAGACAGCAGATTGACTTTGAAATCTTTACTAGTGAGCAATCCCTGTGTAACTCTGAGAACTACTTTGATTTCGAAACAAAAAAACTGGATTTGGAATTAAAATACGATAATGAATGTCCCTTTTTTTCGAATCATTTTAAACATAATCTAATTCCCAAGTTCAAAAAGAAAATTTTAGACCCAAAACTGAAACAAAATTAGTTTCCCGAAAAATGGACAAATAACAACTGTGAGTCCATTAATCACATCCTGATATTATCGACAAACTGGAAAGCCAATAAGTTGCCTGACTTGATATGTAAACTAGAAAACATTGTCAAATTGCAGTATCCCTCGCTAAAAAAAAACTCGATCTCTGTTGTTATGCTATTATTTGTGCTATTGTTGTTTTGTTATATGTATATAGATAGAAATAAAACTTGTATTCAATCCTTGGTTATATTCCTTGTCTCACTGAATAATGGTGATCAACGCATGGTATTCAGTTATTTTTTAGATTTTGTGGGCCTAAGATAGCAAAGTTGTATAGCTACATGTTGTTTGCGCTTGTTTGGGTTTGTTTGCGCTTTTTAGTAGGACCCGAAATTGACCAAGCCAAACAAGGACAAATTTTGACATTATTACAATTTAGACATACAAACGCTAACAGGTTCTCTTCCCAAGCGACAGCCACACAACTTGGGTAAGGGCAGAAAAGATGGAATTATAAAAGATGACAACAATGATATCAAAATGCCAATACCTAGTTTTTTTCCAAATGATCCCTACAAACCCAAAGTCACTTTTCCTGATAACGCCCGGCAACGGCACGGTGGAAGGAAACGTATTCCTATAGCTCAAAGAGGTATAGACTTTGCAAAAGTTGTAGAGCAGTCTTTGGTTTCAATGGGCATTGAATTGACCCAATATACTGATACCGAGAATAAACAAACAAAATCCAATGTACCTTTAAATTCGCCTTAAGCTGCGTTTACCGAACACGCGGTATGCGTATCGCGGGACGCGGCAACGGAATGCTGTTTAGAGATTTTTCGCTCCAAGCCATTTCCCTTAATCCGTTTACCGGACCGCGTTACGCGGTATGCGTTATGCGAGTCCGTTGCGGTACGCGGTAAAACCGATCGGTCGGGGTAGCGATCTTTCCGCGCGGTATAATATACCGTGGCGGTTTAAGTCCTCATGCATTATTATCTAAGCTCTGTTTTATTGTTTCCATGCAGTCCTGCATGTGAAGTTGCGTTCATACAGTCGAAATGCCGAGAGGAAAACAACTTCCCGACGATGTAATAGAACGTTTGGTCGGACTCGTCAAGGACGACAGTCATATGGATGCACAGAAGATGAGTAATGCCTGGGAGACTAAATTATTTTTTTCATAGGGATGAAAATAGCTCCATAATTAGTGAATCCCTGCCACCGGAAACAGCAGCTTCATCAGTAACTATCCCAAGCACTGGAAGAGTCGTTAAAACTGAAATATATCTTCGTCTAATCCCAGCTCTTGAGAAGGTCAAGAGTTTTTATTAAGTCCGGAAGCCCTTTCATGGTTAAATGAAAAATTAAACACATGGATCGTAATAGATCATGTTGCTGTGGGTCAGGCGACCAAACATTATGTCGATAAGCTTTCATTTGATATAACTAAGCAATTTTTTATAAAAAAAAAATTGTGTACTTTCAAAATATTTAACAAATAATTCCACACTTAAGGCATCTGTTACAGAAAATGAAAATTGGGGTGGAACTCATCTTCTAGATGAAATGTAGTACAAACAAAACAAAACAAAACCCCTTCCATATATTCACGATCTGAATATCTACTGTCACTATTGCATGTTCCATAACAGCAATGTCGTGTAGCGCCATGGAATATTTGTTTTTCAGAATGCTTGTCTCCTTCCTCCATGCGGTTCCTAACATTGTTTGTACTACATTTGAAGAGAGCTAATTATAGACTGTCCTATATTTAGTAACTTCTTTGTTTCTCGATCCTTGCTATATCAGAAATTGACCGGTCCGACTGAAAAGCGCAAACAAGCCCAAACAAGCGCATATAGACATTTGCAGAAAAATGTGAACCTATTTCTGAAGGACAAGGTGGGGATGAACATTAAAAATAGACAGCAGATTGACTTTGAAATCTTTACTAGTGAGCAATCCCTGTGTAACTCTGAGAACTACTTTGATTTCGAAACAAAAAAACTGGATTTGGAATTAAAATACGATAATGAATGTCCCTTTTTTTCGAATCATTTTAAACATAATCTAATTCCCAAGTTCAAAAAGAAAATTTTAGACCCAAAACTGAAACAAAATTAGTTTCCCGAAAAATGGACAAATAACAACTGTGAGTCCATTAATCACATCCTGATATTATCGACAAACTGGAAAGCCAATAAGTTGCCTGACTTGATATGTAAACTAGAAAACATTGTCAAATTGCAGTATCCCTCGCTAAAAAAACTCGATCTCTGTTGTTATGCTATTATTTGTGCTATTGTTGTTTTGTTATATGTATATAGATAGAAATAAAACTTGTATTCAATCCTTGGTTATATTCCTTGTCTCACTGAATAATGGTGATCAACGCATGGTATTCAGTTATTTTTTAGATTTTGTGGGCCTAAGATAGCAAAGTTGTATAGCTACATGTTGTTTGCGCTTGTTTGCGCTTGTTTGGGTTTGTTTGCGCTTTTTAGTAGGACCCGAAATTGACCAAGCCAAACAAGGACAAATTTTGACATTATTACAATTTAGACATACAAACGCTAACAGGTTCTCTTCCCAAGCGACAGCCACACAACTTGGGTAAGGGCAGAAAAGATGGAATTATAAAAGATGACAACAATGATATCAAAATGCCAATACCTAGTTTTTTTCCAAATGATCCCTACAAACCCAAAGTCACTTTTCCTGATAACGCCCGGCAACGGCACGGTGGAAGGAAACGTATTCCTATAGCTCAAAGAGGTATAGACTTTGCAAAAGTTGTAGAGCAGTCTTTGGTTTCAATGGGCATTGAATTGACCCAATATACTGATACCGAGAATAAACAAACAAAATCCAATGTACCTTTAAATTCGCCTTAAGCTGCGTTTACCGAACACGCGGTATGCGTATCGCGGGACGCGGCAACGGAATGCTGTTTAGAGATTTTTCGCTCCAAGCCATTTCCCTTAATCCGTTTACCGGACCGCGTTACGCGGTATGCGTTATGCGAGTCCGTTGCGGCACGCGGTACGCGGTAAAACCGATCGGTCGGGGTAGCGATCTTTCCGCGCGATATAATATACCGTGGCGGTTTAAGTCCTCATGCATTATTATCTAAGCTCTGTTTTATTGTTTCCATGCAGTCCTGCATGTGAAGTTGCGTTCATACAGTCGAAATGCCGAGAGGAAAACAACTTCCCGACGATGTAATAGAACGTTTGGTCGGACTCGTCAAGGACGACAGTCATATGGATGCACAGAAGATGAGTAATGCCTGGGAGACTAAATTATTTTTTTCATAGGGATGAAAATAGCTCCATAATTAGTGAATCCCTGCCACCGGAAACAGCAGCTTCATCAGTAACTATCCCAAGCACTGAAAGAGTCGTTAAAACTGAAATATATCTTCGTCTAATCCCAGCTCTTGAGAAGGTCAAGAGTTTTTATTAAGTCCGGAAGCCCTTTCATGGTTAAATGAAAAATTAAACACATGGATCGTAATAGATCATGTTGCTGTGGGTCAGGCGACCAAACATTATGTCGATAAGCTTTCATTTGATATAACTAAGCAATTTTTTATAAAAAAAAAATTGTGTACTTTCAAAATATTTAACAAATAATTCCACACTTAAGGCATCTGTTACAGAAAATGAAAATTGGGGTGGAACTCATCTTCTAGATGAAACATTTATATCACGTGATACGCAATAGAGGAAATGTAGTACAAACAAAACAAAACAAAACCCCTTCCATATATTCACGATCTGAATATCTACTGTCACTATTGCATGTTCCATAACAGCAATGTCGTGTAGCGCCATGGAATATTTGTTTTTCAGAATGCTTGTCTCCTTCCTCCATGCGGTTCCTAACATTGTTTGTACTACATTTGAAGAGAGCTAATTATAGACTGTCCTATATTTAGTAACTTCTTTGTTTCTCGATCCTTGCTATATCAGAAATTGACCGGTCCGACTGAAAAGCGCAAACAAGCCCAAACAAGCGCATATAGACATTTGCAGAAAAATGTGAACCTATTTCTGAAGGACAAGGTGGGGATGAACATTAAAAATAGACAGCAGATTGACTTTGAAATCTTTACTAGTGAGCAATCCCTGTGTAACTCTGAGAACTACTTTGATTTCGAAACAAAAAAACTGGATTTGGAATTAAAATACGATAATGAATGTCCCTTTTTTTCGAATCATTTTAAACATAATCTAATTCCCAAGTTCAAAAAGAAAATTTTAGACCCAAAACTGAAACAAAATTAGTTTCCCGAAAAATGGACAAATAACAACTGTGAGTCCATTAATCACATCCTGATATTATCGACAAACTGGAAAGCCAATAAGTTGCCTGACTTGATATGTAAACTAGAAAACATTGTCAAATTGCAGTATCCCTCGCTAAAAAAAACTCGATCTCTGTTGTTATGCTATTATTTGTGCTATTGTTGTTTTGTTATATGTATATAGATAGAAATAAAACTTGTATTCAATCCTTGGTTATATTCCTTGTCTCACTGAATAATGGTGATCAACGCATGGTATTCAGTTATTTTTTAGATTTTGTGGGCCTAAGATAGCAAAGTTGTATAGCTACATGTTGTTTGCGCTTGTTTGGGTTTGTTTGCGCTTTTTAGTAGGACCCGAAATTGACCAAGCCAAACAAGGACAAATTTTGACATTATTACAATTTAGACATACAAACGCTAACAGGTTCTCTTCCCAAGCGACAGCCACACAACTTGGGTAAGGGCAGAAAAGATGGAATTATAAAAGATGACAACAATGATATCAAAATGCCAATACCTAGTTTTTTTCCAAATGATCCCTACAAACCCAAAGTCACTTTTCCTGATAACGCCCGGCAACGGCACGGTGGAAGGAAACGTATTCCTATAGCTCAAAGAGGTATAGACTTTGCAAAAGTTGTAGAGCAGTCTTTGGTTTCAATGGGCATTGAATTGACCCAAAATACTGATACCGAGAATAAACAAACAAAAACCATTGTACCTTTAAATTCGCCTTAATCCTCACCAGAACATATAATTGACAACGCGCCTTCTCATACTTTAGACTTTGAACCTGAAATTAAAACAATGACTTTACTTAAGCCCATAACATGCTCACATTGCCTACAGACTAATAAATTTCCCCCATACACCTGTCATACTGATACAGAGTTATCCAAACATAAATCTAACCGTCATTCAAATTTGCTATCATTAACATGTACAGAATGTTTACAGTTACAGGATCCTTTGTTTTAAAAATAACTTTCAACTTTAAAGACATAGTAAAATGTTTCACTCCAAATTAAAATTAAAAAAAAGGACAAACAATTAAAATCAATTTCATCTTTTGTACATCATAAAAAGTCTTCATATAAAGAAAATGAAATAACTTTAAAATCAAAAGCACCAAATAAAATAAATATACAGAAAAGAAAAATACCATCCCCAGCATGTAAACTAATAGAACAATAAAGAAAACGTCAAAAATACCCATGTCCTGTTTGCGAACTAAATTGTGCCAATTCTCCACCATCTATATATGTTGCGATTTCTGTGATAAATGGTATCATTGGCATTGTGTGTCAATAATAATAGCACCTAATGAAAAATGGTATTGCTTAAATTGTTCTTTTTAGTATTTTTATGTATTTCTCAATAAACTGACAATTACCATATACTTTGTATTAATTTAAAGTAATGGTCTTATCATAGTATTAAGTATAATGGTTGTACATGTATTACAAATTGTACATAATGTACATGTACTTGTACATCCAAACGTTGTCCATTAAGCATTAATTTGATAATTTATATGGTAATAGTGTGTCCATTAAAGTACATGTACTTGTACATTCTTAGAAAACTTTGTTAATATGTTAACTTCTTCAATAATTTGTACATGTACTTGTACACTTATATAAAGTTATATGTCCATTTTTACACACACATATTTGTGTTCCTCAAAATTAATTTAGTTTGTTCATAATGTACATCCAAATGTTGTCCATTAAGCATGAATTTGATCATTTATATGGTAATAGTGTGTCCATTGATGTACATGTACTTGTACATTCTTAGAAATCCTTGTAAATAAATTGTACATAGGTCTTTGAATAAATTTCATATTAATTTAATAATATACATTCATACCCATTACATTCATTACTTAACAATAAATCGTATTATTTTAATATTTTACATAATTTATTGCATACTAATTACATAAATCAATATCTTATGCTGAGTCTTTGAACCGTATGATAAATAATTCTTATCTAGTATAATGGTCTTATTACGTATTATGTAAATTTCGTACTAATTTAGTACAACGGTAATGGTCTTCTAACGTATGATTTAAATATCATACTAATTTAGTATAATGGTCTTATCATACGGAGTCTTTGAACCGTATGTTTTAAATTTCGTAATAATTTAGTACAACGGTAATGGTCTTCTAACGTATGATTTAAATATCATACTAATTTAGTATAATGGTCTTATCATACGGAGTCTTTGAACCGTATGTTTTAAATTTCGTACTAATTTAGTACAACGGTAATGGTCTTCTAACGTATGATTTAAATATCATACTAATTTAGTTTAAAATACAGATGTGACGTCGCCCTATGTTCTTGACGGTCCAATATTTAACTTATTGTACGGGCATTTTGCCAAGAGTACATTATTTTTTCAAAATGGCGGCAAATTTTGGACCGCTGTTTCGTCATAAAATGATTGAATAATGCTCACTTTTGGTGATTTTGCTCACTATAGGCCTTTTTATTCAAGCAAATCGCATCAACTCGCTTTGACGGCCGAGTTTCATCACGTGGTACAAATCAACTCTCCTTAAATAAACGTAGTTCTATTTGTTTGGTCGAGTTCGTCTGCTATCGAGTTGTCTGCCCTTCCAAATAAACAGATTATTGAAAAGTTAACTGTTTATTTTTGGACTGAACACAGTTAAATTTGCCAATATGGAATAAATTCTAATACTGATGTTGTTCTTTGTTGTAATACAAATTCAAACGCTGGTTAAAAAATTACATTCTGTCCTCCATCCTATCCTATCAGAACAAATTCTAGAAATGTACATATTTGATAGCATTGTTTCCCACCATTTTGAATCTACATCGAATCGTACCAAAGCGCTGTGTTCAACGATTTGGTCGATTTGGGTACTCGCTTTGGCAAATCGCTAAAATAAGTGTGTATTGTACTCAAATCGTTGTAGGCGCTTCGTTTAAATAAACGCACACTTTGATAAGTGTCAAAGCGATTTGATTAAATAAAAACGCCTATATATCTTTTGGTTTCAAAAACATGTATGAATCGGTGGGTGCGTTTTGCCGAAGTGTACCAAACTGCACAAAATTGACTTGTAAAACTAAACTTATGGTTTCTGAAGTCTTGAAACTATTTCCTATTTTCCGCCAAAATAAAAAATAAAATATGAACAGGAGTTTTTACAGAGGACAATTTTCAGTTAAACATTCTGACCTTTTCTGGTTGAAATTTCTAAGAGAGAAATACATTTCCAATTAATGTAAACTTACAAAAATTATATTCTTTATCAAAGCAAAGACATTCTAAGGCTAACATTAGCATTGTCAGGCTGATATTCCAATTCTCGTAAAAATATTCGCATAAATCCAAAAATCTTTTAACTTGCACAGACAGTAGTTTACGTATTTTGTATGGTTCGAATCGTATGGTACTTGTTATTTATTTTTTTCAAGATTTTACCACATAACTGTATATTAGACAACAGATTACTATATTTCATGGCCATTCCAGATTTCGTCAGAAACCCTTAGTTCTGTTTTACAAACCGTTTTAGTGCAGTTGAGCATGGACAAGTTAGGCAATGCGGCAAAACGAACTCACCGAATTGATGTAGACGTACCAATTCGAAATACAATGCATAAATCATTGTCCAGAAGACGACAAACAATATAGGCATGCCATATGTACATTACGATCGTTTAAAGATTAAAATGAAAAGTGAAGCAATAAAAAACTACAATAATTTACCCGATCAAGAATATTTATAAATCCAATCCAAACATCTCGAGAGTTAATCTGCAATTGTGTGTCAGTTGATCTCGTGCGACCTATCATATTGCACGTGACTGAGTTCTTGTTAGAGTAGGTATAATGACATAAGGCGTTTTTGTGGGACGATTCGACTTAGTTCCGAATTGCTAGTACGATTTGGTGTAATTTGCTGTGGTCCACAAATGTATTGGCGATTAGGCAGCCTTTACTGTCAACAAAAGAAGGTCACGTGTATGTAATATATGACGTCATTGATATATCAGCCAATAGATTTGCGAACTGGCACATTCCGCCATCTTATAACACCTAATCGAATCGCCTAACCACCTCTTGGGACGGTTAGGTCGATTAGAATAATACGTTTAGGTAAACGGTCTCACAAATGCACCGATTAGCCTAATCGAACTGGCTCACAAATGCGCAAAATAGCTAATCGTCCAAATTGAATCGTGCGACAAAAACGCCTATAGTAATGGGGGACACATGAATTTACAGTGAGCTGTTTTTTTAGTTGATTTGTATTTTAAGTGGTAAGCAGTCATTTAGGCACATATTTTTTTAAGCACACTTCATTTAGACACAGTACTTTAGGCACACTTCTTTTAGTCACACGGTCATATAGGCACAGTGTTATTTAGACACATTGATTTAGGCACACTTTCAATTAGGCACATCTCTTATTAGGCAAACATTCATTTAGGCAAATCTCTTATTAGACACACATTCATTTCGGCACATATTCAATTATGCGGCTCTCTGTCATTTAGGCACACTTGGAGTCAGGTGTGCCTAAATGACAGAGAGCCGCATAATTGAAAAGAATACATACCAGAAAAGAATATTGAAATGTAGCTTACATGTTACAAAAACACTTGTGAAAAAAAAAATTCAGGTGAAAGCTTATAACAATACCAAAAGATCTTCAGAGCCATTTTGTGATATAAGGCTGCGTTTCCACCAAGTTTCACGTGACATGTCATGTGTCACGTGACAACAAGAAATAGAAACATATGATTTTGGTAGGAACCGTTTCCATCAATGTCACTTTTCACGTTTCACGTGTTACGCGTGAAATGACACGTTTTTGAAGAATCAACATGTTCATTCTTTTTACCCGTGTCATATCCTAAGTGAGATCTCGCGAGATTTGACAATTCACCTTCACTCTGTCATTTGTCTTGTTGCTGCATAGACGTGATTTAAAACCGTCTATCTGTCTATCCATCTTCACTTTGGTTGTAAGTTTTAGTTTTTATTTCTTTTCTTTTGTTTTGCTTTGATATGCTTAGGTTTTTGATAAGATGATATGTTATTTGACTTATGTTTTTCTAGGTTTATT
This sequence comes from Lottia scabra, assembly GCA_029955415.1. NCBI lineage: Eukaryota > Metazoa > Mollusca > Gastropoda > Lottiidae > Lottia > Lottia scabra. Next base: position 22,612,222 of record JARJEI010000003.1, on the reverse strand, counting down.
TTGTATTGTTTGATGTTTTGAGATGCATTTCATGACTTGCTCTCAATATGGACGCGTTCTCTTGGTAAGGCGTGACTATTGTTCTTTGATATGTTTTGAAATGTTATGATATGTTGTTTAATTCGTTTGTTTTATTTTTTCTAGGATTTTCCTGGCTGGTTTTGTTTTGGGGTTTTTTGTTTGTATGTGACTGTGATTCGCACTTATAGTAAGTTACGTATTTTAGTATAAGATAAGGTAAAGATATATGAAGTAAAGATTTGTTGATATGAAGTAAAGATTTTGATAATTTGATGTAATGATTTTTTATATGAAGTAAAGATATATGAAGTAAAGATTTTGTGATATGAAGAGTGAAGATTTTTGATGTGAAGTAAAAAAAATTTGATATGAAGTAAAGTTTTGATTTAAAGTAAAGATTTTGTGATATGAAGTAAAGATTTGATATGAAGTAAAGCTTTTTTGATATGACTTAATGATTATTGATATGAAGTAAAGATTTTTTGATATGAAGTAATGATTTTGATATGAAGTAAAAATTTGATATGAAGTAAAGATTTTTGATATGAAGTAAATTTTTGATATGAAGTAAAGATTTGATATGAAGTAAAGATTTTTTGATATGAAGTAAAGATTTTTTGATATGAAGTAATGATTTTGATATGAAGTAAAGATTTTTGATTTGAAGTAAAAAAAATTTGATATGAAGTAAAGTTTTGATTTAAAGTAAAGATTTTGTGATATGAAGTAAAGATTTGATATGAAGTAAAGCTTTTTTGATATGACTTAATGATTATTGATATGAAGTAAAGATTTTTTGATATGAAGTAATGATTTTGATATGAAGTAAAAATTTGATATGAAGTAAAGATTTTTGATATGAAGTAAATTTTTGATATGAAGTAAAGATTTGATATGAAGTAAAGATTTTTTGATATGAAGTAAAGATTTTTTGATATGAAGTAATGATTTTGATATGAAGTAAAGATTTTTGATTTGAAGTAAATTTTTGATATGAAGTAAAGATTTGATATGAAGTAAAGATTTGATATGAAGTAATGATTATTGATATGATGTAAAGATTTTTGATATGAAGTAATGATTTTTGATATGAAGTAATGATCTTTGATATGAAGTAATTTTTTCTGTGTAATAAAGATTTTTGTTATGGAGTAGAGATTTTTTATATGAAGTAAATTTTTTATATGAAGTAAAGATTTGATATGAAGTAAAGATTTGATATGACTTAATGATTATTGATATGAAGTAAAGTTATCATAATGGGATAATGATTGTTGATATGAAATAAAGAGATGAAGTAAAATTTTGATATGAAATGAAGATTTTCATTTGAAGTATTGGTTTTTGACATGTAGTAAAATTTTTGATATGAAGTAGCGTTTTGAAGTAAAGTTGTCTGAATAAGTTTATGGATTGATGTGAAGGGGACATTTTGTGATATGATTTTAGGATTTTGCGTTATGTTTTTGAGGTTTGATAATTAATTCTGGTATAAAATTACGAGTTTGATAGAAGGTTTATACTTTGATTTGTAAGGATGTTTTAATACGGGGCACGGATTTGGAATGTGCAGGAAAGATTTTTTTTTTTTCGATAAGATGTAAGGTTAGTGATATGAAGTGGTGTTTAATTTTTGCAGTGTGTTCTCGCGAACACACTGCTTTGTTTTCATAATTTTAAAAAAAATTAATTTTGTACCGAGTACTCTGAAGAAACTGTGATAATTACAGCAATATTTGCAATGCATTACTTCACTGTATATGGTCTATTACTGCATGAATGTAAATTGATACATTTTTGCACAACCGGAAGTGCAATATTAAAAACTGTGCAAAAAATGGTTTATTGGCCTTAGAAAGCACATTTTTGATCCGATTTTTCTCGGAGTCGCGTTTTTTTAATCTCGTGCAAATATCTTATGGGATAGTAGTGAAAAAAAATCGAAATTTGAAAATTCATAGCACACTTTTTTGAGTCAAATTTTGCTGTTTTTGGCCAAAATTTCTATTTTCTGTGCTATTCGTCCGATTTTATCAAAAATTCTGATGCTCAAGCAGATCACATTAGAGAACAAATTTCCTTGGTTAAACTTTTTTTTATCACTTCCGGTTTTCATGATATCAAACTTCTCACTTCCGGTTGACCCACTCCACGAAAATCACATGGTTGTCAAAAAAACTGATACTAATAGATAGATATCATTATAACTCAAAAAATGAGAAGAAAAAACGGGAAGAAAATATTTATAGTTTGGCCGCCATTTTGATTTTTGTAAAAAGTGCCCAAATTTTATTCAGAAAAAACAGTTTATCCGATTTTGACGAATCTGGTGTCAAATAAAAGAACATAACAATTCTAAAAAATGTCGGGAAGCCGATTTTTGAATTTCGATTTGGTTTTCCTGCAATTTCCGGTTAAATTTTGTCAATATTTTGAAGGCCTGTATCTTTTGACCTTGACCTTTGATCTATCTGACAAATAATAAATAGATAGATATTTTGATTGTGTACAATAATCTATTTCAAAAATTTTATTATTACTTCCGGTTTCGACGTCATTCGCTGTTAAAGTTGAATTTTCAACTTCCGGAATTTTGAAGATATTCGAAAAATCCTTATTGCAGTATATTTGTTTTGTAGACACAGAAGTATACAAGTGTTAAAATGTGACCCGGATGTAACGGATCAGTCGCCATCTTGAAATGGTATATTTCTATAAAACGCAAAATGGGGCCTCAGGGTGTTATGGAATTTGCATAATATTGATGATTATGGAATCTACAGTTGAATGCTACCAAAACATGGGAAGCCGATTTTTGAATTTCAATTCTGATTTTTTTTAATTACCGGTTGAAATAAATCAGTAATTGTCAAAACTTTCAGGGTAAATATTTCGTGACCTTGACCTTTCGTGACTGAGTGACCTCTACAAAAATTAATGTCCTCGATGAGAAGCATTTAATGGCATAATATTTTCAGAGACAAAACGCTTACTTCCGGTTTTATAGCCCTTTGAAAATTGCAACTTTAAAAAGCCCTGTCACGTGACCTAATTTACATACGTCAAAAATCATTTCTCAATCCATCAATGCTTGATCTACTCTTTCCAGGGATATAATACAAGATTTTTTAATTAAAATTCCGCCTTTCGGAATTTAGAAGATTTGTTCCTTCTGCCATTTAAACTGTACGTATTTTGTCCGACTTTTTCAAATTCATTTTGATCAATCTGAAAACCTACCTACAGTTGGATAGACACTTTGATTGCGAACAAAAATCTGTTTTTAACAATTTGATATCACTTTCGGTTTTAACATCATTCGCTTTTCAATTAAGATTTTCAACTTCCGCAATTTACAAGAAATTTTACACATACTGTTGACAGTGTACTATGTTTGTTCAAACCCACAGTTAATAATTAGATTACCTCCCCTGATGCATAATGCCACAATGTCATTTCAATTTTTTTGGAGGCTCTGATTTAAGTAATAAAGTACTTCATTAAAGCAGAAACAAGTCCGCATGGTCCTGATGTACATAATTTAATAGTTTTGTTATAAAGCTCCATTCATCGGGGAAAACGGTATTATATGTGTTCATAATTGTGTATAATATGTTAGGTTCGTGCCTTTTGGTTAGTCTCTTTAAACCTTTTTAGATTCATTAATTTGTCATATTTTCAACAAATAAGCTTTTCGCAAGAAATTATGAATAATCCGAATCTGTTCAACCCCATAGGCCTATAAGCATTAATTTTCCTACATGTTCACGCCAATTTTTCTGCGTTTTTATACGCCCACATTGAAATGTGGTCGTATATTGCCGTCGCCCCTGTCCGTCCGTCCGTCATGCCGTCCGTCCGTCCGTCCGTCCGTCCGTCGGTCCGTCTGTCCACAATTGGCTTGTGAACGCGATAGAGACCACAGTTTTGGTTGGATTTGAATAAAATTTTGTATGTAGGATTATATTCATAAGATCTCGGACAAGTTCGAATTTGGGTTCGATTCGACAAAAATTTACAGAGTTTTACACCCAAAATGTGTTAAAAATGGCTTGTGAACGCGATAGAGACCACAGTTTTGGTTGGATTTGAATAAAATTTTGCATGTAGGATTATATTCATAAGATGTCGGACAAGTTCGAATTTGGGTTCGATTCGACAAAAATTCACGGAGTTTTACACCCAAAATGCTTTAAAAATGGCTTGTGAACGCGATAGAGACCACAGTTTTGGTTGGATTTGAATACAATTTTGTATGTAGGTTTATATTCATAAGATCTCGGACAAGTTCGAATTTGGGTTCGATTCGACAAAAATTCACAGAGTTTTACACCCAAAATACGTTAAAAATGGCTTGTGAACGCGATAGAGACCACAGTTTTGGTTGGATTTGAATAAAATTTTGTATGTAGGATTATATTCATAAGATCTCGGACAAGTCGAATTTGGGTTCGATTCGACAAAAATTTACGGAGTTTTACACCCAAAATGTGTTAAAAATGGCTTGTGAACGCAAGAGAGACCACAGTTTTGGTTTGATTTGAATAAAATTTTGTGTGTAGGATTATATCCATAAGATCTTGGACAAGTTCGATTCCGGATCGATTCAACAAATATTTACGGAGTTTTACACCTAAAATATGTTAAAAATGACTTGTGAACGTGATATAGACCACAGTTGTGGTAGGAATTTAATAAACTTTTGTGTAAATATCTGAACACCATCCAACAAAAATTAAGATAGTAACATTCCTTGATATATTGACAATTTATGGTAGTAAGTGGGCGTATATTGCTAGGCAACCACTTGTTTAGTATTTAGAGTTATTATTGTATCAAGTCTATAAGTGATCTTTTTCAGTATTTTTAAGATTGGTAGTAAATTCTAACTGTAGAATATACCAATACATTTCTTACGAAGAAATTATATTTTTCAAATATAATGTGATTGTGATTTATTGAAATAGTATTAAAAATTTAGTTTTATATACGTTGTATAAAACTGTTCAAGGTGAAATGTTTTTGTAAAGAAACATAAGAGTATGATTTATTCTTTTAACGACAAACTTTTGATTGGATTATGAGCAGCAGTTGCAGACTGTAAAGTAAATTTGTTTGGTCAATCCAAATTCAAATTAGCCTTTGAAGAATGTCCTATATTCAAATCGTATGTGCTATGGGTTGGAATTTTTATTTATTCCATTTAGTTTTCAATCCTTAACATTAACTATTTTTCTACTTTTAAATCAACGAATAAAAATATAGATTTTTGCTGTAAATCTCTCAATTTGGGTCGAAAGATGTAACTTTTCACCCATGGTCGACACCGGATACACACTGCTCGGTACCGTCCACGGTTCTAGTTTGTTTTTGTTTTTCTGATAGGCAATGACATCTGCAGTTCTGAAAGCGAAACATTCTTTAATGGGGAAATCGTTGATTCCAGTGATCATCCAGTTTAAAGCGGTCAAGGACTCGGATGAAGTCATATTGGCCAGGTTAAAAAAGGACCACCCTTTGGAGAATTACACTATTAATGAATTACATTCGGAATTTGAAAAACTGACTGGTGAGACAGTCAAAGATGTTATTGTCTTAACGGGGAAGCCAGACGATATAAAAGCAGCCAGGCTTTTGCTACACTTCAGTATCATTCAGGCCAATGTGGTGGGGGCTCCAAAAGGTCAAGCTTTGACGGAACCTAGTGGCTCTTCGAACCCGGCAGGTGGGTATTTCTTTCTGTGCATGTAGTATGAATTGTATACCGTTAACATGGAGTGTCTTGTTCGCAGTTTTCGATTACTAGTTTGTTTTGTTTAGTCATAGTAGTTTTGTGTTGTTAACGGTTTGTTCTTTTTATAGAAAATACGAGATCTAAGAGGCCCATAGCTGTCGCCGAGGCCGAAGATACCCTTATTGACGAAAGGCTGAAAACTATGGAGAGTAAATTGTCTAAGATGGATTCAACAAAAGCAGAAAACCAGGTAGAAGAAGCCTTACGAAGTCTGAGGGTTTTAGCGAGTAGGTCGCAACTTACTGCCCCACATGTACTCGTCGCAGCTATTGAGTCTGTCGTTGAGGTTGCTACGAAAACCTCTCACAAGGACTTAGATTACTTTATTAAGTCCCTGGGCGAAAAGCAAAAAATATGAGGGCCCTTCTACCTTTTATGAGTCCTATCCTTCACCTTTTGCTCCCCCACACTCGTTTGGTTATTCTCCTTTTCCGTACCCTCCTTTTAGAGGTAGTAGGGGGCGCGGTGGCCCCAGTGGCCCCAGGTTCAATTCCACCTGTTATTATTGTAAAGGACTTGGTCATTTTATTTCAAATTGTCCTAAGTTGGGTAATGATAAGTGAACTCTTTATGTAAATCTATTTATGACGCTTTAGTTTTGTTTAATTTGTTCTTGAAATGTATTTCTTGCCTTTGACCTTGACCCGAGAGGTTCTAACCTCTAGTGATTTGTTTCACGTGGGTTGGGGACAGGGTGTTTCACTCTGTAGTTTCCTATTTTGTTTTTTCTCTTTTCCAGTCTTTAGAAGACGGTTTGCGTATTCCTGATTTTTCCACTTTACAAGTCCGAGAGTCGCATGAATGGGTTTACTACAGGGGTGAGGCATCCCTTTCCTCCACCCACGAGGTGCTGGCTGAACAGGTGTATGAGGGGTTTGACTTTGACTTTGGGAGTTTGAAATTTAGGGATCCTTCGGGGTTTTTGGCCGGTAATTTGCACACACGTTTCGATGAATGGGAAAAGATAACGTCCGATTCGCGGGTTTTGTCTTGGTTGAAGGACGGGGTTAAGATATCTAATTTTTTTCCGTAGATTTGTAGGGAATTTTAAAGGTCGATCTTATAAATCGGAGTCTCCCCCGGTTGCGTTTTTTCCCAATGCTGCTAACTGCGAGCAGTTTCACACTTTCATTATTGATACCTTGACAGAGAGGGTTGTGAATGGATCTATTTCTGTGTTAGGGAAGATTGGAGATTGTTCCCCCCCCCCCCCACATCTAGTTTTACCTCTGACGGTAGAGCCTAAGTGATTCGATAAAACCTCCATACAAACAACTTCAACAACCCCAAATTGTACAAAGTTTTGTAAATGAAAGAGTACCTCACGATTTATTTTTTGAATTACCAACTATTTCATTTTTTCAAGTCCATAGACACCTTAAAGATTTAGATTCTAAAAAATCGACAGGCTTAGATAATCTTGGACCAAAAATTCTAAAATTATCTGCTGATTTTATTTCTAGTCCGCTCACATATATTATTAATCTCTGTATTTCAAAAAATATTTTTCCTGATGAATTAAAACAGGCTAAAATAATACCTATTCATAAAAAAGTCAAAAGAATGCATTTCAAATTATCGACCCATTTCTATTTTACCCACCATTTCCAAAATATTTGAAAAACACATATCTTTAAAAATTAGAAGTTTTTTCAATAAGCATAATTTATTTTACTCAAACCAGTCAGGCTTTAGAGACCACCATTCATGTACAACAGCATTAGTAAGGATAACTGATTCTTGGCTAGAAGCTTTAGACAAAGGTGAATTAACAGGCGTTGTCTACGTTGACTTTAGTAAAGCTTTTGACCTAATTGATCACAGATTACTGTTAGAAAAACTCAAATTATATAAGCTCCATCCAAATTCAATTCAACTGCTATACTGCAGTATACTCAATAACCGTCAACAAAGAGTATGTTTTGGAAAAACTGAATCCATTAATAGGATGGTTAAGTGTGGGGTCCCACAAGGATCTATACTTGGCCCCCTCCTATTTCTGATTTTCATAAACGATCTGCCACTCTTCACTAAAAACTCAACGCCCGAAACAGATGACACTACCATACATCTTTCTGATAAAAATCTTGACAGTATTCAAAGATTATTGCAGGAAGATTTAGACATTATTAACCAATGGTGTTACGATAATGGTATGGTAATAAACATAAACAAATCAAAAAGCATGCTTATAAAAACTGATAAAGAACGTGACAAAATTTTAACTCTCTCCATTAATGACACTGACCTAGAAAATGTCTCTGAAGCAGTATTACTAGGTGTAACAATAGATGATCACTTAGACTGGGGTAAACATATAAATAAAATTTCCTCTATCATATCTTCTAAAATTTACCTTCTCAATAAAATAATAAAAATTAACCTAGACTTAAATCAACGTATATTATTTTACAATGCATATATTTTATCTAATTTAGATTATTGTAGCATTGTATGGGGTAATGCATTCCAAAATAAACTTTGCCCCCCTATTTAAACTTCAAAAACGATCGGCGAGGAGTATCCTTGACGCGAACTTTGATGCAAGATCGGCAGACTTGTTTTCTCAATTAAATTGGCTTCCTCTCGAACAACGAGTTAAATATAACACTGGGATACTGACATACAAAATTATGAATGGAAAATGTCCTCAATATTTTCAAAATTACCTTTGTTTACAATCTTCAATTTCAACTACAACTCTCTGTCTACGTTCAGAAATCAACAATTCTTTGTACATTCCAAAATGCCGTCTCGAGGCAATGAAAAGAACGTTTAAATATAAGGCAAGTTCACTTTGGAATTCCCTACCCCAATGTCTAAAATTGTCTTCTGAGTTGCATCATTTTAAAGTAGGACTAAAGAAGGAGCTGATGCCGATTGCAGACTAAATCTTCATTTTCTATTATTGCAACTATGTTTTATTCATATTATCTTCTGATTGTTTCTCCTTGTATTGTTATTTCATATTACTGAAGCATTTTTTTATAATATTCTATTATTCTGCCTTACAGTTATAATAATTTGATATACATTTAAACCATGTTACTTTTTCACCTTTTTATGTTAAATGTTGTCAGTAAATAGATCCCCTCTTATATATTATGTATAAGCATTTTTCTACTTATAATTATTTTTGTCTCTCCTGTAAATATGTCAACATTTTTATACCATGACTCTTTGTATATATGTTATTTGTAGTTAGTAAATTCCAGGGAAGATTACCTCTGGTAACTGGATTTCTAATAAAGATTTTATTATTATTATACTAAGCCACGTCTTTGTCATGATGAGATATTTTTGAACCTTTGGGTAAAGGATTGTCCGTTTCAGTTAGATAGCTTGAAGGATGTACCTCGTTTAATAAGTAGAAATTCTTTTATGTGTTCGTTAGATGACAAATCCGGATATGACCATATTTTATTGCACCCTACATCCCGGACGTATTTTGGTTTTCAATTTGCTGGATGGTATTTTGTTTTTAATGTTATACCATTCGGATTTAAAGCAAGTGCTTTTATTTATCATACTACTAATTTAGTGGCTACTAGTTATTGTAGGTCTCTAGGGGTTCCCTGCTTAATTTACATTGATGATAGGTTAATATCCGAGTGGGTTGACATGTCCGGGGTTATCACTTTGTCTGGAAGGGAAGCCGCCTTAAAATCCCTTTATATTGTGTTATCTAAGTGTATTTTCTCACCTATTCAAAGAATTAAGTTTTTAGGTTTGTTCGTGGATTCGGTTAAGTTAGCGTTCTGTATCCCCGAAGTTAAAAAGGAAAAAATTGCTACTCTGAGAAGGGAAATTTTGTCTTCCGATTGTGTTTCTCTGAAAACTTTGCAGCGTTTTGCCGGGAAATGCGTTTCATTTGTTTTGGCAATACCCTCTGCAAAATTGTTTACAAAGGAGGTGAATTTAGCAATTAGCATTGCTTCCAGAAATAGTAAACCGATTTTTATTTACCCCCAACTTCATGAAGAGTTTAAACATTGGGAATTTTTAGATAATTGGCAATGTTTCTCTACTTGGAGATCTGAGCATCATATGCAGATTACCTTAGCAACCGACTCGTCTTTATACAAATGGGGGGCGGTCGTTTTTTACCAGTTTTCTCGCGGTGTAAGTTTTAGTGATTTTTGGGTTGGTTCGGACAATAGGCCGATCCATGTAAAGGAAGCCGATGCTCTGCTTAACGCACTTTTAAGTGTGGAGAGTATCGTTTTTAATTGTAGGGTTGATGCATTCGTTGATAACCTTCCGCTGGTCAATGCGTGGTTTAGTCACAAGGGTAGGGATACTAAGCTTTTCGATGTGCTTAAACTCATATTTTGGTTTACAGAACGTTGTAATGTTGACTTAAAATTGATTTACGTCCCTACGCAACTCAACCCAGCGGATTTTTATTCGAGGAATGTTTGTTTCAGTGACTCGATGTTGGCTCCCAATGTCTGGCTAATTTTAGAGGAAAGGTGGGGCCCCCACTCTGTGGATTTGATGTCTCTTGATTCTAATGCGATGTTGGATAGTGATGGGAAAATGTTAAAACACTTCACTCCGTTTCCAAGTCCGTTTTCGGCTGGTGTAAATCTATTTTCGCAGAATATCGCATGTGAATCAAAACCATATGTTTTTCCACCTTTCTCTTTGATTTTGCCGTTGCTCAAGTTCCTGAAAGAACAGCAATGTAAGTTGTGTACGGTTGTGGTTCCAAATTTTGACATCCATCCGGTATGGTGGCCGATGTTTTGGAACTCTGTTTCTGATTGGTTTTTCTTGGCTAAAAAGGGAGATTCGGGGGTTCTGCTCCAACCTTCTAAAACTGGTTTTGTGTTATGTAGAAGGGGCCTGCAGTGGGATATAATTGCCGCTCAATTATCATTTTAATGTTTTTCTTGTAGGAGTCTGGGGTTCCCCGAGTTTGGTGCCCAGCGACCAGTTGTGCGAAATGCAGCTACCCAAATGATGTTGGTTTCCGGTTTTGTCAGATTTGCGGGTATGAGGTTGTAGCTAGTTACTCTGAAGATATCCAAGATTCCAGGTTTTATTTGACCGATAGGAGATTGTTTTATCTGGATAATTTGGTGTTGAATTCGAATTATAGAAAGAAAAAGGTGGCGTTAGCAGAGAGCTTTAAGAATTTTTTGAAGTCGTTTTGTAAACGAGATTTGTCGACTGCCTCCCCTCAAGATGTTCGGCGTTTTCTAATTAGCCGAGATAATTTTGGCAAAACTCAAGTTCATGTTGTAACATGTTTATATTTGGGAAAGTGTGGCATCTTTGGGTGTGGTAGTCCGAAAAGGCTATCCTGGGCTACAATTCAATCACTTTTAGGTCAGTTGAAATTTATTTTCCTTAATGCCGGGCGTGGGAGTACTTGGGATGAATTTGTTGGGTTAGGTAACCCGGTGGATAGTCAATTGGTCAGTAGGTTTTTACACGCCATCAAGTTGGAGCAGGCGAAATCGCATATTACTCAGAAGCAAGCAAAACCAATTTTTCTTGACAAATTGCGGTCGATAGGGGAATATATTGACGAACAGCTTCTAAAGGGGGGACTATCTGTTGGTCAGAGTTTCGTTTTCCTCCGGGATCAGGCTTTTCTAAAACTTTTGTTTTTCGCGGGTGACAGGGCTCATGATCTTACACAATGTTTGGCTCAAGAGGTTAAGAAATTGAACGACGGTTCGGGTTTTCTCTTTTCCCATTCAGTCGGTAAAACGTTCAGGGTGGATAAAGGCAATGAGTTCGTTATCAAAAGGTTGACAGCCACCGGTATATGCCCGGTTAAGGGATTGGAGCGTTTAGTTGTAGTCTCACTTCAGATGGGAATAGATTTGCGTGTAGGCTATATTTTTCGTTCTCTTGATCATTCAAGGAAATCTGTTTTGGATTCTCCGATTTCTGCTTCAGCCATGGCAGATCGTCTGAGAAAGTATTTGAATGTCTTGGACATTAATGATGGGGAAACTTTGCATGGAATAAGAGGGGCCTGTTCAGTCACATTAGCCACATCGGGAATTTCAACCTCCTCTGAGAAGTTAATGGATCATGTAGGCTGGTTTTCTAAATCTAGCTATAATAGATATACGAGGTTGAACAATCTTGTGGCAAATGACTCTGTGGCACACTTGTTTTCTAAGGTTGCGGACTCTAATACGGAGTATGTTGCTTCCTTATTTAAGGAATTGGGGGATCCATCTTGTCTGCCTAATGCTTTTGTCATTTGATTGTCCATCTCGATTTGGAGTTAGCGTTTAATTAGAGATTTTGTGTTTTTCATTTTGGTTTGTTTTGTGTTTTGTCAAGACAAATTATAAAATATCAACGATTATTGTGTATTTTCTATATTAAGTACATGTAATAAATGATATTTTTTCTTTTCACTCTTTTGTTTGTTTAGTATTGGGTGAGTAAGTTTTTGTTGCAAGTTGATGTAGGAGGGTGATAAATCTTTTCCCAATACTAAACAATCACCTTGTCACATCGAGCGCAGTATTGAGATCTCGCGAGATTTGACCATTCACCTTCACTCTGTCGTTTGTCTGGTCGATGTCTTACGTGCATTGTTAACCGATCGACATACATATGAGCTTGACGCATATAAAGGGGAAGCGATAGGCTTTTGTGCAGCCGATTATACATAGTTTTGTTATGAGATCTGCACCCGGAAAGTTTGTAAATGGTTAGGTTGCCTGTCAGGTTATTAGTCACTGCTTTAGGTCACACAGTGTAATTCCAGGGCGCACTTTCATATGTCTGATCTCGTGGTTAAATTAAAAGTAAGACCTTGGCGGGATAGAGATATATATTCTTTGAAAACTAACCCACCCTCCCACCCTTATTTTGTTGGGTTGTGACACTGGTGTTAAATCTTTTCCCAATACTAAACTAATCACCTTGTCACATCGAGCGCAGTATCACTTGGGATATTTGTATGTTTCACGTCTGACCGCTCTGGGGTTTCCCTTGGGTTTTCCCCTGCTTTTACTTTCCCTTTTGTTAACTCCATGTGTTCGTATCGAATGCAAAAAGAGCCTGTGTTTTGATCGTTTAAAATAAGTTATTTACGCTTGTCCTAAACATGAATGACTATAAGCACAATCTGATATGCCTTGTGCAGAAGACCCCACTTCTGTCGGACCCCAGAAAATAAAGACTATAAAAACCAAGACCAAAGAAGACAGGTGTGGGTGGGAGAAGATTCATGAAAAGATACAACCACCACAAGAAGGTATGTGAAATGTCCACATTTATTTATCATAAACTTACAAATAAACACTAATTTAATTTAATCCCACATAAATCAAGAAACAGATGTGAAATCCAGTGGAAACCCCTATTATCACGTGTCATGCATGACACATGCCACGTGATACGTGTCACGTGAAACTTGGTGGAAACTCAGCCTTATGCAGAGGGTCAACATGGGGAGTATATCGGGTTCTGCCATTTTTGTCGTAGAATTCTAGAACCCTCATGGGATGACCGAAATTGATTAATATGGGGTTTATGTAGCTTACATGTTACAAAAACACTTGTGAAAAAAATTTCAGGTGAAAGTTTATAACAATACTAAAAGATCTTCAGAGCCATTTTGTGATAGAATGAATATTTTAACTTTGGCCACTGTTATAAAAAATTACCCAAAATTTGACTTTCAAATAATTTTTTTTTCAAAACTATTATTATAGTTACCGGTAACCAAAATCCCATCTGAAGATTCCTTGATAATCAAATGAACTTGATTGTGTCCAAATTTGAAAGCTTATAAATGTTTATATTTTTAAAACTTTTTTACATACAACCATAAGTTATGGGCAGTCAAAATACATGTATATATATACAAAACCAGCGTTATTTCTTTACAATTTTCTTTATAATTATCACCTTATGGTGGTTGTTAGTAAGATAAAAACGTGAATTTTGGTAAATATATATTTTTTTTTAAGAAATAAATGGATGGGCCGTATTTTCAACATGTTAAATAAGTGGAAAATATGAAAAAAAAATTATTATTTCTTTCAAATTCTCGTGTACTGTCTATGTCTAGCCTTAACCAGATATGACGCACTCAACCAGACTTTTGAGACTAAGATGGTTGTGTCTCAAATGGAAGTTGGAAGTGTCCCTGATGCACACAACAAGGCTAGAAAACCTCTTTACAATCCCTTTAACTAAATGTAAATATATCGGGTGTCCCAATAAAAACGTCTCCAGGTTTGACGGTAAGTATCTCAGCTGTTGGTGAATTGATCTCTTTCAAAATTCTCACAGATTTACCTCAACATGTCTGTGTCAGACCCTGAAAATATGAAAGTCATCGAATAAAAATTGTACTTGTACTGCCTCGAACAAAATAGCATGTCGTCATGCTGCTAAACTTTTTGCCTATCTCATTTTAGTAAGTTTTGAGAAAAATGAAAAAAACTTCACCATATTACAGAGGTTCGAGATATATTTCTAAATTTACAATCATGAACAGTTGTTACCAGTGCAATCATTATGCAATTATGGAGATTACATAATACCATTACATAACCCCTCCACATGACTTAGGCAATTTGATTTTGACTTAGGCAATTTTACAGTCTGAGATAGGCCGATTGATACGTCTTGATCATTGACTTAGGCAATTTTCATCCGTATATCAAGATTAACACCCTGTACCAGTGCCTTCTGTTGAATATTAACTTGTTACTTTCAACTATCCTAACCACTGAGGGATATTATGGTAGAACACACTCCTTTAATAACAACAAATAACATAACGTTTCAACACAATAACACGTGTCATCAGATGCAATGAAATAGTACAACTGTGTAGCCTACATAGTTAACATTCTTTTCCAAATAAACAGTATGTGTTTTGGCATAGGGTAGAGTATCGAAAAATTGATGGTATACCGGTACTACAGATATGACATGCTTCATGTATTGGAGGTCCTTGAACTTCCTCGCAGACAATGGTGGTCGTTATCGGAATACTCTGTTCGGTGTATTGAGCACAGAATCCCATTGAGGCAGTATTTCCAAACGAGAATCTTCTCCAAGGCTTAATTTAAAGTGCACCTGGCCACCGTCAAGGTACATCAGGGCCCTCAGATTGTGCACTATTGGATCTCCTGGCCTTTTCCCCGAACTGATGCTGGCAAAATACGCTGCATCCAGTTTCAAGAACTCGTCTTGTTTGATTTCCTTCACAATGTATCTGTGCACCCCCCATGATGATCATGTAATCACGTGGTGTATATGAATCCATCGAGAAAATCATAGCATGGAGTGATAACGGTTGTGGGAATCAAAACCACAACACAACTGTCGCCAATGCCTACTCAGAGCTCACAAGAAAGTATGGTGTCACCATCATACAGAAATATTTGGTTGCTGGTCACACTCAAATGGAGTGTGACTCCATGCACAGTACAATAGAGCAGAAGCTTGTCGTAGATGTACATGATTTACACCCCGAGATTACATGATCTTGATGGGGAGTGCACAGAAACATTATGAAGGAAATCAAACACGACGAGTTCTTGAAACTGGATGCAGCGTATGTTGCCAGCATCAGACCAAAGGAAGGAAAAGGCCAGGAGATCCAATTGTTCACAATCTGAAGGCCCTGATGTACCTTGGCGGTGGCCAGGTGCACTTTAAAGAGACAGTATGAATTTTTTCTAGGTCAAAATATTTTTTTGCTCAAATTTCTGCAAATTATATACCATAATCTCGAGTAATGCGCCCATTAAAGTATCTGAAAGTTTAAACTAAAAAAATTCCAGCCGTTAATTTTAAACGCTAAAAAATAGGCCTGCTAAACCTTACGTAAGGCGATTTTTGGACGCCGACAGAAAACTACGGAACAGATTAATATTTTGAGTAAAATAAACGCCTAATTGTAGAGAAATGTATCTCTGATGTATTCTAAAAAATTCAGCTAGAAATATTCAGCAATTTTATTGAGACAAACATCAAAACTGCTAAATTAACATTAAGTACTCCCTATTTTTAGAAAATCCTTCAAAATCAAATTCAGTTTGATCAAGAAGATACAGAGATACAATAAGCATACTTTAGAATTACTTCCATGTAATATTTGCAACGTTTTTGGTTAATGGACACTTTTTTCAAAAATGCAGAATGGCCCTTTAGGCTTGGGTTTTGGAGAAGATTCTTGTTGGTAAATACTGCCTCAACGGGTTTCTGTGCCCAATACATCTTTGAAATGGAACAGAGTATTCCAGGAACGACTTCCATTGTCTGCGAGGATGTTCAAGGATCTCCACGACATGAAGCATGTCATACCTGCGTACCGTCAATTTTTCGATACCCTACCCCAAAGTTGCCTATCTCAGATTTTGAGTTAGGCAAATATACATAACATACATTTTCTTCACCACTTTATTGCCAATAAGATAGGCAAATTTACAGAAGGTGCCTCATGTGATTAGGAGTTGAGATGGGCACAAATCTCAATTTATGAAAAAACTGAGATAGGCAAAAAGTTTAGCAGCATGACGATGTCAAAAAATTCAATATCACATTTCAACCTGTGTCTATTATGCTTTCACCACATCGACCACCAATATCATTCATTTTCCATCCTGAAATGCTCTCACCGATCTCATCTTAAGATATTTTCTCCCAAAGGGCAACCTTCCTGCCTTTCAGTTACTGTTCATCCAGTTTGTTCCACTGGTGATGGTTATGACTCCGGGCAGTATGGGATCATCTTAAGAAACAGGTGTACTGCACTTGGGTTAGAGGGACATATTGAACAAGAACTGAAATGCAGGATGGTCGCTTCTCGAGTGGTACCTTTAGATGTGATCCGAGAGAGTTTATCAGGATGTAAAATGTTGGATATAAGTGGTTGTGGTGAAGGTAAAAGGGACACAAATTCAAATATATTATTTGCTCTGATATTGAATTTTTTTACATGCTATTTTGTTCGAGGCAGTACTCGTTCAATTTTTGACTTTCATATTTTCAGAGTTTAGCAAGGACATGTTTTAGTAAATTTGTAAGAATTTTGAAAGAGATCGGCTCATCAGCAGCTGAGATACTTTTCGTCAAAGTTGGGGACGTTTTTTTTAGCAACACCCGATATACAAGAAATGTTGAAAATGAAATTAAACTGGCACTAATGCACTGTGAAATAACTTTGTTTTTTGTTTGTTAGCTGGGCCATATACATATATCCTCAATGGTGGAAACTTGCAGATAAAACACTGTTACATTGAAAGACATGGTATTATACACCCACTAGCACCTTTGGTTTGAAATAACATAGCTTGTCAGACAAGGTAACATACGCCCATAAATAGCCGTCAGGAAATATAATAATGTCTTTCTAAGCAGCATCACATGGGCGTATAAAATTTGTAGTGTAGGTCTTTCTGAAGTTTCCACAGGCACTGGTTTCTCTCTAAAAAAAAACTTCCAATTAATGCCTATGGCTATGGATAGTGAAATGGAAGGTATCCAGTCAAAACGGTAACAAGTCAAAAAAAGGGTAACAAAAATAATTATGATATTAAAAAAAAAAAAAACAAGGTTGAGTACGTCCGAATAAAAGAAGAATAATTCAATGACGAAAAGTGCTATCGGTGAAAAGAAGGGTCAGCAAATAGCTGCTTAATACTAAAGATATAAGATAGCTTGCCAGGCAAGGTAACATATACGCCCACTTCAGCAAATTTAAATATTTGGAAAAGTTGATGGCACCATCATCGCACTTATCTGAGCTGATATTTAGATGAATCAAATCGAATGAAAACTGTAGCCTTTTTATCATGTACACGTGTTAATCTTAACGTTTTTTTCACTAAGTCAAGGGCAATAACTCATAAACCGACGACTGAATAGCGCCAATTGATCCGAGATATAATCAAGATGAATACACATACCGAGTTTCAATCAAATCAGATAAAAACTCTAGCTTCTATTGCATACACAAGTTAATTTCAACGTTTTTTCACTAAGTCAAGGGTAATAACTCATAAACCGACAACTGGAATCGCACCATTTTCAAACTCATCCGAGATATTATCAAGATGAATACACATACCAAGTTTCATTCAAATTGGATGAAAACTCTAGCTTCTATGGCGTACACAAGTTAATTTTAATGTTTTTTCAGTACGTCAAGGGCAATAACTCATAAACTGACGACTGGAATCGCGCTATTTTCGAACTCATCCGAGATATTATCAAGATGAATACACATAACAAGTTTCATTCAAATCGGATAAAAACTCTGGTCTCTATCGTGTACACAAGAAATTGTTGACGGACGGACGGACAGGGGTGACGGCAATATACGTCCACATTTTCATGTGGGCGTATAAAAATTCTTAATGGCGGCCGTAAAATTTCCTAAGAGAGGTTAGTTAGAGTCGATTCTAGCAAACACCCTTGTAGTAGGCCAACAAACCACAAAACATAGGAATGAAAACGCGTGGAATGAAAATAGTGACCAGACGACAAATTTTAAAAGTTCAAGGGACGTAAATATCCAACTTCGACAATTCAAGGGACGTAACTGATTATAATAATTGTGATGTTATGATAATAAAAAAAAAAGTTGAGTCCGAATAAAGGAGAATAATTCAATGACGAAAAGTGCTTTCGGTGAGAAGGATCAGCAAATACTTTCTAAAACAACACCGGTAATAACTGCTTTAACATTCAAGATAAAATAGGTAGACAAAACAATTAGTAGTGTCATGTAAAATTAGAACAAAAGGTGATATCTCGACATAATTTCGTGAGGACAGGTTTAAAATGAATCGTTAGTAATATGGTGTAATTTCGACCACTAGTGCAAATACGACCGATATTATTAGACGTTTGTAAATCCTTTGTTATGGCAGTTATGACCCAAATAACTCGCGATCAACTGTTTACTACGTGCTCGAGTTCCGGTTCGTACAAATGTCACGTGAAATGTTCGTCCAATGGAAAGCCGCCACCAGTATAACCCCGCGAAATCAAGGGTCGCGATTAACTAGGTGGTCGAATATACCCCACTATTTTGTGGCGTAGGGTAATTTCGAACGCCTTTTTTTAATAAACTATCCTGGTATTGATAATTTCAAAATTGTTTATATATTTGTTTTCATTAAAATAAAAGCATATGAAGGCTCATTATTAGTTTAAAATTCTGAAATTCGGCAATAGGCCCATTCTTTTAAACATGATATAAAGTAGCCTAAAGAACAGATAATATGGCCCGGGTTCTCAACCCCTCGCGTAAACCGTTATTATAACGTTTCAAATCATATATTCCGTTTGGTAAATTTAAGAATCATGCCAAGAAAGAGCAGAAATATATACATGAAATACACAGAGGAAGACCTAAATAAGGCAGTAAATGCAGTTAAAGGTGGCTTATCATATCGTAAAGCTTCTACAAAAATTAATGTCCCCAAAACAACTATTATTGATAGGGTTTCTGGGCGGATTTCGGAGGGATCCAGTCATGGCAGACCAACAGCTCTCTCCCCTAAAATGGAAGACGACATGATTAAAAAATGCATAGCTGCTTCTCAAATGGGTTTCGGCATTACTAAAAAAGCAATTGATATTGAAAACTTCTAGGCTCGTCTAAAATTGCAACATTGTCACCCCATTCAAAAACAACATACCGGGGAATGACTGGTGGAGGGGATTGAAAGCCCGCCATCCAGAACTCACGTTAAGAAAATCCGAAAAGCTGTCGACGTGCAGATCTCGGATGCTCAATAGAGTTGTCGTCAATAAGTATTTTGATGATCTCGGCAGTATAATGTAATAATTTATCAAAAATGTTAAATTTATTTTTACTACGAACGCCTTTGGTCACCTTAAGTTACGTCACAAGCTAAGATACGTCACACGCTAGCAACGTCATTCTAGTCGTCGCCATTACCAAGCCTGCTTAGTGCTTTCATTCGGCTTAGTTTTTCTTTAGTTTTTTCGATGTCTAAAGGCCGGTTTATACTCCGCTAAGCGAAGCAGCGAAGCGATGGTATTGAAGCTAAGCCAAGCTAGACAGTATCGCTTAGCTTAGCCATATCAAGTTTTCGAATGTTGAGCGAAGCGAAGCTATGGACAATTAACGTCACATTTGTTTACGTCATATCCAAATGCACACGTAATAAATAGTCTGTGCGTGGTGAACTACTTCAGGATGATTTCCGACGAAAAGATTCAGATACTTACTTCCAGTCTTGAATTGATCCAGTTTGTTATTATGTGTTTACTTCGGATTAAATCCAGAGATCGACGTATGTACATCAGACCAATTTTAAAAGGTAGATATTCACAAGGAGAATACACGAATCTTGTTCAAGAAATGCGATTAGGAGACCGAGAATATCATTACACTTATTTTCGAATGAGTGCCTCAAATTTCGAAAAGCTATACACGAAAGTTGGACCTTTGATTGAGAAAAAACCCACTCATGCATACCCAATATCCGCAGGTGCAAGATTAGCTATGACGTTAAGGTATGTACAACACTGTTAACTTATGCCACACTGACAACTTTGTGTGTCTTTTCAATGCTGCAAAACGAATCTTGGCATCGCGCTACGCAGCGATTCAGACACTATGCCGAAGTTACGCACAATCTGCGACACAATCTGCACAATGCGCGGACAAAAATGAATGTACTGACACCCAATGGCACCATATTGACTAGCGTCGTATGCCAGTAAAATATCATTAATGGTAGCTGAAGTTGCACACTAACATATAATATTTTGTTTGATTTGTTCCAGGTATCTCGCACATGGCGATTCTCAACAATCTCTTGGTTTTAGTTACAGAGTTCATAAATCTTCTGTGTGTAATATCATCTCCGAAACCTGTAAAGCTATTGGTGATGTTCTATTCCACGAGGTTTTAGTTGAACCCAAGTCAGAGTGTGAATGGCTGAATATATCGAAGGATTTTATGAATCAATGGAATTTTCCAAACTGTCTTGGTGCAATTGATGGGAAACATATCGTAATTCAAGCTCCGGCAAATTCTGGGAGTTTATTCTTCAATTACAAAAAGACATTCAGCATAGTTCTAATGGCAATATGTGATGCGAATTATAAATTTATATTAGTTGATATTGTTTGTCCAGGTCGTAATAGTGATGGTGGTGTTTTCTCAAACACATCATTTTACAAGGCATTAGAACATAATAAATTAAATATTCCCCCTCCTAATAATTTATCTGATGATACTACTAGAGCCCCATTTGTGTTTGTTTGTATCCATTGAAGCGATACATGATGAGACCATATCCACGGAAGGATCTCACTGACAGCAAAAGAATTTTTAATTACCGACTTTCGAGAGCAAGGCGCGTTATTGAGAACGTTTTCGGTATTCTGGCAACAAAGTGGCGCATTTTTATGAAACCCATCCATGCACAGCCGGAGAAAGTTGTATCTATAGTGAAAGCTTGTTTGTGTCTCCACAACTTTGTAAGAGAGGAAGAATCGGTATTAACGACTAGTGAAAGACGATATTGTTCTCCTTCTTCCGTTGATCAAAGTAGCGCAGACGGTAGCATCGTGAATGGGGCATGGCGGGACGAATCTGTACAAGGACTACAAAGAATAGGACCAATGGGAAGTAATATGTATGGTGATAATGCAAATACTATCAGGGAAAATTTTACATCGTATTTTATGTCCGAGTCTGGACAGGTCCCATGGCAATATCAGGCTATAAATTAAAATACTCAATGGTCATATTTAGTCTTTTAATAAATCAAATAAATTGATGGTTTCACAAATTGGGTTGTCTCTACTTTCGGTGTTCTTTTCAGCTCCACTGTTGTCTGTTTCGTAAGAGAATAACAAATTTTCAACACTAATTTTAAAATTGTGTTTTTGTTTTTTTGTTAAATGTTTTACTCTTGAGGCAATGTACGATCCATATACAGAGTCATCGTCTGTCTCTCTATTTGCTAATTTATTCATATTAGCAGTAGTTTTGTCCAAGGCTTGTTGTAAACTGGATTCCAGAGACGATCTCCTCTTCTTGGCCCCATTCTTTCCTGGAAAATGACAATAGGCACCAGCCTCTGGAGATGCCTGTTTATCTACTGGAAATAGTTGTTGTTGTGGTGGTGGTGTGTCGGAATCCGATGAGTCGACTATATCTACTATTGAATAGTTTGAACAAGTTCTGAAAAACAATCATAAATCATTTACTGTTGTTCCATACAGTATATAATTTATAAAATGAAACAAAGTTTTACGCCCTACTTGTTTGCACCCATAGAGAATCTAATCATACAGTATAGATTAAGATTACCTAGCATATAAATTATATTATACAATCTGCAATGATTTCCAGTATCAGCAATGTACTGATGAGACCCGGAAGGTCTAAATATGGTACCGTACCGTTTGCAGTTACACGTAGATTTATATGAATTTAAATACAAACTTACTTTGATATGGTCATAAAACGGTCTAGAAAGCCGCATTGCTCAAAAAAAGGCCATCTAACTTTTGAAGCACTAGCTCCACTACCACTACGTGCACCATCTCTTATTTTCTTCTTCTGAATTCTATAACTATCCTTGATGGATTTCCATTTGGTTTTGGCTTCTGTAGCATCTAAAACACGTCCAAATTGAGTTATGTTATATATAATTAGGGTTATAAAGTTTGAGAGTGAGACTTGATAGACGTGGTAGGATGAAATCTACATGAGTTGGAGAAAGAAATGAAAATATGCAGCAACTCAAATCATTAAGCCTATCATAGATTAGTCATTGACATTGTGATTGCAAAAAAGAATCTTTTCGGCTAAATTAGATTAGAAATTCTAGTCTAGGGGGCTAGGCTGAGCAAAATATTGTATTTGTAGGCTTACGTAATGTAAATGTCCTCTAGCCTAGACAAGTTTTCTTACCTTTCAGTCGAAACTGTTCTGCCAAATCCGCAAAGGTTTTCTCACTCAAGTCCCTGTTCATATAATCCGGATGCGTGGGATTATAGATGAATTCATATTGAAAAATTCCATTGATAAAAGCTTCTTTATCAAAAGACGACTTCGCCTTTGGTGTAGACGTCGATGCCATTTTTTGCTCAGTCTGATTAGTCTGCTCTGTGATGACGTAATGACGTAATGACGTCAGCTTTTTAATGTCTCTGATTGGCTGCGAAGTCCAAAGCGAAGCGAAGAAGTAGGATCATATCCTACTCATTCGCTTCGCTCGAAAATGCGTTTGCGGCGGAACAGCGAAGGCGAAACTTCGCTTCATAGCTGAGCTTTAAAGCGTGCTTTACTGAAGCGAAGAAAAATCGTCGCTTCGCTGCTTCGCTTAGCGGAGTATAAACCGGCCTTTAGAGTGGAAGAAGTTTACGTTCTACAGCCGGGGCAAAGCTGAAAGACATAACAGCACAGGACGATGAGAATTTATCCGAATCGTTCTCGTCCAACCCCAATAATAATGTCATTGTCGATGCTGATCTTCAGCAAAATGGTGACGATAGGCGTAGAGATGAAATAACAAGCGATCAACAGACTCTAAAAGATAATGCAGATCTTGAAAACGAATTGTTAGAACGTAGGCGAAAACGTCAAAATTTAGAACTTCGCAAGGAAATCCAACAGGAACGAGAGAGAATAAATGCGCTACTGGTGACACACACCCAACAGCCTACAACTACCGAGCCTAGCCCGCTTAGGGCTAATTATGATGTGAATGCTCAAGCTGACGCTCTTTTACGTTTTAGGTGAGAATGGATTTGTACTTTACAATAACTTGAATAAGCCTACCGAGCTAGGCCTACCCGCTGCTACAATGAAAAAGCCTCTTCTCATCGTAGATTATGTATGGCAGGACCCCAACCTTGCCTACACTACGTACAATCTTGGTGCAGAAATTGCGGAAGAAAACGCTGGATAAAATAACTATTGAAGAATGGTGTTACGCTAACACCAAAATCCTACTTGAGCTGCTGAATCGCAATGTGGGATTCGACATTAAGTCATATCTCAAATACACCACTGACATCTTCAGATTGGCATCAAAGTACGTTTGGCCCTCTGTGTTATTGTATGACCAGGAATATCGTGAGCGACAATCGAACGAAGGTTTTGCATGGGGCTCTTTTCTACAGGATCTTCGGGACTTTCAGCTCATTTTAAAGAGGGACAACCCCACCGTTAGAGCCATGCAACAACCTGACACTAGTACCACAACTAACTACCAAGGCTCTTACCGCAAGTCGCAGAACTCATATCACGAGCGTCGCAAAGGACCAGTTATGCCGGACGGAAAGGAAATTTGCAGAAATTTTAATATAAACAATTGTAATCGATCCGACTGTAAAATGAAACCTAACTGTGCTATATGTTTATCAGGTGCACATTCCGCGGTTAGTGGTCATGCTCAAGGCAACAACTCTTCCGGCAAAGCATCATCTCCCAGTCAAGCTCCCCAGTCGTCTTTTTTAGGGCATCGTGCTTAAACCCAAATTCTGACAATCACGCATTCCACAACAGCCTTAAGCCAGAGGCCTGGCAAAGACTTCTTCCGATCACTTACGAAAATAGAAGACATTATACAGGGTGTGGAATGCGGGTTTAAGCTTACTACAAAGTTTGGGCCGCACAAATTAGTAGATAGACACAACTATTCGTCAGCCTTAGAAAATCGACATGCCGTCGAAAAAGTGCTTAAAGAGGAAATTGCGCTCGGGAATTATGTTCTATTGGATAGACCTCCAACTATCGTTAGCTCTCTGGGTGTAGTATTAAAGCCAAATGGTGGAATTAGACTGATACATGATGCCAGTCGTCCTACAGATTCGTGTCTCAATTCTTTTACTTCGGATACGGATTGTTCTTATATGGATCTTCGCCACGCTCTCAGACTTATCCGTCCAAATTTTTATCTAGCTAAGATAGATCTTAAAAGCGCATATCGGTCTGTTCGCTGCCACCCTAACGATCATGACCTGACGGGATTAAAGTGGACATTTATGGGCGATAGCTCTCCTTCATATATGTACGATGCAAAACTGCCTTTTGGACACGCCCGTAGCCCTAAGATATTTCAGCAACTTAGCGCAGCTGTATGTCATATAATAAAAGTGCATTACGGTGTAACATGCATAGCTTATCTGGACGATTTCCTAGTGATAGCAGACATCTGGGACACCTGTAAAATGGGATTCGACTTCTTGCTCATTACTCTCCGGGACCTTGGATTTAATATTAGCTGGCCAAAAATAGTTGACCCGTGTCAGCAACTAATATTTCTAGGAATAACAATTGACACCGTTTCACTCTCTTTATCGATGCCAGCACAGAAGCAAGCCGAATTCCTCACCATTCTTGAAGATTTTTCTCGTCGCAAACGAGCTAGTGTCAAGCAAATTCAGTCGTTATATGGCAAGTTAAACTGGGCTTGCCAAATGGTCAAAGGCGGACGGACTTTCCTTCGACGGCTCATAGACATTATCTCACCGTTACCAAATCGGAATGCTAAGGTTGTATTATCGGAAGAATTTTTTCTTGACTTAAATTGGTGGATATCGTTTATGACCACTTTCAATGGAACCGTTAGTTTTTTGGACGATAAGCCTGTTACGACATTGCATACCGACGCTTGTCAATATGGTGGAGCTGGTTATTTCCAGGGTGACTTTTATTATGTAAATTGGCCGTTAGATTGTCCAGTTTTCGCAAATGAACATATTAACATTAAAGAAACTTTATCTGTGGTTTATGCGGCAACTCGTTGGTGTCATTATTGGAGAAATAAAACAGTGCTAGTATATACGGATAACATGACTACTAAATGTGTGATTAATAAGGGATCATCCCGCAACAAAATGCTTATGCACTGCCTTCGCTACTTACATTGGTTTTAATGTAATATTTGGAACGTGTAAACAGATAACAAATGCGCTTGGGTAGCTCTTTTGAAATAGTTGTCGATTTCTCTATTTCATGAACTTAACTGAAATAATTCGGGGACGTCGCTGAGTTTTTATTGTGTCGCACTGTCGGCGTGTGTGGTGTAAACAAAATTTTTCTTACAAGTTACGCCTTTTCGAGAATTGGATGTGAATTGTTATGTGTTTTGGTTTCTATCTTGCGACAGTTGGCGTTATTTTGATTTAGATTTTGTTGATGCAAAGGTAAGTAAAAATGTGATTTGTAACATATTTTTTATTAAACTGAAACTACTGTCGTCAGTACTGTCACTGTCACTGAAAGTTAAAAGTAAATTCGCGGTAAGTAGCCTACTAGCTTAGCAGACGACTACATAATTCAAAATGGAGAAGAACAAGCGAGAAAGGCAGACAAATTGGACTTCAAAGGAAGAATTGGCATACGTTGAGGCGTATGCCAAGCGCATAGAAATTTTGGAAGGGGAATTTTCTGGGGTTGGGGTTGGGCTTGGTGGGGCTGGAATTGCCCATTCATCCAAGGAGAAGGCTTGGCTTGAAATCATGGCAGAAGTTAATTGGTAGGTCCAGTATTGGCTCAAGTTGAACAGATCAGATCTGATCACATTGAATTTAATTTTTATCTCATCATGTCTCAATTGTTCATAATACTATTTTTCTAAGAGTAAGAATGCCTTTTGGACAGTGTCAGTGGAAATATAAGATTTGGACATTTTTCTTTGGAAATAAACACCCTTGCCTCAGTAGGGCTATTCTTAATTTTAATTAGGCCTAGTGAATCCTACAAATTTCATCAACTTAACTTCAAGACAATTTGAGACTTTGAGGTTAATATTCTATTTCTTACTAAAATTAATGGGCCTACTAAGCCTGTCTAGAAATCAATGTAGCCAAATATTTGCCCTATGTTAACCTTTTTGTGCTACAGTGAACAAAGTAAGCCTCAGCACCGGTACTAAGATATGAATGGGAGTAAAGTAAAACCACTAGTTGTATATTGTATTGTTGCTAAGAGTAAGAAATCATAATTGAATTTCAACCGAGTTTTCAATTATTTTGTATTTTAGTGTAGCTGTGTATCCTAGGAAGTCGGAGTATATTAAAAAAAAAAGGGGGCACAATTGAAATGTTCGGGTAAGTTCAGTACAGTCATAGAATCATAAATCCATTTAGGTTGACATATTTTAGAGAAGAATTACAAAATTGCCTGCCTATATCCAAATGTTCTTATGTTTTACAATCATGATATTGATTCACAATTTGTGGCTGTTATGTGACAAAATAGGCCTAGCAAAAGTGGCATTGATATTTCATCTGAGACCTTTCTGTTGTACAACTTTTTTATTTTTGATTTGTTAAATAATATACCGGTACCTTTTATCTCATTTAATCAAATGCAACTTTTTTCAATTTGTTTAATGTACTTCGTTTTTCATTTAAGCACTAAAAAAACCCAGAGAAAACCTCCATTTAACGGGAGGCGGTCGTGGAGCTGTTCTGACCGAAGCAGAGCTTCTGGTTCTAGATATCCTCCGTGGGAAGAACAGCTCCACGATCTCTGGTGTTGCAGCAGGTGCTGAAATTTTCAGCCTTGGTCAAGGTATATATTTAATATATATTAGAGAGTTCCGGCAGCTGAATTCTGCGCATTACCTATGACCTATGACTTATGCTGATAAGTCATAAGTCATAAGTTCACGGCCTCGGAGTTCCGGCACGACTCGATCGTTTCAGTTTTGACACCAGGTGTCGCCCGAGATGATTCCTATGCAAAATCAAAATGGCTGCTGGTCAAACACAGTTATCACTCAGGAGAAAGTTGACTATACTGGCTTTATTCGACTTTGACATTGAAATTGCTGCGTTACTGTTGAAGAAGAAAAGGAAGAATCATATATTCAATCAGGATTTTCCAAGGTTCGATTTTGATAACTTTCCTGAAGAGGAGTTGATCCCAAATTTCCGTTTCACAAAATTAGACATTATCAGACTTGTACACTGTTTAGATACCTGAGAAGTTGGTATGCACTGACAGAACAGTAGCAACTAACATGGAGGCACTATGTATCTTACTCAGGCGTATGGCATATCCTAACAGACTATACGACATGGAGATTTTTTTTGGTAGACCAAAGACGGCTATAAGCAGCGTATTCAATACACTGTTGGATTTTGTGTATGACCATTTTGGATATCTACTCACTGATCTGGACCAACAATGGCTGCAGGATAATTTGGAAACATTCGCTGCATCAATTGAAAGAAGGGGTGCCCCATTGCAAACATGTTGGGGCTTTATTGATGGGACAGTGAGGCCGATCTCGAGACCAATTCATGGACAGCATTTAGTGTACAACGGTTGGAAAAGATGCCACGCTCTCAAGTTTCAAAGCATAGTAACACCCAATGGACTCGTTGCTAACCTGTTTGGGCCTGTTGAGGGCAGGCGCCATGACGCTGCACTTCTTCACATGAGTGGAATTGTTGAAACTGTAGCAGAGTTCCGGTCACATGATGGTGAACAGATGTGCCTTTATGGAGACCCAGCGTACCCAATCAATAGAGGACTGATCCACCCATTCAGAACTGTGGGGATAACACCAGAGCAAGCAGAATTCAACGCAGCTATGTCCAGTACCAGAATCGCTGTGGAGTGGGTTTTCGGTAAAATTCTCCAATACTGACCATTTGTGGACTTCCGAAAAAACCAAAAGCTCCTATTACAGCCAGTAGGGAATTATTACATCACTGCTGTGATGTTAACAAACTTCCATACATGTATTTATGGCAGCCTAACAAAAGACTTTTTCCAGATTCCTGCACCATCCCTAGAAGAGTACATTAATTTGAGGTAGACATGTTCATGCAAAGACATTAAGATATGGTGTGATAAAACTTTATATTCAGAATGAATACGAACAATAAAAATGATTATTCATGGAAATAAAAATAACTACAAATGAAAATGAATGTCTTTGTTTCTTGTGTTTATTTTACACTTTAATAAAAAATAACTACAAATGAAAATGAATGTATTTGTTTCTTGTGTTTATTTTACACTTAAATATGATTGTTCAGTGGCGGTTTATGAAACCTAATCGCTATCAGAGTCTGTATCTAGAAGATCAAAGTTCCAGTTTTCATGATTATTTTTGCAGCCACTACTTTCAGTTTTGTTTCAATTCTTCGCCTTTTTTCCTTTCTCTCATCTAGATCTATTTTTCTACGCAAAAGTTCCAGGATTGGGTCAGTAGGGGCGGTTCTTTTCTGTTTCTTTTTCGTCTTCTTTTGCGTCTCCTTCAACTTTGTTTTCCTGTTCCCTTTCTTCTTACGACCTTGCTCTTCATCAGATTCTGGTCTACCGTCACTGTCCTCATTATTCTGCTTCTCTTCATCACTTTCCTGGTTACTGCCATCAGAATCAGTCAATGTTGCATAGCTTTTCATAGCTGCTTCCCTGATCTTTTTTCCATCCTCGATGTCCTTGATTGTTTTCATTTTTTTCCCCTTTGCCGATTTGGAAATGTCGTCATTTTTCTGTTTCTGCTCTTCTTGAGCTAATCTTGCCTCTTCGATATAAGACAACAAATCTGTCAGTATTTCTTCTTTTTCTCCGTATTCTTCATTGACACCAGACTGTTTCTTTGACTCTTTTTTCGGCTTTTTCCCAATCTTCAACCAACTTTTTGGTCCGGTTTTTCACAGTCCTGACGGTACAATTTGGACGGTTTTCACCAAGCTCTAGTTTGACACACTCTGTGAAATCACCTGCCACTAACTCCCACAGTTTACCGTCTGAGTATGGATTCCTCCCATGAACTATCTTCAGTAGAGTCAGGTCCAAATCTCTCGTAAACACAACAGACTTTTTCTTCACAGACATCGTTGAATAAAGGCCAAGGCGAATTAAGTGTGTTACGCACCGAATTTGTATTCCTTATGAATTGCGATATCATATAAGTCATAGCGTTGTGACAACATGTATGTATGATTCTAAAGAAGACATTCTATGGTTAAAACTAAAGCATAAGACTCTTCTTAACAGTGACCTATGTATTTGCGCTTGTTACTTGCCTCCATCTGATTCCAGTCGTACAGTGGATGTGGACGGTTTTTATAATGAACTGCTACAACAAGTGTACTGTTTTCAGAATGAAGGAATACTATATATGGCGGGTGATTTTAATGCACGATGTGGTGACGAACAAGATTTCATCGCTGGGGTGGACGATATACCTGTCAGAGACATAATCGATACAACAAGTAACCCCTATGGAGATAAACTTATTGATTTTTTGACTAGCTGTAACTTATGTATGGTAAATGGGAGAGTTTATGGGGAACATGGTTCCAATAACTTCACATGTGTGTCTAAACGCGGAAAATCTGTGGTTGATTATGTTGTTACACCGCATGAACAATTATCAAGCTGTAAATCGTGTAATGTTTAGCTTATGTCGGATTTAATAAACCTATGTGGAATTCAGTTTGAAAAATCAGTACCGGACCACGGACCTATTGTCTGGACAATTGATGTGCAAAACTCCATCTCAAATACAGAACATTCTCCATTACCGATATGACACGAGAAAAATACCAACAGACTTTCTTACAAATATTAGCTGTGTGGAAGCAAAAATCATAGAACTAGAAAAAGAACTATCCAACGATAAAAATATAAGTGAAGCCTACTCCAGATTTGTAGATATCATCGATACCGAACTGAAACAACGAGTACCAATACTGAAGACATCATCACATTCAACAAGAAAGGGGAAAAGCTTATATAAACCTTACTGGAATGACGAACTCTCAAAACTATGGAAGACTGTCTGTGAAAAGGAGAAGGCTTGGATCAAGTGTAATGAACATGGTTATAAAAGAAAATTGCGCAAGGAATTTTGTGAGGTAAGAGACATTTTTGATAAAACAAATCGTAGGTTTAAGAGACAGCACCAATCACATGAACAGGATCGATTACTAAGACTTTATGATTACTCCAACAAACATGACTTTTGGAAACAATTTGGGAAAATTGGAATCGCCAATGTCCGGAAAAGTACAATACCAATGATAGTAGAAACTGAAGAGGATTCTCTCTTGACCCGGAAGAAGTTTTACATCGATGGAAAAATGACTTTCATAACTTACTGAACAAACCCTTAAGTAATGATTTCGATGACACCCATTTGGATTGTATTAAAACCGGAAATCACATATTTCCGAGTGTAAACTGTGATTCACTAAACCGTGATATAACCGAAGAGGAAGTACGCAAGTCTAAACTAGGGAAAGCTGCAGGAATTGATTCTATTATAAGTGAGTGTATACGTAACGATACTTGTATTAATCTGCTTTTTAAGATCATTAACTTATGTTTTCAAACAGGTGAAGTTCCCAACATGTGGCTTAAGGGTATTATCACACCTATCCCCAAGACTGATGGCGGGAATAAATGGGACCCTCTGTCGTACAGAGGCATTACCCTTTTATCAATCCCTTGTAAGGTATATGCAACAATATTAAATTCGAGACTGTCTAGTTGGTTGGAAGACATGACACTTTAGCACAAGAACAAAATGGTTTTCGTAGAGGGAAAAACTGTATTGATCATCTTTATGTATTAAATAATATTATCAGAAATAGGAAAGCAGCCAAACAACAAACCTTCGCCTGCTTTGTGGACGCAAAAAAAGCCTTCGACACTTTGAACAGGGACTGTTTGAAGTTTAAACTGAAATCTATAGGTGTGAGTGGTAGATTTTTGCATAGTATTTCGTCATTGTACAATAACGTTTCATGCTCTGTTAAGGTAAACAACACATTAACTGAGTGGTTCCCAGTTACTCAAGGAGTTAAACAGGGCTGTGTTTTGTCACCTACGTTATTCTCAATATATGTCAATGATTTGGTTAAAGACTTAAATGAAGCTAATTGTGGAATTAATATTGATGGCACGATAATCTCGGTACTGCTATATGCTGACGACATTGTTCTTCTGGCCCCAGATGAACAAAAACTTCAAACTTTATTGAATATTTTGAACAATTGGTGCATTAAATGGAGGTTAGTTGTTAATGAGTCTAAAACAAAAATTGTCCATTTTAGGAACCCTGGTAAAGATAGAAGTAATTGTAATTTCAATTGTGGTAAACTAAATGTTGAGTACTCAGATGCATATAAATACTTAGGACTGTGGGTGAATGAATTATGTGACTTTTCATACAGTGCCAAAGAATTGTCTAGATCAGCCAATAGGGCTTTGGCCGTGATTACAACTAAATTTATACAGTTCGGTGGATTTAGTTACGACGTGTACACAAAACTATATGACTCTCTCGTCAGGCCTGTATTTACTTATGCATCTGGTATTTGGGGAATTAATACACATAGATGTATTAACACGTTGCATAGTAATGCATGCAAGTTCTTCCTAGGTCTGAGTAAAAGAAGCAGCAATTTAGCAGCAATGGGGGACATGGGATGGCTAAATGGTGATAATTTAATTAAGATTGAACTGTTTAGATATTGGAATAGACTTAAACGCAATGATAATAATCTCTGTAAAACTGTACATAAGTGGGCCAGTAGACGTAAGTCCTCCTGGGATCACAGAGTATTATGCCTCGGTCGAGAATTACATGTATTAACTGACCAGGGGGACACTGTATGCATTGATGAGGTGTGGGGTAGTTTGTGGGAAAGGGAAGTAGGACAGTGGACAAAAGATTTGTGGGATGATAGAACACATGTTAATGGTAACAAACTCAGGTCATACCGTATGTATAAAACTGTATTCGAAACAGAACCATATGTAAAACTAGTTCAAAATAGAGCTCACTGACGTGTGCTGTCCAAGCTTAGAGCGGGCTCACTACCGTTAAGGATTGAAACGGGTAGATTTTTAAGACCCCCTGAACCTCTCTGTCAAAGGAAATGTCTTATGTGCAACAATGGGGAAGTTGAAAATGAGGAGCATTTTATTTTTAACTGTAATTGTGGGACTTTGCTACCGCAAAGTCCCAGTTTGTTTTCGAAATGTTTTTTTTTTTTGTGGGACTTTTTTGGGAGTTTTTTTTCGAAATGTTTCCATTTTTTTTTTTTTCGTTTTTTACACAGGGCACACAGCCTAAACCGCAACAGCTGCAGCAACCTTTTTACAACTTCTGAGGTCAATTTTTTTCGAGGTACTTAATGAATATAAATTGAAACATTTTTGCAACAATGCAAGTTGCACTTTGCAACATGAGCAATAACGGGTTTTTTGACCCTGGAAGCCACATTTTTGGGCCGATTTTGCTCGGGTTTTCATTTTTGGAATCTGTGACTAAATTCCGATGTGATATGAGTTAAAAAATTTCAAATTTCGAAAATTCGTAGCATACATTTTTTGGCCGATTCTCGAAGTTTTTGGACCATTTTTCAGTTTTTTTCGGATTAATCTGAAATTTTAATAAAAGATGCTTGTCACTAATGTTAACAATTTGACGTATTCAAATTTTTTGCGTCACTTCCGGTTAAAGTAGAAAATCGATTTTCAGTTCCGGTTGAATAACTTCCGGTGTAATTGAAATATTTCAACGAAATTATGTATATTGTTATTAATCGTAATTCTACAGCCGATTTTAAAATAAAATTTAGTCCGAAAAAAATACTTTGGCCGCCATGTTGATTTGATACATTTTTATAAAACTCAAAATGGGGCCTTGGGGGAGAATGGGATTGGTCAATTTTTTATGTTGGTGTATACTTTAGTCGATGGCGACAAAAATGTTGCGAATGGATTTTTGAATTTGACTTTTGCTTTTTTGCAACTTCCGGTCGAATTTTTTCAATGTTTGAAGGATTATATCTCGTGACCTTGACCTTTGATGACCTTGACCTTTAGTAGGTCAAAGGTCATTGACCTTGGCTATCAGATGATACTTTGAAATTTGACCTCTGACATCTCCTTCCGGTTTTATAGCTGTCCGAAAATAGCCAAATTCGCAACTTTGGACTGCTCCTACAGGTGACCTAATTAACCTAGAGAGTTCATTTTTGCATATTCTGAATGGGCTTTATGAGCTCTTTCGAACGATATATCACAATGCATTGTAATGCAAAATTATTGTTTTTTAAATTTTGCAATTTTGAAAACCTTTACCCGATTTTTTGAAATTTTTGACTTTAATATATGCAGTTTATGAGCTGTTTAGTTTAGAGGCTTTAAAATTGGAACATAATTGAACATACCCCAAATAAATGTATTCATAAAAAAAAATTGACATGGGCGTGGCACATCCGGGTTAAAATTTAATTTGTTAACATTTTGTTGTCTAGAAAAATCCATATAGACTACATTTTTTGTGAAAAATGCTTCTGCACACACCAACCTCATTACTTTATCTCAATTATATCAAAATCTCAGCTATTTCGGCTGTATAGTTCAAAAAAGGGAACAATGTTTATTAATTTCAAAATTTCCGATAATAGATTTTGACCTTTTTTGACATTCATGATTGTATATCTCGCTAACCAATAGATGTAAAGGCTTGATAATTTAGCCATAGTAAGATATTATTAATTTAAATAAAGTCACATAAAAAAATCTGACGTGGGCGTGGCACATCCGGGTATAATTTTGTTTTTGTCAAGATTGTGTTTATCAAAAAAAAAAGGTAAAGTTTAAATTTTTTTCAAAAAATGACCTTGCACACAGTTACGGCATTGCTTTATTCAGCTTATGTTAACGGATCATTGATTTCGGCTTTGTAGATCAAAAAAGGGAACAAGAAAAAAAAATTCCTTGACCTTTGACCTTGACATTTGTTGACCTTGACCTTTTAAAGATCAAAGGTCATTGACTTTGGCTGTTCATTTATACTTTCATATTCGAAGTCTAGCGTCAACTTCCGGTGTTATTACTGTATGCATTTCCAAATTTTAAAAACTTGTTTCTCGGGAATTTGACCTTGAGTGACCTTGACCTTCAGTATGTTGAAGGTTATTGATAAAGGTTTTCAGCTGGTACATTCAAATGTTAGGTCTGGTGACTACTTCCAGTTTCACAACCTATTAAAAAAACAAAAATTTTAAAAGTTTGTCGACTTCTTTGGCACTTCGGATTTACGTTCAGGGCCGATTTTTTTCTAAATTCCCCTTAGCAATTTGCACATTTGCAAAGTCCCACTCTGTGCCACGTGTGGCTCTAGTTTTTTTTTTTTTTTCGTTTTTTACAATCAGTACACAGCCTAAACTACAACAGCTGCAGCAACCTTTTTGCAACTTCTGAGGTCCATTTTTTTCGAGGTATTGCATAAATATAAATTGGAAAATTTTTGCAAAAGTGCAAGTTGCACAATGCAACATCAGCAAAAACAGGTTTTTTGACCCTGGAACCCACATCTTTGGGCCGATTTTGCTCGGGTTTTCATTTTTGGAATCTGTGACTAAATTCCAATATGATACGAGTTAAAAAAATTCAAATTCCGAAAATTCATAGTACACATTTTTTGGCCGAAGTTCGAAATTTTCGGACCATTTTTCAGTTATTTTCGGATTAATCTGAAATTTTAATAAAAGATGCATGTCACTAACGTAAACAATTTGACGTATTCAAATTTTTTGCGTCACTTCCGGTTAAAGGGGAAAATCGATTTTCACTTCCGGTTGAATAACTTCCGGTGTAATTGAAATATTTCAACGAAATTATGTATATCGTTCTTAATCGTAATTCTACAGCCGATTTTAAAATAAAATTTAGTCCGAAAAAAATACTTTGTCCGCCATGTTGATTTGATACATTTTTATAAAACGAAAAATGGGGCCTTGGTGGTAAGTGTGACGTGTGTGATGTTTGTATTTTTGGAAACTATAGTCGATTGCGACCAATCTCTAGGTAGCCGATTTTTGAATTTCGATTTTCCTTTTAGGCAACTTCCGGTTGAATTTTTTCAGTTTTTGAAGGCTCATATCTCGTGACCTTGACCTTTGATGACCTTGACCTTAAGTAGGTCAAAGGTCACCGACCTTGGCTACCAAATGATACTTTAATATTTGACCTCCGATATCAACTTCCGGTTTTATAGGTGTCCAAAAATAGCCAAATTCGCAACTTTGTACTGCTCCTACACGTGACCTAATTAACCTAGAGGGTTCATTTTTGCATATTCTGAATGGGCTTCATGAGCTCTTTCGAACGATATATCACAATGTATTGTAATGCAAAATTAGTTTTTTCTTAAATTTTGCAAATTTGAAAACCTTTACGCGATTTTTTGAATTTTTTACTTTAATATATGCATAGTTTATGATCTATTAAGTTTAGAGGCTTGAAAATTGGAACATAATTGAACATACCACATATAAATGTATCCGTAAGAAAAAATTGACATGGGCGTGGCACATCCGGGTTAAATTTTGATTTTGTTTACATTTTGTTGTCTGGAAAAAATCCATATAGACTACATTTTTTTGAAAAATGCTTCTGCACACATCAACCTCATTAGTTAAGCTATATTATATCATAATCTCAGCTATTTTGGCTGTATAGTTCAAAAAAGGGAACAAGGTTTATTAATTTCAAAATTTCCGATGATAGATTTTGACCTTTTTTGACATTTATGATTGTATATCTCGTTAACCAATACATGCAAAGGCTTGCTAATTTAGCCATAGTAAGATATTAAAAATATAAATAAAGTCACATCAAAAAATCTAACGTGGGCGTGGCACATCCGGGTAAAATTTTGTTTTTGTCAAAATTTTGTTTATCAAAAAAAAAGGTAAAGTTTAATTTTTTTTCAAAAAATGACCTTGCAAAAGCATTGCTTTATTAAGCTTATGTTAAAGGTTCATAGATTTCGGCTTTGTAGTTCCAAAAAGGGAACAGGGTTAAAAAAAATAAAAAATTTCGTTTTTGACCTTGACCTTTTTAGGATCAAAGGTCATTGACTTTGGCTGTTCATTTATCCTTTCATATTTGATGTCTAGCGTCAACTTCCGGTGTTATTACAGTTTGCATTACCAAATTTTAAAGACTTGTTTCTCGTGAATTTGACCTTCAGTGACCTTGACCTTCAGTAGGATGAAGGTTATTGATAAAGGATTTTAGCTGGTACGTTGAAATGTTAGGTCTGGTGACTAATTCCGGTTTCACAACCTTTTAAAAAAAACAAAAAAGTTTAAAAGTTGTCGACTTTTTTTGGCGCTTCGGATTTACGTTCAAGGCCTATTTTTTTTCCTAAATTAGCAATTTGCACATTTGCAAAGTCCCACTCTGTGCCACATGTGGCTCTAGTTTATATATTGATATCAGAAGAGTTTTATGTATCAAAGCCTGTCTTATTAATCCCGATTTTTTATACTTTGATAATGTTGATAAATTGTGTTTTTTAATGACCAACGAACAAATTTTACCATATTTTGCATCATATATTTTTAAAATGTTTGAACTTAGAAAACAAACTGTGATACCTTGAGCTTTTTATTCCTTTCACTATGTTTATTTTACCTGAATTTATGTTTTACTTTGTATATAATATTTATAGTGTCTCGTAAGTCGATATCGGCTGGCATCTTTCATTCAATGTACTTATTTTATGTTTTTAAATGTACAAGATGGTGACACTGAAATAAAATAAATTATTATTATTATTATTATTATGTATAATGCCCTGTACCTGATCATCCAGTCTCACTTATTTCAAGACACAGACGTCACTTCCCGTTTTTCTTTCTGGAATAACAGGAACCACAGGCACCCAATGAGAATTTTGACTGCACCAAATAGATGTTAGAAGTGTCTTTCATACACACAAAAAGGCTAGAAAACCTCTTTCGAATCTCTTTAACGTTCTGTGCTCAGAACATTAACCCTAAGAGTTTCTAACTGTAAAAGAAATTTTTATTTACATACTATGTTTTATTTACAGACGAAATATCAGCAGAAGTTGATTTTGAACAAAGTTTCGAAATAGGAACTGAAAGTTTTTCAATTCAAGGTATTGAAAGTCTTTGATAAAATATTCGCAGTCAAGTTAAATTTCACTTGCATTGTAATTGAATATGTACTTGGAGATGTCTGGTTAATTTTGAAAAAAAGCACAAATGCAAAAAGAATGTCAACAAAAGTATGCGACTGGCTGAATACCTTCTCAATCTGTCGGAACAAAACTATAACATGAATTATAAAAGGTTCTTTTCATTTTTCAGAATATCCATTAGAAGGCCAAGTCCTTATCAAAGATCTGATTATTTTTTAATATTTTATTTTTCAATTTCTTAGTGTATCTAAGCCAATGTTTGATCCATGGTTTGTATTTTGTATATTCTTAATATAATTATGTTGTGTATTCATAAGCCGCAATCTACGCTGTCAGGAAAGATTTTGTTTAGCGACGTCACTTGAGATCACTCTAGAATTTTGCGTTCATCAATTGTAGCGCGTGACAATAAAATGTAAATATATACATATGACAGTAGTGTAAGTGTTCAAAGGATGTTTTTCTATTTCCAGAGCTTCCTTCAGGCAGTAATAATAATAAAGAAATTACAGGTATTGTATACAATTATGAATTATGATTTGAACATGTGGTTGTATATTGCCTCTGGTCTGTTTGTTAGTTTTGGAGTTATTGCCGTTGACCTAAAAAAATTGCGTAACAATTAGAAAAAAGATTTTATTATTTCTAATAGCTGTCTGTAGGCGTATATTACCTTGCCTGTTTAACAAAATGAAAAATTAGAATAGCACTGAACTTGCAGAACACTGATGACTGAGTTGAATCCAATACAAATCTACCGCGCATTCATTCAATTTTGTAGCCAACCTGTGTTCCTCAGTCATACACATCTTTTGAACTTTTGAGGATTATATGGAAAAATGATATCCAGTTTTGTCAAAATCTAGAGTGTTGATGATTTTCAAAAGGGTTGATTTTTGGGTGATAACAAGCACTCACAACAAGTATCTTCAAAACCTGTCAAAAATATTTGTTCCATAGTTTGTCTACTTTTAGTGGAATGTGGTTGTGAATTAATTACAGCAATGGAGATCACTGTATTCTGTCATCATTTTATCTAATAATATATATATCTTACTTGTATTTTTAGAAAAATCTACTGAGAAATTCAAAAAAATGAAGCGTAGCCGCACCAGTCTTGGGGATGAATGGATGAGGGAAGAAATATCCCTCATCCATTTAAAGAAAAAAAAAATAGAGTTAGTGAACATAAATATTAAAGGGGAACAGTCTTCATTTTTATTGGTTGATTTGGGTCTTGAATATATCCTTCAGAAGCACTAGAAATGTACGAAAATTGCATATTTCCTTCAAATATATCTTAATTTAGACATTTCTCCTTCTATTTCTATAGATGACTTTTCTATATATTGCATAGTATCGCTAATGTGTAGTAGGGCATTATAACTTTCAAATGCTAATAATTATGGATGCACATGGATTTGAAGACTCAAATTTCAATGGTGAGTTGTGATAACCAGTAATAAATTGCTGAGCTAAAAAAGTCCACGTTTCGGAGACTTGGAAAAATCGACCCACGAAAATGAAGCATGTGCCCCTTTAAGTTCCTAAACTTGTTAAATAGAATATGTACATTGTATTCATCTATTGGGGAAGATAATGTGTGTGTTCAAGGGATTGGAGATGACATATTGGACTCAAGTTATTATCAGGTTACAAGTTTCGATGAAGAAAGGTAAATCTCTACTCTAAACCCTGCTGTCAAAAAAAAAAAAAAAATAAATGAATGTTTCTTTGCTCTTCTTTGGAAATAATTAGGCCCTAGTATTAAATAGAATACATACTTATTCATATTTTTTTTTTAAGCTCTATTATAATATGTGCCTTCTTTTTTCAACAAGTATTGCCACTCTGTTTGGATATTATGGTCATATATTTAAGCATGGGTTTCTATTTTCCAGCACAAGTGCATCCGAGGTGTTAAATCTGGATGATATCTGTGTGTTCGATGCAACTATGCCTACACCAATATATGTGACCAAAAAATAACAAAGAGCCACTACAGCAAAATGCCCCGGATAATGATGGAAAAGAGAAAAAGAAAATTAAATTGGAAATTGAGAACCTAGAAATGAAAAAAAGAGAACTTGCTGCTTAAAAATTAATATTTAAAATTGAAATTGATACAGATTAAACAACAGCTGATAATGTCTCCTGCAAATTAAATATATATTGACAGTTTTTTCTTTTCATTTTTATTACGAAAGTTAGCCAGTCGGTAAAAATCTCTTTGATTTTGTTGTATTGCATTAATATCTGTCGGAAATTTGATAATCCTCCTAACGATTCTGGGTGAAGATAATGAATTTGTCACTCTATTAATGACGCGACTGACAGTTGATTGGTGAACACCAAAATCATCCCCATTGCAAAATTGCATCTTCCCCGTGGCATAGTACTGTAAGGCAATCAAAATTTGCATAGAAACGCTTAAACTTCTATTCCTATTTGTGGTTTGACTAATGTCATTTCCAATTAATGTTTCCAAATAATTTACACCTTCTGCATCAAAATGGTAGCGTTTAATTAATTTTTGATTGCAATTGAGCAATTAAAAAGTTAAGACACGTCTGGAGGTGTCTCAGACTTAAGCACACTTTAAGCATATACTTAAGAATACTTAGTTTATGCATAAGACTTAAGTATTTACTGAGTCTTAAGTAGAACACTTAAGAAAACTGGTATGACTTAAGTGTATTCTTAGACTTAAGTACTTTTATAAATACGGCCCCTGAATTATAACAAGTTTAGAGATTGGTTTCCATATAATATTAATTTATGTACAGTCGTATATTGCCTTCGGTCCGTCCACCATATGGGGGGAATATAATTTTTTTTAACAAGTTTGGAGTTATTGCCTGGTTTGAATAGATCTAAATATATTTGTTTAACGGGTAATTACATTACAATAAGCCTCTCCCTAAAAGTTTATAATTAATAACTGCTCCCTTGTATTTTTCCCTCCGCCATTTTCTTGTAAGCCCCATTGACAGAAGTACGAACAGATTAATAAGTTTTTATGTATTTCAACGTTATTCTTGTAATGAATGCTAAGGAGATCCACTCTTCAGGTATATTATTGAATTTTGAATCTGTATTATGATAATTGTAGTGTGACATTGTGTTTATTGCATTATTTGAACCTGTTATTTGGTGTCATTGAATTGCAAGTTTTATACTAGTCAGATATGAGCACGTGCTATAACATTCTTTTATTTACATATCATAATTACTAATTATATACATATTATAAGATTAATGCATTCTTGTCAGTGTGCAAACAGTTTATATAAGAAAAATGCAACTAGTTTCAGATGTGCTTAGATTAGGCCTAGGATTATTTAATTAGTCAAAATGTCAAGTCATTCATTATGTTGTGCTAATCCAAACTAAGATATTTGTTTTGTATATTTCCAGAATTTGTATAACTTGATGAGTTTGGGTTGTACACAACTGTATGTTGTATTATTGATGATGATTAATAATATATTCAGTAAAATCTCCAAGAGTATTCCGTTCTTCAATTCCGGGTCACTCCATTGTTTTCTGAAGATGTGTTTTGATATTTGAATCAACTACCAGTACCAGTTTAGTTTAGTATTAGTTTGGAAGATTACCAAGTCAGAATCAGTGTACTCTGAAGTTTCCAGTCCAGCTAATAAGTACTACATGGTGGATTCTGAGTTGAAGTATATAGACACTCTACAATAACTATATTAGATATTATTGTATTTTTATATTGTTCAATTTGTAATTAATTGTTTATCATGTCAGATAAGGGTAAAGTTACTTCTGTAGTGGGGGGAGGTAGTCAAGATATAGAAATTGAGAATTCTAATGAGGCATCAGGTAGCACTAATGCAACAGGTCAGTCAGTTTTAGAACAACTGAAGTCTAAGAGAAAATTGCTAAGAGGCAAGATAACTAGGTCCATAACTAGAGTTCGCACAGCCATACGCAGATATGAGACAAATTGTAGAAGGCTTCATAGAGAATTAGATGAAATTCGTAAAGATTATGCGATAGTTTGTCAATATCATAGTGAATTGTATGATTATTTTGATGATTCTCATACAGGACGTTTAGACCAATGGGAAACAGACCTTACAAATGATTTGTATGGTATTGAGGAAGAAGTTGAAGACTATATAAAGAGTTTACAGATTGGTGAACAGAGTCAGCTTTCTTCAGACAGGTCAGTGGTACAACAGAATCCAGCTGTTATTGATACAGAGATAAGGGAGACAACTCCAGTTCAAAATAATTTACAGTCTTCAGTTAGTGAAGAAAGAGGAAGTATACATTCAGAGTCCTCCACTTCTACACAACATCCAGCATCTACTACTGGTACTTTAGTTAATAATAGTTCAGTTGGTCAGAGTTCAATAAGTCAGGTTAGTAGGTCTGATTCTTGGATTGATGAATTAGTTGAGTTTCAAGAAACAATATTGCCGTCTTCAGTTTCGGAAATGTCTGGTGCAGATGCTTTGTATAGGATTGAAGCCAGTAGAGATATACCAACACTTAAATTGTCTAAATTTGATGGAAATCCCTTGAATTATATTGAGTTCATGGATAAGTTCAAGATACATATTCATGACAAGCCACACTTATCTGATGATGTTCGTCTAATCCAGCTTAAGATGCATTTAACAGGAGAAGCTGAAAGGTCTATTTCTGGACTAGGATCATCTGGTTCCATGTATGCTACAGCCTGTAAAACTTTAAAGGAGCAGTTTGGTCAGTCAAGTGCTGTTGCACGAGCCCATATCCAGAAAGTAACCAAAGGGGGAAAGATTTCTAACTCAGATAGACAGGGATTGAGAGATTTGTCCATTGATGTAATTAATTGTATTGCTGTTTTGGAAAAGATCCAGTATTTTTCAGATATTAACGCTAAGGTGAATTTGATAAAGATAGTAGAACGTCTTCCAGATCGTTTGATGGATAAATGGAAAAATACAGTTCCAGATATACGGAGTAAAGGTGAAGTTCCTTCCATAATGCATGTTAGTCGCTTTCTTCGTAAACAAGTTACCATTGCCTTTGATCCAGATTTTGGTGAAATGGAGAAGAGTTATAGTAAGAAATATGATAATAGTTCCAGTGGTAATTTCCAGAGGAATAAGCCTAAAGGAGTTCATTCAGCTCAACCTGAGAAGAGAGGTCTAAAATGTTTTATTTGTCTTGCTGGTCATAGAGTTTCAGAATGTCCTACATTTCTTGATAGTTCAATTCAAGATAGATTTAAACTTGTTAGTGATAATAAGCTTTGTTTTAGTTGTCTAGTCAAAGGTCATCGTACCGCTGAATGTCGTACAAAGGTTTCCTGTGGTAAAGATTCTTGTACAAAGAAACATCATTATTTACTACACACTGATCCAATACCTGCTAGCAGTACCGTTCCTGTTCTGGACAGAAGAAGCATCCTACCTGTTGTTAGAGTTAAGTTTAGGTCTTGTCATGGAAATTATAGACAGGGTAATGTTTTAGTCGATTCTGGGGCAGGTACTTCCATTATTAGGAAAACATTTGCTAAGGCTTTAGGTTTGCAAGGTCCAGTTCAGCCTTTAGATCTTTCAGTTGTTGGAGGTGATAGATTTCAAGTTTCGAGCAGTCGTAGATTAGATTTCTGGATTTCTAATTTGAATGGAGGTGCAGATCACCAGATTGAGGCTCATGAGATTGAAGAGACAATTGTTAGTGTAGAACCACTTGATAGGTCTTGGTTAAAAGGTTTTAGTCATTTGTCAGATATAGAGTTCCCTCATAAAGCTGGCCCAGTTGATCTGATTTTAGGGGTTCAGTACAGTCATTTATTTGTGGATTTAGAATGCCGCACAGGATCACCCTTTGAACCAATAGCTAAAAGGTCATTGTTAGGATGGTATGTGATGGGGTCTGATAAATTTAAGGAATCTTCAGTTAGTTCTGTAAGTTTTGTTGATAAAGTAAGTTTGGATAAGTTTTATGAGTTTGAGACAATAGGTGTTCAGGCTCCCAGCTGTTCTTGTCCTTTGAAGATAATCTCACCTGCAGATCAGAGAGCATTAGATTTGTTAAAGTCTTCCTGTCATAGAGAAAATGGCAGATATGTCATAGCTTTGCCGTGGAAGAAAAATCCAGACCTTTTACCAAATAACTACAATTTAGCAGAAAAGCGTTTGATTTCATTGGAAAGAAGTTTACAGAGAAAC
The DNA here is from genome assembly GCA_029955415.1 of Lottia scabra. Classification (NCBI taxonomy): domain Eukaryota; kingdom Metazoa; phylum Mollusca; class Gastropoda; family Lottiidae; genus Lottia; species Lottia scabra. Next base: position 22,568,261 of record JARJEI010000003.1, on the reverse strand, counting down.
CCTGTAAAAGCTAAAATGTATAACGAAGTTATTTCTGATTATGAAGCCAATGGTTGGGCAATAAGATTGTCAAAAGAAGAGTTATGTTCAAATATACAACCCGTATATTATCTTCCGCATCATGGAGTTTATAGAGCCGACAAACCAAGTACACCACTTCGAGTAGTATTTGATCCAGCAAGTCCTTATGGAGGAGTTTCGTTAAATAATTTCTTATATAAAGGTCCTTGTTTAATAGGAAATTTGTTAGGTGTCTTGATAAGATTTAGGGAAGAAGAAGTAGCCATTATGGGAGATATCTCAAAGATGTTTTTGCAGATTAGTTTGCCCGAAGCTGATACCCATGTTCACAGGTTTTTATGGCGTAATTTAGAGGTTAACGAAGAACCAGTTATTTATCGCCTTGTCAGAGTTACATTTGGAGATAAGTCTTCACCAGATATGGCCAGTTACGTTATGTTACATTTGGCAGATATTTATAAAGAAGAATATCCTTTAGCAGCACAAGTCTTAGAGAGGGACAGATATATGGATGATTTGATCCATTCTTGCTCATCACCAGAAGAAGCCTCAAACAGAATAAAGGAGTTAGATGAGATATTAGCCTCAGGAAGTTTTAAAATCAAGGAATGGTATTCATCATCTAATTTAGTGCGTCAAAAGCATACCAGTGGTTATTCTGAGAGAGAAGTTAATAGTGATGTTGAAGTCCCAAGTCATCAACAACTACCTGAAATGGGAATAAACCTTGATGGAGAAGAAGGTGTCAAAACATTAGGTATAGGTTGGAATCCTTATACAGATACAATTTATTTTGAAGTCAAAGGTCTTCATCTTGATACATTCACAAAGAGGAATGTCCTGTCAAAGATGTCAATGTTGTACGATCCTCTTGGTCTAGCATCAGCTGTTACCATTAAAATGAGAGTATCTATGCAAGATATTTGGAGATCTAAACAGTATGATTGGGATGATACTCTTCCAGAGCCCATGGTTGATTTATGGAAGTCTCATTTTAGAGAAATAGAGAATTTGAAGACTATAAAATTCCCAAGATGTTTAAAGCCACAGAATGTTAAAGGTTTAGCAGAATTACATATTTTTACTGATGCCAGTATCACAGCTTATGGTGCAGCAGCATATATTGTTTGGTCAACAGCAAACGGCGAAGAAATTAGATTGGTAGCTGCAAAGGCCCGAGTTGCGCCTCTCCGTCAAAGCACCATACCAAGATTAGAGCTGATGGCTATGTTAATTGGTGCACGATTGGGAACTACTATTATAGAAGAATTTAAATTAAAACCAGGGAAAGTTTATATTTGGTCTGATTCTAAGATAGTTTTAAGTTGGATTCGTTCTGAATCAGTTACTCTTAAGGCATTTGTAGGTGTTAGAGTGTCTGAGATACAGTCTTTGTGGGATTTGTCATGTTTCCATTATGTTCCTACAGATATGAATGTCGCTGATGATTTAAGTAGAGGTATTTCTGTCAATAAAATGAAAGGTCGATGGATAAATGGTCCAAGTTTTCTTCATCTCCCTAAAGAAGAATGGCCGCATGAAGAGATAGAAGCTATTACAGATGATACAGAGAAGAAGAAGGTCAAGCAAATGTCTAGTGTTATTGAAGTTCAACCTGTTATTGATTCATCTAAGTTTTCGAATTTAACTAAGTTGTTGAGAGTTACAGCCTATTGTTTAAGGTTCATTTATAATTTAAAGTCCAAGTCAGAAGATAGAATCAGAGGTTGTTTACAGCCACAAGAATTGGATGATGCTGAAAATTATTGGATATCTACAGTACAAATTACAAGTTTGCCAAATTGGGAAGAAGGTTATAAAGATTTAGCTCCCTTTAAGGATAATAATATCATAAGAGTAGGTGGTAGGTTGAGACATTCTCCATTATCTTATGATCAGAATCATCCTGTGTTATTACCAGGCAGTCATCATATTTCTAGGTTAATTATGCTAGATACTCATTGGAAATTAGGTCATGTAGGTTCAGAGAGAACACTAGGTGAAAGTAGAAAGAAATTTTGGATTCTTAAAGGTAGGAATCTTGTTAAGGCAATTGTTAGGAATTGTGTTGTCTGTCGTAAATTGCGTCAACCAACTCATTCAACTTTAATGGCTGATTTGCCATCAGAGAGATTACAGCCAATGTCTCCACCATATTCTGTCACAGGTGTTGATCTGTTCGGTCCTTTTAATTTAAAATATGGAAGAAACAAAACCATTAAAGCATGGGGTGCTATATTTACTTGCGCCACAGTGAGAGCTATACACTTGGAAGTTGTTAATGATTTGTCAACTCAGTCATTTTTGTTAGCTTTACGTAGATTTGTTGCTTATCATGGTTGGCCGTCTGTAATTTTGTCAGATAATGGAAAGAATTTTGTTGGTGCCGAAAGAGAAATTAGAAGATTTTTTGAAGAAGGCAAGAAGCAGATAGAAGATTATGTAGTTCTTCATCGAGTGAAATGGAAATTTTCTACGCCACTGAGTCCACATCAAGGGGGAATTTACGAAAGTTTGATTAAGCAAGTGAAGAGATCTTTACGTGTTGCAATTGGTCAACAAATACTCAACTGGAATGAGATGTCTACTGTTTTTGCGGAAATTAGCTGTCTTATTAATAGCCGTCCCATAGGATATCGTCCGGATAATCCGAATGATCTTCAGCCCATTACACCAAATCATTTCATTATTGGTCGGTCCAGTATAGATGTTCCACAAGGTCCTTTTGAGGAAACAAGAAATCTTAGGAAAAGATTTGAGTTTGTACAAAGATTGGTACAGCAGTTTTGGAACAGATTTATTCGAGATTATATGCCTACTTTGATGAGAAGATCTAAATGGAAAACAAAAAATAGACAGATAGCTGTAAATGATGTCGTCCTGTTAGTTGATTCTTCTTCACCTCGTGGAAAGTGGGATTTAGCAAGAGTAATAGAAGTATATCCTGGAGCAGATGATATTGTTCGCAATATTAAGGTGAAAACCAAAACCGGAGAATTTAAACGGTCTGTCCAGAAATGTTGCCTCATTTTGCCATCTGATGATAATTAGTTCTCTCAATTTCGTGGGGGCCCGAGGGTTGGTTTGAATAGATCTAAATATATTTGTTTAACGGGTAATTACATTACAATAAGCCTCTCCCTAAAAGTTTATAATTAATAACTGCTCCCTTGTATTTTTCCCTCCGCCATTTTCTTGTAAGCCCCATTGACAGAAGTACGAACAGATTAATAAGTTTTTATGTATTTCAACGTTATTCTTGTAATGAATGCTAAGGAGATCCACTCTTCAGGTATATTATTGAATTTTGAATCTGTATTATGATAATTGTAGTGTGACATTGTGTTTATTGCATTATTTGAACCTGTTATTTGGTGTCATTGAATTGCAAGTTTTATACTAGTCAGATATGAGCACGTGCTATAACATTCTTTTATTTACATATCATAATTACTAATTATATACATATTATAAGATTAATGCATTCTTGTCAGTGTGCAAACAGTTTATATAAGAAAAATGCAACTAGTTTCAGATGTGCTTAGATTAGGCCTAGGATTATTTAATTAGTCAAAATGTCAAGTCATTCATTATGTTGTGCTAATCCAAACTAAGATATTTGTTTTGTATATTTCCAGAATTTGTATAACTTGATGAGTTTGGGTTGTACACAACTGTATGTTGTATTATTGATGATGATTAATAATATATTCAGTAAAATCTCCAAGAGTATTCCGTTCTTCAATTCCGGGTCACTCCATTGCCCTTGATTTGTTTGTTGTTTGAGCTACAATTTTTGATGAATTTTGATGAAACTGGATATGTTCAAAGTAAGTTGACGATTTTTAGATGAACAATTTTAGAGTTATCGCCTTTGAAATATTTATATTGCCTCAAAATAAGCTTTTTGTTGTTAAAGAATTTTAAATGGATATTGCCGATATTGATTTTGCCTTTGACCGGTAAAAATTATGTTTCAGCTTTAATATAAGAAAATCTCTGACAGATGCAAGTGGACGTATGTTACCTTCCCTTTATTTATCCAGACTGTAAATATATGGAAATCTACTATTGGTTAATTATTGCAATAAGAATATAATGATATGATTCAGAATACATGATAATGAATTCTATTAATCAAATAAGTTTTTTACTTTGATTAAGAATATGGAAATCTATCTTTACTAACAAATTTATATTATTTTTGTAGAAGGACTAATATCAGAAGGAAGAGGGAGAAAAAGAAGAAGAGGGAGAAAAAGAAGAAGAAGAAGAATCAATAAAATTAATGAGCTATTGCCTTTGTTCTTGAATAATGTTAATATCCCAGAATAGAATGCTGCCATTTGGAAGTGGTTTATCCGATTAAGCTAATGTTTGGAAAGTGTTTTTTCGTATTTACCAATATGAAAAATATCTGATCTGGAACTTACCCAAATCGGTTTTTCAAAATACCAAATGCCTGCTCCACCTTGACTCTTGTCTGACAGTGAGCAGCATTATACCGTTGTTGAGCAGGATTTTGTGGATTGATAAAAGGTGTAAAGAGGTATCGCCTGTTTGCATATCCAGAATCCCCCAACAAAACACCATGATCACCTTGAATATAATTGAGAGTAGAGCAGGTATCAATACCAATTGATAATCAATTATTCAAATCATAAATGTGTAACAATGATATTTGATTATTTTGCCCAACCCTTAAAACAAGTATATAATGACATTTGGGTTATTAGATGATACTATGTACAAACAAAGGATCAAGTAAAATTCAGAGAACAAGCCAAATTGTGGATAACCTAGAGAAACCTACCATTTGCCATATAGTCACTCAGTTGGGACTCTTGAGTCATGGCAGCTTCCTGGCCACTTAGCAACTATGCTTGAAAAGCGATGATCTGGTAGACAAGTAAACTAAAAGAAAATGTAGGGTTCCATAAATTAAATTATGTAAGAATGAGTGATATTGGATAACAAAAAGAAGCTTGATATAATGAAATCTTATATTTTGAACATGAGGTAGGTACATACCCGTAGTCAAGGGGGGTTTGGTTTGACATTCTAGTCGTCGCCATTACCAAGCCTGCTTAGTGCTTTCATTCGGCTTAGTTTTTCTTTACCCACCCACCCTCTTAGTAGTACTCCGTTATAACGCCAATCTCGGGACAGAGCCGAATTTGGCGTTATAGAGAGTTTGGCGTTATAAAGGGGTGAAGTATATGAAAGAATAAATATAGCAAATACGTGATAAAACACGAATATCGATCTTATTATACCCCATATCGCCCTGAAATCATTGCTTTGATGGGATGATAGCGGTAATGAAGACACGCGTGACAGCCGACTTTCAACTCACACACGAGTGAAAAATCTTCCTATTTTATATTACCGGTTATAATGCGCACCCCTTCTCCACACAGCCAATTTCAAGGTAAAAAAGAAATGCGCATAATAATCGGGAATATGGACATACGGTAGTATTGAAATAAAAAAAAAACTCGATCTAGATTTCTCCCCCAAAATGTTTTTTAATAATAAAATATGACGCATACAACATTAATGCTCACATACAAAAAATTGTTTGATTACATTAAAAAATTTGAATTAAAAATAAAAACACTTCACATTTGTTTTTTCAAATAAACATTCACCAGAAACTCGTATTGATATCAGTAACTGAATTTTCACTTTTTCTGAAAGAATTTAGTGATAGCTGCTTGTTTAATTTGTTCTCACAGAAATAAGTGAATCAATGCGCGATCTCAGTTGATTAACATCAGTAATGTCCTGCTCAGTTGCGCAATTATTTGCCTCCAGGTAACGCAGGATAGTTTGAAACGCAAATCTTGCATCACTCGAAGATGACGGCCTGACGTTTTCCATGGATTCATCGTTTGGGTCGTCATCTTCATCATCGTTCTGGACCAAATCCAAAATCTCATCATCTTCCAGAACTGCGGTTGACGCAACTTCTTTGTCAACGTTCGCAAACTCTTCCTCGCTCATTAACATATGTGCTTCGATGTTAAATTCGGCAGCCAAACGTTCAAACAAGTTTGCTCCCTCATCCATGACTGAAAGCGGCACAGGTGCACTCGTTGAGGGCGTGTCAACAGACGAAGAGTTTGGAATGACCCTTTCCCATTCTGGTGGAAGGATTTTTGTGTGCTTAAAGCAGTTACGAATGGTCTCTTGCGTAACACAATCCCATGCATATTTTGCAAATCTAACTGCGTCGCTCAGCTCAACTTTCGGAGTGCGATTTGCGTCGATGGCATCCACCATATGTTGGACCTGCTGACGTCGGTAATGACTTTTCATAGCTTGAATCACACCCGCATACATGGGTTGAATATGAGACGTTGTGTTTGATGGAAGAAAATGTATCTTTACGTTGCTCAGAATACTTTCTCCATTTTCGTCTTCAGGCGCAATATGCGAAGGCGCGTTGTCAAGAAGGAGCAAAACATTTCGACCTCTGGCCCGCATTTTCCTGTTGAAGTTGTCTAACCATTCATGAAAAAGTAAACCGGTCATCCACCCTTTCTTGTTATGTCGGTAATCGGCATACAAATAAACTTGGAAATTTCTGAAACATCGTGGTCGTTTACTTTTTCCAATAACCAACAGACGACTTTTTTCACTGCCATCCGCATTAGCACACACAGCAAGTGATATTCTGTTTTTCAGTTTTTTATACGTCCACACATTAATGTGGGCGTATATTGTAGTCGCCCCTGTCTGTCCGTCTGTCTGTCTGTCCGCCTGTCTGTCTGTCCACAATTGTTGTGGACACGATAGAGAGCTGGTTTCTTGATGGATTTTGATGAAACTTACTGTGAGTGTTTGTTATCACCCAGGGATGAACCCTATCGAAAATCAGACGAATCGAAAAATATTTCTTGGGTTATTGCCCTTGCTTTTGAAAATATGTTGTGGACACAATAGAGAGCTGGTTTCTTGGTGGATTTTGATGAAACTTGGTATGAGTGTTTGTATTGACCTTGAGTTAAACCCTATTTAAAATCAGAAACATCGAAAAATATGTTATGAGTTATTGCCCTTGTTCTTTAAAACGCGTTAATTTTTCAGCCTTTAACAAAGTTATGGATACGATAGAAAGATGGTTTCTTGATGGATTTTGATGAAACTTGCTGTGAGTGTTCATAAACACCCAAGGATGAAAACCAGACTAATCAAAAAATATTTATTGGGTTATTGCCTTTGCTTTTGAAAATATGTTGTGGACACGATAGATAGCTGGTTTCTTGGTGGATTTTGATTAAACTTGGTGTGAATGTTTGTAATCATCCATGGATAAACCCTTTTGAAATTCAGACAGATCAAAAAAATATTTAACATAATAAGGTTATTGACCTTGATTTTAGAGAAAATGTCATTCTCAGAATTTTTCATTTACTGACAACTCTTGTCAACACCCCGGACAAATTGGCTGCCATTATAAAAGTGGGCGTATTACGATGGCCATCGCTATTTTTAACCCCTTTAACAAATTCGCTTGTTGTGAGCGAACGGTCGGGAATCATGGCAAAGAACAGTCCGGTTTCATCCATATTGAACACATCTCGTGGGGCGTAGGTTTTCAAGATCTCCCTAGCTTTTGTGATGCCTGTAATCTCCGGATCAACACCCGCACTCTCTCCGCTGATTTTACGGCTGTAAATTCCATACCGGTGTTTTAAGCGATTAATCCATCCATTGGAATACTGGAACTCGCCGATATTAAGCCTAGCACCAAATGTCATTGCTTTTTGTCTCAAAATGTCTTGTGTCTCGGTCACATTCTTTGCACGTGCCGTTGTGAACCACAGGAAGAGCGCTTTCTCCATTTTGTCGTGTTTGGCGGGTCGAAACTTCTTGGCGCCAAGTGCTGATTCAGAGATATCCCCAAGCCACTTCTCCGACTCGTGCAGAATATCCCCTACCGTTCTTCTCTTAATTGGCTTTGCCCAGGTTAACGCAAAGTGGTCGGTGATTTCCTGCTGCGATTTTGTCGGCCACTTTTTCGAAAACTTGCATATTTCACGCTTTTCATTAGCCGTTAACGCTAGACGGTGACGTATCACCACGTGGTTATATAGCACAAGTGAGTCACGCCACTAGCATGACTGTACGGGGATTCCCTAGCACTAAATGAACTCGACACCCATTCAACCTGCGATTAACCCTCGCTGGCGGTATAAAGAGGTTGTCTTGTATGTATTAACATAGGAATGTACACGGCATTACTCTTGGCGATGGCGGTACAACGGGGCAAATATTAATGTATTTAGATACGGAAAAGCAAAAGCAATTTACGGGCGATAGGCGAGGCTGGCGTTATATCGGAGTTTAACTGTATTACTGAGGGCTCCACTCATAATTATTGCAATTATCGTTATGCACTTTCTGGGACTTATCATTGTGTATATGTTACCTTGTATTTTATTTCTTTATGTTTTTAACGGGGGATTTAAAATAATATTTGACATTTTAAATTGTGTATGTCAGGGGGGCTAAGTTTATGCATGTGTTCTTCTGTATTAAAAATTTTTGCCAACTCAATTTATGCTTTTGCTTTATTTAAAAGTGTCATTGTGTAAAATCCTCGTTGCAAGTGTCGGGGCAACCCCAGAAAATCTGGAACTGCGACGAGACCGGCATTTCGTTTGAACATGATCCCGTAAGGGTTGTTGCTCGAAAGGGTGTCCGGTCCGTTCCTGGAAGAACCAGTAACAATATTCAAAACATTACTGTTTTAGCATGCGTAAACGCTGCTGGAATCTCCATGCCACCCATGTGTGTTGTAAGGGGCAAAACTATGAAATCTTTAAATGGGATTGCGATGGCACCTTTGGACCTACCAGGAAAAGGCCTGGATGTGTGACATGTTAGGTGAGGATTGGTTTTCAGGTGTGTTCCTGAAGCATTGTGGTCCGCAGCGACCACAATTGCTAATATTGGATTCCCATGGATCCCACGAAGTAGTAGAGCTGCTTCTATAGGCAAAGGCTAATGATATCCATATTCTTGCTCTTCCCCCACACACAACACACCATCTTCAGCCTTTAGACAAAGGCATATTTGGTCCGCTCCAGTCTAAATATAAGACAGGGTGCACCGAATTCATGAGCCAGCACCCTAACCACTTCGTGGACAAAGTAACATGGCCGGAACTTTTTAAAATGGCGTGGTAGCAGTCAGTGACACCAACCAATATTAAGAATGCTTTCAAATGTACTGGTATTTGTCCATATAACCCATCAGTTTTACCAGATATTGTTTTTAGGACAGCTGATGCGTTTGATACTCCGTTAAATTGTCCCGTTACATTGCCTCATTATCGACCTGACGACACTAACTTCTCTCAAACACAAACATCGCAACTGGCACAGACATCTTTATCAGCACAGACACCTCATACACAACAGACACCTCAAGCTCTTCTCCCTCATACACAACAGACACCTCAAGCTCTTCTCCCTCAAACAATCTCAAGCCCCACACATATCACAATCCGAAACCTCGCATACAGATCTCTTTTAGATCATTTAGCTTCTGGTGTATCATCAGATATGCCTACTAGATGGTCGACCCACCTTAATACCATTTTTGATACCTCTTAATACAAAACCCGCTACAAAGCCCAAGTCAAAACAAATAACATCACATCGCTTGCTGACATCAGAGCAAATCATAAATAACAAACTTATAATTGCCGAAGAAAAACGCTAGAAAATCCAAGAAAAGGAAACCAAAAAAATCAGAAGAATTCAAAAGGCAAATGATAAACTAAATAAAATCAAAAAAGCTAAAACTTGTAAACGTAAAGTTAATGAAAACGAGTGTTTTATTTGCTTAATAGGCGAGGATGAAGATAATGAAGGATAAAGTGGGTCTGCTGTGACCAGTGCATGCTTTGGATGCATATTAATTGCATTCCATTGAAATACCTAGATAAGCATATTATCTCAAGCAACACCCCTTTCACTTGTCATGAATGTGAAAGTTGAACATTTAGTTTCTCTGGGCAAGTTAATTGTATATGGGTATGGGATGCAAACTTTGTTCATGTTATTTCGTTTATCCCGTTGAAATTTGTACATTAAACACTTTATTCTAAAGTTTATATTGATCAATAAATAATTTACTACAGTTCTCACTAATTATTAACACATAAACACGAGCATTGATCGTTATTAACTTTCTCCGGTAAATAATACCAATGTTGATAGATATCGCCCGGAAGCTTAGACCGTCATTTGCTTTGTATTCATTATTGTTAACGTGCTTAGTGCCGTATTTTAAATAAAATAAGAAGTACAGGAGAACACAATTAGTTGTATTTATGAAAAAATGTAAGTGGTCGAAATTACACCTTGAGTGGTCGAAATTACCCCTTGAGTGGTCGGATAGACTTGTTAAAATCAAACTCTTCAGTCAATAAATCACAGAAAAGGTCTTAAGAACATGTAAATACCTATATGGACTCACACCACTAATTCTTTTGCCATCGGCTTCAATGTTAAATCACCAAATTCAATCTTCTGTAACTTTTTCCAGAAATCTCGTTGAAAACTTTCCAATATGTCCAATGAAAGCCTGACCAATACTTGATTTCTCGACAAAAATTCAATACATGATGACCATGAAAATTTTGAACTAGTCAAAATGAAAGTAGACCTCTACCGGATATCAACAACAAGTTGACTTGGACTGCTCACATATCGACTATTTTTAGAAATAGCCTTCCGCCTATAGATGTCTCATTATCTCACTAAATCTGAAAGAAAATGCAATTTAAGACATCAAATTCCAAATCTAGACCAAAAATTAATCAAAAATGGGCATGCAAAAACCCAAAAAGGAAAGGAGAAAGAGGATTTCTAAAAATAGCAAGGACTACATTCGTATACAATCATTTGCATAAAATTAATTGGTGGGGTGGGTCCTATATGACTCACACCACTAATTCTTTTGCCATCCGCTTCAATGTTAAATCACCAAATTCAATCTTCTGTAACTTTTTCCAGAAATCTCGTTGAAAACTTTCCAATATGTCCAATGAAAGCCTGACCAATACTTGATTTCTTGACAAAAATTCAATACATGATGACCATGAAAATTTTGAACTAGTCAAAATGAAAGTAGACCTCTACCGGATATCAACAACAAGTTGACTTGGACTGCTCACATATCGACTATTTATAGAAATAGCCTTCCGCCTATAGATGTCTCTTTATCTCACTAAATATGAAAGAAAATGCAATTTAAGACATCAAATTCCAAATCTAGACCAAAAATTAATCAAAAATGGGCATGCAAAAACCCAAAAAGGAAAGGAGAAAGAGGATTTCTAAAAATAGCATGGACTACATTCGTATACATACAATCATTTGCATACAATTAATTAGTGGAGTGGGTCCTATATAGGGACAATTTTTTTTTATTGCCTTAACTTGTTTTATTTTCTCTTAGGAACAACCTGTCCAAAAATTATGCAAAAAAACCTTAAAGTATGCATGTGAGAGGATTTTTACTTTAGCAACCCATTCCAATGATATTTCCTACAGTTGAATAGTAAATATGTATACGTACAATTCTAAATTGTTAATAACTTTATTATTTATGAAGATGATTCAATTCTGTAAAAAGATTTAAGGTCATTGATCTCAACCATGTCTGAAAAATATCAAGAAGAAATTCACTCATTTCAAATCAAACTTTTGAATATGAAGGGTGACAGAAAAAGAAGACGTTCACAATTTTTACCTGGTTATGTTAAGAAAGTTAGTCGGGTAACACAGACTGACTATGATGTTCCATCTACTTCTGCGGTGCCTGAAGATCAAGAAACAAACTGTTTTAACATGGAATTAGACTCTCCAGGTAGCTACAGGGTTTTACGGCCAAGACCCGAAAAAAAAAAGAATTATGGTGAAAATGAAGTATCGGGCAACAGAATAATCAATGTGGAAAAAATGGTTGAACTGTTGAATTTAGCCATTCTTACAAGGCTAATTTCAGTGAAGCCATGTATAGTGGGAAAACAAAAGTTGATAAGACAAGTCAAAAGAAGATTTTGAGCCAAGACATTAAGTCCAGGTGTAGTCTTGTCATTAAGGAGCTGTTTTCAACTTACTGTGGAAATGTGGATAAACTGAAAAAAAAACAGCTGCCAAAACTACTGGAATCAACAGTTATGTGCTATGATGGAGACTGTTCCAAGTGTCGATCTTACTCTGTGGTCTGTGGTGGCGGTCATACTAATAACTGGTGGAACAGATCCATGTTTCTGGCCTCAAACAACTTCACAGGTCTACAAATGAATGACAATGATAAGTTTTTGTTGAATGAACGTTTGAAAATATGATTAAGTGAGGAAGCAATTGACAAAACTGGCTTCAAGACGGATACGCAGAAGTGTGAGTCCATAAACAGATGCATAAACATTTCACTTCCAAAAAAGTGTGAAATATGGAAAAAATGCTTTGGGGAGGCTGTCATCTACAATACTCAGGTCAAATATAGGAGTAAAGAAGGCTGCAGAGACCAAGGAAGAGTTCTTAGGGGCAAAACTGTCTCCTCAAACTTTGCAATCTTTGTGCAGTATAGAGAATATGAAAAAAGACCAGAAGTTAAGAAAAGACAGCTTCTCTCCAGAGGGAATAGAATTCATGAATTTTCCAAGTATAAAAAACTAAATACAACTGAATGTGGTTATAAAAAAATTGGACATACCAAGTACTTTGCAGGAAGACCATTCATATTCTCAATGATGTTATGTAAGATGTATGTATTTCAAAAATTTGTATTATTTGATCTGAAAAGAAAAGAAAATTATCTTTGTTGATATTGAAGTGTTTTACTTTACACCTTGACTCTGCGGCAAAATAAGTGTCAAAGTCATCACAAGACTGCTGACACCCCCCCCCCCCCCAGCCCTACCCCCATTATGATATTATGGTATGCATAATGAAATATAATAATAACAAACTGTAAGAACTAAGACAGGATTCTGACCTAGCAAACCAATGACTGTAGTATTATATTTAAGTTAGCCAATTATAGCCTCATGTGTAAGCCTGCCTGCTGTGCTATAACACTATACAGTATAGGCCTACTAGGTGGCTGTTACATAATAAGCAAATTCTATCAACCCAAATGCACAATTTCTATCATAAAGGCATCCATTTTTTAAAAAAGAAAACACGTGGAGAAAAGAAAAAAGTACAAATTTTCTACATTGTTGCAGTGTTGTTATGTTAGAAATTGGCCAAAATGGCGATTTTCAATAAAATAAGCTAAAAATGCCATTTTTGGCAAAAAAAGTTTGCAAATGCTGCATAAACTAGTAATTTAGCCATATTTCTGCCTATCCTGAAGATTTCATACAAAATCATTCACAACTTTTTGAAAAATTAAAATTCCCCCAAAAATTACCTCGGCTCAGACAGGACTCACACCACTAATTCTTTTGCCATCCGCTTCAATGTTAAATCACCAAATTTAATCTTCTGTAACTTTTTCCAGAAATCTCGTTGAAAACTTTCCAATATGTCCAATGAAAGCCTGACCAATACTTGATTTCTTGACAAAAATTCAATACATGATGACCATGAAAATTTTGAACTAGTCAAAATGAAAGTAGACCTCTACCGGATATCAACAACAAGTTGACTTGGACTGCTCACATATCGACTATTTTTAGAAATAGCCTTCCGCCTATAGATGTCTCTTTATCTCACTAAATATGAAAGAAAATGCAATTTAAGACATCAAATTCAATCTTCTGTAACTTTTTCCAGAAATCTCGTTGAAAACTTTCCAATATGTCCAATGAAAGCCTGACCAATACTTGATTTCTTGACAAAAATTCAATACATAATGACCATGAAAATTTTGAACTAGTCAAAATGAAAGTAGACCTCTACCGGATATCAACAACAAGTTGACTTGGACTGCTCACATATCGACTATTTTTAGAAATAGCCTTCCGCCTATAGATGTCTGTTTATCTCACTAAATATGAAAGAAAATGCAATTTAAGACATTAAATTCCAAATCTAGACCAAAAATTAATCAAAAATGGGCATGCAAAAACCCAAAAAGGAAAGGAGAAAGAAGATTTCTAAAAATAGCATGGACTACATTCGTATAGAATCATTTGCATAAAATTAATTAGTGGAGTGGGTCCATATGACAATCGAGACTACAATTTAGAAAAGATTTTGGAGTTATGTCCCTACAAGTTTTGTTGTTACGTGAGGTCAAAGTTAAAGTGGTCGAAATTACACCATATTACCCCTTAGCAAAGACATCTGTAATGATAGCAGAAACAGATTTTTATATTTATCAATTATTTCATGATGGCGGCTGTAAAATTTCTTAAGAGAGATTTTGAGTCGATTTGGTAAATATCCTTGTAGTAGTAGCTTAGATGTTAGAAGCTTCGACCTAGCTAAGAAATCATCGTAGAAAGAACATGCTCTAGAGTATCGAACTAATTGAGACACATATACTCCATAAGCTGGCGAATGTGGAATGTTGCTGTACATTAAAGGAAAATTGACGATTGGAAAATCAATATCATCACGCTTATCATATAATTTTACACTAAGTCTCTGTTTTTTGTCATATTCAAGACGCAGATCCAAATATGATGCGTAGTGTACGTTATCGGTTGTGTTTTTAATTTCTGATTCATCGGGATAGATGAAATCTATATATTCACTAAATTTAGGATTATTTAAGGAGAGGACTTCATCTATGTAGCGATAAGTGAAATTAAAACGCTTACTTAGTCGTTTGTTATTTTTTACGAGTGCTTGCATGAACTCTGCCTCGTATATGTATTAAAATAAATCAGCAAGTAGAGGCGAGCAGTTAGTGCACATAGGGATGCCTATCACTTGCTGATAAATATCGCCACCAAACATCCGAACATCTAACAATAAAATTAACTTTTATTGAACAGCTGAAACTAAACAGGGTTCATTACTTTAATATACATATACAAGCAGTTTAATTATGTTTGGTCGTCAATATACCTTCAATTAAGGGCGTCGACCATTATGTAATTTAATCTAGCCGCAGCCAAAACTCGCCAACTTCAGTAAGTAATGTAATAAAACCAGTATTATTTCATATAGTGTTTTCAATTTTGTTCCTGAACACGCGAATTTTGAATTTTGATGCTGATGTTTGGAACTTATTTTTCAGATCTTTTTTTTAACTTTAACAATTTTATTTCGATCGATCTGAAAATGTGCAGGCTTATAGACATTGTTATTACAAAATTGTAACAAAATGGTATTTTCAAATTTTCGATATCACTTCCGGTGTAAACTTGAAATTTTCAAGTTCCGGAGTTTTGAGGATATTTGATTTTTTTTGGTTTATTTTGTTTGCAATATGTTAGAAATGTTCATTATAAAAGATATAAATAGTAAAATCCGACTCGGAAGTAATATGCCCGGGCCATGTTGTTGTGACTAATTTTCATTAAACTCAAAATGGGGCCTCAGAGGATAACCATAATATCGGTGTCGGTTAATTTTAATTTCAATTTAGACTTTATTCTATTTCCGGACAAAGAATTTCAGTAATGACCGAAACTTTGTAAACTAATTTGTGAGGTTCTATAGCACAGTGGTTAGCGCATCGTTCTTTACAAACATGACGTCATTTGCTTGGATACGAGGAAATGGTTGTCGTTATGTTTGAGAGTTCGGTTCTCGATCGGGGTGTGAAAATCAGATGACCTTGAATAAGTCATCGTCACTCATAATTCCTGTCCACCCAGCTGTAAATGGGTACGGATAATCCGGGAAAGATCAGCTGGGAGAAAGGATCTTCACGGAACCTAAGTGGTTATCCTTGTAAAATATAGATCTTTCTTTCTTTTCATACGTCACAAATTCTATTTCATTTTTACTGTTAAATCTGCTCTTTCAAATGATATATAACACAATATATTTGAATCAAAATTGCGCTTTTTAAAACTTGCAAATTTTGTGCCAACTTCCATTGTAACTGTGTGTGTTTTATTTTTCAAATTTTATTTGATCGATCTTAAAACTTACAGGTAGATAGACAATTTGATTCTGAACAAAAAAATATTTATAGAATTTTTATATTACTTACGGTTTTGACGTCATTTGCTTGTAAACGAATCTTTTCTTCGATGTCTTCCTAAACTCGTCAAAAGATAATAGGACCGTCAGCCGAGCGTCGCATGAAAGGAAATTAACTTTAATTTTCAAAGTTTCCTTATAGGGTGCCAACTCTCCAAACCGCATGCAGTTTTAAAGGTCTGGGATGTAAGGACATTTTTCTTGGGCTACAATCCCGCAATAAATCCTACTACAGATGCAAGGAATCAAATTATATATTTTTTAATATTCTGAGGGTGCAATCCGTCAAAATCGCTTGCTATTCGGAAAGGCCTAATATGCAAGGAAATAAAATTTTATTTTCAAAATTTTCTTGCTGTATAGGCTATATGCCCAAAGTCTTATTCAAGAGATAGGTATTCTTTTAACAACAATTCTGTTTGGAAAGGTATCATAACAAATGTCCTTCTTCAAATGGGCAGAGCGGGTTGGTTGTTACAGAAATTTTGTTCGGAAAGGCATCGGATGCACGGCACCGAGCCTAAAAAAAATTAAAATTTCTTGGGGTAAAGTAAACCTTCTTCAATGAGGTCGTTTTCAAAGAAAAAAAAGCCTGAGACGCGAGGAAATCAACAACTTTCAAAGTTTTCAGAATCCCTTAAAGCATAGCCGTAGGAGCTCACGACTCAACGGGGGGTGGGGGGTTGGCAAACCGACTTATTGTCCGAATTGTAATGATATTTTGCCCGATTTTGGGGGGTTTTGGCCCGAAAACATAATATTTTTTTTTGGGGGGGGGGGGCAGCTAACCCGCCTTCCCCCCTGTCTCCCACGGCTATGCCTTAAAGGTTCCTTCAGCGTCAAGCTTTTTGATGTTCAATGCCGTATCCTTTATAGGATTGGATGGCTGTAAAAAAAAAATCAGCCCTATTTTTCATTTGATGCCTACGGCCCTAAAGAAGAAGGAATAAAGCTTCAGAATTGTCAATGAATATTCAGGATGCACAATAGGACATATCTGCCAACTTTGATAACGGTAACTCAACGTTAAGACAGTTACCAAACACAGCAAAATACTACGGCCTTGACATTGACCCAAATAAAGATATTGCAATGTAGAAATGTAAGTAAGTTTATCAAGATATGTCATCTAATGCTAACGGTGTTCACACTGTAAAATCAATAATGCATAAGAAGTTAAATGTATTGTGTATTAGAGGTTTCTTGTTCTTTGTCTTTTGAATTAGACGTATGAGGTATTATGTATTAGAGGTTTCTTGTATTTTGTCTTTTGCATTAGACGTTTTAGGTATTTGGTATTGCATTATGTTACATTTGCGTTTTGAATTAGACATTTCTACATAGCATTAGGTTTTTGCCGCTTTCCCCCGCCATAGTAGTATAACATAAAATTGTGTTCCGTTATTTAATGTGATCTCTACCCCTAAATGTCGCTTAAGGATTATTTTAAGGAAACTGTTGGGCGGGATTAAGAAGAGACGAGATTACGTGAGATCAATATCAATGGAGATGAGTATCACGAAATATAACGCTTCAAAACTTCTATACCAATTATTATGAAGAGAAAATGGTCAGTAGCTAATTTTTTTAGTTCATACTTTACTATTTGTAGTAGCAGTATTCATTTTTATGGTATATGCTGGGAATCAGGTCTTAAGCCTTGCCTACACTAGCAAACTTGACCAAACTTTTGTTTGCAAACTTGAGCAAACTCAAGAGTTTGGAGAAGTTTGTGGTACCTGTCTACACTGAAAAACTTAAAGAAACTTTGTCAAACTATTATTTGGTAAAGTTTATAAAAGTTTGCTTGATTTGAAACAAAATGGTGTGAAAATGATGTAATATCTCTCAAATTACAAAAATGGAGGATAGGCAGAGAGCATGTGTGCCGCTGCAGCAACTATCATTGCGATTGCTATTCGACGCCGCTGGATCAAAACAGACCACGTTAACAGTCTCTAGTTGACAGATTCGTTTCTTTAATTGTTTCTCATTGCTGGCTTGGCCCTTGATTGGTTTAGATCTTATCTTTCTGACAGGATGCAGCATGTTGGAATACATGTAGGTGACAGTGTCTCATCTGGCTTTCCTTTGAACACTGGTGTCCCGCAAGGTGCCGTTTTAGATCCGATTCTGTTCAGTGTCTATACTACCCCGCTAGGAGATATTATGAATCGTAATAATGTTAAGTATCACTTGTATTCGGATGACACTCAACTCTATTTATCATTTAGTGCTGGTGACGGACCGGAGAAGATGGCCCGCCTTGAGTCTTGTATCGTGCCTGGATGGCACACAATTTTCTATGCCTCAACGATGACAAGACAGAATCAGGTTTGTTGGTGGTTCTGAGATGCCCGTCCATTTTGAAGCCAGTAGTCTCGGAGTCATTTTGGACAGCGGTCTCTCTATGAAGGCCAACATATCTGCTGTGTGTTGTTTGGTGAGATTCCACCCTCGTAGAATTGGTTTGATTCGTCATTATCTCACTAAATTTGCTATTGAACAGCTCGTTCACTCCTTGGTTACCTCTCGTTTAGATTATTGTAATTCGTTGTATTCTGGTATCGGTACAAATCAATTAAATCGTCTACAACTTTTACAAAATACTGCCGCTCGCATTGTCACAAGAACCAAAAGTCTCTAAACATATCACTCCTGTGCTTTATGACTTATATTGGTTGCCAGTAAAGTATCGGATTGAATTATCGAATTTTGCTGATAACATTTAAATCACTACACGATCTAGCACCGTCATATTTTTCTTCCCTTACAGAGTGGCATGTACCAGGCAAATCCCTACGATTTGAGTGCAAAAGAAACGGTGGTCGTGGTTTTGGTGTCAGAACCGGAGATAGGTCCCTCGAAATAAGAGCACCAGTTTTATGGAATTCACGACCAATAACTGTTAGAAGATGTTTTAAATTCGATTCTTTTAAACAGAATTTTAAAACCCATCTTTTTAGACAAGCTTTTAACTGATCCTTAAGTGGTATTGTGCAATATTTTTATGTGTTATATAGTATTTATATTTCTAATTTTGTATCGAGCGCAATTGATCACTTGTTTTACTTTTGTTTTATCGTGGATATTTTCTCTATATAAATAAAGTATTATTATTATAATTAGCAATGACTGCAAAATTTACCATTTCCATTTCGGTCAGACATCACATCCTTCTGGAAATCGCGACTGTTTTTTCCCACGTATTTCCGACACAATGAGTTCTTAGTTCTTTGCTTTGTGGAGTTTTGATGAGTTGAAGATGGAACTCGTTTCGAAGAACAAGAATATTAATTTGTATGTTTATTTGAATTTTTAAATAAGGTTTATAAGTGTTTATCATAAGGTGATGATTGAGAATTATCGAAATCCATCAAGAAATGAACCTTGTAGATTGTTTATTAGGTACCAAAAGAAAAATGTTTTGAAAAACAAGAGCAACAACTCATATTTACATTTTGTGTTTTTTATTCTTCTTTATTTTCAAAAGGGGTTTTCCTTGGTAATGATTTTACTAAGTACATACAAAATGCGTTCAGAATTATGGTTACGTGCATTTGAACACGGCAGACTAACAGACGCGCACAAGTGACGAAAGTATCCTATATGATCCACATTGAGCGCGTATAAAAAAATGGAAATGTTATATATATTATTTTGACGATATAGTGAAACGTGTGCAGGTGAAAATAATTTACTGCAACAGTTCATCATATCGGAGTAATCATTAGAAAAAGACGGGAAATATTGAAATTCTTTACTGCTTCAGAGTCATTATTCGGGAGTGCTAAATTAATAAATTTACATTTGTTTTGTAGAATTAAAAAAAATATATATTTATTTAATGCAAAAAATCAAAATAACCTGAATATCAGTAAGTTGGATATTGCCGAATTATAACGTTTCCGCTTTGCTATTATAACATTATCGTATAACTTCACGCTTGAACAGTAGGTAGACAATATGGCGGTCATTTTGACGTTGTCCAAACACTCTCTATAAAGGGCTCTGGGTCAGTGTCGACAGCAATCTAAAAGGGGATTACTTGTCTAGGCACCCCATAATGTAATTACGTTTTATACCTCACGCCATACAGAAAGATAATAAGGCATATAATGTTTTATTTAAATTTCATTGGCACAATATGGTGGACGGAAACAAAATTAGTAGAAATCAAAACAGTTGCCAATAATCTGTAAAACAATTATGTATTTTGATTATTTCTAATAAAAAACAATTAAATAATTATTGTGCAAGTAATAAAATGTAAATTGAAAGTGATATATAAAAGATAGCTTGCCAGGCAAGGTAACATACGCCCACTTCAGCAAATTTAAATATTTAAAAAAGTTGATTGCACCATCGCACTTATTTGAGCTGATATTTAGATGAATCAATTCGAATGAAAACTCTAGTCTCTATCGAGAGCAATAACTCATAAACCGACGACTGGAATTGCGCCATTTTCGAACTCATTCGACATATTATCAAGATGAATACACATACCAAGTTTCATTCAAATCGGATAAAAACTCAAGCTTCTATCACGTACACAAGTTAACTTTAACGTTTTTTCACTAAGTCAAGGGCAATAACTCATAATCCAATCACTGGATTTGCGCCATTTTCAAACTCATCCGAGATATTATCAAGATGAATACACATACCAAGTTTCATTCAAATCGGATAAAAACTCTAGCTTCTATTGCGTACACAAGTTAATTTCAACATTTTTACACTAAGTCAAGGGCAATAACTCATAAACCAACCACTGGATTCGCGCCATTTTCGACCTCATCCGAGATATTATCAAGATGAGTACACATACCAAGTTTTATTCAAATCTGATAAAAACTCTAGCTTCTTTCGCGTACACTAGTTAATTTTAACGTTTTTTCACAAAGTCAGGGGCAATAACTCATATACCGACGACTGGATTTGCGCTATTTTCGAACTCAGCCGAGATATTAACAAGATGAATACACATATCAAGTTTCATCTAAATCGGATAAAAACTCTAGCTTCTATCGCGTACACAAGTTAATTTTAACGTTTTTTCACAAAGTCAAGGGCAATAACTCATAAACCGACGACTGGATTTGCGTTATTTTCGAACTCATCCGAGATATTATCAAGATGAATACACATAGCAAGTTTCATTCAAATCGGATAAAAACTCTAGCTTCTATCGCGTACACAAGTTAATTTTAACGTTTTTTCACTAAGTCAAGGGCACTAACTCATAAACCGACGACTGGAATTGCGCCATTTTCGAACTTATCCGAGATATTAACAAGATGAATACACATACCAAGTTTCATTGGAATCGGATAAAAACTCTGGTTTCTATCGCGTACACAAGAAATTGTTGACGGACGGACGGACGGACGGACGGACAGGGGTGACGGCAATATACGTCCACATTTTCATGTGGGCGTATAAAAAGGACGGTGAAACAATATTAAATTTCAAATCCAGTGCAATTTCCGATTGTCAGCAACAAAAACATTAACGGCGAAATTGCCAAATCATTCAACAGAAAAGAAAAGTTCGATGCTTCACGTGCCGTTTAAGTTTTATCAGCTACATGCAGTTACACGAAAAAATAAAAACTGATATTAAAATAATATTTGAATAATGAATATATACACGTAGTGTACTCTTTGAGGTCTAATTTATCTTGATTATCTATGGAAAGTATGTCTAGTTGCACTCTAATATGTTTTTATTTCATTCCAGTAGCCCTCAAAAAGTAAAACTGGATCCAATTTTCTAAGTAGACCATTTTCAGTTAATGAATTCCAAAAGTTCCCGACGAACATATTTTAAAGTCCGGATGTGATGCAATCTGTAGCCTTAATAAAGAAATCTAATAATTCAGATAAATAATTCAGAAGGAAATAAATCAATAGAAATTCAAAACCCAGGCTACTCTTGAAGTCTCTGAGAGTCTTCCTTAGATTTACAAGATTTATAGAAATCACTAATGGCAGCCACCAAAAGATTGAAATCCAGAAGTACAATCCCACCAAACACTACAGCCATAAAAGCAACCCCCACATAACCAATACTCTGAGCACTAGGTCGGTCGTCTGTTGCACTTGTAAGTTTTCTTAGTGACGATGATGTATTTTTGACATCAACGGTTAACTCTTTCTGGATTGCCTCCACTTTGTCATCAAGGGTATCAGCTTCGAGTTCGGGATCGAATATTGTCGGCGGTGCTTCACAACCACAATAGCAGACGTCTTCATCGGAAACTGAAACACAGAAGTGTTAGGTTTATTCTCTTGAATCAATTGCCGGAAGATGGGATGTGTATACAAGGCTAATAATTCTCCGACTTAAAATTAATACTTCATCAACCACAAATGTTAAGTAATATTCCACATAGTTGCTGGTGTCAAACGGGAAGCAGAACATGTTTATTTTCTTCGATACCCTTCTCCACACAATTATTGCTCTCGATTTTATCATGCTTTGAACAGAGATATTTTGTTAACCGAATTGATTTGTTTGTTATTATTCCAAATTTTCTTTGTATAAAATTCTGTTTTCATGATAGAACATTACATGGAACTTGAATAATGGAGGAGAATGGTTATTCAGTTAACCATAATAGTAGATTGACACGTTCTAGTTTCCTATTAGATACATAAACAATACTGAAAGGTAATCAATCATCCAAGGAAATCACAGATCGATACAAATTGATTTTCTTTGTGTTAGTACTCTTTAAAGGTCGGATCAGTGGTACATAATTTATACATTCCTTGAAAAATTTATTGTGGAACGATGAACGATTATAATTCAAATTGAATATGTACATGTATAAGGAATGTTCCTAAACAATTCCCCTGAGAAAAATCAAGGACATGTATTTCAATTAATTATTGAAATATTTTACTGTTACCTTGGTCTGTTGAAGGGGTCACACCTTGACAAGAACTCATTACTGGTGTAGAATTTGGTAGATTTAAAGTTCTATTATCCACTCGTCTAATTCCTGTACGATGAAACAGATGGTTTGGTTAAATGAAGTAAATACATTTTCAAATTGTTCAATTTAAGCCCAACTACGTGTATTTATCAATTATTCATAAAATTCGTGATTGCATGCATCTGTAAGGCGAGACTTAAAGGAACATTTTATGCAGGTAGAGAATTCCTCGTTCTTTATAATGATTTAATTTTGTTATAATATGCATGTAATATACATGGTATTGGAATTCAATCACGAAAAACCTAGCAGTAATTCTCTTTAGAGGATATACAACTATTGTTTGGACAAGATTTTTGATTAACGGAATTGTCTTGATTGCAAGGATTATTATCATTATTAAATAGCTAATTTTTACCTTCGAAACACATTTTTGTGTAGAAAACTTTAGAAGAGTCAGCCTGTAAAACTCGACCAGACTTAATGTAAGCTGAAAAATCCTCATGATAATGTAGATAACATTTTTTACCAGAAAACGCGTAAGAGAAAGCCCAACATTCCTTTGAATTGTGTAATGATTTCCGACATAATTGAGCGCATGCTGCTTCATCTTCTACTACTGTAGGTGCCGGGGTTGTACCGTCTGTTGTTGTATTAAATGGTATTGGATCGAACCAACATTCACCTGAAATTTATATGAGTTGATTAAGTCATCTATGAATGCTTACACTAATATCTATCGACATAACCTTACTTAAGTACTTAATGCTTTATTTGTGCTACTAGAAAATTGAAACAAAAGATTTTTTTAACGAAACAGATCAGTGAGCATATGGATTTTCCACTCTAATGCTAGGGGCACACGAGCATATTTTTTCGCCCGAAAAAATACGCTCGTGTGCCCGGTCTAATCGACGGCGATTTTTTACAGCCGTACAAATAGCCGGCATCAAATATGTTAGATATTTTTGGCCGATTATTTTCACTGGCAATTAAATTCGCCTTCAAATTCGCTCGTGTGCCCCTACCCGGCGTATTTTATCGGCCGATCGTAACCTTTCAACCAATCAGGCGTATTGTTTATGTCGTTACGTAATGATGTGATCTTCACTTTATGTCTAAATAAAATTGCCGAAGCAGAATTTTGGAGTCCACAAAAAAAATGAATTAGTGGCTCTGTGGTCCCAAGGGTCATGTGAGGTTCTATAGCACAGTGGTTAGCGCATCGTTCTTTACAAACATGAAGTCATTTGCTTGGTCGTTATGTTTGAGAGTTCGGTTCTCGATCAGGGTGTGAAAGTCCGATGACCTTGAATAAGTCATCTTCACTCATAATTCCAGTCCGACCAGCTGTAAATGGGTACGGATAAATCGGGAAAGATCAATGCCAAGTGGTTTGGCCAAGGACCAGCTGGGAGAATGGATCCGCACGGAACCTAAGTTGTTATCCTTGTAAAATATAGATGTTTCTTTCTTTCTTTTTATTTGATATATCGACCCCTGCCTTCCGGAACTGTGTAGCCAAGGAGGTCGCTTTTAAGAATTGGGTCAGCGGCTTGCAATGACATGTGTACTGAATATTCGGCCGATAACATTTGCCACGTGTGCCCCCACAAAATCGGGCGTAAAAATTCGCTGGCGGGTTTAATCGCCGCGATTAGAGGAAAAAATACGCTGTCTGCCCCAAGCATTAATAGCAACATT
Source organism: Lottia scabra (assembly GCA_029955415.1). NCBI lineage: Eukaryota > Metazoa > Mollusca > Gastropoda > Lottiidae > Lottia > Lottia scabra. Next base: position 22,543,457 of record JARJEI010000003.1, on the reverse strand, counting down.
ATATTTATATATCAACATTTAATTTGTGTGTATATTTTACATTCAACATGTGGTGAGATTGGTTGACTGTTGACAACCTTGTGTACAGATAATATTATGTACAAATAAACAGCAAATCATAAAGAAATGCGTCACATCTAAAAAGCTTTCACCCGTGCTTTTTATTAGATCTATTCTCATTTCCCTAAAAGGTTTAAACAAAAACAATTGAGCCGTCATAAGGTCCAACGTCAAAACTACTATTTGCCCACCCGTTGGTACCATTTTAATAAGATTCGGGACGATTTAAGTAATACATTGAAATTATGTAATTATTTCTCGTATAATTTACTGAGATTTTTTTTTATGCAAATTATATTTACTACCACTAAGGTGGTGATAGAATTATTAAGGATTATTAATATTTAATGAATGAAAGTAACAATTTCAAAAAGCTATCTTATTGTGAATTTCATAGAAAGATATAAATAGCGAATTGCAACTATACAACTATTCTACATCATTTACTGAATATAAAACTATTTGAAATACAAAAAAATGGAATTAAATTTAACGTCCTACTTTTCTTCCCCTATTGGACTTGTGTAGACTGAATTAAAAAATTCGAAATGAACAAGTCATTTTCTAAATTAAACTATTCTTTACAACTGGTAGACAAACATTATGTCGCTAAACTAGTCACAACGGTTAAGAAGAGTATGCGATATTTCTTAGCAATATTTAAACATAACCAAAATATCCAACATGGTCGTCTTAGCGACCAGTGAACGATAAGCACACTTTGAGCATTTCGATGACCATCCATCACTATCTCTGCAAAGCATCCAATGCATTGAATACGGAAGTTCGGATTTCTAAAACAAAAACGCTTCTTGCGATCATATAATATGTATGTAAAACTTAATGTGACTGAATGCTGTATTTTTTTATGACGCCACCTGAAGTGTGGCTGCCTATAATGTCTATTGTTGTTTTCATTATACATTAAGTGAACCATTCGTTTTTACATCGCAAGTGCGTCTTTCATTTCAATGACTTCAAGAGAGAAGGACCAGTGAAGTGAAACGAATATGCTACACAAGACATGAACGAAGTCATGAAATAAAAGAAACATCTATATTTTATTGACAAAAATAACAACTCAGGTTCCGTGAAAATCCTTGCTGCCAGCTTGTCCTTGGTCAAACCTCTTGACATTGATATTTCCCAGATTATCCGTACTTATTCAAGGACATCGGACTTTCACACCCGCTGTTAAAATGGAAATTTTCAAAAGCAAATGCATTTTGTCATATATTATTGGAAAGAGCAGCATATTATGATGGTAAAATAATTTTTGATGTATAAAAGTTTAGTCACGTGTCAGGGATATTTAAAGTAAAAAATAACAAATTCCAATTGTCTATCAAACCGGAAGTATACATAAGACAACAAACATGAATACATCTTCGGATAGATCCCATCAAAAGCAATAACTTTAGTTCAGGTCACAAAAGGTCAAGGTAACGAGATATGAGCAATTATGAGATATGGCAAAATAAACCAATAATTGTTGTCTCTAGGCCCCTAATCTCAGTTAAAATATTTCAGACGTAGAGTCATTTAGTAGACAAGACACGTTGACTCTAATAGCCTATTTTGACTGAGATTAGAGACAACAATTATTGGTTTATTTTGTCGAGAAAATGGTTGTTATGAAGCTTACCTCGTAACATACAAGAAATTTGTCAGTTTTAGAGAAAAAACCTCAAGGAAGCAGAATATTACAACGCAACCAAATTGGCCTCGCGATTTCAACTTATAATTATTGATGGTTTCTTGTCTCTCAAATTCACTAATTGAGGGATAGGATGTTCCGGTCTAATTTAGTAGTTGATGGTCAACAATTCATCGTAGAAAATTGAAAACATATTTTTGTAGAATGTTGCCATCTTGCCAAAATAGCGATTGTGAAATTCGAAAAAAAAAATAGCCGTTTGCAAAAGCAGTAAATCGAAAATTTCAGTTTTCGTCATTGGCCGTCTGCAACTTTCTGAAAACATCTTAGAACTTGGAACTCGTATTTCCGTAGCGAATTCTTAAGAAAAAATGTCTACGTATCTTGCAACAGTTTCTGTTTGTTGGAGATTTCAACTCTTAAACATGATGAAACCGATGGAGTTCCGAAATCAAACCATTTGGCAATTATAGTTTTGGATGAACTATTGGAAAAAGATTTCTACCCAGTTTACATGAAATTCAAATGGAAATATAATGTCAGAGGGTAGGGGGTAGTGCATAGTATGCCACGAATCGACCCTTGAAACTTTTTCTGATGGTATTCAGATGTGTTAATAATATCTAATTATCAATCATTATTGTACACCTATACATGCCTTAACCTCCGTGTACCAATAACAAAATATAAAAGCTTTGCGAAATGGTCATTGAGTGTGGCAGTTTCTAGGGTATGGAAAAAGTTACTTTCAACAATTTAAAAACCTGTAAATCTCTTGACTCTTTTTTTTTTAAAGACATGTGAAATGGAGTTTAACTTGCAAAGGGGGAAATTGGCAATAGTATACTCTTATCTTCGATTCCCAACTGTCGAGGGATCTTTATCCGAACATACACAACCTGCAGCACAGAAAGAATATGTTTATTTTTCCATATTGACCCTTTTAAGAAAATGTTAAAACCACTCCTCTTTGAAAGAACCTTTATCTCTAAGATCTGTGTATGTATAGATATCGACTTATGTAAACAAAACTGTGTTAATAGGGACCTATTGAATGCTTGCACTAGTGCAGTGATGAGTGCTATACTAAGTTCAATAATCTTAAATTTAATCTTAATATAAATATATACTATAAAAGAAAAATTGATTAAGTTGGCACATTGCAAAGAAAAGCAGTTACGAATAGAAATTCTTTTGTCTGTAACACTTCGATTTTATCGATCTATTTTTTGTTTCATATATTTATACTAGGACTCAGCTACTTTTCTTGTTTACTTGTCAATATACTAGTATTCATTTTCAATCAGTCTAATAATTATTACACTTCTATGCAAAACCGTAATTATCGTCTCGACACAGACATAAATGTATTTTTTTTTATATTTAACAAGGTTCAGAAAAGAAAGAAGTAAACAACATCCATATGCGTATGACCCTGTATGATAAATATCTTTTTATACGCCCACATGAATATGTGGTCGTATATTGTCGTCGCCCCTGTCCGTCGGTCCGTCCGTCTGTCAACATTTCTTGTGAGCACTATAGAGACTACAGTTTTCATCTGATTTTAATGAAACTTGGTTTGATCCCTAAGATTGATAAGACTTTGTAAAAACGTGTCAAATTTAGTTTGTGAGCACTCTATAGACTACAGTTTTCATCTAATTTTGGTATGCTCCTTTAGATAGATAAGATTTCGGTCAAGTTCGAACTTCGTATTTCCGATGAACCGTTTTTTAGTTATTGCCCTTGACTGTGTAAAAACGCGTCAAATTTAGTTTGATGAAACTTGGTATGCTTCTGAAGATTGATAAAGATCTCGCTCAAGTTCGAATTTCACATAGTTTCGATGAACTAGTTTTGAGTTATTGCCCTTGACTTTGATAAAACTTGTTTGTTAACACAATTAAGCTTCAGTTTTCATCCAATTTTATTAAAACTTGTGATCATTGGAATTGATAAGATTTCGGACAAGGGTTTTTGAGTTATTGCCCTTGAATTTGTCAAAAATAGTTTGTGAGCAGGACTGAAGCTACAATTTTTAACAGATTCTGATGGAACTGGGTGTGATCATTGTAATTGATAGGATCCTGAACAAGTTCTAACTGCGTTTTCGATGAACAGTTTTTGAGTTATTGCTCTTGACTTTTTATTCTTTTAGTATAATACAATTTGTATTATCGTTAATTAAAATATGATCATTTCCGACAGCTGCCAGTGGGCGTATGTTACCTTGCCTGGCAAGCCCTGGTTTCTCAAGTGGGGAATTGGGCCAAAATGGTTGAGAAGCAATGATATTATATAGACCTTTTTCACGTCTCGTTTTGAAACCGAGGTTCATAACACAAATAACGTCATCCATTGATAAAAATGCGACGTCAAATGAATGAATAGGTATATCGTCGGTAAACAGTCAAAAAGTATCTCGTGATTCTATGGCATCTATTTGTATCTAGATAACTTACCTCTAGACTAATTAGAAGTGTTTATTAGTCACGTGACACGTCGTTATTTGATTGCCGAAAAAAAGTGACGTCGTATGTCCAATATAAAATTCAAAACATGCCCAGAGTCAACCATAATCGTTGTCAAAATAGGTAATCAATTATAAACAAGGGAAGGGACGATTAAGTTATGGCTGCTGATAAAAGGGATGATGTTTTGGATGATGACAGAATATGACTTTATATATGTTATAATCTGTATTGGTAACAAAAAAACCCGTACAAATGGAAGGATAAAGATATATCCGGGGTCCAAACACTGAGAAGAAAAAACTGGTATCATTACATAATATTCAAATTGCGCCAAAGCCAGACCGGCCTTATTTCACACCACCCCCCCCCCCCCCCCCCAAAAAAAAATTCAATTTTCAACTAAACTAAATCTTGGGCCAAAGTTCAAAGTCTTTATATCCTATACTCTGAATTTTGTACTATTTCTGGAGGACAAACTATGAAAAGGAGATCATTCAAATCAGTATTAAACTAGTACAACTCTCTATTTTTGATAGCATCAATTTGGGCCATTAAAATTTATATTCCGATGTGAACTGGTTATTCTACTTTTCATTACCGAATTCAAAATTGTGCTTTTTAAACTTTTGTACCTTCTGCATTTCACTAATGAATGTAAAACAAGCTTTCTCTGTAAACATGACAACATGGATTGAAAAATGCCACTTTTCACCCATAGACGAAACCGGAGGCGCACCACCCCGGTACCATTCATAGTTCTAGTATTTTTTTTTTAAGATCTTTACACATAAGTCTCAACAGTCTGTACACTTCAAATAACAAATAGCAAATAAAAGCAATATAAATAGAATATATAAGAACGTAAAAACGAAAATGGTCTTAAAAATTTGAAAATATTACATACTATTAAGTATAAAATATTTAAAAAATATTAAATAAATATAAAAAAAGATGTAAAAAGAATGTATAATACACAATGTGTAAGTAGAAAGGTGCTAACACTGACCATAATAATCTTTAAAAATATTTTTTTTTTAGGTTTGACTTAAAAATAGGAAACTCTGAAATGGATCTCGAGGCTAGTGGCAGACTGTTCCATAGTTTTGGAGCAGCTATACTTATGGCACGATCGCCATACTGGTTGGATGTTTTCTTCCCATGGTTCTTATAAGAGAAAGGTTTTAATCTTATTTCACTACTCCTAGTACAATATGCTGGATTATGGACAGAGATAATGTCATTGAGGTAGGAAGGTGCAATCTCACTATTATGGATAACTTTAAAAATTAAGCCTTAAAAACGAACTCGTTGTTCGACCGGGAGTCAATGAAGCTGTTTGAGTATAGGCGTCATGTCAGTGTGACGTTCAAGATTCCGTCTAATAACAAGCCTTATAGCCGAGTTTTGGATGTGTTGCATTTTATTAATTAAGTAATCTGGAAGACCATAAAACATAAAAAATAAACTATTACAATAATCGAGTTTTGAAGTAATGAAACCATGAACTAATTTCTCAGTGCTGGTCTGATCTAAAAGACGTCGGATTTTAGAGATACGCCACAGTGAATGAGACGCATTGCAACATACACTCTTGATTTGTTCATCCATGAGTCCGGTTACGCACAGTACCTTAACATTCTCCGATCTTTCGATTTAGGTCCAATAACATCCATTTTAAGTTTCATCAAAATCGGTTGAAAACTAAGAGAGTAATAGCATATTCAAGATTTTAGGGCAAGGGCATAACTCTAACAGTGGAAGTAGGATTTGTTCTAATCATGTTGCTGATGCCCAGTCGACAGCAAGAAATCCAAATCCAACTCTTTGGTTAAGTGCACAAGATACTCGCGAAAATAAAACTTATTTTCGAAGACCACCTCCAAGGAAAAGAAATAACCCCAACTGAGTCATCTTCTGTACTACCCACTGACATCCACAATGATGATCTGATACCAGTGTTGCCTGTGCCAATGAAATTTGAGCACTTTACGAGGCAAACAGACGTTCGTTTCTTCATTGGTCTGGAATCTACAGAAACGTTTCAAACCCTTTTTGTTTTTTATCTGAAGCCGAGAAGTCAGCTTTTGAGATACTGGGATGGTCCTAAAAGGATGTCCAAGGAAGCCACATCATCAAAATACCAGCATACAATTGACGAAATTATATCGTCACCTGTATATCCGGAGGGGGATATTCTTCCTATTAACAGGAGAGGAATTTTAATGCGACTTCGATTAGGGTTGTTTGTCAGAGACTTCAAATCTCAACCACGCGTGTCTCTCAAAACCGGATAACATGGATAAAACTCCTATCAAAGGAGCTACGTCACCTTATTTTTTGGCCTTTTAAAGGTCAAATAGTTGCAACATTGCCGGATGCATTTAAGCGGCTATACCTTAAAACAAGAATGATAATTGATTGTATAAAGGTTTTTGTGGAAACTCCAAGTTCTCTTGAAGTACAGGTTCTTTTGTGGAGCGACTACAAGCATCATTGCACTTTTGAATTTTTAGTTGCAATAACTCCTAATGGAGCCATCTCTTGGATATCGCCATGTTATGGAGATCGAACCAGTGATTTGCACATTGTGAGAAATTCCGGCTTCTTAGACATTTAAAACCCCTATGACACCGTGATGGCAGAACGGGGATTTAAAATGAAATCCGATCTCGTCATGCGGAGATGCTACCTTGCCATTCCACCCAGTGCAGTGGTACTCACGATTAAAATGTCAGATACGGTTAAAATTCTTGTGGAATATCAAGATATTTAATGCACATCCATGCACCAATATTTTGGCAGTAAAAGTGAAACCATGCGCTACACCTGTCACAGCAAATACTTTTCTGATTATCTTCGTTTATTTCTCTCTCCTCAAGTAATATTTTGTCGCAATGTCCACCAACACCAGGGGAGTTATGGCAAGTAGGGATTTTGCGACATAACTCCAAGTTTCTGAAACATTCTGACATAACAGATGTTATCAATCAAGGCCAGAAAAATTTCTTTTGCTGTCCAAACTGCGAAAAACCTTGCGACGATTTAGAAAGAGAAATCATTTTTCTTATCTTATCTGCAAATTAAAATCGAAAAGAATCTTTTGGTAACCAGCTTCTTTAGAATTATTGGCATTCCCATTTCATCAGCCGAAAAAGCCCTAGCAACCAGTTCCACCAAAGAATAACCACTTACAGATATTCCTCTTACAGTTAAAAAATCTTTCAATTGACTCATCGCCATTTCCAAAAAGTCCTGATACGTTTTCGAATTTGATTCCATTATGCGGGTAATTTTAACACTAGCCTTATTCAGCGGAACTAAGAAAAAACATTAATCAACTTGTTTGATTTCTATAAAATTTATAAAGTTCTATGAATTCGAATATCCGTACGATTAGAAATTATATCTGTTGTTACAATGTCAATATGAATAAGTCTTCTAAAACTAGAACACGTATCTAATCAGTAAGAACTAAAAACTTTGGCACACATGCAGGTAAATTCTGCGTGTACACTGCACCGATTCCAATGGCTCTACAGCGCCACCATTAAATATCTAACGGTGTTCCACCTAAACATATCTATCATTTGACTATAAACCAATAAAACAAAGAATGTTTCGTCAAAATCTCAATATAATTAGTTTAATGGTCGACTCCATATGATATATACTAAAATAATAATTGTAAAGTTTCAGATTTACTTTTATGGTCGGAGAGTTAAGACTACTACTTACCATCATATCTTTGACAAATAAATGGCTGTTTAAGATTACATTCATTTGTTGAACCAATGTAGCCATTATTAATAGAAACACATTTATCATTGGGACTTGGGGCTGGAGTGGTTGCACCCCAGAATGGCCAATTATCCATTCGACCACACCCTTCCCAGAAATATGTTGAATTATCTTCATATAAACCAATCCAGAACGGTGTTGTTTGAAGCCTGAAAAAAAATTATAATGGCATAATAATATAATGATCTTTTAAATTAATTTATTATGATGCCAATCACAAGCGCATATATATAAATATCAAATTTCACAATACCAATTGAGTTGCCAGAGAAAATATTTCGAATCGAAACTTTTTACAAATCAATCTAAAGTTTGTATTTCATACACATAATTAGGTGCTGACTTTTATGGACTTTAGGTGTGTGGATATGATGATCTATATGAATTGCAAAATTTCCCGATACCAACGAACAGTTAGTTCACAATTTGACCATAAAATCTGTGTACTAATTGCAAACATATAGCTGTAATAAGTAAACGGTAGGTTATGAAAGTACTACCGTCTACGTATTTGCCTAGATCTGGCAAGTATGTTAATACAATATCATTGTAACTTAAAGGGTGAGTTTTACTTGAACATCTAATTGCTATCAAATTTAGTAACACTAAACCTGTGATTACTCTATTCACTTATAATTTTTCTCATCCGAACTTATGGATTTAAGTTTAAAGAATGCTACCTCTTAAAATGAGAACTAAATTTAAATCTTTAAGATTGGCAAATAAGAGTAAATATTCATAATTATACAAACAAAATTTAATAATTTTCTAAAACTTTCATGCATAAAGTTATTATTGAAAAACGCTTACAAATTTTGTAAGGGTTTTTCAATACTTATATGTAACATAATTAACGTTGATTTATCTAGATCATCCATAATATTATATGACAACGAGCAAATTCACTAATATGTAGGTCTATACTCTCATTTACCAAGATTTCAATCTATGAGGTAGTATCCCTATAAAGTAATGTCAATGTGAAGTACATGCAATGAATATTTCAGAATTAATCAAGAACTGGTTTAACCATATTTTACTCATCCAGATCCTGAAATTCACAATTTTGTTTCAAGAAATATGGACAGATATTAACAATTGATTAGTGTACTATTGTATTACAGTCTGACAGATTTTGATACAAACCAATGATCTGGAAAGAAATAATACTTGTTTTTCCAAGAAAAGATATACATTAGCATATGATGAAAGGTCAATCGAATTGACTATTAGGATTTTTATCGTTTTCATCCATGGTTAGGCCAATCCCTAAGTATAATTGTTGCAATCTATATGACAATATGTTCTTGTTAATTATTTATAGGTGTATTATAAAAAGAAGAGATGGCGTTATAATCTGACATGAAGTGTTAATGAATTATATTGTTTATTTAAATTGGTTCTTCGGGAACGCTTCAATATATCTGCATCAACATAGTATACGGCTGCATATTAACAACGAAATGTAAACGTTCTGGTATCGTCTTGGGTCGGAATAAAATGACTTTTTGGGGAAAATTATTTCTCATATTCACTTTTATCGATTAGTACTAAGTATTAAGTATTTCTTTTACTTATTAGTATTAAATACTAAATCATTTCTGATAGATAGACATCCTTATTTGAGTTCCTTTGCTAATGTCAATGATTAACAAACTGTTATTTCGTTTTGAGCTCTGATCGTTAGTTATTTTTATTGAACTTCCTCGTTATCGCCCTTTGAGTTTGATCGGTGATATTGATTTAAGATAACATTATATAAAGAGAATAGCTTGTCGTGTCGCCATACAAATATTTATCCTGGATACTGAATTAAAACAATTAAAAGTGAGAATGACCTACTTTTACAGTCTTGGCAATTTCTAAAAATATCGTACAGGTTTCTGTTATTAAAAGAAAAAGATTTTTTTTTCTGAAGACTTCACACCAATGACACACTTTTCGATATTTCTAGAAAAAATGACCCCCCTCCACCCTTTATCGGATTCGGTTCATTTCCATGCGGAGGTTCTTCGTGTCGCACATTCGAACACTTAAATCATATTAATTTCTTCAAAAATAAAAAAAAACGGTGAACTATGAATGACCTACTTTCTTACGGAGATAAGAATATTATATACCTACTTTCGTGTAAAAAATGTGATGCACAATATTATGTTGGCGAAACACTAAACGCGAATTAAATGTCATCGCTATATAGCGCATGCCAAAGATAGACTCATTGCTAATCATTTTAACCTTAACGGCCATTCCATTGATGACCTTGTCATCATGCCAATAGAAGTCGTTACTACCTCACCGACGATATAACCTAAGCTTCGACGTTTACAACGTGAACGTTTTTGGATAGACCAACTGAAGACATTACTTCCAGACATCAACAACCAACACGATAATCAAATAATCCCCTTTGTAACGACATATGATTCAATAGCTACTAGAGCCTCCATAACAGTCAAACGCCATTACTCTGAACTTCAAAATAAATTTCCTCATGTATATTCAAAACGTTTAGTTGTGGCATTCAAAAGAAATCAAAATCTGAGCAATTTTCTCGTTCACGGTAGACTTGAACTATTGAACAATGTCTCCTAACCCTAAAACCGAAAAAGATTTTTTCATTTTAAAGTATCACGTTATATTATTGAATTATTAACTTCTAAGTTAGATTTCAGGACAGGTACAAATGATATACAGTGTGTGTAATTATAATTTATAATATTCACTATTGTTCTGTGATAATAAAAATTCGTACAAGCAAAACAATTCCGTTAATCAAAAATCTCGTCCAGAGCATGACAAAATCGGGTGCAATAAATATATAGTAGTGGACTTCCCATATGAGAAGTACCATCAGGTGTTTCGAAAAGAGTACGCACGCGATACCCGTCACTATTATAAAGATCAAAATCATGAGGTGCAACGAGATCGATTCATGCCTGACTAAAAAGATCCGCCAAAACCTTGGTCAGTGCTTTCATTGAGAATCGTCCCAATACACCCTAATACCAGTGAAATATGAATCTCAGAAGTCCTTTGCCAGTGTGGCTTCATGAAACAGTAAGTTTAAAAGTAACCACTTCTTTATACCTATGCATCTTCTTGATCAAACTGATTTTAAAGGGTTTATTACAAACAGGGATACTTATTGTTAATTAAGCAGTTTGACCTAGTTTTTGTGTTTAGCTTAATAATGGCTCGATATTTCTAACTGAAACCTTTACAATGCATAGTGAAGACATTTCTCTACAATTTGGCGTTTATTTTACTCAAATCCGTTCAGTAGTTTTCAGCGTCAAAAAAGCATAACACACTTAAAAACCTCACGTAATATTTCAGTATATTTTTAGCGTTTAAAAATTAACGGCTGGATTTTTTTAGTTGAAACTTTTAGATACTTTAAAGGACACATAGAGATTTTGGTATATATTGAGCAAAAAAAAGTTCAGACTGTCCCTTTAAGCTGATGAAACCTTTTCCAAAGACACCCATTCTAAACAAGAATCGTTATATCATAAACAATTTTTTTAGAATAAAGACTCGACAAAGATTTAGCACGATCATTTGATCTATAATCTTCAGAGAATCTACAAATGCAGAAATACGGTTTTATGAATTAGTACTTAATGATATTCTTTTGGAGACAAAATAAAATAGTACACATTTTATATTTTACACTGTGTATTTCATTAAAGTTTTGCACTTGTCCATTTCATATCATAGCAAATTTACTTACATGGAACTAAAGTTACCATTCCATTCAGTGTGTGAATCTATATATTCTAGTCGTTGTTTGATTTCATTGTCTTTAATTATTAAAAGTGTTGCATCCTGTCCACTGCATAATATTTTAGCTTCATTCCATGTTCTTGGTATAACATTTAAATAGTATATCATTCGGTGTGACGTTGAGTTCCCACCACCTTCTGAAAATATGTTATCATACATTATATTAAATCAATTTGAATTTTCATTTGTACCATTCCCGTTTCACTTACGACCACTTTGGTTCCTAAATAACTGAATTATGACCTCGGTAACTCATACCATTCTCTTCGGTGCAGATCTGTAAAGTAGCCTGGAAGTAATACATTTTTGTGAAGGCCCATTTCTTTGGTCAAGAACGAAGTCATTATCCCTTTTACTTAGATAACTTAAATGAAACATAACTACATGTATGTGACATAACACAGACTTGCTTACCATCGATCTTTGGAAATCACCATTTGTGACAATATTGAAATCGTGGTTTTAATCTTTGTAATCGTATTTCATATGTCTCGAATGACGAATGTGGGCTGGTTTAAAGACAGTGAAAATAAGCCCTCTTAATTTGGGGTTTTCCGAATCGTTACATGTGCTGTCGATCGTCCATGTCACCAACATGCTCAAAAATAATCATTTGAATCGAATTAAAATAAGACTTTACTTACCAACATACTGCAAATTATAAAACAGTAATCCAATTATCACATAAAAATAATACTGTAAAATACTGTTGATAACCATCATTTCGACGTCTTATTTACACTAAAAATAAACAATTGATGTAAATTGACGTTCTGCAACAATGAATGACCTACATATATTATTCCACATTGTCATTTATAACATTGATTTTCTAACAAGTATAAAAAAAATAATTCGATCCATCAATATGAACAATAGATGTTTAAGAATGCTGTGACATACGATAGGTATTACTAGACTGTTTGTTGCTATATAAACGTATATTCGTTTCAAAAGTGTCAAGTTCGACGAAAGATATTTAATCAATTTTACCTCGAGAGTGCTGTAGTGCTTAAAGCTATCATACTCTAAATTAGCTAAAACTGTCCGACCGCCATTGGTCGGCCATATTATTATTAGCAGTCGCCATATTTGTTGAAGAAAAATGGCCGCCACCCACCCAGTATAAAACCCCGGTAAGACACGTCCATCAATCAGTTGGTAGTCAGATCTCGGCAGGTCAACATCAAAACTCACATTGAAACCAACCAACCTTTACTTTGATGTATACAAACAATAATAGATATTGAGGTAAGATCAAATTTCACGATTGTAATGAAATCAGGATTATTTTTTAAATGCATTATCATACATGATCATGCATGTATATTTATAAACCTTTTTTTTTTCTCATGAAATATTGTCTTTTACTTTTCATAACAAATTATGACTATAATAGACTTTTTTTTTACAAAACAAAATATAACATCACCCATTATGTACACATGTTTATTTGGAAACTAATATTATATAAATAAGTATTTGAATCAAGTTCTACTTCACATTCTTTACAAAATGAATTCTTTATTAGTTCGTAAAGTTTTCCCTCCGATAACCGGTCTATCTTTTAAAATAAAAGAATAAAAATATTTTACAAATGCAAATAAATTTGTTACATGTATTTTATGTCATAGTTTGTTAATAATAATAACAATAATAGTAAATTATTTTAAAATTTTCATGATAATAACTTTGTAACAAATAAGAGTTACTTCCCTTATACACCAATCAGACTACACAGAGATAAATCAATGTAACTTACTAGTTTACAATATTATTGTATGCTGTTATTATAATCATAATTTTATAAAATTGGAAATATTTATTTTATGCATCACTATCAATGAGAATCGGTACTACGAATGGGTAATGAAAACTAATATTATCATTTGATGTAGGCCTATAAAGTAATAATCGTGGAGCAAAACACAGGTAGGCCTAAGTATGTTTTCTTGTCTTAAGTACACATCTGCAGCTGCATTGTGCATACAAGATACATTAGAAAATTATTGTACAAATTGGGATACATGTCAATAGTTTTTATTATATTTTCTTACCCGAGTCTCCATTTTTATTGTTTTGAAAGGCATGGTTGCTTTGTTGGTTTCACCGTGAGTGTTGTTTATCGATGTTGACAGTCTGAGGTTAGAATATCAACTGACCGATGGGCGTGGCTTACTTGGGTTTTATAGTGGGTTAGTGGCGGCCATATCTCTTAAACAAGTATGGGCGACTGCTAGTTTTAGATATGACGGATAGCTAGACTTATTTTTTTTTTTTTAAATAATTAATTTTAGCTAAGTCAGAGCATGATAGCTTTAATGTATTGACCGCTTTATGGACGTTACACTAGAAAATTCATTATGAAAAAGGACACAGAACACTAGCTAAAACTCATATCACGACTGCTACGAAAGATCAGATTATGTACATTAAAAAAACTTGCGCTGTTGCGCTGGGATGTGACCTGTTCACAATTTTTCACAATCATTAACCGATATGCTCAGATTGTAAACGCTTTGTCCTAATGATCATGTAGAGGGGTAGCTACGATTCAATCTTAAAAATATTTATCCCAACTAACATCTTTTCTTATAATGCTAATACACTATTGATCGTGAACTTTTCCGTTTGCACCTTCCATCGAAAATAAGATAACTGATTCTTTTATGCTAGTGAGCGGTCACGGTAATAACGTTTCAGGGCTATCGTGGAGACTGGGATTAACGCGATAGGCAAACGTGACTGCACCAATTACAATTCCTTTTAAAATAACTACTCAGTCGCACTAACATGACCTCTAGCCTTGTCCAACACGCCACGCTTACGCCAGCATTCTCCGCTCATCCTTACGATCGCAACCGTCCCTGCTCATATAGCTATTGCGTAGCACATGTTGGTGTGTCGCTCCCATGAATGATCCGACTATTGCTTGGAAGGCACGGATACAAGATATCTTTGAGGTATGTGTTACGTATGGCAAGTATGGCAAGTATGCTTTCACGTATGCACAGTTTGCTTCTACGGCAATGAGAACTTTTCTACGTATGACGTCTTTCCGACGAATGACGATTTTTTTTAAACGTGTTTGACATTTCCAACAAAATCCAAGTAGCAGTACGGATTAGACCGGGAAGCAACAAACATGCATCACTATGAAGAGATCCTATATGTTCTGATCGAATCGTGGGCGCAACAAATTTTATCAGAACATATATATTCTTGAGATTTCAGAAAAATTCCACGACTAGCTATATGGACGACCGATCGTGACATTCGAATCATATCGCACGACAGTGAGAATCCCTCCCGCCACCCGAATAACCAGGCTACCTAAAATGAGTGGTAGGTATTCTTTTGTAGAATGTTGATAGATACACGACGTCCAAATTCAGAAACATATTTAGAATTAGTAACAAATATTGATTATAAAACATTATCAATTATTCTCTTACACATTATTTAGTTAGCAGTATTTCAAACATTTGATACAAACTAAAAATAATATTTTTTGTCTGTGTATAAATTTGCTAGTAATTCTAACATCTAATTTCTTTCAACGTTTATCAGGAACCTTAACTTCTTTCGACATCATCCCGATCCCCGTTCATGTAATTCCGGGGATATGTGACAATTCACTTTAGTCTTTGAGTTGAGAGTCATTGTAATCGAATTAAAACTGGGAACAGTGAATATTAGCAATTACAAAATCGACACTGATTTCATTATCCATGACACGATCCTTTGTAGACAATTTCGATCTGCATGGCGTTTCTACTTTGTATTCTTTGTATTGTATTACCTGTTGGAGTGAAAGGACAAACGATGAATAGGTTGATACTATGGTTACATTCACTAAGAATATTATCCTACGGATATAACATCATCCCCCTCTTGCTGATAACAAATAGAGATTCTTCAAATAATACAATACATTTCCCTTTTTATATTTTAAAAAGGTCCTTCAGAATAAGAATATTAAGTGGTTATAACTATACATGTACGACTTTCATCTTCCAAAAAATCTGTTGCCAAGGGATATCGTGTAAAGGAAATATTTCATTATCCATGAAAAATGTATGCATCTTTTACACTCACAGTGGTGTATCTCAAGAATAGACCCACATTATGTTCTATTTAATATCCAAATAGGACTAAAAATAATTTCATTTTAAGTCTACAGCCGCGTCGTCAAATTTCAGTAGCAGTTTAAAACAGTATTATTAACATTAACTCGACATTGAATAATTAAATTTATATTTTGAATTTTAGTTTTCAATACAAGAATGGTGAATGGTGTTTTTAATATTTTTGTCGTATTTCTTGACCTTATTTGTCATACGAGGTCTGAATGTCTCACAAGAAAAAACTGATTTGTATGCATTTACGAAAATCTTGATAATAAGTTGTACTATGTCGGTTTCCTTAATGCGGAGCTCCCACTAGCGTGCGATCTGTTTCGAATGTCACGATTGGCTGTTCGTAGCAGGTCATGGAATTTCTCTGAAATCTTAAGAGCTCATAGGTTCTGATAAGATTTGAGATCGTTGGAAAGCTTTGGGCAAAAACGGACATTCGGCAAGAGCGCCAATTTTTTTATAGACTGATTGAAAATTTTGGGCGCTTGACTCAAAGCATAGGAAAGCGTAACAGAGCTTAACAATGCAGAACAGCTTGATAATCGTTTCAGAACGTGATTTAAAGCGTCATAATCGTTTCAGAACTTGATTTAAAGCGTCATAATCGCATCAAAGCGTAATAAAGCTTATCAAAGCATGATTTAAACTGATCAAATCGGGAAATAATTCGTCCCGAAAGCGTAACCAATTCGTATCAGAGCTTATCAGAGCATAGCATTACTTAGGAGATCGTGATATTTTTGACAGTAATTGTGCTCTGCTTGCCGAATTAAAGCGCGGCATTTTCCGTTGATGTAAACTAAGCATCAGGTCGTGAAAATGGGTTCCCCGCTTTTAATAAAGCTCTGTTAAGCTTTCCTACGCTTTGAGTCAAACTTTTCTGAACTTTGTTACGCTTAGTTAAACTTTGATACGCTCTCTGCGTTTTAATCAATTCGTAACAGAATGCCCAAAATTTTTAAACAGGTTAAAAAAAAAATGGCGCTCTTGCCGAATGTCCCGTTTTGCTCAAAGTTTTCCAACGATCCATTACGACCCTGACGCTTTAGTCGATTTTTGTTACGCTTTGGTGCCACTTTGCACGCCGCTTTAAAGAGCCATCAAAGCGCCGTTGGTGTGAACTATGCATAACAATTGCAGTGGCGATTTGTTTCACGATCATGATAGAGGATGATCACAATTTGAGCTACGACTGAATCCGGAGGGGTTCATATACAGTCCGATTATAAATTGATTTAATAATTAATTAACTTTTAATGTTATAACGTTCCCACTGTGATAGTTGATTCTATTGATTCGCAAAACTTCTTAATCATGAACTAATCGTGGTGATCCTATCAGATCTTTTCATATCTTAAGGCCAGTCGCGGCAAACGTATTATTCGTAGAACATTTTAGAACGGTTCAAAATTTGTCTACGACCAACATGATCAATTGGTCATTCGGAATTTGTAATCGTATCTTAACGGGAAATCGGATCGTGATACATAATATTTTAAAATTATGAAAAGTTCGCATACAAACGCGACAAATCTACTTCTATTAAAGGGATTGTAAAGAGGTTTTCTAACCTTTGTATGTGTACCGGGGACACTGATTGCATCAATTTGCGCCATTCCAATTTCCATTCCGACGTCTGTAGTTCTTGCAATTCCACTAAAACTAACACGTTTTATGACGTCGCTAATAGTGATCTACCGGATATCTATGCAGATCACTATTAGTGATGTCATAAAATGCGTTAGTTTTAGTGAAATTGCAAGAACCACAGACGTCGGAATGGAACGATTGCGATTGGTCGAAGTCTTGGAGGGCACATTGAACAGGTTGAAATGGGTAATGATATTGAATTTGTTTACTGGATATTTTGTTTGTTGCAGTACTTGCACAATTTTTATTAGATGACTTTCATATTTTCAGAGTTGAACATCCTCGTCTTCAAGTTTATCAGCAAGACATGCATGGAACAATTGATCAACAGGATTGTCGCAGATCCAATAGATAACAGAACAACATGCTAGAAATCAGAATATAAACATGCTGATTTGTTGGGCGACCCAGTTTCTCTCAACTTTGACGACATTGTAACCTTTAGGGTGTCCTTTTGCTTGCTTTTAAAATAGATTTGTGTGAGCCAAATACAAACAAATTCAACTGAATATATAATCTTCCAATATTAGAAGGTTGCATGGACAGTATGTAGCGACTATTAAATTTAGAATATCTCTATTGCGTTTTGCCTGTGTGCTAATTGCGTGGTATTTGTGCATATCAGTAATAAAAGCGTAACCGATTTCTTCCCTCAGGTCGCATATAGTTATATTGTTAGTTATAGTTATATAGGATAGAGGTATAAAAGTCGCCATAATCAAAACTAGGGGTGATAACCTGTGTACTTCAAACCTGTTTGGAGCATGTGAGTAGCATTTATTACTAATACATGTATATTATATTTTATTTGTACGCAATTGATAATTGCTATGATCTGAGAACAAATCATTGAAAATAAAAAGGAAGCGCTGAACATACATTTTGAACCGCCATAAAACTGATAATTCTATTTGTTCGAGTATTTCGTCATCATATTTTAGTCAATATTGTCTACTAACTATAACTAATTGGTCGATACTATGCAGAGCCATTTATAGAAACAAATCATTTGGTCGATATTGTTGCAGGCAATTAATATACCGACTAAATTAGTAAATTCTTAACGACATTATAAAACAGTTACAGAGAGTACATCTTAAAGAAAAATGCTTCTTTGAAACATAATAATGTGTCTGTCTACTTATTAATAAAATTGATTTACTTACGTTTTTTAAAAAGAGGCATACATTATCCATGTGTTTCCTAGTTAACTGTCATTATCGAAATAGTCTCCAAGATTCATGTTCATGATAATGAAGAATGATTATATACAGCGACACTTTCTATAAAGTAGTTAAAAGGAAAGACGATGTAGGTGATTGGTTGACTGCTTATTGGCTGTGTAAAATCAATTCTTATTCATGTAGATGTATTGTCTTTTTTCTTTATATTCAACTATATGGACCGTTTCCACATTCATTGAGTTCATGTGATTGTAATTGATTGCAATCCCTTTTATCTCTTTAAATGCAGTTTTAATCGTACAAAATACAAAAATATTTGTTTACAAATATATGTATTTGTGAGTGTAGGTGGCAATAGGCATTTCTTCAAATTTGCTCGTTGTCCGATGGTATGCGAACCAATGCTTCGCAATAACATATGGCAGTATATTCGCAGTGCTTCTGTAATTGATTCAGTCACGCGCAGATAAAAAATAATTGACGTGGGCGCAAAACCTCCGGGTTAAATTTTTGTTTTGTTTAAATTTTGCAGTCCGAACAAATCGTAAAGAATACTTAAAAAAAAAAAAAAAAAAAAAAAAAAAAGACTGTATAAAAAAAAAAGACTGTATACAACTTCAGAACTGCCTTATTTACTTTGTGTTAAAAGCTTAGTTGTTTGTAGTTTAAAAAATAAATTCTTTTTTTACCTTGACCTTTGTAGTATGTCCAGGTTTTATTCAGATTCCTTTAAGCAAATTTCCAAATCTGCATATCATTGTACTAATTATAATAATAAGCTCTTTATTTTACACGGGTCAGAATTAGGCACAATACCACAAGGGATACGGCCGACAAAACAATAACAAAAATTAATTACACAGAATAAGAGTACATGACCACAAGATGATGCACAGTCTACAGGTTAATTGAAAGATATACTTAAGATATACAATGTAATAATATTCACAAGTACATGTGTATGTAATGGACAGATTATTTTGAAGTGATCAGGTACATAGCCACAAATTGAAAAGAGATCCAATGAAATAAGTAGAATTTTGATAAACAAGTAAATTATTAATGGGTAACATCAATTTTAGGCACACTTAAAACTACGTACATGTATAAGTCTTGTGGAACACCACGTACGTAAAATATGTTAGACAATTTACGTGTACGTAAACAACTATGTTGGCACATAAATTACGAAGGCTTCGGGCAGTATACCCAGACTTGAAAATATTTTAAAAGTTTGTTATTATGAGTTATTTCCCTTGAACTAATAACATAATGCAAATGGGGAAATCATGGACAGCGCACTTTCAGATCATCTATTAATAATAACACTCGATCACGTGCCATAATTCCTTGTTACACTACTTACACTTTATCATCAACTAAAAAGGGAATGTCAACAAAGATAAATAATGCTTGAAATTCAGAAAATCTGAACAAAGAACTTTTTAAGGATTCGTCATTTAGGTGAAGTTTGTTTTGTTATTTGCTATTATGGAGATCTTTTATCAATGGTAGGGTAGCATGGGGCAACGAGCCCAGTCGGGGTCAAAGGCCTATGCTAAAAATAGAAAGCTATCACGTGTTTAGGATGGTTAGGTGATACTGAGTAGTCTCCCTTTTCGTCAAGTCTGTCAAGGTCAAATCGGTCGTCAGTAACGTAAGTTTACAATTTTATAATATCATTTTAGTCAATTTTCTTGTTAATTTCAAGTGTCAGTTAAACTTTTGTTCAGGAAGAGATAATGACGATTCAGGTGGCTAGTTCTGTTTTTCAATAAGTGAATGGTTTTGTCAAAACCACTGCTGATGTTAAGACATGCAGTCATTTAATGGCGTCCTTGCACTTGAATTCAAATAGCAACCTAGCAAGGGGGGCAAAACGCCCATGTTGGATTTGGGAAATACGCCCATGTGTGGGCTTAATGCCCCGTCCTATGTTTATTTATCTCACATTAACAACATTTAATAAATGTAAAGTTTATTTTAGAATTCCACATATTTTTTTTTTTTTTTTTTTTTTTTTTTTTTTAAATAAGTTTATTACATTATAAGTAATACAATTAGACATTTTATACATAATAACATTTACACATATACAAAATACATTCACTCATACATACACACTGAATACTGAAATCTTCCATATTTTGAAAAGTGATAAGATTTTACTGAAAAGTATACTGAAAAGATCGTTTATATACTGAACTTCCATTTCTTGATGATAACGTCATCTGTTTCAAAAGCTTTAGTCTCAATACATGCTTTATTCTGTAGGTATCTTTGAAAATTTCGTACAGTTGGTAATGATATTTCTAATTTACATTTGCACAAATAATATTTTGCAAAATAAATACAGTTATTTACAAACAACCATTCATATAAGTTTTTGAACAAAGATTGATCAGTGAATCCAAAGTGCATATTACACATTTTTATTTTCAGATTAATATTATTATTATAAAAAACTTTTTGTAAAAATTCCCAGATTATATTAGCGTGTGGGCAAAGGATAAAAAGGTGTTCTATTGTCTCGATTGTTGAATTACAAAATGTACATAAACTTGTATTGCTTAATTTTAGTTTGCATAATTTTTGATTCAGAAAAATAATATTATGACAGTATTTATACTGAAAATTTTGAAGCTGAGAATTTTTACACACACTTCTTATATTTTTAAATATACCAGTTATAAAATCATCTGTGAATGTTTCACCCAAAAGCTCCTGCCATTTAATTATACCGTATGGATATTTATATTTTTTCTTTACATTGTATCTGTATACATCTTTCGCTGTTATGTTTGTCAAAGGTTTTTGGTATATATTGCTTAATATTCCATTTATATATTCTAAAATGCTCATTTTTTGTGATATATTTTCAGTTTTTGGATTATGTGACATAATCTTATTTTTTACCGTATCAATTAGGAACCTGATGTTACTTGTATAACTGTGATAATCATCGTAGCCTACATTAAGAAAATCGGAAACGTACACAAACCCTAGATTAATTAAACTTTTTGAAAAAGAGATATTTAAGTTTATTGAAGAATTATACCAGATTATTTGATTTTCAAAACTAGTAGTCTTTTCAATATATTTCGTAAAAATACTATGCCAGTTTCTAAAAAGCTCATTATAAAAACGAGATATACACTTGATATCATTATTATAGTTGCTTCCAACGAGTATTGAACTATTAAAGGGGGATAAAATATGATTGAAGGTTACTAGCCACGTTTGGTCGGGATTTAAAAAGAGTTTTTTTAACCAAAAAACACATTTACTTTTTATGAGTTCATTTATATCTATCATTCTGAGTCCACCTTCATTGTAATCTTGGCATAAACTATTCCTTTTAATTTTGTCTGGGCCATTCCAAATAAAAGAGAAAAAGAGTTTATTGACCGATTGAATTATTTTATCAGGAATAGGAATTGAAAGGAATTGGTATGATATTTTAGGGATGCAGAAGGTTTTTATAATTTGAATTTTGCCTATTATACTTAAGTTTCGCGATTTCCATCTTTTTATTATTGATTCTATTTCAGCTAACTTCTTTTCATAATTTAACTGACTACTTAGAATATCATTTTTTGAAAAATATATGCCTAAAATTTTTATAGAGTCTGTTGCTAGATTAATTCCCAAGGTTGACAGGTTTTCTTTTAAATTCTTATTTTGACTATTTAGATCTATTGCTTCTGTTTTATTGATGTTAATACTTAATCCTGAATATTGGCCAAATAACTTGATTTAAAAAACATGTCATATCGTCAGCAAATATCGATATCTTAAGTTCCTTAGACCCAAAGTGTACGCCGCGTATTTTTTCATTATTTCTAATTAAATGACATAAAATTTCAATTACTAAATTAAAAAGATTAGATGACATTGGATCACCTTGTCTTACCCCAGATTGGACCTGAAAATATTTTGTAGACATTCCATTGTTAAAAACTGCACATTGTATATCTGTGTACAAGGTCTTTATCCATCGAATAAATTTACTTTTAAATCCATATAACTTCAAAGCTTCAAATAAAAATTCATGATTTAAACTATCGTATGCGAGTTTAAAATCAACTGCTAATAAGAATCCTACAATTTTTCTATGCTTTGCTAATTGAAAGGCGTCATCAATAGTTCGAATATTTTCTTGTATGTGCCGGCTAGGGATAAAAGCTGTTTGATTGGATAATTAATCCAATAATTAATTTAGATAAAAAATGTTTTAACCTGTAGCATAAAACTTTACTTGCTATTTTCATATCAACATTGATTAAGGTTATAGGCCTCCAATTACTTAAATCCAATTTATCCCTATCTATCTATCTATTATCGATTGTCTTTGACTAGACGAGAATGAACCACACTCAAAACTTTCATTAAAACTATTCAAAATATATTTACTGATATGTTTCCAAAAATGTTTATAAAACTCTGATGTTAGGCCATCATTACATGGAGATTTACCATCGTTTAAAGATTTTATTGCGTCTTCACATTCATAAAAATCTATTTTGTGTTCTAGAACCTCAGCCTCGTAGTCTGTTAAGACAGGAATTGTTGATATGATCCTCCCTGACACAAGCTCTAAAATATTATTTAGTTTATTACACTTATTCTTTTTATATATATCACTATAATGATTAAATATGTTTTCCAAGATTTCATTTTGTTCTATTACAATTTCACCGGATTTGGTTTTTACAGAAGCTAATGTATTGCTTATCTTATTTGACTTTTCTAGATTTAGAAAAAATTTATTGTTCTTCTCACCAAATTGGTAATGTGATAATTTAGACCTAAGCCACGCCCCTTGTGCTTCTTCCTCATATATACTGTTTAGCCTGTCTCTTATTTTATCAATTTCATCAAAATCAAACTGTTCACCGTTAATGTTATGTTCAAGTTCATTTAATTCATCCTCAAGCTTTGTTTTTATTGCCCGCTTAACTTTTTGTTTTAGCTTACTGTATGTTATTGTATATTGTTTTATCTTATATTTTATGAAATCCCACAAATCTCTTTTCCTTTTCTTATCGTAGTACTTGTCTTCCCATATTTTTAAATTTTGACTTAAATTTCGAGTATAAGTTTTGTCATGAGTCAATGTGCTATTAAAAATCCATAGCCCCGGTCCGCGTTTTGGATGCTGTACAGTAACTGTCAGTGATATCATTGAGTGATCGCTAAAGGTATTGGATTGGATTCTACAATATTTAATATAACTTGTAATACTTTCAGAAACAAGGAAGAAATCAATTCTACTTTGAATTAAAGGCCGCTTTTGTCTCCATGTATACTGACGTTTATCGGGATATCGTGTTCTGTAAACATCAATTAAAAATGCATAATCGATGATTTTTAAAATTACTGACTTACTTCTATTTTTAATCTTATAATTGCCTCCAGATCGATCTAGGCGTATATCGAGCACATTATTAAAATCACCACCTAATATCACAGGCGAGTACTCTAAATTTATAGATTCTAAAGAAGCTAATAACTTGGAGAAATGTATTTCTTGTAATATATCTGTATTAGGACTATACGTATTAATTAGAATCCATTTGTCCAAGTACTTAATTTCTAATTCAATGATTATGAAATAACCATTATCATCAATATGCTTAACTGATACATTCAAATCATTTAAATTTTTTATGAATATGGCACAACCAGCAGAGTTGCTTCTACCATGTGAAAAAAAAAACTGTGTGTCCCCATTCATGTAACCATATAGCTTCATCTTTTGCAACGCTATGTGTTTCTTGCAAAAAGAATATATTTGCAATATTTGATTTCATCCAGAAAAATATTTTTTTCCGTTTCTTACTATCTCTTAAACCTCTTACGTTAAGTGATAATATTTCTAAAGACATCAGAATATAAAACAAAAATTAGAAATACAAACATAGGATCTAAATTTCTCTCTGTTTGTTAGCTTGATTCGACTTCTCATCCATCTTAACAGTAAAAGATTATAATTAAAACAGTAATCACACATCACATTCACACAACATACACACTGAATACAAATAATCATAACATGACCTAGCTCAGTAATTATAGTTCACTTAAAGGCTGGATAGCTCTCTCGTGATAATGAATTGTTAAAGTGGTGGTGTCTGTTGTATAAGGTCTAGCCTTTTCATTAGCTTAGCTTAAATAAAAAACACACAAATTTAGCATTTTGTCAAAAACACGTTCTCATCTCCTTTCATTTAGCCTTGCCGTAATATCATCATAGAGATTCCACATATTTTAGACTTGTTTTATTAAACACCAGTGATATTAAAGGGTTCTGTAAATAGAAGTACATGAGTAATTTATTGTTTATCATTTCAGCATGGTCAGAAATTACAAGAGAAAAACGGATAAAGGTCAGTATGGGAATGTGAAACTGACTGAAGCCCTTGAAACTTTAAGCAAAGACCCTAAGGCGCCACCGGGACAAGAAAGTGTCTCAACCAGGGATTATAATTATGGGACGTCACAAGAAAGTTTTTTCCGATGATGTGGAGAAAGAATTGAAAGATCATATCATAGATATGCAACGTAGGATGTATGGTTTAACCACAACAGACCTCAGACGCCTTGCGTTTGATGTTGCTGACCACGCCCAACTTGCCAACCCATTCAACAAGGAAAGTCAAATGGCTGGTATTGATTGGCTCCAAAAGTTTCTTGGACGAAACAATCTGATCTTAAGACAACCTCAAGGCACGCGTATGTCCCGTATTATTGGTTTCAACAGACCAAAAGTCAACCAGTTCTTTGAACTGTATAAATCAGTGCTGCAGTCTCAGAACTTCCCGGCTAACAAGATTTGGAATATGGATGAAACTGGACTTGCCACAGTTCAGAAGCCTTTAAAAGTTATGGCACTAAACGGGACAAGGAAGGTTGGAAAGGTGACAAGTGCGGAGAGGGGGTAGCTTAGCACCTTCATATATGCATTTAATGCAGCTGGGGGTTATTTACCTATGTATATTTTTCCAAGAAAACGTATGGTGGATTCACTCATGAACGGAGCACCACCCCCGATATGTTGGATTTGCAAATTCACCTGGCTGGAGTGATTCAGAGTTGTTTTTGAAATGGCTTCACAAATGTGTCTAAAGAGTCCAAGCATATTCTCCTGGATGGTCATCACAGTCACAAAACATTGGCTGCTGTTGAGTACTGCAGAGATCATGGCATAGAAATGCTTACCTTTCCACCACACAGCACACATAGGATATAACCACTCGACAGGGCTTATTTTAAATCTCTGAAGAGTGCCTTCAATGCATCTTCTGATAGCTGGATGATTGCAAATCCTGGAAAACAGATCTCAATCTACGAGATTGCTGAAATATCTGGTAAGGCCTTTCTACGGTCAGCAACAGCTGAACAAGCTGTACATGGTTTCAAAACCATTGAGCATTAAGAACTATGAACAATACCAGTAAGCTAGAAGGAAAGTATATTAAAACAGGTAACAACTTAACATTTCTTAGATGCAGAGACAACAAGATTGTACCGAAAGGATTGACCATTAACTCCCCTATCAACTCTCCAAGAGCAGCCAGAATAATTCATCGCGCCAGCGAATTGTTAGTGTCGGAACGCATTCAATCTCTACGCCGTAAAAGAAGTCACCTCTATAAACAGATATTTACCAACCAGAATCTTCTCTCTAGCACTCTTTCACAACCTGATTTCCAAACAGTCCGTCAATGCCAAGAAAAGTCCAACAACACACTAGACGCTAAGATCAAGCAGAAACAACAATCCAAATTCCTAGCCCTCAAGCAGCACCCAGCCAACAGAACCAGCCGCTCCACCAACAACTATATGAAGAAAACCGTAGTGAACTTAAGTCAGAAGACCTTATCCCCCGACCAAACTACCCTGCTAGCGAAAGGACTAAAGTTCATCCCCACCCCTAGAAATCCGAACATACCGAACTTTATCGCCAACATCGAGAAGGGCCTTTACCAACTGGCACCCAATGGTAACATCGACTACCTTCGACACCAAATAGTTGACATACTCAAGAAGACACAAACCACCACCAAAGACAACCTATCCAAAGTGGAACGTAAAGCCATGAAAGAACTACAGGAAGACAACACCATCCAAATTGTAGAAGCTGACAAAGGTAAAGCCACGGTTGTCATGGACAAGGTCAGATACGAAGAAATGGTGAACCAAGCCCTCTCTGATACCAAAACCTATAAGAAACTATCACGTGACCCCACTTCCACCATGGAGAAGAACCACAAGACCCTCCTGAAGTCCATGGCTGACAAAGATGAAATCACTAAAGAACTATTCAATAGACTCAACCCCATCAACTGTACAGCCCCCTATGCCCGTGCCAGCATTAAAATCCACAAATACCCTGTCAAGATCCGAATCCTGGTATGTTCTAGAGGAAGTGTCTTCTACACCACTGCCCAGTTCCTTTCTCAACTTCTATCCCCTCTAAGTAAATTGGCCAGCTCCTACATTAAAGATTCTGCCACCTTCTGTAAAGAAATAACTACTATCACCCAAATCAGTGGCCCAATGGTAAGCTATGATGTTGTTGATCTCTTCACCAATGTACCCACTAATGAAGCCCTCTCCATCATCCGCCAAAAGGTAGATAACAACCGCAACCTTTTAAATACCACCATCAGCACTGACAATATCATCACCCTGCTAGAATCTTGTATCTCATCCACCTATTTTACTTGGGACAATGGCACCTATCAACAGATACATGGTTTACTTATGGGTTCTCCCTTGTCCCCACTCATCTCAGAACTGTAAATGACCCACTTTGAAGATCAGTGCCTCTCTAACTCCCCCATCACGCCAGTGTGTTGGCTACGTAAAGTTGACGATATCTTCACCATTCTACCTACCAACGCCGATCCCACCACACTATTACATCACTTAAACTCTGTCCACCCAAGAATCCAATTCACCGTCGAAACTGAAATGAACCACCAGCTCCCCTTCCTTGACATACGCATGAAGAAAACAGATGGAACAGTATCAACCTCTGTGTATAGAAAACCCACCCACACCGACCAGTATATCAACTATAAGTCTAATCACCCCAATCGAACTAAGAAGAATACCATTAAGGCATTAGTCACCAGAGCCAAGTCCGTATGTAGCAATCCAGACAGTTATAAGGAAGAAATAAACCACCTAACTAATGTATTCTGCAGATACAATCAATACCCTCAAAATTTAGTTTCAGATACCATCAACCATATGCACCAACCCGCTCGAACCATCACCAAACCTGACCAGCCCCCTATCAACATGACCATTCCCTTTATAGGACCTACTAGTTACTAAATTAGCAGAACGATCAAAAGAACCACCCATATTCCAATTAAATTTTCAACAACACCCAGTCTCAAATCCCTGCTAAAAGCCAATGGAAGAACTGAATCTACAATAACCAACAAAGATATGCAGAAGGATATTGTCTACCAGATTAAGTGCAATTGTGGTGCAGCTTATGTCGGTGAAAGTAAACAACCACTGAAAATGAGAGTAAGACAACATAAGACCTCTTGTAACATGGTTAATGGAAAATCAGCCTTAAGCCAGCATCTCATTGAGAATCCTGACCATATAATCCAGTGGAATCAATCAGAAGCCCTTCTCACCAACCTCCCTGATGACGCCACCCGTAAATACCATGAAAGCATCATGATTAAGAAATTACAACCTGAACTGAACAGAGACCAGGGATACCAATTACCAAGAATCTGGGATACCCTTTTGCTATAATTAACCCTTTGAACTCTCCTAATGTTACTTTCATCTTCTATCCAGTAGTGGCTTCACTCATCTTATTTCTTAATCCGTGTAATTACCTTTATATCTCTAATTAACTGCTCACTTACATGTCTTCCTTTTGCCTTTGTTGTTGTCCCCATTGTTATTGTTACCTATATATATACTAGTTACTTTTTGTTTGTACTCATTATTATATTCCTGATGACAGTGTGAGAACCACATTGAAACGATGAAGTAATAAATTTTCTAGAAGTATCCATCCATAAAATTGTCTTACTTATCTAAAAGCATTGTCACTGGGTTGGATGTTGATCTGCAAATTGCCAACAGGAACGATTCTGGACTTTTAATATATCCGAAAATTGCAGAATTAGAGATGAAGAAAGCAGATGAATTGAGATCAAACGCAACTACATATCTTAAGAATCATATTGAAGAATTCAGTACATTTGATGAGGAACATGTAAATGTTGATCTTCCGCAATTAGAAATTGTAGCAACAAGCAGATTTTTGCAGAAACCAATTTCCATAGACCAGAATTATTTCCAGGTATGGGGAAGATTTACTGCACCATCAGCCCCTGTTTGTTCAGTTTCAATCAGTAGGAGAGGATGTTGGACATTATGATTGTATATGCATCAGTGATCAACTTGCAATAGGCACATCAAGTAAAGAAATAAAAAATTACATAAGAGCCCGCTCACCTTTGCCCAAAATATCGAACAACAGACCCAGAACCAGGAAAGCAGAATCCGCAGTCCTTCTGACGTCTTCTCAGGGGCGCCGGAAGGAAATGTTAGCGAAGCTGTGATATAAAGGGCACTATCTGTGCAGGATCTACGCAGGACCTTCTTCCATCCCTAGAGGCTGTATTCATAAAACGTGCCACATTCTTGATCCAGAGACACGCTCCTGCTATAAAACTATCATTGCCATGATTACAGATTAACTTTCCGGCAGAAAACGAAACCGGTCTGTTCTTTTTAATGACTCTCCCGGGCACTTCAATAGCACTGCAAAGGCCGCCTACCCCATGTGTGGTAACTTTAATTCAAGAACGGGTGGATGTGGACCATCCTTGGATTTATGGTTAAAAAGGGATGGAGGGGGAGGGTCCATGAATACCAGCTGACTGCAGCTCTGGGCTGCCGCATGGTTTATAGTATCAGCCGGCTCTTTATTTGGGGGGATGTGAGCCCAGTCCAGCTAAAATCCCCATTTTCCGCCTCTTGCCTCCGTCGGCTGTAGTTATTATGACATAAAAATTGTCCGTGTCCCCGTGACAAAAAGGGCACATGTTCGCCCCCGCCTCCGTGGTTCCGGCGCCCCTGCGTCTTCTCCATATAAAGATGAACTATTAACAAAACAGAATCAACAGAAACATCCAAAACAAAGAAAGGAGACATGTAAGAAAACAGCACAAATGGCGAAACAGAAAAAACGAAAGAGAAATGAAAAATCTTTTACTGACGAAACTGATGATGAAGAATGGCCATGGGTTCAGTGTCAGATTTGTAGAGGTGTGTACACCAGGCACTCGTCAATTTATTTGCCCAAATTGTGAACCTGGGGGCCGTTTCTCAAAAAATCTTACGATCAATCGTAGGTCGTAAGTGTAGATTCTATCGTAAATAGCGTTTCTCAAAAAATCGTAAGAGTAAAATTATCGTAAGTTTACGCCTGATTTAGGTGTAAACTTACGAGTGGTCAAAGCTGTCGTAAGTAGCAGACGCTAATACCAAAATGGCCGCACTAATAGCGTTCAATAATGATCTCATTAAGAAAAAGAGAAAGTTTAGTGTTCGCTTTGACGCTTTAAAAAGCTTAACTGAGAATGAAATTGTAGAGAGGTATAGGCTGTCCTCTGGGCTCATACAGCACTTGGAGAAAAGTATACGGGACGAAATCTCTCGCCCCACAGGACGCTGTCATGCCGTGACATCAACTCAGCAGGTATGTCTGTCCTCTTGTTGCAAAATATTGTTAATTTTATAAAGTTGCGGACAACTTTAGACACGCTACTTTGACCTATTACGTCACTGTTTATTATTAATTGGCATTGCCGTTCTAGTCCACAATTCCATTTCCGAGACCTTTCACATCATTCAATACAATTTATGAAGTCGTTTCGTGCCTACCAGTCATTTGCGACAACCATCTTTATGCGGGTGAAACACTGGCAAGGGAATAAGACTTGTACTTACCGTGAACTAGTGCAAACACTTGGTTGGTTATGATAAGGCTTACGCACAACACAGAATTCGAAATTATAACAAGTGCCCCCCCCCTTGTAAACCAAAATTGTAAAAGTCGTGTCTATAATGTCTGTTGTAAACCAACATAGTATCATGTTAAGGTCATGTCTGTTGTAAACCAACATTGTATCATGTTAAGGCCATGTCTGTTGTAAACCAACATAGTATCATGTTATGGTCATGTCTGTTGTAAACCAACATTGTATCATGTCTGTGTCTGTTGTAAACCTAACATTATATCATGTTAAGGTCATGTCTGTTGTAAACCAACCAACATTGTATCATGTTAAGGCCATGTCTGTTGTAAACCAACATTGTATCATGTCTGTGTCTGTTGTAAACCTAACATTATATCATGTTAAGGTCATGTCTGTTGTAAACCAACATTGTATCATGTTAAGGCCATTTCTGTTGTAAACCAACATAGTATCATGTTAAGGTCATGTCTGTTGTAAACCAACATTGTATCATGTTAAGGCCATTTCTGTTGTAAACCAACATAGTATCATGTTAAGGTCATGTCTGTTGTAAACCAACATAGTATCATGTCCGTGTCTGTTGCAAACCAACAAAGTATCATGTTAAGGTCATGTCTGTTGTAAACCAACATAGTATCATGTTAAGGCCATGTCTGTTGTAAACCAACATTGTATCATGTTAAGGCCATGTCTGTTGTAAACCAACATAGTATCATGTATGTGTCTGTTGTAAACCAACATTGTATCATGTTAAGGTCATGTCTGTTGTAAACCAACATTGTATCATGTCTGTGTCTGTTGTAAACCAACATAGTATCATGTTAAGGTCATGTCTGTTGTAAACCAACATAGTATCATGTTAAGGTCATGTCTGTTGTAAACCAACATTGTATCATGTTAAGGTCATGTCTGTTGTAAACCAACATTGTATCATGTCTGTGTCTGTTGTAAACCAACATAGTATCATGTTAAGGTCATGTCTGTTGTAAACCAACATTGTATCATGTTAAGGTCATGTCTGTTGTAAACCAACATAGTATCATGTCTGTGTCTGTTGTAAACCAACATTGTATCATGTTAAGGTCATGTCTGTTGTAAACCAACATTGTATCATGTCTGTGTCTGTTGTAAACCAACATAGTATCATGTTAAGGTCATGTCTGTTGTAAACCAACATTGTATCATGTTAAGGTCATGTCTGTTGTAAACCAACATAGTATCATGTCTGTGTCTGTTGTAAACCAACATTGTATCATGTTAAGGTCATGTCTGTTGTAAACCAACATTGTATCATGTCTGTGTCTGTTGTAAACCAACATAGTATCATGTTAAGGCCATGTCTGTTGTAAACCAACATTGTATCAAGGTCTGTGATGTCTGTTGTAACCCAACATTGTATCATGTTAAGGTCATGTCTGTTGTAAACCAACATTGTATCAAGGTCATATCTGTGATGTCTGTTGTAAAGGTCATTGCATTTGGAAATTTTGTATCATGATATATTGTAGGTGCTACTGACTCTAAGATACTTGGCAAAGGGCGACTTTTATTCAGAGGTTGCCGATATACATGGATTTTCAAAATCAACCGTCTCAAAGGTCATCCATACAGTAATACCAGCTATTAATAAAAACATAGACAACATTAAATTTCCAACTGGTACTGAAATATTGAAAACTAAACAAGAGTTTTACAAGATTGCCAAGTTTCCCGGAGTGCTAGGCTGTATAGATGGGACACTCATCCCAATTATTGCACCATCAAATGACGAAAGTGATTTTGTTTGCAGAAAAGGGTTTCATGCCTTAAACATACAAGCAGTGGTAGATGCAAACCTTAGGTAATATATAGATAGTTGAATTCAAAGGGATTATAAAGAGGTTTTCTAAACTTGTTGTGTATCAGGGACAATAAACAGCATCAATTTGCACCATTCCATTTTTTATTCCGACCTTTGAGGTCCTTGCGATTCCACTAAAACTCACACATTCTATGACGTCAACTGTGGGGAAAGATCGATAGCCACTATAGATATCTTTGCCATTCCTCACAGTTGACGTCATAAAACGTGATAGTTTTAGTGGAAATGCAAGAACCACAGACATTGGAATGTTAACTGGATAGGTGCAAATCCATACTATCAGCATCCCCGATACACATAAACAGTTGAGAAAACCTCTTTACAATCCCTTAAGCATTATCAGATAGTAACACATCTAGTATTGAGATAACATAATCCCTTCATTCCTTTTCAAATTATAATATTGTCTATTAGAGTTTCAGTTTCAAGTAGGCCTACATCTGTTTCAATAAAAAATCAAGTAAAATATTTCAAAAAAGTAAGTCATTGAAAATCAAACTAGTTCATTAAACATTATTAAATGTCAATGCATTCAATTTTCCATCTATTTCCAGAGTTCATAATACATTTTAAATAGTGCCCAAAAGTCAATAAAGTGCAATAACTAATCTTCATTGAAATTATGCCATTATCATCTCTAGTTAAACTTCTATTTACGTTGCAGGTTTACAAACGCAGTTTGCAAGTGGCCAGGTTCAGTCCATGACAGTTTTGTGTTCAATTTATGTTCATTAAATGAGCATTTGAAACAGGCCCCTGCTGGAAATGGCTGGCTATTAGGAGACAGTGGATATGGGTTAAAGCCATATCTTATGACTCCTATTAATCAGCCACAGCCAGGTTGTGAGCAACGCTACAACTCTGCTCACTCCCGTACAAGAGTTGTGGTTGAAAAAGCATTTGGAGTTTTGAAATCGAGATTTTGTTGTTTGCACAAGTCAGGTGGATGTCTACCATTTCGTCCAGAAAGATCAATGCAAGTTGTGCAGGCCTGCATGAAATTGCACAATCTATGAAAAGATTTCAATATTCCAAATCCTGAAGACTATGCTGAATTCATTGAACCTGAAGATATATGTGATAACATTGAATTGAAGAATGAAAAAGATGGAATGAACGTGAGAAGAAACTTAGTGTCTAAATTCTAATTAAACTTTATTACTGGTGATAAAGTAAGGGGTGATTCACTTCCAGTCTTCATTGAATTTGCTATGTTTATCAAAACTTCATATATATTTTCTTTAACTCTAATATCCATTTCCATCAATTCTATTTTCCTTTCTTCTAATTTTAAAATTTTGGCTTGAAATGATTCCTTTTCTGAAAGATATGAATGTATGAACAAATTATTAATTATTTTTGTAGCCTTTTTGTGTGTATCAGGGACAGTTCCAACTTCTATTTGAGACATTCAAACTTTCCGCCTGATTCTTGTTATTCCAGAAGAACAAAACCGAATATGACGCTGTAATAAAATTTATGTAATAACCTCATATCGTTGTAACAACAAGTATTCATAACGCCTTGTACAAACATTTTTATGCGTCATATCCGCTTTTGTTTTTCTGAAATAACAGTAATCGGGCGGAAAGTTTGAATGTCTCAAATAGAAGTTGGAAGTGTCCCCGATACACATAATAGGGCTAGAGAAACCCTCCTAACAATTCCTTTAATTTTAGAATTTAGAATTTTTATAATTTAAAGGTAGAACATTCGTCACTTTGTGTGGGTTGATTTGGGTTTTGAATACATGAAAAAGTACATGTACTAGAATGTACGGAAATCACATTATCCATTCAAATATACCTAAAAATGAGATTGTAAAGAGGTTTTCTAAAGCTTTTATGTGTTTCAGGCTCACTTTTTGCACAATTCCAATTTTCATTCTGACGTCTATGGTTCTTGCAATTCCACTTAAACTAACGTGTTTTATGACATCAATAGAGGGGAACTACTGGAAGCTACTATTGATATCTATGCAATGCACATCTAGTGTTGTCTTAAAACGTGTTAAGTTTAATGGAATTACAGAACCACTAACGTTGGAATGAAAATTGGAATGTTGCATATGATGCTATCGGTGTCCATAATACACATATAAAATTTAGAAATCCCCTTTACAATCCCTTTAAATTAGACATGCCTCTTTCTATTTCTATATAATGTCTTTACTATTTTACTCTGAAATGCAGATAACTATAGATGCACATGGATTTGAAAGTTTAGAAAACCTCTTTACAATCCCTTTAAATTTGATGTTCATTCTTTATGCTTTATGTAAGTTTTTTACTGATCTAAAACAATGTCTTATATTTACCCACGTTAGTCTGTCTATCTTCATATTTTCCTGAAAAAAGATAGTTGAAAGCTTTTACAAATAATATTGGTTATATCTGAGAAACTTCAACTCGAACACTAATATTGCTTAAGAAATTAAACGCAGTTACAATATGTATACTCAAGATATATAGGATCTATCATGAGTTTTCTTTGGAGATTTGTCTCGAAAAAGATGGTTATTAACCGAGCCTTTAGGCAAATTTAAGAAATATTGATCTCCAAAGAAAACAAGTGATGGATTCTTTTTATCACCTAAATTGTGTTTTAAACGAAAAATATTGACAGCACCAAAACAAAGACTGAATTACAAACAACTTCTAAATAAGAATTTATGACTCGCCGCATAAAAAGTAGTCCTCATTATTTTGCATTAGAAGAAAAAAACAATGTTTTAAACTGTAAACACTCGTTAATTATTCAAAATAACATATTATTTCAATTTTCAGCTATCGATACCCGCATGTTTTTCAGGTTAGTCTTTTTGCAAACGAAACTATCACGTGATTCTTATCTGACGTCATAGATTTTTGTTATCACACATGTTGGAGATCGTTGTTCCGAGATTTGTTCTCAACTCGAACATAAGGGTATTTATGGGATAAAAGGATGTTTGAGTTTTTAACACTACATTAATTGGTACAATGTGTGGTCCTTACAATAAACTCACTTACTTTTCTGTAATTTTGGTTTGCTGCTGCTGCTACTGCTTCCAGCACAACTTATAACTGAAAAAAAAGTTAACAATCATAAATACTATCAAATCTGAAAAGAAGATTATGTAATATCTCCAACTGAATTGCAGATTATGATAGATTTTGTTAAAAATGTCTATAGGATTGGTGAGATACTATACCACATATGTGGATATAGGAGATATTATAAACAAAATTTGCAAGATACAATCCAATTTTTGTCTTGGATAATATAATGCTACTAATTTCAAAGCTGAACTAACAAGTTGTCAAAGAATAAATTTTTTTTATAGATTATTATGGTTTTCATGTTTTCAAAATTTCAGGAAAAAAAATAAACCATTGAGCCAAAAAGCAGTAAAACCTGATAGATAATTGATATAATCATTGAAAAACATTGATAAATATAATTTACTCACTAATATCATCTTCTGCGGTAGGGGTCATCGCATCTTCACTTTCCAGTATTGCTAAAATAAAATAATAAGTAATAATATATTAAATTAACAACACTTGGTTTTTTTTTTTTCATACTTAAAATAATACTAAATTTAAAATGTTTGGGGAAAGCCTGAAGGATGTTAATGTGATGTGAGGGAACTAATACGAGACACATATTTCAGGATTTGTTTGATACTGAAATTATTTATCATTTCTGAATGAATAAATAACATAATGAATACATCATAGCCTCCAACCTAAACAATTGCAAATTAAATGTTTATTATATATTTATCATACCATTTATTTAAGGATTAAACGTTGGTCTCACTAGCATTATTGGTGTGTAAACGTAGTTGATCACGTGACAAACTGAATAAATGACGAAGTCATTTATGTATGTTTGTGGCGTGATCAACTACGTTTACACACCAATAATGCTAGTGAGACCAACGTTTAATCCTTATATTTACATTCAGATTTTATTATTTTCACTTTTTTAAGCTCGGTTCCTTTGAATTCACAACAAATCGTAAATAACGTTAGTGTCGTTGTGCCTTGACGACGCCATTGTTACAATAGATCACGTGACAAACTACAGTTATTGGAAAATGAACGCCAGTTTGTCTAACTAGTTCATTGAAGGAAGTGATAGTAGAAATGTAAATATAAGCATTTGATAACCTGATTATATTGCATACATTTTAGTATTTTGTATTGTTATGATCTAAAGAGGGCTTGACGAATAAAGCAGCATTATTGTTATCATTATTTTCTTATCAATAAGGTGATGTACTCACTTGTTAATCGTGCATCTGGCTGTGTGTTTCTGCTAGGAGCACTATCCACCAATACTAAAAATGAAACAGCAGTCAGTTGTAAGAATAAATTATATATATAAATATTACATTATCTGATATAAAAGTAAACAGTGTTAATGTCAAAATTTGCCTTTTTTCTGTAAAATCATACTCTTCTGTAATTTTACAGGAAGACAAGATAAGATCACTTAATGCTAAGCATCAGATATATCCTGCATTTTGAGATTAGATGAATGACTAGCATGACAGACTATTTATTACATAATTTTAACATGGGGCATGATTACATGACCTAAATATTACCAAATTTGCATAGATATTAATTAACCTTGCTACTATGTAATATCTGTAATAGTAACTCATGATATAACTTCATAACAGACTGTGTGATAAATCATAATATAACACATTTCATTTAACTTACCTTTCGAACTACCGGTATCAAAGCTATCATAGCTTCCACCTATCCCTTCCACAAGATTTGAAGATAAAACACTTAATATCTGCAAATCAACACAATGATAAAAATTAACAAAACATGATCTATTTCCCAAAAATATCTATTTTGTTCTTTTGATGAAGTAGGACACGACTAACTAATGTTTGAATCTAAAAGGTAAGCTCAGGAAAGTTTCATCTTCTATAAAATAACATAATAAGTGACTTATTGAACCATCGTTATGTAAGGGGATGCCTGTATTTACTCTCTGGTTGCAGACGCAGTACCGGTACAAAAGACTATTTTCTGTTGTCATATTTAACAGTTATCATTAACTACTAGTACTACTCAACAAAGATAATACACATTCTGTGGCTTCTAAGCTAAATAAGAATTAGCTACAGTCTACAGAACTATCACAATCACCACAGAACTTAAATTATTGCATGCTATTATTCTTTCTGGAAACGAACAGTAATAGGCCTAGCACATTAAGGATAAAAAAAATTATTCCTTGTGGCCTTTGTAAATTGTTTAAAGTCGAATAACCTGGTGTTCAAAAGACTTTAAATCTTCTGCTGGTGGTGCTGACCCACCCCCTGTCTTGCTAACCTCCCTCTTTCTGGTGGCCTCCTTTTTTTTTAATGAAGACTGCAGATCTTGCCATTTTTTTTTAACATCTTTAATTGTACGGGTAC
The DNA here is from genome assembly GCA_029955415.1 of Lottia scabra. Lineage (NCBI taxonomy): Eukaryota > Metazoa > Mollusca > Gastropoda > Lottiidae > Lottia > Lottia scabra. The sequence goes on along the minus strand of JARJEI010000003.1, from coordinate 22,505,379 downwards.
TGCCTTCTCCAGAAGAATTAATGCTGAAAATAATACAATTACGAACTACTAAGTCAATTTTATTCTCATTTCATGTAGGTTTAGCCTACACAAATGCAACTAAATTTCCCGACAAACATAGGGCCTAATATTATCCTATGTTGTTGTTTTGTTCCATCATCAATATGTTGTTGTCAATGTTGATGTTCGTTCAGATACTAATAACTAGGCTTAATCGATAGGCTTAGGCTAATTAGGCCCAGTCCAGTGTCTATCCAGAAATTGAAAAGAAAGGAAAGAAAAAATAGCATTTATCTTAAGAAATAATAGAGTTTTCTTCAAACAGGGACACTTCCGTTACTCCGTAAATGAGTGTCAACAAAGGAAGTAGAGACAACTCACCAAAAAAAAATAGATCTACAGGCTACAGACTGCACTGAACTTTTTCAGAAATCGAGGAATTTTTTTTTTTTACTTACATTTCGGTAACTTTTTGCCAAAACTCAGCCTTTTATGCTGCTGTCAGAGTACAGGAAAATTTTCCCTTTACAAGGGAAATATTCTCTGTCACTTCCTTTACCAGAATATCAACTTCTGTAATCGTCCAATTAGATTTTCGGATTACCGATACTCCGCTAGATTCTGAGGTAGCCATTTTTATCGTCTGCTAGTAAATCAGTACTGCGCATGCTCAGTTTTACTTTTCGAGTCTTACGACAATTTTTATCGTAAGACTATTCATCACACTTACGATAAGCTTTGAGAAACGCACGTAATCGTAAACTTACGACAATCGTAAGAGTTGTCGTAAGTCGTAACTCTTACGATTTTTTGAGAAACGGCCCCCTGATGTTGAATCTGAATAATTCTTTCATTTCTTTTTAATGACACTAATGGTTCAGCAATATACAACATGCATACATTCGGAATGAAAGGCGTTTGTTTCAGACAATTGTTCATATGTTGATTGGATGTTTCTGATGTTTCAAAACAAATAAAAATGGTAAAATATAAATGTTTTTGATTATTTTAAGTTCGGGGTAAAACGCCCAGTATAGCCATTTTACCCCACAATCAAAGGCCATTTGCCCCGAGCATGGGGCAAAAAGGACAGCTTTTTTGAATTACTTAATGTCAGAATTTCTCCGAAAGTGTTAATGTTTGGCATGTACCGGGCTGACAATAGTTCATAAATGCTTACATGGTTGTTTTAGAATATTTGGTGTTTTGTAAAGAGCTTTATTACTTACTATGTTAACTTTTCATGGGCTCGCTGCCCCATGTTACCCTACTATAGGAAGCGTTTTGATGAGACTGGGTTAGGCCTACATTGGGTGGCTACAGTTATAAATACATGCCGACATGGTTAGGCTACCTAGTTGAAGAAGACGTTGAATTGAGTTCCCATAATACAATTAACATCAATATCATTAGCTTAAATTTTGTCACAAAATCAAAGACATGCCAAATTTATATTAGTAATAGATACATTTATACTTGAACCTTAAACTATGTGAATCTCCAAAAATTTGCCGCTCGCGCCTTCGGCTCAATTTTTTTTCTTTATCCACCCCCTTTATGAAATTCCTAAATCTGCCACTGGAAATCTCACTGTTTGCTTACAATATTAACACAGAAAATTATTGTGTCAGTATTAACTGGACACTACTCTCTGGCCACATTCACTGATTCAGCCCACATTTTACGCTAGCATAAAAGTTTTCACCCAATTACATTCCCTGAACATTCCACATCTAACCTCCATTCATTTTCATTATGTTCCGAAACTACAATAACCAATGGCAAGAAGCCAAGATATCGTAACACTAATCGTCAACCAAACCAACATCAAGTACCCTACAATGGTCCTGTTTTCCATCGACTCCTACCACCTACTAATCGCCGACAGCCTACCAATCCAACCAGTTATGTTCCACCCCATCACCGACCTAACTACAACGACACCTACCCATCCAGAAATTATCAACGACTTAACCAACAACAGAAACGACCACCAGCCCACAGACGCAAACCAGTTCCCACTTATAAGGAGGAACAGCCCTTTGTTAAGGTGTTCTTCCAAGTTATGTGTCTTCATCATTTGGCCACCCTTAGACTTCAGCAGGAAGGTCAACCTGCGTTTACTGGATAGTTGTATTCGTCCAGCAATGAAAACCTCAGCTGTTTACACAAATATTAGATCCCTCAATCGGACATGGCTCTCTAAGGTGACGCAGGCCCTGATCGACAACTATAAAACCATCCTTCAAGAGAAAATAGACATGATCCGCGCAGTCTTTTTCTCAAGCTGCCGTCGACCGTATCATATCCCATGCCCTGTCCTGGGCACGTCGCTCCTATGGGAAACGCCTTACCCAATCCGTAATTACCCAATTTTACCAAACGATTAACAGTACCAAGGCCAGAGTTACCATATCTATACCAACAGCAATGGATGTTGACCAGAATACACCCGCACCTACTAGGGTCATTGCCGTAGTGAACCAAACCCCTAAACGTGCCCGAAGTTCACCTACACCTAGTCAAGCAGACGTTGGTAAACGTTCGCGTAGAGAGGGCACCCCTCTTCTCTTTTAGATTCCTCCTCTACCACTCCATCTGAATCTTCACCACGGGACTATTCGGAGCAGCAGGAAACCCCGAATTCTCCGTCCATGTCAAGCCGTAAATCCAAACCATCCCCTCCTCGTACCAGGTCCCGATCACTATCTAACGCTATATTGACATCATCTTCCACTCACCCCATCGACAACCATTATATCCGTTATCAAACCCTTCTATCATCGAACAACTGACAAATCATCATGGACTCTACCTGCTCTACAGAAATCAACCTTAATTATTGGATCCTCTAACCTGAACAGAAATACCAAAACTGCTTCAGACACCGAAATTCATTCATACCCTGGTGCCCAAATCCATCACATCCAATCCACCACATCCAGTCCATTATTGAAAGTTACGACCAAGATTTTAAACCAGCTACCGTCATTCTTCACGTGGGTCTCAACAACCGATACCAGCTACCCATGTCCTCATTAGACCAAGCCCAGAAAAACCTAATCACACGAGTAGAACGTGAAGCATTTAACTTACTTACGAAAGACGATAGCATTATTATTAAAAAAAATTGACAAAGGTTCATGTTGTGTCATTCTAAATAGGGAAGATTACATTTTAGAAGCAGAGAATCAATTGAATAATCCTAAACAGTATGCCATTTTGCCAGACCCAATTTTTAAAGAAGTTCTAAGATGAATATTCTTGGAAATTTAGTCAAAGAAAGTTATCTCAAACAGAAACAATATGACTATCTGTCTGTCAAACCTGATTGTCGTGAGAGACATTTATACACTTTGCCTAAGATCCATAAGAATCCTGCAAAGGAGTGGTTCATCCCTAATAAAATACCTAAAGGCCGTCCGATCATATCTGACTGTGGTAGTGAGTCATATGCGGTGTCAGAATACATTGACCATTTCTTACTACCTCTAGCTTGCCAACATAAAGCCTATCTTAAGGACACAACTGATTTTAAAAAAATCTTCGAGTTCCTCCGAATGCCATTCTGATTTCTATTGACGTGTCTTCTATGTATACCAATATTGATAACACTGCCGGATTAATGGCAGTTCGTAAAGCTTTTAGTAGAAACCCAGATCCGAACAAACCCGACGATGCAATTTTACAGCTTTTAGAGATTTGTCTCAGTCGCAACGATTTCACATTTAATGGTAAAACCTATCTACAAACTTCAGGGACATTTCATGGCAGTGATGCACTATTTTACGGACGATTTTTAGATGACATTTTTACCACCTGTTTCATAAATAGTATTTAAAATTTAAAAACTAATTTTTATACGCTCACATGAAATGTGGAGTGTATATTTGCGTCATCCCAGTTCGTCGGTCACAATTCTTGTTGGATGTAGACGAAACTTGGTAATCACCCAAGGTTTAATCTTATTGAAAATCAGCAAAATCGAAAAATATTTACTATGAATTATTGCCCTTGTTCTTGAAAACACGTTCGATTTTGGCTCTTAAACACACAATTCTTAACGGATTTTGACGAAACTTACTGATAATGGTTATTACCACTTTGGGATAAACCCTATTGAAAGTAAGCAGAATCGATAAATATTGACTATGAATTATTGCCTTTGTTCTTGAAAACGTGCTCAATTTTAAGCTCGTAAACATTCTAGAAGGCACATATTTTGACGTAACTTGATTTTTTCGGATAGTTAGCTTTCAGGATATCTAGAGATATCCAGATAAAAGCCAGACAATCAAGACATGTCTTAAATAAAATGATCTGACCAGTTGGAGATATCTTTTAAATGTGAGTACAAATCTTCAAAAATGTCCTTATTTGAATAGTCATAATTAAAGTTTGCAGCAAAAATTATAACTGCTACACCACAAATATTGGAACAAATTTGTTTTGGAAAATACTGCGAGCAATTTAAAGACCATAAATGATCATTAGTATTTGTATTTGGAATATGCATATATTTGAGATAATTATATATATATATATTAAAGGGACAGTCTGAATTTTTTTTAGGTCAAAAATTTTTTTTGCTCAAATTTGTGAAAACTTAAAACCAAAATCTGTAACTATGTGCCCTTTAATGTATCTGAAAGTTTTAACTAAAAAAATCCAGCCGTTAATTTTTAAACGCTAAAAACATGCTAACATTTTTTAAAAACCTTAAGTTTTGTAAGTGTGTTATGTTTTTTGGACGCTGATAGAAAACTACTGAACGGATATGAGTAAAATAAACTCCTAATTGTAGAGAAATGTTCCAAAACTAGGTCAAATTGCCTAATTAACAATAAGTACTCCCTGTTTGAGATTAACCCTTTAAAACCAAATTCAGTTTGATCAAGAAGATATAGAGATACAATAAGCATACTTTAAAAAATACTCTCAGGAAGCATTGCGATTTTTTTGATAATGCAAACTTTTTTCAAAAAAGCAGGATGGCCCTTTAAAATGAGAAAACAATTTGTTTAAAATTTCCACCAAATTATATGGAACGGAATAACCTTTAGTGTCTAAATATGAAAGCTGTTTTGTATCAAAAATACAAAAAGAAAAATGATTGACAAAGTGGCATGTACCTTCTGAAACAAATTTTGGGCCTAAAAATGTTACACAGTCAATATTTAATAATAAATAATAATACTTGTATTTATAAAGCGCTGAAATCCACTCTACATGGAGAGTGCTCAAAGCGCTGACACTGTCTTTCACAAGCTATATTCACAGTTAGTATAATCGTAACGACTAAAAAGTGTGTTTTCAATTTGGATTTAAAGTCTTGAACATCTAAAGATGACTTAATCGATATGTTGAGGGAATTCCATAGGTGTGCAGCAGCATATGCGAATGTTCTAGCACCAAATGATTTTAAATTAAAGGATGGTTTCACAAGTTGAAATTTATCTTTAGAACGGAGATTTCTGGAAGGATCATATGGTTGAACAAGATCTTGAATGTAGGAAGGACCAACGTTATTAACTGCTTGAAAACATAAAGATAGTATTTTGAAATCGATACGCTCTTCGATGCGTAGGTAGCCAGTGCAAGTCGTTTAGGACAGGGGTAATGTGCGCAGTAGTTTTAGAACGGTTACTAGTCTGTATCTTCTGCAGTGTATTAATCTGGGTGTCTGGTAAACCATACAACAGACTGTTACAATAGTCTAAACGACTAAGGATGAGATCTTACAAGTGTTGCACACACATCTCTTGTGATTAAATGGCGAATATCTCCTATGTTTCTTAGATGAAAATGACATATTTTACATAGATGACTAATGTAAGCATCCATTGTCAAATTAGCCATTGTCAAAAGCACATTCCAAGGTTTTTAGTAGTAGAACTGAAAGAAATTAATGATTGACCATCAAGTTCATCACCAGCCAGTCGAGACAAGGGTCCAATTAACATGGCCTCGGTTTTATCAGAGTTTAGTTTCAACATGTTGACACCCATCCACCATATCGGAAACACAGTCTTCCATATTGGAGTAAATTGAATCTTGATTTGAAAGAGCTGGCGAGAAACTGTCAATAAGCTGAGAATCATCAGCATAGAAATGTTGACCAATCTGGTAATATCGTATTACTTTACTTAGGGGTTTTGTATAGAAACTAAATAGCACCGGGCCAAGTACCGAACCTTGTGGTACACCACAGGCAAAAGGGACTGTTTTCGATGTTGCATCCTGAACAATGACGGTTTGAGATCTATTGTATAGATATGAGGAAAACCATTTCAGAGCAACACCACTGATGCCATATTCATTTTCCAATCTACTAAGAAGATTATTATGGTCGATCGTGTCAAAAGCTGAGGACAAATCCAATAGAACAAGTAAAGTACCATCATCAACAGAACTTCTGATTTGATCTAAAACTGAATTTAAAGCTGTTTGTGTGCTGTGGGGTGTGCGGTAAGCAGATTTATATTTTTCTACAAGATTAAACTTATCCAGGTGAGTCATCAGCTGCGATTTCACACCAATAGAACAAGTAAAGACACATTACCATCATCAACAGAACTTCTGATTTGATCTAAAACTGAATTTAAAGCTGTTTCTGTGCTGTGCGATGTGCGGTAAGCAGATTGATATTTTTCTACAAGATTAAACTTATCAAGGTGAGTCATCAGCTGCGGTTTCACAATTTTCCTTACTATTTTAGAGAAAGAAGATCCATGAAAAAGTGACTGAAATCATTAGCGACAGAGATACTATCCTCTTTAGGAAGAATAGAATCAGATTTCTTTCCTAGTAAACAGTTGAGAGTTGAGAACAGTCTTTTTGGCACTTTCAATGATGATGTCATTAATGTGTTTTGCCTTTGCTTTTTATACGCCCTCGTCTCTCTATGAGGACGTACATTGTCGGCACCCTTGTCCGTCCGTCCGTCAACATTTGCTCGTAAACGCTCGAAAAACTACAGTTTTACATATTCGTAATACGAAGATCAAGTTCGAATTTGAGCTATTTTCGATCATTAGAAGCAGAGTTATTACCCTTGCCCCAAAATCTTGAATATGCTATTACTCTCTTAGTTTTCAACCGATTTTGATGAAACTTGAAATGAATGTTATTGGACCTAAATCGAAAAGTTTGAGAAAGTTTAGTTTACTTATGACTAAATTTAAGTCTTTTTCTAGATTTAGGCCACTTACGTCAGTTTTGAGGAGTTATCACCCTTTAACCTCTATACAGTAAGTGCTTCTATCAATTGCTTGTAAAAGCTCTCAAAACTAGAATTTTTGATGGAATCAAATGAAATTCGGTATGTGTATACATATTCTGAAAATGAAGATCAAGTTTGAATTTGAGCTATTTTCGATCGTTAGAAGCAGAGTTATTGCCCTTACCCCAAAGTCTTGAATATGCTTTTACCATCTTAAGTTTTCAACCAATTTTGATAAAACTTAAAATGGATGTAATAGGACCCAAATCGTAAGGTTTGAGAAAGTTTAGTTCACTCCTGATTAAATTTAAGGTTTTTTCGTTGGGCGTATATGGCTGTGGTCCACTATGTTTGTATTTTACAGTTAAGTTTCATTCCGGTCTACCTCCAAGCGAGTCTTACGTCATCGTCGTTCAGCGTCTCGTTTGGTTCTTCGACATGTTAAGACCTCGGTTGAAAGCCACGCTGATTCTGGTTTGGGACGAATATATTTTCGCTTGAGAGGAGCATGTTTATTGAATATGTCACCAATTATGGTTTCATATGAATTGATAAATGCAACAATGTCTTCCGATTTCCAACATGAAGGACAATTACCAACCTCTTATCTTAAAATTATTATTAAAGTGTTTTCTAATTTTTTCCGATAATTGAAAGTAACTTTCCTCAGCCATGTTGTTTAGGAAAAAGGAAAATGAATGAGTTTTTTATGACTGTGTCTGTTAACGATTCATATTCCGGAAGACTCTGTAAATCAGACACGGGAACCAAATTTAAATTGATGAATATGTGTTGTTAATGGTATAAATTCGTCAATAATTTTATTATCAATTCTTGGTTTATGATTTACAGAGTTAAACCAACCAATGCTTGTGAGAAATTGTTTTTAGATTGATTTCTTTATTTTTGATTGATTTCTTTATTTTTAAAATTTATCAATGGAGGATGCATTCATAGAGAATTCTTTTTTCTGTGAAAGTTTGATTTCCCTAGCACCGGAATTATCAATAAAACTACGATTTCTTACATATCTATCAAACCCATTTTCAGTTTTATTTACACCAGTTTCAATCTTCAAAGAATCCTCATCATTTTTAATCTGAACTTTATCATTCGATTTTACATTTTCTTTCTCATCACCACCACCACTGAAAAGAAAGTCACACATTTTGTTTATATCACAACTTTTTACAATTTCAATTAGAATTAATTTGAAATGCATGATTTTCTGTTTTGTAAAAGAAATAAGTTTTTTTTCTAAAAAAAAATTAATTATTTTATCAATTTATATATAAAGTAATAAAATAAATAAATAATAATGGTTCCTTTATTATCTATGTGGTGATCTTATTTCTCTTCCGCCTTTTCTTTTCTTAGTTTCCTCACATTAAAAAAACATGAAAAAGAAAATTTTAAAAAACCACAAAGTATATATATATATCAAACAGTACTATTGGCACAAACCCTCAATGATAAAACTTGTATAATTTTTTTTCAATGCAAAACAAAAGGAATCTTTCCAATCTAGCGAGATAATTGATTTATTCAGTGAAAAAGATTTAGGCCTATAGATATTTATATCCATAACATTACATTGTATTATCTCCATTTTATATTGTATTGTATACTATATTGTACCGTTATTATATTTATATATCATGCTGATGAGTCTTAATGGTTCTTTGCAATAAACATTACATAATACGAAGGTCTGGTGAATTTAAATAAGTTTGCCATTCAAAATATGCATATCCAGTGGTAGCTTGATCACAAGATCTCTGTAACTTACAACTTGAAATGAATTCTCAAATTCTACTTCATAACTAACTAAGTGAAGATCAGCATCAACAATTTGAGATTTTTGCACAAGAAAAAAATTGTCTTGATCTTTGATAACAATATCAATAATCCTAACAAAACTAGGATCAACATAATCAGAGGAAGAAAGCAAAATAACATCTTCTCTATAAACACATCCATGGATATTAACCGCTTTGTGACATAGACAGACTCAGAATTTGGGAATCTTTCTTTTACACATAATTTGTGTAAAACTTACATTTCCTCGATGATAACGCTGTTACCTTCTTTTACCTCATCTCCAGCATACAATAAAATCTCAGAGTAGGTCCCTAATGGTGTAATCATTTGTCCACACATCCATTTCTGATGGAATATGGCCAAGCTGAGAGGTAAATTCTTAAAGCATCTCCATTTTTTATTCTTGAAAAAGGCATGTTTTGCTTCAAACCTCATGCAAGATTGAAATCTTCCAGGTCCAAATCTTTGTATTTGATTTGCCACATGCACCAAAAAATGCATTTTGGGTGGTACTGATGCTTTTGGATATTCGTTACGAAAATTCATATGATGACTTTCTACAAGATTTCGAAGATCCTCCACGGTTTCTTGTGTTGCATAGGGATTCTGACACACAATGTTATTTGTATTAGTTTAAAAAATGTCAGCCACTTGGTGTCACCCCTCTCAATCTTATTTGCCATTATAAAAGGTAAAATACTGACAAGAGACAGCATTCCTGATGCTGTTTGTTTTACATGTGCATCAATTTTTTCTCTGAATAGGTTCAGGTTTACTACAAGAAGTTTCAAGAGAGTAAGGAAGCGAGTCTATTTGTGAATTAAGCCAGTTCAGTGAAACATACTTTTTCATGTCAATGCGACATAAAAGCGACATTTCATAAGGTAATAAACCTTCGAGTAAAAAATGCATTGGATCGTGTGTTAAGCATTGTATGATATCAAAATTATCGAAAGAATTGAGACAGCTTCTATTGTTAATACCAAACATTTTACTCCAATAACTTTTTGTTTCACGTGTCATTTCACCCTCTAGAGTTCTACAACTTTGATCATAGTTCTCTTTTGTTCTTTCTATAAATTGGGTGTCCCTAAATTTCCCGCTCAATTCATTGTTTGATATAAGACAAGTTCTACACTTTTTATATGCAAACCCAGCACCTTCTTTAAAGCCACCCAGACTGTTGGCAGCAGGAGTGTCAGCAGGTACCATTACTAAAGCCCCTTCAATGATATGGGCCCTACATCAACTTGACACCCACCCGATGCCAATATACCAACAGTTTGAATGAAATCTTTCAGAAGTTTCGACACGCCATGCTTTCTAATATATCTTGATTTTGCAACAGCCACTAGAAAAATAGATTGTAGTTTTGAACGATATTCTGGGGGAATATTCGCAAATGTCACATAAAAGAGTGTTATTTTGTGCTTTTTCACATGTGTCCCTAGAGGATTTACAATTTCTATATCATCATTGTACAATAGCAAAGCGTTGGGATTTCTCCTGAAAAGAGGATTTTCTTTTAAGTAGCAACCATCACAGATATCTCTCATTAAAGAGTCATGTGTTTTATGGTTGTTTTGGAACCAAAATTGTATCTCCGGCAGACAATACAGATTACCAATTAATTCTTCAAATGGAATGAAATATGCATAGTCTCTTATTCTCTTTATTCTACCTTCAGATTTTTTTTATGGAGGTATAACGTTGCCAATATTGTCGATTGTGTCGCAACGATAAAATACCAATGTCGTAATTACAAAATGCATTTGTCAATGCTGCAAAGTACAATTGTCTATGTGTAAAAATGCAAAATGTATAGATATACTAAAAAATCCAATGAAATACAGCTGACAATTTACTCTTTGCATTATGCATTTTGTATTAGGCACTATTGAATTATACATTCTGCATTAGTCACTTTGCATTACGCACTTTGTATTATCAAACCTTGCAGAATAGACTTTTACACAATAGAACATATACCTTATATGGAACGATGACGTATATTCATTTGCATGCGTAAAAAACGGCGGAGATGTACGGAAATTAATAAATTTGCATGCGCATTGATGTTCTTGTAGACACTTAAAGATGGGTTCTCCCTTAAATATAAATTTATCTGTATTAATTCAAATTTGGAGTCTTGGGAATTATTTCAAATTGATAGTTAATTAAAGGCCCAAGTACCTCTAAAAAAAAGGGGGGGGGGTGCAAACGTCCAATCAGGAGAGAAATTTAGGTAACCGTTCTCTAATCGAAAACTTTGTGAATTTTTATGCTTTGCAGTGGTGCAAACTCTATTGAGTTATTGTTACCTGTATTGCTTCAAGGGTGCCCATTGGAAGTCTAGAATATGATTTTCTGGAGTCTTGGAGCCCCCTTTAGAAAATCAAAAAAGAAACTCTCTGAAACGTTATTCCCTGAGGAATTTAAGGTTTATTTGTATAGGGAATGCAGGATCACAAGAAGAAAATGTCAGGAATAAGACGCCTGGAAATGCAAATTTCTGAGAGATCTAGACTAGACAATGTTGAGAATTAGACGCCATCAAACGCAATCGAACTGATATTATAATTATATTTGTATAGGGACGCATGGAAACGCTAATTTCTGACATTTTCCACCGAATTTAAGGTTCAACATTATTTGTATAGGGTCTGAGGAATTTAGCCTAGAAAAAGTTGAGAAATAAACGTCCACAAAATATGAAATTTCCTGACGAACGTGTAGGTTGTGGGATCACCGAAGGAGAATTTTGAGAATTAGGCGCCTGCAGGATACTCAAATTCCTGACATCTCCCACCGAATTTAAGTTTCAAAATTATTTGTATATAAGGGTCTCAGGTATGTTGCTTAAAAAATTTGAAAATAAGATGCCCATAAACATTTCCTGACATGTCCCGTTGAATTTAAGTATCAGAATGGAGGTGGGAGAAAATATGCGCTTACGGGCGTCTAGTACTCAAAATTGTCAAGGTTATATAATATAGGTCCCTCAGACGTCTAAATCCTGACATTTTTTTCTTTTACCCTATAAAAATTCGTCAGGAAATGACGTTTCACGGAGTCAATTCTTTAAATTTTCTAGAGGGGCTCCCTAGAAACCTGACTACCAATGGGCACCCTTGAACCAATACAGGTAGCAATAACTCAATTTGAAATAATACAGAGATATTTATCTTTAAAGGAGAACCCATCTTGTCAATGTCAAAAAGAACTTGTATCAATGCGCATGCATATTAATTAATTTCCGTACATTTCCGCCGTTTTTTACGTATGCAAATGAATATACGTCATCATTCCATATAAGGTATATGTTCTATTATGTAGAAGTCTATTCTGCAAGGTTTGAAAGTACAAAGTGCGTAATGCAAAGTGACTAATGCAGAATGTATAATGCAAAAGTGCCTAATGCAAAATGCATAATGCAAAGAGTAAATTGTTAGCTGCATTTCATTGGATTGTTGAGTACATGTATACTTATACATTTTGCATTTTTACACATCGACAATTGTACTTTGCAGCATTGACAAATGTATTTTGTAATTACGACATTGGTATTTTAACATTGCAACACAATCGACAATATTGGCAACGTTATACCTCCATATTTTTTAAATGGTATCCCAATTCTATAGACTGTGCACTAACCATATTAAAATGATTCTTATAAAATAGGCGACGTTTATGTTCATATTTGAGCTCATCAAAACAAGATAATGTTGCTTCATCTTTCAATATATTTTCTATTTCGGCATTACCGTTTGTCTGAATTTCATTCTTTATCTTATTCCTATACAATTCTAAGTGTTTTGTGCTATTAAGTTTATTGCAGATTGTGAAATGTTATGACAAGATTCTAAAGATAACATGCCCGTTATCGAATTCAATATTGTCTGCATTGAATATGTTTCCCCCCCCCCCCCCAAAAAAAAAGAAATGTATAAATGTATATCATTATCATCATTCACAAAATCATCCAGAACATCATTTCTATGGCGTTTACTGAAATGCTGTTTATAACTACATTCAAAACCTCCTGGTGAGGATGATAGTGACTGTGATGATAAATTAATAAAACCTCCATCTAATCACTACCTAAAATATGACATAATAAATGAGTTCATAAAACATATTACTTTCAATGACGGCTCGGTGAAACAATTACGGAATGCGCAGGCGCATGGCCGTCAGGTGTTTAATGTATGGTTTGCCATGGCCAAGGGCAGGTCAGTCTCCTTGGAGATGTTTAAGAGGACTGACCTGGCCCTGGAGCACTGGTACAAACCAATTGTGAGTAGCATGCAGGTTCATGCTACTCGACCTGGCACCATCAGTTCATATATATGCAGCTTGAGGCTTTTTATTCAGTTTCTGAACATTTCACATAATCCAATAGTTAAGGATACCTACTTAATTTGGATAGATACCTTGGCGACCTGGCGGCGGGAGATGAAGGCCCCTAACCGCAGGCGGAAGGTGGAGGTATCCACCCAAATTAAGGATGTTATCCTTACGGCTAACAAAGCCGATACCATCTTCACTAGCCGAGAATCGCAGGAAATGGAAGAGCTCCTCGACGGGTTTTTTCAACTCTTATGGATATCCGGGCAACGTTCGATGGCATTGCTCAACATGACATTCGGGGAGTTTAGGGGTGCTGTGGCTGAGAATGGTCAAATTCATTACCGTTCTCAGTCACAAAACCGGGAATATTGCGTCGGCGCAATTCCCGACTTCAATAGCTTTATACAATAGGTTGGCTTTGTACGTTACAAAGATACGGATATGGATGTCGCTGGCCGCGTCCGAACCCGTATTTTTGCAGCGTTCGAAGTACAACAGCATCATTGACATTAGTGCCATGAGTAGAATTATGAGTAAGCGCTACAGCCATCTTCTCGGGGGCCGCCGCATTTCCTGCAGGTGTATCAGGAAATCGCTGGTAAAAAAGCACCCCGATAAGATGGCTGAACTGGCATCCCAAATGTCTCATAGTTCTAAAACGCAAAAGACATATTACCAATGCTCGGCATCCGTGAACACTTCCGCCAGCATTGGTAATATGATCTCGAACTTGTCTGCAAATGCGACATCCCCTGAGACAGATGCTGTCGTCTTTAAAATACCTGCCCCCAACACGACACTGTCACCCCAGTCACCCCAATCACCGCAGTCTCAACATACTTCATCATCATTACAGTCACCCAAGCCAGCTTCAACGTCGTCCGAACTAGCGTCAATAGCTCAACATAGGCGCAGTGCAACCCATTCTGGCTGGGGCCCTTAAAGCAAACATCCCTAATATATTGTGTTTAATCAGAGAACAGAATGACCTTTCCGCCAGTTGTCTTATGGAAAACTATACCCACAAGCAACTGGTGGATCGTGTCAAATACATGGTTAAAAAACAAAACAAAAAATGTAAACAGTAAAATGTAAATATTGTTAACAATTAAAAGAAAAACTAGAATCGTAAGACGATACTGGGCAGTGCGCATCCGGTTTCGTCTATGGGTGAAAAGTGTCATTTTCAATCCATACATATCAATTGTTTTTAATCGGGAGTGAAAAGTAGAATAACCAGTTGACGTTCGCTGAAAAATGGAATAACTAGCGCATGATCGGTAGTGAAAAGCCATTTGATTAAAACAATGTTGTTTTTATTTATGTACATTTTTATACATCATTGAAAGTATATAGAATATATTAATATTTTTCATATGCAATATGAAGTGAAATGAATGGAGTTTACGTCCTATTTTTTCTGCACTTTTATTGGCTAACTGAGGACGGGCAGACGCCTTGCAGTGTGCATTAGCCTGATCTTTTTTTCGATTTCCAACTGTCGAGGGGACTTTAACGTGCACAGCCAATAGCACACGGGACCTTGGTTTATTTTCCCATCCGAACGACTAGGCGCTATTTCCATGTCAGCCCCTCCGACCAGCATCACTGACGGGATTCAATCCTGGACGTTCAGGTTGGCGAGCAAGCGTCTCACTCACTGAGCTGCCGCATAACACCCTTACTTGATATGATATATAAATGACATCAGAATTCTGAGTGCTATCTTTCTTACAGTTCGCAGTTCAGCTCGTAATTGATCATTTTATTATGAACTTAGCAAAAAATTTATATTATTATT
The DNA here is from genome assembly GCA_029955415.1 of Lottia scabra. Lineage (NCBI taxonomy): Eukaryota > Metazoa > Mollusca > Gastropoda > Lottiidae > Lottia > Lottia scabra. Next base: position 22,490,182 of record JARJEI010000003.1, on the reverse strand, counting down.
TTTTTATAAAACATTTTAATGGTCAACGTTTTTAGACATACAGTTTTAAAACTTTTTTTTAAATAAATGACAGAACCAGATTTTTAGAACGAATTTATTTCTTTTGGCATCGGATCGTTTTCTTCTATATTTAGATTTTATTTTTTCATTTTACTACATAATTTAAAACGTTAAGAGCGCAAGTGACAATGTAAGAAAGTAAGCACTCGCAATTGTCAGTTTGAGGGGATAGAACTGCATTTGAACATATAGACAACAAACATTTGTCAGTTGAAGGGAGAGAACTGCATTTAAACATACAGACAACAGACATGTAAGTTTTAATCTTATATTTTGCAAGCAAGTGTTTTTTCAGATCATTTGAAAAACTCTTAATATAGTTCAGTAGGATACAATTCTCCCCAAAAAATTTCATTGTTGTATTTTAGATTTATGATATTATAAAAAACCATTTGTTGTACATTATATCAAAACATTGACCAGTGAGAAGCGTTAAATGAAACAATACACTGTACACAGTACACTAATCCTGAATTGTTAGACGTGCTGAGGGGATGATACGTTGTAACATAACAATGTAGACTTTCACATGCCATCAGGTATGCTTGCTCGCCACCTTGAACGTCCAGGGATAAATACCGTCAGTGATATAGCTGACATGGTTAGGGCGTTCAATCGTGGGTGTAAATAAACCGACGTGCTAATTGGCTGTGCATGATAAAGATCCCTCGACAAATGGAAATTGATAATAATATCAGGCTAATGCAAAATTTTCCTCATTGCGCACTGCATGGCGTTTGCCCGTCCGTTACTCATTGCATTTTATTTTTCAAAAATTGGAAATTTTTATAATACTTCCACTGTAATATATTTTTTTCCGGGTCGCATTACATTATTTATTTCTTTTATAATGACCATTTTTAACATAATGCAAACAAATATTTTCAAATATCTCCAAAATTAAGGTAGTTAAAATTTCAAGATTACAAGCAAATGACGTCAAAACCGGAAGTGATATAAAGATTCTAGAAATATTTTTTTGTTCAGAATCAAATTGTCTATCTACCTGTAAGTTTTTAGATCGATCGAAAAAATTTCAAAAAAACACGCACAGTTTCAATGGAATTTGACACAAAATTTGCAAGTTTTAAAAAGCGCAATTTTGATTCAAATATATTGTGTTATATATCATTTGAAAGAGCAGATTTAGCATAGTAATAATGAAATACAATTTGTGACGTATGTAAATTAGGTCACGTGACAGAGCTCTTTAAAGTTAAAAATTGCAATTTTCAAATGGCGATAAAACCGGAAGTAAACATCATAAATCGGAAATGAATATATCATCTGATAGATTTCATCAAGGGCAATAATTTTTGTACTGGTCAAGAGGTCATCAAAGGTCAAGGTCACTAGATATGAGCCTTGAAAGTTTCGGTCATTACTGAAATTCTTGTTCCGGAAATGTAAAGAAATTGAAATCAAAATTCAAAAATCGACAACCTACATTTTTTTTGCAATCGATTGCAGAAGTCGTAGATTTCAAAATTAAAAAAATCCGATTAACCCTCGGTTCTGAATTAAAATTTTAAGAAACATAGGTCAGTTCAAGATGGCGGCTGATCCCTTACACCTGGATAAAATTTCATCATTTTATTTTTTATGTATGCCCAAATCTATGATAACACAAAACATTTTTTTCAAATATCTTCAATATTCCGGAAGTTGAAATTGAAAGTTTAGAAGCAAATGACGTCAAAACCGGAAGTGATATCAACACTTTGAAAATTGATTTTCTTATGAAATTCATATGTCTATGTTATTGCAAGGTTTCAGATCGATCGAAATAAAATTGCAAAAGTTAAAAAAAAATGCTTTAAAAAGTGCTCCAAAAGTCAGCTACAAAAGTCAAAATAAGAATTTTTCAAAATTGCAATTTGTAGCTATTGGGTTAAACAAATGAACCAAAAAAGACCGATCACAATCTGTTGGAAAAATTAGTTGAAAATGGAAAAACCCTGAAATACGACTTTTTAATATACGTCATTTCCGGTTAGGCAAAAATGCGCCATTTTACATTTAAGCAACACCGAGCAGTTAATCATCGCAGGAAATGATGTCAAGTTATGTGTGGTATGTGCAGTTTTGGCTGGGGAGCGTGACCAGAAATAGACAAAAAAAATAAAAAAAATAGTCAATTGCAAACCAATGCAGTGCGTTCGACAAATCGAACGCACTGCAAAAAAACCCAAAATAACAAATAAAATATAAAAACCCAAAACACTAATGTACATATTTTAATAATTTATTATATACATAATATGTAAATATTTAATAAAAAAAAACCCAATAAAATATAAAAACCAAAAAGAATAGTGTACATATTTTAATAATTTATTATGTACATATGGTGTATATATATGGTCGGCTTAGGGGATGCCTCCACGTGGCGCCGACTGGAAACTGGTGAACACATCAAATGTTCACCAGGCGAAAAGCCCCTGGCAAAATCAATTAGTTAGGATAATAATAAATGCCATAAAGTGTGCAATTAGGGAAACTACGAAAGCCTTTTAGACACACCTAAAAAAAAATTTATAATTTTATTTTTCGGAATATATTTTTGCACAACTCGAAATTTCGGACTCCACAACTCGAAATTTCGGAATCCACAACTCGAAATTTCGGACTCCACAACTCGAAATTTCGGATTCCACAACTCGAAATTTCGGGTTTTGCTATTCTGATATCAGAGCTGTTTTTCAGTATAAAAAGCTGTTCTAAACCCACGTATGGAGGTTATTAAGACACCATGTAGGCCTTAAGGTGAAAACACATACATGCGGTTCGTGGTCCGATGCGGCGATACGATGCGTTAATTTCATGAAGCAAGCAAGATGGCGGCTAGGTAGAAGTTGATGTTGGATACGCTCTCGATTTCTATTTACTTTTTTTTCCTGGCTTATTATAGACATATTAAATGATTAATTAATTACACAGAGAGTATATAGATTTTAGTATTAAACAGTTATGAAACAGGTACTTATACTGGAAGAAGAAAAAAAAAGTAGAAAAATGTAGACGTGGAAAAGTAAAGGTAAACAAAAGGACTTCGGTCTAGAAGTTAGTCCGAGAACCAGTCCTTTATTTATAAAAAAAATAAATAATCAAGGTGAGATTTGGACTGTATGTCAGGTTGTTTTCTTTGATTTCAATATGGAAAAGTAGGGAAAACACGCTTATTCTCATGCCAACCGATGAGGTCAAACCCAACTCTACAGAGTTCCTACGCACTCTTCAGGAAAGAGGTGTGGACATATGGCAAATGAGCTGCTTTCAAAACATTGGGCAAGGAAAAATTCTGGTAACCATAGAGTCTAAAGAAGACGCTGAAAAATTTAAGCTTGAATTTGAATCGCTGAATACTACATACTTTGAAGTAGAATATGAAATTGAATATGTAGAAAAAGTGTACCCTGACCCCCATATTGCCCAATTTATAACAATCATTTTATTTGGAGCCCCATTTGAATTGGACGACAAGTACATTTTGACAAAAATGCAACAATATTGTGACAGCCCAAATATAAATAAGGGGTATATAAAGGATGTGGGTTGCAGAATTGCAAATGGCGTCCGGTACATAAAAAAAAATTAAAAAGCCCATCCCCTCCACCATCTATATCCAAGGATGGAGACTAGGTGTTAAATATGAAGGGCAAGAGTTATCAAACCAAAAATGCTACAACTGCCAAAAATATGGCCACCATGCCAGTAGCTGTCCGAATGAACGGGTAGAAAGGGTAAGGTATGACAGATCCCTCCGCCGTCCAATCATTCAGATGAAAATCCTGATGTGGCATATGAAAACCTTTCCTATAGTGAAGTTGTAAATAGAAAAGATAATGCTATAGAAATAATTGTACCAAATGTAAATAACAAAAATGGTGAAAAAAATGAAAAAAGTAATAAAACTCCTGTAAATAAAGAAAAAAAAGCTAAAAAATCTGAAAATAATGCAAAAAAAGTCAAGAAGTTAAAAACTGTAAATATTGATAAAAATGAAATAATTGAAAATGGTAAAAAAAATGAAAACATAACAGAAATAATTAAGGAATGAATGTGGATCTTGTTATCGTTATGGGGAAATAAACGCTGGTTTATCACGTGACAAGATAAATGACCCGGCGAAGCGGGTCATGTACGTCTTGTCACGTGTAAACCAGCGTTTATTTCCCCATAACGATAACAAGATCCACATTCATTCCTTATATTTACATTCGTCAAACTACTCCACAATTTTCTATTGTTTTATGTAAAAATACTGAAAAAAACTGTTTTTTTTTATTTCATCAGTATCTGTCAATCAAGTTGACCGCCCCGCCTTGTTTTACTTTGAGCCAATAGATTGTGAGTGCTTTGACGACGTCATAGTGTCACTAGCGTTTGCGTTGACGACGCCAAAGAGTCACGTGACAGTTTGCTAAACTGGTTCATTGAAGGGAGTGATAGTTGAAATGTAAATATGTGTAAATAAGGGAGATGAGGAAGGTGTAAATGTAAATAAAAATATAACTAAGGGACAAGAAAATCTCACACCCACCCCAAAAAACAGTCCTGATAGTATGGAAATACAAGTAAGAGATCAAATTTCCCATAACGTGTCCGATTCCTCAGATCCTGAGCAAGACTGTACCGGGGACAATAGTGACTCAGAATCGAATAGTTACTCCTCAGGAAGCTTCTCAGATGACGGAGAGGATGCTCTCACATGAACTTAGTTTTCAGATAGAGGAGAGGAGGAGAAATGCTTCAACCCCAAACAATTATATCGAGGATGAACGCCCTCCATCCGGGTTCGATAAAGTCACTGACATCTCAGATGTTTCAAACATAAGTGCACCACTACAACCCCCGTGCAACCCCCAACCAGCTCTGTGCGGTCAGGTGGGAAATCCTTATAAAGAAACCACTGAATTGATACCAGAAAACCCAAAAAAGCGAAAAGAAAAAAGCTTCATAGGAAGCTTGCTTTCTAAAGCTCGCAGAGGTGTATCTGGTGACAATTGATAATATATCATTATCACTTTGTGTGAATATTCCACTCTGTGTACTGGTTAACCTCTATAGTGTTCCCCTTTCTCTGTTTTCTTTGTTATTATCTTCCCTTTGTGATTACCCTTCTGTGATATAGTGCCAACTGTGATAACAAAACTACCTGTGATATTCCTGCTAAATCCTAATTGTACATATATATCTATAAATAGATAAATAAAAAAACAAACAAAAAAACCCACATGCAAGATGTAACATGGGTTATATTCCCAAAAGCCCACGTGAATTCGGAAAAGTGTCAGCGATGGACACGGGCCTGTGGCAGTATAATATTGCTTTATTTAGTCGCCCGCTCTCTTTATATAGTCCCGGTAAACCATCCACGTATGTTTTAAATGCGGGGTCCGAAAAAAATCACAAAATCAAGGAAATTTCATAAACAAAAAAATTGTCAAAAACGGCAAATTTTTAAAATTGTTTCCCCCAAAAACTTCTTCACCCCTTTTTTCTCTCTCATTTAACCCAAGGAAGATCCTTCCCCGGGGTTCTCCGGAAGGGTTCTCCTTCCCCCAGTCACAGTATAATATTGCTTTATTTAGTCGCCCGCTCTCTATATATAGTCCCGGTAAACCATGTATGTTTTAAATACGGGGTCAGAAAAAATTCACAAAATCAAGGAAATTCATATAAAGAATTTGTCAGAAACGGCAAATTTTTAAAATCGTTTCCCCAAAAAACTTCTATACGCCTTTTTTCTCTATTTTACCTCAAGGAGGACCCTTCCCC